>CANSGD010000193.1:10000000-11325505 GCA_947645195.1 Patellifolia procumbens
ATTATCCTATAAAAGTTGTGTTTCGCAAACCTGAGTATACTGGCAGGATGAGTAAATGGTCCATATCACTTAGTGCCTATGACATCAGGTACCAACCACGAACAGCCATAAAGTCACAAGCTCTAGCTGATTTTGTGGCAGATTTCAGTCCTAATCTAGCTACTTCAGCAGATGAGGAGGTGCGACATATTAATCAGGTAAGCCCTGCAGGTAGTTGGAAGCTATTTGTGGATGGATCTTCTAACTTTAGAGGGGCTGGGCTAGGTATAGTCCTAAAATCGCCACAAGGAGACATAATAGTACGATCTATTTGTTGTGACTTTAAAGCTACTAACAATGAGGCCGAGTATGAGGCCCTGCTTGCAGGTATGACTGTTGCCCAAGATCTGGGGGCAACCAGGTTACAAGCGTATAGCGACTCTTTGCTTATTGTTAGCCAGGTAAAAGGTGAGTATGCAGCTAAAGATTCAAAGATGTCCCTGTACCTGGAGCTGGTCAAATCAAAGATATTGCTCTTCCAGGAGTTCACAATACAACAGGTGCCAAGGGATCAGAATACGAAAGCTGACGCACTAGCTAACCTGGGCTCCGCACTCAGGAAATGTAACTTCGATAACGTCCCAATTGCCCACCTAGCTGCGCCAGCCATTGACAAAAAGGCGAGTCACATACTTAGCATTAGTAATGAGACAGGAGCTGATAGCTGGACAAAGCCACTGTTGGATTACCTAGAAAGGGATGTACTACCAAGTGATAAGCTGGAATCAAGAAGGATACGCATGAAAGCCAGCAGGTACCAGGTAATAGCTGGAGTCTTGTTTAAATGCGCAGCTAAGCATGACATTTTGCAGAGATGCTTGGAGAAAGAGCAATGGGAAGCCACCCTCAAAGAATTTCATGAAGGGGAATGCGGCTCACATACAGCAGGAAGAAGTTTGTCTAACAAGATACTATCCTATGGTTATTATTGGCCAACTATGCGTAGGGATGCCAAGAGGTACGTAGCTAAGTGTGGGAGTTGCCAAAAACACGCAGGTATGGTACACAAACCTTCCGAGCCATTGCACCCCACGTTGACACCTTGGCCATTCATGAGGTGGGGCATGGACATAGTAGGTAAGCTGCCAGCTGCGCTAGGACAAAAAGTATATATGCTGGCCCTAACCGATTATTTTTCTAAGTGGATTGAAGCTGGTGCATTCCAGCAGGTAAGAGATAAGGAGGTGATTGCTTTTATACATACTAACATCATCTGCAGGTTTGGAGTACCTAGTGAGATTGTTTGCGACAATGGATCACAGTTTATAAGTGATAAAACACGGCAATTCTGCCACGAATGGAACATCAACCTGATAACATCGACACCCAGGTACCCTCAAGCTAACGGACAAGCTGAGTCCAGCAACAAGGTAATCATCAACGGTATCAAAAGGAGGTTAAAAGCTAAAAAAGGAAAATGGGTGGAGGAGCTGCCTAGAGTCCTCTTGGCCAACAGGACAACACCTAGAGGAGCAACAGGGCGAACCCCTTTCTCATTAGTCTATGGTTGTGAAGCTGTGTTACCAGCAGAAGTAGCCATGCCTACTGCCAGGTATGGACTTTCAACCCCTGAGCTAAATGACTCTGAATTGTCTTATGATTTAGATACCATAGAGGAGCTGCGAGACAACGCACTGGTCAGGATGGCTGCCCAGCAGCAGATCGTGGCCCGTAGCTTCAACAAATACGTGAGAGCAAAAGTCTTCAAGCAGGGAGACTGGGTGTTAAGGAAAGTCTTCCAAAATACCCAGGAGTTGAATGCAGGAAAGCTGGGTGCTAGCTGGGAAGGTCCCTACCTGATCGAACAGGTGGTAGGCAAAGGAGCGTATCGTCTAGCTACGGTAGAAGGAAAAGCTGTACCTAGAAGCTGGAATGCTTCACACCTTAAATTGTACCACTTCTAAAAAGCTGAGCAATCAGCTTGAAAATAAAAGACATCAAGTACAAAACAGTCACACCAGGTAAGGACAGACTATTAAGCAAAGCCAAGGAACATCAGGTTAGACCCTCCTCCTTGCATTTTTTACCTGTGAAGGTTTTCTCTAGAATTTACACTAACTTAGGCATCGGAGAGTCATTGGTTATGCCAATAACTATCTTGGCCTAGCTACATACGCAGGTACCGCAAGGCTAGCTACAAGTGGAGCACTACTTAGCTCCCTAAGCTATCTAAAGACGCAAGAACACCTAGACACCTTGGAAAACAGCTACAAAGGAAAACTAAGCTACCAAGGTTGCATCAGCTAAAGGCTACACGCCTAGGTAACAGGGCCTATCACACAAGACATTAGCATCATAAAACGCCAGGTAAAGATCTAAAGCAGCTAGCTCATTTGTACTAAGAATATGCATATACGTCAAAGTCAAAGTATTCAAAAGACACACCAGCCCCTTGGCTGGCGGTAAAATTAATCTGAAGCACAAAGAAATTAAAATTATCCGACAAAGCAACGAAATTGGAAAAAGCTGAAACTAAGCTGCATCTTCGGCTGGGGCTCCCTCAGCTACAGGCATGGGCTTGGACATTTCAGCTACTGGGGCAGAACCGCTAGGAGGCTCAGCTACGGTGTCAGCTGCGTCCTTAGCCGGAGGTTCAGCTAAATCCTTAGCTGACGAGTCAGCAGTAGAAGCCTCTTGCCCAGAAGGAAGCAAACCCAAGGCTAGGGCTTCGAGATCCGCAATGCTCCCCATAGTAGCTAGGAAAGCGTCAGTATACTTGTGCAGTTCCTTAGTACCTAGATTCTTGAAGAGCATTAGGTACGCCAGCTTGGCAGGCTCGACAATTTGGACCTCAGCCATTTTGTCCAGATGGATGTCCTTCTGATAAGCCAGCTGAGCATCCACAGCTTCTTTTTCCTTCTTCACCTTTGCCAGCTTGAAGCTAGCCACCTTAGCCTTCTCCCTCTCTTTCTCCAAGAGCAACGTCTCAACCTTGCGTTGCTCCTCAGCTATAGCTTGCCCCCTCTTGGCCTTCTCTACCTCTTCCTTTAGGGCTGCCACCTCAGCTTGAGAAGCCTTAAGCTGGGATGACATCGTGGCAACTGTTCTCAAGCTGGAGCGTGCCGCAAGACAGTTCTGTAGGGCCTAGGGCAAAATTTTTTGAAAAAAAAATGTATAAGAGAGGGGACAGCCAAAGAATAAAAAGTTCAAAGGATAAGGGAAAGAGCGGAAGTACATACCTGCAGAGAGTGTTGAACCGCATGGTTCACAATCACCTCAGGATCCTCAGACCTAAGGCGCTTAGCTGCTGCAGGGAAGAACAACCTATCAGCGTGCGGCCATATGCCATTGTTTAACCCTTCTTCGGATAGGAAGTTCGCTGGCAAGGTTAGGTTGACCGTCGAGGTACTAGGAGGAGGGAGAGGATCCAAGTCCAATTTGGTTATAGGAGGCTGCATGCTGGGAGTAGGAGCAGCCACCTTAGCAGGGGTAGCTGCCTTAGGTTGGCTCGAACTAGCAGGGACCCCAGATCTCTTTCTTTTCAACCGAGCTACAGCATCAGCTTGGGATAGCGTACTACCTTTAACTGTACAGAAATAGTAAAACATGTTTAGCGTTCTTTGCACCTAGGAAACCCTAAAAATGAGAAACAGCAAGACTGTCTTACCCGAAGTCATAGAATCTGTTCCGGAAGTGGTAGGAGTCAAAGAGGAAATAGGAATCGCCTTGAAAGGAGGAGTGTAAGACCTTTTCTCCAAAGAAATGCTAAGAAACACCTTGGCTCTTTCGTCCCGTATCTCTAAAGTCTCAACAGCTTCAGACGAACCTGAGTAAAAGCAGGGTTAAAATCATAGTTAATAGAACATTCTAAAGGAAAGAGAAAAGCGGTAAAATACCTCCAGCAGGCCAGCCAGAGGGAAGAAACTCCCCAGCTTCACCAAGAGAGTCCTTGGCAACGTAGAAAAAACGAGTTTTCCAGAAAGATTCAGAGGCACCAGTCCCTTCTACAGGGCTGGGATACTTAGGTTTTTGCTTTAGGGTAACCTTGTTAGGGTTAATAATTTTTAAGCTGTAGAGAGTGAGTAGATCTTCTAAAGCGAAAGGAGGACTCTAATCCCTAGTAGCAGATTCAATAGTAAAACAAATCTTCCAGAAACCTGGCATCAATTGGCCAGGGGAAAAGTTTAGAACTTCCACAAAGGAACGCACTAAAGGAGTGAAATTAAAACTGTAACCTAGGAGGAAGGGATACTCATAAAAACAAATCAGATCCTCAGGAGTATTGTCTGGCCGGTCGAATTCCTCAGGTATCACAAACTCGGTACTTTCAGGAAAACCAACTCTAAACCTAATATTTTCAATATCTTCCCAAGTAACAGAAGAAGCTACGTCATCTTTAGCCTTTCCCATTGATTTAGGTTTAGGAATGAAAACCTTTTTCCTAGCAGATTGCTTAAAAGGCATGCAAAAAGTCGAGAAGAGGCAAGAGAGAGAGAGAGAGATAAGACTTACCAAAGGAGAGAAACAATAAACGGATATGAGGATCTTCACGCAATCTTCAGATTTTTAAACCAACTCTGACACCTAAACGGCTAGTATTTAAGACTTAGAATAAATGTACTTAAGTGTGTAATTACGCCTAGTTAAGTAAAAGCTACAGTGTGTTCTATTTAATATCTGTGCCTTTTGGAAGTCCAACCTTCATAGCAACCGTTACGCTGACATTAATTTGCAACTTAGCTACGCCAGGACAGTGGCATAAGCTACAAATTAGGGGCAATTGTTATATCATGAAATTTACATAGCTATTGATGCAGGTTGAAAGTTATTACAGCTATGGTCTTCCAGCTAGAAACCTCCAGCTAAGGAAATTCAGCTTGGATTAAACCAGCTAAAGAAGAACCAGCTAAATATCGTCCAGCTTGAGAACAGTAGCCTCACTTCAAAGAAACGTTACAAGTCAAAAACATCAAAGCCTGAAGATCCGCATAATGATTAAAGCCATAAAAGCAAAGGCAATAAACGAGCAAGAATCATGGTAATTAGCATTAATGGCGGACATAAATGAAAGATTTGGAGCTGCTTGAAGAACGTTACTGGGACAAACGGGCAGAAGGATCTTAGCTATATATAGATGTAATCACAATGATTGAAAGGACAACTAGAACAATTTCATACAAAAGCATAAGCATTGTTTCATTAGTTTACAAACTATGAATTATATAATCGCAAGAATACTAGGGCTGTAACCAAGATTATAGTGGATTGGTGGACTCAAAGCCACCCGCGGTTTTTCCCTTATTCCACGGGTTTCCGCGTCACCACCTCTGTGTCTTGTCTCTATTTCTTTTTACTTCTCTTTTACTTAGAACGTGCTAGCTGCTTCAGCTAGCTCCCAGCAACCTGATAGACCCCTAGCTGTAGCTCCCAGCTAAGTTTTGCCCTTGCAGAATTTGGCATAAACAGTATTGTTAATAATTTCATTAAATGAGCAATATTCTAAGAGTTTTTTGCTCATTTTAGGACCTTTTTGCACTAAGTAACATATTTACTCATTTCAAAGCTATATTTCTTATATCATTAATTTTTCAATGGGTATCTTATTGTTTGTTTAGTTTTTATTTCTCCACATTCAAAAAAGGATTGGAAAATTTTAGAGAGTGAAAATTAAAAGAAGAATATAATAAGAAAAAATTAAGTCATAGTAACAACTCATTTTGTGAATAAGCAAATTTATTACCTCACTCAAGATCAAAATGTTTACTGATCTTCCTGTGTAAAAAGATTGCTAATTTGATCAAATGAGTAAAATAAAACTGCTCATTCGATCAAATGAGTAAACTAAAACTGCTTATTTGATCAAATGAGTAAATTAAAACTGCTCATTTTGTGAATGAGCAGATTTATTTTACCTCATTTGAGATTAGAATGTTAACTTATCAAAACAAACATGCTCATATGTCAAAATGAGCAGATTGATTTCTCTCCAAGACAAAATAAACTGCTCATTTGATCAAAATGAGTAAAATAAAACTGTTCATTTTGTAAATGAGTAGAGTTAATTTAACTTACTCAATATCAAATCAAACATATTTTTCCATGTTTTCCTTTGAAAATCATGTTGCTCATTTCCTTATTTTTTACTCTCTCTGTTTGTTTTTAATTGTTACAAAATGAGTAGATTTATTTTACTTCACTCAAGATCAAAATCTTTACCGATCTTCCTTTCAAATAGATTGTTCATTTGATCAAATGAGTAAAATAAACCGCTCAATTATGATCAGAATGTTTACTGATCTTGCTGCACAAAAAAGATTGTTCATTTGATCAAATGAGTAAAATAAAATCGCTCGATTGTGATCAGAATGTTTACTGATCTTGCTGCACAAAAATGATTGCTCATTTGATCAAATGAGTGAAATATATTGTAAGAAATGGAAAAAAGTTAGTGAGTGGAGAAGAAAAGAAGAATATAATAAGATTTTATTTAAAATTGTTTTTAAAATATATTGTAACAGAGTATGGAAAATATTAAAAAGAAAAAAGGCGTGTTATAATAAATATATATTCTACCCGTAAAATAAATTTTTTAGAAATTTAAAAATAACAATTATAGTACAAAATCCCTCAAAAAAATAATTATAGTACAACAATATGCAAAATAATTGAAAAAGATAAAATAAGAAAAAACTAAAAAGTCAAAAAAATGTAAAAAGTTGGAGAGTGGAAAAAAGAAGAAGAATATAATAAGAAAAAAACAAATAAGTCAAAACTTGTACTGTTTGTGTATTGTTTAAAAAAAGTTTATTAATTATCTCTATTAGAAATTATTTTTTGCTCATTTTATTATTCAGTAGTATTGTTAATAATTTCATTAAATGAGCAATATTCTAAGAGTTTTTTGTTCATTTAAGGACCTTTTTGCATTAAGAGTTGGGAGTCGAACCCGCGACCTACTTCTAGACTCCAAGTTGTTGGGTGCGCAATGGGAGACCAACTGAGCCAACTTCATTTGTTGGATATTTTTGTGCTTATTTTATTTAATCCTTCACCAGGATTTCGCAAAAATTACCATAATGCTAACGGGTGCACCATGCACACGGTGCACCCGGGTGCATGGTAATACTTGTATCAAATTAAGATAGAAGGAGTATTAAATTCCATTTTTAATCGGGTCATATTGAGTAATGAAAAAATCGTATTCAAATCGAGTTTATGTCGATTGAATTGGGTTTGATTTCGAATAGACATAATTTAGATTTCGGGTAAGAATCGATTTGAAACATCCCAAAAAGGAAAATGGGAACATCAAATTAAGACAGAGAGAGTATTAAGTTTCATTTTTAATCGGGTCATATTGAGTAATGAAAAAATGTTATTTAAATCGAGTTTATGTCTTAAATCTGGGTTTGATTTCGATTTGGCATAATTTAGATTTCGGGTAAGAATCGGCTTGAGTTATTTGGATATTAGATTGATTTTAGATCGACCTAGTTTTTTATTACATTTATCACGTATACAATTATTTAAATTATCTAAATCATATATTCTAAAAAATTTGGCCCCTAAACAAAATATTTCAAGATCCACCATTGCATGGTGGACAAGTTTGAATGATATTTTAGCGCTAATGAGATAAATTACAGTTACAACAAAGAGGGTGAAGTACAATTTACAGACAATTACAAATATAAAGAACTAGCATACCAAAAGATTCAACATTTACAGCTCCATGATGGTTGAGCTACCTAACTCAACTGGTGTCGAATCGGAATGATGCGACAAACGGATCCGAAAGTTGGGAGTGTGTACATCTTAAGTTGGGTTTAGGCCAATCAGTGATAAAGTAATTGAGAAAACAGAATACAGATCTAGGGTTTATATGTAAAGAGAAAATGAAGATTAGAGATTTGAAAAAGAGAGAAGTGAAGGAAGTGATTGTATAGAGAGATAGACGAGAGATGAAGAGAGGTGACCGGAGAGGAGGGACGTGGTTTGTTTGGAGAAGGAAAAGTGATTGACGAGAAGAAAAGGAGAAGAAAAAGGAGAAGGAAAAGGAAGGTAGGCAAAAGAGATACCAGCAGTAACTTACAAATGGCCGCTCTTACACCTTACTGTAATTATGCTTCCAATGAAGAAGTAATAAGGTTATCTAGGGTTTTTTATATGAGGGTATCTTCGTCTTTTTCACAAAATCATGATTCATTTAATAGTCTCTTTTCGTTTCCTACAAAAAGGAAGCAAAAAGTCTATTCAAATGGGTGAAATTAATCAAGTAGTTTTGATATATTGGTCGCTTATCTTGTCTTTTAATTAATTGATTTGGGATTAGCGATCTGATTTTTAGAAACGAAAAGAGATTATTGGCTAACCTTTTGTCCTTAAGTGGATGTCTTGGCCGAATAAATTAGTCATTGCTTTCGCCAATGAACACCCTTAATGAAAAAGAGTAATGGGTGAAATGGTCTCCCCACTTGTGACTTGACTAGTGAGACCTCATTTTATTCTATTAAATAGTACTTATACTAATGTATGGATTATTCAATAACTTGATCGTCAAGGACCATCAATAAAAGATTGGGTATTGTGTAATCTTAATCCCACAATTTCTAGGTGTTATTGCTATAAAATTAAAAAGGAAATATAACACTTTATTGCTAAAACAACATATTGTGCAACAAAGCTAACAAAGAAGGCCTTCTAGCAAATAATTTCGGTAAATAGTTTTTTTTTTCAAAGGACTTTTGTCAAAAACCACCTTGTATAATACACATTGTAGGTTTAACTACCTTTTCTAATTTTATTTTACTTTAACTACCTCTTATAATTAAAATCAGTAGGTTTCACTATCAAAACCACTTTCATACCAAAAATTTTTATGTCGATTTTACCCTTCAGTGGTTTTTCCGTCATGTTCTTCATTTCCCCCCCAATTTTCATTCGATTTTTTCATTCAATCCAACCCTAGTTCATCAATTTGGGGAAAATTTGATGATTCTTTTCCCTTAATCATTTAATTGGGCTTTAATTTGTTAATGAAGTGCCCAAATCTTCAATTGGAGGTTTTTTTGCAAGCCCTATAGTCCAAGATTCCTGCAACCACAGTGGGCAGCCGGGAATCTGCCGGGGAGAGGATAACCACCACCAAACAACCCAGATTTCGCCGGCGAGAAGGTTGTACCAGATTCCGGCAACCACAATGGGCAGCCCAGGTCTGTTTAGGTGGCCGCTGGAATCTGGGTTTATAACAAAACGTTCAATTGAAAATTTGGGCACTTCATTCACGAATTAATGCCTAAATAATTGATTAATTGGAAAGAATATTCCAAGTTTCCCCAAATTGATGAACTAGGGTTGGATTGAATGAGAAAATCGAATTAAAATTGGGGGGGAAATGAAGAACATGACGGAAAACCACTAAAATTTGGCCTAAAAGCGGTTTTGGTAGTAAAACATACTGGTTTTCATTATAAGAGGTATATAAAGTAAAACAAAATTAGAAAATGTAGTTAAACCTACAATGTGTATTATAAAAGGTGGTTTTTAACAAAATATTTTTTTAGAAAGGCTCGTGTTATATGTTTTTTTAAAAAAGGAAAGGCTAGTATTATTTTTCAGATAACGAAATGTCCGGCTTTACAAAAGAGGAGACCTCAACAGGATAATTGTGCTCCTGACATTGTTTAGTACCAAAAGAAACTAGTTTAGCCATGTGATGGGATTCCTATCCCTTTTCACATGTGAAAAATGTATTGAGACAAAAGTGGAACAAAGAACCAACACATCTTCTAAAATAGTATCGAACATGTGGAAAACCGCCTTAGTGAGACGAGAAACCACCACTTGATAATCGGATCCCAAAACGACATGTTCCAAACCAAACTGTCTTTCAATCTTTGCACCCAAGACCAAGGCTTTACATTCCGCAACTTTAATCGAACACCGCACCCACACTCTCCTCGTGGCTGAAAAAATAACCTCACCCATCCAATTCCCAGGAATGTCTCCCATGCCAATCCATTCGTCATCATTAACATGTGCATCATTGATTTTATACACCCCTCCCGGCGGTTTCACCCAGCGATGTGGACTGATAAAATTACGTCATGTTATATGCATGTAGCTCTCATAGTGATGCATATGTTTTAAATACATTTCCTAGCATGGTATTAAGTTAGCATTTAATGTCAAAGTTACGTTTTAATCGATGATATTAATGGTAACTTGATACTCAATATTTTCTCTTTTAATTTTTTATACATACTCAATATTTGCCAAATTCGAACTCAATTGGGTTACACTCAAGGGCAAACTCAACCTTTGTTCGCCATGTTGCAATTGAAAAGGGATTAGTATTTTGGGAAAAGATTGAAAGCAAGCACTCTTCGAATTCTAATTTTTTTTTTTAATTAGTTTATAATGCTATGGGTTTGAGTTACTTTTTTATACTATGCGTTTTGTGAATGAGTTCAGTGTTAATTTTTTTTGAATTTTTTTCATTTCTATATGAATTGTTGTACTTCATATTCATTTACCAATGTCTATTTCATACGAATTTCACTAAATTAAATGTGTTGTTTCACATTGTTGGGTGGAAGTAGCAATTGCTATTTCAGGTTGTTGGGCTGAATCACATTACTATTTCATATGTTTGGGATGAAATAGGTCCAACCCTTTTTATAGAGTTTGGATGAAACATGCTATGCTATTTCATAGCCAAATGCTAAAACGACTACACTTATTTTATTTCGTATAAATGAAACATGGCAAGATCAACCGATTAAGGAATTGTTATTACGCACTGACCCATATTACGTTTGAGATTGGGAGTCTTATTAAAGAATTAAATTATTATAGCAAAAGGTCCACATCGGTAGTGTGTTTATGTAAATGTGTAACATTGAACAAATGTATACGCATAAGCTAGATTAAGGGATGAGGTTCGGGGATAATATCTTAAGGGGCAGCATTTGGTCCATAACATCCTGATATGGAACATTCACGTTATGGCGAAACAACCTTTGACCAATTGAAAGTTGATATTGAACCTCATAGCATTTCTACTTATTAATAGTATATGTTAAGCGTAAAAAATCGAGATAATTGTTTCATGCCATTGTCTTGAAATTACCTAGTAAATTACACAATTATTACGAGACACTAATCTTGTTTCATAGGCTGTACACAAAATCGAAGCAATGGTTTCTTACAAAGTGTATAATATATGTAGTATGGGTTCTTACAACACAAATGAAATAGACTAAAAGGTTTCGTGCAAATTGCATGAAAAGGTGTGAAGGATTTTGGGCATATTGCACGAAATATGTCCCAGAATTTCGTACAAGTTGCACGAAATGGACAAAATCAATCGGGAAAAGAACGTAACTTACATCTTATTCAAGATTGTAGGAGTCAGAATTATCGTCGGTTGCAAATCGAATAAGTTGTTATTCTATTGATTACTATTCTCACAAAATTATAAGTTCTTTCATTTTTTTCTCTTTAGAGGTGGGAGCGGAGGAGAGAGAAGTATTTTTTCAATGAAAGTAAAATAAAGGCTAGTTTGGGGGGTTGCGTTGAGCAAAAAAAGTTTCATTCAAAATAATTCTCCATATATTTTTGCAAGTGGAATAAATAAATAATTGATATATATTTAAGGCGTAATCATTGGGCTCTTTAAAAATTTGATTAGCATATTAGTAAGTGGTTGTTTATTGGCAAATTTGTTTAGGTAAGGGTAATTAAAGTATCACATTTATGTTGATCTTAATCTTGGGAAGATTTTAAAAATGCTTAATATTATGGGCTTTTTTTTTGCTTTTGAGTAATTACTTCAATATGGTTAAGTTGTTGTTTTGCGCTAACATGATTGTAAAGAAATGATTCGTCTCTGTTTTGAGCTTAATGGTTTAAGGGGTACATTTTGATTAATTACTTAAACTTGATTATGTTGTTGTTGTTTTGCGCTAACATGATTTAAAACAAAAGGTTTGTCGCTTGTTTAAGCTTAAGTGGTACCTTTTGATTTCAAAATTTTAAGTCATTTTAGTGAGATTAAATGAGAACTCTCGATTGAGCTAGCTTTTGCAAAGCTCTTAGTCATTTCTAAAGATTATATTGGATTAGATTGCTCAATATCTATGTAGTTAATATATTTGTTATATTGCATTGTACTCCCTCCGTTTCTTTTTGTTTGTCCCATTTACTGTAACTCCAAATGCCAAGGAGAGTGATGTCATAGGCATGTGGGTGGAGACAACAATTAAAAAGTTCCCTTATTTTATAATAAATTGGTGATTAATGTAGGTGAGAGAAGATTATAAGGTACATGTGGGACCAAAAAGTGATAAAGTAGGGGGTAAATAGGTAATCTAATTTTTCCATATAAGGAAAGATGAAAAAGTAGGACAAACAAAAAGAAACGGACAAAAACGAAAAGAAGGACAAACAAAAAGAAACGGAGGGAGTATATTACTTTCCCGCAATTATCTTTGTTTTTTTTTTCATGTTATAATATATTTGATGAGCCTATTTTATTTGTTTTGCATTTTGTTACAAAACTTTCCTAAAGAGTTGGATTCTTTCTTGTTTTTCGATTCTTGCCAACTCAGTGTGTAAATTCATATTTTGACTTTTTGAATTTGCTTTGGTGGATTTATTAAGAGTAGAGAAAAAGTTGTTTAAAGTGGTGATTCTAGCCTCCCACAACTTTGCTTTAATAATATTACTAGTCCACGCCCGTGCTTATTATAAAACTAAAGAAGAACGTTGTCTTTAACACAATATATTTATAATCAAAATTTGAAACTAAGAAATTAATTTGTTGGAGAGATTGAATAATAGAGCCTAATTTGAAATTTTTATAGCTTTATTAGTTCCTCAACATCTCAAAATAGAATAAAATATTCCACAATTAAGATTTTGCAATTGAAAACCACAACTTCTTATAGTGGCTAAAGTCTTTATAAATATATTTAGTCTCTTACTTTGTTAGTTTTATTACCGAATTAACGACATTGTTGACCCTCATTAAACAATTTAATACACGTGAAATATAGAAAACATAGTCCATAATACATATTTTTGCAATAAGTTAATGGAGATACCTAAAGTACTCCAACAATCAATATGCCGCAATCTATAACCAAACATCAATTCTAACGTCCTAACCAAATTCGAGTTCACAACCGAGCTTGAAACGACTTGACTACTCCAAAGTCCAAACAATTAAACAATCACCACAACACGAATGAGCCAGAAAATTGGGGGGCCTAAAACGAAGTGTGTGGGTTTGCATTGAGCATAATTTGGTGAGAATTGGAGAGACTCTTGAGGTGACGGATCCTGTAAAGAAGTTCGCGATTGTTGTGTGTTTGAGTGGTGTAAGCACCTGCTCCCATGGTGAAATTCTAGGGTCTAGAGATCATAGAAGGAGAGAGAGAGTAAGAGAGAATACCTGAGTGGGTGTGGAGGGAGGTGGAGATCGACAGAGGGAAGTGGGCACTGAAATTGGACAATCACCACAAAAAAGAATCAAATCAAAGAGATTGAACATGCTAGAACTTGAACTCCTGAACCCCTGGGAGTAAACTCGTCGGCGATGACAACAAACTCCTCGCTAACGTTTGCCGCTCCTCAAACTGGTGGCGGTGACAGGAAATAATCGACCGTAAATGTCTTCTTGACTGATGCTTGTCGGCGATGTTTAAACAGACTTTCTCATCTCTCTCTGGTTTTTTCGCACCATCTCTGTATTTCTTGTACTGTGATTGGCAAAAATATAAGTAAGGATAATCCTTGTGGTTACATTTTTTTACGGTTATTGCAATTTATGTGTGAGTTTGAACGGGTTTTTGAATTTGGTAAAAGTATTTTTGGCAGGGATGAAATGAGAGAATAGTAACCTTTAGCCTTCCAAAATACTTTGTAACAATAATATTAGATATTATTACTTTATATTTTTACCAAGTTTAACCTACTTTTCAGGACACATTTGTTTTTGAACTTTACCCCGAGCATTTATTTCCACTAACTTTTAGTTACAAAAACTTGTGTTCGACGATCTATCCCTGAGGACGTGGATAGACTGTAGGTAACTTTTAAATTAAAACTTCAAGGTTTTCAAATTTTAACAATTCACACGCTAAGATTTTAGGGTAGATATATGGATGGACCGTCTATCCTAACACTTAAGCTTTGGTTTTAAATGATAAAAAGAAAACAGAATAATAGAGTTGAGATGGAAATTTTTTTTTATTGGGCACCATTTTATATTTTTATGAAGTATGAGTCTTTTGTAGAGTTTTACATTCCAAGACTTAGTCCAAGACGTCACCCATGGTGTGGCAACATTATTCATAATTCCATATAGACTCCTGCAGTATTGGCAAAAGGGTTCACCATGTGGCTTTAGCAAACCTGTCGCTTCCCCCTCCAACTGGCGGAACCAGTCCCAATTTATGCGGACACAAGCAGACCAGGTAAGTATTCAAATCCTTTCCTTCCGATTATTTCCAGTTTAATTATACTTGTTCAATTCCCCATTCATCAAGTTGAATGTATTGTGTACCACTTCTTTGTCTCAGTTCATACTTATAATAGCTCTTACCACTTTTGGTAGAAGTCTCATTTGTGATGCAAATAACAGAGAAATTTACCATTGTTGTAAGCTTTCTCTGTTCATTACGATTATAATTTGTCTTTGTGTAGCCTTTAATTGGTATCTTATCTTCGGCTTCGTAATTATGGGCTAGTATGCATACTATTTGGAAGCTCTTGTGACAACTACATTTAATAGGTTTGAAACTCATTACGAAATTTTTAAATGGAAACCTCAAGATTTTTATAGAATTTTACCTTAACTTGAATATTCGCTTATCATTTTGATCCACATCTAGATGCATATAAACATTCAATTATTGCTAAACTCTTTGATTTGTACACTTTAAGTTATATTAATACTTTGGATTTGAATCCTCTTCTCTCCCGTGCTAGATTACAACAGTTTCGTGAGTTTGAAGCTATGATAACATATTGGTTGCCTTCTTGTGACTAGGAAGGATGGGGTTAAGCTTATTCACACCCGTTTTCTTCTTTTCTCTAACGCCATTTAGTCTTGAAGGATCCCAACATCAAGTTCAAAGCAATTGTTCTCAAAGCATAATATAAGGTGGCATCTATATTATGACTTCTTGGGTGTATAATTCCTTGAACTTGTATCTCTTTGTGTATCTTAGGAATTACATTTGTTTCCGTAAATTTGAGAATGTTTGTTTTATCCTATATTGTAATTATTTTGTTCACTTACTATGACACTGGCCTCATGCCTTGCCCAACACCATAAGGTGTCTGACCTGACAGTCTGTGTCGTCACTGCAATTTATCTTGCCACAACAAGTCCTTGTTACAAGCCCATGCATTGAATTATCAAGTTCCACTTTGATGCTCGTGCGGGAAATTGCAAGGCTATCTTTGTCCTTGTTGATTCAAGAATTTTATAGAATGATTTGGCATATATATCTATTTAATTTGAAATACGCTTTTTACATGTCCGAAAACATATAGTACTATAAATCGTACTGGGATTGGCTTCATGCCATGCCTAACATCTTGACCAACCATCTAAATGTCTTTCAACAAATTGGGTATCGGGCTATATTTACTCTTAACTTCATTTGCCATGCAATAAGCTCCTTTCTTTATGTTTGTGTTGTGTCATACAAAAACAAACAATTTAATCTATTTCAATTTGCAAGAAAGCAATGTACAACCAATTCCTTCGACCAATATTATTATATTCTCTCTGTTAAAGGAAAATTATACGTTGGAATATTCAAGGGGCAAAAAACCCCATGCTTTGGGCGAACTAAATTTTCTTATTAAAAAACATCGACCATATATTGTCTTCGTTTTAAAAAAAATGACTTTTAATGTGAATGTTCTCGAATTAAAACGTTTCTTCAATTTGACAATATGGAATGTATTCCACTCAAAGGTCATAGTGGTGGAATATGAGTTTTATGGAATGAAAACACTTGTGAAGTTTTGTGAAGTTATTATTCATAACTTAACTACCTGACTTGCACACCTTCATATGAAATACAGGCCAACTCAATTCTCCTTTTGGGTTACTGATATTTACGCCCCGGCCCAAGAATATAAAACTTTAGTTTTTTTTGGCATGAGCTAAACTCTCACTTTCGTAATTTCTTAGAACCATGGATCTTACGAGGTGACTTTAATGAATTATTGTATCTTTGAGATAAAAAGGGGGATACCAGCGCACATCTCCAGATGCAATAGACTGCAAACCTACTTGAATAACCTTCGAGCAAAATATATTCATCTCAATGGATATCCTTTTACATGGAAAAAGAACGTTCATCAATATTAAATATATGAACGCTTAGATAGAGTAATTGCCTCACACTCATGGTCTAACGAGTTTCCTAACTCCTATGTAACTAATAACACCTTCTCATGCCCCTACCATCCTAAACTTAAACACTTAGACACATATTAACACAAACAGATTCAAATTCCTGAATGCATGGATCAATAAACCACATGTCAATGACATTATTAATAAACACTAGTATACTTAAATTCCAGGGTCTCGATTCTATTCCGTTGTCAAAAACTTTGTCGAATTAAAGTTGATGTTAAAGTTTGGCAGAATAAGGCTAACTTCAATCAGGCGAAGAAAAAATTTGAACCCCTAGTTAAAAGATCCAAAATATAGAGAACCAAATCATAGCAGGTCATGTCAATAACATATTGAACAACACCTTACCAGGTTGGTACGACAACATGAAAACCTGTTGTTATTTAACCAGAAACAATGGGGAAATATGCTCGTAAGAATTGGATGACAAAAGGTGAATGCAACTCTAAATTTTTTCATGCAAAAGTAACGTTTATACAAAAGAAGCAATACATCTTCTGAACCTGGATCAATGGGTAGATGATCCAGAAGAAATACAACATACCTTTAACAATGAATTCAGAACACATTTAACTTAAGATCACCAACTCTAACGCAACCTCGTTATTCACTGTCTAGCTCCTTGTATTGCACAAGAAGAAAATGTCACCCTCATTGCCCCTATAACAGACGAAGAAATTCATCGTACTATTTGATATAG
Source organism: Patellifolia procumbens (assembly GCA_947645195.1). Lineage (NCBI taxonomy): Eukaryota > Viridiplantae > Streptophyta > Magnoliopsida > Caryophyllales > Amaranthaceae > Patellifolia > Patellifolia procumbens. The sequence continues at coordinate 10,017,124 of CANSGD010000193.1, forward strand.
ACCCCAGCAAAAGTCTAGGATCAGATGGGTTGGCTCAAAAAAAATTCAAAGTTATTGGACACTTGTTTAGAAATACATTTGCCTTACAATTCGAATTTCTTCAATCTTGGTCACTTTCTAAGTAGTGTCAACCATACACTCCTTCGTATGATCCTAAAAACTTGCAACTCCGAATATCTACGACAATTTCTACTGATTAGTCTGCACTCAACTCTTTATAAGATAATCGCAAAAATCCTAGTTAATGGATTATGACCTATTCTTAACAATATCATTAACCCATTTCGGAGTGCTTTTGTTCAAGATCGAGAAATACATGATAATATTTTAATTGCTCAAGAAATACTACACACCTTCAGAAATCCTAAAACAAAACCGGATGGTTTGCGTAAAAGTTAGATATGGAAAAAGCTTATGATCGCATCGAATGAGACTTCATCTTCAAAACAACGTCGCTCCTATGTTCCATGAAAAATTGTTAGAATGGATCAAGTTATGTGCCATTTCGTTCTTGTACTCAATAAATGTAAGTAACTCAATATTTGATATTTTCACTCCTTCTCGAGGTTTAAGACAGGTTGAAGTCTCCGTATCTAATTATCATCTGTATGGAAGTCTTGGCACACAAATTAGCCTTTGCCTCCTCTGAATTTCTGGAATTTGGTTTAAACTGTGCTTGAGAACTCAAAAGATTCCAGGTCTCTTTTTTGTTGATGACTGCCTTCTCTTTTGTAAAGCCACGTCGTTAGCAAGCAACAGCTTGAAAAACCTTCTAGATAATTTATGAAAGACATCTGGCCAACTCATTAATTTCCATAGGTCGTCTATTTCTTCTCAAAAACAACACCCTCGAACAAAAAATCGCTTGTTGCAAGCCATTTTAACATGCAACCCAAACATTCACTTGTTGATATCTAGGGCGACATTTCTCGTCACATATAAGCACTGCTTCAGACTTCAATAATCTAATTACTAGTGCGGACAAGCACTTAAACTCTTGGCCCACTTCTTTCCTTTCTAAAGTAGGGCGAACAAACCCTTATCCAAAGTAAATAAGTTGGATGCCATTAACCAAAACTTCTTTTGGAAAAGGTCCAAATAATAAAAAAGATATCCCTCTTATAGCATGAGATAAAAATTGAAAACCCAAGATTATGGGTGGTTTAGGTCTAAAAGACAAAACATATGAATCATGGCATGGTAACCAAACTAGCTTGGAAAATTCTGACCAATCCCTTTAATAAGTTGGCAGAAATGATGTGTAAGAAATGCTTACAATACAAATCCTTCTTTGACTACTAAGACAAACCAAGTGATTCCCCAACCTAGAAAGAAATTTGCAAATGCAAGACTTAATTGGACGTGGAATTCGGTGAAAAGTAGGGAGTAGATCAGATATATTCTTCTGGCTAGACAATTGGTGTGGCCAAAATAGTCTTATTGATATGCTTAAGTTAGAAGCATCCACCATCCCTGCTTTAGACCTCAAAGTTAGGGATGTCATTCAATCGAACATGACATGGAACTCTGCAATGTTAAGAACTTTACTCCCCCCCACATATTTGCTCTAGAATAGAATGGATTCGCTTCCTTCACAACCATAGACAGACACAGACACCCCTTGTTGGGGCCTCACTTCCTCAAGAAAATTTACGGTTAAGTCTCCAAAATGTTTGTATGCCTGATTTGGAACATAGACATCCAATCAAACATAAAACTCGTTATTTGGCAACTCCTTCAAAATGGATTACCCACACGTGATAATCTCGAATGAAGAAAGATATAAGTTCCTTCTACTTGTCCCATTTTCTAGTCTTCAGCATAAACCATATATCATTTATATTTATGTCTTGCACTGAAACCCATACATTATGGCATCATGCCACGGTTCAAGATTTTTTGGGAACAACAATCCCAGATGCCCCTGCCCAGGAAGTGTTCCCACTTACTAAAAGACACCATAAAGTGGCCAAATTCCTTTTGCTAGCCTTTGGAAGGAAAGAAACTCAATCATATTCTAGAATGACACTTTAATCGAGCCCTCTACAGAGATTAACACTCAATGTCTTAATGGAACTTGCGCAATTCCATAGACAATCACTCTTCTTTCCACACCCCAGACCTCCGCCTCCCAACTTCATTAAGCTAAATTTTGATGGCTCCTCTAATCAAGCCTCCGCTGCCGCTGTCGTCCCTCGTACATCTACTGAACTAATACTCAAAGCTATGGCGGCTTACAATCTCGGAAACGCTTCGCCTCTGATTCTTGAAGCTACAGCCCTCCCAATGGTCTAATTGAAGCCAAAAATATGCAACTCAAAGATCTTCTTATAGAAGGAGACAACCTCGTCATCATCAATGTGCTAAAAGGAAACTTTGAGACTCCTTAGTGCATTCAGACTCTTATTAATAATATTCGTCACCTTTTCACTTATTTCCGTTCGACTTCAGGGCATCATATCTTTAGAGAAGCAAATTCGTTCGCAGATTACCTCTCAAAGTAAAGACAACATATTACAAAAAAAAGCGAGGCATTCAATGTCCTTGAAGATCCCACGTTGTACCGTTTTTCATTATTAGATAGCTTAGGATTCACCCTTGAGAGAAGGATCTCCTAAGTATTTCTTATACCAATTACAAAAATGAAGTATTGGCAAAGTCTTACCTCAAGACTCTTAGGCTACTAATTATCTGTTAACTTTTTTCATTCATTTTTGGATAAAATAACAGAAGTATTAAAATATGAAGAAAGTTGAAAAGAAACTAAGAATAGTTTAGAAATAATAAGAATAGTTTATAATAGTTAAGACAAGTTGAAAAGAGGCTCACTAAACTTTTGAAAAGTTTTTGAAAAATAAGATAAATTCAGAATAAAAAAAAGGACATGAGTTTAAAAATGTACTCACCATCCATGTAAATAAATTGACATCCCAAGTAATTTTTTTCTTTTTTTGTTAAAATCTCTCTCTAACTAATCTTAATCCCCTTTCACTTTTTCTTCAGCAAATGTCTACAAGTATTGATGTCAGCGAGTCGGATATCGTTCCCCCAAGCCCTGGATCCTCCCCAATTAGGTGGGGGCAGGGAACATTTCGTGGGTGATGGTAATTAGGATGAAAATCGTACCTCCTATGTGTGCTGAGGCAGATGTGATGTACTCGCCCTCCCCATCCCAGCCCGTTCCACTTCTTCCCTCTCTTATAAGTCCTACCCATCTATTTAACATACAATCATACTCAATAAGCTAATTTATTTTAACATATATTCAGTTATTAAAAAATTAACACTTGCTTTAATTAAAATGGGGCAGTTATGGGGGATGTTGGGCGGGTATGACAAATGTGAAGCTGGTGCGAGGATTTATGCGGGTGATGGCCATGAATGATTTTCAGTATATACTCGTCTGATCAGGGATAAGGATAAGGTTTTATCTAGCCATGGGTGATGGGGAAGGGAGTGGGGATGATAATTTTAGAAGGATAACCGTATAGGCGGGTATATTACACATGGCTCTCTACTCTCTTTCCTCTTCTTTTCTCTATCTTTGCTCCTTCTCTACCAATCTCTCTCCTTTCTCTCCCTCTGTCTATCCTCAGTTGTTTCTCTTCACCTCTTCCACTTCTCTTGTTTAGACTCTTCATTTACTATTGATGGTTGTACTAAATGGAGGCTCTTCATATCTCGCTTCTCACTTATCTCCTTAATCCTGAAATTAAAGGATCCCTAAAATCCACCTCTAAGAGTCATTCAAAAGATGAGAAAATAAAGCAACAATTACATCGCTTTTGTAAGCAAAAAATACATAAGAGAAGAGAAAATATTGAAAGATGTTTATGTATATGATGTTTCGGCACAATTGGAATTCCGATGCAATCTCCCATCTTAATTTCTCCGATTTTCTTAATAACACTTTCTCCTCTTCAATTTCGACAATACCAACAGAAATACCTCTAAATATGGTTATGTGAATTTCAAATCCAATTAAAAGAATATGAGTATTGAGTATGAACAAGTTTACATCCAATTAGAAAACCAAGTTTCACTATCTTCTCTACATAATCTTTTTCCATCCAAGCAAAATGACACATAGGTTTAGTCTCTGCATCATCAAATGCATTTATATCTTCTTTGCTTCCTCTCATTAGCTTCTATCTCCTTCTGTTTGTCGTCATTAAACCTTGAGTGAAAACATCAAAAGTATGAGAAGAGATAGATTCACATACTGCAAATGGTTCTAATCACTTCATAATCAGGAGAAATATATGCAGGGGAGAAGCTAGACAATTTGAATTGGGAGTGAAAGTTTTTTGCTAGGTTGAAGCTTACTATGTATTTTTTGAGCTCTGATCTCTAGTGTACCGATATTTCATGTTCACTTGTTTAGGAAAATTTGGGTTGCTCATGAAATTGCGTTTTTAGTTTTGTTTGGTATACAACAAACAAAATTGAGGCTTAGAGAACTCACATTGATGATGAAATGGGTTATGGAAATTGGTTGATGATACGAAAAAAAATACATGCATCTCACTCATGTATTTTTTTATGTCATCCCGTGACAAATTTGTCATGAGTGATGTATTAGATCATCTCATGAATTAATTCGATCATGGAGTTGGTCATCCAAGTGAGTCCCACTATGTCATAACACAAACAAATAGGAGCTTGACATATGGCTCTCTCTAATTTATTTTTGTAATTTGCAATCAATTTTCAAAAAAAATGAAAAAGTATAAAATAAAATAAAAGTTACCAACAATCATATTTTTTGTGATATATTACTTGACATCCATTTTAATGTATTTTAACACACTTTCAAAATTTAAATTTCTCTCTTGAAATATTTAAAAATCGGTATGTGGGTGCATTTATACATAAAATATTAATTTTCATCATATAGGTTGAGCTAAGTTTTTATTTATTTTATAAAATTTTCTATATTTTTATATAGTTTAGAGAAATTTGTCAGAAACAACATTATAAAAGTTCCATTTTGTGAGAAACAACCTTATATATTTTTTTTTGTGAGAAACAACCTTATATTTTTTTTTGTGACAAACAACCTTTAGACGTTTTTTTTTTTGTGAGCTTAAATTTCAGGGCCTTTTTCTGGTGTTGACTTGTTATTTGTGCATTGCTTATCAATTTTTTTTGGTATGAGAGAATTTTTTTTGGAAAATTTGATTTACTTTAGGGATGACTAGGGTTTATATAAGGGAGCAAATGGAGGGAAATAAAACTCCAACTGATAAAAAAAATAGAGGGAAAGAGAGTACAAGTTTATTAAATGACCAATCGACACCGGAACTTGTTGGTCAACATCGGAAAAGACCCTCAGTTTTTATCTCACATAACGTTTAAAGATTGTTTGTCACAAAAAATATTTATAAGGTTGTTTATGATAAAATGGAACTTTTTTGAGGTGGTTTTGGACAAATTTCTCTATAGTTTATTAAATGTATGGAAGATAAGAGAGAGAAAGTTTAGTGGAGTATGTCTGCAACTAAGAGAGAGAGATGCACAATTATTTTCTGTCATGAGTGAGAAACATTTGTAGCATTGGTCGTGAAACATAACAAAATTAGAAAGAAAGTGGTAGAGAGAGAGGCGTGGTAGGTTCTACGTCATGGGTGAGCGTGGTCTTATGGACACTAACTTCCTTTGCTAAACCATTGACACTAAACTTGGGATGGCAACAGGTGGGATTTGGGTCGGGTGAGCCATCACCCGCGTTCATCACCCGGTTAGACCAACTCTCATCCATCCATCCGTCACCCTTTAAGAGCATCAGCCTTATCCATCCATCCACCACCCACGGGTGAATCGGGTGGACAGGGTGATCATCCATTTATAATAATTAGACGAGAAAAGTTAGATCAAACTTGCAAAATCATAATTTATAGTATAAACTTCATGTCAAATTAAGATAAGTTAAGTTTATCGAAACTCATTGATAATAATCAAAAGGGAAAAAAATTATACTAGTGTAAATAAAATGATAGACATTTAAGAGAATGTAACAAATGGGTGATGAAACGGGTGATGAAGCGGGTGATGGGTCAGGTGATAGATAAAACTTTCTCACCCTAATCCATCCAACTCCCACAACTCGTTCAACCGCCACCCGTCCATCATCCATTTAACTCGATTTTTCACCATTTTTAATTATTCAAGTGGAACAGGTGATGGATCATCCATAGGATATTACCATCTCTACACTAAACTCACATGTGTGATGCTCGTACTCCCCTTTCTTTTTTTTATCCCCCTTTCTCTCTCTTCCAAACAAAAAATGCCACTAACTCATATCAAATTTACATATACTTATCTGTCACGTGTACTAACTTATAAAGCCTTTCTATCAAAGAGCTTTCTTTCGCCGAGTGTTTTTGAAAGGGTTTGAGAGGGTTCTTTCCAAGCGATTTTCCTTAGATTCATCATCGAATGCCATGGTAAGATCATCAAAAGGCAAGAACTCAAAACATACTCAGGATTCAAACTCAGACGATAAGGGGAATGTTCCTGATAGTGCACAATGTGAAAAGTTTAAACTAGTTGCTCAGCTACATGGGATTGAAATTCTTAAGATTTCAGATGAACTGGGGGAAATTCTTACACCTAAATCTGCATTGAAGGACTTTGAGGATATGAAGGAGACACGACATTAATTTAATGAATGGTTGACGATAATGAAGAAAACCCAGAGGCGTCTATACATTGGTGAGAAAATCCCTAACCCTTCAACTTCTGATTCAGATAATGAGCCATCAGTGATTAAAATTGTCTTAGAGGATATTCAAAATGAAATTAGCTTTTGGGAATCTGCTGCATTTGTTATGTAATTGGGGCTAATCCACCATTACATGTTATTGAGGCATTTTCATAGTTAGGTTTGATTCTAAAAGTGATCAACAATAAGTCTTAGAGGAAAACTGCTTGATATTTGATAGTAAGCCCTTTGTTGTGAAAGCTTGGACCCCTGATCTGAACCTGAATAAAAAAGATGTTAGGAGTATTCCAATCTGGATTCAACTCCATCATCTTGAAATGAAATACTAAGGGGTTAAAAGCTTGAAAAAGATTGTTAGTGGTGTTGGCAAGTTCATAAAAGTAGATCAGGCGACTCTAAATAGAGATAAACTAATCTATGCTAGAGTGATGGTAGAGGTTGTTATGCATCAAATATTTCCTGAATCTATATGTTTTGAAAATAAAAGGGAAAGAAGATTACTCAGTTGGTGAAGTATGGGTGGAAACCTAAGCTATGTAAGACCTATAAAGGTATTGAACACTTAGAGTGGGACTGTATTAAGAAGAAAAGACAGATTTGCGTGCAAGTACGAGAGAAGCCGTTGATAAAGAAGGTTTCCATATGGTAAAATCTTCTAAAACTCACAAGCCTCAACAGTTAGAAGGGGAAGGAAGTGGTGGTAGTAATGCATAACTCTTTTCAAGTGCTTATGAATGAAGAGAGTCAGAAAGAGCTTGATGGTGTGAATATGGAGGCAGAACACATCATTGCATACATTTGAGGGGGGGAGCCCTCTGTATGCAATGGAAAATATTCTGAGTTGGAATGTGAGGGGGCTAAACAGAGAAAATAAACATAATCAAGTTAAAAAGTTTATCTTGGCTCATAAAATCAAGTTGTTTGACCTCCTTGAAACAAAGATCAAAGCAGCCTCATTGGGTGCTTTGTATCTTAGATTGTGTCCTACTTGGTGCATTACTTCAAATAACTCTTGCTTGAATAGTGGTAGGACTGTGCTTAGTTGGGATCCCACTGCATTTCAGATTGACATCTTGGAATACACTAGTCAATGTATTTATTATTGAGTGAATAGTATTAATGGGAACAATATGTTTTTCTGCACATTTGTTTGAGGATTTATTGATAGACAAGCTAGGGTTGAGATGTGGTCTGCCCTAAAATTATATGAGGTGAATATTAGGTGTGCTTGGATGGTGTTGGGTGATTCTAATGCTGTGATGCACTATGATAATAGAGTTGGCTCTGTTATACAAGAGGGTGGAATTGTGGATATCAGAGAATGTTTATTTGCTTGTAATTTGTCTAAGATGAAGACTTCTGGTAATCAATATACTTGGTCAAATAAACAAGCTGGTGAGCATAGAGTTTTCTCTATGATTGATAAAGCTCTCTGCAATTACCATTGGTTGAATCAATTCACTGAATCAGAAATCACTTATCTATGTGAAGGTGATTTTGATCATTCTCATTGGTATTATGAGAGTATATCCTTTGAACCATGGGAAAAAGCCTTTTAGATACTTCAATTTCTGCAGTGAACACTCAAAATTCCTGAATGTGATTGTAGATGATTGGAGTATACATGTACATGGGTTTCATATGTTTAGAGTTCTGCATAAATTGAAAAATGTAAAGCTCAAACTCAAAGAGCTTAACTAATCCCTCTATGGAGATGTTAGTGTAAAATGAAGCTAAACTGTTGCAACCCTTGCTGAAACTCAGAAATTGGTGTATAGTAGATCTCCATGATCACCAACTGGTTACTTAGGAGGTTGAAGATAGGAAGGCTTATTTAGAAGCTCATAAAATCTACTTAGCTTTCCTCAATCAAAAGGCAAAAGCAAAGTGGATTGCTGAGGGTGATGAAAATTCCCATCAGTTTCATCAGAGTTTAAAGATAAGACGAGCTAAGAATAGAATTAACGTTATAAAGAATGACAGGGGTGATTGAAACTAGGGGTGTTCAACTTTCGGTCTAGTCCGGAAAAATGGACCGGACTAGACCAGTTCGGTCCGGACTGAGACCGGACTGGTCACCTTTTTTTATTTAAAGTATATTGAAACTTGAATACTTTCAAATTGTCAAACTTGAAACTATAAAACAATTTTTTATTTAAAGTAATTATGAATTTTGAATGGTTTATGAAAGTATATAATATTTATGGGAAAAAAACCAACTAAAATGAATTTTCGGTCTAACCGGTCCGGTCTCGCTCCAGTCCCTATAATTTCGGTCCAGTCCGGTCTCAAGACCAGTTTGAATTCGGTCCGGTCTTCGGTATCCATTTTTCATAAATTTTGGTCCCGGTCCATGGACGGTCCGGTCCGATCCGATCTGGTCCAAGACCAATGAACACCCCTAATTGGAACTTTACACTCGAAACTGTGAGTGAATCATTTATCAGATTCTATAAGGAGCTCTTAGGAACCACTTGGCATAAAGAGAGAAATTTTAGTAGACAAATTATAAGGAGAGGGCCTTTTCTCTCCGATTTGCATCAAAAACAATTGAGCTTATAATTCACAAATGAGGAAATCAAAGCTGCCCTCGTCTCTATTTTCAATATTAAGGCCCCTGGAATGTATGGTTTTAATAGCTTGTTCTTTAAAGCATCATGGAGCATTGTAGGAAAGGATATGTTAGCTGCAGTCAGGGAGTTCTTTCAATCTGGATGCATGTTGAAGGAGGTAAATACCACTCTTATAGCTTTGATTCCTAAAGTCAAAAGTCCAACTTCCATAGGTGATTATAGGCCTATTGCTTGTTGCTCTATATTGTATAAAGTGAATACTAAACTGATTCACACTAGATTGAGAGTAGTCTTGCATGAATTGACCTCCAAAACCAAGGGGCATTTGTTAAGGGGAGAAGTATTATTAACAATGTTCTTGTGTGTCAAGATACTGTTAAACTATATAGAAGAGGCCAAAAAAGGAGAGGTTGTATGATGAAAAGGAAAGCTTATAACACTATTAGTTGGGATTTGCTCGAGGAATTGTTAAGTTGCCTGAATTTTCCTGAACATTTCATTAACGTGATCATGGCTTGTGTGTCTACTCCAACTTTCTCTTTGCTAATTAATGGGAGTCCTCATGGTTATTTGCTGGAAAAAGAGGTATTAGACAAGGAGATCCATTATCTCCTTTGTTATTTCTAATATGCATGGAATATTTTTCTAGAATTCTCATGTAAGGATGTTTTCAAGTTCCATCCAAGATGTGAGCCTATGAGATTGAATCGTCTGTGTTTTGCTGATGATTTACTCTTACTCTACAAAGGAGATGTCCATCTGCATACCTTATGTTACAAGGTATGGCCCTTTTCTATGAAACCTCTAGTTTGTGTGCAGATAAAGATAAATGTGAAATTTACAGTGCGAGGATGGATGTTGGTGAAGTCAGAGATTGGCTGACATTTCTGGGTTCAGTATAGGTGAGGTCCCTTTTAGATACTTGGGGGTGCCTAATTGTTCTAGGAAACTGAAAGCTACAAACTGTAATGTGCTGGTTGAAAAAATGACTATGAAAATCACTCAATGGTGCAATAGGAATCTGTCTTATGCTGTCAGAATGCAGCTTATAAACTCAGTACTCATGAGCATCTACTTATTGGCCACAAATGTTTATTATACTAGGTAATGTCCTGAAGCAGATTGTGAGGGTATGCAGGAATTTTTTCTGGGCCAATAAAGCTTCTAGTGAGAACATAGGTAACGTGAGTTGGGATGAGTGTGTTTCCCAAAGAAAATGGAGGTTTGGGTATTAGAGATGTGTAGAGTTGGAATAAAGCTATTGTGGGAAAATTTGTTTCGCATATTGGCGCATTCAGAGTCCTAATTGGTGGGGGTTTCTTCCATCAGTTGGTGCTAGTTGGGTTATGAAAGACATTTATAAAGTCAGAGTAGCTTAGAATGACTGATATGGAAAACTGGAGCTCCAGTCAAGAGTATTGAATCGGTAAAGTTTATAAATAGATTAAAAGGAGTAATGATGTACAGATTTGGTGTAGTGGGGTTTAGAATAGGTACGCTATTCCAAAACACAGAATTATCACATGGTTAGTAGTTAAAGGGAGATTGCAGACTAAAGATAAGCTCCATAGATTTCGCATTGTAGATGATGATCTTTATAGCATTTGTGGGAAACATCAAGAGACTAACCAACACTTGTTTTTTACTTTTGAATATTATGGTAGCCCTTCAGCAGATTTAGAGGTGTTTGGGGATCAAGAACAGATCACAAAACATTCAACAATTTCTTTTATGGATCAAGTACAGATACGAAGGAAATCAGGTGAGGAAGAAAAAGTTGTTTGCAACATGTATATCTAGCCTAATAGATCATATATGGATATATAGGAAAACAATTTTTTGGGATAAAAAAGTTTTTATTGTATTAGAGTAATGGTAGCACAGATCAAGAGTCTTGTTAGAGATAGATTACAGAGTATTGTAAATGAAAAAGTGAGTAGCATAGATAGGGATTGGGTACAAAATATTTTTGTATATGCTTTGTTTGGATTCCTTTGTGAGTTTTAGAGTCCTTCCTAGAAGGTTTGTAAAGTCTCATAAAAGATTGTTAGGGTGTAAATTAGTTATGTTTTTTGGCAGTTATTTATATCTTTTACTTACTAAACAAAGGAGCTTTCTTCCAAATTACATTTACATACAATTATTTAAAGGTTTCCCACTTGAATCTTTGAGCATATGAGTACCAAACCTCTATTCGGAGTGCACCTTGATGATAACGTTGTTTTAGATCTTGAGGGCCTCACCACATTGCACTTGTGTCAGATCATATTTGGTTCAAAAATAGAGTATATGTTAATTTGTGACATGGATTTCCTAAATATTTTTATATGTCTATCGTCCCAAATTTTTATATTTTACACCCTTAACACGACACTAAGACGACATTTAGTATGTCATGGGAATAGGGATAAGGATAAAGGTTGTTATGGAGATAAAGAATTAGTAGGTGGGAATTGGGATAAGGTAAAATCATATTAATTCTATATTTGATATGGATTAGGATAAAATTAGAGATAAATAATGAAGTTACTTAAATAGTCTTATGACTTATCTCCTTCACTCCTCCTTCCTTCTTTTACATTTAGAGAGTTCTTGTCTTTTTACCCCTTACCCCTATCCCCATTATATATAATTTTAGTGGAATAATTTAAGTTTAGGAAATTTCCTGAGGTACCACTGGGGTTAGAGCTAATTCCTCAGCCTCAGGTACCCCTCTGGTTTTCGACCTACATCAATTGATATTAAGGTCACTATGCGTCGCTAAGATGCCCTTACTGTTAACGGACATTAAGTTTTTACAATTATACTTTACTTTTCATTTAAAACAAAATGAAAAAAAACAAAGGAAAAAAAATTAAAACCCCCACCCTCCCACTCTCTATCCCCCCCACCCTCCCATGCAAAATAAAAGCACCACCGCCGCCGACCACCCCACCCAGACGACGACGCAAAGCAAAAACCGAAAATCCCACCATCACCAATCGTTATGGGTGGTCGCAAATGCGAGGAGAGAGGGAGGGTTATTGAAGAAGATTAAGAAATGAGGAGATTTGTAGCGGAAAATTTTGAAATCTGCATTGTATTTGATTAATTGGATGCCACTAAAAAGACGAAGAGTTAGACTTTCCATTGATGATTTTGATTTTGAATATCGATTTGAAGGTTGTTTTTAGGGTTTTAAAAAAATAATCGGAGAATCATTGTTTTGTAGGTGAGATTTAGGAAGAGATGAGTACGGTGGAAAACTAATCTACTCACTCGTGTCTCATACCAGTTGAACAAGAACTACTGATTAGCTGAGGTGAGATGAGCTGAGAAGGAAGATAGGGAGAACACAGGGGAAGAGAGAGAGTGCATCGAACTGGGTTATTGGTGGCTGTGTTGGTGGTGTTGTTGGCGACGGTGTGGCACGTCGATTTGTGTGTCTGGATGACTGGTTAGATTGTTGGTGGTGGTGCCCTGGTGGGGCGCCGTCGTCTGGTTGGATTTGTGTGTGGAAGATAGAGAGTGCGACGGGTTGGATTGTGCGTGGTGGTGGGGCGCTGTCGTTTAGGTGGGGCGGGGTGGTCTTGTGGGTGGGGTAGGGTGGTCGTTGCAGAGTAGGGGAAGGTGGGGGAGGATAGAGAGTGGGTGGGTGGGGGAGGAGAGAGACTGGAGGGGTGGGGAGTTTATTTTATTTATTTTTAAACTGAAATATAATTGACCAAACATAACGGAAAACTTATAACTTCTGTTAGTAGTAAGGACATTTTAGCCATGAATAGTGACCTCAATGGCATTTAAATAGGTCGAAAATCAGAGGGTTACCCGAGGAATTAACTCTAACCCTAGGGGTAACTTAGAAAATTTCCCTTTAAGTATTTATCCATATCCATATCCATATCCCACCTAATTTTACAATTTAAATCCCCTAAACATACATGGAACAAGGGTGAGCTTATCCCTACCCTTTATCCCCTTAACAAACAAGTTGAAAATTGCATTTGATTGCTCATTACTGCAAAATACATGTTCCTACAGAAAAATTCATTACACTATTAATAGACTACACTTAATAATGATGTGATACATGTAAATATTGAAAATGTTCAATAATTATGTGCATATTTTTTTTATTAGTTATAATTTAATAATTTTGTAAAGACGTTGATATTTAAGTAATATTAAGAATTATGCTTTTTTAATAGCCTATGTTTACTATTTGAGCTTAATAGTCCTACCTTAATATTAAATAACTATCCGAATCAATTAATTACGTGAACCAAATAATATTGTCATAGGTCCAAGAGAATACAAATTGAACTTGGGTTAGAATTATTTGGAAAGTAATACAGAAACTAAACCTGATTAGGTTAAAGAGAGAAAATAATTTTTCTACTTAAGAAAGTGGCGCCAAATAGGTGAGGTAGACAATATCACAATTGTCCTCTGACACTGTGCCTAGTTAGAGAATAGTTTCTCTAACTTTCTTTTCCCTTTTTTAGTCTTCACGTGAGATAGAAAGTAAGAGACAAGACGTAGATCTAAATATCGTCCTCTTGGGAGATAGCTGTAGAACATCTCACCCATCCTCCAGTGATTAAGGATTGGTACTATAATTTGGCCGCTATGTGCAGGGATCATTCAGAAAGGAGTAGAACTTGGGAGATAACGAAGGTTGGAAGAAAATGCTTAAAAGATGCTGACAAGCTAGCAAGATGGACGAGAGAGCAAAATTTTGAAAACAACTTTTGTATAAATCTGTGCTCTTCTCCATTCATGAACAATGGTTGTAACTTAAATGTGGATTTTATTTTAGATAGTATCCGTAGGGCTCAGGGAGCCAACAGAAGTGATCAAACTAATCCCACAAACAGTATTTGTAATAGTACTTTTTAGTTAATCTACTTGTTCCTTCCAACCAAAAAAAAAAATCGTCCACTTAGTAATAATCAAGAAAGGATCAATCTAGCCGACGAAGGTTCGAAATTAAGTTACTTATGACTGATAGAGGAATGAGTATTCTTATTATCCCAGTGGTTTCGTTCATCCGATGGAATGCACGCGTCAAAGGTATAAACCTTATTTGATAATTAACATGCTTCATTGCTTATTGCTATATATGGATCTTCGGATTAGGTTAGATACATTCGTTAATCAAGACTTAATAGATTAAAAAAGTAACAGTGGTAGGCATCAACTGCTTCTTATATTGATTTGATAGTTACATACTTCCTCCGTTTTGCAATACTCGCAACATTAGAATTGTAACCACTATTCATAAATCAATCTTATGTTATATTTTTCACAAGTGTATAAGAAAAAAATATAGTCAAGTGGGGCCTTATTTGATTCGTCTTATTGCATACTATCATAATACCAACTTTTTATAATTTTTACTTATCAATAATTAGAGATATTAAGGTTCAAAGTATTACATTGAATATTGTGCAAACAAGAAACATTGCGAGTATTGCGAAACGAGGAAAGTATGAATTAATTAAGTTTATAACACGATAAGTAATTTGCATGTTTAAAGATGTGATCTTTATATCAAAAGTCATGTTTCTATGTAAAGTTATGAACTTTAGGGGAGGAGCCATGAAATTTAATAATGTAAAGTTATGAACTTTAGGGAAGGAATCATGAAAGTTAAGAAATTTGGAAAGGAATTAATTAAAGTCAATGCAAAAGTTGCTAAATTTCATAAATTTAAAGTTTTATAAAGCGTGAAATTTGTTTCAATTAATAAAGTTCTGACCTTTAATTGTTGTATATGTTTAATTTAGATTAGATATAAAAGTTATCATGTCAAAAACTTAGATTTTTATTAATTATTATAGGGTTCAAATCCTAATAATATAATTTTTTTTATTTTGTTTCCTAATTTTATTTGGGTTTTGATCCTTAAATTTTAGGCAAAATTGGTTGCAACAACACGAACTATAGGTTGGGTGCACAAAACATCACAACCTTAACCGAGTGTAGAATGCATCACCAACTAATGTTTCGGGTGTAGTGCATAGCATAAAAGGTCGAATTTGGATAATCTTATATGATTTTCATGTTGTCTATGCTTTTGACATGTTTATGATATGCCCTGCAACGCAAGTAATTATTCATGCATGTTACCCTTTACACCCGCTTAAAGTTGTGTCACTAATTATTTCCCGCAAGTTATTCTCTACGGAGAATCCCAAATTCACAATTTTTTTCTCCTAACTGATTTGAGCAGCACTAAATTCCCCTCTCGCTGGGCCGGTCTGACTCTTTAGAGTTAGGCCAGCGGCAATCAACTTAATTTTTTTCATATATATGATTCAATTTTTTTCTTATTTCACCTTAGCTAGTTATAAGCATGTGCGATACACGGGTCAACTATAATATTTTAGATATTATTTGTTCCATAATAATTTACACCTGAAATATGGACATAAGTTGGTATTTGATTGTCAAATGTTGTTTTTATAAAATGGTAAATATGACAGGATATAATATGATACAATAATCAAATACGATATAGTATGAAGCTTTAAATTGTTATAATGAATATTAAAATATAATATAGTACTCCTTCCGTTTCTTTTTATTTGTCCCATTTACTGTAAATTCAAATGCCAATGTAGATGATGTCATAGGCATGCGAGTGAGGACAATAATTAAGGAGTACACTTATTTTATAGTAAATGTGAGGGTTAAAGTAGGTGAGAGAAAATTTTAAGGTACATGTGAGACCACAATGTGATAAAGTAGATGTAGATGGGTAATAAAATTTTCCCATAAAAGGAAAGATAAAAAAGTAGGACAAACAAAAGAAACGGATAAAAATGGAAAGTAGGACAAATAAAAAGAAACGGAGGTAGTATACCATTGCAAAAATGAAAAGTATATAACTTGACTTGTGCATATGCAAATTTTTATAATATAGAGGGGGTATATGTATATATTTTTTACATATTACATATAAAAACATCATATTAATGAAAAAAACTGTTATTTATCTTGATTTCAATTCACGGGACCTTTATTAATCTTTATATTGAACCCAATTTTTATGCATATATTTGTAGGTCTGGTTCTTTTCAACTTATTTTTTAGTACTTATTAGAAAAAGTAAGTTCACATAAGTTCAAAAAAGTACTTAAGTTATTATAATTTCAAATAAGTTTTTCTAAGTTCTAATGAGTACTAATAAGGTTTGACCTGACTCATAAATGAGGCTTGAATAAGTTGTGATAAGTTTAGATTTCAACTAATAAGTTCTACTAGTTTCATATAAGCTAAGTGTTGACAGGTTGAATAGAAAGGCCTCATCATATATATTCAACAACAAATGCTCATAGTTCATATCCTCGAAGTGTAAGACTCCGGGTATTGATTCACATAATAAGGGCCCATTCTCCTTGGTTTAAAATAGCCAAGTTAAACTGAAGATGTGCGAACAAAGTATTGTGAACAAAACTAATTGAAAATAACTCGTTTATGTCTCGATTTGATATCTGATTTTTGACATCGAATCATGAGTCTATATTTAACTAATCGCTAAGTAGGATATCTAGCAATGAATACCCCAATTTAATCATAAGATAAGTGTATCAAAATGGGTCTTGTATTAAAGTGTATTTATCTTGATTTCAATTCACGGGACCTTTATTAATCTTTATATTGAACCCAATTTTTATGTATATATTTGTAGGTCTTGTTCTTTTCAACTTATTTTTTAGTACTTATTAGAAAAAGTAAGTTCACATAAGTTCAAAAAAGTACTTAAAGTTATTATAATTTCAAATAAGTTTATCTAAGTTCTAATGAGTACTAATAAGGTTTGACCCGACTCATAAATAAGGCTTGAATAAGTTCTGATAAGTTTAGATAACAATTAATAAGTTCTAATAGTTTCGGATAATCTCACGTAAGTTCATATAGCTAAGTGTTAACATGTTGAAAAGAAAGGCCTCATCATTTATATTCAACAACAAATGCTCATAGTTCATATCCTCGCAGTATAAGACTCCTGGTATCGATTCACATAATAAGGGCCCATTCTCCTTGGTTAAAAATAGTCAAATTAAAAGGAAGATGTGTAAACAAAACTAAATTGAAAATAACTCGTTTATGTCTCGATTTGACATCTGATTTTTAACATCGAATCATGAGTCTATATTTAACTAATCTCTAAGTAGGATATTTAGTAATGAATATCCCAATTTAATCATAAGATAAGTATATCAAAATGGGTCTTGTCTTAAAGTGTATTTCAAGTTGAGTACAAAGGTGTAAAAATTAGATTTTTTAAAGTATGAAAAAAATTATTATTGGTTCATACATTATAATAATCGGTGTAGTGTATTGAGACTCTAACTTTGTCTAATTTTTTATCGAAAAAAATTCTATTTATCTTTTTTAAAATTTAACAATCTAATATTAAAAAATAATTGTGACACATCGATCCTATATGGCGCTCCGAATGCTCCGAAAGAAAGCTTCCTTTATATATACTCCCTCCGTTTTTTTTAATATGTACATTTTTGCGCTCGGACCAAGGAAAAAAATGGAAAAATAAGAGAGAAGGATAGTAAAAGTAATGAAAAAGGTAGAGAGAAGGAACGAAAAAGCAGGAGAGAAGTGTAATAATTAACTGGGCCAAACTTCCGTTTATGAGAAAAGGTAGAAGTGTACCAATTAAAAAAAATACTCCAAAATGAAAAAATGTACATATTAAAAAAACGGAGGGAGTATAAGATTATAGTTTAAGTGGGGCACCGCCGTACGCCTTTATGGACACGAATTTCAAGAATCTCTACAAAACGAGTACCTACAAGCCGGATTTTCGGGCATGTACATCTCGAAATTCATTTTTAGAAAAAAAAACATCATGTTCCATCCAAAAAAGTCATCTCGAAATACGTGCCCGAAAAGTCGTCTTGTAGGTACTCGTTTCATAGGCATTCTTGAAATTCGTGCACTTAAAGGGCTTACAATTGTGTCCGTTTTTCGAAAAAACATCGTGTTCCATCCGAAAAAGTCGTTTCGAAGCATGTGCTCGAAAATTTGGCTTAAGGGTACTCGTTTCATAGGGATTCTCGAAATTCGTGCCCATACAGGGCGTATGCCGATTTCAACGTCGTGTTATGTCCGAAAAGACCGTCTCGAATTACGTGCCTGAAAACCTGGCTTGTAGGCACTCGTTTCTTAGGGACTCTAGATATTTGTACCCATAAAGGGCGTACGGTGGTGTCCGTTTTTCAATAAAACGTCGTGTTCAGTCTAAAAAGTCGTCTCGAAGTACGTGCCCGAAAACTCGGCTTGTAAGTACTCTTTTCATAGCGGTTTTCAAAATTCGTGCCCATAAAGGGCGTACGGCAGTGTCCATTTTTCGAAATAACGTCGCCTTTACTATTAAAAATGCAGTTAAATGTTGTCTCGAATCTTGTGTCTGTTACAATGTCATATATCAAAAATATATAGTTGAAAAAATTTGTAAAACTAAAAAATAAATAAAATGTGAATCATGATTTGACCAGTCAAACTATAGATTAGTAAGGTAATTAGTGATAATTAAAGAGAATTAGGTTAATTTAGTAAGAATTTGGCCTCACATTTAACGGTGTTAGACAATTCCGTTAACAGGTGGATATTTGGAAAAGTTAAGGAAATGAAAGGTGGTTATTTAAACACAAATGAAAATGGGGTGGTTATTTTAAAATAAATTCATGCATGATTTTAATTCATAATTAAAATTAAACGCATGAAGTAAAATTTTAATTATATAATCTTATTAATTAAAAGATAACATGATATTATTGCGTGAATGCTTGAATGTTGGTGATTGGTATGGGCCTAATTAGGGTAGAAAATATGGTTTGCATACTGTTAAGTATTTTTGTAACTTAAATATGAAATGACCATAATGATATATTGAATGTAATAATTAAACTAGATTATGAATTTAAAATTCAACATAATTTATATTACAACTATCCTATGTGTTGGAATTAAGGCTTTTTAAAAGCCTCTATTAAGTTTTTTTCCCAAAGGTCCCATATCACTTGTGGAAGGGAGTTCACCCTTGTTTATTAACTCCCTCTCTCTCCTTGTTTATTGACTTTGTGGTTGGAGATTATGCTTGGGCTTGGGCTTGCTGCCATACACACACGCGCGGGCCACCTATCGAACTAAAACGTTTTAAATGTTACAGTTTTGTTGATTCTCTATGACTGATTATTACTTTCCGTGTTCAGATCTTTCTGGGACGGATAGAGTATTTGATATAATAAAAGATCATTTGATAACCACATTACAACTTATCACCTTAAACTATGTGTCCCAACAAGTGCTAAGATCTTTCTGGAATGGAAGGAGTATTAGATATAATTTAAAAAGGTTAAACAAGTTGAGACAACTTGGTCATGGAAATTGGAAAGGAGTTATTTTTGGGTTTATAATTTCAATGCTGACATGATCTATTTAATTAAACGGGTTAAACAGGTTGACCCAATTAATAAAGGAGGTTGAAAATCTTAACCCGAACTGCTCTAAATAGGTTGGGTTCGGGTTGGGTTAGCTTTTGTCAGCTCTAGAGAATGCTCCCAATAGTTTGAATTACTCACGAATAATTCATAGTCGTGATTATTTTGATCGAGACGATCATATAGTTGAAATTAGTTCGAGTAATTTTTTTAATTTTTTATCATATGCCGCACTATTAAAAGTTAATAGATTAAACACCTACTAGTTAATCACTCTTTAAATTCTACAACGTGCGAGCCATTAACTACTATTCTCTCCATTCCATAATGTTCTTCCCATTTTATTATTTGATACCTCACATATATTCAAGTAGGAAAAATATTATAGGACGGATGGAGTAGAATGAGAAATTATGCACTTTCCCACACTCTATGGCCATGGCAGAGTAGCAAAGTCAAATATTAAATGTAAAAGACGCATCTTCACTGAAGGCGGATATTAAACGAAAAAACAGACGGAAAACGCCACATTAAATTATTTATTCCGTAGGCCATATACTATATGATTTAACAAAAGTTGAGCAAAGGAGACAAATTGAGTTTTTCTTTGGTAGACCATTAGCCAGAGCATGTCTGCTGATGACAAACGTGACGCATGTGCTGATGATTCACCTTGCCTATAATTCCTAAATCACGTCTCTTCTGATGATTAGCAAATCATAAAGTCTAACAAAAGGCATCCTCAATTGCTCGCACGCACACTTGATTAGTGATTTTAGCGACCAGGTAAAATCATATGAACAACTGTTAGTCAATAACTTATTAGTTCAATGAGATTTGCACTACTAGATCTTGCAACATAGTAATCAAATATCGATGTATATGTTTGTCAGATGAGCATTGTTGAAGCTGAGCAATAGTTTCAACTCAAGTAGAGGGAAAATGGAGGATGATAGCAAAGTCCCATTAATAGAGAAGGTATACTATGAGGATTGTCCAGGATGCAAGATTGAGAAGCGTAAAGATACTCAGCAGGATGTACCTTGGAAAACTCTCATTAGCATTTGGGTTATCGTGCTTTGCAATGGTATGTATTACTTCAGCAAGATGTGATTATGTATCTGAATTTGGGCAGATTTTAGTCCCATACTTCAGGACTGGCCTGGTCCGAAATTTGGGCAAAAAAGCATGAATATGTGCATGATTATTTTTGTTTAAGCTTAGCTCCATAAAGTCCAATGTCCGAGTTTTGCCTACAAAAACTCTACCCAAACTTGAGCACAAACCGGCGTAATGCCTCGGCTAAATTGGTTAATCTTTAGGATAAAAGTCTAGACCTATCGATAATTACCTCTATTTTTCATTTTCTTTTGCTTAGTTTGCAAAGGATCAAGCGTGCAAAATACGTAAAGAACATAGTCTTATTTTCCTTCGCCTTTTTGTAAACCATACTCCTATCCATCCTTCATTTTCCATTCCAAGTCGCTCTTTTCACTAAAAAATTTTCTCATAAGAATATAAATGTAAATTTCAATATGTTTTCTCTCATAAATTATCTTTGGATAGATTTTTTGCCCACTAAATGGGATGTTATTGAAGGAAGATGAAGAAATTATTAGTTGTTTATGAGAATTAGTTGATGGTTGGTGTTATGTTGACATTCCAATAACTCACAATGTAGTTACTTGTCGGTCTTACTTATCTTATAGTTCTTGCATTTTTTTTACTCATTGCATATCCATTAACACATTAATTGAGAAAATCGAGACATATTATAAGCAAGTGGTTCCTTCTACCAAGTGAAAAGTACTACTCCCTCCGTTTGTTTTTAATTGTTACACTTTGTTTTGGGGGATAATCAAGAAAATTGATGAAATCTATGCAATGATTGTTTGGGTAATTGATAAAGTTGTTTGTTGAATAGATAAAGTAGGAGAGATAATGTTGTAAAAGTAAAAAAGTGTGGGGATGATTGGGTATTTAATGGGAAAAGATGATGACATGTGGGTCCCAAAAGTGTTGGAAATTGGAATATGAAGATGTGAAGTTTACTAAAATTAGTAAAAGTGAAAGTGTAACAATTAAAAAGAAACGTTCAAAAAAGGAAAGTGTAACAATTAAAAACAAACAAAGGGAGTATTAAACTTTCATATATGAAAATATCTTACGGGCTTGTTTTTCTCGACGTATATCCAGTTCAATCTCAATTTAATTGTTTTCAGTTGAAGAGAACAAGTCTTTAAGTAAACAAAGAAGAAAGGGAGTCATTAACGTACTTGATTGTATTAGCTTATTGACTCATAGGTTGTATAAAGCCATAAAAAACACATAAACAGTTGTAATTTAGTTTGGCATGCAAGGATCAAACCCATTGTACGTGGATATTGTTCGGACACGGGACAAGGGCGAAAGATAGAAGGACCCAACTTGGTTTGCATGCCCAATGATTTGTGTTGTGGGTCTCGAGTGCGTATTTACGGGATTAGCCATGGGCTGCGGATTAGACCCATTAACTGAGCTCGATTGATATGGGTCAAACCCGACCCGACCATAATCGACCCGAGTGATGTTTTTTCCAGGTTGATAATCAGATTTTACAACATTTTGGTCTTTAACTTGGGCAAAACAAAAGGTATACTTCCTTCGTTTTAAATTAAGTGATACATTGTTACTTTTGCGGATTTTGAGGCAAAAGATTGTAAATATGTTTAGAGTATAATTAATGGTGAAGTTAGTGGGTGTGGTCCCCCACCCCCTTTTGAAGTTAGTGTTGTTAATGATGTGTTTAGAAAAATAAGTAAGGACACATAGGTCATTTCACAAGCAAAAAGTTACCATATAAAGCAAAAACTCAAAGTGTATCACTTATTTTGAAACACCCCGTATTAGAAAGTGTATCACTTATTTCAAAACGGAGGAAGTATTATATTTTTGTACGTTGATTTTGACATTAACAATAAACACTTATTTTATATATATATATATATATATATATATATATATATATATATATACTTCCTCCGTTTTTATTTAAATGTGACACTTTTAGATTCACGGACTCCTAGGTAATTTTTGGGAAGGAAAGAGATAGAGAGAAAAAAATAAGGGGACCCATGTGAGAGGAGAGAGATAGAGAGAGTTTATTGACCAAAAAAGAAAGTGTCACATTTAATTTAAAACTTCCTAAAATAGAAAGTGTCACATTTAAAAAAAAAACGGAGGAAGTATATATATATAGAGGGTGGATCCATTGAAAACCACTCTTATGCTGAAAACTGAAAACAGCCAATCTCAATCGTCCACATCCACCAACGTTGATCTCACGGCTGACATTAAACGCTCATTATACACGCTCATTAAACGCTGCAATACAAAATAAACACTTCTCTCTCCTCCCATTCTCTGAATAATGTAATCCATCTTCTGTCTTTCGATCACAAATTTCACTTCTAGGTTTCCTGCAACTACTGGAAATACTCATCTTCAGCTTGTTCGATTCGCGAATCAAGGTTGCAATTAGCATCTGGTAAGATAATTTTCGTGAATTTTGATTTTGTTTACCTATTGCTGCGATATATAGTGGTTTGGTCCAGTTTGGATTCGCTTTCAAGTGTGCGATTTTTTTGGAATTTGTCAAAATATAGAAACACTTCTATCCGATCAAAATGCTCTTCAATCTTCGTCCAATTTTGATTGTTGAATCATGTTGATTTTGTTCTTAATTGGTTTTAATTATAATTGAATGTTCTGACTTCTGATTGTCTTGATTTCTAGTTTCTAATTACAATTGCTTCACTCCAATTGTGCACTAACCCCCTGTATATGATGCCTTCATGTTTTATTAGTTTCAAATTGGCCTTTCCCTTTGAAATTAATTAGCTTGTCTTCTAGAATTATGGTTGTTGAGCTCTCTGAAATGTTCTTAGTCTTCACATAGTAGTAGCACTAGATAGACAGCTATATTGATCAAATCAGAGTAATTCAATCAATTACAGCTCATCAAGCATTCGAGAGGATGAAATCTCTCCCAAGGTATTTCCCTTTCTACACACTATCAGTAAGATTCAAATCAGATACTGCTTTTTTATCTCCCTTGCCAGATTGAAGATCCATTCCCTTTTCCAAAGGCCTAGTTCTTTTTGGTTCACAGACATTCTAAATTATATGAGTACCACATCCGGTATCTGCTATTCTAACAATTGGTTAGAAACTTCAATAGTTAAGCTTCCTGTACTATTGTTTTAGCTAAACTAAAATGAGGCCAATTTTTTAATAATTAGACTTTCAATGTAATTAAAGTTACTAAGTATCCTTTCTAATTCTAAAAGTACCCTTTTTTACTTGTAAAGTATCCCCTTTTAATACATAGAATCACAAAATGCTATGTTTCTTATTCGTTCAGTGATTATTGCCTAACAATGGGTCTATGTATTCTACTAATTCAATGCAGTGATGGTTACTTCCAGCTCTTTTCAAACCCATTAGCTCAATCGGAAGAGCATTGTGCTTTTGCACAAATGCTGTAGGTTCGAATCCTACATGGGTTTTGTGTACCTCTTTTTATTCTAAATGTATTGTTTTTACATCCAAATACTTAGCCTTTCTAAAATAAGTTTTGTTGCTGGAATTAAGGTTACTATATTGTTTATTGTTGTCAACTGAAAATATAATAACGCAACATATTATGAGATTATATCGGAGGATTGCTGATACCTTCCTGTGCTTTCTTAACAAAGTGGTTCACACTTCAGAATAAATTAAGATGCCAGCTTAATTCTATTGTAAGAGATTTTGTACTACTCTGTTTACACATTATTTTAAATCTATATGTCTATTTTTATTGATTCTCTGATTTATTAATTCTCTGATCATCTCCTTTAAGTAAGGTAGTATTTGTACTATCTAGTCCACTTCTGGTGTGTTATATCCTTGTGAGTCTTTTCTTTAGGCAGGGGTCTCCATTCTTGTGCTTCATTTTGACCCAGTTTATATTCGTGAGCATTTGGGTATTTGGGATTTAATTAGGATGATCTGATTTGGTTGTGAAGCTTCGTAATAGGTTGATTTTTTTAATCCAAAACTGGTTGAACGAGTCTAGTATTTGATGGCTGATTTGTTTTCTTGGTTGCTGCCTCTAGACCTCATAAGATAGAGTATTGAAGAGTGCCTTTTGTTTATGCAGCTTCTTCCCTGCAGTTGCCTTAGCAGTGTTCAGTTAGTTGAATTTGAGTTGGATGCCTCGTCTTATTTGGACTCTGATATATACTTAGAGGTGATGATACGCTAGGGTGGGGTGGGTTGATCAATGGCATTATGCATCACTTTAAAAATACTCTTATCAATCCATTGTTTGGTTGAGCTGTACGAGTGACAAGGAGGTGAAATTCCTTGACTGCCCTGACTGTAGTACAGTAATTAATCAATTTTCCACAAAGGATTGGCGAAGCTATAATAGCCTATTCATCAAGTGCTAAAGCTATAAGCTCTCTTATGTGCTAAAGACATTAATACTGTCGCGTTGCTTCTGCCGGTGCTGCTGCATGCTGTTGACGTATTGCTATCGTGCTGGTGCTGATGCCGTGCTGCTGCTGCTGCCGTTGTGCTGCTACCATACTGCTGACGTACTGTTGTTGTGCTGCTGATGTGCTGCTGCTGCTGCTGCCGCCGTGATGCTGTTGCCGTACTGCTGATGATGATGCTATGATGCTGCTGCGAAGTCTGCCGCTGCCATGTTAATTTTTTTGATGCCGTGCTGCTTGCTTCTGATGTTACTGTTGCGTTGCTGCTGTTAGCCGGCTGCTGCCCACACTCTATCACTCCGTGGTAACCATTTACTAATAATTAATTTGTGATAAAAATTAACATATTTTTAATAAATTGAATCATTATTATGTTTGAGCATTTGAGTAACAAAACTCTCTACATCAGAGTGTTATGGATATTATTTTAGAAGGATTAGAATTTGCGACCATATGATACAATAGACAGACTTGTCTAGAGTCTACAAATTGCAATTTTTGTTCTGATATTTGGCCTACGAAGTTGCATTACTAGAGAGGCTGAACCAGTAACTTCTTGATTTATTTTTTATGTGTACCCGTAATCCACAAAGGTATCACTTTTTCTATAAAATGTACCCCATTTTATATCAAAATGTATCCCTTTATTGACCAACTAGTTAACAATGGACTTACATGTAGACCAAGGTAAAGATGATTATTCACATCTCTTTTTTTCAAAACCTATTGTAATAGCATTGTGCATTGCACAAATGGTGTAGGTTCGAATCCTAAGATTGAGTGTACCCTTCTCAATTCTTAATGTACCCAATTTATTTTTACATGTATGACACCCTGATCAAGTGTGCATTGATTCAAGTTTAGATTTACCTTTCTCTTTTCTTATTATATATAGACATTGCAACCTATTAGCTCAATTGGTAGAGTGTTTGTGTACTTACACAAATGGTGTAGGTTCGAATCCTATATATGTTGAGTAATAATCCCAAAATGCGCCCTTTTGATTTTAAATAGGAAAAATTGATAAGAATAATCCGACCTTTGGCCGGTCTTCCATCAATGGTACCACCTTCAATTAATCCAGGTATAATCCGACCTTTGACACTCATATTCTCTCAATGGTCCCTCACCTGTTGGTGACCTACAATTACAGGTAAAGTCTCTTAATTAAGTGATTAATAGCTAATTAACTATAATTTAAACCTAAATTCTTAATTAAAGTTTTAAATTAGATTTAATAAAAAAATAAAATTAAAAGAAACCACCCCCTCCCCTCCCTCTTCACCTGCCACCCTCCCTCTCCCCTGCAGCCACCTCCCCCTCCCCTACAGCGACCTCCCCCTCCCCTGCCACCTCCCCCTCCCCTCCCCCTCCCCTGCCACCCTCCCCTCCCCCGCAGCGACCTCCCCCTCCCCCGCAGCGACCTCCCCTTCCCCCGCAGCGACCTCCCTTCCCCCGCAGCCACCTTCCCCTCCCCCGCAGCCACCGTTTCCTTCCCTGCAACTACCTCCCCCTCCCTCGCAGCACCCTCCCCCCCCCCGCAGCCACCTCCCCCTCCCTCGTAGACACCTCCCCCTCCCTCGCAGCCACCCAATCCTTCCCCTACCACCCTCCCCATCCCCCGCAGCCACCTCCCCCTCCCCTGCCAAAAACGTCAATGTAACCCCTTCCCCTCGCGAGATTTTCGTGGTTGTTGGCGAGGTTGCCGTGAATCATCGCCGACCGCCGTGAAGAGGAGGGTGGTAGGGGAAGGGGAAGGGGTGGGGGCAGGGGGAGGAAATGGGGGTTGGGGTGGCAGTAGGGGCAGGGGGAGGGAATGGGGGTGGGGGGGGGCTGGGAGGGAGGTTTCCTTTTTTTAAAAAAAAAAAAATTTTTAAAAAAGTCAACGGTCATTTTCGCTGGTCAAACAGGTTGCCATCATTCCATACCAATGAGATAATATGAGTGTCAAAGGTCGGATTATACCTGGATTAATTGAAGGTGGTACCATTGATGGAAGACCGGCCAAAGGTCGGATTATTTTTATCAATTTTTCCTTTTAAATATAACCCTTTTCATTCGAAATGTAAGCCTTTCACGCTTATGCCCACTAACGTAATATACATGATAGTTTTAAATCCTAATAAGGTTACATTTAACGAGCAAAGGGAAGAAACTTAACTGCCAACTTAACAAACTTTACCCCTCTTTTTTCTTAATGTACCCCTTCTGTTGTTAAATGCATCCCTTTTAAACTCAAGTCTTCTTAAAGGTGATGTTATATGAGTTTACTAGGCATACAAGCCTTTTAGCTTTACACGAATTAAGCTTACAAATTCCAAACTATCAGTTTGGTAATATATAAACGGTTAAAAGTGATTAAAAAAGACCTACATTAATTTTAGAAAATGGTACATTTGACAAAAAATACGAGCTATCACCGGAACAGAGACCAAAGTACCGATACCCATAGCAAAAACAAGTTGTCACCATTTCACTACAATGCAGCAACAAGTGTTTTCGAGCCAAATGTGCTCTACATCCCAAACCGACTCCCATCTAGCTATCAAATGCACTACCGGTACACTTTACATGAGACACAAAGCAATCATCAAAGTTAAGAGAAAGTTGACTAATATCATGATACAACATGTATAACGGGGCAGCTCCAACAAGTTTTCGGTTGACAGCATGAACCAAGCACAAGGCATCGCTTTCGAGCTGAACGTGAGTGAAACCAAGCCACTGTGCGACATGTAGCCCAAACATAGCTATTGCCGCTTCCACATACTCCACATCCCACCTACGTTTCCCTCGCCAAATTGCAGCAACCTAGAGTATCCCTGCTTCATTTCGGATGGCCACTCATAACCCCACACTATCACTTAAAACATGAGCATCAAAATTCACATAACCAGACCTCGGTTTTTGCCATGAATTAACTAACACAGAGGTCTTCTCACTCGCAGGATAGACTCGTTCATCATATGTGCAGTAGTCCCGCACCCATTTTACATAATTTGACGCCAACGTAACCTCCTCCACACGCGCAACAGGCTCAAAACAGCCTTATTGCGGCACGCCCAAGCAGCCCACGCAAGGCCAGCAAAGCGAACCAGCTCATCCTTCGTCGGTTTCTCAAACATGTAAGAGAGTCTTTCTCTAAACAAAGTCACAGGTGCAGCAACTAAGAAGTTCCTGAACTCACTACAACACCAAATCTCCCTTACACACTTCATACTATAAGGTTAACAATGAACAAAAGAGATACATTTGATAGAATAAGAGTTACATTACTTAATAAAGCAACCTATGTAGGATTCGAACCTACATCTTTTGTGCGACTGCACAAAGCTCTTCCAATTGAGCTAATAGGTTTGTGTGATTACAATAGAGAATTCACTTTATGCAGCCCCATATGAACAATTCGAATATCAAATTATATTCCCTTTTAACAAGATATATTCCCTTTTCAATCAAATTACCCCATTTTAAACTAAATATATACCTTTTAATACTAGATGTAACCCTTCTTCAATATGTATCACATACGAAAGTGGGTGCTTGTGTTCTGTTTGCTAAACCAGACTCTAGTGTTGCTGTGTTGCCTAAAGAATAAAGATGCCTAAGAAACTCATTTTGCAAGCAAACATATATAATGCTTAAGATCACACTATTGCTTCCACCCTTAATTCAAATATTTCATTACTATATGTAGTGAGAAAGATAAGGCTAGAGGGCGCAACATCATCCACCCAAAATTCAATCAGAAGAACCATATCCAATAAATCACAAGGCAAGACCCAATGTATAACTTTGTGGAGTTGATGTCATCATCATAAGGCTATATCTTAAAATCATAAATTATATCCATTAATAAAAAACAAACTACATTTTTTACACTAATCGTTAATCAGAGGCAACAAATAGGTAAATTAAGAGGAATGTAGAAAGAGTGTTGAAGCAAACTAGTCTAGAAAGAAAAGAACAAAACATTAAAGCTTGAGAGTGAAATAATTCTTACATTAGTACTGATTTACAGAGAAGAGCAGATATTCAATTGGAATTAGCGCACAAATACAGAAATTGAGAGAGAACAGCACAAAGATTGTACCGATTAATCGAAAGCCCCATTACCGCCATCTCTTTCATCGTCAACGTCGCCATTGAAGTTGTGGCGGTGCTTATGGGTTGAGGAGAGGAGGTTCGACAATGAATTGAACAAAAACACCAAAACCTAACCTAAAAATTAGAAATTAGAAGGAAAAAACACCAAGTCTTGCGAATCTCAACCACATACCAAAAAAAAAGTAGAAATGTGAGAATTTAAATTGAAGAACAGCCAAACACATACCAAAATTCAGCAAATTTCAATCGTAATTGTGTAGCTCATGTCTTTTTATCTTCGATCTTCGAACGTGAAAAACGGATTTCGATCTTCAAGAGAGCTTTGTAGCTTTGAATATGCAGTAGGTTTTGAGAGAGGAGAGAACGTTTGAGAGAGAGAAGAGAGAAGGGATGGAAACTGAAAGTTCAGGAAAAATAAAACAAAAGGTAGCAAAAGGTTTTGTCCGTTCGATCTAATCCAACGGCTTATATTAGCTGTTTTCAGTTTTCAGATTAGGAGGTGGTTTTCACCGGATCCATCTCCTATATATATATATATATATATATAATAAAGAATAAATAGAGAAGAATTCATACCAAAAATAGAAACTAAGAAAGTGGCCTTGACCGCTGACCCGAAACTGAATTCTCTGGGGTTATGGTCAAGGGATCGTTAGCCCATACTCGAAATTGACCCAAGTTTAAATTTTACCCGGTCCAAAACCGACCCACTTAACCATTTTGTCAGATCTAGATGGGTATATTGCGATAGAACTTTGGAGTAATGAAAAATGGACATTTATGTTATGCTTACTTGGATGAATTACAATCTTGATGTAAAAGAAATTCTCATAATTTTTGTAAAGGAACACATTCATAAATGAAGTTTTTCTGTAGTTTCTTATAAGAGGTTAGCCTAAACATAATCGTTGAATATGACTTTAATTATCTGTTGGTCTGGAATAACCATGTATGGGGGTTTCGTTACCCGGTTAGCGGAATTGCGGCCGAGAGGTGAAATACTGTGGTGGGGTAAAGGGGCAGCGCCCCCTTAGCTTTTTTTGGTTGTATAAGGTTTAGTAAACCTTATTCTGTTTTGGGTTTATAGGCCCATTATGTTTACGTTAACTACTAAGGGTATTAAATAAACCCTTAGTGTTAACTTCTGACTCATTCAATTCACTTAATTTGGTGTTGACTAACACATTATGTATTTTCTCCCGTAATAAAACTATCCTCCCTTTGTGTGGTGGACTAGCACATTGTTAGTATTGAACCACATTATTCTCTATGTGTTCTTCTTTATAACTTTCGTTTTTATACTTTATTGTCGATTCAATATGTCATAACAATAATAATAATGAAATAGCTACTAGATTTGGATGGCCGAAAGAGAAAGGGGGTGCCTAAGTAGGAGTTATACCTTTAGTAAAAAAACAATTATTTACCCTCCTTTTTTTGGAAGGTAATGTGGGGGGAACCTGACCAGATCCCAACTAGCACAGTTTTTTGATCTGGTATTTGCGGGCCCGACTGGGAGTAAGGGGAATGGTAAGGAAATTCCCACCCCCAAATGTCCCTAGTGGGATTTGATCCCATGATCTTGAAGTCATGAGGCCAAATCCTTAACCATTAGAGTGGAGGAACAGTACTTTGATTCCTTTGTATAAGAACAAACGCGATGTACAAGATTGTACTAACTACCGAGGAGTCAAACTAATGAGTCGTACGATGAAACTCTGGGAACGAGTGATTGAACAAAGACTTAGGAAACATTTGAAGATATCGGAGAACCAATTTGGATTTATGCCAGGAAGATCGACTGTAGAGGCCATCCACCTCATGAGACAGACAATGGAACATTACCGTGATAGGAAGAAGGATCTACATATGGTTTTCATTGATTTGGAGAAGGCATATGATAGAGTACCAAGAGAAATACTTTGGTGAGCGTTGGCAAAGAAATTTGTTCCACAAAAATATATAGATATCATCAAGGATATGTATGAGGGGGCAACTACGAGTGTGAGGACCACAGTGGGGAGGACAGAAGAGTTCCCTACTACGATTGGAGTGCACCAGGGTTATGCACTTAGCCCCTTTCTCTTTGCTCTAGTCATGGACGAACTAATGAGGTCAATTCAAGATGATATACCGTGGTGTATGATGTTTGCGGATGATATTGTGTTGATTGATGAGACAAAGGAAGGTGTTGAGAGTAAGTTGGAATAGTGGAGGCATACATTAGAAGCCCGTGGTTCTAGATTGAGCAGAAATAAGACGGAGTATATGGAGTGCAAGTTCAATGGGGTTACAAGCAGCGAGGCAGGGGCGGTCACTTTGGATAGCAAAGTGGTTCAAGGATCGAACGTCTTCCGTTACCTTGGATCCATTCTCCAAAAGGATGGAGAACTGGATGGAGACGTGGCTCATAGAATTAACGCGGGTTGGTTAAAGTGGAAAAGCGCCACCGGGCTCCTTTGTGATTCCGGCATTCCCCAAAGATTGAAGGGAAAGTTCTACCTTATGACAATTAGGTCTGCTTTGTTATATGGCACCGAATGTTGGGCGGTGAAACAATACCACGTTCATAAGATGAACGTGGCGGAGATGCGTATGTTGCGGTGGATGTGTGGCCACACAAGGAAGGACCGATTAAGAAATGAAGTGATTCGGGAAAAAGTTGGAGTTGCATCCATTGATGAGAAGATGAGAGAGAATCGGTTAAGATGGTTTGATCATGTGAAAAGGAGATCAGATGATGCACCGGTGAGAAGAATTGAAGAGTGGAGGAGTAATCAAATTGTAAGGGGTAGGGGAAGACCTAAGATGACTTGGATGAAGGTATTTGAAAGTGATATGAGGCTACATGGGATTGCGGAGAGCATGGCGTTGGATAGAAGTGGGTGGAGGGGCAGTATCCATGTGGAGGAAGGGGTGTGATTACTGCATTTATTTGTTTTTCTCAATTGTGTTGGTATTAAAACCTTTTGCTGAAAACTTCCTTTAAAACTTTTTTGTGTAAACCTTGTTTTCAAAAACTTTTTAAAAATTCTTAAAACTTAAACCCTTTTAAAAACTTTTTATCACTCTTGTCGATGTCATCCCCAGCAGGCATGGGGTAGGTTCGACCTACCTGTTCTTAGAAACCAATGCAGC
Organism: Patellifolia procumbens; assembly: GCA_947645195.1. NCBI lineage: Eukaryota > Viridiplantae > Streptophyta > Magnoliopsida > Caryophyllales > Amaranthaceae > Patellifolia > Patellifolia procumbens. The sequence goes on from CANSGD010000193.1 coordinate 10,049,636, forward strand.
TTCCATCGGGGCTTGGCAACGGTTTCAGTTGACGATTCATGTTAGTCGACCCCAAATCACTTTGGGAATAAGGCTTAGTTGTTGTTGTAATGTGGAGGACCCTAACCAAATCTCAACTAGTACAATTTCTTGATCTTAATTATTTCCCCTCCTTGTAAACACTATTTTCTACGAATCAAAAAGCCATTTTTCACCCTTTCAAAGAAAATAATGAAAAAATTCAATAAGTTTTCCTCTAAATCTTGGACACTCTTTAATTGATGTTGCTTTGCGTTGTCTCATAATTTAATATTCAATGACCTTTTTTTTGGTGAAATTGGGCAAGTTTGGATTAACTTAAAATATAAAGTTCATTACAATTCGAAATATAATCGTTCCAACAATAACTAGGGGGATTGGGAAATAATCTAGTTACATTCATGGACGATTCCTGAGTCCTACAATTCTTCGCCATAGCATCTGCGAAGTTTATTTCTACTCCTTGGGACGAACTTGACATTGACTTCATGCATCTTCGAAACCAACTCCTTGCACAACATCACAGTGTTAAAGTAAAAGTCAGGTAATCTTGGCCTTTAGAGAGTAGTTCCACCGCTGTTTTTGAGTCCGAAACAACAAGAATTTTGGGTTGATTAAGCCTCCGTGCTTGTAGCAATCCTTCCTTCAAAGCTAGGCGTTCAGCCTGCAAAGAGTCATACGCAAAACAAGATTTCTAGAAACCCCTAACCCACATTCCCTTTTCGTTTCTAAAGACTCCGGCCAGACCCACAGGTTTCAAAATGTTCTCAAAAGATGCATCTGTATGAAGAGTGATACCACAAGGAGGTATGGAAAGGTGTGTTTTTTCAATGTTCAGGGTTGGTTATATTTGGTTGGCCATGATGAATAGGGTAGTTTCTTTTTTTGCTATTGTCACAAGTTGTGGGGCTTTTAACAATTGGGCTCTGTTATTAAAGACACGGGCATTTCGGCTCTTCTAAAGTAAAAAACAGATTGTGGCAAAAAGAGACTCGCGAGTTAAACCTGCAGAGAAGGAGTGGTCAGTGAGATTGATCCTAAGCCAAGACTGAAAGTCCACAGTGTTGCTGCCAAACACACGTCCTAAGATGTTCCAGACCTCAACCGCAAAAGGGCACCCACGTAGAATATGATCACTGTTTTCCATGCTATGGTTGCAAATTAGGCATGATGGGTCGTCGATGATTTTTCTAGTCAACAGCAGGGCTTTGTGGGGCAATCTATTTAACCAAGCTAGCCAAAGGAAAAATCTTATTTTAGGTTGACAAGGTAATTTCCAAAGCCATCCTAGGTCGGCCTTATCTCTCTTACCACCTATAGGCCATAGCTAGAGAGAAACCTTTGTGATTGATGTACTGAGGTAAAGCTAAGTCTTCATTGTCATTGACACATTCCCCAACGATTCTATCTATGATGTGGGTCGGTAAGATGATGGATAGGCCTTCAAGGTTCCAAATACCATTGGTGACGTAGTCACTAACAACACTCGTTGTCTCTTGTGCACTAAGGGGACCTTGGATATGTCCACGCAAAGCTCCTATTTGGAGCCAATTATCAAACCAAAAATTAATTTTCTCACCACTTCCTAATAACCATCTATTCTCTCCTTGTAGTAGGTCCCAAACCTTTCCTATACTCTTCCAAATGTGTGAGCCGTGTTTGAAACTAGTCACTCCATTGTCGCTCACGTACTTAGAGACAATACATTTTTGAGCAAGACTCGTTGGCCCTTGTGATATTTTCCATCCTAGTTTGGCCATTACGGCTATGTTCATGTGTACTTGGTTTCTAATTCCCAACCCCCTTCTTCTTTTGGAAGAAAAGTTATTTCCTTGGCCACTAGGTGTAATTTCTTCTCTCTATTCTCATCCCCGAAAGAAATTAATTGCAAAGTTTATTCATATCATTTAAGGTGGTCATTAGGAGCATTGAGGTTTGCATGTAGTAAGCGAGAATAGAGGCAAGCGATGATTGGATTAGGCATGTTCTACCCACTTTTGACAAGAATTTTTTTGAATCTATGTCTAAAAAGACTTTCTAAGAAAATATACGAGGAGTGTGCAAATAATAGGTGGAAACCTTTCTTTGTTGGCAAAAGGAAAGTGAAAGGTTCGCATCTCATGTTTGCGGACATTGTGCTTTTCTTTGGAGGAGTGGAGAAATCCACGATTCTTAGTGTGAGAGACACCCTAAAATGGTTTTGTGAGGAATCGGGACAAAAATTGAATGAAGACAAGAGTAGACTTATTTTCTCTAATGTTTTCCCTTGAATTCAATGACCTTGAACTAATGTTTTCCCTTGTTTCTTATATGTATGCAGCGCTGCCAATATCTTCGCTATTTCCATTCCTTTACTTCATGGTATGAGAAGAATATTATTTAATTTGATATTTTTTCAATTAATAACTTGCGAGTAACGCATGTGGTTAAGCAATAGCATGATGAGTTAACTATTGTTTTTTGTGTGCTTATTATGATATTTTCTCTGTTACAAATTGATTGTAACATTATACTTTCTCCTTTTATAAATAAGTGGCACACTTTCATAATATGGAAATGTCACAATAAGTGACACTAAGCTCAAAATAGGACATTTAAATGATAAAATTACATGATTACCCTTACTCATGCAATATATATTCAATTGTTTATTTAGTTAAAGTACCATTTTCTCTTTTTAATTATGGTCCCCAACTTTCTCTCTCTAACCTCATTGGTTTTCCCCCACTTTCTTTATGTTCCAATTATTTAGAAACGGACGAAGTACTTTTTAAGACACAACGTTAGTCATTAATATCTTCAATTTTATATTAAGTACAAATTATAAAAAATTGATATTTAAAAACTAATATCGAGAAAAATCTAACAAGATCTCATACGACCACGTGAATCCTCATATATAAATAGAAAGTCAAATGGGAGTGTGTGAATAGTGAAAAATTTCTAATGCCCGCAACTAAAATAGAACGGAGCAAGTATTTGCGAAGGAAGTTCTTGACTTGTATAGTAGACTCAAATTCTATTGGAATAGTAACTTTGCATATATAAAAAAATAAACGCTACATCATGTGGTACTTCAAGCTTTACAAATTATACATAAACAATACCTTATTTTGGCGTAGCAATATTATATTGTATAAACTGAAAAGAACAAGCTTAGCCCCTATCCCTAGCTATACAAGCTAGTTCACGAGTCCCCTTATTAGAGTTTACTACACAGTCCCCATTACTTGGGCATATAGACATTTCATGGGTAGAGCAAGCACCCTTTGAGAAACCTACATTACATACACTACTAACATTACATACGTTATTACAATATGACACACATAATGACTTCTTCCTTAATTGATTAGTGTTGACTGAGATGTAGCCATTTTCCTCTTCATCCTTGCTCTATACCTGCAAGCCACAACATGGTTAGAAGGAAAAGTACGAGAGGTGGTCCGGTTACCTACAGGATCCTACATGACTTCAATTCTTCCCCTACAGTTGAAAATTTTTCTTTCTTTTCTTAGCACTACAGTTAAACATCCCTTCTTGCTTGGAACTAAACTTGACACTACGATTGCCTTCACATTTTCCTTCCCTTTTCTTGGATTCAACAGGGGTGAACTCTGTTGCAATCTCCTTGATTTTATCTTTTAAAGTTTCCATTCTATCCTTTACCACAAAAATTATACTCTAGTTGTTCATTGATGGTGCATTGCAAGGACTTCTAATCACGTCTTACTTCCTTATTCCTTAATTCATCTCTTGCGGTCATCACTACATGTATGGATACAGGCAAACCTAATTCGAAGTGAACATAATTGATTGATTTGCCTTTCAATAACAATTGATAATCATTTTTTGAGATCCAAAGATAGGAACCCAACCTCTTTATGTTTAAAACTGATATTTGGATTCCGCCATATTTAGAATCTTTAGTTTGGACTCATTTGCAGCACCATCATTCATTTCAACTCTCATGCCCTTCTTTTTCACTTCCATTGACTTATGAAATTATAACTTTTATGCATTCTTATGATACCTTGTCATTTTGTTCCCTCACGTCCAACGAAAGATCCTTGTTTCTCTTTTCAATGATGAAGTGATTCTCTTCCTGGACCTTATCGTGCTCACTTGAATGATCTTTTTTCAAGGTTTCCTTCAGAACTCTTTTTGGGAAGGGAAAGTCCTGATCCTAAACCAAGTGGGACATCATCTGCTAAGTGGGTTTTTGACCTCATTTTTTGGAGAATGTTCTTAACTTCCTCAAGCTTCTTGCACACTTCCTGATTTCTAAGGTCAATCTCCATAGCCATTAACAGGTCCCAAAAAGCCCATTCAGCTTTACCTATTGCAACTGCTGCGGCCTAGCTCTTCTATACAAAGCTTTCACATTACTTGGTTGGAAATTTAAAATGATGGAGCATAACCGTCCTACTTTCCTATATTCCTTGTTCCTACTTAAGCAAGCAGTTGAGTTCAACCAAATACATAAAATCAAATCACAACATTCCATCCTATCTTGTCCTCCTTAAAATCATATCGAGACGAAACTAATCCCACAAAACCATACCTCTCCAGACCATCATCAATTTCTTTTTTCTTGAGCATAGAATTCCCCTCTTCCTTAATTTTTTTGCCAAACCAAGAACCTCCTTGGGGTTCTTTGAAGTTGAGATCATCTTTAACCAACAATCATCTTTCTATGTAAGATTGTCCCCTTCCATGAGGGATTTGAACTCCCCGTAATTCGATTATATTTATCCAATGAAGTGATGATATAAACTTAAACTAAATTACTAGATCTACCCACACACAATAAAATAGCTATTTGAAGAAACCAAACTACTGAATTTAGCAAACAATCAGGAAATTAACAAAAGACTTCAAGCAACACGAAAGTATAGCACCTTGAATAATTGTCCACGAAGATGCTCGGTCCTGCAAATGAGGATATATCACCTTAGTTGGGTACGAAGATATCCCTCGCCGGCGACCCAGGTGGATAGATTGGCCACAGGCGAGTTAAAAGGTGCTAAAAACGGTCGGATTTATGAGCAGATGGAGTGGTTCTCCAAATTTTGAGGAGAGTGAGATATCCACAATACAATATCTAATACTTAATAAAATCATCAAAGAATTTTAGTGCCACTAGTCCACCACCTCTCACTTTCTCTTCTTCCTCCCTTAGCCTATCAATAACCCAATGCCCTCGACCCATTACCCACCTTTTCCCTCTTCTTCCAGCTGCACCAGTCGCCCCTACCTCACCATGTTGTTGCCCTCGATCAAACTCCCTAATCCCTTCCCTTTTCTTTCCAACTGCACCACTACTAACTCTCTCTTCTACATACCACAACACCCCCATCCTTTCCCTCACCCCGTGTCTACCCCCGACATTGTATCCAACCCCTACACATTCCTCTTTCTCGTGCTTACGTCATCCTCGACAACCAGCCAACCACCACCATCTCTGTAGCTTTCTGTTTCGCCCTCCTTCTCTTTCACGACTACCAACTTCCTACCCACTTCATTCTTAATGCAACCTCTTCTCTCAGCCTTTCCTTATATCTTGATCTCTCTCCTCCTGTCCTTCTTCTCTTTGGACTCTCTCCACCGTCATCACTACTTTTTGCTACCTCGTGCAGTCGCGCCCCATGTTCTGTGGTGCCTTCCCCTTGTCCCTCTATTTTGAGTGGTATGGTATATGGGGGATAGGGCTAGGATAGGGGTTCAGGTGGTAACAATACGGCAGGGGGCCGGGCTATTTTTGCGACGGAGGACGAATTAAAGTATTAACATATTAGATTAAATGAACGTGGCTAAATTATAACCCACGATTAACCTTCGACTCAAGTAAAAAAAATCAAAATTTGTTTAATCATCAAAGTTAGAATAATAAGTATTTTTCCCACCATGTAGGATTCCAACAGAGAGTCATAAAGTACCATATCCCTATATTATACTTTGTTAAGTTTAAGGCTAGCGTAAATGACTAAAAAAATAAATGGTTATAATTACTTACTCTTCTCATTTAATGAACTATTAACATGTTTCATTTTCTTCTAGGATGTGTAGTGTCAAATTAGGGTAAAATTTTCCTTGGCTTTCTCATTACAGGTAAACATACATATACGAGCTATGACTAAGAGTATTTAGGCCTATTAAGCCCATCTAACTAATTACGTAATTACATCATTAATCACACAATGACATGCCCTAATACCCTCCCCCACCCCCCAAGTTGGAGCATGCAAACTAGAAACGCCCAACCTGAATAGGTGAAGAAACTGTCGTTTGCTTAGAGCTTTCGTGAAGGTATCAGCAAGTTGCGTATGAGTAAGTACATGATGAGTAGAAATCAGACCATCCCGTACCGCATCATACACGTAGTGGCAGTCAACTTCAATGTGCTTCATTCGTTCATGACAAATAGGGTTCTCAGCAATGTAAAAAGCAAACATACTATGACAGTAAAGAGACATAGCACGGGGCTGCTGAACACCCAAACTCTCAAGAAGCGCTTTCAGCCATTTCAACTCGGATGTGATATCAGCCATGGAACGATACTCGGCCTCCGTAGAGGAACGAGAAACAATGTGCTGCTTCTTGGTCTTCGACGAGATAGGAGAAAGACCAAGAAACACTTCTGAACCAGTCAAAGAGCGATGAGTCAAAGGGCACCTCGCCCAATTAGAGTCACACCAACAAGATAATGACAAGTCACACTTCTCACTAAGAATAATGCCTTAACCAAGAGACCCTTAAGATAACAAACCACTCGAAGGGTGGCCTCCCAATGCTCATTTCTAGGTGACTGCATGAAATGAGCAAGAATATGAACACATAGGCCAAATCCGGACGAGTGAAGGAGAGATAGATGAGACGACTAACCATCCGAAGGTACGAGCTACTTCGATCCCAAGAGACCAGTCTTAAGAGTAAGAGTGTGATTTTGTTCAATCAGAAAACTAGCAGGCTTGGCCCCCATGAGACCAGTCTCGAAAATGATGTCTAATGTATACTTGCACTGACACAAGAACAACCCCTCAGGTGCACGAGCTACTTCGATCCGATGAAAGTATTTCAAGACCCCCAAGTCCTTCATATGAAAGCAATCACCCCACTGATCCAAGTACTTCTTGAAGGAAATAATATCCCTAGAGTTATTACCTAAGATGATGAGGTTATTGACATAGACAAGCCATATAACTGAACGCCAACATTTGTGAAAGTGAACAATGAGTAATTAAAGTAGCATTGAACAAAACCATAGCGAAGCGAAGACGTGGGCAATTTTGTAAACCAACACCTAGGGCCTTGACGCAGCCCATAGAGTGATTTGCGTAAGCGACAAACAGTGCCAGGTCGCGGAGGGGTGAATCCTGGAAAAGGTTTCATGTAAATAACCTCGGCCAAGTCACGATGGAGGAATGCATCATGAACATCCATCAGTGGCATCAACAAGAAACGCGTGAACAGTGACCATTTTAGCCACTGGAGCAAATGTCTCATTGTAGTCGCCCTCAACCTAATGATTAACAAAGACAACCAAATGAGCTTAAGGCGCTCAACAGAATCATCAGAGTTATATTTTACCTTATACACCCACATGGAACCAAGTGCTTTGTGACTGGTCGGAATCTCCTCCAAATCCCAAGTGTCGTTATCTTCTAAGGCACTAATCTCCTTCTGCATAGCCTCACGCCAACCCGGATCTCGCAATGCCTCAGTGAAAAAACGAGGCTCCACACCTGAGGTAACCGCTGCAAGAAAAAGACCTAATCGCATAGAAATTTATCACAATTCACAAACTGTGCTAAAGGATAGGGAGTACCCGAGGAAACTATAGTGGAAGATGAGGCAGACGATGATGGACTCGGTTTCCGTACGATGTTAGTGACGAAATCTCGTAACAAAACTGATGTTCGTTCCTCACGCAAGCCCCTACCCAATTCCATAACACATTCATCACCTTCACGAGAAATAATAGCGGGATGCTTCGCGGTAATGGACCCAGTAGAAAGCCTAGGATCCACTGGGCTGGGCGCAGCTGAGGCCTATGGTTCACCAACAGGGGGCTAGGCGGGTGGATGAGCACGGGTTCATCAACCAGATGAAGAGCCATTGCACTTATCCCCCATCACTACCATCATCACACACAACCCCATGAGTCTCCGCAACATTCCCATCATCAAAATTTTTCGGAACAATAGGACATGAATCGCCCATCTCAAACAGAAATTCGTTTTCATGGAATTTAACATCATGAGACACAAAAAATCACTGGTGTCAATGTCATAGAACTTCCAATCCTTTTTTCCATTAAGATACCCCACAAATACAGAACAACGACTCCGTGGAGAAAACTTATCACCCTTCGCCCGTTGATCATGGGCAAAGCACAGACAACCAAACAAACGTAACTCATGAAAGGAAGGGATTCGACCCATAAGAGCCTCATAAGGAGTTATACCATTTAACACATGCATTGGAGTTCGATTAATCAAATAAACAACAGCTATAACACATTCCCCCCCAAAAAGTAACAGGAAGGTGGGCTTGGAACAACAATGCTTGACTCACATTTAAATGTGCTAATGTTTACGCTCAACTCGTCCATTCTGTTGTGGTGTTCCCACACACGAGGTTTGGAACAAATGCCATTAGTGACTAGATAATCAGACAAGCAGTTAAACTCAGTCCCGTTATCAGAGCGAATGATTTTGACTTTCCATTTAAACTGACGTTCGACCACGGCAAAGAAAGACATGACAACACCCTCAACCTCATTTTTATTTCGTAAAAAATACACCCAAACCGCACGAGAATAATCATCAACCAAAGTCAGAAATAAACAACATCACATGAGGAAGGAGTCTTATAGGACCCCGCAAATCACAATGTACAAGCTCAAAAATCCGAGTTGTTTTATTTTCACTAACAGGGAAAGAGTCATGCGTTTTTTTAGCTTGGGGACAAACAACACAAGATTTATTTCTTTCGAGTATAACTGGAACTAACAGCATGAACTAACTTGACAACACGATATGAAGGATGACCTGGAAAACGATGCCATTATTCGAACTAAGACAAACTAGGAACCGTAATCGCTTGCACAGAAGAATGCTACGGAAAAAATTAGAGTACATCACCCTGCTCACCGGCTCCAATCAAGGTCCCCGAATGAAGATCCGGTGTAAAAGAATTAGTAAATCGAACGTGATAATTAGATTCATCAATCATTTGCAACGCCGAAATTACATTGCAGTTAAGTTGCGGCACATATAAAACATGATGGAAAGTGTAGCAATGGCAGTATTACCATCTGGCAAGCCAACGGGCCAAGAAACAATTGGCGTAACGTGAGTGAGACATGAGTAATTACTAATAACGTGATGAGAGGCACACGTGCCAATAATTTATTGACTAGAAATAGACAAATCCATCAACCGAGCATCGATGGTGGTTTCATTATTAATTAAATGTATGAGAGCGGCCATGGAGTAGCATTAACGCGGGTGATGCAACAACATATAATTGATCAACAAAAGAAAGAAAAAAACGGAGAAGAAGAAATACTGCCAAATGAATAATCTACAAGAAGTGTACAGTATCAACAACTAATGCTGAAATCCTTTAAGAAATAATACTGAAATCCAATAACTAGAAAAAACTGCTCAAATGAAAGAAAGTGAGTCAATAAACTTTGCTGATAATCAATAAGTCTCAATGACTAGAAATCAGGAAATTGAGAACTAGCGAGTCAAGGTCAAGTAGCGTCACACGCGGACGAAATCTGATGAAGAAATCTGGGCGATTTACAGTGAGAAAAAAACGGAACAAGAATGTCAGTAAGAATTACGACCGGCAGTGGGAAATTCGGGTGGTGTCTGTTGGCTGGAAAAAGAATCCGGCTGTGGGAAAATCGTTGTCACGGGGGTGGCCGATGGAAAAAATTGAGTACACGGAATCTAGGAGGAAAACGGCTCCGATACCATGTCAAATTAGGGTAAAAGTTTTCCTTAGCTTTCTCATTACTGGTAAACGTACATATACAAGCTATGAATAAGAGTATTAAGGCCTATTAAGCCCATCTAAATAATTAGATAAGTACATCATTAATCACAAATGACATGGCCTAATATGAAGTTTGATTTGTTGGGGTTCCACATAAGAATACTACCACCAGCTAATCCATCAGGTTGTACCGACTACTAAGAGTCAAAGATAAGATTTGGGTGATTATTGCAGTTTTATCATTACAACACATGATTCAGCCAGTGTGACAAGGTCGTGAAAGTTTTGAGATTGTTAAAAGGAGCAAGTTCGACTTGTAAAATGATCTTCAATTACACAAACATTCCAATAGAGGAATATCATGTTATTGGGAAGGCATGGTATGGATGGAACTGTTGCAGGAGTTCCCCGTTGTCTAATTGCCATGGACTGGCTCTGACTTTAGATATCACATCTTTCTAACGCTAGAACCACAAATCACCTTGGAATGTCTTTGGCTTTCTCTATCTCGCCTTTTCATAGGATAGAGTAGTCTCCATCGTCCTCAAGGGTGTTTGAACACTGACTAGGAGAAATGCATTAGTGTTGCTCAAATTGCCAAGAGCTATTACAGAGATCTTGAGCAAGACTTGTCCTGCAATGGGGTATGAAATGGTTTGGTTGATCCCTAGCCTAAGGGCTAGCATGAGATTCCTTTATTCGGTTTCTCATCTTTGGGAATGGATGATATAGTCTTGTAGTTAGGGTATAAGCCGGATGAAATTACTCTGACGAGTTTAAAAACATTAGTGGCATTTGTCGAGAATTCTATTTGAGAAGATGGATTCAACATTAGGCCAATCACAATAGAGAGAAAGCTTATTAACATTTTTCGTCATTCAACTATAATTCTGAAGATATCAAATTATAAATTCTAATAATCAAAAACTAAATATAATAGGAAAATTCCCAATGGTGGTCCCTTAGATCTTAGTAATTCTCAGTGGTGGAACTTTCAAAAAAACTTTCACATTGATAGCCTTGCTTTACAAATTATTCCCAAATAAAGCCTTGATGAAGAATTTTCCGTCAATAATAAATCATATTCCGTTAGTTAATAGTTAATCTTTTACAGTGGGTCGTCTTTTGCCAATTTTGACATCAGAATCGAACATTGAGGGCTAAAACTAACCCCTAAACTTAACTTTAAGAATCGATTTTGAGGTCGAAATTGGCAAAAGACGACCCAAAAGATCTCTTTTTACGTGCGAATATCCGTTTTAACGGTTCACTAGTGGAATATGCTTTACTATTAACGAATATTTTTCGATAAGATTATCCTTGAGAATAATTTGTAAAGCAGGGCTACCAATGGGAAAGTTTTTTTTTGAGATTTCCACCACTGGAAAGTTCTAATATCTAAGGGCCACCATTGGGAATTACCCAATATAAGATGTACTAGTACTAAATTTAAATTTATAAGAAGTCCTTCGCTTATTCATATACTCATTATTTTTGTAGTCAAAGTTAGAAAATTTAGCACAACTTCTCTCTATTATAGGTTTCAAATTAAACTATTATCATATTGGATAGAACTATTTAAATTTTATTTTGAAAATACCAACTTTTTAAACTAATGTTTATTCATATGAAATAAAAATTATTAATTGGATGGTTCAAGCCATGCATTGATGATTTTGGAAAACCATGTAAACTCAAAAACAGATGGAGCATTCTCATCAAACTGTTTGGAAAAATATGAGACTATGTCAAATAATTATAATGGTTTTTTATTGATTACTTTCCAATACAATTACTTATTATTATTCTCAATGAGTTTGAAAATAACATTCTTCTATTTGGTTTTATACTTTCATTATTAAAAAGTTTAAGCTTTAAAATAAGAGAGACTCATTATTAGTCTTAAGGTGACTTTTTATTTTCGATAGTTTTTAAGTGACCCATCTAACACAAATAGTAATCATAATGATTGTTCTTTTGTCCAACTAAATGTTAGTGCTAGTAACCGGGAACAAAGATGATCACACAAAAGATAACAACGAAAGAAACGATCCTCTAGGCGTGTATGGGAACACTTTCCCAAAAGCGATATTCCGACCCTATACGAAGCACGGGTTGCACAGAATTCACCTCCGAGATACAAAGAAGATAACAGTGATTATCACGCTCGTATGAGAATCACAAAATGAGATCAAATGTGTTTGTGTAATTTTGATTTGATGATCAATAATCAAGAACTTGAGAGAGAGTGCTTTTTAGAGAGAAATGCAATAAGAACCTCCATTCATATGTGGTGAAATGCCACTCTTGTGCACGCAAAATGAGAGAAAACCATCAAAAACCGCTCATAGAGCACAAACGGCAAAACACAAACACGCGTGAGCAGTAGCCCGTCGCAGGTCGCGACAGGCGTCGCGAGGGGCGACCCGTCACTGCCACCTTGTGCTTGTTTTCTTTCTTTGCTTCAAATCTTACGATTTACGATAACTTCATTGTTTACTTTACCATAAACAATCTACGTGCATACTTAACGTAACTTGAATAACGACACCATAACCAAGTAATTCAAGTTATATGTTACATGAATTTAATCAACCAAATACTCTAAATTATCCAACATTAAAATTACCAACAAGTTACTATGTTGGCTATTTATCTACGGTCATTCACAAAGCGCTAATAGAGGATGTAATTTTGAGGCTTTGGCAATATTTTCTTATTATGAAGGTTTTTATAGACTTCTGCAGATAAGAGATTTCCATATAGCTGAACGAGAGGAAGATGTAGGTTATTACGCTGGTTTTGTTGGTGAGTTTTTTTGTTTATGTGCATATACAAATTGATTGTATTTCCATTATCGTCTATCGACTAATATTTTTCGATACCTACTCACTCAACTTTGATGGTGTGGACTTTAATTTTACCCTTTCAAAGGATCTGCTTTTATGTTTGGAAGGGCATTGACATCTGTTTTTTGGGGAATGCTTGCTGATCGATATGGTCGAAAGCCTATTATCATTATTGGAACAACCACTGTGTATGTATCCAACTATCTTTATTAATTCTCCGTTCATTTCTAACTCCACATTCATCGCCATATTATGTTTTGTACAAGTTTTACAATTCAATTCTGATTATTAAAAATTGATATCAATTTACCATGACAGGGTCATTTTCAACAGTATGTTTGGATTTAGTGTAAACTTTTGGATGGCGGTCTCTGCAAGATTTCTTTTAGGAAGTTTATGCGGATTGCTTGGGCCTGTAAAGGTACAAATACTATATTCTAAAAATTTCTTCACAAACTAACTCGAGTGTGTAATAGAATTTAGTAAAGATTATTTCTATTGTAGCTTAAAATCTACGGAAATATCTATATTAGAAGGTCTCACATTAATTACTAAAAGATACATGTCAAGATAACGAAATTGTGTAATTAAATATTATCGAGTGTATAGAAAGATATCCAATAGTAGATTAATATTTAGTCTTAAGTTACAATTCATAAACTGTACCTCCTTCATTTTTTGTTACAAATTTTTACATCATTTCCTTTTAGGGGTATATTTTCTCCTCTCTCCAATCACATGAGTCCCCTTTTTCCCCTCTCTCTATCCGTCTCATCCTCGTAATTCTTGTGCACAAGCTCAATGAAACAATTATAAAAAATGGAGGTAGTATATATCTAGGTTTCTTATGTAACAAATATTTATTTCCTTATTGGAGCTTATTTCGTTTTTATTAGCGAGTACTACAAGACACCCTATTAAGAGATTCTAATAGATAGTAGTATGGAAATCAGAGTCACGATCTTGAACTGATTTTCTTATCTTATGCCCACCCACCACCCATTTTTCGTCCGCTTCCTAGGTGCAAACCTACACCAATTGCGATCTCTCCCTACACGTTTCTTGTTTTCAATGTATCCCTCTTACACATGTTGCTCATCTTGAGACCTAACCCTTTCATGGACCATGAGAATTCCCAAAACACCTACAGGCCACAACACCCCACCTCCAACGTCCCAATCTCATCATCCCTTCACCACAATCAAATTGTGAGCAATATTCACAATACTTAACCTCTCATCTCAATCCACATGATGGGTATAACAATAAATATCACTCTTGGGCATTAAATTTTTAAGTCACTACCCATGCTTACTATGTTGTGGATCATAACGATGACGCCACACATGATCATACCCTCACTAAAGCTAAGAAGGATCGATTACACGTTATTGTTTTATTCTAAAGTTATTTAACCATCACTAATTAAGATCTCCTTCTCACCATCTTCAAGCCTTAGATTTATTGTACTTGATGCTTTTATCCGTTCGAAGAATCCATTCTATTACAACAAAATAGAAAGGTCACCAGATCTTGTAAAACCAATTCAAATATGCTAGGCTAGAAAACCGTTCATCTAAAACCTGCTACTATCGACATTGAAAGATATTTTTCCAACAATTGTGTGATGTGAATAACAGAAGTGAGTGATTAATGACTCATGCTTCAATTAATTATCTCATGATTGTGATGCATCTCACCATCATTAAAATATTATTTCTCTCCCATCCTTTCTGACACAAGACCCAACCTACATTTTGATTTTTGGGGAAGAGACTTGTGGCGACAGTAATGCGAATCATTAGGCCATAATAGTTGCCAATTTTCAACCTAACTACTTCACCCCTTAGTAATAACTCCATCCATCGACATGGATGCAACAATGCCACGAACAATCAGAAGAATTAGAAAAAAATACTCCTTCAACAATAGTAACAGTTCTGAACAACGACCCCTGTAAGGCCAACTGGCAACACCCATCGGCCTTCGTTGTCGGATGGTACACCTAACCTCCTCCATACATTTGGGGATCTCCTTGGTTCATGCACCATGCCTTACCCCACTAGTCGACCGACTTTTTGAAGACCTGCTATTACTAGGATCCTTGCTTGCCTCTATGTCTACAAGCTCTATATGCCCCTTCCAAATAGTTTACCTACTTATGCCTTGAGCCCCATGAAACTTCAACCTCCCAAGCCTCATCGTAGTTGGACATTAACACATCTTCTCACATGGCGTTCAATCCAAATACTTCTCATACTGTTTTCCACTGAAGCACAATTCCTTCGATGTCATTCTTATATTAGTACGAGCATTGAATCCTTATCCCCTTACCTCACTTTAAAGCATGTTTTCTACACCCCTATCACATTATTAAAGCATATTATTATTAATTCATTTGTTCAAAATAAACAATAATGTTTATGTTAAATTAGACCCTTTTGGTTTTTCTCCACTGAAGGATATTTGGCAATAGGCTCAATCAAGCATTTTTCTCCTCTTATACTGTGTGACTTGCAGCTCTCTCTTCTCGAGTTTGGCACACTAGAGAAACCTCATTTTCGTATTATTAATCAACCAGAACTGGGTACACCTATGTACAACTACACCCACTTTCTCTTCTTATAAGTTATTTGTCAAGTTTAAAAATAAAACTATCAAGTATTTAAAATGAACGAAGTTAAAATTGAACAAGCTAAAAATAAAATCGAAGTTGTAAATCGCTAAATTTGTGAAGCATGAGATTGTGAAGTTTAAAATGAATTAATAAGTCTTAAAATGAAAAATATAGGCGTGGTGTATAAATACATTGATTATATGACAGTTTTTTAAAAGTAAAAACTTCATCTCTTCTATGTATTAAGGACCAATCCTCTTGCTGTTTTGTTCTTCTTGTCAAATTTATAAACATAATCATCTAACTTCATCTCTCTCTTTTTACTCCAACTTTAACATCCTATGATATTATTGATATTGATCTTTGAACTGCTTGTAGTAAGTACAAATGGCCATCACTACTATCTTTGCTTGATGACTGCACTAGCTTTTTATGTTTTTATCCTTCCAAAGAAAATATGAAGACTATGATGATTTCATTCAACGAGGAAATTTCCCTTTTTCTCGTTTAGGTTCCTCTCCCCTTTCCCTTAGTTTATAATTTTCTTGTACAATGATGTACCCTCCCTTTATTTCCTCGATCATATCACAATCATCCTTAACTCAACCATTTTCCTCCTTCCTCACGCCAAAAACATTGTTCTTACAACATCTTTCTCTGATCGCGGCCCAACTGATGCTCTTAAATCTCAGTCATTGAATGGCCATAAGTTAGACTATCTCCCTTGCCTACTTCCCTTTAAATATCAAAAAGTGGTTTACAGTCAAATGCCTACAGTTAAATGCCTAAGTCTTAGCCAACCTAGTTAGCCCCTCCGACTAAACCCCCCTCCCCTGCCCACCACTCACCATCAACAAATGACCACTCCTTTTAAGAAGGAATCCGCAAACTTATCCCACCATCTTCCCTAAACACCAATCATATTTCTCACTTGCCTCGCTCATACCTTATTTCCCTTTAGGACCCACATTTGATTGCGGGCATTCAAGAGGAATATAATGTTTGATTAACAAAAATACTTGGGGTTTGGTCCCCAGTCCCCTCAAATCGACCATTCTTAGTCTTCCTTTATATCAGTCGACACTTTTATATACTCGATGTAAGAAAAACCTTTTCCTTTAACAGGTAAGAAAGATATATTAGCTCAAAAAATGGAGTACAACCTAATGAATTCCTTAAAAGAACGAACCATCTAGGATGGGCCCTTCTACATCAAGGAAACAAAACAAACAATTACAATCCATTCCACAAGCCATCCAACCAAACTCTATCACAACTAGAAGCAGACTTAGGAATACAAGCCTTAACTCTACAGATACATCATTTTACAGCCTCCTAAACACAATATCATGACTACACACTTTACCGTTTCATAGAGCATCATTTCTAGTTCTCCATATGTTGTAGACTGTAGCATTCACACAAGCGGCCATCACCATTTTCTGAAACCTAGTCATCTTGCTCCTGTTGATCCATCTGTACCATTCCCCCAGTTTTCTATCAGCCCATGTGATCTTTCACCATCTCATCAAAGCAACAATCAGTCTACTAATGAAGATACATTAAAAAAAACAAGTCAGCATGAGATTCAGTACACACACCACAAATAGAGCAAATCACATATTGACTCAATCCCCAACTAAACAATCTCTCATTTGTCTTAAGCCTTTCTTGAATAACTAGCCAACAGATGAATTTGTATTTGGGGATAGCTACACCAAACATATCTATCCCAATGGCATCTATCAGCTTCCCCAATAAGAAGCTTGTAGACTTTCTTAACTTGATATATACGTAGATTGAGTAGCATTTCTTCATTCATTTCAGCCTTCAAATACTCTTTTGCATCACAAATTGTCTTCCTATACCAACTAGAAGACTTAGGAGGTTTATACTCCCACCAATTGGCAACTTTAATATATATTGCATTGACCCACTCAATCTAAAGAGAATCTTGCTTCTTCGAAATTACCCAAACATGTTTACCTATGCCAGCTTGCACTTGTTCCATACACCCACCTTTCTGAACCCTAGGTCACCATTCTATGTAGGTGAGCAAATTTTCTCCCAATTCACATTGCCAGACTTGGAACATATAAACTCTCCATTTTAAGGAAAAGCTCTACAAATATTCTCAATTCTTCTAATGACAATCTTAGGGATTATAAAGATATGTCCCCACTATATATGCAGGCTCATGAGAACTGAGTTGATAAGCTACACTCTAGCTGAGTATGATAGATGACGTGAACTTCATACTCTAATTTTACTTGTCGTATTCTCACACAGATTCTGACACTTAACAAAACTAATTCTCTTAGATTACACGTGCATCCCCAAATAAGTGAAATGGATGCAGCCGTTTGAGAATATGAAACATCCAGAACTCTCTAGATCTCACTATGTTCCATGTCAGCTGAATACACTAGTGTTTTCTACTTATTAACTCTCAAACCTGAAGAATCTCCTTTGTAGAACAGAAGAACATCATCATCAAAAGACAGGTGATTGAGCTTAATAGCCTTAAACCTTGGTTGAAAATGGAAACTATCTTTCATACTAACATACTTCATCATTCTTGAAAGATATTCCATAGAAATCACAAACAGCAAAGGAGAAATGGGATCTCCTTGTCTAAGACCTCTTTTTGATTCAAAAAAACCATGCAAAGCTACCACTTAGCATCAAAGAGAATCTAGGGCTTGAGATTTGAGACACAAACCATAATAAGGTCAATGAACTTCAAAGGGAACTTCAAGCTAGCCAACAATTCCTTCATGAAACCCTAATCAACAGTGTCATAAGCCTTTTCCCTATCCATCTTTATCAGGCAAATTGTATTACAATTTTTCCTACCATAACCCTTCAACATATTCTATTAATTATACTTCTACCCTGGATAAAAGATTCTTGATTATCAGCAACAATATCAAGCAGGAGCATCTTGAGTCTCATGCACATAACTTTAGAGATTTCTGTGTATATGACATTACAACATGCAATAGGTCGTCAGCCACAGAACCAGGGATCTTACATTTAGGAATTAAAGCAACAAAAATAGTGTTAATTTCCTTCAAGAGTTTATCACTATGAAAGAAAGAAATAATAGCTTGAGTTACCTGATCACCAATGACATGCTACATAGCTTTAAAGAAGTGTGAACCAAAGCCATCCAAACGTGAGGATTTATCACCATGAATTGAGAACATTGCCTGCTTCACTTCTTCGTTTGTAACAGGAGACAACAACAAGGCCTAGTGCTCATCATTAATACAAGGACCTAACTCCATAATTTCATGAATCACACTCTCCCTCCCTGTCATTTCAGAACCAAGAAGTTCATAATAATAGTCTAGTAAAGAATTCTTCACCAAAGCAGGATTATTCACCCAACTTCCCTCCTTATCTCTGACGTTGTAAACACTATTCTAAAGTCTCTCAACTTAATTACTTGATGAAAGATCTTGGTATTTCCATTTCCTATTTAAATCCAAGCTCTCTTTGCTCCCTGTCTAAGAAACTCAACATAGAGTTTGTGAACTCTCCTATATTCAACAACAACTTCATTTTCTCCTCAATCGCAAATTTAGTAGCCTTCAACTTGGACACTACATCAAACATTTTGGAGCCAACTCTAGCAACGCTCCAAGTATCCATTACCCTCTGCTCAAAACCATCCAAATACTTCCACATCATGAAGTATTTGAAAGGATTCATAGGAGGAGTATCACATTGAATTATTTTAGTAAGCATGGGTGTAAGATCAAAATTCCCTTCAGTCATAAATCTCACCTCAGAATCAGGGAAAGGATCACTCCAAGCAGAATTAATAAGTGCTCGAAAGAATTTGCAAAATACCCTATCCACACCTTACTACTTATTGCTCCAAGTAAAAAACTTCCCAACCGTTTCATATCATTTAAACCACAAGCAAACATGCATCTTCTTACAGGCTCGGTCTCTCTGGGAGAAATAAAAGAACCTATTCTTTCTTCTGAATGCAAAACACAGTTAAAATCTCTAGCTACCATCAAAGAACTATCAACATAACCAGATAGCTTCACCAGATCACATCGTAAATCCTATCTTCCCAAAGCATCATTGAAAGCATACACAAAAGTGCATCTAAAGGCCCTATTCTTATTAAGGGCTGGAGTGACAATGCAAGGCACAAACTGACTTGTGAGTAAGACAAAATCCACTGAGAAAGATAATGGATTCCAAGCTATAATCTCCCTTATGATAACTAGAATTGGAAGTAAAACACCAACCCTTGAACACATAGAGTAAAGTGAACCCATGTTCACAGGCTTCACTTTAGTCTTGAGAAGGCAAACTAGACCAAAAGCTTGAATGTGAAGAAAACTCCTAACACTTAGTTGCTTTTGGAGACTATTCACTTCCATCTAAACAATGACCCATCATAGCACACCGTGAACATCTCACAGGTTTCCATTCATATTCAACATCAACAAGAACCTCAAAACTAATCTCATTAATAAATGAAATCTAATCAGGTAACTTATGATTAACTGACATTTCAATGAGAATTCTTGCATATACCAAACTACTCTATTCTTTGTAGCTTGTTCAACTTTAATTGACTTCCCTAACGGATCAACAATCTTAAACAAACTTTCTCCCCTCCCCCCAAATACTTGAAATCTAACCTCAGTTTAATCCAAGTAGGAACCCTCTAAAGTCATTTTTATTGATCAGGATATCAGGGGACCAAGCTTCCAGAAACACAGGTTTGTTAAATCTCTTTTTAAATAATAAATATACCATTCCTAATCTGGCAAGCTTATCCACTCCATCATTTTTCCAAATTCTCCTACAAAAACCATCAATAACAACAAGAGGAGGATTGGCTCCATCAATTTAACCAACCATAGTAGAGTTCCAGTAATCAATCTCAGATTGAATATCATCAAGATCAAGTTCCTCATAATTAATCTGATTACAATTCTTAGACACAATCAATTTATCCGCAGATATAACATCACCATTGCAATCATTCTCATTAGACCAATGTAAAACAGGAATAGGAGAATGAATCTTACCATAAGAGCTCTCAGCAACATTGCCATCCCATTTAATCCGAGAATCATTTTGCTTTGATATTATAGAGAGCCAATCACTAAAGTTGCGTTTAAGTGCTGAATCAACAATGTACTCCTTAAGAGATTCATCAGGAGTTTTCAGTTGCTCCATATCTCCATATCGTATCAATCCATCATCCAATCGCAAATCCCCAATGCCAGTCACCCCATGCCCTTACTGCCTCCATCCTTTTTTGTCGTGGCTTCGTTTTCAAAAAAAGAGGGTTCATAGAGAGAAAGGGCGCCATTTCTATGTCACGAGAACTTAACAATAATTAAAATACAAATATTTGGATTCGTAGAATATTGCGTTTATGTCTCAACATTTTTAGTTGTTTACTCTTCGATACCAACTCATGAGTGCCTTCTTGAAAAACTAATTTAAGGTCTCAAACAGGCTCCACAAAATAGATTTAAGTGTTTCCCCACATACCTAACTTTGATGTATTTTGTGAGCACCAAATATGATAATTCTAAGTTTATCTACAAGCATGTCGATGACAATAGATACTGCTTCTCGATGTGGATGATAGTAATAGTCATGAGACCTTTCTTTGACATATATGATTTGGGTCTTGAGCTTAGATTTCATTCCCTAGACCCTTTCTTAAGGCTTATTTAATTATTTCTTAAGCATCCATATGTTTGATTACAAGTTGGTACTATATTTTTAACCTAGCAAAAGTATGCCAAAGATATGCTTTACTGAGCGAGGCTGACCATATGTAAACCTTTCAATACCCTCATTAACACTAAGGTCAAGCTTAGTGATGATTTAATGGCTTATATGTTTGATCCTACACATTATAGAAGTCTTGCAGGTGCTTTTCAATATTTCATTCGCTCGCCCCAACATTACCTATGGTGCTCACCACATTTTCTTGTTCATGATGAATCATAGAGAATCATATATTTTAGTGATGAAATACATAATTTTGTATATGAAGTGCAATCTTGAGTAGGGGTTGCATCTTTGATAAGAGGTTTTTAGTGTGTCGTTAAGGCACTAAGAACCGCTTAGAAAACAATACTTATAATCCTTACGAGCGACTACTATGAACGTAGCAATGGCAAGTCAAGGTCGAACCACAAGGAAATAGGGATTGACTAAGGTCTATTAAGTCCAAAACTACCTAAGTGAAGGGTATTTGGGGGTGTAAATGATTGAATAATTATCAACTTACGACTAACTAAAGAATGACAACTAATAAACTAGTAGAAAAATGAACATAATAAGGAAAACACTAGAGCTTGGGCTACTCGCATGAACTCGCGCAAGACACGACACTAATGCAACTACGAAACTACAAAGAATAACATGCAAGATTAAGTTTCCCTCTAAAGTACTTGAGTCCTCTCTCGAATGGTCCTCAAGAGTAATCAATTAATCAATCAGCTAAATCCTCTCTCGAATGGCCTTTAGCCAATTGATTAAAAGATTTAATTTGCTTGGAAAACCCCTAATAAGGATCCTCTTAATTTCTAGACCACCCAATCTCTTGGTCTAGAAATTAAGTTGATTCATAGGAATGACAAGACAACAACAATCAATTAAGAGTAATTGAAATCTAAGCCCTAGCATAAACTAGATCAAGGTCTACCCTCAGGTGTCAAAACACCAAGATTAATGCACAGAAGACATGAATAAAGTAATTACATGAACATCTTAATTATCCCTAATCCATGCTTTCAGCCAAACCCTAGATAAAGAACTACTCACTGATCATGGATTCAAAGCAAAAGAGATTAATAAAATTAAACATGATTAACAAAGCAATGAAAATAAAGAAGAGAGATTGAAAGAAAATTACTTTGATTGAATTCACAATTGAATCTTCAAAGTTGCAATGTGACAAGAACTAAGAGTTGGAGAGTGTTTAGAGAGAAAAACTATGTAATTAGAGTCTAAGTATGGAGATAATACAAAACAAAGACGCTAAAAACTATTTATATGGTCCATTAAATGAAGAAGGAAAAACGGGGAAAAAGCCCAAAGCAGGTCGACATGGTCGTGTCCAAAACAACACGGCCGTGTAGACCTGTTCTTCAAAAATCTTCAACATTCCCAAAAGTTCCTGACTCTGTGGAAAATATCTTCAAAGTTCCTCAGCTTTCACAAAACTTACTGCCTTCGTGGAAAATAGCCAACACGGTCATGTCAATATCTACACAACCGTGTTGACCTGCACTTCTCAAATCTTCAAAAGGCAGCTTTGGAAACTGATGGTGGGAAAAACAAACGACACGTCCGTGTCCTCTTCAGAACGCCAAAACAGTCAGCAACTTAAACCTTCCCTGCTTCCATCAACAAAAGGCTACGCGGCCGTGTCAAAAGCTACACGACCGTGTAGGCCTGCTTCCATGTTCTCCAAGGCTAGGCCTCCACCAAAGGTCCTCCAATGACCAAAACACTTCAAAAACCTGCTAGTTAGCCTGGAAATCATCCAAACACAACTAAACGGGTAGTGAAGCGACAATATGAACCAAAGATAACAAAATCCATGCAATGCTAGACTAAAATGCACTATTCTACATTCAAGGACACTAAAAATGATGCATGATTAAGCACAATAAAGTGCTTATCAATCTTTCAGCCTCTTCTATCTTTGTTTCTATGCCTACTCTAATTTGATTGGGGTTGATGCCTTAACACTTGTCTTTCCCCTCTTAGTTATTATAACAATAGGCGATAGTCTCCTTTTTTTTTCTTAATGCTAAACCATATACTCCTAGTGTTGTTGAGTATCGTGGTGTTGTTAATGCAGTTGTTGAACACTCTTGAATAGGAAGCATACTCCTTGAAATGTATCATCCTTTCTCCGAACTCTTTTATTGGTCCACTATGTCAACATTAGTGTAGTCTAATTGACCTATAATCTTATTTAGCACCAACGCACTAAATACATTGTGATGAATATACATTTGGTACAAGAAAACGCCATTGTTGGTCAAGTTAGAGTTTTTCACATTCCTTCATTTTT
The DNA here is from genome assembly GCA_947645195.1 of Patellifolia procumbens. Taxonomy (NCBI): domain Eukaryota; kingdom Viridiplantae; phylum Streptophyta; class Magnoliopsida; order Caryophyllales; family Amaranthaceae; genus Patellifolia; species Patellifolia procumbens. The sequence goes on from CANSGD010000193.1 coordinate 10,073,214, forward strand.
GTGCGCAAACTTCTTCACCAAGGGTATTACTTCCTTGGTCCTTACATAATTCAGATCTAGTGTCATTGTTCATCTCTTTCCACTTGCGACTGCAAGGATGAGACCACAAATATAATATATTTATGTTATCTTTTCTAAATTTTATATATTCATTTTGATTTGTAATGTAAATATTTTTCCCTCTTTCTCCTAAGATTTTTTTTCCTTTGTATTCCTATTATATATTGAGAAATACAAAAAAGCCTCTTCAAGGATTCGCATATGATATACTTGTAATAACATTTTGCATTTCTTTTTGTTGTTCCTAGTACGTTTAATCAAATGCTCATCTATAAATTTTTATTATCTCATTCCTTCTTCGTTCATGATTTCCTTATGACTAGGCATATATCTCTGAGATTTGTCGGGAAGAACATCAGGCTATTGGCATGTCCATGGTAAGCGTCTTTAGTGAATCCCCTTGCATTTAGTTTGGTGTAAAGTGGATGGGGAGAAAATAATGATGTTATGAACTTTATTTTTTAGATTACTTCATCTTGGGCCATAGGATTAATTATTGGGCCAGCACATGGAGGTTTACTAGCTCAGGTAAGTTGTCATATCTCTATGCCCTTCTCTCATTGATATAACCACAACAATAAGGAATGTTATATGTGTTTAGAGTGTGTGTGGAAGTAAGAATCATTAATATGGCCAAACTCAAAATTTAATTGTCAAGTTTTACCATTATATAGAAGTGACTTATTTTCTATATAAATTGAATCCTTTGCTTAAAATTCTATCTCATAAACATCTCGTCCTCATATTTGAGAAGTTCAACCACGATTTTGGATGTGAATACTATAGTAAATGTATCAAAACCGATGCCAAGATAACACTTGTTTTTATAACTTGCTACATAATAAAAACTATGTACAACTAACCCTCTCAACCCACTCCCCATACCATATTGTAGGAAGAACTAATGCAGCTTTGCCTAGGGAGATACTAAATATTCATTAATAATAAAGCATATTCCACTAGTGAATCGTTAAAGCGGACATTCGCACATAAAGCGAGGCATTTCGGATTGTTTTTTTCCAATTTCGACCTCAAAATCGATTCTTAAAGTTAAATTTAGGGGTTAGTTTTACCCCTCAACGTTCGATTTTGATGTCAAATTTAGCAAAAAAGGACCCAAAAGACCGCTTTTTACGTGCGAGTGATCGTCTTAATGGTTAACTAACGAAATATGCTTTATTATTAACGGAATATTTTTATTAAGGCTATATTTGGGAATAATTTGTAAAGCAGGGCTACCAATGAGAAAGTTTTTTTGAAATTTACACCACTGAGAATTTCTAAGACCTAAGGGCCACCATTGGGAATTTCCCTTGATTAATCGATGGGGTTGTTAAAAAGTTAGTTGGGCTTGAAAAATGGACCCTAATTATGCTTGTTAAAGATGAAAAATTTGAATTTTGAGAGTAGCAAAGAGCTTCTAGGAGAATTAAAATAACAAAAATACCATTGCATGTAAACACAAATTCATGGAATGATGGTCGAGAGACAATAACTAATAAACACAAAAGCGGTTATTGGATTTGGGAAGTGCTAACTGCTAAGCATGAAAAAATATATATCGAAGCATAAGGACTCTATGATTAAGGTTAAGATAAAAGGTTTGATAAGAAAAGTTCACGTTTTGATAAGAATATGTACAATAAACTAGTATTAAACATTCGGAACAAGCAAACACAAATATCCACACACAGATATACACATACACACACAAAGAAAGAATAACAAAAGGGATCTTGTCCATGAAAACGACATTATAGATAAATGAAGGGATACTTCCATTAGTTATTTAATTGAAGTTAAGTGGGTGTTTATAAGAATTTTTTTTTTAAGGATCGAAAAGCCATCTAAAACTCTACGCGATAAATTAAAAGAAAGGTCAAGAAGGCATAAAAATAGTATGATCCATAGTATAAGTCATTCATAAGCTCATGAGGAAAATGATGGAGTATTATAGGAAAAGGATTTGCATATGATTCTTATCTCTTTAGAGAAAAGTTATGATTAAGTAACAAGAGATGTGCTTGGTATAAAATTGAAAAAAAGTTGGTATACTATGCAAATATATTGACATAATTAATCGTATGAATGTATCAAGAAGTCAAAAACAATGTTATGATATCTGGAGGAGTAGTGCAACATTTTCCATATTATACTATGTCAGATGGGATGTGCAATAATAAGTCATTTTCTTTTCGCACTATAGTATGAGATCAATTATCGTTCCTATAAAGCTGCGATATATTGGTGTATGTTTTTTGTAGATGATATTATATTGGTTGATAAGACTTAAGTGGAGATTAATGCTAAATTGCAGGTATATGTACAAAAGTTAGATTGATAAGGATTTTAGATAAGTTCTTGTAAAATTAATAAGATTAATTGCCACTTTAATAATCACAAGGTGCCTGTAAAGGATATAGTGATAGTATAAGGTAAATATCTACACTTATATGAGTGCTTTTACGTACCTATATGAGTGATTTAAGTACCTTGGATCAATCTTCTTAAAAAAGAGAGAAATCGTCAAAGATGTGGCTAATTGGATTAAGTATGAATGGCAGTGGCGAGTAGTGAATTCTTTATTAGCATAGTGGTGTCATTTTAATGATTGAATTAGGTTAATAAAGGCGGTTATTAGACCTTATCTATGTATGGGTTAAAATGTAATGCACTTAGGAAAAATAATTTTTAGCAGAATGATGTAGCAGAGATGTACATTGAGATAGATGTGTAGGCCAACCTTTGAGATAATATTAGGAAAATTTGACAAAAACCACCTTAACTTTCCAAGATTTTTAAAGTTACCACCTTTAATTTTTTTTAAAAAAAATTACCACCAAAACGTTACAAATTCCTTTAAAGTTACCACCACTTAACGGAATTTTCCATTTTCTCCGTTAGTTCCCAATTTCATCCCAAGAAAAAACCCTAGTTCTTCAATTGTGATCTAAATTACTCAAATTTGGACTAATTTAAGACTCAATTCACACATTAGCAACACGAACGACACTAAATCAGGTAATTTGTGTTGTTAATTTTATAAATTAGGGTTTTTCTAGGGATATTGAAAACTAGGGTTTACAAACTGAAAATTTGGGGGAATTTGTTGTGTTAAACTGTAATTGAAAATTGATGCAAATTTTGACAATCCATTAATTTTCGAATTGTAGATTTTACACAACAACTTACCCCAAATTCTTTTAAACCTCTCACTTCTTGCTTCAATTTTCAATTACACAACTAACAAATCATTCCCCCAATTTTTGTTCGAGGAAACCCTAGATTGAAAAATTCCCGGAAAAACCCTAATTTTGTCAAATTACCACTTCGAATAGCATAGATTTAGCTCGTATGTGTTGCTAATGTATTTTTTGGGGATTAATTTTGTCCACATTCGATAAATTCGGGTGGAAATTGAAGAACTAGGGTTTTTTTTGGATGAAATTGGGAATTCGTGGTTGCTAACGGAGATAATTGGAAAATTCCGTTAAGTGGTGGTAACTTTAAAGGAATTGGTAACGTTTTGGTGGTAATTTTAAAAAAAAAATTAAAGGTGGTAACTTTAAAAATCTTGGAAAGTTAAGGTGGTTTTTGTCAATTTAGCCATAATATTATAACAAAATTATCTACAGAAAGGTAGAAGTTAAAATGAACATTTTCTAGACATGCAAGAAGTCGACTATAAGATATACTAGTAGGAAAAATGGAGAGACCACATTATGGGGTTTTTATCAGAAGGTAGGGGAACCTAAAGAGGACTCAGAAGGACGGATTATAATACTAGCTAAATAAGATTGTAGGAACATATAACAATAAATGGAGGAAGAGAAATCTTTTGTTGATGTTACTTTCGATATACTATTACTTCCTGAAATGCACATTGAGGGTAGAGGATGTGATATTGATAGCGATGTTTTTGTTACCGTTAATCTTTGCATTATGTAAAGAAATTTGTTTGTTAATATCAACAGGTCTTTCTCTTATCTTAAGAATATCAAACCAATTACATGCACAAAATCATGATTTGAAACTAATTATTCTATTCCTTCAGCCAGCCGAAAAGTATCCTCAAATAATCTCCAAGGAGTCATTGTTTGGAAGGTTAGCTTTTTTACTTTCTCGAGGTTCATGTTTGTGGATTCAAAATGTATTGTTCTTCTTTAGATTTTCTTAAGAAGTTACAACAAAGCAGTTATTCGTTTTTTGTTGTAGATTTCCATACTCATTACCCTGCATTGCCATATCTGTTTTTGCGATGGTTGTAACTATTGGTTCATTTTGGCTTCCGGTAAGTCTCCTAATTATTCTTGGTCTTCATGAGCTTTTATTTTTTGAGTGATGTATCTTCTAACTTTGTTAGTAAATCATATGTTATTTCTTATATCAGTGGAAGTTTTTTGATCTCTCATTCCATTCTTCCTTTTCATTTTCGTCTCCCTTAAATGAATGACTTATAAAATTTATATTTTTTTCATTTATTTCCCAATAACACCCTCCTAAAGTATTTGTACAAATTAGATATGTATTAGACAATGTCAAATCTACAACTCTTATGCTCAAATGATGTAAACATATTAAATAAGTGAACTCGTCATGTTGTGAACATGTGATACAGGAGTCATTGCACAAACACAAACCAAAAAGTAACTTTGGAGATGACTCATATGACTCTTTGGAAGCTGCAAGTCATGGGGCATATGACAAGAGCACCAGGGCTGAAACTGAAGGAAGAACATTGAATCCTGAGAAAAGCTTGTACAAGAATTGGCCCCTAATATCCTCTATAATTGTCTATTGTATCTTTTCACTTCATGACATGGCTTATACTGAGGTTAGCTTATCATTTCCCCTACTTTTACTTTACTATATTTATTAGGTTTCATAATATTCGTATATCGTCAATTTTCAAAAATTGGATTAGTCAAATTGAGATTTAAACAAATGTTTAACTTGCTAACATTTATTATTAAATAGTTCAAATAGGAATTTTCATTTAAATTAGTAAATATGTTTTCAATTCAATAAAAATGTTTTCAATCTTATAGAAATAGAGTAAAGTGAACTAGGACTTACTAATTTCATGGAAGATACTTTTTTTTTATAGAAGACATGTTGTGATATACATGATGTATGCATAAATATTTGAACCTAGGGAAAACTTATGGTCTTGGACTAGAATTGTTCAACTACATTTTCTTACACTCATTTCGCGTGACTACCAAAAAGTCCTTTCAAAAAATACTTATCAAATTGTCCATCCATACTAAAAGGCATGTTAGAAGGCTGAATACTTTTAACAAACTATTTTGAAATCTAAATGTTTTTATAGTCAATATGGATAATAATGACTATATGATAGAATATAGAAAGCAAGTAATTAAATGTGATATGGGTGGACACATTTCTAATTTTTAATTCACTAAAAGAGAAGAGAATATCTATCAACCTATCATTCTGGTAATGGAACTTTACACCATTTTTTTCATGAATTTCTATTTTCACTCCATAACCTTTATTAAATGGTGGTGGATGGTAATATAAATCTTTAAAGAAAAAGCATATTTGGGAATGATGAAGCATTACCATAAAAATTGACATGACACTTTCTTCACAGAAGTGCCTATGTAAATCAAATTCATAATTACCCGTACTAGTTACTATCGCAAGCCAAGCGAGGCATTAGGAATATATTGTAACCCACATTGATTAAATTCATAAGCATTTAATTTATTAGTCCTTGAGTGTTCAAATCTATTCCATTGGTCTGGTGCATGGATGATTTTTACCAATTTTTCAAAAACAACTTCAATTGTTCACATGTTTATCTATATCTTACATAAAACAATCTTATAGTAGCGGTCCTAAAATTAACATTAACTAATTGAATACAATAGTAGTAGACAAAATAGATTGAAAAACACAATTAAAATTAATTTAAGCACATAATGAATCAATCACTTCTTTAATCAATGTTAAAATATCCAAATTAAATATTTAGTTCCCTTGTCTATGATCCTCCAAAAACTACGTGCCAAGCAATTTGATTGTGATTATCACAAAACAGATGAAGAATATATCTGGTTAGGTTTTTAGTTTGATACTCATTATGGGAACTAGAGAATTCTTTGTTCTACTAATTATATTTATTGTCTTCATTGTATATTGAGCTAAATTGTAAGCATCCTTTTTTTATATCTATTTTTCCCATTTGAAATAATTATCTAATTACAAAATTCCTCATTTGTAGATTTTTTCATCATGGGCAGTCAGCCCAAGGGCACTTGGGGGATTAAGCTATTCATCACAAGGTGTAGGTGTTGTTCTTTCTATTACAGGTATGGAGCAATATTGAGTACCAATAAGTCCTTTATTGTTAGGATGACAGCTGATTAGATTTGGTGTGGAACCAAATTGACATGGTCGTGACATCATGCCAAATTAAAACCTAATTTAGCAATATAGGGTAAGTATATGGTTGAATCCACGAGGAAACAACGGTTAATTAAATCACCAATTGCCTAATGACTGCAATGGGCAAAATCTAATTAAAAGTTCAATCAACATCAAATTACTAAATTCGATTAAGAAATTCAAGAGAGAAACACTAGGTTAAGGAAAATCACCAATCAATTAATTCTCAACCAATTTCAATCATAGAGAATTCATTAGGGTTAATTAGGGGACAATTCATTCATAGTACTCTAAATATGCCAATCATAATTATTCTCATGGTAAGATCAATGAATCAAGTATTTCCACAACTCATAATGAAATAATAAGAGTCCTAGTTTGTCAAACTCTTATTCTCATGGCTTAGTCAACGTAGCAACTAACCTATGGTCCACTCTAAGCTTTGTTTCTTGATCCTTCACTGAGGGTACCCAAAATCATGCTCATTAATCCCTATGTTTGGTCGTAATGCTAATTAATCCCTATGTATTATGCATTTATCGCAAAGTATTGTCAATTCGCGTGATCTAAATGTATGTGCCATCGATGTTATTGTTTTCTTTCGCTATTATTAATGATATTTATTAGTTATTGTTATTATATTTAACATGATTAGTAATAGTTTTAATATAATCTAAAATTATTTATACTATATGTTGTCCAATTTTAGAGTATTGATAATCTTATATGGTAATTGCAATAATTTTGAATTTTAATCAAACTATTATTTATTTAATATTTTTGTAACTACAAAAATTCGATTTTCACTTTTTCGTTAACATTTTATTAATATTTTGTTAATATTATGTATATATTTAGAAATAAATTATAAAGATTATATATAAGGATGGGTGGATGATGAGAGAGAATGTTGGGGGGATAGGGTCAAAAAGTAAGAAAGAGAAGGATATGAACTTTTATTGTAAGTTCATGATTAAGGAAAAAAGTAAGGAAAAGTTTGTAGTATGAACTTTTTAATGAGAGTAAGTGTAGAGAGATAGGGATAAAGTTTTATTTATGTTCATGAATAAAGATGCTCTTAGAAAGACGCACACCGCTTTAGTATTTATATATACGAAAAAATGCAAAATGAGATCATAAAGTTTGCTCGCTTCTCAAAATAATTGCATTTACTATTGCTATCTCTAACCTGTTTTCATGGATATCTTTTGGGGCTAACAGCCTAACATTATAATTTTTCTAGAATGATTTCATATAAATATATAATAGATATGCACATATGACAATATCTTGAAAAAATTCCACCAATTATCTAGCTAAAAGTAGTGATGATAAGTAATTGTTGGTCAACCTGGAAAATTTAAATCTATTATAGAAAGAAAAAGGTGGGAGTGGACACCAAAAATAAAATAAAGGGAAAAAATCTCTTAAACGCTTTATTAATTAAATAATTAATCACTTTACTAATTAAGTTTTTAACCGTTGCACGCATCGTGTGCATAAAAAACTAGTAATTTTATATGATACTACCTCCGTTAATTTTTAATTGTTACGGTTTGACATTTTACACTATTCACTAATGTCACTCTGACAATCATTTGTGATGTATGATTGAGGAAAAATATATTCATGTGGGAGTGAGATCTTGCTTGATTCGTCTAGATATGCAATTTCGAAATATATATTTTTTAAAATTTTTACAAATACACAACTAGATATATTAACGTTCAAACATTTGCATTGGTAGACGTAAAAAGGTAAAGTATAACAATTAAAAAACAAACTAAGGGACTATAATTTTATTTTAAAATCATATGATATAAATTGTAAACGAACGTGAAGTTAGCCACACACAGATAGTAATCATATACTCCCTCCGTCCCCCAAAGAATTTCCCATTTTTCCATTTTTGTTTGTCCCAATTACATTTCCCATTTCCTTATTTGGATATGATCCACCTACTATAATATCATTTTTCTTACAAAAAGCATTTGACCCCACACACTCTCTCTTAATAAAAAATTATAAAAGCTACCCACTACCTTACTTTTCAATTATAAAATACAACTTTAGGCCCCACACCAACCTCCTACCGTAAACTTTGTGCCCATAGGAAATGGGAAATCCTTTGGGGGACGGAGGGAGTATATTTCAAAAATTGGCAACCAAAAGCTGAAAATCATTTTTTCTTATTTTTATATTTTGGTTTTCAACATTAACTGAAAACAAACTAACCCCTAATCCAAGTGAGAGCTTATTCTATGGAAAAGCATTTTTCCTCGATTCCCATTTTGGAATTTTGGGTAAGGCATGTGCTTTGCACGTGTATCGCCACCTTGTAGATCCTAGTATAACTTTAAAATTATACTTCTTCCATTCTATTAAGTTCTTTATTTCAATATATGTGATAAATTTTTATTTATTTGAATATTGAAAGGAAAATTTTAGAAATTTTTTGAATTTCATTAGGGAACTTATTTCCTATGAATTGCAACTTTATGGGAAATTTAATTGCCCACGTAAACCAAACGGCCACTTAATTGAATTTTTTTGTAGTCTATTTTTCAAACTTTATAAATCTATTGAAACTTCATCAATATTAAACTCACAAGAAAGAACACACTAATATTTTTTGGTAAAATTTTTTCTCTTGAATCATTTAGTCTCAACTAAAGCAAGCAAAAGAGACCATATAATAATTACGATTACTTCAACTAGATGGCATGAGCTTTGGCAAAGTTGAACCTAATAAGTATATAGTTTAGTTTACTTACAGTAGTTGAGGATAAAGTTGGAATGGGATAATTACCACAACTTAACTTTGGTTGACCTTTATCCTCATTTTTACATAAGGTAATGGAATGATTTCCCATTTCCTCCGTTTACACCCTACTTATGAAACTCGCAAATCTGCTTGATATCTTGGCACACCAAATAACGCCACAGGCCCACAGCCAAATTTATGAGCAGTGCAAGAAGTAAGTCCCAAAGACACTGCTGCTACAACTAAATTCAAGTAGCCAAACCAAACAAAGAACAATGAAAAGATAGGTAAACCACAGCTTATGATATAATATCCCAGAAGAAATTCATCTTAAACATCTAAATATATAGTAACTTACAGGGCCAAGTATGTGCCAACTCCTAAAGCTACTTGTTGCCAACATATGGGAATACAGGCGTCGACAAACTACTGCTACATTACATGAACACTAAATCAAGATATACATATCTTTAACATAAAAGCTTCCAAAGCTACAATACTAACAAACTGAACTACTACACTGCACTAGAAATAAGTTAGAAGTCAGGAAGCACATTGGGAACATCTGCCACGCAATTCATTCGATATGACAGAAATCAGACAGATCCTTTGCTGATGCAGATGATTGAGGAAGTTAAATCCCAATGAGCACACTGCTTCCGATAAAAGACAACCTGCCAACTAGTAACAGAGTTGATCAATCAGTCTACGTGCAAGATCTAAACAACTTGCAAAGATCAAGCGACTAAACACTTGACAAGCACACATAAACACATGATAACACGATTAGTTATAACATTCAAAAAGTTGAAATCCCTTCAAATTATCATCCAGATCATCGCAAAGCAGAACACCTAATGCCAAAGGCCAAATGCATTGCCAATTGTGTTTTCCATAAAAATGGACCACACCATGTACCACTTCCAATAATGCCTCAACGGCTATAAACTATCAAAATGGATATACTATAACTTATTAAAACTAAAACACATGTAATATGTGTGGGAAAAACGACAACCTACCATGCGCAACAGCGCCACCATTTTCACACTTGTGTAGAACCTTCCAAAATTCTACTAGATTATTTGACTTCAAGAAAGACTATATACAGTGCAACTACTTAAAAGGGTAACTTACAAATTTTCGGAACATCCACAGAAAACAAATAACAGTGGTCGGAAGATTTGACTTTATATTACCTCCATCTTAAGTAAGTCTAACGAACCATCATCACACATAGTTTTAGAAGATCTTCTTGTTATTTTATTAAAAGAATAGATGTGATTGGAGTTAGAGTGGTATTTTCTATTGAAGGAGAGATAAAGTCAGGTACTTTTTATAGAAATTGAGAATGGTGAGCTAAAGGGGAAAGGAGAGAAGTATTAAGATCTTAGTAGGATATTTCCAAACTAGGATTGTTCAAGCTTATTATGAGAAAGATTAAAAAAAAAAACAAGTGTTCGAGCTACAACCTGGATGGAGGGAGTAATATCTTGGTTGAGTCAGGATTAAATCAATGGTAGAGCTGAAGTGATCCCACAAGCTAGGGCATATACAAGGAGGAAGATAGGACAAACTTTAAGCCATACTCGTCAACAAGCCTAAACAAGAAAATATTCACCGTACAACACAAACCTTAGGGGGTATTTGATTGATAGGAATGAAGTGTGGAAATGGGATTATAAATCCCCATTTAATTATATTCCCTTGTTTGTTGGAGTGGGAGATTTCAGGGGGAATAGGAGTGGAAATAGGAAGGAAGGGGAGGGGAGGGGAAGGGAGATGACAAAAGTCCATTGTTTGGATAACAAGTGAGCGGGTAAGTGATTTGGGAGGGGATCGAAATAGAAGAGTTAATTAATAAGAAATTCCTCCCTCCAATGATTTGGAAGGAAAACTTATCCTTCTTCCATCCCCTCCCTTTCTCTTCCCTCCCCTCCCTTTCTCTTCCCCTTCTTTTCCTTCCCCTTTTGTTATCCAATACAATGTAAATGGCTTGTACTCCCATCAAAATAAGCCATGGGAGGGGAGGGAGTGTGTGTTATGGGTGAGAATTAAAAAAGAGGGTAAAAAAACTTATTTCCCATTAATGAAGAAGGGAAGAGGAAATAGACAAGGATTAGTAAGGGTTCTTAAGTAATTTTAAAATTTATTCTCATTCCATTTCCTACCATTTGCAAAATGATGTAATGGAAATATTTTCATGAATTCCAACTCATATATTACCATTCTCCATCTCACCTCTTAATCCCCAAACTCTCATTCCCACACAGGTACCAATGAAGCAAAGAAGCAACTAATAAAAACTCACAATAACCCACTACTAAAACAACATCATTTCGGTCAAACAATTACTCTAACATGTTCCTAATATGATATGCTTAAGAAGGCAAGCGCAAATTCTATGGGCATAAAAGAAAAAGCTAGATTATGTTGATAAGCACCTCATTTATCCATCATTTGATCCATGGACCACAGGAACACTGTTTCAGAGGAGCTACAAAAATTATGCCTTAGTTTTAGAAAGTGCGTCTTAGGCGCGTCTAGACGCTAGACAAGCCATGCGCCTCCATGAAGCAGCTCGCGTGCCCACGCGTTTGGCCGCCTTAGAGGAGGCAACAAACTAAGAGAGACACGAGTGAGTTGAATATGTAAAAGAAACCCTAAATTTCTTCAAATACTTGTCATGGATTTCATTTACCTATTTCGAGCAAAACCCTCTTGTTAATTGCAATATATTATATATCTCATCAAGCTTAACCTAACTAAAAACAATAAATGCATTAATTTACGGTAAACAACATAAGTCTTCATCTGGTAGCAATTAGTGGCCGCCAACTAGCCGAAAAGAGTACCGGCGATCCACCTCCCGCCATACACAGGACCAAGGTTGCTAAAATCGTGATGCTAACTTGAATCGAAATGGCATGTTAAAATCGGATCATAGAATCGAGTAGGTAAAACGCAAGATTCTACAAATTTTGCAAAAATAAAGATTTATTATACATTTAATAACTTACTTAGTTGTTTGTATCACTAAATGACTTTTAAAAAATATTATTTAGTTTTTTGGTCTTTCGATTATAAGATAAATCATCAAATACGGTTACGATTTGAAGTGCAAGGCCACCAACCGTATAATTAAAAATTGCTACTAGTATCACTCTTGATGAAAAACACAAGTTTAAGTGAATTGTGAAAGTGAATTGAGTAAGTTTAATAAAAAAATTATTGAATATGTGAGTGTTACTTATCTAGAAAGAGAGAAGCATTGTAACAATAAGCTTGGCCCATTATTTTTACGAAATCTCGAAGTTTTGATAAAATTGTTTAAGAATCCTTAAAATCGTAAGATTTTAATGACGATGTTAAGATTCTTATGATTTATTAAGATTCTAATTAAGATTTTAACTTATTAAGATTGTATTTGTGATTTAAATTGTTTTGCAAATTAAGATCGTAAGATTTTAAGACTTAATCGAGAATTTAATAACTATATCTTTAGTCGGTATCAATGACGAGCATGTTTCGGGTTACCCTCGTCTCTTCTAAATGAAAAGAGAAAACCATACACACCAAAACCAGCCAATGTTAGCATCTTAAGTATGCAAACACATAAAGAGCAATTACGACGTCACCTATGGCTAACACTAAGCAAACAAGACACATTAATGAATTAATGAGCTACTTTTAGAAGAGAATTTAGTTGCTAAACTTTTGAACATTGCTTCCACATGCATACATAAATGACCTCGTCATTCCAAATCTAACTTGAAAGCTAAACATGATTAGAGATTGTTTGAAGTCAGAATGCAATGTCACTTTAGGGAAAAGAGGATCCATAATAGCAAGATTGAACTACAAATGGTTGTACAGGTCAAACCAAGTGTGCTTTGTTTACAAACTTGACACCACAACCCTATAATCAAAGTTGAAATGGTTATATATAAAACCATGAAAATTTAAATCTAAAACCATTCCCGATAGTAAGGTGGTGGGTAATAAAGTAGGTGAGGTACCAACAAGAGGAAAAAGATGATCATATGAATCAAATTTGATCAATGTCAACAAACTTTAAGAACTATGGGCAATTAATATGAACGCAAAGCGGCCACATATTTCTCCATGCAACAATGAGTATCCATGATTAGACTACTAGCCAAGGAAAAAAATAGCGAATGGGGTCACATTCGCGGTCGTGGTGACACGGAAGCGGCTTGTAACGGATGAATGGATTGGATAGCGGTTAAAAATTCCACAGTTATGGATTATTAACCTCAAATTTACATTTTTAAATTTAGAAAGGTTTCTTATTACTTTATATAACCATATATGCTCACGGCATTGCGCATAGAAACAGTTGAGTAAGCCATCCTACGAACAAAAACCCTCCACGGGGTCCCAAACTTAACCAAAAGTCAGTCACACCTTCTCAAACAAAGATCATCAATACGTTCTTTAAGTACTATGTAGCACATAAAACGGATGAACAAAGCCCTAATGATTCGTGCCCTAATGGAGACTAATGCATTCCCAAAAGAAAAAGATTTAAGTACTCTAGAGCAAAAAAGGGCCTCAAGAAGTGGCAAAGGAAAAGGAAAAGGAAAATTGTCCTTTGGATCAAAAAAAGCTCAATGATAGCAAACTGCAAGAACCATTCAAAGTCATTTTTATATCCCTTCAACATTAGTATTGTTAATTAACACCCTTGTTGATTTTTTCTGGCTACAACTGCAATTTCTACTGCTTCTACTAGTCAAAATTCCTTCATGCAAAACTCAACATCAATCCAACCTAAATCATTCCCCTGAAACTTATACTCACATCTCAAAGTCAATCCCGCATTCTCACCGAGCTTGTGGTAAATTCTTGCCAATAATATGTACTCTTACTAAAACTTTGCATGTCGAATCTACTTTCTTCTTGGAAAAAAGGACTACTTGACACTAACAAAGTATGTTTTCTCTTTAGTACAAAGAAAAAAGAAATGTTACTGTAGTTGCAACTAGGGACACACCTACAGGGTTATTCCTGTTGGATCAAAAAGCAAAAAGCATTATGCAAAAGACCTAGAGCATAGCAACTAATCCCTGAAGGCCCTGAGGTTACTTCCCAGTATATTATCTACATCTGGTGAGTACATTGACTTCAACACCAAAATTGCATCAAAAGAGCATCAGATTGTTAATTCTTGGCACACCGCCATATCTGCAACGTGGAACACCGTAGAAAATAATGAAATTCCACAAAGAAGGCCTCGATCCAAGGAAAAGTTTCCAAAGCAGTCCACTATGTGTCAGAAATGCATTAACAAAAGAAAAACAAATGGACAGTTGTCTCTTCAGCAAATCGACAACTCATTATCTAGATGTTACATTTAATACACTAAAGTTCCAAGCGTCTATCAACACAAGACACTATGTAAGTGAAGCTAAATTAGCCTCACACGACAAATCAGCTACTTTAAAATTGCAACAAAGATTAACCAAAGATGATGATAAAACACACGCAAGCTTCCAAAGAGGAAGGAAAGATCATGAAAGAACAGCGCAACAAGGGAGAATTAAACCGTGCAGAAACTAAAAACAGTATGAAAAATAGAGGACACCAGGGCATAGCAAACAACAATATGCTCTGCAGGTATAGTACAGTATTTTTGAAAAAAAAAACACATACGTACCTGTAGTCAACACATCAGGGGTGTCAACCAAAATAGCCCTTGCACTTTGGTGAACCGCATAAGCACCGCTTCCTCCTACTCTCAGACTGGGATATGCCGTAATCATAAGTGAGCTCAGTCATGGGAGGAATGTGTCGCATTGCAAAGAATGCAATATGGATAAGGGATTCACCATTCTGCTCGTACACAATAGGCTGCCAGAAAACAGTAGGTGAACAACTATGGTTCATAAAACGAGCCACATTCCCAGAATCTTTGGCACTGATGACCAGCGGAGTGGGGATGTCATAATCCTCATTCCAGTCACCCCCAGGAGTATCTTCACCCACCAATGGAGGATCATAGTTCCACTTAAAGGATTTATCATAAGCACGACTAGTATCGAAAACATAATCATTACTATCATTACTTTCATCTCTATCATATTTGGCTTTGTCTATTACTTCACCAGCAAATTCACAAATGAAAATCCCAGATCGAATAGCATCCCAAGAGCGCAGGCCCCAGCCTCTATCCTTTGTCTTAAAAACTTCCAGTCGTACCTTTAGACCACTCTGAGACACTCTATTCTTGCAATTAGGAAAGCAGGGACATGAAGGTCCACACTCATATATAAGAGGTTTCCTGCTTACAAAAACCCCATGAGTCGTATATGGGAAATCACCTCCATTCTTGCGGATACAAGAACAGTTAAGATCACCTGCAGCACATGCACTATGGCAATTACACCCATAGGTAGGCTCAGACAAGTTGAGTGACTTTGTATACTTGACTGAGCGAAGATAGGTAAAGTAAGGAGGCCCCTTTTCGCTATCGAAATCGTTAACAAGGGACACAGGTAAGCTTTCAGCACCTGAAGTAAGGTCAGGAAGAATCAGTCCTGGCCTTGACGAGACGCTTTCTTTCCATTTTAAAACAGATTGCCATATTCCAAAAGCTGAAGGCTGTCCAGGCAGCCTTACCATCCTATACTTAAAAAGATTAGCACCAGATTTTGCCTTATCAATCCAAGAATCCTGAATAGTATAAAGCCCATCATAAACATAAATTTTAAGTGAGGGATTCGCAGTATCTCTTATACCCCTAATAACCCTAATCTGATTCCCACGTCGAGCACTCTTCTCTAAAGCAAGATTTCCCCTTTCAAGCTTCTGATCAGAAGCTTGTTTCCCACTGTTACTGTAATTTCCACCACCTTGCCCTGTATAAACCAGAACATCTTGATCCTCGGCGTCATCATCATACCCTCCTGAAGACACAATACTTACAGCAACAGGTTCATCTTCCATATCACCTCTAACAGTCATATAATCAATTCCAGCCATAGAAGGAGCATGCAACCCTAAAACACACAACTCCATACGAAAGAAGAAAATGTCACCAATCTCAACCCCAGGAGCAGCACCTATTCTCTTCTTACTATTAGTCCGAAACCCAGCCGTCATCAGAATATTACCAGCCTTCAGATCAGCACGCTTAATCAACCCAGTAGATGCTTCCTTAGAATCCTCAAGCTGGCTTAACCGCCTGCGAACACCATCAAATTTCATAATAATAAAATTAGCAATTTCCCTATTACCATCCTCCCTTTGAGCTTGAGGCAACCCAACCACATTCGCCAAATTGGGCTTCCTTGCCTCACCAGAAGCGGCAGCAGCAGCCGCCTTACGAGCCTTCCTCTGAGCAGCACCAGTATTCTGGCTCCTCAAATTAGAAGAACCCCTTTTCTTACTTCCAGACGCAGGGGCAGTAACCCCACCATCTCCGAAATTAATATCCCTAGAAGCTTCCATGGAGGACCCAGTATCACCATTAGAGAAATGTGCACCCATTTGAGGAGTCCCAAAGGAACGTAGAGGGACCGCGGCAGCAGGGGTAGCATAACCAGCCGCGCCATCTTGGTGGCGTGGCTCGCCTGCAGGCTGGGAACCGGGTGGACCCATACTAAAGGGGTAAAAGGGGGTAAACCCAGATGGGAAAGGACCAAATGGGGATGAACATACAAAGGGAGGAGCTTGTGGGGGGTTTGGAAACATGGGTACTAAAGTTCTTAAAGGCTTTACATCTAAAACCCTTGATCTGTCAAATGAGGGTTGTGATTGTGTACTAGGACCTGATACACCAGCCATGGTGGCAAGGGCGGATTTTCAGTGGGGGCGAGTTGGGGCCTATCTGGCCCCTAAAAGCCCAAAATAATCAAATTACAGCAAATTAATTAATATACTTGCAGTTAGGAATAGGAATAGGAATAGGAATAGGAAGATCAATTTTAGAAGCAGATGAAATCTCTAAGTGCAGAAATTGCGTTACAGATTCGTAAACCAAACTAACTTACCTTACCAATTACCACTTCAGGCGAAACTCAGTGCTAGCGGCAGCAGGAGACCAAAGATGAGGACTGAGGAGCGACTAAGCAAGGGACGATACGAGGGTTTTGATTTCTGAAGGAATACAAGGATGGGGCATTGGGGATTGGGATTGGGGATTGGGGATTGGGGAAGGAAGGTTTGTTTGTTTTCGCACTACAACATTCCTTACTTATGTACTAACTAATCAATATAGACCGATACCTACAATTATTATCGTGCACTTGGATGTACTCGGTGGTATTATTGTAATTAACGCGAAAATCTGGGCAACATTATAAGTATTAAAAACGTGCCTCAATACCATATAGATAGTTTAGCTCAGTTTGTCTTGAGGTTATGTGTTTGACAGTTGGTCATGGGTTCGACTCCCATATCAACTATTTATAAATTTTTTTACGTTTGTCTTTTCCTCCTCTTTTGGCTTTGAATCTCATTGTTTAATTATTTTTTTCATGTTTCTTCCATAGTCTTAGTTCTTATTTTAGCTTATTTTTATTTTATCTTTTTCAATTATTTTGCATATTGTTGTACTATAATTAGGTTTTTTGGAGGGATGTTGTACTATAATTGTTATTTTTAAATTTCTAAAAAATTTATTTTATGGGTAGAATATATAATTACTATAACACGCCTTTTTCTTTTTAATATTTTCCATATTCTGTTACAATATATTTTTTAAAAAAATTAAATAAAAAACTTGTTTTATTCTTCTTTTCTTCTCCACTCACTAACTTTTTCCATCTTATAAAATACATTTCACTCATTTGATCAAATGAACAATCGTTTTTGTGCAGCAAGATCAGTAAACATTCTGATCACAATCGAGCAATTTTATTTTACTCATTTGATCAAATGAGCAATCATTTTTGTGCAGCAAGATCAGTAAACATTCTGAACACAATTGAGCGGTTTATTTTACTCATTTGATCAAATGAACAATCTAATTGCAAAGGAAGATCGGTAAAGATTTTGATCTTGAGTGAAGTAAAATAAATCTACTCATTTTGTAACAATTAAAAACAAACAGTGAGAGTAAAAAACAAGGAAATGAGCAACATGATTTTCAAAGGAAAACATGGAAAAATATGTTTGATATAGTTCACATTATGATTTGATATTGAGTGCCATTATAAAAAAATTTAAAAAAAAACAATTAACCTTCCCCTCCCACATCCACTGCCAACCCCCCAAAGCCCCCCCCCCCTTCGCCACATACAGGCATACAGCCACACCCCACCCACAACCACCACCTCCGTTCCCTTCCCCGGCCATAAAACCACCTTCCTCCTTCTTTCCTTTCCCAGCCACGAACCACAACCACCATCACCAGCCACCGCAACCAGCGTCATCCACCTTGAAACTTCCATCAAACCCCAAATCACCTCCAACCACTGCCAACCATCCCCAAAACACCACCAACACCCTGAAACCACCTCTTACTCACGGAAAACCACCACCCAAATCCGCCCAAAATACTACCACCATCCTGGCCGAAACAATCAACCCAACAACCACACCATCCCCACTTAAACCACCTCTTCCTCATCGAAAATCACCAATAACCTACCCCCACCCTCGATTACCACCAAAAACCCACCAATAAACCACCTCCACCATCGATAACCACCGAAAACCCACCACCCGAATATGCATCTTCAAAGTCAGAAATCTACACCACCACCGTCACCATCTTCAACGTTCGAACTCTCCTCCAAACTCATTAGAGATGGAGGATTTGCCGGCGTTTTTCAGATTTTTCGGGGAGTTAACGAGAATGGAGAGAGAGATGAGAGATGTGGCAGGGGTGGAGAAGAGCGTTTTTACGGGGGGAGGGTTTTTTTTTGTTTTTATGTATTTTAATTTTTTTATAAAATATAGTTATGAGAGCCAATCATTAAGTGACACGTATTCCATATAACGCATACTTTATGTTGTAACTGATTTTATCTCGTTTAAAATAAATGGGATATAAAGGTTATATTATTCCAGAATAATCGAAAGGTTGCTTTTTTATTTGTGAACCGTCAAAAGGTTGCATTATTAGAAGCAATTCTTCCATAATATTTTACTACTACCGGTCACCTAAACCTTTTCCAACTTGTCAATTGTGTTTTGATCATTATAACCCGTTAGAAAAGGTTCTTTTAAAAAGTTAGCTAATGTTATAATCAATTGGTCGGATTATCTTATATAATGAGTTGTTAGGAAAAATAGTCAAAATTGAAAAATATACTCCTTTACGAATAGGGACATTGATATTGTGTACGTTTGCTTATTTATATCGTTGATCACGAATATCTAGAATTGTACATGAATAGAAATTATAAATAGTTGATATTATAAAAGTGCATATTAAGATGAATTAAGCAAGATCCCACATAAATATGTTTTTTCTTACATAAAAAAAAACACAAGATGGTGAAACAACATAATATGAATAGTATAAAAAGTCAAAACATCTCTATTAAAAGAAACCCAGAAATCTGAAAAGGTAAAATGGCCAAATTTTAACAATATATTAGATCAATACCTCCAACCTTTCTATTGCTCTAACCCGTGAGCAGGCCCGGTGGTAAGGGAGTGCAAGGAGTGCCTCTGCACAGGGCCGCAAATCTGAGAGGGCCGCAAATTTTGTCCAAAAGCCCAAAAATTTCATTTGATCAAACTGAATAAAGGAAGCAGCTAAACAACATATATTCCTCAGATTTTTCACACCATAATTAAGCAAAACCTTTCCATCTTCCTCCTTAAATTTCTCTCTCAAATTTTTATAGTTTCCAAATTAAAGTTAATCAAATCCCATGAAATCTTCTCCCATTTTCCATGAATTCCTCCTATCTTCCTTTCTCAACATTTCAACCGCAATTAAATCAAAAAAATTTCAAATCTTTTGGGTTTTCCATGAATCAATTAAATCTCCCTTTGATCTTGAATCAAATCATTCAAACAATTAGTTTTTTGATATTATAAATTAAAACTGATGCTTCATTGCCTCCATACCTCTTCAACAACCAAAGTCTTGATAATCAGGTGAGTTCCTTTGTTCCAAGTCTCGAATTCTCGATCTAGAATATTATACACTAATTTGCTTTTTATTGCTTGATGTTTTACTGAAAATTAATTTGTATATGTAATTCGCATATTGCTTTGTTTTCTGTTTTGATTTTTGGATGAATTTGATAATCAGATTAATTGAATTTGTGTGGTTGTGATTAAAAAATTGTTGTAATTGTTATTGTTAGTTGTCATAATAGATTAATAAGTTTTTCGTCTTCGGATTGTGATAAATTTTTTTTATCAGATTGGTATTTTTTCAAATCAATTTTACAAACTGTGTTAGTGTCATTGTTTTTTTCCGCAAGAAGTAAAGCAGTAATGTTTATGTTTACTTTTTCAAATTGTGATAAGCATGAAATCCTGGGTACACAATTGCACATCAAACAAAATGTTATTCAATGTAATGAAAATATATTTGAATATCAAAATGATAGTTGTCACTTATAATTACGTTTACAATAAATTTCATTCTATTTTGGAACTCTATGCTCAAGCTGCTGCTTAGATGCCTTATATTAAGACTACTTTAGTCAGTTTAGAGTTAGTATGAATCTATTTTATATTTGTCTTTGAAATAACATAATTTGCCGTTATAGTAGTAATATGTTTGGTTTTTTAATTATACTAGATATTTACTTATTGGTCTCCAAATTTTCCAAGCATATCCACTAACTTTGTTGTTTTATTTGAAGGTTAATCTGAGATGGCCTAATTTAATTGGGGAAAAAAATTTTGGGGGCCTAATTTAATTACTAGCACAGGGCCTCCATATCGTTTGAGACGGCCCTGCCCGTGAGTTTCAAGCTCATTGTTGATATTCAAATTTCGGGAAAAAATTGTTATTCTATTTTCTCTGTGGATAACTTTCATATGTATTATATAATTATAGCCCATATATGTTATTTCAAAATTCAAGTTCGATTAATAAATCTATTTGTTTGACATTAACATCAACTTCTCATCATATGTTCTATTATTTTGAAATCATTCTTGAATTTTTCTTAAAATGAAAAAATGAGACATAACATTATCTTAACCCATTTTATATAAATAAATATTATTTCCTATATGTTGTATCCCTATTAATGACTTTTATATAAAAAACTATGATTAGTAAGTGTCCAAAAAGATAAAAAATTTAAAATATTAAATTATCAGCATTTTAGAAAGGTTTTTATCCTATTAATCAAATATTTTGATTTTAACATTTTATCCTATTTATATGATTTGATTTCATTGATAATTTCGCTCATATGAAATTTAAAATAGTTGATTGCAATCTCTTAATATTTATACATAGTTATATTTATAAGATTGGTAACGTCAAAGTCAAACGGTGTAGATGAAAAGAAACAGAGATATTACTTGTTCAAAAACTAAATTTTAGAATTGAATAACAAACTGTTATGTGTCCTTTTAAAGGGATACATAAATTTTATGACACAAATTGACTGAGATAAATTTTTAAAAAATTACATTGGATATAATTAAAATAAGTATCATATCATGAACCTTTTTGTAATAAAATTTTGAACGCTAGAGTAAATACGACAACCATATTTTTTTGGTAAAAATATATAGTAACTCTATAGAATAAAATTTTTTATATCTTTATTCGACCAAGTGTTTTACAATTATAATATTTTCCCGTTTTCTAAACAACAATCTTAAAATTTCTATTTTGTTAACTACTTTTTATAACACAACTATACGTTTAGAATTAATTATTGAAAGAATTAGGGCAGGGTTATTATGAATTGCGAATTCTACCATCAAAAGGTAGTAATTCTTAGCAAAAAAAACTTAGTTATTTAAAAAAGTAATGCTCCCCCTTTATAATTTATCTAATTTCAACCACTTTTGATATGGTTAGACAATTACACTTGTATATCTAAGGTAAATATTTTATTATATAGAATCTCAATAGTTTTCATCAATTATAAAATGGTCTTTGTGTTCACCAGTATTCAAGGTTAACACAATTTATATTTTTTCTCCAAAAGTCCTAACTTCTTCACCCACAAAGCTTTAGATTTTTCAATAGTTTTTTTATCTCATCTCTACCTGTTTGCACCTTTTCTACTGTATTTTTCCACATTTAATTTTTATTATTTCTATAGTTGAAATTTGGAGCTTTAAGCCGATAAATTTATTAGTTTATTTTATACTTGTCAATAAGTAGCTTTGCAAGTTTTAATACTTACCAATGAGGTTTCTGAGTGTTAACCCGGTAAGTTATATAATCTAGCTAAAACTAAAATTTTAATTTAATTGATTGATTATTGACTTTGGTATAAAATATTTTGAATGGTGATTAACACTCCGGGAGCGTACTTTAGCAAGACCCATAATATAAAAAATAAATCTTTATAAATAGAAAACTAAATAATAACTAATAGTTAAGCACATAAGTTATAGTGAGTGTCGACCATATCTAATCATTTCAACCATAAAATCAATAAATCACTTTATCCAAAGACAAAAATAAAAATAGTCGATCTTTTTTCTAAATAATAATATAAATGATCTTTTTCTAAAAGTAGTCAATTCGGTTTATGTCGTACTCCTTCCGTCTCAATTTGATGTTTCCATTTGGAATATGGGGGAAAACCAATGTAAATTGAGGTGGATAGTAATATTTTTTATTTTATATTGTATAAAGTGTAATTTAGTATATAAATATTGAGATAGAGGGAGTATTAAATTCAAAGTGGGAAAAACTTTTTGAAACATCCCAAATGGAAAAATGAGAACATCAAATTGGAGACCATGCACCGAACACCCAGTGCACCCGGTGGCATTATGGTAATTTTCATGAACTTCAGCAAAACAGCTCTAATATTATTTCCTTCCATTTTACGTCACTAAATGGAAGCTACCTCAGTGGTTGAGCCTCTATACTCTCTCCGCGTTAGAGGGTCCTGGGTTCTAACCCCCCCTCTACCACTCTTTGTTGTTGTTTTTTTCCTCCTTCAACTCATTTTTTATTAATCTTCTTTTTATTCCTATTTTTATAAAAGAAATATATTATTGTTCATTTAAAAGTTATATTGCTCATTTGAAAGTTACGATGCTCATTTAGTTATTTTTCAAGTTCAAATACAATCTATTTGCTCATTCGAAAACAATATTGCTCATTTACTTATATTATAATCGATTACTCTATTTGGTACTTATTTTAACACATTAGAAAATATATTTTCTCATTTTAAGATATATTTCTCATTTGAAATATATAATGCTCATTTTATTAATATATTCGTCAATGTGAAACAGTATATACATGTTTACTAATCAATAAAGAATTATATAATTGCTCATTTAAAAGATAAATTACTCATTTATTTATTTTCCACGTACCAGTGTTAAGCTACTACAAATTAGAAAATAATATTATTTATTATCTTCTTTTTTATGACTATCTATTTTTTATTTTAAGACATTAGAAATAGACATATAATTTGCTCATTTAAGATACATCGCTCATTCGAACTATGTATTGTTCATTCTAGTGATATATTGAAAGCTTAAAAATTAAAGTGAATTTTAAAGAATTATATATTCTACACCGTAAAATAAGACAATGTTTGCTCATTATAAGGATGTTTTACTCATTGAAATTATTTTTTGCTCCATAAATAATCAGTGGTATTGTTAATAATTTCATTAAATGAGCAATATTCTAAGAGTTTTTTGCTCATTTTAGGACCTTTTTGCACTAAGTAACATATTTACTCATTTCAAAGCTATATTTCTTATATCATTAATTTTTCAATGGGTATTGATATATCGATTTCTTATAGAGTTTTTCCCTTTCTTTACAAGCTAAATTGTGCGATATTGATGCTCTTAGGAGCTATTTATGCTAACTATTTCGATATAGTTGTGGTTTGTGTGTTCTATTTCATTTTGCAGGTTTTAGGGAAAAACTCCCTATTTACTTGATATTTTGAGCACCACGCTAATAGCGGAAGGTTATGAGGCATCTTGGAAGTCTCAAGATGGTATTTGGACCCCATTATGAAGAAGTAAATGTGCAAAGACTTGGCGTCTGGCGTCTGAAGCCAAGTAGAAGCAAGGAAGAAAGTAGACTCGCCCGATCGGGTCGGGCAACGACTGCCCGATCGGGTACGAGTAAAGAGCAGAAAGTTTAGGTTTTCCGCCCGATCGGGTGGACTTGCCCGATCCCATCGGGCGGAATAACACTTAGCCCCTTGTTGCTGGAATTCTGAAGAGCCTGAGAAGACCACCACCCGATGGCATCGGGTGGTCTCACCCGATCGGGTGCTGAGGTTGCGGCCCCGATCGGGTGGAAGATGCCCGATCCCATCGGGTGAAGCCTATTTTGCTGCTGCCCGATCGGGTGGACTACACGGGGATGCGATTTTTGTTATTTTCCCCACTCTATCTTATTGTTTTCTTATGACCTATAAATACTTTTTAGGTTGTTATTTTTTTATCTTTCATATTATTAAACACTTAGAGAGCTCTTAGCCTAGTTTATCATTGCTTCGATTGTAGAAGAGATTCAAGTACAACTTCAATTCAATTAAAGTTTTTGCTTTCCGTCAATTTGGTAATCGTCTTGATTATTGCTTTATTCCTTTATCTCAATTACTTTAGTTCAATTGCTTATTTCTCAATTAGTTCATAATGCAATTCTTAGGGTTTTCAATTAGATTGGTTGTTGTCAATTCGATCATGTCTGAGTAGTTCTCTTTCTAGGGTGTTAGATAGGGAAGCCATGTTTATACCATGATTGCTATTTAGACTCCTATTGATTTCTAGGGCTTGATTAGAGTGATTGTGGTGTGGTTTGTTCTTAATTAGTGATTAATGTTAGTGGCCAATTTCATTGATTACTTGTGGTTAATAGTTGTTTGCACAGATCCGTCTTACGACTAGAGGCCTAGGACACATCAGTAGTTCTGATTACGTTAGTGAACAAGCGGCGTATGTTGAACTATGAGCGTTGAGTCTTAACCATAGCTCAACACATGCTCTAATCCCTCGACTCTTGACCTAGGTTTTGATAGTTGTTGACCTTGTTTGATTGGTATAAGCATGGTGGACCGACCTAATACCCTAGGCTTTTAATTCCATAGTCAAATCCTCTGTTTAATTCGTCTCTCTTAGTTTAATCTTTAGTTTAATTAATTCTCCATCTTTTCTTCTGAAGTAGCTAGTTAATTGGATATTAATTTAGAAACTCTATCTCCCTGCGGATTCGACCCTGCTTCCACTGACTACCATTGTTAGAGGACTTAGGATTATCTTTGATTAGGTGCTACGACTTTAGCCTATCAGGTATCTTATTGTTTGTTTAGTTTTTATTTCTCCACATTCAAAAAAGAATTGGAAAAATTTAGAGAGTGAAAATTAGAAGAGGAATATAATAAGAAAAAATTAAGTCATAGTAACAACTCATTTTGTGAATAAGCAAATTTATTACCTCACTCAAGATCAAAATGTTTACTGATCTTCCTGTGTAAAAAAGATTGCTCATTTGATCAAATGAGTAAAATAAAACTGCTCATTCGATCAAATGAGTAAACTAAAACTGCTCATTTGATCAAATGAGTAAATTAAAACTGCTCTTTTTGTGAATGAGCAGATTTATTTTACCTCATTTGAGATTAGATAGTTTACTTCTCAAAACAAACATGCTCATATGTCAAAATTTGCAGATTGATTTCTCTCAAAGACAAAATAAACTGCTCATTTGATCAAAATGAGTAAAATAAAACTGTTTATTTTGTAAATGAGTAGAGTTAATTTAACTCACTCAATATCAAATCAAACATATTTTTCCATGTTTTCCTTTGAAAATCATGTTGCTCATTTCCTTGTTTTTTACTCTCACTGTTTGTTTTTAATTGTTACAAAATGAGTAGATTTATTTTACTTCACTCAAGATCAAAATCTTTACCGATCTTCCTTTCAAATAGATTGTTCATTTGATCAAATGAGTAAAATGAACCGCTCAATTATGATCCGAATGTTTACTAATCTCGCTGCACAAAAATGATTGTTCATTTAATCAAATGAGTAAAATAAAATCGCTCGATTGTGATCAGAATGTTTTCTGATCTTGCTGCACAAAAATGATTGCTCATTTGATCAAATGAGTGAAATATATTGTAAGAAATGGAAAAAAGTTAGTGACTGGAGAAGAAAAGAAGAATATAATAAGATTTTATTTAAAATTGTTTTAAAAATATTTGTAACAGAGTATGGAAAATATTAAAAAGAAAAAAGGCGTGTTATAATAAATATATATTCTACCCGTAAAATAAATTTTTTAGAAATTTAAATATAACAATTATAGTTCAACATCCCTCAAATAAAATAATTATAGTACAACAATATGCAAAATAATTGAAAAAGATAAAATAAGAAAAAACTAAAAAGTCAAAAAAATGTAAAAAGTTGGAGAGTGGAAAAAAGAAGAAGAATATAATAAGAAAAAAATAAATAAGTCAAAACTTGTATTGTTAGTGTATTGTACAAAAAAAGCTTATTTATTATCTCTATTAGAAATTATTTTTTGCTCATTTTATTATTCAGTAGTATTGTTAATAATTTCATTAAATGAGCAATATTCTAAGAGTTTTTTTGTTCATTTAAGGAGCTTTTTGCATTAAGAGTTTGGAGTCGAACCCGCGACCTACTTCTAGACTCCAAGTTGTTGGGTGCGCAATGGGAGACCAACTGAGCCAACTTCATTTTTTGGATATTTTTGTGCTTATTTTATTTAATCCTGCACCAGGATTTCGCAAAAATTACCATAATGCTACCGGGTGCACCATGCACACGGTGCACCCGGGTGCATGATAATACTTGTATCAAATTAAGATAGAAGGAGTATTAAATTCCATTTTTAATCGGGTCATATTGAGTAATGAAAAAATCGTATTCAAATCGAGTTTATGTCGATTGAATTGGGTTTGATTTCGAATAGACATAATTTAGATTTCGGGTAGGAATCGATTTGAAACATCCCAAAAAGGAAAATGGGAACATCAAATTGAGACAGAGGGAGTATTAAGTTTCATTTTTAATCGGGTCATATTGAGTAACGAAAAAATATTATTTAAATCGAGTTTATGTCCTAATCTGGGTTTGATTTCGATTTGGCATAATTTAGATTTCGGGTAAGAATCGGCTTGAGTTATTTGGATATTAGATTGATTTTAGATTGAGTTAGTTTTTTATTACATTTATCACGTATACAATTATTTAAATTATCTAAATCATATATTCTAAAAAATTTGGCCCTTAAACAAAAAATTTCAAGATCTGCCATTGCATGGTGGACATGTTTGAATGATATTTTAGCGCTAATGAGATAAATTACAGTTACAACAAAGAGGGTGGAGTACAATTTACAGACAATTACAAATATAAAGAACTAGCATACCAAAAGATTCAACATTTACAGCTCCATGATGGTTGAGCTACCTAGATCAACTGGTGTCGAATCGGAATGATGCGACAAACGGATCTGAAAGTTGGGAGTGTGTACATCTTAAGTTGGGGTTAGCCAATCAATGATAAAGTAATTGAGAAAAGAGAATACAGATCTAGGGTTTATATGTAAAGAGAAAATGAAGATTAGAGATTTGAAAAAGAGAGAAGTGAAGGAAGTGATTGTATAGAGAGAGAGACGAGAGATGAAGAGAGGTGAGCGGAGAGGAGGGACGTGGTTTGTCTGGAGAAGGAAAAGTGATTGACGAGAAGAAAAAGGAGAAGGAAAAGGAGAAAAAGGAGAAGGAAAAGGAAGGTAGGCAAAAGAGATACCAGCAGTAACTTACAAATGGCCGCTCTTACACCTTACTGTAATTATGCTTCCAATGAAGAAGTAATAAGGTTATCTAGGGTTTTTTATATGAGGGTATCTTCGTCTTTTTCACAAAATCATGATTCATTTAATAGTCTCTTTTCGTTTCCTACAAAAAGGAAGCAAAAAGTCTATTCAAATGGGTGAAATTAATCAAGTAGTCTTGATATATTGGTCCCTTATCTTGTCTTTTAATTAATTGATTTGGGATTAGCGATCGGATTTTTAGAAACGAAAAGAGATTATTGGCTAACCTTTTGTCCTTAAGTGGATGTCTTGGCCGAATAAATTAGTCATTGCTTTCGCCGATGAACACCCTTAATGAAAAAGAGTAATGGGTGAAATGGTCTCCCCACTTGTGACTTGACTAGTGAGACCTCATTTTATTCTATTAAATAGTACTTATACTAATGTATGGAATATTCAATAACTTGATCGTCAAGGACCATCAATAAAAGATTGGGTATTGTGTAATCTTAATCCCACAATTTCTAGGTTTTTTCTTGCTATAAAATTAAAAAGGAAATATAGCACTTTATTGCTAAAACAATATATTGTGCGACAAAGCTAACAAAGAAGGCCTTCTAGCAAATAATTTCGGTAAATAGTTTTTTTTTCAAAGGACTTTTTGTCAAAAACCACCTTGTATAATACACATTGTAGGTTTAACTACCTTTTCTAATTTTATTTTACTTTAACTACCTCTTATAATTAAAATTAGAAGGTTTCACTATCAAAACCACTTTCAGACCAAAAATTTTTATGTCGATTTTACCCTTCAGTGGTTTTTCCGTCATGTTCTTCATTTCCCCCCCAATTTTCATTCGATTTTTTCATTCAATCCAACCCTAGTTCATCAATTTGGGGAAAATTTGAAGATTCTTTTCCCTTAATCATTTAATTGGGCTTTAATTTGTTAATGAAGTGCCCAAATCTTCAATTGGAGGTTTTTTTGCAAGCCCTATAGTCCAAGATTCCTGCAACCACAGTGGGCAGCCGGGAATCTGCCGGGGAAAGGATAACCACCACCAAACAACCCAGATTTCGCCGGCGAGAAGGTTGTACCAGATTCCGGCAACCACAATGGGCAGCCCAGGTCTGTTTAGGTGGTCGCTGGAATCTGGGTTTATAACAAAACGTTCAATTGAAAATTTGGGCACTTCATTCACGAATTAATGCCTAAATAATTGATTAATTGGAAAGAATATTCAAAGTTTCCCCAAATTGATGAACTAGGGTTGGATTGAATGAGAAAATCGAATTAAAATTGGGGGAGGGGGGAAATGAAGAACATGACGGAAAACCACTAAAATTTGGCCTAAAAGTGGTTTTGGTAGTGAAACATACTGGTTTTCATTATAAGAGGTAGATAAAGTAAAACAAAATTAGAATAGGTAGTTAAACCTACAATGTGTATTATAAAAGGTGGTTTTTAACAAAATATTTTTTTAGAAAGGCTCGTGTTATATGTTTTTTAAAAAAGGGAAAGGCTAGTATTATTTGTCAGATAACGAAATGTCCGACTTTACAAAAGAGGAGACCTCAATAGGATAATTGTGCTCCCAACATTGTTTAGTACCAAAAGAAACTAGTTTAGCCATGTGATGGGATTCCTATCCCTTTTCACATGTGAAAAATGTATTGAGACAAAAGTGGAACAAAGAACCAACACATCTTCTAAAATAGTATCGAACATGTGGAAAACCGCCTTAGTGAGACGAGAAACCACCACTTGATAATCGGATCCCAAAACGACATGTTCCAAACCAAACTGTCTTTCAAGCTTTGCACCCAAGACCAAGGCTTTACATTCCGCAACTTTAATCGAACACCGCGCCCACACTCTCCTCGTGGCTGAAAAAATAACCTCACCCATCCAATTCCCAGGAATGTGTCCCATGCCAATCCATTCGTCATCATTAACATGTGCATCATTGATTTTATACACCCCTCCCGGCGGTTTCACCCAGCAATGTGGACTGATAAAATTACGTCATGTTATATGCATGTAGCTCTCATAGTGATGCATATGTTTTAAATACATTTCCTAGCATGGTATTAAGTTAGGATTTAATGTCGAAGTTACGTTTTAATCGATGATATTAATGGTAACTTGATACTCAATATTTTCTCTTTTAATTTTTTATACATAGTCTGAAATGCTATATATATCATTCTCTTAAATAAAAACAAAAAGATATTAATAAGGGGATTTATATAATTTATGGTTGCTAAATGTGACCCTCATTTACTTAATACAACCCCTTAAAATACTTATGACACCCTCTCTACCCAATCCTTCTTCTATTGGCTCTATCCTCTTTCCCTCCTCTCCCACTTACCCCTACCCACGCAGTTTTTTTTCAATTTCATTTCGAAGAACCAGAATCCAGTGGAAGTGTCAGAATGGAATTACTACAAATTCGCAAGTAAAGGTTTTCAATATTACACCTCAAACAATTGCTTGCCAAATTCGAACTCAATTGGGTTACACTCAAGGGCAAACTCAACCTTTGTTCGCCATGTTGCAATTGAAAAGGGATTAGTATTTTGGGAAAAGATTGAAAGCAAGCACTCTTCGAATTCTAAAGTTTTTTTTTAATTAGTTTATAATGCTATGGGTTTGAGTTACTTTTTTATACTATGCGTTTTGTAAATGAGTTCAGTGTTAATTTTTTTTTGAATTTTTTTCATTTCTATATGAATTGTTGTACTTCATATTCATATACCAATGTCTATTTCATACGAATTTCACTAAATTAAATGTGTTGTTTCACATTGTTGGGTTGAAGTAGCAATTGCTATCTCAGGTTGTTAGGCTGAATCACATTACTATTTCATATGTTTGGGATGAAATAGGTCCAACCCTTTTTATAGAGTTTGGATGAAACATGCTATGCTATTTCATAGCCAAATGCTAAAACAACTACACTTATTTTATTTCGTATAAATGAAACATGGCAAGATCAACCGATTAAGGAATTGTTATTACGCACTGACCCATATTACGTTTGAGATTGGGAGTCTTATTAAAGAATTAAATTATTATAGCAAAAGGTCCACATCGGTAGTGTGTTTATGTAAATGTGTAACATTGAACAAATGTATACGCATAAGCTAGATTAAGGGATGAGGTTCGGGGATAATATCTTAAGCGGCAGCATTTGGTCCATAACATCCTGATATGGAACATTCACGTTATGGCGAAACAACCTTTGACCAATTGAAAGTTGATATTGAACCTCATAGCATTTCTACTTATTAATAGTATATGTTAAGCGTACAAAATCGAGATAATTGTTTCATGCCATTGTCTTGAAATTACCTAGTAAATTACACAATTATTACGAGACACTAATCTTGTTTCATAGGCTGTACACAAAATCAGAGCAATGGTTTCTTACAAAGTGTATAATATATGTAGTATGGGTTCTTACAACACAAATGAAATAGACTAAAAGGTTTCGTGCAAATTGCATGAAAAGGTGTGAAGGATTTTGGGCATATTGCACGAAATATGTCCCAGAATTTCGTACAAGTTGCACAAAATGGACAAAATCAATCGGGAAAAGAACGTAACTTACATCTTATTCAAGATTGTAGGAGTCAGAATTATCGTCGGTTGCAAATCGAATAAGTTGTTATTCTATTGATTACTATTCTCACAAAATCATAAGTTCTTTCATTTTTTTCTCTTTAGAGGTGGGAGCGGAGGAGAGAGAAGTATTTTTTCAATGAAAGTAAAATAAAGGCTAGTTTGGGGGGTTGCGTTGAGCAAAAAAAGTTGCATTCAGAATAATTCTCCATATATTTTTGCAAGTGGAATAAATAAATAATTGATATATATTTAAGGCGTAATCATTGGGCTCTTTAAAATTTTGATTAGCATATTAGTAAGTGGTTGTTTATTGGCAAATTTGTTTAGGTAAGGGTAATTAAAGTATCACATTTATGTTGATCTTAATCTTGGCAAGATTTTAAAAATGCTTAATATTATGGGCTTTTTTTTTGCTTTTGAGTAATTACTTCAATATGGTTAAGTTGTTGTTTTGCGCTAACATGATTGTAAAGAAATGATTCGTCTCTGTTTTGAGCTTAATGGTTTAAGGGGTACATTTTGATTAATTACTTAAACTTGATTATGTTGTTGTTGTTTTGCGCTAACATGATTTAAAACAAAAGGTTTGTTGCTTGTTTAAGCTTAAGTGGTACCTTTTGATTTCAAAATTTTAAGTCATTTTAGTGAGATTAAATGAGAACTCTCGATTGAGCTAGCTTTTGCAAAGCTCTTAGTCATTTCTAAAGATTATATTGGATTAGATTGCTCAATATCTATGTAGTTAATATATTTTTTATATTGCATTGTACTCCCTCCGTTTCTTTTTGTTTGTCCCATTTACTGTAACTCCAAATGCCAAGGAGAGTGATGTCATAGGCATGTGGGTGGAGACAACAATTAAAAAGTTCCCTTATTTTATAATAAATTGGTGATTAATGTAGGTGAGAGAAGATTATAAGGTACATGTGGGACCAAAAAGTGATAAAGTAGGGGGTAAATGGGTAATCTAATTTTTCCATATAAGGAAAGATGAAAAAGTAGGACAAACAAAAAGAAACGGACAAAAACGAAAAGAAGGACAAACAAAAAGAAACGGAGGGAGTATATTACTTTCCCGCAATTATCTTTGTTTTTTTTCATGTTATAATATATTTGATGAGCCTATTTTATTTGTTTTGCATTTTGTTACAAAACTTTCCTAAAGAGTTGGATTCTTTCTTGTTTTTCGATTCTTGCCAACTCAGTGTGTAAATTCATATTTTGACTTTTTGAATTTGCTTTGGTGGATTTATTAAGAGTAGAGAAAAAGTTGTTTAAAGTGGTGATTCTAGCCTCCCACAACTTTGCTTTAATAATATTACTAGTCCACGCCCGTGCTTATTATAAAACTAAAGAAGAACGTTGTCTTTAACACAATATATTTATTAACAAAATTTGAAACTAAGAAATGAATTTGTTGGAGAGATTGAATAATAGAGCCTAATTTGAAATTTTTATAGCTTTATTAGTTCCTCAACATCTCAAAATAGAATAAAATATTGTCTCCACAATTAAGATTTTGCAATTGAAAACCACAACTTCTTATAGTGGCTAAAGTCTTTATAAATATATTTAGTCTCTTACTTTGTTAGTTTTATTACCGAATTAACGACATTGTTGACCCTCATTAAACGATTTAATACACGTGAAATATAGAAAACATAGTCCATAATACATATTTTTGCAATCAGTTAATGGAGATACCTAAAGTACTCCAACAATCAATATGCCGCAATCTATAACCAAACATCAATTCTAACGTCCTAACCAAATTCGAGTTCACAACCGAGCTTGAAACGACTTGACTACTCCAAAGTCCAAACAATTAAACAATCACCACAACACGAATGAGCCAGAAAATTGGGGGGCCTAAAACGAAGTGTGTGGGTTTGCATTGAGCATAATTTGGTGAGAATTGGAGAGATTCTTGAGGTGACGGATCCTGTAAAGAAGTTCGCGATTGTTGTGTGTTTGAGTGGTGTAAGCACCTGCTCCCATGGTTAAACTCTAGGGTCTAGAGATCAGAGAAGGAGAGAGAGAGAGTAAGAGAGAATACCTGAGTGGGTGTGGAGGGAGGTGGAGATCGACAGAGGGAAGTGGGCACTGAAATTGGACAATCACCACAAAAAAGAATCAAATCAAAGAGATTGAACATGCTAGAACTTGAACTCCTGAACCCTGGGAGTAAACTCGTCGGCGATGACAACAAACTCCTCGCTAACGTTTGCTGCTCCTCAAACTGGTGGCGGTGACAAGAAATAATCGACCGTAAATGTCTTCTTGACTGATGCTTGTCGGCGATGTTTAAACAGACTTTCTCATCTCTCTCTGGTTTTTTCGCACCATCTCTGTATTTCTTGTATTGTGATTGGCAAAAATATAAGTAAGGATAATCCTTGTGGTTACATTTTTTTACGGTTATTGCAATTTATGTGTGAGTTTGAACGGGTTTTTGAATTTGGTAAAAGTATTTTTGGCAGGGATGAAATGAGAGAATAGTAAACTTTAGCCTTCCAAAATACTTTGTAACAATAATATTAGATATTATTACTTTATATTTTTACCAAGTTTAACCTACTTTTCAGGACACATTTGTTTTTGAACTTTACCCCGAGCATTTATTTCCACTAACTTTTAATTACAAAAACTTGTGTTCGACGATCTATCCCTGAGTACGTGGATAGACTGTAGGTAACTTTTAAATTAAAACTTCAAGGTTTTAAAATTTTAACAATTCACACGCTAAGATTTTAGGGTAGATATATGGATGGACCGTCTATCCCAACACTTAAGCTTTGGTTTTAAATGATAAAAAGAAAACAGAATAATAGAGTTGAAATGGCAATTTTTTTTATTGGGCACCATTTTATATTTTTATGAAGTATGAGTCTTTTGTAGAGTTTTACATTCCAAGACTTAGTCCAAGACTTCACCCATGGTGTGGCAACATTATTCGTAATTCCATATAGACTCCTGCAGTATTGGCAAAAGGGTTCACCATGTGGCTTTAGCAAACCTGTCGCTTCCCCCTCCAAATGGCGGAACCAGTCCCAATTTATGCGGACACAAGCAGACCAGGTAAGTATTCAAATCCTTTCCTTCCGATTATTTCCAGTTTAATTATACTTGTTCAATTCCCCATTCATCAAGTTGAATGTATTGTGTACCAATTCTTTGTCTCAGTTCATACTTATAATACCCCAATCTATTTCCAAAGAGCTCTTACCACTTTTGGTAGAAGTCTCATTTGTGATGCAAATAACAGAGAAATTTACTATTGTTGTAAGCTTTCGCTGTTCATTACGATTATAATTTGTCTTTGTGTAGCCTTTAATTGGTATCTTATCTTCGGCTTCGTCATTATGGGCTAGTATGCATACTATTTGGAAGCTCTTGTGACAACTACATTTAATAGGTTTGAAACTCATTACGAAATTTTTAAATGGAAACCTCAAGATTTGTATAGAATTTTACCTTAACTTGAATATTCGCTTATCATTTTGATCCACATCTAGATGCATATAAACATTCAATTATTGCTAAATTCTTTGATTTGTACACTTTAAGTTATATTAATACTTTGGATTTGAATCCTCTTCTCTCCCGTGCTAGATTACAACAGTTTCGTGAGTTTGAAGCTATGATAACATATTGGTTGCCTTCTAGTGACTAGGAAGGATGGGGTTAAGCTTATTCACACCCGTTTTCTTCTTTTCTCTAACGCCATTTAGTCTTGAAGGATCCCAACATCAAGTTCAAAGCAATTGTTCTCAAAGCATAATATAAGGTGGCATCTATATTATGACTTCTTGGGTGTATAATTCCTTGAACTTGTATCTCTTTGTGTATCTTAGAAATTACATTTGTTTCCGTAAATTTGAGAATGTTTGTTTTATCCTATATTGTAATTATTTTGTTCACTTACTATGAGACTGGCCTCATGCCTTGCCCAACACCATAAGGTGTCTGACCTAACAGTCTGTGTCGTCACTGCAATTTATCTTGCCACAACAAGTCCTTGTTACAAGCCCATGCATTGAATTATCAAGTTACACTTTGATGCTCGTGCGGGAAATTGCAATGCCATCTTTGTCCTTGTTGATTCAAGAATTTTATAGAATGATTTGGCATATATATCTATTTAATTTGAAATACGCTTTTTACATGTCCGAAAAAATCGTACTGGGATTGGCTTCATGCCATGCCTAACATCTTGACCAACCATCTAAATGTCTTTCAACAAATTGGGTATCGGGCCATATTTACTCTTAACTTCATTTGCCATGCAATAAGCTCCTTTCTTTATGTTTGTGTTGTGTCATACAAAAACAAACAATTTAGTCTATTTCAATCTGCAAGAAAGCAATGTACAACCAATTCCTTCGACCAATATTATTATATTCTCTCTGTTAAAGGAAAATTATACGTTGGAATATTCAAGGGGAAAAAAACCCCACGCTTTGGGCGAACTAAATTTTCTTATTAAAAAACATCGACCATATATTGTCTTCGTTTTAAAAAAAATGACTTTTAATGTGAATGTTCTCGAATTAAAACGTTTCTTCAATTTGACAATATGGAATGTATTCCACTCAAAGGTCAGAGTGGTGGAATATGAGTTTTATGGAATGAAAACACTTGTGAAGTTATTATTCATAACTTAACTACCTGACTTGCACACCTTCATATGAAATACAGGCCAACTCAATTCTCCTTTTGGGTTACTGATATTTACGCCCCGGCCCAAGAATATAAAACTTTAGTTTTTTTTGGCATGAGCTAAACTCTCACTTTCGTAATCTCTTAGAACCATGGATCTTACGAGGTGACTTTAATGAATTATTGTATCTTTGAGATAAAAAGGGGGATACCAGCGCACATCTCCAGATGCAATAGACTGCAAACCTACTTGAATAACCTTCGAGCAAAATATATTCAGCTCAATGGATATCCTTTTACATGGAAAAAGAACGTTCATCAATATTAAATATATGAACGCTTAGATAGAGTAATTGCCTCACACTCATGGTCTAACGAGTTTCCTAACTCCTATGTAACTAATAACACCTTCTCATGCCCCTACCATCCTAAACTTAAACACTTAGACACATATTAACACAAACAGATTCAAATTCCAGAATGCATGGATCAATAAACCACATGTCAATGACATTATTAATAAACACTAGTATACTTAAATTCCAGGGTCTCGATTCTATTCCGTTGTCAAAAACTTTGTCGAATTAAAGTTGATGTTAAAGTTTGGCAGAATAAGGCTAACTTCAATCAGGCGAAGAAAAAATTTGAACCCCTAGTTAAAAGATTCAAAATATAGAGAACCAAATCATAGCAGGTCATGTCAATAACATATTGAACAACACCTTACCAGGTTGGTACGACAACATGAAAACCTGTTGTTATTTAACCAGAAACAATGGGGAAATATGCTCGTAAGAATTGGATGACAAAAGGTGAATGCAACTCTAAATTTTTTCATGCAAAAGTAACGTTTATACAAAAGAAAAAATACATCTTCTGAATACGAAATAACCTGGATCAATGGGTAGATGATCCAGAAGAAATACAACATACCTTTAACAATGAATTCAGAACACATTCAACTTAAGATCACCAACTCTAACGCAACCTCGTTATTCACTGTCTGGCTCCTTGTATTGCACAAGAAGAAAATGTCACCCTCATTGCCCCTATAACAGACGAAGAAATTCATCGTACTATTTGATATAGACCCCACCAAAAGTCTAGGATCAGATGGGTTGGCTCAAAAAAAATTCAAAGTTATTGGACACTTGTTTAGAAATACATTTGCCTTACAATTCAAATTTCTTCAATCTTGGTCACTTTCTAAGCAGTGTCAACCATACACTCCTTCATATGATCCTAAAAACTTGCAACTCCGAATATCTACGACAATTTCTACTGATTAGTCTGCACTCAACTCTTTATAAGATAATCGCAAAAATCCTAGTTAATGGATTATGACCTATTCTTAACAATATCATTAACCCATTTCGGAGTGCTTTTGTTCAAGATCGAGAAATACATGATAATATTTTAATTGCTCAAGAAATACTACACACCTTTCAGAAATCCTAAAACAAATTGCGTTAAAGTTAGATATGGAAAAAGCTTATGATCGCATCGAATGAGACTTCATCTTCAAAACAACGTCGCTCCTATGTTCCATGAAAAATTGTTAGAATGGATCAAGTTATGTGCCATTTCGTTCTTGTACTCAATAAATGTAAGTAACTCAATATTTGATATTTTCACTCCTTCTCGAGGTTTAAGACAGGGTGAAGTCTCCGTATCTAATTATCATCTGTATGGAAGTCTTGGCACACAAATTAGCCTTTGCCTCCTCTGAATTTCTGGAATTTGGTTTAAACTGTGCTTGAGAACTCAAAAGATTCCAGGTCTCTTTTTTGTTGATGACTGCCAACAGCCTGAAAAACCTTCTAGATAATTTATGAAAGACATCTGGCCAACTCATTAATTTCCATAAGTCGTCTATTTCTTCTCAAAAACAACACCCTCGAACAAAAAATCGCTTGTTGCAAGCCATTTTAACATGCAACCCAAGCATTCACTTGGTTGATATCTAGGGCGACATTTCTCGTCACATACAAGCACTGCTTCAGACTTTAATAATCTAATTACTAATACGGACAAGCACTTAAACTCTTGGCCCACTTCTTTCCTTTCTAAAGTAGGGCGAACAAACCCTTATCCAAAGTAAATAAGTTGGATGCCATTAACCAAAACTTCTTTTGGAAAAGGTCCAAATAATAAAAAAGATATCCCTCTTATAGCATGAGATAAAAATTGAAAACCCAAGATTATGGGTGGTTTAGGTCCGAAAGACAAAACATATGAATCATGGCATGCTAACCAAACTAGCTTGGAAAATTCTGACCAATCCCTTTAATAAGTTGGCAGAAATGATGTGTAAGAAATACTTACAATACAAATCCTTCTTTGACAACTAAGACAAACCAAGTGATTCCCCAACCTAGAAAGAAATTTGCAAATGCAAGACTTAATTGGACGTGGAATTCGGTGAAAAGTAGGGTGTAGATCAGATATATTCTTCTGGCTAGACAACTGGTGTGGCAAAAATAGTCTTATTGATATGCTTAAGTTAGAAGCATCCACCATCCCTTCTTTAGACCTCAAAGTTAGGGATGTCATTCAATCGAACATGACATGGAACTCTGCAATGTTAAGAACTTTACTCCCCCCCACATATTTGCTCTAGTATAGAATGGATTCGCTTCCTTCACAACCATAGACAGACACAGACACCCCTTGTTGGGGCCTCACTTCCTCAAGAAAATTTACGGTTAAGTCTCCAAAATGTTTGTATGCCTGATTTGGAACATAGACATCCAATCAAACATAAAACTCGTTATTTGGCAACTCCTTCAAAATGGATTACCCACACGTGATAATCTCGAATGAAGAAAGATATAAGTTCCTTCTACTTGTCCCATTTGCTAGTCTTCAGCATAAACCATATATTATTTATATTTATGTCTTGCACTGAAACCCATACATTATGGCATCATGCCACGGTTCAAGATTTTTTGGGAACAACAATCCCAGATGCCCCTGCCCAGGAAGTGTTCCCACTTACTAAAAGACACCATAAGGTGGCCAAATTCCTTTTGCTAGCCTTTGGAAGGAAAGAAACTCAATCATATTCTAGAATGACACTATAATCGAGCCCTCTACAGAGATTAACACTCAATGTCTTAATGGAACTTGCGCAATTCCATAGACAGTCACTCTTCTTTCCACACCCCAGACCTCCGCCTCCCAACTTCATTAAGCTAAATTTTGATGGCTCCTCTAATCAAGCCTCCGCTGCCGCTGTCGTCCCTCGTACATCTACTGAACTAATACTCAAAGCTATGGCGGCTTACAATCTCGGAAACGCTTCGCCTCTGATTCTTGAAGCTACAGCCCTCCCAATGGTCTAATGAAGCCAAAAATATGCAATTCAAAGATCTTATTATAGAAGGAGACAACCTCGTCATCATCAATGTGCTAAAAGGAAACTTTGAGACTCCTTAGTGCATTCAGACTCTTATTAATAATATTCGTCACCTTTTCACTTATTTCCGTTCGACTTCAGGGCATCATATCTTTAGAGAAGCAAATTCGTTCGCAGATTACCTCTCAAAATAAAGACAACATATTACAACAAAAAGCGAGGCATTCAATGTCCTTGAAGATCCCACGTTGTACCGTTTTTCATTATTAGATAGCTTAGGATTCACCATTGAGAGAAGGATCTCCTAAGTATTTCTTATACCAATTACAAAAATGAAGTATTGGCAAAGTCTTACCTCAAGACTCTTAGGCTACTAATTATCTGTTAACTTTTTTCATTCATTTTTGGATAAAATAACAGAAGTATTAAAATGTGAAGAAAGTTGAAAAGAAACTAAGAATAGTTTAGAAATGATAAGAATAGTTTATAATAGTTAAGACAAGTTGAAAAGAGGCTCACTAAACTTTTGAAAAGTTTTGAAAAATAAGATAAATTCAGAAGAAAAAAAAGGACATGAGTTTAAAAATGTACTTACCATCCATGTAAATAAATTGACATCCCGAGTAATTTTTTTTCTTTTTTTGTTAAAATCTCTCTCTAACTAATCTTAATCCCCTTTCACTTTTTCTTCAGCAAATGTCTACAAGTATTGATGTCAGCGAGTCGGATATCGTTCCCCCAAGCCCTGGATCCTCCCCAATTAGGTGGGGGCAGGGAACATTTCGTGGGTGATGGTAATTAGGATGAAAATCGTACCTCCTATGTGTGCTGAGGCAAATGTGATGTACCCGCCCTCCCCATCCCTGCCCGTTCCACTTCTTCCCTCTCTTATAAGTCCTACCCATCTATTTAACATACAATCATACTCAATAAGCTAATTTATTTTAACATATATTCAGTTATTAAAAAATTAACACGTGCTTAAATTAAAATGGGGCAGTTACGGGGGATGTTGGGCGGGTATGACAAATGTGAAGCTGGTGCGAGGATTTATGCGGGTGATGGCCATGAATGATTTTTAGTATATACTCGTCTGATCAGGGATGAGGATAAGGTTTTATCTAGCCATGGGTGATGGGGAAGGGAGTGGGGATGATAATTTTAGAAGGATAACCGTATAGGCGGGTATATTACACACGGCTCTCTACTCTCTTTCCTCTTCTTTTCTCTACCTTTGCTCCTTCTCTACCAATCTCTCTCCTTTCTCTTCCTCTGTGTATCCTCAGTTGTTTCTCTTCACCTCTTCCACTTCTATTTTTTAGACTCTTCATTTACTATTGATGGTTGTACTAAATGGAGGCTCTTCATATCTCGCTTCTCACTTATCTCCTTAATCCTGAAATTAAAGGATCCCTAAAATCCACCTCTAAGAGTCATTCAAAAGATGAGAAAATAAAGCAACAATTACATCGCTTTTGTAAGCAAAAAATACATAAGAGAAGAGAAAAGATTGAAAGATGTTTATGTATATGATGTTTCGGCACAATTGGAATTCCGATGCAATCTCCCATCTTAATTTCTCCGATTTTCTTAATAACACTTTTTCCTCTTCAATTTCCACAATACCAACAGAAATACCTCTAAATATGGTTATGTGAATTTCAAATCCAATTAAAAGAATATGAGTTTTGAGTATGAACAAGTTTACATCCAATTAGAAAACCAACTTTCACTATCTTCTCTACATAATCTTTTTCCATCCAAGCAAAATGACACATAGGTTTAGTCTCTGCATCATCAAATGCATTTATATCTTCTTTGCTTCCTCTCATTAGCTTCTATCTCCTTCTGTTTGTCGTCATTAAACCTTGAGTGAAAACATCAAAAGTATGAGAAGAAATAGATTCACATACTGCAAATGGTTCTAATCACTTCATAATCAGGAGAAATATATGCAGGGGAGAAGCTAGACAATTTGAATTAGGAGTGAAAGTTTTTTGCTAGGTTGAAGCTTACTATGTATTTTTTGAGCTCTGATCTCTAGTGTACCGATATTTCATGTTCACTTGTTTAGGAAAATTTGGGTTGCTCATGAAATTGCGTTTTTAGTTTTGTTTGGTATACAACAAACAAAATTGAGGCTTAGAGAACTCACATTGATGATGAAATGGGTTATGAAAATTGGTTGATGATACGAAAAAAAATACATGCATCTCACTCATGTATTTTTTTTATGTCATCCCGTGACAAATTTGTCATGAGTGATGTATTAGATCACCTCATGAATTAATTCGATCATGGAGTTGGTCATCCAAGTGAGTCCCACTATGTCATAACACAAACAAATAGGAGCTTGACATATGGCTCTCTCTAATTTATTTTTGTAATTTGCAATCAATTTTCTAAAAAAATGAAAAAAGTATAAAATAAAATAAAAGTTACCAACAATCATATTTTTTGTGATATATTACTTGACATCCATTTTAATGTATTTTAACACACTTTCAAAATTTAAATTTCTCTCTTGAAATCTTTAAAAATCGGTATGTGGGTGCATTTATACATAAAATATTAATTTTCATCCTATGGGTTGAGCTAAGTTTTTATTTATTTTATTAAATTTCCTATATTTTTATATAGTTTAGAGAAATTTGTCAGAAACAACCTTATAAAAGTTCCATTTTGTGAGAAACAACCTTATATATTTTTTTTGTGAGAAACAACCTTATATTTTTTTTTTGTGACAAACAACCTTTAGACGTTATTTTTTGTGAGATTAAACTTCAGGGCCT
Organism: Patellifolia procumbens; assembly: GCA_947645195.1. Taxonomy (NCBI): domain Eukaryota; kingdom Viridiplantae; phylum Streptophyta; class Magnoliopsida; order Caryophyllales; family Amaranthaceae; genus Patellifolia; species Patellifolia procumbens. The sequence goes on from CANSGD010000193.1 coordinate 10,115,805, forward strand.
TTTTCTGGTGTTGACTTGTTATTTGTGCATTGCTTATCAATTTTTATTTGGTATGAGAGAATTTTTTTTGGAAAATTTGATTTACTTTAGGGATGACTAGGGTTTATATAAGGGAGCAAATGGAGGGAAATAAAACTCCAACTGATTAAAAAAATAGAGGGAAAGAGAGTACGAGTTTATTATATGACCAATCGACACCGGAACTTGTTGGTCAACATCGGAAAAAGACCCTCAATTTTTATCTCACAAAAAAAATAACGTTTAAAGATTGTTTGTCACAAAAAATATTTATAAGGTTGTTTATGATAAAATGGAACTTTTTTGAGGTGGTTTTGGACAAATTTCTCTATAGTTTATTAAATGTATGGAAGATAAGAGAGAGAAAGTATAGTGGAGTATGTTTGCAACTAAGAGAGAGAGATGCACAATTATTTTCTGTCATGAGTGAGAAACATTTGTAGCATTGGTCGTGAAACATAACAAAATTAGAAAGAAAGTGGTAGAGAGAGAGAGGCGTGGTAGGTTCTACGTCATGGGTGAGCGTGGTCTTATGGACACTGACTTCCTTTGCTAAACCATTGACACTAAACTTGGGATGGCAACAGGTGGGATTTGGGTCGGGTGAGCCATCACCCGCATTCATCACCCGGTTAGACCAACTCTCATCCATCCATCCGTCACCCTTTAAGAGCATCAGCCTTATCCATCCATCCACCACCCACGGGTGAATCGGGTGGACATGGTGATCATCCATTTATGATAATTAGACGAGAAAAGTTAGATCAAACTTGCAAAATCATAATTTATAGTATAAACTTCATGTCAAATTAAGATAAGTTAAGTTTATGTAACAAATGGGTGATGAAACGGGTGATGAAGCGGGTGATGGGTCAGGTGATAAATAAAACTTTCTCACCCTAATCCATCCAACTTCCACAACTCGTTCAACCACCACCCGTCCATCATCCATTTAAATCGATTTTTCACCATTTTTAATTATTCAGGTGGAACAGGTGATGGATCATCCATAGGATATTACCATCTCTACACTAAACTCACATGTGTGATGCTCGTACTCCCCTTTCTTTTTTTTATCCCCCTTTCTCTCTCTTCCAAACAAAAAATGCCACTAACTCGTATCAAATTTACATATACTTATCTGTCACGTGTACTAACTTATAAAGCCTTTCTATCAAAGAGCTTTCTTTCGCCGAGTGTTTTTGAAAGGGTTTGAGAGGGTTCTTTCCAAGCGATTTTCCTTAGATTCATCATCGAATGCCATGGTAAGATCATCAAAAGGCAAGAACTCAAAACATACTCAGGATTCAAACTCAGACGATAAGGGGAATGATCCTGATAGTGCACAATGCGAAAAGTTTAAACTAGTTGCTCAGCTACATGGGATTGAAACTCTCAAGATTTCAGATGAACTGGGGGAAATTCTTACACCTAAATCTGCATTGAAGGACTTTGAGGATATGAAGGAGACACGACATTAATTTAATGAATGGTTGACGATAATGAAGAAAACCCAGAGGCGTCTATACACTGGTGAGAAAATCCCTAACCCTTCAACTTCTGATTCAGATAATGAGCCATCAGTGATTAAAATTGTCTTAGAGGATATTCAAAATGAAATTAGCTTTTGGGAATCTGCTGCATTTGTTATGTAATTGGGGCTAATCCACCATTACATGTTATTGAGGGATTCACAAAGAGAGTCTGGGGAAAAAGGGGAACTAATAAGTGTGTTGTATAGGGAAGGGCATTTTCATAGTTAGGTTTGATTCTAAAAGTGATCAACAATAAGTCTTAGAGGAAAACTGCTTGATATTTGATAGTAAGCCCTTTGTTGTGAAAGCTTGGACCCCTGATCTGAACCTGAATAAAAAAGATGTTAGGAGTATTCCAATCTGGATTCAACTCCATCATCTTGAAATGAAATACTAAGGGGTTAAAGCTTGAAAAAGATTGTTAGTGGTGTTGGCAAGTTCATAAAAGTAGATCAGGCGACTCTAAATAGAGATAAACTAATCTATGCTAGAGTGATGGTAGAGGTTGTTATGCATCAAATATTTCCTGAATCTATATGTTTTGAAAATAAAAGGGAAAGAATATTACTCAGTTGGTGAAGTATGGGTGGAAACCTAAGCTATGTAAGACCTATAAAGGTACTGAACACTTAGAGTGGGACTGTATTAAGAAGAAAAGACAGATTTGCTTGCAAGTACGAGAGAAGCCGTTGATAAAGAAGGTTTCCATATGGTAAAATCTTCTAAAACTCACAAGCCTCAACAGTTAGAAGGGGAAGGAAGTGGTGGTAGTAATGCATAACTCTTTTCAAGTGCTTATGAATGAAGAGAGTCAGAAAGAGCTTGATGGTGTGAATATGGAGGCAGAACACAGCATTGCATACATTTGAGGGGGGAGCCCTCTGTATGCAATGGATAATATTCTGAGTTGGAATGTGAGGGGGCTAAACAGAGAAAATAAACATAATCAAGTTAAAAAGTTTATCTTGGCTCATAAAATCAAGTTGTTTGACCTCCTTGAAACAAAGATCAAAGCAGCCTCATTGGGTGCTTTGTATCTTAGATTGTGTCCTACTTGGTGCATTACTTCAAATAACTCTTGCTTGAATAGTGGTAGGACTGTGCTTAGTTGGGATCCCACTGCATTTTAGATTGACATCTTGGAATACACTAGTCAATGTATTTATTATTGAGTGAATACTATTAATGGGAACAATATGTTTTTCTGCACATTTGTTTGAGGATTTATTGATAGACAAGCTAGGGTTGAGATGTGGTCTGCCCTAAAAATATATGAGGTGAATATTAGGTGCTTGGATGGTGTTGGGTGATTCTAATGCTGTGATGCACTATGATAATAGAGTTGGCTCTGTTATACAAGAGGGTGGAATTGTGGATATCAGAGAATGTTTATTTGCTTGTAATTTGTCTGAGATGAAGACTTCTGGTAATCAATATACTTGGTCAAATAAACAAGCTGTCGAGCATAGAGTTTTCTCTATGATTGATAAAGCTCTCTGCAATTACCATTGGTTGAATCAATTCACTGAATCAGAAATCACTTATCTATGTGAAGGTGATTTTGATCATTCTCATTGGTATTATGAGAGTATATCCTTTGAACCATGGGAAAAAGCCTTTTAGATACTTCAATTTCTGCAGTGAACACTCAAAATTCCTGAATGTGATTGTAGATGATTGGAGTATACATGTACATGGGTTTCATATGTTTAGAGTTCTGCATAAATTGAAAAATGTAAAGCTCAAACTCAAAGAGCTTAACTAATCCCTCTATGGAGATGTTAGTGTAAAATGAAGCTAAACTGTTGCAACCCTTGCTGAAACTCAGAAATTGGTGTATAGTAGATCTCCATGATCACCAACTGGTTACTTAGGAGGTTGAAGATAGGAAGGCTTATTTAGAAGCTCATAAAATCTACTTAGCTTTCCTCAATCAAAAGGCAAAAGCAAAGTGGATTGCTGAGGGTGATGAAAATTCCCATCAGTTTCATCAGAGTTTAAAGATAAGACGAGCTAAGAATAGAATTAACGTTATAAAGAATGACAGGGGTGATTGAAACTAGGGGTGTTCAACTTTCGGTCTAGACCGGAAAAATGGACCGGACTAGACCAGTTCGGTCCGGACTGAGACCGGACTGGTCAGCTTTTTCCGGTCCGGTCTTTGGTCCGTAAATTTTAAAAATTCGATCTTCGGTCCTGTCCGGTCTAAACCCGAATTTTTTCGGTCCGGACCGGTTAGACCTTTTTTTATTTAAAGTATATTGAAACTTGAATACTTTCAAATTGTCAAACTTGAAACTATAAAACAATTTTTTATTTAAAGTAATTATGAATTTTGAATGGTTTATGAAAGTATATAATATTTATAGGAAAAAAACCAACTAAAATGAATTTTCGGTCTAACCGGTCCGGTCTCGCTCCAGTCCCTATAATTTCGGTCCAGTCCGGTCTCAAGACCAGTTTGAATTCGGTCCGGTCTTCGGTATCCATTTTTCATAAATTTTGGTCCCGGTCCATGGCCGGTCCGGTCCGATCCGATCTGGTCCGAGACCAATGAACACCCCTAATTGGAACTTTACACTCGAAACTGTGAGTGAATTATTTATCAGATTCTACAAGGAGCTCTTAGGAACCACTTGGCATAAAGAAAGAAATTTTAGTGGACAGATTATAGGGAGAGGGCCTTTTCTCTCCGATTTGCATCAACAACAATTGAGCTTATAATTCACAAATGAGGAAATCAAAGCTGCCCTCGTCTCTATTTTCAATAATAAGGCCCCTGGAATGTATGGTTTTAATAGCTTGTTCTTTAAAGCATCATGGAGCATTGTAGGAAAGGATATGTTAGCTGCAGTCAGGGAGTTCTTTCAATCTGGATGCATGTTGAAGGAGGTAAATACCACTCTTATAGCTTTGATTCCTAAAGTCAAAAGTCCAACTTCCATAGGTGATTATAGGCCTATTGCTTGTTGCTCTATATTGTATAAAGTGAATACTAAACTGATTCACACTAGATTGAGAGTAGTCTTGCTTGAATTGACCTCCAAAACCAAGGGGCATTTGTTAAGGGGAGAAGTATTATTAACAATGTTCTTGTGTGTCAAGATACTGTTAAACTATATAGAAGAGGCCAAAAAAGGAGAGGTTGTATGATGAAAAGGAAAGCTTATAACACTATTAGTTGGGATTTGCTCGAGGAATTGTTAAGTTGCCTGAATTTTCCTGAACATTTCATTAAAGTGATCATGGCTTGTGTGTCTACTCCAACTTTCTCTTTGCTGATTAATGGGAGTCCTCATGGTTATTTGCTGGAAAAAGAGGTATTAGACAAGGAGATCCATTATCTCCTTTGTTATTTCTAATATGCATGGAATATTTGTCTAGAATTCTCATGTAAGGATGTTTTCAAGTTCCATCCAAGATGTGAGCCTATGAGATTGAATCGTCTGTGTTTTGCTGATGATTTACTCTTACTCTACAAAGGAGATGTCCATCTGCATACCTTATGTTACAAGGTATGGCCCTTTTGTATGAAACCTCTAGTTTGTGTGCAGATAAAGATAAATGTGAAATTTATAGTGAGAGGATGATTGTTGGTGAAGTCAGAGATTGGCTGACATTTCTGGGTTCAGTATAGGTGAGCTCCCTTTTAGATACTTGGGGGTGCCTAATTGTTCTAGGAAACTGAAAGCTACAAACTGTAATGTGCTGGTTGAAAAAATGACTATGAAAATCACTCAATGGTGCAGTGGGAATTTGTCTTATGCTGTCAGAATCCAGCTTATAAACTCAGTACTCATGAGCATCTACTTATTGGCCACAAATGTTTATTATACTAGGTAATGTCCTAAAGCAGATTGTGAGGGTATGCAGGAATTTTTTCTGGGCCAATAAAGCTTCTAGTGAGAACATAGGTAACGTGAGTTGGGATGGGTGTGTTTCCCAAAGAAAATAGAGGTTTGGGTATTAGAGATGTGTAGAGTTGGAATAAAGCTATTGTGGGAAAATTTGTTTGGCATATTGGCGCATTCAGAGTCCTAATTGGTGGGGGTTTCTTCCATCAGTTGGTGCTAGTTGGGTTATGCAAGACATTTATAAAGTCAGAGTAGCTTAGAATGACTGATTTGGAAAACTGGAGCTCCAGTCAAGAGTATTGAATCGGTAAAGTTTATAAATAGATTAAAAGGAGTAATGATGTACAGATTTGGTGTAGTGGGGTTTAGAATAGGTACGCTATTCCAAAACACAGAATTATCACATGGTCAGTAGTTAAAGGGAGATTGCAGACTAAAGATAAGCTCCATAGATTTCGCATTGTAGATGATGATCTTTATAGCATTTGTGGGAAACATCAAGAGACTAACCAACACTTGTTTTTTACTTTTGAATATTATGGTAGCCCTTCAGCAGATTTAGAGGTGTTTGGGGATCAAGAACAGATCACAAAACATTCAACAATTTCTTTTATGGATCAAGTACAGATACGAAGGAAATCAGGTGAGGAAGAAAAAGTTGTTTGCAACATGTATATCTAGCCTAATAGATCATATATGGATATATAGGAAAACAATTTTTTGGGATAAAAAAGTTTTTATTGTATTAGAGTAATGGTAGCACAGATCAAGAGTCTTGTTAGAGATAGATTACAGAGTATTGTAAATGAAAAAGTGACTAGCATAGATAGGGATTGGGTACAAAATATTTTTGTGTAGATGCTTTGTTTGGATTCCTTTGTGAGTTTTAGAGTCCTTCCTAGAAGGTTTGTAAAGTCTCATAAAAGATTGTTAGGGTGTAAATTGGTTATGTTTTTTGGCAGTTATTTATATCTTTTACTTACTAAACAAAGGAGCTTTCTTCCAAATTACATTTACATACAATTATTTAAAGGTTTCCCACTTGAATCTTTGAGCATATGAGTACCAAACCTCTATTCGGAGTGCACCTTGATGATAACGTTGTTTTAGATCTTGAGGGCCTCACCACATTGCACTTGTGTCAGATCATATTTGGTTCAAAAATAGAGTATATGTTAATTTGTGACATGGATTTCCTAAATATTCTTATATGTCTATCGTCCCAAATTTTTATATTTTACACCCTTAACACGACACTAAGACGACATTTAGTATGTCATGGGAATAGGGATAAGGATAAAGGTTGGTATAGAGATAAAGAATTAGTAGGTGGGAATTGGGATAAGGTAAAATCATATTAATTCTATATTTGATATGGATTAGGATAAAATTAGAGATAAATAATGAAATTACTTAAATAGTCTTACGACTTTTCTCCTTCTCTCCTCCTTCCTTCTTTTACATTTAGAGAGTTCTTGTCTTTTTACCCCTTACCCCTGTCCCCATTATATATAATTTTAGTGGAATAATTTAAGTTTAGGAAATTTCCTGAAGTACCACTGGGGTTAGAGCTAATTCCTCAGCCTCAGGTACCCCTCTGGTTTTCGACCTAGATCAATTGACATTAAGGTCACTATGCGTCGCTAAGATGCTCTTACTGTTAACGGACATTAAGTTTTTACAATTATACTTTACTTTTCATTTAAAACAAAATGAAAAAAAACAAAGGAAAAAAATTAAAACCCTCACCCTCCCACTCTCTATCCCCCCCACCCTCCCAGGCAAAATAAAAGCACCACCGCCGCTGACCACCCCACCCAGACGACGACGCAAAGCAAAAACCGAAAATCCCACCATCACCAATCGTTATGGGTGGTCGCAAATGCGAGGAGATAGGGAGAGGGAGGGTTATTGAAGAAGATTAAGAAATGAGGAGATTTGTAGCGGAAAATTTTGAAATCTGCATTGTATTTAATTAATTGGATGCCACTAAAAAGACGAAGAGTTAGACTTTCCATTGATGATTTTGATTTTGAGGATCGATTTGAAGGTTGTTTTTAGGGTTTTAAAAAAATAATCGGAGAATCATTGTTTTGTAGGTGAGATTTAGGAAGAGATGAGTACGGTGGAAAACTAATCTACTCACTCGTGTCTCATACCAGTTGAACAAGAACTACTGATTAGCTGAGGTGAGATGCGCTGAGAAGGAAGATAGGGAGAACACAGGGGAAGAGAGAGAGTGCATCGAACTGGGTTATTGGCGGCTGTGTTGGTGGTGTTGTTGGCCACGGTGTGGCACGTCGATTTGCGTGTCTGGATGACTGGTTAGATTGTTGGTGGTGGTGCCCTGGTGGGGCGCCGTCGTCTGGTTGGATTTGTGTGTGGAAGATAGAGAGTGCGGCGGGTTGGATTGTGCGTGGTGGTGGGGCGCTGTCGTTTAGGTGGGGCGGGGTGGTCTTGTGGGTGGGGTAGGGTGGTCGTTGCAGAGTAGGGGAAGGTGGGGGAGGATAGAGAGTGGGTGGGTGGGTGGGGGAGGAGAGAGACTGGAGGGGGTGGGGAGTTTATTTTATTTATTTTTAAACTGAAATATAATTGACCAAACATAACGGAAAACTTATAACTTCTGTTAGTAGTAAGGACATTTTAGCCATGAATAGTGACCTCAATGGCATTTGAATAGGTCGAAAATCAGAGGGTTACCCGATGAATTAACTCTAACCCCAGGGGTAACTTAGAAAATTTCCCTTTAAGTTTTTATCCATATCCATATCCATATCCCACCTAATTTTACAATTTAAATCCCCTAAACATACATGGAACAAGGGTGAGCTTATCCCTACCCTTTATCCCCTTAACAAAAAAGTTGAAAATTGCATTTGATTGCTCATTACTGCAAAATACATGTTCCTACAGAAAAATTCATTACACTATTAATAGACTACACTTAATAATGATGTGATACATGTAAATATTGAAAATGTTCAATAATTATGTGCATATTTTTTTTATTAGTTATAATTTAATAATTTTGTAAAGACGTTGATATTTAATTAATATTAAGAATTATGCTTTTTTGATAGCCTATGTTTACTATTTGAGCTTAATAGTCCTACCTTAATATTAAATAACTATCCGAATCAATTAATTACGTGAACCAAATAATATTGTCATAGGTCCAAGAGAATACAAATTGAACTTGGGTTAGAATTATTTGGAAAGTAATACAGAAACTAAATCTGATTAGGTTAAAGAGAGACAATAATTTTTCTACTTAAGAAAGTGGCGCCAAATAGGTGAGGTAGACAATATCACAATTGTCCTCGCACTGTGCCTAGTTAGAGAATAGTTTCTCTAATCTTTCTTTTCCCTTTTTTAGTCTTCACGTGAGATAGAAAGTAAGAGACAAGATGTAGATCTAAATATCGTCCTCTTGGGAGATAGCTGTAGAACATCTCACCCATCCTCCAGTGATTAAGGATTGGTACTATAATTTGGCCGCTATGTGAAGGGATCATTCAGGAAGGAGTAGAACTTGGGAGATAACGAAGGTTGGAAGAAAATGCTTAGAAGATGCTGACAAGCTAGCAAGATGGACGAGAGAGCAAAATTTTGAAAACAACTTTTGTATAAATCTGTGCTCTTCTCCATTCATGAACAATGGTTGTAACTTAAATGTAGATTTTATTTTAGATAGTATCCGTAGGGCTCAGGGAGCCAACAGACGTGATCAAACTAATCCCACAAACAGTATTTGTAATAATACTTTTTAGTTGATCTACTTGTTCCTTCCAACCAAAAAAAAAATATCGTCCACTTAGTAATAATCAAGAAAGGATCAATCTAGCCGACGAAGATTCGGAATTAAGTTACTTATGACTGATAGAGGAATGAGTATTCTTATTATCCCAGTGGTTTCGTTCATCCGGTGGAATGCACGCGTCAAAGGTATAAACCTTATTTGATAATTAACATGCTTCAATGCTTATTGCTATATATGGATCTTCGGATTAGGTTAGATACATTCGTTAATCAAGACTTAATAGATTAAAAAAGTAACAGTGGTAGGCATCAATCGCTTCTTATATTGATTTGATAGTTATATACTTCCTCCATTTTGCAATACTCGCAACATTAGAATTGTAACCACTATTCATAAATCAATCTTATGTTATAATTTTCACAAGTGTATAAGAAAAAAATATAGTCAAGTGGGGCCTTATTTGATTCGTCTTATTGCATACTATCATAATACCAACTTTTTATAATTTTTACTTATCAATAATTAGAGATATTAAGGTTCAAAGTATTACATTGAATATTGTGCAAACAAGAAACGTTGCGAGTATTGCGAAACGAGGAAAGTATGAATTAATTAAGTTTATAACACGATAAGTAATTTGCATGTTTAAAGATGTGATCTTTATATTAAAAGTCATGTTTCTATGTAAAGTTATGAACTTTAGGGGAGGAGCCATGAAATTTAATAATGTAAAGTTATGAACTTTAGGGAAGGAATCATGAAAGTTAAGAAATTTGGAAAGGAATTAATTAAAGTCAATGCAAAAGTTGCTAAATTTCATAAATTTAAAGTTTTAAAAAGCGTGAAATTTGTTTCAATTAATAAAGTTCTGACCTTTAATTGTTGTATATGTTTAATTTAGATTAGATATAAAAGTTATCATGTTAAAAACTTAGATTTTTATTAATTATTATAGGGTTCAAATCCTAATAATATAATTTTTTTTATTTTGTTTCCTAATTTTATTTGGGTTTTGATCCTTAAATTTTAGGCAAAATTGGTTGCAACAACACGAACTATAGGTTGCGTGCACAAAACATCACAACCTTAACCGAGTGTAGAATGCATCACCAACTAATGTTTCGGGTGTAGTGCATAGCATAAAAGGTCGAATTTGGATAATCTTATATGATTTTCATGTTGTCTACGCTTTTGACATGTTTATGATATGCCCTGCACCGCAAGTAATTATTCATGTTACCCTTTACACCCGCTTAAAGCTGTGTCACTAATTATTTCCCGCAAGTTATTCTCTACGGAGAAGCCCAAATTCACAATTTATTTCTCCTAACTGATTTGAGCAACACTAAATTCCCCTCTCGCTGGGCCGGTCTGACTCTTTAGAGTTAGGCCACCGGCAATCAACTTAATTTTTTTCATATATATGATTCAATTTTTTTCTTATTTCACCTTAGCTAGTTATAAGCATGTGCGATACACGGGTCAACTATAATATTTTAGATATTATTTGTTCCATAATAATTTACACCTGAAATATGGACATAAGTTGGTATTTGATTGTCAAATGTTGTTTTTATAAAATGGTAAATATGACAGGATATAATATGATACAATAATCAAATACGATAGAGTATGAAGCTTTAAATTGTTATAATGAATATTAAAATATAATATAGTACTCCTTCCGTTTCTTTTTATTTGTCCCATTTACTGTAAATTCAAATGCCAATGTAGATGACGTCATAGGCATGCGAGTGAGGACAATAATTAAGAAGTACACTTATTTTATAGTAAATGTGAGGGTTAAAGTAGGTGAGAGAAAATTTTAAGGTAGATGTGAGACCACAATGTGATAAAGTAGATGTAGATGGGTAATAAAATTTTCCCATAAAAGGAAAGATAAAAAAGTAGGACAAACAAAAGAAACGGATAAAAACGAAAAGTAGGACAAATAAAAAGAAACGGAGGTAGTATACCATTGCAAAAATAAAAAGTATATAACTTGACTTGTGCATATGCAAATTTTTATAATATAGAGGGGGTATATGTATATATTTTTTACATATTACATATAAAAACATCATATTAATGAAAAACACTATTATTTATCTTGATTTCAATTCACGGGACCTTTATTAATCTTTATATTGAACCCAATTTTTATGTATATATTTGTAGGTCTTGTTCTTTTCAACTTATTTTTCAGTACTTATTAGAAAAAGTAAGTTCACATAAGTTCAAAAAAGTACTTAAGTTATTATAATTTCAAATAAGTTTTTCAAAGTTCTAATGAGTACTAATAAGGTTTGACCCGACTCATAAATGAGGCTTGAATAAGTTGTGATAAGTTTAGATTTCAACTAATAAGTTCTACTAGTTTCATATAATTTCACGTAAGTTCATATAAGCTAAGTGTTGACAGGTTGAATAGAAAGGCCTCATCATATATATTCAACAACAAATGCTCATAGTTCATATCCTCGAAGTGTAAGACTCCGGGTATTGATTCACATAATAAGGGCCCATTCTCCTTGGTTTAAAATAGCCAAGTTAAACTGAAGATGTGCGAACAAAGTATTGTGAACAAAACTAAATTGAAAATAACTCGTTTATGTCTCGATTTGATATCTGATTTTTGACATCGAATCACGAGTCTATATTTAACTAATCGCTAAGTAGGATATCTAGCAATGAATACCCCAATTTAATCATCAGATAAGTGTATCAAAATGGGTCTTGTATTAAAGTGTATTTATCTTGATTTCAATTCACGGGACCTTTATTAATCTTTATATTGAACCCAATTTTTATGTATATATTTGTAGGTCTTGTTCTTTTCAACTTATTTTCTAGTACTTATTAGAAAAAGTAAGTTCACATAAGTTCAAAAAAGTACTTAAAGTTATTATAATTTCAAATAAGTTTATCTAAGTTCTAATGAGTACTAATAAGGTTTGACCCGACTCATAAATAAGGCTTGAATAAGTTCTGATAAGTTTAGATAACAATTAATAAGTTCCAATAGTTTCGGATAATCTCACGTAAGTTCATATAGCTAAGTGTTAACAGGTTGAAAAGAAAGGCCTCATCATATATATTCAACAACAAATGCTCACAGTTCATATCCTCGCAGTATAAGACTCTTGGTATCGATTCACATAGTAAGGGCCCATTCTCCTTGGTTAAAAATAGTCAAATTAAAAGGAAGATGTGTAAACAAAACTAAATTGAAAATAACTCGTTTATGTCTCGATTTGATATCTGATTTTTAACATCGAATCATGAGTCTATATTTAACTAATCGCTAAGTAGGATATTTAGTAATGAATACCCCAATTTAATCATAAGATAAGTATATCAAAATGGGTCTTGTATTAAAGTGTATTTCAAGTTGAGTACAAAGGTGTAAAAATTAGATTTTTTTAAGTTGTATGAAAAAAATTATTATTGGTTCATACATTATAATAATCGGTGTAGTGTATTGAGACTCTAACTTTGTCTAATTTTTTATCGAAAAAAATTCTATTTATATTTCTTAAAATTTAACAATCTAATCTTAAAAAATAATTGTGACACATCGATCCTGTATGGCGCTCTGAATGCTCTGAAAGAAAGCTTCCTTTATATATACTCCCTCCGTTTTTTTTAATATGTACATTTTTGCGCTCGGACCAAGGAAAAAAATGCAAAAATAAGAGAGAAGGATAGTAAAAGTAATGAAAAAGGTAGAGAGAAGGAACGAAAAACCAGGAGAGAAGTGTAATAATTAAGTGGGCCATACTTCCGTTTATGAGAAAAGGTAGAAGTGTACCAATTAAAAAAAACACTCCAAAATGAAAAAATGTACATATTAAAAAAACGGAGGGAGTATAAGATTATAGTTTAAGTGGGGCACCGCCGTACGCCTTTATGGACACGAATTTCGAGAATCCCTACAAAACGAGTACCTACAAGCCGGATTTTCGGGCATGTACATCTCGAAATTCATTTTTAGAAAAAAAAACATCATGTTCCATCCAAAAAAGTCATCTCGAAATACGTGCCCGAAAAGTCGTCTTGTAGGTACTCGTTTCATAGGCATTCTTGAAATTCGTGCACTTAAAGGGCTTACGGTTGTGTCCGTTTTTCGAAAAAACATCGTGTTCCATCCGAAAAAGTCGTTTCGAAGCATGTGCTCGAAAATTTGGCTTAAGGGTACTCGTTTCATAGGGATTCTCGAAATTCGTGCCCATACAGGGCGTATGCCGATTTCAACGTCGTGTTATGTCCGAAAAGACCGTCTCGAATTACGTGCCTGAAAACCTAGCTTGTAGGCACTCGTTTCTTAGGGATTCTAGATATTTGTACCCATAAAGGGCGTGCGGTGGTGTCCGTTTTTCAATAAAACGTCGTGTTCAGTCTAAAAAGTCGTCTCGAAGTACGTGCCCGAAAACCCGGCTTGTAAGTACTCTTTTCATAGCGGTTTTCAAAATTCGTGCCCATAAAGGGCGTACGGCAGTGTCCATTTTTCGAAATAACGTCGCCTTTACTATTAAAAATGCAGTTAAATGTTGTCTCGAATCTTGTGTCTGTTACAATGTCATATATCAAAAATATATAGTTGAAAAAAATTGTAAAATTAAAAAAAAATTAAAATGTGAATCATGATTTGACCAGTCAAACTATAGATTAGTAAGGTAATTAGTGATAATTAAAGAGAATTAGGTTAATTGAGTAAGAATTTGGCCTCACATTTAACGGTGTTAGACAATTCCGTTAACTGGTGGATATTTGGAAAAGTTAAGGAAAGGAGAGGTGGTTATTTAAACACAAATGAAAATGGGGTGGTTATTTTGAAATAAATTCATGCATGATTTTAATTCATAATTAAAATTAAACGCATGAAGTAAATTTTCAATTATATAATCTTATTAATTAAAAGATAACATGATATTATTGCGTGAATGCTTGAATGTTGGTGATTGGTATGGGCCTAATTAGGGTAGAAAATATGGTTTGCATACTGTTAAGTATTTTTGTAACTTAAATATGAAATGACCATAATGATATATTGAATGTAATAATTAAACTAGATTATGAATTTAAAATTCAACATAATTTATATTACAACTATCCTATGTGTTGGAATTAAGGCTTTTTAAAAGCCTCCATTAAGTTTTTTTCCCAAAGGTCCCATATCACTTGTGGAAGGGAGTTCACCCTTGTTTATTAACTCCCTCTCTCTCCTTGTTTATTGACTTTGTGGTTGGAGATTATGCTTGGGCTTGGGCTTGCTACCATACACACACGCGCGGGCCACCTATCGGAACTGAAACGTTTTAAATGTTAAGTTTTGTTGATTCTCTAAGACTGATTATTACTTTCCGTGTTCAGATCTTTCTGGGACGGATAGAGTATTAGATATAATAAAAGATCATTTGATAACCACATTACAACTTATCACCTTAAACTACGTGTCCCAATAAGTGCTAAGATCTTTCTGGAATGGAAGGAGTATTAGATATAATTTAAAAAGGTTAAACAGGTTGAGACAACTTGTTCATGGAAAGGAGTTATTTTTGGGTTTATAATTTCAATGCTGACCCGATCTATTTAATTAAACGGGTTAAACAGGTTGACCCAATTAATAAAGGAGGTTGAAAATCTTAACCCAAACTGCTCTAAATAGGTTGGGTTAGCTTTTGCCAGCTCTAGAGAATGCTCCCAATAGTTTGAATTACTCATAATAATTCATAGTCGTGATTATTTTGATCGAAACGATCATATAGTTGAAATTAGTTCGAGTCATTTTTTTAATTTTTTATCATATGCCGCACTATTAAAAGTTAATAGATTAAACACCTACTAGTTAATCACTCTTTAAATTCTACAACGTGCGAGCCATTAACTACTACTCTCTCCATTCCATAATGTTCTTCCCACTTTATTATTTTATACATCACATATATTCAAGTAGGAAAAATATTGTAGGACGGATGGAGTAGTATGAGAAATTATGCACTTTCCCACACTCTATTGCCAATTTGCCATGGCCCAATCCATGAGTAGCAAAGTCAAATATTAAATGTAAAAGACGCATCTTCACTGAAGGCGGATATTAAACGAAAAAACAGACGGAAAACGCCACATTAAATTATTTATTCCGTAGGCCATATACTATATGATTTAACAAAAGTTGAGCAAAGGAGACAAATTGAGTTTTTCTTTGGTAGACCATTAGCCAGAGCATGTCTGCTGATGACAAACGTGACGCATGTGCTGATGATTCACCTTGCCTATAATTCCTAAATCACGTCTCTTCTGATGATTAGCAAATCATAAAGTCTAACAAAAGGCATCCTCAATTGCTCGCACGCACACTTGATTAGTGATTTTAGCGACCAGGTAAAATCATATGAACAACTGTTAGTCAATAACTTATTAGTTCAATGAGATTTGCACTACTAGATCTTGCAACATAGTAATCAAATATCGATGTATATGTTTGTCAGATGAGCATTGTTGAAGCTGAGCAATAGTTTCAACTCAAGTAGAGGGAAAATGGAGGATGATAGCAAAGTCCCATTAATAGAGAAGGTATACTATGAGGATTGTCCAGGATGCAAGATTGAGAAGCGTAAAGATACTCAGCAGGATGTACCTTGGAAAACTCTCATTAGCATTTGGGTTATCGTGCTTTGCAATGGTATGTATTACTTCAGCAAGATGTGATTATGTATCTGAATTTGGGCAGATTTTAGTCCCATACTTCAGGACTGGCCTGGTCCGAAATTTGGGCAAAAAAGCATGAATATGTGCATGATTATTTTTGTTTAAGCTTAGCTCCATAAAGTCCAATGTCCGAGTTTTGCCTACAAAAACTCTACCCAAACTTGAGCACAAACCGGCGTAATGCCTCGGCTAAATTGGTTAATCTTTAGGATAAAAGTCTAGACCTATCGATAATTACCTCTATTTTTCATTTTCTTTTGCTTAGTTTGCAAAGGATCAAGCGTGCAAAATACGTAAAGAACATTGTCTTATTTTCCTTCGCCTTTTTGTAAACCATACTCCTATCCATCCTTCATTTTCCATTCCAAGTCGCTCTTTTCACTAAAAAATTTTCTCGTAAGAATATAAATGTAAATTCCAATATGTTTTCTCTCATAAATTATCTTTGGATAGATTTTTTGCCCACTAAATGGGATGTTATTGGAAGGAAGATGAAGAAATTATTAGTTGTTTATGAGAATTAGTTGATGGTTGGTGTTATGTTGGCATTCCAATAACTCACAATGTAGTTACTTGTCGGTCTTACTTATCTTATAGTTCTTGCATTTTTTTTACTCATTGCATATCCATTAACACATTAATTGAGAAAATCGAGACATATTATAAGCAAGTGGTTCCTTCTACCAAGTGAAAAGTACTACTCCATCCGTTTGTTTTTAATTGTTACACTTTGCTTTAGGGGATAACCAAGAAAATTGATGAAATCTATGCAATGATTGTTTGGGTAATTGATAAAGTTGTTTGGTGAATAGATAAAGTAGGAGAGATAATGTTGTAAAAGTAAAAAAGTGTGGGGATGATTGGGTATTTAATGGGAAAAGATGATGACATGTGGGTCCCAAAAGTGTTGGAAATTGGAATATGAAGATGTGAAGTTTACTAAAATTAGTAAAAGTGAAAGTGTAACAATTAAAAAGAAACGTTCAAAAAAGGAAAGTGTAACAATTAAAAACAAACAAAGGGAGTATTAAACTTTCATATATGAAAATATCTTACGGGCTTGTTTTTCTCGACGTATATCCAGTTCAATCTCAGTTTAATTGTTTTCAGTTGAAGAGAACAAGTCTTTAAGTAAACAAAGAAGAAAGGGAGTCATTAACGTACTTTATTGTATTAGCTTATTGACTCATAGGTTGTATAAAGCCATAAAAAACACATAAAAAGTTGTAATTTAGTTTGGCCTGCAAGGATCAAACCCATTGTACGTGGATATTGTTCGGACACGGGACAAGGGCGAAAGATAGAAGGACCCAACTTGGTTTGCATGCCCAATGATTTGTGTTGTGGGTCTCGAGTGCGTATTTACGGGATTAGCCATGGGCTGCGGATTAGACCCATTAACTGAGCTCGATTGATATGGGTCAAACCCGACCCGACCATAATCGACCCGAGTGATGTTTTTTCCAGGTTGATAATCAGATTTTACAACATTTTTGTCTTTAACTTGGGCAAAACAAAAGGTATACTTCCTCCGTTTTAAATTAAGTGATGCATTGTTACTTTTGCGGATTTTGAGGCAAAAGATTGTAAATGTGTTTAGAGTATAATTAATGGTGAAGTTAGTGGGTGTGGTCCCCCACCCCCTTTGAAGTTAGTGTTGTTAATGATGTGTTTAGAAAAATAAGTAAGGACACATAGGTCATTTCACAAGCAAAAAGTTACCATATAAAGCAAAAACTCAAAGAGTATCACTTATTTTGAAACACCCCGTATTAGAAAGTGTATCACTTATTTCAAAACGAAGGAAGTATTATATTTTTGTACGTTAATTTTGACATAAACAATAAACACTTATTGTTTATATAATAAAGAATAAATAGAGAAGAATTCATACCAAAAATAGAAAATAAGAAAGTGGCCTTGACCGCTGACCCGAAACTGAATTCTCTGGGGTCATGGTCAAGGGATCGTTAGCCCATACTCGAAATTGACCCAAGTTTAAATTTTACCCGGTCCAAAACCGACCCACTTAACCATTTTGTCAGATCTAGATGGGTATATTGCGATAGAACTTTGGAGTAATGAAAAATGGACATTTATGTTATGTTTACTTGGATGAATTACAATCTTGATGTAAAAGAAATTCTCATAATTTTTGTAAGGGAACACATTCATAAATGAAGTTTTTCTTTAGTTTCTTATAAGAGGTTAGCCCTAAACATAATCGTTGAATATGACTTTAATTATCTGTTGGTCTCGAATAACCATGTATGGGGGTTTCGTTACCCAGTTAGCGAAATTGCGGTTCAGAGGTGAAATACTGTGGTTAAAGGGGCAGCGCCCCCTTAGCTTTTTCTGGTTGTATAAGGTTTAGTAAACCTTATTCTGTTTTGGGTTTATAGGCCCATTATGTTTACGTTAACTAGTAAGGGTATTAAATAAACCCTTAGTGTTAACTTCTGACTCATTCAATTCACTTAATTTGGTGTTGACTAACACATTATGTATTTTCTCCCATAATAAAACCATCCTCCCTTTGTGTGGTGGACTAGCACATTGTTAGTATTGAACCACATTATTCTCTATGTGTTCTTCTTTATAACTTTCGTTTTTATACTTTATTGTCGATTCAATATGTCATAACAATAATAATAATGAAATAGCTACTAGATTTGGATGGCCGAGAGAGAAAGGGGGTGCCTAAGTAGGAGTTATACCTTTAGTAAAAAAGTAATTTTTTACCCTCCTTTTTTTGGAAGGTAATGTGGGGGAACCTGACCAGATCCCAACTAGCACAGTTTTTTGATCTGGTATTTGCGGGACCGACTGGGAGTAAGGGGAATGGTAAGGAAATTCCCACCCCCAAATGTCCCTAGTGGGATTTGATCCCCTGATCTTGAAGTCATGAGGCCAAATCCTTAACCATTAGAGTGGAGGAAGAGTACTTTGATTCCTTTGTATAAGAACAAACACGATGTACAAGATTGTACTAACTACCGATGAATCAAACTAATGAGTCGTACGATGAAACTCTGGGAACGAGTGATTGAACAAAGACTTAGGAAACAGTTGAAGATATTGGAGAACCAATTTGGACTTATGCCAGGAAGATCGACTATAGAGGCCATCCACCTCATGAGAAAGACAATGGAACATTACCATGATAGGAAGAAGGATCTACATATGGTTTTCATTGATTTGGAGAAGGCATATGATAGAGTACCAAGAGAAATACTTTGGTGGGCGTTTGCAAAGAAAGTTGTTCCACAAAAATATATAGATATCATCAAGGATATGTATGAGGGGGCAACTACGAGTGTGCGGACTACAGTGGGGAGGACAGAAGAGTTCCCTACTACGATTGGAGTGCACCAGGGTTATGCACTTAACCCCTTTCTCTTTGCTCTAGTCATGGTCGAACTAACGAGGTCAATTCAAGATGATATACCGTGGTGTATGATGTTTGCGGATGATATTGTGTTGATTGATGAGACAAAGGAAGGTGTTGAGAGTAAGTTGGAATTGTGGAGGCATACATTAGAAGCCCGTGGTTCTAGATTGAGCAGAAATAAGACGGAGTATATGGAGTGCAAGTTCAATGGGGTTACAAGCAGTGAGGCAGGGGCGGTCACTTTGGATAGCAAAGTGGTTCAAGGATCGAACGTCTTCCGTTACCTTGGATCCATTCTCCAAAAGGATGGAGAACTGGATGGAGACGTGGCTCATAGAATTAACGCGGGTTGGTTAAAGTGGAAAAGCGCCACCGGGCTCCTTTGTGATTCCGGCATTCCCCAAAGATTGAAGGGAAAGTTCTACCTTTACGGTAATTAGGTCTGCTTTGTTATATGGCACCGAATGTTGGGCGGTGAAACAATACCACGTTCATAAGATGAACGTGGCGGAGATGCGTATGTTGCGGTGGATGTGTGGCCACACAAGGAAGGACCGATTAAGAAATGAAGTGATTCGGGAAAAATTTAGAGTTGCATCCATTGATGAAAAGATGAGGGAGAATCGGTTAAGATGGTTTGGTCATGTGAAAAGGAGATCAGATGATGCATCGGTGAGAAGAATTGAAGAGTGGAGGAGTAATCAAATTGTAAGGGGTAGGGGAAGACCTAAGATGACTTGGATGAAGGTATTTGAAAGTGATATGAGGCTACTTGGGATTGCGGAGAGCATGGCATTGGATAGAAGTGGGTGGAGGGGCAGTATCCATGTGGAGGAAGGGGTGTGATTACTGCATTTATTTGTTTTTCTCAATTGTGTTGGTATTAAAACCTTTTGCTGAAAACTTCCTTTAAAACTTTTTTGTATAAACCTTGTTTTCAAAAACTTTTTAAAAATTCTTAAAACTTAAACCCTTTTAAAAACTTTTTATCACTCTTGTCGATGTCATCCCCAGCAGGCATGGGGTAGGTTCGACCTACCTGTTCTTAGAAACCAATGCAGCTTCCATCGGGGCTTGGCAACGGTTTCAGTTGACGATTCATGTTAGCCGACCCCAAATCACTTTGGGAATATGGCTTAGTTGTTGTTGTAATGTGGAGGACCCTGACCAAATCTCAACTAGTACAGTTTCTTGATCTTAATTATTTCCCCTCCTTGTAAATGCTATTTTCTACAAATCAAAAAGCCATTTTTCACCCTTTCAAAGAAAACAATGAAAAAATTCAATAAGTTTTCCTCTAAATCTTGGACACTCTTTAATTTGATGTTGCTTTGCGTTGTCTCATAATTTAATATTCAATGACCTTTTTTTTGGTGAAATTGGGCAAGTTTGGATTAACTTAAAATATAAAGTTCATTACAATTCGAAATATAATCGTTCCAACAATAACTAGGGGGATTGGGAAATAATCTAGTTACATTCATGGACGATTCCTGAGTCCTACAATTCTTCGCCATAGCATCTGCGAAGTTTATTTCTACTCCTTGGGACGAACTTGACATTGACTTCATGCATCTTCGAAACCAACTCCTTGCACAACATCACAATGTTAAAGTAAAAGTCGGGTAATCTTGGCCTTTAGAGAGTAGTTCCACCGCTGTTTTGGAGTCCGAAACAACAAGAATTTTGGGTTGATTAAGCCTCCGTTCTTGTAGCTAGGTATGGAAAGGTGTGTTTTTTCAATGTTCGGGGTTGGTTATATTTGGTTGGCCATGATGAATAGGGTAGTTTCTTTTTTGGCTACTGTCACAAGCTGTGGGGCTTTTAACAATTGGGCTCTGTTATTAAAGACACGGGCATTTCGGCTCTTCTAAAGTAAAAAACAGATTGTGGCAAAAAGAGACTCGCGAGTTAAACCTGAATAGAAGGAGTGGTCGGTGAGATTGATCCTAAGCCAAGACTGAAAGTCCACAGTGTTGCTGCCAAACACACGTCCTAAGATGTTCCAGACCTCAACCGCAAAAGGGCACCCACGTAGAATATGATCACTGTTTTCCATGCTATGGTTGCAAATTAGGCATGACGGGCCGTCGATGATTTTTCTAGTCAACAGCAGGGCTTTGTGGGGTAATCTATTTAACCAAGCTAACCAAAGGAAAAATCTTATTTTAGGTTGACAAGGTAGTTTCCAAAGCCATCCTAGGTCGGCCTTATCTCTCTTACCACCTATAGGCCATAGCTAGAGAGAAACCTTTGTGATTGATGTACGAAGGTAAAGCTAAGTCTTCATTGTCATTGACACATTCCCCAACGATTCTATCTATGATGTGGGTCGGTAAGATGATGGATAGGCCTTCAAGGTTCCAAATACCATTGGTGACGTAGTCACTAACAACACTCGTTGTCTCTTGTGCACTAAGGGGACCTTGGATATGTCCACGCAAAGCTCCTATTTGGAGCCAATTATCAAACCAAAAATTAATTTTCTCACCACTTCCTAATAACCATCTTTTCTCTCCTTGTAGTAGGTCCCAAACCTTTCTTATACTCTTCCAAATGTGTGAGCCGTGTTTGAAACTAGTCACTCCATTGTCGCTCACGTACTTAGAGACAATACATTTTTGAGCAAGACTCGTTGGCCCTTGTGATATTTTCCATCCTAGTTTGGCCATTACGGCTATGTTCATGTGTACTTGGTTTCTAATTCCCAACCCCCTTCTTCTTTTGGAAGAAAAGTTATTTCCTTGGCCACTAGGTGTAATTTCTTCTCTCTATTCTCATCCCCGAAAGAAATTAATTGCAAAGTTTATTCATATCATTTAAGGTGGTCATTGGGAGCATTAAGGTTTGCATGTAGTAAGCGAGAATAGAGGCAAGCGATGATTGGATTAGGCATGTTCTACCCGCTTTTGACAAGAATTTTTTTGAATCTATGTCTAGAAAGACTTTCTAAGAAAGTATACGAGGAGTGTGCAAATAATAGGTGGAAACCTTTCTTTGTTGGCAAAAGGAAAGTGAAAGTGTTGCATCTCATGTTTGCGGACATTGTGCTTTTCTTTGGAGGAGTGGAGAAATCCACGATTCTTAGTGTGAGAGACACCCTAAAATGGTATTGTGAGGAATCGGGACAAAAATTGAATGAAGACAAGAGTAGACTTATTTTCTCTAATGTTTTCCATTGAATTCAATGACCTTGAACTAATGTTTTCCCTTGTTTCTTATATGTATGCAGCGCTGCCAATATCTTCGCTATTTCCATTCCTTTACTTCATGGTATGAGAAGAATATTATTTAATTTGATATTTTTTCAATTAATAACTTGCGAGTAACGCATGTGATTAAGCAATAGCATGATGAGTTAACTATTGTTTTTTGTGTGCTTATTATGATATTTTCTCTGTTACAAATTGATTGTAACATTATACTTTCTCCTTTTATAAATAAGTGGCACACTTTCATAATATGGAAATGTCACAATAAGTGACACTAAGCTCAAAATAGGACATTTAAATGATAAAATTACATGATTACCCTTACTTATACAATATATATTCAATTGTTTATTTAGTTAAAGCACCCTTTTCTCTTTTTAATTATGGTCCCCAACTTTCTCTCTCTAACCTCCTTGGTTTTCCCCCACTTTCTTTATGTTCCAATTATTTAGAAACGGAGGAAGTACTTTTTAAGACACAACGTTAATCATTAATATCTTCAATTTTGTATTAAGTACAAATTATAAAAAAATTGATATTTAAAAACTAATATCGAGAAAAATCTAACAAGATCTCATACGACCACGTGATATATAAATAGAAAGTCAAATGGGAGTGAATAGTGAAAATTTTTTAATGCCCGCAACTAAAATAGAACGGAGCAAGTATTTGCGAAGGAAGTTCTTGACTTGTATAGTAGACTCAATTCTATTGGAATAGTAACTTTGCATATATAAAAACATAAACGCTACATCATGTGGTACTTCAAGCTTTACAAATTATACATAAACAATACCTTATTTTGGCGTAGCAATATTATATTGTATAAACTGAAAAGAACAAGCTTAGCCCCTATCCCTAGCTATGCAAGCTAGTTCACGAGTCCCCTTATTAGAGTTTACTACACAGTCCCGATTACTTGGGCATATAGACATTTCATGGGTAGAGCAAGCACCCTTTGAGAAACCTACATTACATACACTACTAACATTACATACGTTATTACAATATGACACATATAACGACTTCTTCCTTAATTGATTAGTGTTGACTAAGATGTAGCCATTTTCCTCTTCATCCTTGCTCTATACCTGCAAGCCACAAGATGGTTAGAAGGAAAAGTACGAGAGGTGGTCCGGTTACCTACAGGATCCTACATGACTTCAATTCTTCCCCTACAGTTGAAAATTTTTCTTTCTTTTCTTAGCACTACAGTTAAACATCCCTTCTTGCTTGGAACTAAACTTGACACTACGACTGCCTTCACATTTTCCTTCCCTTTTCTTGGATTCAACAGGGGTGAACTCTGTTGCAATCTCCTTGATTTGATCTTTTAAATTTCCATTCTATCCTTTACCACAAAAATTATACTCTAGTTGTTCATTGATGGTGCATTGCAAGGACTTCTCATCACATCTTACTTCCTTATTCCTTAATTCATCTCTTGCGGTCATCACTACATGTATGGATACAGGCAAACCTAATTCGAAGTGAACATAATTGATTGATTTGCCTTTCAATAACAATTGATAATCATTTTTTGAGATCCAAAGATAGGAACCCAACCTCTTTATGTTTACAAACTGATATTTGGATTCAGCCATATTTAGAATCTTTAGTTTGGACTCATTTGCAGCACCATCATTCATTTCAACTCTCATGCCCTTCTTTTTCACTTCCATTGACTTATGAAATTGTAACTTTTATGCATTCTTGTGATACCTTGTCATTTTGTTCCCTCACGTCCAACAAAAGATCCTTGTTTCTCTTTTCAATGATGAAGTGATTCTCTTCCTGGACCTTATCGTGCTCACTTGAATGATCTTTTTTCAGGGTTTCCTTCAGAACACTTTTTGGGAAGGGAAAGTCCTGATCCTAAACCAAGTGGGACATCATCTGCTAACTGGTTTTTTGACCTCATTTTTTGGAGAATGTTCTTAACTTCCTCAAGCTTCTTGCACACTTCCTGATTTCTAAGGTCAATCTCCATAGCCATTAACAGGTCCCAAAAAGCCCATTCAGCTTTACCTATTGCAACTGCTGCGGCCTAGCTCTTCTATACAAAGCTTTCACATTACTTGGTTGGAAATTTAAAATGATGGAGCATAACCGTCCTACTTTCCTATATTCCTTGTTCCTACTTAAGCAAGCAGTTGAGTTCAACCAAATACATAAAATCAAATCACAACATTCCATCCTATCTTGTCCTCCTTAAAATCATATTGAGACGAAACTAATCCCACAAAACCATACCTCTCCAGACAATCATCAATTTCTTTCTTCTTGAGCATAGAATTCCCCTCTTCCTTAATTTTTTTGCCAAACCAAGAACCTCCTTGGGGTTCTTTGAAGTTGAGATCATCTCTAACCAACAATCATTTTTCTATGTAAGATTGTCCCCTTCCATGAGGGATTTGAACTCCCCGTAATTCGATTATATTTATCCAATGAAGTGATGATATAAACTTAAACTAAATTACTAGATCTACCCACACACAATAAAATAGCTATTTGAAGAAACCAAACTACTGAATTTAGCAAACAATCAGGAAATTAACAAAAGACTTAAAGCAACACGAAAGTATAGCACCTTGAAGAATTGTCCACGAAGATGCTCGGTCCTGCTAATGAGGATATATCACCTTAGCTGGGTACGAAGATATCCCTCGCCGGCGACCCAGGTGGATAGATTGGCCACAGGCGAGTTAAAAGGTGCTAAAAACGGTCAGATTTATGAGCAGATGGAGTGGTTCTCCAAATTTTGAGGAGAGTGAGATATCCACAATACAATATCTAATACTTATTAAAATCATCAAAGAATTTTAGTGCCACTAGTCCACCACCTCTCACTTTCTCTTCTTCCTCCCTTAGCCTATCAATAACCCAATGCCCTCGACCCATTACCCACCTTTTCCCTCTTCTTCCAGCTGCACCAGTCGCCCCACCTCACCATGTTGTTGCCCTCGATCAAACTCCCTAATCCCTTCCCTTTTCTTTCCAACTGCACCACTACTAACTCTCTCTTCTTCTTACCACAACACCGCCATCCTTTCCCTCACCCCGTGTCTATCCCCGATAATGTATCCAACCCCTACACATTCCTCTTTCTCGTGCTTACTCCATCCTCGACAACCAGCCAACCACCACCATCTCTATAGCTTTCTGTTTCGCCCTCCTTCTCTTTCACGACTACTAACTTCCTACCCGCTTCATTCTTAATGCAACCTCTTCTCTCAGCCTTTCCTTATATCTTGATCTCTCTCCTCCTGTCCTTATTCTCTTTGGACTCACTCCACCGTCATCACCACTTTTTGCTACCTCGTGCAGTCGCGCCCCATGATCTGTGGTGCCTTCCCCCTGTCCCTCTATTTTGAGTGGTATGGTATATGGGGGATAGGGCTAGGATAGGGGTTTAGGTGGTAACAATACGGCAGGGGGCCGGGCTATTGTTGCGACGGAGGACGAATTAAAGTATTAACATATTAGATTAAATGAACGTGGCTAAATTATAACCCACGATTAACCTTCGATTCAAGTAAAAAAAATCAAAATTTGTTTAATCATCAAAGTTAGAATAATAAGTAATTTTCCCACCATGTAGGATTCCAACAGAGAGTCATAAAGTACCATATTCCTATATTATACTTTGTTAAGTTTAAGGCTAGCGTAAATGACTAAAAAAATAAATGGTTATAATTACTTACTCTTCTCATTTAATGAACTATTAACATGTTTCATTTTCTTCTAGGATGTGTAGTGTCAAATTAGGGTAAAATTTTCCTTGGCTTTCTCATTACAGGTAAACATACATATACGAGCTATGACTAAGAGTATTTAGGCCTATTAAGCCCATCTAACTAATTACATAATTACATCATTAATCACACAATGACATGCCCTAATACCCTCCCCCCCATGTTGGAGCATGCAAACTAGAAACGCCCAACCTGAATAGGTGAAGAAACTGTCGTTTGCTTAGAGCTTTCGTGAAGGTATCAGCAAGTTGCGTATGAGTAAGTACATGATGAGTAGAAATCAGACCATCCCGTACCGCATCATACACGTAGTGGCAGTCAACTTCAATGTGCTTCATTCGCTCATGAAAAAAGGGTTCTGAGCAATGTAAAAAGCAAACATACTATGACAGTAAAGAGACATAGCACGGGGCTGCTGAACACCCAAACTCGCAAGAAGCGCTTTCAGCCATTTCAACTCGGATGTGAAATCAACCATGGAACGATACTCGGCCTCCGTAGAGGAACGAGAAACAATGTGCTGCTTCTTGGTCTTCGACGAGATAGGAGAAAGACCAAGAAACACTTCTGAACCAGTCAAAGAGCGATGAGTCAAAGGGCACCTCGCCCAATTAGAGTCACACCAACAAGATGATGACAAGTCACACTTCGCACTAAGAAGAATGCCTTAACCAAGAGACCCTTAAGATAACAAACCACTCGAAGGGTGGCCTCCCAATGGTCCTTTCTAGGTGACTGCATGAACTGAGCAAGAATATGAACACATAGGCCAAATCCGGACGAGTGAAGGAAAGATAGATGAGACGACTAACCATCCGAAGGTACGAACTACTTCGATCCCAAGAGACCAGTCTTAAGAGTAAGAGTGTGATTTTGTTAAATCAGAAAACTAGCAGGCTTGGCCCCCATGAGACCAGTCTCGAAAATGCTGTCTAATGTATACTTGCACTGACACAAGAACAACCCCTCAGGTGCACGAGCTACTTCGATCCGATGAAAGTATTTCAAGACCCCCAAGTCCTTCATATGAAAGCAATCACCCCACTGATCCAAGTACTTCTTGAAGGAAATAATATCCCTAGAGTTATTACCTAAGATGATGAGGTTATTGACATAGACAAGCCATATAACTGAACGCCAACATTTGTGAAAGTGAACAATGAGTAATTAAAGTAGCATTGAACAAAACCATAGCGAAGCGAAGACGTGGGCAATTTTGTAAACCAACACCTAGGGGCTTGACGCAGCCCATAGAGAGATTTGCGTAAGCGACAAACAGTGCCAGGTTGCGGAGGGGTGAAGCCTGGAGGAGGTTTCATGTAAATAACCTCGGCCAAGTCACGATGGAGGAATGCATCATGAACATCCATCAGTGGCAACAACAAGAAACGCGTGAACGGTGACCATTTTAGCCACTGGAGCAAATGTCTCATTGTAGTCGCCCTCAACCTAATGATTAACAAAGACAACCAAATGAGCTTAAGGCGCTCAACGGAATCATCAGAGTTATATTTTACCTTATACACCCACATGGAACCAAGTGCTTTGTGACCGGTCGGAATCTCCTCCAAATCCCAAGTGTCGTTATCTTCTAAGGCACTAATCTCCTTCTGCATAGCCTCACGCCAACCCGGATCTCGCATAGCCTCAGTGAAAAAACGAGGCTCCACACCTAAGGTAACCGCTGCAAGAAAAAGACAGAATCGCATAGAAATTTATCACAATTCACAAACTGTGCTAAAGGATAGGGAGTACCCGAGGAAACTATAGTGGAAGATGAGGCAGACGATGATGGACTCGGTTTCCGTACGGTGTTAGTGACGAAATCTCGTAACAAAACTGATGTTCGTTTCTCACGCAAGCCCCTACCCAATTCCACAACACATTCATCACCTTCACGAGAAATAATAGCGGGATGCTCCGCGGTAATGGACCCAGTAGAAAGCCTAGGATCCACTGGGCTGGGCGCAGCTGAGGCCTATGGTTCACCAACAGGGGGCTAGGCGGGTGGATGAGCACGGGTTCATCAACCAGATGAAGAGCCATTGCACTTATCCCCCATCACTACCATCATCACACACAACCCCATGAGTCTCCGCAACATTCCCATCATCAAAAGTTTTCGGAACAATAGGACATGAATCGCCCATCTCAAATAGAAATTCGTTTTCATGGAATTTAACATCATGAGACACAAAAAATCACTGGTGTCAATGTCATAGAACTTCCAATCCTTTTTTCCATTAAGATACCCCACAAATACAGAACAACGACTCCGTGGAGAAAACTTATCACCCTTCGCCCGTTGATCATGGACAAAGCACAGACAACCAAACAAACGTAACTCATGAAAGGAAGGGATTCGACCCATAAGAGCCTCATAAGGAGTTATACCATTTAACACATGCATTGGAGTTCGATTAATCAAATAAACAACAACTATAACACATTCCCCTCCAAAAAGTAACAGGAAGGTGGGCTTGGAACAACAATGCTTGACTCACATTTAAATGTGCTAATGTTTACGCTCAACTCGTCCATTCTGTTGTGGTGTTCCCACACACGAGGTTTGGAACAAATGCCATTAGTGACTAGATAATCAGACAAGCAGTTAAACTCAGTCCCGTTATCAGAGCGAATGATTTTGACTTTCCATTTAAACTTACGTTCGACCATGGCAAAGAAAGACATGACAACACCCTCAACATCATTTTTATTTCGTAAAAAATACACCCAAACCGCACGAGAATAATCATCAACCAAAGTCAGAAATAAACAACATCACATGAGGAAGGAGTCTTATAGGACCCCGCAAATCACAATGTACAAGTTCAAAAATCCGAGTTGTTTTATTTTCACTAACAGGGAAAGAGTCATGCGTTTTTTTAGCTTGGGGACAAACAACACAAGATTTATTTCTTTCGAGTATAACTGGAACTAACAACATGAACTAACTTGACAACACGATATGAAGGATGACCCGGAAAACGATGCCATTATTCGAACTAAGACAAACTAGGAACCGTCATCGCTTACACAGTAGGAATGCTACGGAAAAAATTAGAGTACATCACCCTGCTCATCGGCTCTAATCAAGGTCCCCGAATGAAGATCCGGTGTAAAAGAATTAGTAAATCGAACGTGATAATTAGATTCATCAATCATTTGCAACACCGAAATTACATTGCAGTTAAGTTGCGGCACATATAAAACATGATGGAAAGTGTAGCAATGGCAGTATTACCATCCGGCAAGCCAACGGGCCAAGAAACAATTGGCGTAACGTGAGTAAGACATGAGTAATTACTAATAACATGATGAGATGCACACGTGCCAATAATTTATTGACTAGAAATAGACAAATCCATCAACCGAGCATCGATGGTGGTTTCATTATTAATTAAATGTATGAGAGCGGCCATGGAGTAGCATTAACACGGGTGATGCAACAACATATAATTGATCAGCAAAAGAAAGAAAAAAACGGAGAAGAAGAAATACTGCCAAATGAATAATCTACAAGAAGTGTACAGTATCAACAACTAATACTGAAACCCTTTAAGAAATAATACTGAAATCCAATAACTACAAAAAACTGCTCAAATGAAAGAAAGTGAGTCAACAAACTTTACTGATAATCAATAAGTCTCAATGACTAGAAGTCAGGAAATTGAGAACTAGCGAGTCAAGGTCAAGAAGCGTCACACGCGGACGAAATCTGATGAAGAAATCTGGGCGATTTACGGTGAGAAAAAACGGAACAAGAATGTCAGTAAGAATTACGACCGGCAGTGGGAAATTCGGGTGGTGTCTGTTGGCTGGAAAAAGAATCCGGCTGTGGGAAAATCGCTGTCACGGGGGTGGCCGACGAAAAAAATTGAGTACACGGAATCTAGGAGGAAAACGGCTCCGATACCATGTCAAATTAGGGTAAAGGTTTTCCTTAGCTTTCTCATTACTGGTAAACGTACATATACAAGCTATGAATAAGAGTATTAAGGCCTATTAAGCCCATCTAAATAATTAGATAAGTACATCATTAATCACGAATGACATGGCCTAATATGAAGTTTGATTTGTTGGGG
Source organism: Patellifolia procumbens (assembly GCA_947645195.1). NCBI lineage: Eukaryota > Viridiplantae > Streptophyta > Magnoliopsida > Caryophyllales > Amaranthaceae > Patellifolia > Patellifolia procumbens. The sequence goes on from CANSGD010000193.1 coordinate 10,146,126, forward strand.
TTCCACATAAGAATACTACCACCAGCTAATCCATCAGGTTGTACCGACTACTAAGAGTCAAAGATAAGATTTGGGTGATTATTGCAGTTTTATCATTACAACACATGAATCAGCTAGTGTGACGAGGTCGTGAAAGTTTTGAGATTGTTAAAAGGAGCAAGTTCGACTTGTAAAATGATCTTCAATTACACAAACATTCCAATAGAGGAATATCATGTTATTGGGAAGGCATGGTATGGATGGAACTGTTGCAGGAGTTCCCCGTTGTCTAATTGCCATGGACTGGCTCTGACTTTAGATATCACATCTTTCTAACGCTAGAACCACAAATCACCTCGAATGTCTTTGGCTTTCTCTATCTCGCCTTTTCATAGGATAGAGTAGTCTCCATCGTCCTCAAGGGTGTTTCAACACTGACTAGGAGAAATGCATTACTGTTGCTCAAATTGCCAAGAGCTATTACAGAGAACTTGAGCAAGACTTGTCCTGCAATGGGGTATGAAATGGTTTGGTTGATCCCCAGCCTAAGGGCTAGCATGAGATTCCTTTATTCGGTTTCTCATCTTTGGGAATGGATGATATAGTCTTGTAGTTAGGGTGTAAGCCGGATGAAATTACTCTGACGAGTTTAAAAACATTAGTGGCATTTGTCGATAATTCTATTTGAGAAGATGGATTCAACATTAGGCCAATCACAATAGAGAGAAAGCTTATTAACATTTTTCGTCATTCAACTATAATTCTGAAGATATCAAATTATAAATTCTAATAATCAAAAACTAAATATAATAGGGAAATTCCCAATGGTGGCCCCTTAGATCTTAGTAATTCTCAGTGGTGGAACTTTCAAAAAAATTTCACATTGATAGCCCTGCTTTACAAATTATTCCCAAATAAAGCCTTAATGAAGAATTTTCCGTCAATAATAAATCATATTCCGTTAGTTAATCGTTAAGACGTTCACTCGCACGTAAAAAGAGGTCTTTTACAGTGGGTCGTCTTTTGCCAATTTTGACATCAAAATCAAACATTGAGGGCTAAAACTAACCCCCTAAACTTAACTTTAAGAATCGATTTTGAGGTCGAAATTGGCAAAAGACGACCCAAAATATCTTTTTTTACGTGCGAATATCCGTTTTAACGGTTCACTAGTGGAATATGCTTTACTATTAACGAATATTTTTCGATAAGGTTATCCTTGGGAATAATTTGTAAAGCAGGGCTACCAATGGGAAAGTTTTTTTTTGAGATTTCCACCACTGGAAAGTTCTAATATCTAAGGGCCCCCATTGGGAATTACCCAATATAAGATGTACTAGTAATAAATTTAAATTTATAAGAAGTCCTTCGCTTATTCATATACTCATTATTTTTGTAGTCAAAGTTAGAAAATTTAGCACAACTTCTCTCTATTATAGGTTTCAAATTAAACTATTATCATATTGGATAGAACTATTTAAATTTTATTTTGAAAATACCAACTTTTTAAACTAATGTTTATTCATATGAAATAAAAATTATTAATTGGATGGTTCAAGCCATGCATTGATGATTTTGGAAAACCATGTAAACTCAAAAACAGATGGAGCATTCTCATCAAACTGTTTGGCAAAATATGAGACTATGTCAAATAATTATAATGGTTTTTTATTGATTACTTTCCAATACAATTACTTATTATTATTCTCAATGAGTTTGAAAATAACATTCTTCTATTTGGTTTTATACTTTCATTATTAAAAAGTTTAAGCTTTAAAATAAGAGAGACTCATTATTAGTCTTAAGGTGACTTTTTATTTTCGATAGTTTTTAAGTGACCAGTCTAACACAAATAGTAATCATAACGATTGTTCTTTTGTCCAACTAAATGTTAGTGCTAGTAACCGGGAACAAAGATGATCACACAAAAGACAACAACGAAAGAAACGATCCTCTAGGAGTGTATGGGAACACTTTCTCAAAAGCGATATTCCGACCCTATACGAAGCACGGGTTGCACGGAATTCACCTCCGAGATACAAAGAAGATAACAGTGATTATCACGCTCGTATGAGAATCACAAAATGAGATCAAATGTGTTTGTGTAATTTTGATTTGATGATCAATAATCAAGAACTTGAGAGAGAGTGCTTTTTAGAGAGAAATGCAATAAGAACCTCCATTCATATGTGGTGAAATGCCACTCTTATGCACGCAAAATGAGAGAAAACCATCAAAAACCGCTCATAGAGCACAAACGGCAAAACACAAACACGCCTGAGCAGTAGCCCATCGCAGGTCGCGACAGGCGTCGCGAGGGGCGACCTGGGTCGCGGGACTCGACCCGTCACTGCCACCTTGTGCTTGTTTTCTTTCTTTGCTTCAAATCTTACGATTTACGATAACTTCATTGTTTACTTTACCATAAACAATCTACGTGCATACTTAACCTAACTTGAATAACGACACCATAACCAAGTAATTCAAGTTATACGTTACATGAATTTAATCAACCAAATACTCTAAATTATCCAACACTAAAATTACCAACAAGTTACTATGTTGGCTATTTGTCTACGGTCATTCACAAAGCGCTAATAGAGGATGTAATTTTGAGGCTTTGGCAATATTTTCTTATTATGAAGGTTTTTATATACTTCTGCAGATAAGAGATTTCCATATAGCTGAACGAGAGGAAGATGTAGGATATTACGCTGGTTTTGTTGGTGAGTTTTTTGTTTATGTGCATATACAAATTGATTGTATTTCCATTATCGTCTATCGACTAATATTTTTCGATACCTACTCACTCAACTTTGATGGTGTGGACTTTAATTTTACCCTTTCAAAGGATCTGCTTTTATGTTTGGAAGGGCATTGACATCTGTTTTTTGGGGAATGCTTGCTGATCGATATGGTCGAAAGCCTATTATCATTATTGGAACAACCACTGTGTATGTATCCAACTATCTTTATTAATTCTCCTTTCATTTCTAACTCCACATTCATCGCCATATTATGTTTTGTACAAGTTTTACAATTCAATTCTGATTATTAAAAATTAATATCAATTTACCATGACAGGGTCATTTTCAACACTATGTTTGGATTTAGTGTAAACTTTTGGATGGCGGTCTCTGCAAGATTTCTTTTAGGAAGTTTATGCGGATTGCTTGGTCCTGTAAAGGTACAAATACTATATTCTAAAAATTTCTTCACAAACTAACTCGAGTGTGTAATAGAATTTAGTAAAGATTATTTCTATTGTAGCTTAAAATCTACGGAAATATCTATATTAGAAGGTCTATATTAGAAGGTCTCACATTAATTACTAAAAGATACATGTCAAGATAACGAAATTGTGTAATTAAATATTATCGAGTGTATAGAAAGATATCCAATAGTAGATTAATATTTAGTCTTAAGTTACAATTCATAAACTGTACCTCCTTCATTTTTTGTTACAAATTTTTATATCATTTCCTTTTAGGGGTATATTTTCTCCTCTCTCCAATCACATGAGTCCCCTTTTCCCCCTCTCTCTATCCGTCTCATCCTCGTAATTCTTCTGCACAAGCTCATTGAAACAATTATAAAAAATGGAGGTAGTATATATCTAGGTTTCTTATGTAACAAATATTTATTTCCTTATTGGAGCTTACTTCGTTTTTATTAGCAAGTACTACAAGACACCCTATTAAGAGATTCTAATAGATAGTAGTATGGAAATCAGAGTCACGATCTTGAACTGATTTTCTTATCTTATGCCCGCCCACCACCTATTTTTCGTCCGCTTGCCAGGTGCAAACCTACACCAATTGCGATCTCTCCCTACACATTTCTTGTTTTCAATGTATCCCTCTTACACATGTTGCGCATCTTGAGACCTAACCCTTTCATGGACCATGAGAATTCCCAAAACACCTACAGGCCACAACACCTCCCCTCCAACGTCCCAATCTCATCATCCCTTCACCACAATCAAATTGTGAGCAATATTCACAATACTTAACCTCTCATCTCAATCCACCTGATGGGTATAACAATAAATATCACTCTTGGGCATAAAATTTTTAAGTCACTACCCATGCTTACTGTGTTGTGGATCATAACGATGACGCCACACATGATCATACCCTCACTAAAGCTAAGAAGGATCGATTACACGTTATTGTTTTATTCTAAAGTTATTTAACCATCACTAATTAAGATCTCCTTCTCACCATCTTCAAGCCTTAGATTTATTGTACTTGATGCTTTTATCCGTTCGAAGAATCCATTCTATTACAACAAAATAGAAAGGTCACCAGATCTTGTAAAACCAATTCAAATATGCTAGGCGAGAAAACCGTTCATCTAAAACCTGCTACTATCGACATTGAAAGATACTTTTCCAGAAATTGTGTGATGTGAATAACAGAAGTGAGTGATTAATGACTCATGCTTCAATTAATTATCTCATGATTGTGATGCATCTCACCATCATGAAAATATTATTTCTCTCCCATCCTTTTTGACACAAGACCCAACCTACATTTTGATTTTTGGGGAAGAGACTCGTGGCGACAGTAATGCGAATCATTAGGCCATAATAGTTGCCAATTTTCAACCTAACTACTTCACCCCTTAGTAATAACTCCATCCATCGACATGGATGCAACAATGCCACGAACAATCAGAAGAATTAGAAAAAATACTCCTTCAACAATCGTAACAGTTCTGAACAACAACCCCTGTAAGGCCAACCTACAACACCCATCGGCCTTCGTTGTCGGATGGTACACCTAACCTCCTCCATACATTTGGGGATCTCCTTGGTTCATGCACCATGCCTTACCCCACTAGTCGACCGACTTTTTGAAGACCTGCTATTACTAGGATCCTTGCTTGCCTCTATGTCTACAAGCTCTATATGCCCCTTCCAAATAGTTTACCTACTTATGCTTTGAGCCCCATGAAACTTCAACCTTCCAAGCCTCATCGTAGTTGGACATTAACACATCTTCTCACATGGCGTTCAATCCAAATACTTCTCATACTGTTTTCCATTGAAGCACAATTCCTTCGATGGCATTCTTATATTAGTACGAGCATTGAATCCTTATCCCCTTACCTCACTCTAAAGCATGTTTTCTACACCCCTATCACATTATTAAAGCATATTATTATTAATTCATTTGTTTAAAATAAACAATAATGTTTATGTTAAATTAGACCCTTTTGGTTTTTCTCCACTGAAGGATATTTGGCAATAGGTTCAATCAATCATTTTTCTCCTCTTATACTGTGTGACTTGCAGCTCTCTCTTCTCGAGTTTGGCACACTAGAGAAACCTCATTTTCGTATTATTAATCAACCAGAACTGGGTACACCTATGTACAACTACACCCACTTTCTCTTCTTATAAGTTATTTGTCAAGTTTTAAAATAAAACTATCAAGTATTTAAAATGAACAAAGTTAAAATTGAACAAGCTAAAAATAAAATCGAAGTTGTAAATCGCTAAATTTGTGAAGCATGAGATTGTGAAGTTTAAAATGAATTAATAAGTCTGAAAATGAAAAATATAGGCGTGGTGTATAAATACATTGATTATATGACAGTTTTTGAAAAGTAAAAACTTCATCTCTTCTATGTATTAAGGACCAATCCTCTTGCTGTTTTGTTCTTCTTGTCAAATTTATAAACATAATCATCTAACTTCATCTCTCTCTTTTTACTCCAACTTTAACATCCTATGATATTATTGATATTGATCTTTGAACTGCTTGTAGTAAGTACAAATGGCCATCACTACTATCTTTGCTTGATGACTGCACTAGCTTTTTATGTTTTTATCCTTCCAAAGAAAATATGTAGACTATGATGATTTCATTCAACGAGGAAATTTCCCTTTTTCTCGTTTAGGTTCCTCTCCCCTTTCCCTTGGTTTATAATTTTCTTGTACAATGATGTACCCTCCCTTTATTTCCTCGATCATATCACAATCATCCTTTACTCAACCATTTTCCTCCTTCCTCACGCCAAAAACATTGTTCTTACAACATCTTTCTCTAATCGCGGCCCAACTGATGCTCTTAAATCTCAGTCATTGAATAGCCATAAGTTAGACTATCTCCCTTACCTACTTCCCTTTAAATATGAAAGTGGTTTACAGTCAAATGCCTACAGTTAAATGCCTAAGTCTTAGCCAACCTAGTTAGCCCCTCCGACTAAACCCCCTCCCCTGCCCACCACTCACCATCAACAAATGACCACTCCTTTTAAGAAGGAATCCGCAAACTTATCCCACCATCTTCCCTAAACACCAATCATATTTCTCACTTGCCTCGCTCATACCTTAATTCTCTTTAGGACCCACATTTGATTGCGGTCATTCAAGAGGAATATAATGTTTGATTAACAAAAATACTTGGGGTTTGGTCCCCAGTCCCCTCAAATCGACCATTCTTAGTCTTCCTTTATATTAGTCGACACTTTTATATACTCGATGTAAGAAAAACCTTTTCCTTTAACAGGTAAGAAAGATATATTAGCTCAAAAAATGGAGTACAACCTAATGGATTCCTTGAAAGAACGAACCATCTAGGATGGGCCCTTCTACATCAAAGAAACAAAATAAACAATTACAATCCATTCCACAAGCCATCCAACCAAACTCTATCACAACTAGAAGCAGACATAGGAATACAAGCCTTAACTCTACAGATACATCATTTTACAGCCTCCTAAACACAATATCATGACTACACACTTTACCGTTTCATAGAGCATCATTTCTAGTTCTCCATATGTTGTAGACTGTAGCATTCACACAAGCGGCCATCACCATTTTCTGAAACCTAGTCATCTTGCTCCTGTTGATCCATTTGTACCATTCCCCCAGTTTTCTATCAGCCCATGTGATCTTTCACCATCACATCAAAGCAACAATCATTCTACTAATGAAGATACATTAAAAAAACAAGTGAGCATGAGATTCAATACACACACCACAAATAGAGCAAATCACATATTGACTCAATGCCCAACTAAACAATCTCTCATTTGTCTTAAGCCTTTCTTGAATAACTACCCAACAGATGAATCTGTATTTGGGGATAGCTACACCAAACATATCTATCCCAATGGCATCTATCATCTTCCCCAATAAGAAGCTTGTAGACTTTCTTAACTTGATATATACGTAGATTGAGTAGCATTTCTTCATTCATTTCAGCCTTCAAATACTCTTTTGCATCACAAATTGTCTTCCTATACCAACTAGAAGACTTAGGAGGTTTATACACTTTAATATATGTTGCATTGACCTACTCAATCTAACGAGAATCTTGCTTCTTTCGAAATTACCCAAACATGTTTACCTATGCCAGCTTGCACTTGTTCCATACACCCACCTTTCTGAACCCTAGGTCACCATTCTATTTAGGTGAGCAAATTTTCTCCCAATTCACATTGCCAGACTTGGAACATATAAACTCTCCATTTTAAGGAAAAGCTCTACAAATATTCTCAATTCTTCTAATGACAATCTTAGGGATTATAAAGATATGTCCCCAGTATATATGCAGGCTCATGAGAACTGAGTTGATAAGCTACACTCTAGCTGAGTATGATAGATGACGTGAACTTCATACTCTAATTTTACTTGTCGTATTCTCACACAGATTCTGACGCTTAACAAAACTAATTCTCTTAGAGTACACGTGCATCCCCAAATAAGTGAAATGGATGCAGCCGTTTGAGAATATGAAACATCCAGAACTCCCTAGATCTCACTATGTTCCATGTCAGCTGAATACACTAGTGTTTTCTACTTATTAACTCTTAAACCTGAAGAATCTCCTTTGTAGAACAGAAGAACATCATCATCAAAAGACAGGTGATTGAGCTTAATAGCCTTAAACCTTGGTTGAAAATGGAAACTATCTTTCATACTAACATACTTCATCATTCTTGAAAGATAGTCCATAGAAATCACAAACAACAAAGGAGAAATGGGATCTCCTTGTCTAAGACCACTTTTTGATTCAAAAAAACCATGTAAAGCTACCACTTAGCATCAAAGAGAATCTAGGGCTTGAGATTTGAGACACAAACCATAATAAGGTCAATGAACTTCAAAGGGAACTTCAAGCTAGCCAAAAATTCCTTCAAGAAACCCTAATCAACAGTGTCATAAGCCTTTTCCCTATCCATCTTTATCAGGCAAATTGTATTACAATTTTTCCTACCATAACCCTTCAACATATGCTATTAATTATACTTCTACCCTGGATAAAAGATTCTTGATTATCAGCAACAATATCAAGCAGGAGCATCTTGAGTCTCATGCACATAACTTTAGAGATTTCTGTGTATATGACATTATAACATGCAATAGGTCGTCAGCCACAGAACCAGGGATCTTACATTTAAGAATTAAAGCAACAAAAATAGTGTTAATTTCCTTCAAGAGTTTATCACTATGAAAGAAAGAAATAATAGCTTGAGTTACCTGATCACCAATGACATGCTACATATCTTTAAAGAAGTGTGAACCAAAGCCATCCAAACGTGAGGATTTATCACCATGAATTGAGAACATTGCCTGCTTCACTTCTTCGTTTGTAACAGGAGACAACAACAAGGCCTAGTGCTCATCATTAATACAAGGACCTAACTCCATAATTTCATGAATCACACTCTCCCTCCCTGTCATTTCAGAACCAAGAAGTTCATAATAATAGTCTAGTAAAGAATTCTTCACCAAAGCAGGATTATTCACCCAACTTCCCTCCTTATCTCTGACGTTGTAAACACTATTCTAAAGTCTCTCAACTTAATTACTTGATGAAAGATCTTGGTATTTCCATTCCCTATTTAAATCTAAGCTATCTTTGCTCCCTGTCTAATAAACTCAACATAGAGTTATTGAACTCTCCTATATTCAACAACAACTTCATTTTCTCCTCAATCGCAAATTTAGTAGCCTTCAACTTGGACACTACATCAAACATTTTGGAGCCAACTCTAGCAACGCTCCAAGTATCCATTACCCTCTGCTCAAAACCATCCAAATACTTCCACATCATGAAGTATTTGAAAGGCTTCATAGGAGGAGTATCACATTGAATTATTTTAGTAAGCATGGGTGTAAGATCAAAATTCCCTTCAGTCATAAATCTCACCTCAGAATCAGGGAAAGGATCACTCCAAGCAGAATTAATAAGTGCTCGAAAGAATTTGCAAAATACCCTATCCACACCTTACTACTTATTTCTCCAAGTAAAATACTTCCCAACCTTTTCATATCATTTTAACCACAAGCAAACATGCATCTTCTTACAGGCTCGGTCTCTCTGGGAGAAATAAAAGAACCTATTCTTTCTTCTGAATGCAAAACACAGTTAAAATCTCTAGCTACCATCAAAGGACTATCAACATAACCAGATAGCTTCACCAGATTACATCGTAAATCCTCTCTTCCCAAAGCATCATTGAAAGCATACACAAAAGTGCATCTAAAGGCCCTATTCTTATTAAGGGCTGGAGTGACAATGCAATGCACAAACTGACTTGTGAGTAAGACAAAATCCACTGAGAAAGATAATGGATTCTAAGCTGTAATCTCCCTTATGATAACTATAATTGGAAGTAAAACACCAACCCTTGAACACATAGAGTAAAGTGAACCCATGTTCACAGGCTTCACTTTAGTCTTGAGAAGGCAAACTAGACCAAAAGCTTGAATGTGAAGAAAACTCCTAACACTCAGTTGCTTTTGGAGACTGTTCACTTCCATCACTTTCCAAACAACTACATTATCCATTTGGTATATGAGAGTTTCCCCCCCCCTCGATCCACCTCCTTATGACAACCAACACCCTCACCACAAACATCATCCTCCATTTGAGTATCTAAAGAAGCAAATTAATTATTAACAGGAACATGTCTCATGACAGTTGATGTATGTTTGATTGATCTAGTAGGAATAATAAACTCATCAACAGGCCGCCTGTCAACAAGAACACTCACAACATTATCAAATTAGCAACATAACAATTCTCATTCAGATCAATCACATAGACTAGTTGTTGAACAGGTTGAGAGATTTTAGGCCTCCAAACCTGCCTAACCTGTTGTTTCTCAACTTTCTTGCTACAACCATCTAAACAATGACCCATCATAGCACACCGTGAACATCTCACAGGTTTCCATTCATATTCAACATCAACAAGAACCTCAAAACTAATCTCATTAATAAATGAAATCTAATCAGGTAACTTATGATTAACTGACATTTCAATGAGAATTCTTGCATATACCAAACTACTCTATTCTTTGTAGCTTGTTCAACTTTAATTGACTTCCCTAACGGATCAACAATCTTAAACAAACTTTCCCCCCCCCCCAATACTTGAAATCTAACCTCAGTTTAATCCAAGTAGGAACCCTCTAAAGTCATCTTTATTGATCAGGATATCAGGGGACCAAGCTTCTAGAAACACAGGTTTGTTAAATCTCTTTTTAAATAATAAATATACCATTCCTAATCTGGCAAGCTTATCCACTCCATCATTTTTCCAAATTCTCCTACAAAAACCATCAATAACAACAAGAGGAGGATTGGCTCCATCAATTTAACCAACCATAGTAGAGTTCTAGTAATCAATCTCAGATTGAATATCATCAAGATCAAGTTCCTCATAATTAATCTGATTACAATTCTTAGACACAATCAATTTATCAGCAGATATAACATCACCATTGCAATCATTCTCATTAGACCAATGTAAAACAGGAATAGGAGAATGAATCTTACCATAAGAGCTCTCAGCAACATTGCCATCCCATTTAATCCGAGAATCATTTTGCTTTGATATTATAGAGAGCCAATCACTAAAGTTGCGTTTAAGTGCTGAATCAACAATGTACTCCTTGAGAGATTCATCAGGAGTTTTCAGTTGCTCCATATCTCCATATCGTATCAATCCATCATCCAATCGCAAATCCCCAATGCCAGTCACCCCATGCCCTTACTGCCTCCATCCTTCTTTGTCGTGGCGTCGTTTTCAAAAAAAGAGGGTTCATAGAGAGAAAGGGCGCCATTTCTATGTCACGAGAACTTAGCAACAATTAAAAAAGAAATCTTTGGATTCGTAGAATATTGCGTTTATGCATCAACATTTTCAGTTGTTTACTCTTCGATACCAACTCATGAGTGCCTTCTTGAAAAATTAATTTAAGGTCGCAAACAGGCTCCAAAATATAGATTTCAGTGTTTCCCCACATACCTAACTTTGATGTATTTTGTGAGCACCAAATATGATAATTCTAAGTTTATCTACAAGCATGTCGATGACAATAGATACTGCTTCTCGATTTGGATTATAGTAATAGTCATGAGACCTTTCTTTGACATATATGATTTGGGTCTTGAGCTTAGATTTCATTCCCTAGACCCTTTCTTAAGGCTTATTTAATTATTTCTTAAGCATCCATATGTTTGATTACAAGTTGGTACTATATTTTTAACCTAGCAAAAGTATGCCAAAGATATGCTTTACTGAGCGAGGCTGGCCATATGTAAACCTTTCAATACCCTCATTAACACTAAGGTCAAGCTTAGTGATGATTTAATGGCTTATATGTTTGATCCTACACATTATAGAAGTCTTGCAGGTGCTTTTCAATATTTCATTCGCTCGCCCCAACATTACCTATGGTGCTCACCACATTTTCTTGTTCATGATGAATCATAGAGAATCATATATTTTAGTGATGAAATACATAATTTTGTATATGAAGTGCAATCTTGAGTAGGGGTTGCATCTTAGATAAGAGGTTTTTAGTGTGTCGTTAAGGCACTAAGAACCGCTTAGAAAACAATACTTATAATCCTTACGAGCGACTACTATGAACGTAGCAATGGCAAGTCAAGGGTCGAACCACAAGGAAATAGAGATTGACTAAGGTCTATTAAGTCCAAAACTACCTAAGTGAAGGGTATTTGGGGGTGTAAAGGATTGAATAATTATCAACTTACGACTAACTAAAGAATGACAACTAATAAACTAGTAGAGAAATGAACATAATAAGGAAAACACTAGAGCTTGGGCTACTCGCATGAACTCGAGCAAGACACGACACTAATGCAACTACGAAACTACAAAGAATAACATGCAAGGTTAAGTTTCCCTCTAAAGTACTTGAGTCCTCTCTCGAATGGTCCTCAAGAGTAATCAATTAATCAATCAGCTAAATCCTCTCTCGAATGGCCTTTAGCCAATTGATTAAAAGATTCAATTTGCTTGGAAAACCCCTAATAAGGATCCTCTTAATTTCTACCCAATCTCTTGGTCTAGAAATTAAGTTGATTCATAGGAATGACAAGACAACAACAATCAATTAAGAGTAATTGAAATCTAAGCCCTAGCATAAACTAGATCAAGGTCTACCCTAAGGTGTCAAAACACCAAGATCAATGCACAGAAGACATGAATAAAGTAATTACATGAACATCTTAATTAGCCCTAATCCATGCTTTCAGCCAAACCCTAGATAAGGAACTACTCACTAATCATGGATTCAAAGCAAAAGAGATTAATAAAATTAAACATGATTAACAAAGCAATGAAAATAAAGAAGAGAGATTGAAAGAAAATTACTTGGATTGAATTCACAATTAAATCTTCAAAGTTCCAATGTGACAAGAACTAAGAGTTGGAGAGTGTTTAGAGAGAAAAACTATGTAATTAGAGTCTAAGTATGGAGATAATACAAAACAAAGACGCTAAAAACTATTTATATGGTCCATTAAATGAAGAAGGAAAAACGGGGAAAAAGCCCGAAAGCAGGTTGACACGGTCGTGTCCAAAATGACACGGCCGTGTAGACCTGTTCTTCAAAAATCTTCAGCATTCCCAAAAGTTCCTGACTCTGTGAAAAATAGTAGACACGGCCGTGTCAATATCTACACGGCAGTGTAGACCTGGTCTTCAAAGTTCCTCAGCTTTCACAAAACTTACTGCCTTCGTGGAAAATAGCCAACACGGTCGTGTCAATATCTACACAGCCGTGTTGACCTGCACTTCTAAAATCTTCAAAAGGCAGCTTTGGAAACTGATGGTGGGAAAAACAAACGACACGGCCGTGTCCGCTTCAGAACGGCAAAACAGTCAGCAACTTGAACCTTCCCAGCTTCCATCAACAAAAGGCTACACGGCCGTGTCAAAAGCTACACGACCGTGTAGGCCTGCTTCCATGTTCTCCAAGGCTAGGCCTCCACCAAAGGTCCTCCAATGACCAAAACACTTCAAAAACCTGCTAGTTAGCCTGGAAATCATCCAAAAATAACTAAACGGGTAGTGAAGCGACAATATGAACCAAAGATAACAAAATCCATGCAATGCTAGACTAAAATGTACTATTCTACATGCAAGGACACTAAAAATGATGCATGATTAAGCACAATAAAGTGCTTATCAATCTTTCAGCCTCTTCTATCTTTGTTTCTATGCCTACTCTAATTTGATTGGGGTTGATGCCTTAACACTTGTCTTTCCCCTCTTAGTTATTATAACGTTAGGCGATAGTCTCCTTTTTTTTCTTAATGCTAAACCATATACTCCTAGTGTTGTTAAGTATCGTGGTGTCGTTAATGCAGTTGTTGAACACTCTTGAATAGGAAGCATACTCCTTGAAATGTATCATCCTTTCTCCGAACTCTTTTATTGGTCCACTATGTCAACATTAATGTAGTCTAATTGGCCTATAATCTTATTTAGCACCAACGCACTAAATACATTGTGATGAATATACATTTGGTACAAGAAAACGCCATTGTTGGTCAAGTTAGAGTTTTTCACATTCCTTCATTTTTGTGCGCAAACTTCTTCACCAAGGGTATTACTTCCTTGGTCCTTACATAATTCAGATCTAGTGTCATTGTTCATCTATTTCCACTTGCGACTGCAAGGATGAGACCACAAATATAATATATTTATGTTATCTTTTCTAAATTTTATATATTCATTTTGATTTGTAATGTAAATATTTTTCCCTCTTTCTCCTAAGATTTTTTTTCCTTTGTATTTCTATTATATATTGAGAAATACAAGAAAGCCTCTTCAAGGATTCGCATATAATATACTTGTAATAACATTTTGCATTTCTTTTTGTTGTTCCTAGTACGTTTAATCAAATGCTTATCTATAAATTTTTGTTATCTCATTCCTTCTTTCATGTTCATGATTTCCTTATGACTAGGCATATATCTCTGAGATTTGTCGGGAAGAACATCAGGCTATTGGCATGTCCATGGTAAGCGTCTTTAGTGAATCCCTTTGCATTTAGTTTGGTGTAAAGTGGATGGGGAGAAAATAATGATGTTATGAACTTTATTTTTTAGATTACTTCATCTTGGGCCATAGGATTAATTATTGGGCCAGCACTTGGAGGTTTACTAGCTCAGGTAAGTTGTCATATCTCTATGCCCTTCTCTCATTGATATAACCACAACAATAAGGAATGTTATATGTGTTTAGAGTGTGTGTGGAAGTAAGAATCATTAATATGGCCAAACTCAAAATTTAATTGTCAAGTTTTACCATTATATAGAAGTGACTTATTTTCTATATAAATTGAATCCTTTGCTTAAAATTCTATCTCATAAACATCTCGTCCTCATATGTGAGAAGTTCATCCACGATTTTGGATGTGAATACTCTAGTAAATGTATCAAAACCGATGCCAAGATAACACTTGTTTTTATAACTTGCTACATAATAAAAACTATGTACAACTAACCCTCTCAACCCACTCCCCATACCATATTGTAGGAAGAACTAATGCAGCCTTGCCTAGGGAGATACTAAATAATGGTATGTACGCTATATTCTCTTAGTAATGTGTTATTTACAAAATACATTAGTTTTAGCCTTTGTACACTATTTTTGAGTCACTCATTGAACATCATAGTTATGGATGAGAATAAACTTAGACTATATAAAACTGAAGGAGTGTTCCCAACCCAGGATTGTGCTTAAATTCATAGATTCAAGGGTACTAATAAGTATGCAAGGGTTTCTATGACCATCCACAGAAAATGGCGTGATATGTAAGCATTGCTTGAGTGTGAGATCAAAAATTAAATGCTTATAGGCTCTAGACAGCTTGATTGTGATATCAAAAGTGAAATGGTTCTAGGCTCTAGACTACCCAAATAAAAAAGCCATTGTGATTGAATCGTTTATAAATGTTACAACATTGAGTTCCCTTACAGAAATCATAGAAAAGTTGGTAAAGGTGATGAAAAGAATAAAGATGAACATATTTATTCTTCAAGAGAATAATTAAAATGGTAGGAGAAAGGACCCTTGTTACTATGCCTTGAGATTATAAGTTGTGGTGGTATTCGGCATAAGATAAGACTAGAATGAAATATTAATGATACCAAGTTTGAATAGTAAACGAGCTAATGTGAGGTGTGTATAAAGAGTAATAGGATATGAGAGTGAAGTTCATATGTGTTGGATGGTTCAATAAGATATATACCATTTGGTGACATTTTTTCTATGTTATTCGGGCTATTTATGTTACCTCAACTCATTTGAATCAGTCTTTTATTTTCTTTTAGAAAGCTAGTCGAGTAAGGATAGAAGTATTAACAATAAGCTTATCGTACCAATGGAAAATTTAGCAACATAAACCATGCCTCTAATCCTCAATGTCCACATTAACCTAAGTTGTTGTAGAAAGAGATTTAAAGACGAGCAAAAAAATTTGTAGATCAAGAGAAGGTAATATTAATTGATTAATCGATGGGGTTGTTAAAAAGTTAGTTGGGCTTCAAAAATGGACCCTAATTATGCTTGTTAAAGATGAAAATTTTGAATTTTGAGAGTAGCAAAGAGCTTCTAGGAGAACTAAAATAACAAAAATACCATTGCATGTAAACACAAATTCATGGAATGATGGTCGAGAGACAATAACTAATAAACACAAAAGCGGTTATTGGCTTTGGGAAGTGCTAACTGCTAAGCATGAAAAAATATATATCGAAGCATGAGGACTCTATGATTAAGGTTAAGATAAAAGGTTTGATAATAAAAGTTCACGTTTTGATAAGAATATGTACAATAAACTAGTATTAAACATACGGAACAAGAAAACACAAATATCCACACACAGATATACACATACACACAAAGAAAGAATAACAAAAGGGATCTTGTCCATGAAAACGACATTATAGATAAATGAAGGGAGTACTTCCATTAGTTATTTAATGGAAGTTAAGTGGGTGTTTATAAGATTTTTTTTTTAAGGATCGAAAAGCCATCTAAGACTCTACGCGATAAATTAAAAGAAAGGTCAAGAAGGCATAAAAATAGTATGATCCATAATATAAGTCATTCATAAGCTCATGAGGAAAATGATGGAGTATTATAGGAAAAGGATTTGCATATGATTCTTATCTCTTTAGAGAAAAGTTATGATTAAGTAACAAGAGATGTACTTGGTATAAAATTGAAAAAAAGTTGGTATACTATGCAAATATATTGACATAATTAATCGTATGAATGTATCAAGAATTCAAAAACAATGTTCTGATATCTGGAGGAGTAGTGCAACATTTTCCATATTATACTATGTCAGATGGGATGTGCAATAATAAGTCATTTTCTTTTCGCACTATAGTATGAGATCAATTATCGTTCCTATAGAAGCTGCGATATATTGGTGTATGTTTTTTGTAGATGATATTATATTGGTTGATAAGACTTAAGTGGAGATTAATGCTAAATTGTAGGTATATGTACAAAAGTTAGATTGATAAGAATTTTAGATAAAAACTTGTAAAATTAATAAGATTAATTTCCACTTTAATAATCACAAGGTGCCTATAAAGGATATAGTGATAGTATAAGGTAAATATCTACACTTATATGAGTTTTTTACGTACCTATATGAGTGATTTAAGTACCTTGGATCAATCTTCTTAAAAAAGAGAGAAATCGTCAAAGATGTGGCTAACTGGATTAAGTATGAATGGCAGTGGCGAGTAGTGAATTCTTTATTAGCATAGTGGTGTCATTTTAATGATTGAATTAGGTTAATAAAGGTGGATATTAGACCTTATCTATGTATGGGTTAAAATGTAATGCACTTAGGAAATATAATTTTTAGCAGAATGATGTAGCAGATATGTACATTGAGATAGATGTGTAGGCCAACCTTTGAGATAATAATAGGAAAATTTGACAAAAACCACCTTAACTTTCCAAGATTTTTAAAGTTACCACCTTTAATTTTTTTTAAAAAAAATTACCACCAAAACGTTACAAATTCCTTTAAAGTTACCACCACTTAACGGAATTTTCCATTTTCTCCGTTAGTTCCCAATTTCATCCCAAAAAAAAACCCTAGTTCTTCAATTGTGATCTAAATTACTCAAATTTGGACTAATTTAAGACTCAATTCACACATTAGCAACACGAACGACATTAAAACAGGTAATTTGAGTTGTTAATTTTATAAATTAGGGTTTTTCTAGGGATATTGAAAATTAGGGTTTACAAACTGAAAATTCGGGGGAATTTGTTGTTTTAAACTGTAATTGAAAATTGATGCAAAATTTGACAATCCATTAAGTTTCGAATTGTAGATTTTATACAACAACTTACCCCAAATTCTTTTAAACCTCTCACTTCTTGCTTCAATTTTCAATTACACAACTAACAAATCATTCCCCCAATTTTTGTTCGAGGAAACCCTAGATTGAAAAATTCCCGGAAAAACCCTAATTTTGTCAAATTACCACTTCGAATAGCATAGATTTAGGTCGTATGTGTTGCTAATGTATTTTTTAGGGATTAATTTTGTCCACATTCGACAAATTCGGGTGGAAATTGAAGAACTAGGGTTTTTTTTTATGAAATTGGTAATTCGTGGTTGATAACGGAGATAATTGGAAAATTCCGTTAAGTGGTGGTAACTTTAAAGGAATTGGTAACATTTTGGTGGTAATTTAAAAAAAAAATTAAAGGTGGTAACTTTAAAAATCTTGGAAAGTAAGGTGGTTTTTGTCAATTTAGCCATAATATTATAACAAAATTATCTACAGAAAGGTAGAAGTTAAAATGAACATTTTCTAGGCATGCAAGAAGTCGACTATAAGATATACTAGTAGGAAAAATGGAGAGACCACATTATGGGGTTTTTATCAGAAGGTAGGGGAACCTAAAGAGGACTCAGAAGGACGGATTATAATACTAGCTAAATGAGATTGTAGGAACATATAACAATAAATGGAGGAAGAGAAACCTTTTGTTGATGTTACTTTCGATATACTATTACTTCCTGAAATGCACATCGAGGGTAGAGGATGTGATATTGATTGCGATGTTTTTGTTACCGTCAATCTTTGCATTATGTAAAGAAGTTTGTTTGTTAATATCAACAGGTCTTTCTCTTATCTTAAGAATATCAAACCAATTACATGCACAAAATCATGATTTGAAACTAATTATTCTATTCCTTCAGCCAGCCGAAAAGTATCCTCAAATAATCTCCAAGGAGTCATTGTTTGGAAGGTTAGCTTTTTTACTTTCTCGAGGTTCACGTTTGTGGATTCAAAATGTATTGTTCTTCTTTAGATTTTCTTAAGAAGTTATAACAAAGCAGTTATTCGTTTTTTGTTGTAGATTTCCATACTCATTACCCTGCATTGCCATATCTCTTTTTGCGATGGTTGTAACTATTGGTTCATTTTGGCTTCCAGTAAGTCTCCTAATTAATCTTGGTCTTCATGAGCTTTTATATTTTTCAGTGATGTATCTTCTAACTTTGTTAGTAAATCATATGTTATTTCTTATATCAGTGGAAGTTTTTTGTTCTCTCATTCCATTCTTCCTTTTCATTTTCGTCTCCCTTAAATGAATGACTTATAAATTTTATATTTTTTTCATTTATTTCCCAATAACACCCTCCTAAAGTATTTGTACAAATTAGATATGTATTAGACAATGTCAAATCTACAACACTTATGCTCACATGATGTAAACATATTAATAAGTGAACTCGTCATGTTGTGAACATGTGATACAGGAGTCATTGCACAAACACAAACCAAAAAGTAACTTTGGAGATGACTCATATGACTCTTTGGAAGCTGCAAGTCATGGGGCATATGACAAGAGCACCAGGTCTGAAACTGAAGGAAGAACATTGAATCCTGAGAAAAGCTTGTACAAGAATTGGCCGCTAATATCCTCTATAATTGTCTATTGTATCTTTTCACTTCATGACATGGCTTATACTGAGGTTAGCTTATCATTTCCCCTACTTTTACTTTACTATATTTATTAGGTTTCATAATATTCGTATATCGTCAATTTTCAAAAATTGGATTAGTCAAATTGAGATTTAAACAAATGTTTAACTTGCTAACATTTATTATTAAAATTTTCAAATAGGAATTTTCATTTAAATTAGTAAATATGTTTCTAATTCAATAAAAATGTTTTCAATCTTATAGAAATAGAGTAAAGTGAACTAGGACTTACTAATTTCATGGAAGATACTTTTTTTTTATAGAAGACATGTTGTGATATACATGATGTATGCATAAATATTTGAACCTAGGGAAAACTTATGGTCTTGGACTAGAATTGTTCAACTACATTTTCTTACACTCATTTCGCGTGACTACCAAAAAGTCCTTTCAAAAAATACTTATCAAATTGTCCATCCATACTAAAAGGCATGTTAGAAGGCTGAATACTTTTAACAAACTATTTTGGAATCTAAATGTTTTTATAGTCAATATGGATAATAATGACTATATGATAGAATATAGAAAGCAAGTAATTAAATGTGATATGGGTGGACACATTTCTAATTTTTAATTCACTAAAAGAGAAGAGAATATCTATCAACCTATCATTCTGGTAATGGAACTTTACACCATTTTTTTCATGAATTTCTATTTTCACTCCATAACCTTTATTAAATGGTGGTGGATGGTAATATAAATCTTTAAAGAAAAAGCATATTTGAGAATGATGAAGCATTACCATAAAAATTGACATGACACTTTCTTCACAGAAGTGCCTATATAAATCAAATTCATAATTACCCGTACTAGTTACTATCGCAAGCCAAGCGAGGCATTAGGAATATATTGTAACCCACATTGATTAAATTCATAAGCATTTAATTTATTAGTCCTTGAGTGTTCAAATCTATTCCATTGGTCTGGTGCATGGATGATTTTTACCAATTTTTCAAAAACAACTTCAATTGTTCACATGTTTATCTATATCTTACATAAAACAATCTTATAGTAGCGGTCCTAAAATTAACATTAACTAATTGAATACAAAAGTAGTACTTTCTCTATCTCCTAAGAGTTAAATCCAAATTGTTTCATGTGCAGTTTTAGGAGCATTGTAGACAAAATAGATTGAAAAACAGAATTAAAATTAATTTAAGCACATAATGAATCAATCACTTCTTTAATCAATGTTAAAATATCCAAATTAAATATTTAGTTCCCTTGTCTATGATCCTCCAAAAACTACGTGCCAAGCAATTTGATTGTGATTATCACAAAACAGATGAAGGATATATCTGGGTAGGTTTTTAGTTTGATACTCATTATGGGAACTAGAGAATTCTTTGTTCTACTAATTATATTTATTGTCTTCATTGTATATTGAGCTAAATTGTAAGCATCTTTTTTTATATCTATTTTTCCCATTTGAAATAATTATCTAATTACAAAATTCCTCATTTGTACAGATTTTTTCATTATGGGCAGTCAGCCCAAGGGCACTAGGGGGATTAAGCTATTCATCACAAGGTGTAGGTGTTATTCTTTCTATTACAGGTATGGAGCAATATTGAGTACCAATAAGTCCTTTATTGTTAGGATGACAACTAATTAGATTTGGTGTGGAACCAAATTGACATGGTCGTGACATCATACCAAATTAGAACCTAATTTAGCAATATAGGGTAAGTATAGGGTTGAATCCACGAGGAAACAACGGTTAATTAAATCACCAATTGCCTAATGACTGCAATGGGCAAAATCTAAATAAAAGTTCAATCAACAACAAATTACTAAATTCGATTAAGAAATTCAAGAGAGAAACACTAGGTTAAGGAAAATCACCAATCAATTAAGTCTCAACCAATTTCAAGCATGGAGAATTCATTAGGGTTAATTAGGGGACAATTCATTCATAGTATTCTAAATATGCCAATCATAATTATTCTCATGGTAAGATCAATGAATCAAGTATTTCCACAACTCATAATGAAATAATAAGAGTCCTAGTTTGTCAAACTCTTATTCTCGTGGCTTAGTCAACGTAGCAACTAACCTATGGTCCACTCTAAGCTTTGTTTCTTGATCCTTCACTGGGAGTACCCAAAATCATGCTCAAAAGATGATCAATCAATTGAACATGCTACAAGTTAGTCACCAAAATCTCACCTACGTTAAACCCCCTAAACTTGACTTTTGGTCAAAACATAATCAATAGGGTTATCCCCTTCCCCCTAGTTAAAAGACTACTGATTAAGCATAGAAAGCAGGAGAGAGAAAGCTTTAATCAACATAACTAGATCAACTCTAGAGATTTTTCAAATGATTCTTCAACAAAATCAAGCTCTAAATTCCAAGTTTCGATCTCAAGACCTACTTTCTCTCACTGACCCTTAACTTCCCTATCTAAGATTCTCTCTTACTAACTAATAATATATATTGAAATGAAATTAACTAAATGTTAGTTACAAATTCTGCTTAAACATCCTGTAATAATAAAGGTAAAACCGTAATAATAAGGGTAAAACTATAATAAGAAAACAAAGAACCGACATCAGCGGGGAGGAGAGATCACTCCTTATTATGTGTAGCGCCCCCTCCAGCTGAGTTCGCACCCGCTCCAGCTTTGCATTGAGGGTGCGCTTTCTTCCTATAAGCTCATCATCCAAAATCCCCATATGGAGTAGGGATTGCAATGGGTCGGTTCCGGGTAGGGTCCTCCAGGACCCGGATCCGGATCCGATTTCCGTTTTTCAAACAAGGACCCGGACCCTACTCGGATCCACTGGGTAATAAAAATAAGGACCCGGATCCAGATCCATACGGGTCCTACGGATCCGGTTCCAAAACGGGTACAAAATGAATCTTCACTTATTTGCTTCAAATAAGCCTAATTTTCAAAATAATTAAAGATATCAATAACGAAAACAATGTCATTTCGCATCTCTAATTGTTGACGTTCAAAAATTCAAGTTTAATACAACAAAAATCTAACCATAACATTAAAAGATAAAGATAAATAAACAACAAATTTTAACAACATTATAAAATATTACAACATAAAGTTAAATTTGTATATGTTAAAAATAGCTTTAAAAGAAACGGGTAAACGGATCTGGATCCGGGTAATACTTTAGGACCCTGCCCAATTCCGTTTTTTGAAGCTAGGACCGGATCTTACCCGGATTTGACGGGTCCTAATTTTGAGGACCCAGATCTGCTCAAAACGGATACAGATCCTCGGATCCGGGTCGGGTCCATTACTCATTGCCATCCCTAATATGGAGCGATCGCTCCTTTGCATTTGGAGGGATCGCTCCCTTGTTTTCATGCCCCATATTTTTTTTATTCATGCTAAAACGCTCAATGATATTTGTAAGAATTAAGAGGGGAGGGGATCAATGCAACTATGTGACATGCCAAAACTAACCTAGGTGCAAGGAACTAATTAATATGCAAATGCACTAAAACTACATGCAAGAGTTGTCATGAATATAAAGATGAAAAAAGGAAAAAAAAAATAATAAAGAAAAATGGTACAACATAATCTAAAATGCACCTAAATGAGACCTGAATTAACCCACTAATATGTGAGGCTACTCCCCATTTAGAATATATCCATTTTAGCACCTAGATCTAGATTTTATCCAAAAGTTTTGGATCCAAAAATTAGAATCTACATTCAGTTATATATAGAGAGAGATTTTGGATAAGATACAAGAAACCATAACCAATGTCTTCAGACCTGTACATGCTCTTTCTCATATTTTATATACGTAAGGGCAATCTCCCTCGAGGTACTGAAGTCAACTTAATGGGTCCCTTCCAACTTTGGTTACTCCATTCGCAAGAGTCAGGAATCGAACCCCAGGCCACTTGTTTAAGTGATGAGAGTACTAACCACTCAAACTAACCAACTTTGGTTTTATATACACAAGATGACCATAATGAATTAGGAGCAAATTTTAGCATTTAATCATAATTGTGCTTCCTTCCATAGATCTTTTAGAGGCTCCTTTGATAGATTAAACTAACCTTTTTGTATTCTTTTGTCCTTTGTTTTTATTTTACAATTTGTAGGTTTTGGCATGTTGGTATTTCAGCTCTTCTTGTATCCACACGTTAACAAATTCTTAGGACCTGTTAAGTTAACTCGGGTTTGTGGGGTATATTTTCTGAACCTTGTTCTCTTGAATAATGAGAATTATCTATGTTAAATTACTTACTTGTTGATTTTACGTAATGCAGGTGTTGGCAATACCACTATTACAAAGTTACCCTTTTATAGCATTGTTTTCGGGGCTAAGCCTTACTTTCTTGTTAAATTTTGCATCTGCCATCAAGAATTGTTTGTCGGTAAGTGATTGACAAACTCATATTATCTAGAGCCCGAAATAGTTTTTACTTAGCTTATTCCAGTTTGATTCACCAATAACAAGTAAAATCAAGCTAATCATTAGTTGGTCTTCCATAAAACTATGAACTTATTTTTTGAACTAAATCGGTCATTAAAAAGGTAGGAACCTAACATATATAATAAATCACCACTGAAAATGGTGAGACAATTTCATTTCAGAATTTGCACTATTCAATTGTTTCTTGTTAATGTCATTTACTCTGATAACCTGATCAGGTGTGTATCGTTACAAGCACATTTATTCTACAAAATAGAGCTGTGGTATTTATCTTTTACCCTCTTGTCTATCTCTCGTCTTACTTTCTGTAATAGAAAAATAAGTGCCCAAGCTAAATGAACTATCATGACAGGAGCAACATCAACGGGGCGCTGCTAACGGGATTTCTATGACGGCCATGTCTCTTTTCAAAGCGATCGGTCCAGCTTGTGGTGGTGCATTGTAAGTGTTATTAATTCTTCTTATGCTTATGTCATTGTCATACTATTACAACTATGCTACTTGTATTGTTTACTGTACTAAATTACTAGAATTAAATCTTTGACATTACGGTATTCTATACACACCTCAAGAGGGAATAGATTATGTAGTGAAAAATAGGAGTTGTCGAGTCGGTATAACACAGAGTATGTATTGCCTTTTATTATGGAAATAGATGACACACTTGCTTTCTTAATGACTTAGACCTTAGTATTGTGTAGTCTAGTGTTTGACAAGCGACATAAGCCAAAGGTAAACTATGATAATCGATTTATGAGGAGTTTTTTTTGCAAGGATTACCAGAAAACAAATACTATAAAAAAGTCTCTAACTTTATAATGTAATAAGATACATTGAATGAAGAATTGAGTTGATCATTTCTGCATTATTCAAATCTATACATCTCGATTTTCTCCACTGATATGCTTGGTAAAAAGAGGCTCAAATTTTGATTTAAAAAATTTATAGTAAACTTATTATTATAGGACAATTTAAACAAATTTTGGCCTTAATTTATAAGAGTGGAGAGAGCTTCATTTCATACGCTACGGATTTTAACATATTCAAAACTTCGTAAGAATCTCATGTATATTTTTATTAAATTAAAGCAAATTTTATTGCTATAGTTAGCTACAACTTCTCATGTATTTTTAAGTAACATGTTAATTAGATCTAAGCTAGTGCTACTAAACCATGTTTATAGATCATAAAAATACTATGCAAATATTATAATATCCACTTTTCTTATTATGATCACAGGCTTTCATGGTCTGAGAAGCGCCAAGATGCTGCTTTTCTCCCAGGTAGATTCAATGAAATTAATTCGCATATTTTTTATAATGTTTAATAGTTATTGCATCTACCACGTAGTACTTAATCCAGTTGTAAGATTTGTATCTCACAGTTGATATGATTACAACTCCAAGATGAAGAACCAATCAAATAATACAATGCAAACAAACCTAGAAATGATTAAGTCCGAGAATAATCAAGGAAGAAACGGATATGATAATTAAAACTAATACTCCTGAAAGTTTTAATTACCTCTTAATCTCACTCAAACTACTCCTGAAATTAAGTAGATTAAACACTAATTTAGTTAACACTCTTGAAAATTAAATTAATGGATGAAATTATTGAAGATACAATTAAATTCATAAACACATGTTTTTTGTAAAATCACACATACTCTTGTAAGGTATATGTCGTAATTTATATTATTCGTGACAAGAAATAAACTTGTCCTCCAAGCATCCAGAAGGCCGAAAATCAGCCTAATAGTTTTAGGAAATAGTACATCTTAACAACTTGCTATATAATCCCTAGTTTCTAGGAAAGAATAAAGGAGAAGATAAGGAAATAATCCTATAAGATAAGAATCTCTAAATCAGCCCCATATCCCCTACCGCATGCCTAATGTGAACATAATTTGAGAAATATTACAACTCTACTACAACTAGAATGCAACTTGCACACTTCGAATACAAGAACCCAATAAACCCTAATTTTGCCGAAAATACATAGGGAATTTCGGCCCTTATTTGCTGAAAATAAAATGTGTTAATTAAAATAAATCAAGGCTCTAAATTGACCCAAAAATGGACTCATTGATGGACACCTTCACTCTTGGCTTAATTCTTCAACCCAAGTTATCATCGAAACAAAATAGGCGTTGAAATTGAACTTGAATCCAAGTGTCTCAAGGACTAAGCAAATAGGCTCATTAACAAATGTTGACTTTGAACTTTCACTTGTATCAACAGTCTTGAGATTGTGATATCAAATATCACTCGAGACAGTTTAAGGTGTGGATTCTTCCCGCCTATCTCCCCTTTGAGGAATCTTACTTGTTGAGCTACATTAACCTGCACTAGCTTCCAATCTGATAGCAACTTCTCCTAGCCAACCTAAAAAGTACAAATGTTGTAATTTACATCGAGCTTCATGAATTTTGGGAATGTGGACACATCGAGCTTAGTTTTTTGGAAAATTTGGGAATCTAGACTAGAGATGGCATATGGGTCGGGCCAGCCCAGCCCACCCAACCCAACCCGTCTCGGGGGCCTCTTGGTCCAGACCCGTTTGGCCCGTTACCCAGCCCGGTTCAACCCGTGAAAAAGGAAAACCCGCACCGGGCTCATTTGTTGTAACCCAGCCTAGTAGTAACCGCCCAACCAACCCGCATCTAACCGCCCACTAACTCACCCAGCCCAGCCCACCCAGCCCTAACCACCCAGACCATCCAGCCCACCAACCCACCCAGCCCTAACCACCCAGCCCACCTGTTACCCGCACAAACCACCTAGCCCAGCCCGCCTCACCCACCTTAAACCCCCACTGAAATGTTCTTTGTATTTTAGCGTTAAAGTATTTTTCTTGTCCAGCCAAACAAATTGAGGGGAATTAGGGGATTTTACATTTATCTTTCTTTTCATTCTTTTGTCACCAACCCATAATCAACTCACTCATTCAGATTAGATTCATCAAATTCTAAATTCAAATTTATGAAATCATGACCAAATATTAAAATAAAAAGAAATCTTGCACAATTTTTCCGGCCGAACCCACTAAGCCCACTCAGCCCAACCCAACACACGCTACCAGCCCAACCCACCCACTAAGCCCACCGAGCCCATCAACCCACCGAGCCCAAACCACCCAGCCCACCCAACCCATTAACCAGCCCACCCAAACCACCCAGCCCATTAACCAGCCCAGCCCACCCACTAAGCCTAATTAACCATTTCAGGCCCACCCCAACCGGTTGTGGGTTGCCTCCTGAACCCAACCCACCGACCCACCCAGCCCACCTGTTTTCCCGTCCCGCACCGGTTCAAAAATGGCCAGCCCAGCCCGCTACAAACCCGGCCCACCCATTTGCCATCACTAATCTAGACACTTGCACCAGATTTTTTGGTTGTACAAAAGTTTATTGTTAGCGCCATTAACAACTTGATCATCCAATAACTCAGATTCTCTAGCATGTCATGTCCCATCGACCAACAAAACGATCTTAAACTATGCACTCTACTACCCATGGTCCACCTCGATGGATTATGCAATAATTATGCTTAAAATTTCTTATTTGTCGTGCTTTTGTGTCTCATGTTGTGCCATATTTCTGTATCCAAGTATGCGGCTAAGGCACGATTTGTGGCATTTTGTTCTTAGTTGATAAGACGTTTTTAGTGTGTCGTTAAGGCACTAAGAACCGCTTAACAAACACAATTTATAAACCTAACGAACAACTACTAAGTACGTAGTAATGGCAAGTCAAGGGTCGAACCACAAGGAAATTGGAATTGAGTTTAGTCCACTAAGTCCAAAACTACCTAAGTGAAGGGTTTTTGGGTTTGAGATTGAATAAGATTACCAACTAATTAACTAGCTAATGAATACCGACTAATAATTAATAGGAGAATTAATATGATAGAGAAATCACTAGAGCTTGGGTTACTCGCATGAACTCGGGCAAGACACGACACAAATGCAACTACGAAGCTATAGAGAATAACATGCAAGGTTAAGTTTCCCTCTAAAGTCCTTGAGTCCTCTCTCGAATGGTCCTCAAGAGTAATCAATTAATCAATCGACTAAATCCTCTCTCGAATGGTCTTTAGCCAATTGATTAATGGATTCAATTTGATTGGAAAACCCCTAAATAGGATCCTCTTAATTTCTACCCAATCTCTTGGTCTAGAAATTAAGTTGATTCATGGGAATAAATAGACAACAACAATCAATTAAGAGTAATTGAAATCTAAGCCCTAGCATAAACTTGATCAAGGTCTACCCTAAGGTGTCAAAACACCAAGAACAATGCATATTAGACATGAATAAAGCAATTACAAGAACATCTCAATTAGCCCCTAATTCATGCTTTCACCCAAACCCTAGATTAGGAACTACTCACTAACCATGGATTCTAAGCAATTAAGATTCAGTAAATTAAACATCATAAACAAAGCAATAGAATTAAAGGAAAGAGATTGAAGAAAATTTACTTGAATTGATTAACGAATTCGATCTTCAAAGATGAAACAATTAAGAAACCAAGTGTTTAGAGAGAGTTTAGGGCTAAGAGAGTGTAATTAGAAACTAAGAGTATGAGATAATGTCGAGTCTAAACTCTCAAAACTAATTAAAAGAGTCATTAAAGTAAGACGGAGAAAACGGGTCAAAGCCCGAAAGCAGGTCGACACGGTCGTGTCCAAAACGACACGGCCGTGTAGACCTGTTATACAAAAATTTCGGCGTTTCTTCAAAGTTACTGCTTTCGTGGAAATAGATCAACACGGTCGTGTCAAAATGGACACGGTCGTGTAGACCTGAACTTCTCAAATCAGTGGGCAAGCAGAGCAGGAGTGTCTTCGTGGAAAAAGAGCAACACGGTCGTGTTGAAATCGACACGACCGTGTAGACCTGCTAGTCAGCGGACAGCTCAACTTCAAACGATCATATCTCTCTCGTCTCTCATCGGGATTGGGCTTATGACCAGTCATTGGAAAGCTATCGAAACGAGCTAACACCTCCCGCTAGAATCACCTTAATCTGATGTATGGATCAAAAGTTATGTCCGTTTGAAGTTCAATAGTCCACAACTAGTCTTTCAATGATCATATGACTTCAAAAACCTGCTAGTTAGCCTGAAAATCATCCAAAAACAACTAAACAGATAATGAAGCGACAATATAACTCAAAGGTGACAAAAACCATGCAATGCTAGGCTTAAATGCTCTAAACTACATGCAAGGATACTAAAAATGACCTACAATTAAGCACAATAAAGTGCTTATCATTAGTTCATGATCATGTGCCGTTGTACATAATCTACACACTTTGGATCATAATGATCCAATGCCATCTTAGAAGAATTATAATCCTAAGAAATAACACAAAGTAGAGTTTCGAATATTGTTACCTAGCTCATTAGCTTTTGTTGGAAATAATACCTGTTGAATTCATAAATTAAAGAATGAGAGAAGGAAGAAATTACTCTCTAGTTTCATCAAACACGAACAATCTGCGCCGTGGAAGAACCACTGTCTTAGAAGCAAATTTCGCCACCACCGGTGAAGGTCTACACGATGACGATGCCCCCCAAGATTAACACATATATCTTCAACCTCGTTGACCCGAGATGGAAGATTGGAACAACTCTCAAGAACTGCTCAGAATCTCTCAATAGAAGAATAGACTCTCTTATTGTGTTTAGGGTTTCTGATTGAATGAATAATGAAGTGAGGTTAAGAGAGGATATAAAGAAGAGAAAGAAAAATGGTTCACTTAACCCCGTAATTAAAAAGAATAAACCGCAAAAACGCGAACGCTTCACAGATCGACATGGCCTTGTCCTCTGTGACACGGTCGTGTTGAACCTTCACGGTCATGTCGAAATGACCACGACCGTGTCCCTCTAGAATACGAGAATCAGTAAGCAAACTGATGTCACTCGTCTACACGGTCGTGTTGAAAACTACACGACCGTGTACCCCTGTTTCCTAGCATTATTTCTAACAATCCCCCACTAATGCTAGAGGAACATAAACATGAAATTCTGAGCAGTAAAAGGAAGACTTGGTGCATAAATGTCAGTGTGCAAAGGATTGAACTAACACATAGTGCAACTAGGCATTCTATTAACCAAAGAGTGAATTACTCTTGAACTCCTTGACAATAGAAAGGAACCTAGAAACACACACCTCGCCTAAGAGCTTGAGAAAGTTCCGCGATAAACCACAGTATAGTGCTATGAAAGCACAAACGACCCCATAAATCTTGGGATTCTAATGAGTGCTCTAGAAAAACGTTACAAAGTTTTCCATAGAAGTAGGCCAACCCTTCACACTCACGTAGGTGTTCTCATCAAGTCTATACAACATAGACCACCCATTAAAAGGTATATGAGATCCTTAAGAACCTAAGTTCAACCTCTCATTCAACAATGGTGTAACCATCAAGTCCGTCTCAAAAGGACCACCCAATGCCTGGGCTATGGAAACATTAAGAGCTACAAGTGCCCATCCTCATAAACATAATCGGTGTAACCATCAAGTCCGTCTTAAAGGACCACCCAAAGCCTGGGATATGGAAACATTAAGAGCTACAGGTGCTCATCCTCACAATTGTATGCATGTGGCGTATCATGCATTTATGGATCTGCAATCCACCCACATAGGGCTGCCATACATTGAGAGCATAGCTCACCACACCATCAAATATCCAACAGGTTCGTCACAAGGACTATTGAATCAAGATGTTTGTCCCAACGACCAGTGAAGTATGATGTTCGTCCCAAAGACCAATGAACCATCATCTCTGTCGTATGGACCAATGAATCATCAGATTCGTCCCAAGATCAAGAACTCCCCATACGGGTTATGGATACATCCATCAAGTCCCGTCCTAAAAGACCAGTGGGACCACCCAAAACTGGGCTATGGATCAAAATAAGACAAACGTCCATCACCAGCATCAATTCATCAGGTTCATCACACTGGAACCTCCCAAAAAATGTCATTGATGCATCAAGAAACAGCTTCACAGCTACCATCCGGTGAATCCATCAAGTCCGATCATGAACCACCCAAGAAACGGGCTATGGACTCCACCTCTGCTCAATTCCTTCAACGAGGAATTAGCCAATTCGTTTCTCTGCTCTCATGAACTCTGTAAGAGTTTCACAATCACATCAAGCTGCACCTCTAGCTCGTGTCTCTCACGAACTCATCATATGTCACCTTACTCATGACATCTCACTATGCAGCCTGAAAAACACAACACAGAGAAAACACAACAGAGCATATGATCTTCCAAAAAGGAAGTGTTAGCCAACATATATTCAAAGACAATGCTTCTTGACCAACTTGTTCTTACTATGATCATAGTATCTATCGTAGAACATCTAATAAAACACGCTTTACAGTTTCCTTACCACTTACAGGCACCTGATAGGTGTCATAAAACCTTGTGGACCAAAGTGAACCCCCACATGTCTGATCACTCTCATGGCATTTCAGGAATACCCCATCGACTAAACAGGGGAACAACTTTAGCACCACATCTGCACGGTTGTTCACTACTGCAAAGCTACCATGTCAAGAGCAAACAAATCATTAGTTTATCTATTACTTTAGCACAAACTTCATGAGAATTAATTCTCCATAGTTTATCAGGCTAAAATTAAACAAACTAAGCTGGCACAATTAATTATTTAGAACATCAACTCTCTAAATAATTTCACAATACCAATCTCACTTTCATCTTGGCTTAAACGTGCTGAATCATTCAGCATCATACACCAACAAAGGTGTAAATCAAATCAGCATATGACCAAACCTGGCAAATGAATTATATCAATGTCAATCATATAAATATACACCAAATCAGATGCATCATCATAAGCCAAGCATCACACAAGTTCAACTCAATGAACTAATTACAAGCTAAGGTGTCATCTATTAACCATATCAAAGCTTTTCAAGCCTTCTCACCAAGTCTACCACTAAAAGTAACTCAACCAACATGAGGGTCCAAATAATACTACCCCACAAGTTTACCACCCATCAAATGCCCACTAGAACTCTTCTTGATTCATAATCAAGATAACAAACTAGTGTCATCAAAAAACTCAGCTTGGGTAAACTTTATCACATGGTGAGATAATAAAAACTTAGGTCAACGCCAAAGCCCTAGTGAATCCCTAGCCCATGTCTTGTCATCATTTTCCCATAGGTCGCTCCTTTCAACAACTATGAAAGTCAATAACCACTTAAGGTTTATACTATGGCAGGCAAGACACGTATACACGCAGTATGATAGTCACATAACTCATGTTCACTCATACTATAGTCCTTCTAAACACAACTAGCACAAAACTCTTGCTTTGCTACTCTCGTGTTGAAACACACATCAACCCATATTAGAAGAACACCACAACCATATCATGTTTCAAAAAACCATGAACATGAACATACAAATCATACTAAACCAAGTAATGGCAATTTACCAAAGCATCAAGGGATTCATTACATAAAAC
This sequence comes from Patellifolia procumbens, assembly GCA_947645195.1. Classification (NCBI taxonomy): domain Eukaryota; kingdom Viridiplantae; phylum Streptophyta; class Magnoliopsida; order Caryophyllales; family Amaranthaceae; genus Patellifolia; species Patellifolia procumbens. Next base: position 10,178,356 of record CANSGD010000193.1, read on the forward strand.
ACTCATTCAAGGTGAGTTGCACTCTCATCAAATTTCAGCATTGATCAATCACCACAAACACATAGGTTCTCACACCTCTTTGTGGTACTATAGGACAAAAACCCTATCTCGGTTAGAAACCTCAACAACTTCATACGACTATTTAAAATCCATACGATAAATCAAGGGATTCTAACTCTTAAAAGAAGAGCTCATACACGCTCCAACTGCGAAAAATGACTCACCAAAGTGTCATGTTCCCCTCGACACGCCATATGATAAATTATTATTTAGCTCATAGAAACACAACAAACTGCCTCGATGATTTTCATTTCATACACAAATCGCAGTTTATAAAACACAATGTAGAGAAGTGGAAGTCCATTACTTCCACAAAGAACTATCTGACAACTACCCATGTAGACAGTTAGATTCTTGAAATATATAATCCATATATGTGAAGTCAGCTTCACGGTGGACCGCACAACACAGTTGAACTTTGCATCTTCCCAAAGCATAGCACTTCTACCCAATAAAATGAATTTATTGGTAGTGCAACAAGTATACCACGAACACTATCTACTGCAAAGTAAAACCACGTCAAGAAGGAACTGTCACCCACAATTGGCTTACAAACATATTAGTATAACCAATTCGAGAATACATTCTCAATGTCTCACAACAACCAAAAAGTTGAAGTCATAACAAACTCACGCTGTCCAGAATGACAAGATAGTTAAACTCACCCATAACATTCTCTACAAAGCGATATTGAAAATAGGCGTACCTTTACCAAATCATGCAGCATACTACCAGACTCACCTTCATGATCTCATCATGAACTTCCATCTAGGATTTAGACTTAAGGACTTGAACCTTATTTCTAACTGTGTCATTCACTAAGAACATATTAACTGTTACCCCCCACATAAAAAGAATACTCACTTTCTTCTAACTTTGTTAGATCATACTAACCAAATAGAAGGTCATCTCAAACCTTACACTTCTGCTCATAAGCATGGAAATATGGGTGGTCTCACTTAGACCTTTAACGATAAAAGATGCTTCAACTCAAGCAAATACAAAAACTCTAAGTTTAGTAAATAGGAAAGGGAATCACGACATACTCAAAAAATCCACCTTCCCCTTTAGGCTCAAAGCAATTATATTTCTCAAACTTGGCTCCTTTTCCATGCTCCACAAGTCCATATCTCACTAGATTAGGAAGAAAAGTTTTCAACTCAAGACACTACTAATAATGAGATAAACTGAATCCTAACCAACCAAGAGATTTAGCAATGGACCCCACACAACACACTTAGCAGAATAAATAATCATACTTTGTATAGGCAATTAAAGTCCATTCAGAAAACAAAGTAAACACGGGGAAGTTTTGTTCTCCAACACTCTCAAAAAAGAGAGCCCAAACAACATTCCTATTTGTTTCAAACTCTAACTTACCCCCACATTGCAATATAATACAATGATAAATATGTAAATGAAAACAAGCATTGAGCATTCAATAAACATATTATGCAAGTTTAGAGTTTAAAAGCATATAAGATGGTCAGGAAACTTCCCTAAGCATATTGAAGTCTCGATAGCATTCCATGTGCGATTGACCGCTCTCTTTTCAACCTTTGCCCTTTGAGTCAATTCATCGAACACTTGGTGTGCAATCAAGAAAAATTATTTCCACACATTATACCAATGATAATCTTGAAAAGTTTTATCGAACCAAATCCAAATTAAATTAAGACTTGAAAAACTAAAACTGCTTGAAAAACACCTTTCCCAATCGAATTTGGACTCGCTCACTACTATGTAGTGAGTCTTTCTCAAAACGCTATCTCCACCCAAAAAACACTGCTCAAAAACGCAAATCGGAGACATTTAAGTTTCCGCAGATTTTCGCAGATTTCGTCAAAAAAATTTCGCAAAAATGAATTTGTCATTAAATCCACGAAAAACATACCATCCAACCAGCCTATTCAAATTAGGGTTTAGCAAGATGATTTTTCACAACAATGAAAACAACAGATAAAAATCTGCTTCTAAATTGTTGGAAATAATACTTGTTGAATCCATAAATTAAAGAATGAGAGAAGGAAGAAATTACTCTCTAGTTTCATCAAACACGAACAATCTACGCCGTGGAAGAACCACTGTCTTATAAGCAAATTTCGCTACCACCGGTGAAGGTCTACACGATTATGATGCCCCCCCAAGATTAACAAAAATATCTTCAACCTCGTTCACCTTAGATGGAAGATTGGAACAACTCTTAAGAACTGCTCAGAATCTCTCAATAGAAGAATAGACTCTCTTATTGTGTTTAGGGTTTCTGATTGAATGAATAATGAAGTGAGGTTAAGAGAGGATATAAAGAAGAGAAGGAAAAACGGTTCACTTAACCCCGTAATTAAAAAGAATAAACCGCAAAAACGCGAACGCTTCACAGATCGACACGGTCGTGTCCTCTTTGACACGGTTGTGTTGAACCTCCACGGTCGTGTCAAAATGACCACGACCGTGTCCATCTAGAATACGAGAATCAGTAAGCAAACTGATTCTCATGTCACTCGTCTATACGGTCGTGTTGAAAACTACACGATCGTGTACCCTTGTTTCCTAGCATTATTTCTAACAGCTTTATTGAGTAAGAATTACCATTTGATGCATCTTTTGATAGGGTTTACAAGATCAATATCTTTTATATTTTGGTTGTTTCAGACATATGTATCATGCATAATCTTCAAACTAACAGCATATTCTAGTAAAATATCATATTATTTTTTTTTACAAAATAATAACCTTCTAGTTTTGAGTAAGTTAAAAAAAATTTGTGTTCCTTACACCTGAAAAAAGTTTGCCACACTTATTTTGTTGTGCAATAAAAGGTTATAATAGAAAACGTGCAACGAGATAAAAATCTATAAAAGAGCTAGAATTACTGAAAAGATGTGAATTAAATGAAACCGAAATCTAAATTGCACGATAATAGAGAAAAATGATTCAAAATTAAGAGGTTTAGAGTGATATAAATATCACTCATCAAGTTATTCCAACCCAAATTTAGATGTAACACTTAGCATATGATATTGCCCCTAATCCCTATGTAGATGCAACTGATATTTTAGGCATGGGTCGACCTGTAGTTTTATATTTTTCAATCCACAATATACCTCGTCATGTTCTTGATTTTTATGAAATGTATCATAGTAATACCCTACTTTAACTTTCATCCAACCCCTTAGGAACCTACATAACTAACACGTAACAATATAAAATATATTTACTATCTTCTATCACATATACTTTTACATTAAATTCATACAACCTCTACCCTAATTTATCAATTATCGAAAACTATGTACACAAGACTATTTTGTACCTAAATTAGGACATATTCAATACTTCTTTAAAAATGAACGAAGTTATACTCTTGTGAGTAGATTATGATGATTACTATTCCTCTTAAGTTTTATTAAGATATATTTTTTCATTTATTCTTCTTAAATTTTTGCTTTAAAGACAGCCTAGGAAAACTAAATTAAATTGAAGAAAAATGGCTCATATAAATAACTCTCTACTAATTTGGTGTTGTTATAAGGCATGCATGCCTACTTCCAATTTTATACTTTTTAACTAATATTTCTTATAATATAGATAGATTGAATTGAACTTTTGTTATTTGATTGGCTTGAAAAGACATTTTACAATATATCTTTTTTTTGTTAAATTCATTATGTATTATGAATAATCAAGGGTTAGAGTCCAACTTCAAAATTGTGCATATCTTATGTAGAAGAAATGTAACATATATATATCAATGAAGATTGCTCATAATTATTTATGGCATTGCGCAGGCACCCATATGGTCTTTCTCATCCTCAATGTGATCGAAATAGTAGGAGTATTGATGACATTCAAACCTTTTGTATTGGAACGTAAAGACTAAGGACTGCAAAGTTATTTAATCACTATACTCTTACAATCTCAAGTTGTGAGTCCAGGCTTGAAAATGCCATTACAATGAGTAGCTTCCGTTGTATCTTAGAGCAACTTGATATATATAGAGAAATCCCTAGATTTGTTAGCTCATTGAAGGAAAACATTTGGTAACTTCTATTCTTCTTTATAATAAAACAATTATTGTTTTTAATTGATTTATAACTAAAGATTTACTACATTAGAATGAAAATGAACTATAATGCGGTCTAAGAGGATGAGATCAAATGTACTAATCAGGATTTAGTGGCCTCATTTTAATTTATTTTTGTAAACTATGATAGAGGTAGCAGATAGGTTCCAAAAAATTTCAAGAAAATTACATAAAACGCCTAATATGTCACACTTCAGTAGTCGATTTTTTAAAAGAGAGAAAAGTTAGCACTACTGGTGTAACCATAAACTTTCAAATATCTCAAACAATCCCAACTTTGGGGTTAGTTTCTTCCGAAAACAACCTTTCGCCTTTGATTAATGTATTAAATCGGCTAATTAAGACACCTAACTCACTTGCACAAGCCTTTTGGTAATTTAATATATTGTGGTTTAGACTTAAGGTCGTGCAAGATGGGTTCATGCAGGGCCTTGATGTTTCAACAACTCAACTCATGTCGTTCCAGAACTGCTAATTGAGTTACAGAATGTTCCATTTTAGTTTCTCAATTAGTGGATAAATAAGGGAAAGTGCAAGACATTAGTTGGACTAGCTGACGCTTCTATACTTTTTTGCATATTGAAACAATTATGGATTTACAAGGGGCAAAACGAACTCTTAGCATACTTATGGACTTTTAGGTTAATTAAGATATTAAGTGACCTCGGTGATCCCATATTAATTCATTGGAATTTCATAACCATTACTTTATTAACGAATTTATCAATAAATTGTATTTGTTAACAAGTAAAATTTTCAAAATTTAATTTCAATTTAAGATCTTTAACACTATTGTGAATCTAATGTTGTAGGTTGTAAATACAAAGTTGTACCTCGCGTACTTTTAGAATCTAGTGATGAAGAAAGCCTCTACCTAATGTGTGTGGATTAACGAAAAAAATGAAGAATGACTCAAAAAATTCTTCATTTTTTTCGTTTTAAATCTTGTTTAAACTTCATAATAAAACCTGTTTATAAAGAAAACCAAAGTAAAAAAAGGCGTTAGACTTTAATCTTTCGATATCCATTGGGATAAGTTTATTGAAAAGGTATTAGGCGCCCAACTCCGATTGAAACAAGAAAATGAGTAAATTATTAGAATAAAGCTCAAAACAAAACCCCTTTTATTTGGCCAGTATTTACTTAGTTATTGGTCGACCTAGGATAGTTCCCATGTCATTGGAAGGAAGACATCGTTTCTTTTGAACGACAAACCATAAGCTCAACTTCAAACTCCAGTTTAGGATCTATGACTCCTTCGAAATAACTTTTAGCACAAGCATTATTTCATTGTGCTAAATTTAAAATTTATACTAAATTTGATCAACAAGATTGAGCTTTTGATCATTAGATGATCTACCGAACTTGCCTACAACTTTTAATATTGGAAAATTGCGCAATTTTATTTTCTTTTATATAATTAGATTATTAGATATTGAATATTTTGATCGTTAAATGATTAATTTAACTCGCCTGAATTTCTCCTAACATTAAAAATATTTATAATTTTTTTAGGGAAATTTCCTGAGGTGTCCCTGTGGTTAGGGCTAATCACTCGGGTACCCTCAAGGTATTTGAGCTAACTCAAATGCCACTAGGTTCAGTATTCGTGGCTAAAATGCCCTTATTACTAACTTCCGTTAACTTTCTTAATTAACCCTAACCCTAACTTCAAATTTCCCTAAAAAATAAAAAATAATTAGAAAAAAAAATAATTAGACCCTCCCACTCTCTCTCCTCAGTCCTCCCCCACCCATCCCACTACTCAACCATCAGCAAACGCCACAAACTCAACCACCACCCAAACTCCACAAATTCAACCACCACCAAAACTCCACAACCACCAACCAATACTTTTACCCCGCAACAACCACAGCGCAACCAACCACAACCATAGAGCTTCCCTTGCTTTCCTCCCTCTCGTTGTCCCTCTATTTACCCTCGCCCTACTCACTGCTACCACGGGACGAAACTCAAGCAGCGGTGGTCGATTTCAGGGCAAGATTTCAGGGCGTTCGATTTCAGGGGGTTCGATTCAGGGGAAGATTTCGGGGAGTTCGATTTTCAGGACGAGACGAAAACCCACCCGTCTTCCGTCGTCGATTTTAGGGCGGTCGATTTGAGGGCGTTCGCTTTCAAGCGTTTGTTGTGTGGTTGCGAAAACTCAAGAAGGCATGGAGGGTCTATTTTAGGGCTTTGGTGGGTCGATTAGGCTGGTGGTTGGTCGTAGGTGGGGTTCGAAGGCGGTGGTAGTGATGTGGGTGGGGGACGATGATGATGATGGTGGTTGAGCAGTGGGAAGGGAGGGAAAGGAGAGAGAGTGGGAGGGATGGGGTGGGGATTTAATTTTGTTTTGTTTTATTTTCTATATAATTTTTTTATTTTTCTGTTTTTTTAAATGAAAAATAAAAATTGAGAAAATTAATAGAAAAGTTAACGGCATTAGTAATAAAGGAATTTAAGCCACGGATAGTGAATCTGGTGGCATTTGAGTTAGCTCAAATACCCTAAGGGTACCCGAGGAATTAGCCCTAACCACGTGGGCACCTCAGAAAATTTTCCTTTTATTAATTAAGACTAATAAAGATTGAATCTTTTGATCGTCAGATGATCGATTGAATTTGCGTGTAAATTTTGGAGTTGAAAAAAAAAGAAACTTTCAATTTTTAAGTAATTAGATTAAGGAAAAATTGTCGGAAATAAGTCAACCTTTTCACGGTTTTCTTTTAATAAGTTAAACTTTTAATAATCCTGGAATAAGTCATGTTTGTTATCACTTAAATTTCTAATAGGTCACTTCAATATGTGACCTGCTACTCTAGGTTACTGCCGGTCATTTGAAATAAAAACTGATGTCTTTCTTCATCTTCCTTCACTTCTACTGCAACGACACCCAAAACCCCTGAGACCAACACCTCAGGTGAAACTTTCCGACAACGACAACAATGCCGACGACCATCTCTCCGATTCCTTCGATTTTGACTCCGACGACATCTCCGGCACCTTCATTGTCAACAACAATAATCAGCTTTCGTGTAAGCTTCGTAACATCAACATCCTTCATCTCTTATTTTCTTGTTTCTTTCACCTACATCATCTTCTATTCTCAGTTCGAAATAAGAGAATTTCTAAAATTTTGCCAAAAATTTTCTATCCCATTGAACTAAGAAAAATCAAAGAAAACATATTCTCAGTCCACCTGCTTGCATGCTTTCTTTATTTCACTTCATCCATTCTCTCAACAACGTCACCACAATGTTCTTCCCAGGATTAGTTTTTGATCTTCATCTTTCTACTTTCTTTTCTTAAAATTTTCCTTCATTCTGTTATTTCTCAGTAATCTTAATATTTTGCCATTACATTCGATTGAATGATAAGTTGGACCTAATCATCTGTGTTTTCAGTTATTGCCAGCATGATTCTGGTCATCAAAACTTATGCTTTATAACTTTGTTATTTTATACCCTATTTCTGCTACTAATTTCAGTGAATTTTTTTTCTGGGTTACTTACTATTTAAAGTTTTACTATATGCGCATTTGATAAGTTTATGAGAGGAGAGAAAATATAATATGATTTTATTAAGGTGTGTTTAATAATGAACCATGACTACAATATATATAGGAGTACATAGGGACTCCTACTCGGAAACAACCTCTAAAAGATATATTATTCATAATACTTATCTAATCTTATTGGAAATAATCATAAGATAATATTTCCCTAAGATAATAATATATCCTACTTATTAATATTATCCTAAAGATATTTATGATATCTTTAGTATCCTAACATATCTCTAATACCCTCCCGCAATCGCAACGGCAGTATCACGAACGTTACGATTGGAGAAAAAAAAAATTCAATAATAGTTGCAGATCAATCGGATGAACTGAAACTTATTTTCGTTGAAGTCGATACACAAATTTGGTGTTGTCGTCTTCAAAATTTTTGTTTTTCTTGAGCAAAATCGGGGAACGCCATTCTTTTCGAACCCTTCAATTTTGCAGTATAATTGGAACAACATTTTTGTTGGACCCAATAATATCATCTGAACAGGAACGTCATTCTTCTCGAACCTGTCAATTCAATAATAGTTTTCGGAGCAAAACTAAGCTCAAATCCATTGGTTTTTCTAGAGCAAAACCGTGCTCAAATCATATAAACCTTGTCTCACGATACAAGGAGAATCGATAATATAAATCCATGTTTTATGGTACAAGGAGAACCAATAAAACCCCGTCTAACAACACAGAGTGAGCCTTTTTTTTTTGAATAAAAATAATACTCAATGTCTATAGAAATTAGAGTTTATGGAGCAAGCCATCGCCATCTATAGAACAACATCAATTATGAACATCAACAGCATCATGGCTAATTCCCTATGGCCACTATTCTCAAAATTGCAAATAGCTTCAACTTTGAAGGAAGAAAGCCACGCACATAATGGGTTTAAAAAAATTGAGAAAAGGAATCTGTACTCTTAGAGGAAGGTTTATAAATCCTACAGGTGGGTTTAACTTTCTAACCCACCGGTAGGGAGGAAAGTTTAATTTGTAGATGATCCCAAAATCTAACCTGCTCTTGATACCATGATAAGTTTATGAGATGAGAGAAAATATAATATGATTTTATTAAGGTGTGTTTAATAATGAACCATGACTACAATATATATATGAGTACATGGGACTCCTACTCGGAAACAATCGCTAAAAGATATATTATTCCTAATACTTATCTAATCTTATTGGAAATAATCATAAGATAATATTTCCCTAAGATAATAATATATCCTACTTATTAATATTATCCTAAAGATATTTATGATATCTTTAGTATCCTAACATATCTCTAATAGCATTTCTAATTTGATTTTGATTTTGATTTCAATTTTAATTGCTTATTATTGGAAAGTTCATGTAAAATAATCCAAATGAAAATTGCCAACTCAGACACCTTAAATCAGAGCTATCAACTTAAAGATGATAACTTTTTAGTTTTGGCAGGAAAATTCTTCACACTAGGATTCTTCAACCCAAAAGAAGAGGAGAGAATTGGGTACTTTAACCCAGGAAATGCATAATTTCGCTGGCACGTTGGACGACGATGATGAAGGAGGAGGTGATTTTGGTTCTTTTGTGGTGAAAAAAGGGAGAGGTGGTGATGAACACTAATGAAGGTGGTATGTTGGACGGCAGAGAAGCAGAAAGAAAAGAAGAGGGAAGAAGGTTGTTGGGGTTGGGTGGTGTTTTGTGGTGGTTGGAAGTTGGGAATGAAATTTGGCTGTCAAAAGGTCAAAAAAGTTTTTTTTTAAAAAAAAATTTACAAGTTCAGCAGGTCACAAGTAAAGTGACCTATTACAAATTTAAGTGATAATAAAGATGACTTATTTCAGGATTATTGAAAGTTTAACTTATTAAAAGAATACCACGAAAAGGTTAACTTATTCCCGACAATTTTTCCTTAGATTAATAAAGATTAATTTTTTTATGGGAAATTCCCAATGGTGGCCCTTAGGTAATTAGAAATTCCAGTGGTGGAAATTTTTAAAAAACTTTCCCATTGGTAGCCCTGCTTCACAAATTATTCCCAAAGGTGATAACGAGTCGAGTCGGGTCGAGTTTCTCATAACTCGACTAGACTCTTTAAGATCTCGAGTCGAACTCGATTCGAGTTAGTCGCAATAGAGTCGAGCTTTGATCGAGTTTTGACCAACTTGAACAAGTTAGAGTCGAGTTTGACTTGAGTCAATCTCGAGCTATTTGCGAATTTTCCAGTCGGCTTTTAACAGATAAGATGCATTATATATATAAATTAAATATTTTAACCCTCTAGTATATCATTCGAGTCGAGTTTTACGTATCTCGACTCGGTCTCATTAGTGTTTCGTGTCGAACTCGAGTTCGATCCGAGCTGACCGATCATTGACTGAGCTTTGATCGAGTCGATCTCGAGTAGCTCACAAGTTTTCTCGCTCGATTAGCACCTTATTGAAAAATATTTGTTAATAATAAAGCATATTTCACTAGTGAACCGTTAAAGCGGATATTCGCACATAAAACAAGACACTTTAGATTGTTTTATTTCAATTTCGACCTCAAAATCAATTCTAAAAGTTAAGTTTAAGGGGTTAAGTTTTAGCCCTCAACGTTCGATTTTGATGTCATAATTGGCAAAAAAACGATCCAAAAGACCTCTTTTTACGTGCGAGTGGCCGTCTTAATGGTTAATTAACGGAATGTTCTTCATTCAGGCTATATTTGGGAATAATTTGTAAAGTAGGGCTACCAATGGGAAAGTTTTTAGAAATTTCCACCACTGAGAATTCCTGAGACCTAAGGGCCACCATTGGGAATTTCCCTTCTTTTAATCATAAGATGATCAACTGAACTTGCCTGAATTTTTTTTTTTATGTTAATATGAAAATTTCCTTTTTTCATAATTAAGATTAATAAAGATCGAATCTTTTGATTAATAGATTATTAATTGAATTAGTCCGAATTTTAATAATGGAAATTTATGCATAATGTTTTGATTTTATAATTCCTAAATGGTTTTATATTCATAAAATATTATATTTTATTGTTTCATCAAGAAAGTTTTCTTTAGGAAACCTTTAATAATTGTCACACTCAAGCAAGAGTTGCATCAAATTCATGAGCTTGTCGAAAAAAATTGTCAGTGATTTTGGCAAACTGCAATCAACATTGCAAGGTGAGATACCAAACAAACATTAACTTTCATTGAACAAAATTGAGTTGCTCGAGTAAGGCTCGACAACTCTCAAATGCTCGTGAAATTTGTAGAGTAGTGTTGCTAAGATAACCTAGATATGTGTGAGGCTACGCCTCATACCCTTGATCGGGCATTGTTTGCATCGTCACACAAGGCCACGAGCAGCTGATGAAGGTCTCCTGCTTGTTGTTTGGGTGACGAGCACGCGAGCCCTAGTTGGCTGGCACGATAACCTGTGTGTTGTGTATGAATAGCAAGGGTGAGTTGTAGATGGGCAAGCCTCGTCGCTATTATCCGACACGCCAAGTGAGGAGACGAGTGAGCCTCGTCGCTATTGTGGCTAGCGGTACAAATGAGGGCCTTCAGGTCTGAATAAGGCTTGTTGGTCGTGCGAGGCATGGACCGAGCATGGTTTGTCATCCACGCCAAGTTCGAATCGTTAGATTCCAGTATCATTTGCATTTTTTAAAATGTTTTAATGCATAGTTATTCATTTCTTAGAATTAAATTGATTAATGTTAGTAAACCATTATTAAAATCATGAAAATTATTATATTTGTAAATTAATTATGATTAATTTAAATATTCACGCATGTGGAAGCGCGTTTAGAGCTTTATTGAGATTGTTTTATTATAAGTTGGGAAGATAGGCAAGAAGATGTGATTGTATAAATAATTATTGTGATATTTGCTGAAATATGCTTTAAATTGTGTGAATTTATAGCATAGGGTAATATAATACTTTGATTAAATTTCATGAGAGTAATTAAAATATCAAATTCATAAGAGTAATCCTTTTGGGAGTGATTGATTCAATGAATGATTGTGACTCGTATGACCCAAAAAAGGATAGAAAATACATTATGAAAATCGTTTGTGTATAAGGGCATGTTCTCTTCGGCATAATTCAGCTGTACTGAACTGAAATGAACTGAACTGAACTGATTGGAGCTGAAATGAACTGAACTGATTGGAGCTGAACTGAACTGAATTGAACTGAATTGAACTGAACTGAATTGAACTGAACTGAACTGAACTGAATTGAATTAAATTAAATTGAATTGAATTTAATAAATATATAAAAAATATTTAAACAACAATAATATGAATATTGGATAAAAATTATAATGATAATTAATAATAATGAATAATTAATAATAATAACAATAACAATAATAGTATTTTGGATATATTTAAATGATAGTTATAAATAAATAATATTAATAATCATAAATTATTAATAATAATAATGATTAATGATTATAATGATAATTAATAAAAAATTATTTTATTGTGTTTGTATTAATATATTAATACTTGATGATGATTATATAATAACAATAATATCTAAGAAGTAAATTAATATTATTATTTTAGTAATTAGATTTAATAATATAATAATATTTAGTAATAAAATAATGATTGGTCGGACCGTGCAAAATTGCATCATAAACCGTTTTGACGCGATTTGAGTGGTTTATGCTTTTAACCTAAACCATGTTCCTCCCTAATGATCATAGTAATAATAATAATTAAAGCTATAATAAACCAAATAATATATAGATATAATAATAATAATACTTAATAATGATGATGTAAAAATAAATAATAATATTATTAATACTATTAATAAATAATAATACTAATAAGAGTAATTAGTAAAATAAATTAGACCAACATAATAATAATATTTAACAAAATAGTTATAAAAGAACTGAACTGAACTGAACTGATTGGAGCTGAACTGAACTGAACTGAACTGAACTGATTAGAGCTGAACTGAATTGAACTGAACTGAACTGAACTGATTGGAGCTGAACTGAATTGAACTGAACTGAACTGAAAATAAGTTGGGGAGAACATGCCCTAATTGTAAATTAATGCTTTAAGTAGATTAAATATTTATCAGATGACGCATGCATCCTGAAGTTATCGTCCTCCAGGTTTTAACCTTGGGAGTGTAATCCTTCGTAATTTTATGAATTTTATAAATATATTTGAAGTATATTTATAATTATTTTTCATGTTTATTTTATTAAATTATTTAAGTGTTGACTATTTTGAACGTCAAACGATTATTAAAACATTTTAAATAATCATAAATATTTTATTGGGTTGAACTTCTAAATGATCAACTATTTTAATTGAGTTTTGGGTCATGTTTTAAATAAATTGAATTTTGGATTGATGAGCCCAAAACATTTACTTAGGCTTGGATAATCAACCTAAGCCCAAACTAAACGTAACTTAATTGCCTTAGGTTTTTAGGCAAACTTACAAATACCCACCAAACCCCAATTTTTGTACATTCCTATTTCTCTTTTTTTCCTCTTATCTCCTCTCACCCGTCCCCTTTCTCTCTCTCACTCCCTCGTTTTGCATGCCGTCCGGCCACCACACACCTCCCCTCACTCATATTTTTCGGCGAGCTCACACCACCACCACTTGCCCCTCTCTTCTCCTTTGTGGCTCATGCTAGCCACCACCACAAGGAGCCAGCAGCAGCGCATGCGGCCACGCGCCACCGCTACTGCCATACGCCACCAGCCGCCCCTTTTTTCGTTTGTTCTCCTATTTTCGTAGTTTTCTTTCGGTTAATTCTTATCCCTTTTTCCTCTATTTATTTTTAATTATGGTTTTGATCATTAAAGTTATGGTTTTTGTGATTTCTATATGTTTCATAAATAAAGTTTGAAACTTTATTGTTTAAGTGATTTTTTAGAAAAAAACTGATTTTTATTATTTATGAATATAAGTTATAATTTCATATCTATAATTTTATATTTAAACTTAGTTTTAAATATAAAAGTAATAGTTTTTAAGGTTTGCTAAAGGTTAAAAATTTAGTGTTTTTAAAGTATTTTAAAACGTGTTTTGCAGCGTTTTAAAATAATTAATATTGTTGTGAATTAATTAGAGTATTCATTCATTGTTATTCTATTTTTTGGTCGGCGTAGAATTTTCCCTAAGTGACATCTAGTGCTTTTCAAGTGGCCTCTTATTTTGTTTACACAAGGTACATACACGTCCTTATGTGAAAGACTAGTATCATGTCCTAAGGTTAGGATTATGTATAATATTATGTACTTCCTCTGTAACAAAATGATAGCAACAAGTCACTTTGCACGCATTTTAAGGAAGTGATTCAATGGTGTAAACAAGCAAATTAGCCAAACCCATTTTAAGACTAGTAATCTATAATCTCATTCTTACTTGTGTTAAAATTATTTTGCCTAATTTGCTAGTTTATACCATTAAATCTCTTCCTTAAAAAGCGTGCAAAATGACTTGTTGCAAACATTATGTTACGGAGGAAGTATATGGAACCCTTTTTATGGTTCATACGTGGCTATTGAATTGGAATTACGTATTGTTGAGCATGTTAATTGCCTATGATGTTTATTATATGATTGTATGAATGTTTGATGCAAGCATGTTGGTATAGGAATATTTATACTTTGATCCTTCATGTGCAGTATGGCCTTTAATCTTGGATTAATAATATTCATAAATATGTTTATGGATTTTGGTATTGTTTTCCTATGAATATTTTATTACTTTCCAAAGGTCGAGGACTTTGTGAGTAATAAGTGGGATTGGTATTATTATTATTGTTTTACTACTTTGCAAAGAACTAGGGCTTTGTAGGGTATGTATATTTATTGTCTTTGGACATTTCGATTGTTGATATAAGTCAACAAATAAATTGAGGATTAATTTCTTGGTCAATTGGAATTGTTTGATCACGTTATTTAATCATAAGATAAAAGTGAAATTTTGTTGTTTTCATGTTATATGTTGGTTGTCTTGTAAGAGTCCAAAATTGAATAACATAATAATACTTAAAGTGGAAAGTGAATAGCAATAGCTTTAGACTTGTGCACGTTTGAAAATTTGGACTAGTATGAGTTGGAGTACATGGTGGTAGCCCATGGCTTTTCTTGGAGTCGGATTGATCATCGTGCCCTAATTTATTTTAAAAGGTTTCTCGATATCGTAGGTCAGGGGATTACGGAGTCGCGCGCGTAATTCGTCTTCTGAATTGAAGACAAGGTTTTGTTGGACAAATCGATCCATTGACTATTTAATTGACTAAATGAATTATTGTGTTGGATGCTTTGTGAAGTCGAGTCTTGTTTTATGAGTTGAAATTTAGAGTATTACTATGCATCATGTTTTATTGCTTAGTTAGTGCTTCCTCCGTCCCATATTACTTGATACAGTTTGATCGGCAAAGAGTTTTAGGAATGTAATTTGACTTGTTTTATTTTATTGTGAGTAGTTTTTTTTTTGGCAAAGTTATTGTGAGTAGTTAGTTGTTGATATTATTTAAGTCCATAAAGTACAATGTGAGACAAATGTGGGCCAAGGGTGTATTGCAAAAGTAAAATAAAAGGCTAAAGAAAGAGAATGCAATAGCACAAATGTAGACAATTCCCATAATAAAAATATATATTTATAGTGTAAGACCATGCTATTTTTATAAGTGTATCAAGTAATATGGGAAGGACGAATAGGGGAAGTGTATCAAGTAATATGGGGCGGAGGGAGTATTATGTTAGGTTTTGTGTGTTGTGTTGTTATGTATGTATGCAGCTTTGTTGATTACGTGCTTTTCTGTGTGTCGATCATGGTTGTGCCTATTGATCCTATTATGACCCCTACTTGGCGAGTAATCCATCAATTGAGTATTTGTCTACAGGTATAAAGATGTTGCATCCATACTCATTTGGGAATTGGGAGATATTTATGAGAGATTGTTGATAAGTGGACTTTAGGTTCACTTATTTGCATTTAGTTTTAGGTCATTTAGATGCATTTTATGCCATATAGATTCCTTTTCTTTCCCTTTTTCATCATTTCTCATAATCTCATGCTTAGCATTTAGTTTTACTTCATTTGCATATAGTTAGGTTGCATATAGGTTATTTCATTTGCATATGCATCCCCCCTCCCCCATCTAATATTTTATTGGAGTGTTTTGAAGCTAAACAAGCAAGAAAGAGGCTCTAAACAGGGGAGCGGGCGCTCCATAGAAAGAGGAGCGGGCGCTCCATATGTGAAGAAACGAAGGCAAGATGGTAGTAGCTTGGAGCGGCCCGGAGCGGGCGCTCCAAGCCTGAAGCAGGCGCTCCATTTTGCAAGGAGCGGGCGCTCCGTCGCCCAGATTTGGTATTTCGATTTTGGTTTTGTATCGGTCGATTTCGGTTTTGTATCGGTTTTTTTAGACGATTTCGGTTTTTTGTTTTATGGTTTTGCCCTTAGTAATTTGGGGTATAAAAACCCATTTTGTTATAATGATAAGAAAATTGTTTTTTAATTTCTGAACTATTATTAGCTTAATTAGATAGAGAAGTAGTTTTTAGAGAGATAAAGTAGATCTAGAAATTGTGAATTGAAGCTTTTGAGGCTATTTCCATGGAGTTTTGCCATTGATTGTCATCTCTTAATGAGTACTTCTTCTATCTCTTTTCTTTATTTGCTCTATTACTTGTTTTATTTTGTTTTAGCATTTGATTAGTAGTGATTAGTTAATGATTAGCTCGTTTATGTTGATTTTCACCATTGTTGATTCACAAACGTTGTTTGAAGCTTTTTATTTTGCCTTTTGTCATGGCTAGAGAGTATTTCCTTAGCTAGGGGAAGGGGATGACCTAGGTGATCATGAGTTGACCCTAAAAGTCAAGCTAGGGGGTTAGACTTAGGTGAAATTAGGTTGTCTAACCTATTTATTAGCTTGTTTAATTGATTGATCACCATTTGAACTTGATTTGGAGATCAAAAGTGAAGGATTGAGAGATGAAACTTTTGATGGACCCTATGCTAGTCATTAGGTTGACTTCACCATGAGAATAAGTGATTGGCTTTCTAGGACCTTAATCGAATCGCTATGAGTTGTGGAAATACTTGATTAATTGATTTTACCATGAGAATAGGTAAAATTGGTTGATTAGGTCCTCCTAATTAGCTCGAGAGAGTAATCAAGAAACATATGAGTGACTTAGTCCCTTAGTTGACCCTAATGAATCCCCTTGACTTGATAAATAGGTTAGCTAATGGTTAACTAGTGATTCCCTTATCCCTAGTGTTTTCCTATTATTGTTGAACCCGATCATTTACTTTAATTGTTAGCTAATTTGTTCTTAATTTCTTAGTTAATCAATTAATTTCAAAAACCACTAAAAATAGGCTTAGCTCGCTTAATCGCTTTCAAAACCTTGTTTAATCCTTGCTTCCTCGTGGATTCGACCCTTTCTTACCCTATATTAGGCTAAGTTAGGTTTCATTAATTTGGCACGTGCAACGACCGTGTCAATCGTTTTCTCACTTATGTTGCTACGTTTATTTTTGTTTAAGTTACTTTATGAATTATTAATTTAAAGTTCCTTGAGTTGGTTATAGAGTACGTTTGAGCGAGGTTTGGATAATGTTTTTGACAATTATTATGGTTTTAAGTATTTATTATAGTATTTATTTATTGTTTTCCTCTGTAAAATTCGGAGTAAGACGATACGTTATCACACGGGCGATATTGCTTCGATAATTTTCTGATTTTTAGTTGGAAAATATATGTTTTATAAAAGAGAGAATTATCGGGGTGTTACAAAGTGGTATTAGAGCTTAGGTTTTTATTGGCCTTTCGTGCCAAAACTATTTTTTTAGGCGCCTAATTATTTACAAAGTTATTGTTATGTAAACAAGCTCCTAGTTATTCATTTTGGAGAATTTAAGGTCTATTTTTACAAAAAAGTTCAAATTACATTTTGTTCGAAATTTTATTTTCGAATCTTATTTATTTTATTTTCGGTTTTTTTTTAAATTTTTGGATATAGAAATTAGAATTTTAATTTTATTTTATTTTCGGATTTCTTTTGGGAATTTTTGAAATTTAATTTCATTTCATTTTATTTTCGGTATTTATGTAGATTTTTCGAAAATTATTTTGTCTTGCTTATTTATTTTATTTAAGTGAGATGGGTAGACTATGATGGACATATAGGATAGAAATATCATATGTCTGCACTTAAATGTTGTGTTCAATTTATTTCCTATTTGCTAATATGTTCAGCTACTTTATGTTTGCGAGTCTGTTTAGTTAATTCAGTAATGTTAGTTTGTTCAGTACTTCTTGTCTGTTAAACTATTTTGGTATGTTCAACTATTTTAGTCTGTTCAGTTGTTTTTAGTTTTCATACATGTTCAGTCGCTTTGGTCTGAATGTTGTCTGATCTATGTATGATTGTCTGAATTTATGAATCATGCTTACATGTTTAATTACATGTTCTCCATGATTAGTTGACTATTTATTTATTTCGTGGATTTAATTTATTCGTTTATTTATTTATCGTTGGGAATATACGCTAATAGAGAGCAGTGTTCATTGTAGATGTCTTGCTGAACAGTAGATGGAGCATTAGGTATGTATGATAGTGAAGCTGACCAAGTGGGAAGCCATTACAACCCCATCATACTTAGTGACGATGAGTCTGACACTGAGTATGTGCTTGAGAGCTACACCAGTTTAGATATTGGGTTACGACGTATTTTGAGGATAGATGTTGATAGTGATGATGAAGTATCACAAGAGTTCGACCGAGCTAGAGGTTAAACCCGTAAGAATATCTATGATGCTTATATGAACGCTTTATTGGATAGTGACACTGATAGTGAAGATAAGATTGAGGTTTTTGATGAACCTTCATCTAAAAGAGTCAAAAGAACGACTAGAGCCGAGGAGCCAAACTATAATTGTGTAATTGAGGATATGGAAGATTTTGAAGATTTGATTTCAATCCTGAGAAGTACAAGGAGAATAAGGATAGGAATCATGATGTTAGTCCATGCGATTTATTTAATGTTTATTTTGTTAGCATTTTGTCGAATAAGGTAGCTACGCTACATTGGTTTTTTATTTAGTGCCTTTTATTTGAGGAATTAGTTAGTAAATTCTTGTTATGGATTGAGAAATATTTATTGTTACTATTTTTAGGAGAAATAAAATAGGAATAAATGACAGGAATAATCTCAAATATGACCGTTCCGCTCAAAATAATCTCAAATATGAGTTATTGTAGAATAATCCAAACTACTAGGGGTACCTTCCCAAGATAATCCAAACTTTATTTTTCCTGCATTTAGTGATCCATTTTGGGACTACTATACATCGTAGAATTAAGAGTTTAGATTATTTTGAGAAGATGCCCCCAATAGTTCGGATTATTCTAGAATGACCCATAGATGAGATTATCTTGAGCGGGACGATCATATTTAGGATTATTCCAGTCAATTTTTCCTATTATCCTTTTAGTTATACAAGTTGAGCAAAAATTATTTAGTACGCGAATGGGAATTATTTTTACTTTTATTTCTCGTGATTGGCTATTTAATTCTTGTGTGATCGTCAAACGTGAATGATTAAGCAAGTAAGTGACATGATTTTCTGTGCTTGGACTTGTTTCAAATAGATTCCAATTTATTCTTGAGGCAATCTTAAATGGTCAAATGTTTCTTTTCGATACTTTATAGAATGGCTATTAGTTGTAAGTCGTAGCCTGAAATTAGATGTTTGAGTTTCTCGTGTTTTTCACGCAGTAGAATAACCAACAACGATGTCGCCCTAGTCTCGACCATTCGTCTGTTGGCAGAGAGACTGACTCAAGAGAGAACCGAACATCCTGACACAGCAGGTAAATTGCTCGAGAAACTAGCTAAGGTTAAGCCACCGTATTTTAAGGGACAATCTGACCCAACATTCCTAGAGAGGTTTATTAGGGAATTCGATAAGATATTTGGAGTTGTTAATTGTTCTGCGGCAATGAAGGTGGATCAAGTCGTGATGTATGTGAAGGATGAGGCTGATCTTTGGTGGAAGGAGAACGGGATTAGGAATAGTACCGAGGCTGATTTCAATTGGGATTCCCTTACCACTGCTCTTAGAGAAAAGTTTACCCTGCTTTCATGAGGAAGCAAAAGGCCCAAGAGTTTATTAACCTTAGAATGAGGAATAAGTCTATTTCTAAGTATTACAACAAGTTCATAGCTTTGTCTAGATTTGCACCTGAGGTAGTTGCCACTGAGGAATTGAAAGCTCAGAGATTTGAGCAAGGTTTGACTGAGGAAATTCAACAGCTAGGAGGTTGTACGTTTCCCTCTAATCTCATAGAATTCAATTTGGGAGACCTAGATGTTATTCTAGGAATGGATTGGCTTAGTTCTCATAAAGCCAAGATAGATTGTGAAGCTCAGAGAGTAGTTTTGAAGATCCTTCGGGAAAGTCGATTTCATACCGACGTTTTGGAAACCTAAGAGTTTTGGGATCATTTCTGCTACGCAAACTGAAAAGTTGATAAGTAAAGGTTGTGAAGTATTCTTGTGTAGTGTGCGAGATGTAAGTAAGGAAGTTGAGTCGAGAATTGAGGATGTACCTATTGTGAATGAGTTCTTAGATGTGTTTCCAAGTGAGATTTCTGGAATGTCGCATAAGAGAGCCGTTGAGTTTACCATAGACTTAGTTCCTGGTACTGCACCTATTTCGAAAGCACCTTACAGGATGGCACCTCCTGAGATGAGTGAATTGAAGACTCAATTGTAAGAATTGTCGGAGAAAGGTTACATTAGACCTAGTGCGTCACCTTGGGGAACACCAGTTTTATTTGTGAAGAAGAAAGATGGTAATATGAGGTTGTGTATTGATTATCGTGAGTTGAACAATGTGATGATTTTAAGAACAAGTATCCTTTACCTAGGATAGATGATCTTTTCGATCAGTTGAATGGAGCTAGTGTTTTCTCGAAGATTGATTTGCGTTCAGGGCATCATCAATTGAAGGTAGCCGATAAGGATATACCTAAGACTGCTTTTATAACGAGATATGGTCACTATGAGTTTACTGTGATGCCATTTGGGTTAACCCATGCACCTGCAATATTTATGGACTTGATGAATTGGATTTTCCATATTCTTAGACAAGTTTGTCGTAGTATTCATTGATGACATTTTGATTTACTCGAAGAATGAAGGAGAGCATGATGAGCATTTGAGAATGATTTTGGAGACGCTTAGGAGAAATCAATTGTTTGCCAAGTTCTCTAAGTGTGAGTTCCGTTTGGAGAAAGATGCATTTTTAGGTCATTAAGTGTCTAAGGAAGGAGCTTCTGTGGATCCTGCGAAGATATAAGCCGTTAGTGAGTGGCCTAGACCGAAGAATGTGTCTGACATAAGAAGTTTTCTGGGATTGGCTGGTTATTATAAAAGGTTTTTCGCAGATTTCTCGAGGATAGCGAGACCTATGACCACTTTAATGAAGAAAGAGTCAAAGTTTGAATGGAATGAGAAGTGTGTGGAAGCCTTTCAGATTTTGAAGGATCGTTTAACCTTTGCACCTATGTTGACTTTGCCCGATGGGAATGATGGATTCGAGGTATATAGTGATGCTTCGAAGAATGGTCTGGGATGTGTGTTACAGTAGAATGGGAAGGTGATTACGTATGCATCGCGTTAGTTGAAGCCGTATGAGTCTAATTACCCTACCCATGACTTAGAGTTAGTTGCCATTGTGTTTGAATTGAAGATTTGGAGACATTATCTATATGGAGCGATTGTGAAGATATCCACCGACCATAAGAGTTTGAAGTATATTTTCACTCACAAGGATCTCAATATGATACAAAAGAGATGGTTAGAGTTTATCAAGGATTATGGCTTAGATATCGAGTATCATGAAGGAAAGGCGAATATCGCCGCCGATGCTTTGAGTAGGAAGACAAGCCATAGCGTGAATGCGTTGGTAGTTTCCGAATAGTTGTATCGAGATATGCAAAGGATCAACCTTGAGATTTAGAATCCTAGAGAGATAGAAGCAGGATTGAGCGCTTTGTCGTTAGGATCGTCGATTTTCGATGATAATTTGGCGAGTCAAGTTGGAGATGAACATCTTGATAAGATTAAAGAGAAGATGAAACAAGGAAAGGAAGTTGATTTTAAGATCCATGAGGATGGAAGTCTGAGATGCATAGGAAGGTGGTGTATACCACAGAATTATGAAGAGCTTAAGAGGAAGCTTATGGAGGAATGTCACAATACTCCGTATTCTATAGACCCTGGTGGTGATAAGTTGTATAAATACCTTAAGGAGAATTATTGGTGGAAGAATATGAAGCAAGAAGTTGCTGAGTTCGTATCCAAGTGTTTGACTTGCTAGAAAGTGAAGATAGATCACAAGAGACCTATGGGAAAGGTAAAGTCGTTAGAAGTCCCTGGATGGAAATGGGATTCGATTTCTTTGGATTTCATGACAACATTGCCAAAGACCAAGACTGGCAGTGATACTATTTGGGTGATTGTGGATCGATTGACTAAATTTGTCGTCTTTATCCCGATCAAAGAGACGTGGAAGAAAAAGAAACTTGCAAAGACTTATATCAATTACGTCGTGAGACTCCATGGTGTGCCGAAGGATATTATTTCAAATCGTGATTCGAGATTTTTCTCGAAGTTTTGGCAGAAAGTTCAGGAGAATCTTGGAACTACGTTGAAGATGAGTACTGTTTTTCACCCTACGACAGATGGTCAGACTGAGAGGGCTAATTAGACTATGGAGGACATGTTGAGAGCATGTGCGATTGGTTTTCAAGGAAGTTGGGAAGACCAATTAGATTTGATTGAGTTTTCATACAATAATAGTTACCATGCGAGTATAAAAATGGCACCATTTGAAGCTTTGTATGGACGGAAATGTAGAAGTTCTATTTGTTGGAATGACTTTAGTGAAAATATAGTCCTTGGGACTGAATTCATTGAGGAGACCGTTAAGAATGTGAAGTTGATTCAAGCTAGAATTCAAGCTATCCAGGATAGGCAGAAGAGTTACGCTGATTTGAAGATGCGTGAAGATGAGTTCGTCGTTGGCGGTAAAGTGTTTCTTAAAGTCTCACCGACGAAAGGTGTTATGAGATTTGGTAACAAAGGCAAGTTGAGTTCCAAGTATGTGGGTCCGTATGAGATTTTGCAACGAGTTGGTAAAGTAGCCTACAAGTTGGCTTTGCCGATGGAATTCGAGAAGATGCACGGTGTGTTTCATATCTCGCAGCTTAAGGGGTATATTCCTGATGTGAATCACGTTCTAGAACTCAAAAGAGTTCAGATTGATAGTAGCCTCACGTATGAGGAAAGACCTGTGAAGATTTTGGACAAGAAGGTGCGTAGTACACTCAATAAGGATGTGAGTATCGTGAAGGTACTTTGGTCTAACCATGAGTCCAAAGAGACAACATGGGAAGCCCAGGATGATATGAGGAATAAGTATCCTGACTTGTTTGTTGAGGTGAGTTACGAGGGCGTAACTCGTTTTCTATAAGAGGGGTAGAATCCGGTAGAATTTAGCGCTTTTTGCCTATTTTATGGTATTTTAATACATTTTTATGCTTATTTTCGCAATTTGCACATGTTGGTGAAAAATAACGTGTCCATGAGTGACACATTTGAGTTTGGATTGGTAAACTGTGCACATATGCGACACAAGTTTTTCTGAGTTCTTCATTTTGAAAAGTTTAAGTATAGAATTTTCCCAAACAATTTAGTTTTTCGTTCTTTTAAGAGGGGTAGACTGTAATCCCCCATAACTTTATGAATTTTATAAATTTATTTAAAGTATATCTATAATCATTTTCATATATATTTTATTTAATTATTTAAGTATTGACTATTTTGAAAGTCAAATGATTGTTTAAACGTTTTAAATAGTTATTAATATTTATTGAGTTGAATTTAAGTATTGAATATTTTATTTAAAGGTTTTGGGTCGTGTTTAAAATGATTTTTAATGTTGGGTTGAGGAGCCCAAACTATTTGTTTAAGTTTGATGATCAACTTGAGCCCAAACCTAAGCCTAACCTAAATGCCATAGGTTTTTAGGCAAAACCTATAAATACCCCCCCAAACCCCATAATTGTACACTTTTCATGCTATGTGTTGGTTGTCTGTTTAGAGTCCAACATCGAATAACTTATTAATACTTAAAGTGGAAGTGAATAGAAATAACTTTAGATTTGTGCACGTCTGAAGTTCTGGACTAGTATGAGTTAGAGTGCATGGTGGTAGCCCATGACTTTTATTGGAGTCAGTTTGATCACCGTACCCTATTATTATTTCTAAAAGTTGCTCGATATTGTTGGTCAAGGGGTTACGGAGTCGCGCCCGTAACTCAGTCCTTCATTTTTGAAGACTGGTTTTTTGTTGGACAACTCGATCCATTGTCTCTTGAGTTTACTAATATTTATCATGTTGTATGTCTTGTGGAATCAAGTCTTATTTTACGAGTTGAAGTCTTGAGGTTTGATTGATCATGTTTTATTGCTTAGTAGTATCATGATTAGGTTTCGTGTTTTATTTTATTTATGTATGTACTCAGCTTTGCTGATTACGTGCTTTTCTGTGTGTCGATCATGGTTGTGCCTATTGATCCTGTGATGACCCTTTATTGGCGAGCAGTTTTCAATTGAGTATTTGCCTACAGGTTTGGAAGGCATGATGCATCGTCTCAATTACTTATTTGGGACTTGGAAAGCGTTGTTGAGAGATCATTTTATTACTCTGTTGCCTCTTACTTTTACGTTACTTTAATTAAGTTATTTTATGGATTAATTATTTTAAATTTTTTAAGTTGGTTTTAAATTATCTTTCGAGGTTTGGATTATGGTTTGACAATTATTATGTCCTAAGTATTTAATAAAGTTTTATCTAATGTTTTTCCGCTGCAATACTCTGAGTAAGCCGATACGTTTTCACACGGACGATAATGCCTTGATAATTCTCTATTTTAGTTGGGAAAAATATATGTTTTATAAAGAGAGAATTGTCGAGGTGTTACTAACCTAAGAGTTTCGGAATTATTTCTGCTATGCAAGCTAAGAAGTTAATAAGGGAAGGTTGTGAGTTATTCTTTTTTAGTGTACGAGATGTAAGCAAAGAAGTTGACTTGAAGATTGAGGATGTACCAATCGTGAATGAGTTCTTAGATGTATTTCCTAGTGAGATTTCTGGAATGCCACGTAAGAGAGCTGTTGAGTTTACCATAGACTTAGTTCCTGGTACTGCATCAATTTCAAAAGCGTCGTACAGAATGGCACCTCCTGAGAGGCTGATATGAGTGAGTTTAAGACTCAATTGCAAGAGTTGTTGGAGAAAGGTTCTATTAGACCTAGTGCGTCACCTTGGGGAGCACCAGTGTTGTTTGTGAAGAAGAAGGATGGAAGTATGAGGTTGCGCATCGATTACCGTAAGTTGAACAATGTAACCATTAAGAACAAGTATCCTTGCCTAGGATAGATGACCTTTCCGATCAATTGAATGGAGGTAGTGTGTTTTCAAAGATTGATTTGCGTTCGGAGTATCATCAACTGAAAGTAGCCGATAAGGACATACCTAAGACTACTTTTAGAACAAGATGGTCACTATGAGTTTACTGTGATATCGTTTGGGTTGACCAATGCACCGACAATATTTATGGACTTAATGAATAGGATTTTCCATGAGTTCTTAGACAAGTTTGTCGTAGTATTCATTGACGATACTTTGTTCTACTTGAAGAGAGAAGAAGAGCATGATGAGCATTTCAGAATGGTTTTAGAGACGCTTAGGAGAAATCAATTGAATGCAAAGTTCTCTTAGTGCGAGTTCCGTTGGGAGAAGGTAGCATTTTTGGGTCATTACGTATCTAAGGAAGGAGTTTTTGTGGATCCCGCGAAGATATAAGCCGTTAGTGAGTGGCCTAGACTGAAGAATGTGTCTGATCTTACATAAGAAGTTTTCTGGGATTAGCTGGTTACAATAGGAGGTTTATGAAAGATTTCTCGAGGATAGCGAGACCTATGTCTACTTTAATGAAGAAGGAATCGAAGTTTGAGTGGAATGAGAAGTGCGAGGAAGCTTTTCAGATTTTGAAGGATCGATTGACCTCTGCACCTGTTTTAACCACGTCCGATGGTAATTTTGGATTTGAGGTATATAGTGATGCTTCGAAGAATGGTTTGGAATGTGTGCTACAACAGAATGGGAAGGTGATTGCGTATGCATCGCATCAGTTGAAATCGTATGAGTCTAATATCCTACCCATGACTTAGAGCTAGCTGCTATTGTGTTTGCATTGAAAATTTGGAGACATTACCTCTATGAAGCGACTGTGAAGATATTCACCGACCATAAGAGTTTGAAGTACATATTTACTCACAAGGATCTCAATATGAGACAGAGGAGATGGTTAGAGTTGATCAAGGATTATGACTTAGATACCTAATACCATGAAGGGAAGACGAATGTCGTCGCCGATGCCTTGAGTAGAAAGACGAGCCATAGCGTGAATTCGTTGCTAGTTTCCGAAGAGTTGTATTGAGATATGCAAAGGCGTAGCCTTGAGATTTTGAATCCCGAAGAGATAGAAGCAAGCTTGAGCACTTTGTCGTTGGGATCGTCGATTTTCGATGAGATCTTGGAGAGTCAAGTTAGAGATGAGCGTCTTTACAAGATTAAGGAGAAGATGAAGCAAGGAAAGGAAGTGGATTAAAGATGCATGAGGATGGAAGTTTGAGATTCAAAGGAATGTGGTGTATACCACAGAAGTGTGAAGAACTTAAGAGGTAGCTTATGGAGGAAGGTCACAATACTTTGTATTCTGTACACCCTGGTGGTGATAATTTGTATAAAGACCTCAAGGAGATTTATTGGTGGAAGAATATGAAGCGAGAAGTAGCCGAGTTCGTATCCAAGTGTTTGACTTGCCAGAAAGTGAAAATAGACCACAAGAGACCTATGGGAAAGGTCCAATCGTTAGAAGTCCTTGGATGGAAGTGGTATTCGATATCTATGGATTTTGTGACAGCGTTGCAAAGACAAAGAGTGGCAATAATACTATTTGGGTGATTGTGGATCGTTTGTCTAATTTTGTCTTCTTTATTCCAATTAAGGAGAGATGGAAGAAGAAGCAACTTGCGAAGATCTATGTCAATCTGATATCACGTATTTATATAGAGTTTTCTCCCTTATTTACAAGCTAATTTGTGCGTCATTGGAGCTCTTGGGAGCTATTTTGTGCTAACTATCGTATATAGATGTGGTTTTGTGTTTTAGTATTGAATTGCAGGTTTTAGGGAGTTTTCTCCCTGTTCCCGAGCCATTTGGAAGCAAGCATGGCTTTACGAGATGTTACGAGGCACGTAGGATGGCTCACGAGCTTTATGGGTAGTTTAGGAGGTCCCAAGACCCCTAAACGTGAAAATTAGAGAGCCAAAGAGTCAAAAAGGAGGTTTCCGTACTCTGATCGGGCAAAAATGGCCCGATCGGGCGAAGAAATATTGATCGGGTATAGATGTTGCGGACCAGATCGGGCGAGGGTTGCCCGATCCGATCGGGCGAGGAAGCATGTCCCCAGACCCGATCGTGTGCCCACCGCCCGACCCGATCGGGTCCTCTACATTTTGGTTGCTGCTGCTGCTACGCCACACAAGACGCCAGTATGATAATTGTGTTGTGCACCCGATCCACGACCCGATCGGGTGTGCGATCGGGTAGGCTGCAACAATCAATTAAATGCTGCGCCGCTGCTATGCTAAAGCCCAAACACTTGCTGATGACTTTTGGTATTTGACCCGATCGGGTGGGTGCCTCGGGCCCGATCGGGTCTGGCGCACCTATTCGTGGATTTCGACTTTTTGTTTCCGTTTTTAGTTAACTTGAGGGGGTATTACAAATACCGTTTTCCTCATTATTTAGAGACATCTTTTATTCATCTTTTTACTGCTTTAGACTAGTGTTACTACTCATTGTTCTTAGTTTAATTCAAACACTTTAGATTAATTTAGAGGTGATCAAACCTATTTCGATTTCAATAAAAGTTCCTGCTTTCCGTCAATTGGTATTTTTTCTTACCCTAATCTCTTTTGTTATTCTTGATTGCTTAGTTTATTTATTTAATCGTTCATGATGCAATTGTTAGGGTTTTCAATTAGTTTTGTCGTTGTTAATTCGATTATGAGTGAGTAGTTCTCTTTCTAGGGTGTTAGATAGGAAAGCCATGTTTATACCATGATTGTGATTTAGACTCCTATTGATTTCTAGGGCTTGATTAGGGTGATTATGATGTGGTTTGTTCTTTATTGAGTAATTAACGTTATTGCGCAGTTTCTTTGGTTGCTTGTGGTTAATAGTTGTTTGCACAGATCCGTCTTACGACTAGAGGCCTAGGACACGTCAGTAGTTTTGATTACGTTAGTGAACATGCGGCGTATGTTGAACTATGAGCGTTGAGTCTTAACCATAGCTCAACATAGGCTCTAATCCCCCGACTCTTGATTTAGGTTTTGATAGTAGTTGCCCTTGTTTGATTGGTATAAGCATGGTGGACCGACCTAATACCCTAGGTTTTAGTCCATAGTTAAATCCTCGATTTTTCCCGTCTTTCTTAGCTTAATCATTAGTTTAATTAATTCTTCTCTGATTTACTCTGGAGTAGCTGAATTGGTTGAATATTGATTTAGAAACTCTGTCTCCCTGTGGATTCGACCCTGCTTCCACTGACTACATTAGTTAGAGGACCGTAGGTTTATTTTTGAATAGGCGATACGACTAAAACCTATCACAAGCACATAGTGAGACTCCATGGTGTTCCTAAGGATATTATTTCGTATCGTGATTCGAGATTTCTCTCGAAATTTTTACAGAAAGTTCAGCTGAATATTGGAACTACTCTTACTGCTTTTCACCCTGCGATAGATTGTCAGACTGAGAAGACCAATCAGACGATGGAAGATAAGTAAAGAGCATGTGCGATTAATTTCCAAGGAAGTTGGGTATACTAATTAGATTTGATTGAGTTTTCAGACAATAGTTACCATGCGAGCATCAAGATGGCTCCATTTGAAGCCTTGTGATAGAGAATTTTTGCGTCGCTAGACAAAAATTCCAAATCAAACCTAACTAACCAAATACTAGTACGTGAAAAGTAAGGGTCAAGATCCACAGAGACTAGACTAGAACTAAGCACATAAGTGAACATGTAAGCTAAACCGAAGAGAAGAAGTTGATTGATTTTGAACTCAATTATCACTAATAAGTCAAATAAAAGGGTTGTAAATCGATAGAAGAAGGCGTTAGGGGGTGATAGAGATCCAATGCAATGAGATTGATTTACAAAATGAGATTAAAGGAGTATGTGATAGGGGATTGAATTAAGATGTTGCAACCATGAACTCCTCTTTCAAGGATGCTCAAGGTGATGCAACACTCTCAATTAGGGGTTAGATAGTCAATGATGGAACATGAGGTCGGAATTAGCTAAGTTTAACCCAATCTCGATTTTCGGATGTTGAATGGGTTAAGACTCTAAGAAAGGTGGGATTTCTCACTCAACCTTATTTAGAGATAGCAATTCCAACTTCATTGTATATCTCAACAATCTACACCTAAAGGGCAATCCATTGGTTTATTGAGTTAAAGTTAGGCCTTTCAACTTTACCCTAGTCAATCAATCAATGGATTTGCGAATCCAACCCACCAAACATGCCAATTTAGGGCCTCATATCATGAAACAATGTCCATTGCACCTTCACCCAACCCCCTAACTAAAAGACTACTCAAAGTTGGTTCTCATATTAACTAAACTAGTTCTGCAATGCAAATAGGAGATTAGTAAACCAAAAATCATTGCTTTTTCATTCATACTAATGTTTGCAATAGAGAAGAGCATAAGCAAGTGAAGAAGAGCAACTAAAAGTAAGACTTCAATGAGAATGAGTGATATTGAAACTACTATAAAAGTAAAAGCAAGAATATTTGATAATGTAAAGCAATAAATGAGAGCAAAGAGAAGAAAAGTTACTAAAGCTTCATTAATACTCCTCAAAAATCTGAAATTCTTCTTCAAATCACCATTAAAGACCTTGAAAAACACCTAAAGCTCACTCAAAAGTCTAACCTCTCAATAGCTCTCTAGAGTTCAAAAAAGGAAATTAGAATAATGTAATTTTAGGTCAAAAAGGTATTTATACAACCCCCAACTAAGGGCAAAAAGGGAAAGAGAAAATAAAATAGACGGTTTCTGCGAACCCGCAGTGATCGGGCGATCCATAATGGTGATCGCCCGATCACCATGAGGCAGGAACTCTGGGAAAAACCACAACCATGATCGGGCGATCACTTTTGTGATCGGGCGAGGCTTTGGGCGATCCATAGGTGGATCGGGAGATCCACCGGCCCGGGTTGCTTTGTCTTCTTCTCCTCTCTTCCTTTGTTTTTGGGCTTGGGCTTCCTTCTTTCTTTTCTTTCTTTCATTCTTTTCTTCCATCCCTCTTTCTTAAACTTGGACTTGGGCTCTATTCTTTCTTTCTTTCTTTCTTCATTTGGGTTGGCCCTCAACTTCTTCCATTCCAATCTTCTTTGCTTTGCACTCATCTTTTTCCTATATATTAGTCATATACAAGAAAATTACAATACAAAGCATATGGAATAGAAAATAAGAATAGAAAACCATGAAAAATGAGAGAAAATCAAAGAAAATAGTGAAAAGCTGCAAATAGGACGGAGATGATAAAAATAGATGTAAGAAGTAAGGAAACACCAAGAAAAAACAATGAAATGGACCAAAAAGCTACCTTATGAGTGCGATAAATCTCATTCATCAACTTCCCCCAAACTTGACTCTTTGCTTGTCCTCAAGCAAATCAAAATGGATGACTAGACGATGCAC
Source organism: Patellifolia procumbens (assembly GCA_947645195.1). NCBI lineage: Eukaryota > Viridiplantae > Streptophyta > Magnoliopsida > Caryophyllales > Amaranthaceae > Patellifolia > Patellifolia procumbens. The sequence goes on from CANSGD010000193.1 coordinate 10,208,969, forward strand.
AAAGGTGACTCGATAAAACCAACAAAATGAGACCACCAAAAGGGGGAAAGGGAGGAAACCAGACAAACTCACTTTCGTGGAGACTACGGTTGCATTTAGCATATGCAACAAGCCCTTTAAACCCCTAGGATGACCCTAGTGGACGAGGATGGTCTCGTGAGGGTTTTCTAGAAGGCATACCCACAAAGCCAATACACCAACTCAAACGAGAAACAACCCAAGAATGGAAACATCACCAAGGTATGAGAGATGGAGTCATGAGCGGACCACAAGCAAGCATATATGAGAATGTTTTCTTTCAATTCCAACACAACACATGAGTAGGGAAGGAGGTTGTGAGATGAGCTAAACTAAGGTGTAAGTTTAACAAATTCTCTAACTTTCCACTACTTTCAACGCCATTACTCCAAGGGTCATTTAGTTCACAAACTCATGTATAGGATGAAAAAATCAACTCAAGTAACTCTATTCCTCAATGTGCGAAAAATTTTCCCCCAAACTTAGCTTTTTCATTATTATGGGGATGAAGATATGTGAAATAGTGATGCAACTACCAAGGAGTGCGGGGCTTAGTCTTCGCCCTATTTGTGCGGTCCGCCCACTCACGAAGTAGACATGTTTCTCAGGCACGGTACCAAGTACTCGGTCGGAGACGCACTAGGAGGAAAAACATTCATACTCAAGCCGCAAAGATCCCGTCGTCACTAGGGAGTTCTACTTCACTTTTTCGAACCCCCACTTGAGCATTGGAATGCGCTAGGACCTTGGTTACTAACCACCCTTTCGAAACTCTTAATGAAAATATGCATTTTTTTTCTTTTTGTTTCCTTTTTGTTTTTTTTTTAGGCTACTAGCCTTTTTTTAAGAAACCAATTTTTTTCTTTATCGGGTGGTGAAAATGCCAAGCTATTTGGGTTAGATTATCAAATGCACTAGGGGACTCAAGTTATGAGAACCAAGTAAGGACTTCCTATATCATGAAGGATAGAATTAAGTGACTTGTTTAAGGAGAATCTTGTTGTTTTTGTTTATGAGTTATTTGACTTGATGGCAACAACAAAGTTTAAGTCATCTCAAAACTCCCTAATCTACACATGTTCCAATATTAGGGCACACAATTCCATTCTCATTTTTGCTTGCTTTGGTCATCGTAAACTCTTTTAAATAGAAACGATCTTGGGTGTTTGTTTTTTTCTTGAGTTTTATTTATTCTAAGAGCTTCCTTTTTTCTTTTCTTTTTTCAAAAATAAATTTTCCTTCTTTTTTTTTTCACAAGGAAGATAGGAAAACACAATAAAAGATTTTTACAAAAGAAGAAAGGGAAAAATAAAATAAAATGGGAGAAAAGTTTGTACAAAGGTGTTTCGAAGACTTTGGATTTTTCAAGTGGGAGCTAGAGCAATCGAACTCATCAATCACAAATCAAGCAATAAGGACCCAACCTTAACCAAGTATGTGCACTAGAAATAAAGGAACCATGGGGTAGACAACAACATATAGGGCACCAACATCCAACAACAATCAACAACATGACAATAACCATCACCAAAACATCTATGCATGCAAATGAGACATGATAAGGCACAAAATATCTCAAGTCTAATAATTAAGCACAAGTCCTTGATCGCCTTATGATGCACCCCCAAACTTAGAATGAACATCGTCCCGATGGTACGAAGTGAGAAAACAGGTGGAGGTGATCAAGGGCGATCTATATCCCACCTTCCGGGGGAGGGAATGGGTGTGGGGGCCATGAGGGATAGTTTGGGTAAGGTGGAAAAAAGTTTTGACGAACTTGATAGTCGTACATTTGGTCTTGCCTTCACCGCATACCATCCACGTCTTGGCGTAGAGTGCCAAGTGTCGCACTCATGCTATTGAGCCTAGCATCCATGCCACGGTAGTTAACATCAATGCTATCAAACCTAATGCTCATGCTATCATAGTGAGCATTGATGTTATCAAACTGAGCGTAAATATTTTGAAAATGGGTGCTTTGCTCACTATCCATGGCCTCAATAGCGGCACCAATAGAACTAAAATCATAAACATAAGAAGAGGACGTACCTTTGCCAGATGGGCCGGCTTCGTCCATGGGGTTAGTGGGTTGTCGTTGTTGTGGTCGTCGACGTTGTTGTTGTTGTTGTTGTTGTTGTTGTCTCCTCGCCTCATCAATGGAATGAGCTTGCAACTCCACTTCCCTTGGGGCGATCTCCCACGCCATGAGGTAGGGGTGCGCTCCATCTCCAAACCGGGTTAGTGTGGGGTTCGGAAGGTGACAATAATCGAACTCTCGCACTAACCAAATGATTCTATCATGGTTGCCTTCGATGTAGCGGTAGAAATTCATTTGATGCAATGTTGCATCATCAAGAAAGATCCGTTGAGATATTGGTGCCATGGTGTTGAATTCTTCATCGGTGTGCCAATACCTTGCTATCATACTTATCATCCCGCCCAAGATAATATCCTTGCGGTGATGAACACCATCACGGAGCATGATAAATCTTTGAATGAGATGCTCGGCAAAGTCGATTGGCACGGGCATAACTTTTGGGCGTCACATGGTCCAAAGAGCCTTTCCCTCATCCTTGCTAGCGTTACCAAGTTCCGCTCGTCCATATATGCAATACACAAGAAGACGGTGGACGTAGCGGACGGCCGGATGTATGATGTGGGAAGACTTTGGATTTTTAGGTGGGTTATAGTTTCCAGTGATATCTCTCCATGTTCTTTCAAACTCATACCCATTGAATTCATTGGTGACATACTTGTTTAAGGGAGCTTCCGTATCCCAACCAAAAATCTTGCTGAGGAAAACATAGTCTACCTCCCTATGAATGTTAAATAGTTGGAAGGAGATTTGAGGATAATCCTCATCATCCTCGTCCTCATTTACGTCAACAATTGTACACTCGACCGTGGAAAGGAACTCAAGTGTAAGACGCTCATAGGTGAAGGCGGGGGGCATGGATATGAAGTTGACCCACCCTAAACGGTCACATAGCTCAAGAGCTTCCTCAAAAATACCTAAATTGCGAAGTACTCTCTCATCAAAGCATTTGGTGGGCTTGATTGCACGACCTAAGAGAGACACAAAGCGTTCTTGGTGGATTTTTGAGGTAAGTGTGATGCCCATTTGCCCCCATGGTGTTTTTGAGGAGGAAGTGGATGGTGTGGCTCGTTTTGAAGTTTTTGTAGCTTTGATTTTTGGGGCCATTTGTGAGGAGTGGAAGTTTGTTGATGGGTGTGGAATTTATGGAGAATGTCTCGACCATAATTAACAAGGTCCCCAACCACAAACCTTCAAATATAATGCACAATTCAAGGTACCCAACAATGAAGACCAAAGCATACACCAATTCAACCAAAGGCAACCAATCAACAATCCAACAATGTATCACTTCCATGGAGACAAGCACACAACCAAGATTTTTAGTCTAACACTACTCCAACTAAGACCAATTCACACTCAAAACTCCAAAGAAACCAATAATAACCAATTCAAGGTTCAACAAAATAAGTCTAGGCATTCCTTTCTCAAATAAACAAGAGTATGAGCAAAAATGGTGGAGTAAGGAACAAAAAGAGAATGAAGAAATTGTATACCAAATAGTGAGTACAATCCTTCCTTGAAGCTTGGGAATGTTCCTTCAACCTTTGTTAAGCTTCCATTGCCTTCCAACTTGTTAAAATTTGAAGTTCTTGAAGATGGTGGAAATTTGGGGTTTGCTGGTGTTTTGGGTAAATGAGTGGGAAAATGGTGAAGAAATGTGGATTTTGTGGAGTAGTATAAAGGATGAGGTTGTTTGTTTGAGATTTTGAAAGAAAAATGAGTGAGATTGATGTAGAATTGAGAGTATGAGGGTTAGGGTTTGAGAAGAATAGAAGGGATGAAGATGAAGATGAGAGTGAGAGATGAAGGGGAATGGGAGGTAGAGAAGGGGGGTGGGACGGTGAGGCTTGAGTTAAATTTTTTTTTTTTTTGAAATCTGCTGGGCGAAAAAAGGGATCGGCCGATCACATAGGCGATCGCCTATGTGATCGGGCGATCAGAAATGGGCGAAGTTGAGAGAGTTACTGCCTACCCCTGATTGGGCGATCAGGGAAAGGCCTGCTGTGCTGTCCGCCCCCTTTTTTTCAATTTTTTTTTGTTTTTCCCCTTTTTGTTTTCATTTCATTTTTTTTCTTTTCAAAATTTTTTTTCTCTCTTCTCTTTTTTCCTAACAATTGACTATTATTTTTTTCTTTTTTCCTAATTACCCCCTTTTTCCTTCCTCTCTCTTTTTTTTTCAATTACCCTTTTTCTCTTTCCTCTCTTTTTTTTTCCTAATTATCTCTCAACTCATTTTTTTTTTAAATTCACCATTTCTCACATGGTCAACCTCAAATGCTCATAGCCATCCAAAACACCAAAAAAAAGAAAAAAAATAGAAAATAAAAATCAAATAATCACAAGGTTAGACAAGTGTCAAATAAAATAATCGAAAAATTAAGAGAAAAAGGATAGAAAAATTGGGTTGCCTCCCAATAAGCGCTTGTTTTGAAGGTCATTAACTTGACCATAAAAGGATATCACTTCTCTTGGTGTGAGGTGCCAAACTCCTCAAGATTGATGGAGAACACTTTTTCGACTTGGTCTCCTTCACAGTAGATTTTCAATCTTTTCCCATTAACTTGAAAGGAGCACGTTGCTTCACTCTTTATCTCCACCGAACCATATGGGAGCACATTGACCACCTCAAAAGGTCCGCTCCACCTAGACTTCAACTTGCCCGGAAAAAGCTTCAAGTGTGAGTTGAATAGAAGCACCTTATCCCCTTTTGCAAATTCTCTCTTCAAGATGTTCTTGTCATGAAAGGCCTTTGTTCTTGCCTTGTAAATGCTTGCACAATCATAGGCCTCTTGCCTAAGCTCCTCCAAAGCATGAAGATCCAACCACCTTTTCTCACAGGCACTCTTCAAATCAAAGTTTATGTGCTTGATAGCCCAATGTGCTCGATGCTCTAACTCAACCGGTAGGTGACAAGACTTGCCATAAACAAGCTTGTAAGGGGTGGTGCCAATAGGTATCTTAAAAGCGGTTCGATATGCCCACAAGGCATCATCGAGCTTCAAAGACCAATCTTTTCTCGCCCTCTCTACTGTCTTCTCCAAGATGGTCTTAATCTCCTTATTTGAGATCTCGGCTTGACCACTAATTTGAGGGTGATAAGCCAACCCAACCTTGTGGTTCACTCCACACTTCACAAGCAATGATTGAAATGACTTTTTGGCGAAGTGAGAGCCACCATCACTTATGACGGCTCTAGGAATACCGAATCTTGGGAAGATAATCTTCTTAAACATCTTCAATACTACTTTGGAGTAATTTGTTGGAGATGCAATTGCCTCGACCCACTTTGATACATAATCAACGGCTACTAGGATGTATTGGTTACCACAAGAGGAAGGGAATGGGCCCATGAAGTCAATAGCCCATACATCGAACATTTCAAGGTCAAGGATAGTGTTGAGCGGTATCTCATGTCTCCTTGAAATGGTCCCCATCCTTTGGCATCTATCACAACTCTTGATGAAGCTCCAAGTGTCTCTAAACATGGTTGGCCAATAGATACCACTTTGAAGTATCTTGGCCACCATCTTGTTGGAGCTCATATGCCCCCCACATGGTGAAGAGTGGCACATTTCCAAGACGCTTCGAACTTCATCATCAGGCACACACCTCCTATATAGACCATCGGACCCTCTCTTGTACAATAGTGGCTCATCCCAAATAAATTGCTTTGCATCATGCCTAAGTTTTCGCCGTTGTTGCTTTGTGAAATTCGGAGGAATCACGCTACAAGCTAGGTAATTAACGATGTCGGCAAACCGTGGCAAGCTTGACCTCTCAACCGCATATAGAACGTCGTCCCTCATGTAGTCATCAATGGGAAGAGCCAGGAAATCACCCTCATCACAAACAATTCTTGAGAGGTGATCCGCCATAAGATTTTTGGACCCCTTTTTGTCCCTCACCTCAATATCAAACTCTTGGAACAATAACACCCAACGAATCAACCTTGGCTTGGCATCCTTTTTCGCCATCAAGTACTTGAGGGCGGAATGATCCGTATAAACAATGGTTTTGGACCCCACAAGGTATGCCCGGAATTTCTCAAAAGCATACACCACCACTAGTAGTTATTTCTCCGTGGTGGTGTAGTTCTTTTGGGCCTCATTGAGCGTTTTGCTTGCATAGTGAATGACATGGAGCTTCCCTTCCTTTCTTTGACCCAATATCGCCCCAATGGCGATATCACTCGCATCACACATGAGCTCAAAGGGAAGACTCCAATCCGGTGCTTGAACAATTGGAGCCGAAATGAGAGCACTTTTTATTCTAGCAAAGGCATCTAAGCAAACATCATCAAATTCAAACTCGTTCTCCTTTTGGAGCAAAGATGTGAGCGGTTTGGCGACCTTTGAGAAATCCTTGATGAAATGTTGGTAAAAACCGGCGTGACCCAAGAAAGACCTCACTCCCTTCACATTTGTGGGAGGGGATAGTTTCTCAATGACCTCAATCTTGGCTTGGTCAACCTCAATTACTTTATGTGACACTTTATGGCCAAGAACAATTCCCTCTTGGACCATAAAGTGGCATTTTTCCCAATTGAGGGCCAAGTTAGCTTTCTCACGCCTCTCCAAACATCAAACGAGATTCACAAGGCAATCATCAAAAGATCCTTCACAAACGGAGAAGTCATCTATAAAAACTTCCATCTCCTTCTCAATCATATCGGCAAAAATAGCCATCATACAACGTTGGAAGGTGGCGGGTGCATTACACAACCCAAATGGCATCTTACGATAAGCATAAGTACCATAAGGGCAAGTGAATGTAGTCTTTTCTTGGTCCTCGGGATGAATTGGGATTTGAAAGAATCCCGAGAACCCGTCAAGATAGCAAAAGTACTTGTGCACCGCCAACCTTTCAAGCATTTGATCAATAAAAGGTAAAGGAAAATGGTCTTTCTTGGTGGAGGCATTCAACTTTCTATAATCAATGCACATCCTCCACCCCGTCATGGTCCTCATAGGGATGAGCTCGGATTTTTCATTTTTAACAACCGTCATCCCACCCTTTTTAGGAACTACTTGCACCGGTGCAACCCATCTACTATTGGAGATAGGGTAGATGATTTCAACGACAAGTAGTTTGAGGATCTCCTTTTTCACCACTTCCATCATTGGAGGATTGAGCTTCCTTTGTTTTTCGATAGAAGGTCTAGCATCATCCTCCAATGAAATGCGATGCATGCAAAGTGTTGGGCTTATTCCTTTCAAATCATTCAAACTATAGTCCAACGCTTTGCGATGCAAGCGCAACACATCCAACAAATTTGAGGTTTGAGCCTCATCCAAACTAGCATTCACAATGACCGAAAAAGTAGAAGAAGGTCCCAAGAATTCATACCTCAAGTTGGAAGGTAAATGTTTAAGCTCTACCTTGGGGGCATCTTCTTCATCGGTCGGTTCATCTTTTCCTTGTTCCTCTTCTAGGCAAAGATATGTCTCCTCATGTGCTTCTAAAGTGGGAGGTAGAGCAAGATTCTCCTCAATTGCATCTACCTCCACATCAAGATTTTCTTTCTCTTAGTCATCCAACACATCATACTCAAGCATATTGTTAGATGAATGCAAATGCATGTCTATATATTCATCAATGACATGATCTAAAGTATCAATGCGCATGTAATGTTCATCCATGTGAGTAGGACATTTCATGATTTGGTTTAAATTAAACTCAATGTTTTCATTTCCTACCTTGAAGCTCAATTTGCCATTCTTTACATCAATGATAGCCCCCGCCGTAGCTAAGAAAGGGTGCCCTAAGATTATGGGGACATTTGGATCTTCATCCATCTGAAGTACAATAAAGTCTACGGGAATGTAGAACTTTCCAACCTTAAGGGGTACATCCTCATGCTTTCCTATGGGCATCTTAATCGAACGATCGGCTAATTGAAGTGAAATGTGAGTAGGCTTGAGTTCACCTAAGTCCAATCTTTTGCAAACGGAGTAAGGCATCAAATTTACACTAGCACCCAAGTCACATAAGGCCTTTTCAATGGTCATATCACCTATAGCACATGGAATGGAAAAGCTTTCAGGGTCCTTAAGTTTTGTGGGCAACTTGTTTTGGATAATGGCACTACAATTTTCGGTCAAATTAATAGTTTCCACACAATCTAAGTCCTTTTTCTTGCTTAACACATCTTTCAAGAATTTGGCATAGGTGGGCATTTGCTTAATATGACATCGGTGAATGGTATATTAATGTAAAGTTTCTTGAGCACATCTAAGAACTTGGAAAATTGATCATCAAGTTTGGAACTTGCAAACCGAGAGGGATAGGGAAACTTTGCCACAAAGGGAGGTGGGTCATTCTTTGTTTTATCAACATTTTCATCTCCTTCACCACAAGTAGTTTCAACCGGTTGGTCATTTTCAAAATCATTTTCAACACTTGGTAATTCCACCTCATTCAATTTCTTACCACTTCTAGTCACGATGGCATTAGCATGTTCTCTTGGATTTACACCTTGACTAGGCAATTTAGTTGATGATCCTTCCTTAATGGACCCGCCATTTGAGCTAATTGAGTCTCAAGCATTTTTGTGTGAACTTGCATTTGCTTGAGGTTCTCTTTTAGCTCACTAGTCTCTTTAGTTTGAGTAGTAATGAAAGATTGCATCATACTTTCGAGACTAGTAGTGGTGGTGGGTGGTCCAATTTGGAGAGGAGCATTCAAAGGAAGAGCATTTGAATTCCTTTGGTTTCCTTGGAAACCCGAAGAGTTTCCATGAAAACCGGGTGGTACTCTTGAATGAGAATTTTGGCCTTGATTGGGATACGAACCACGGTATTGACCTTGGTTGTATCCATATTGGCCTTGATTAAATTGATTTTGACCTTGATTGAATTTTGAGAAAAGTTATTTTGACCTTGACCTTGGGTTTGACCTTGACTATAACCTTGGTTTGCGTTTTGAGTTGGATTTCTCCAACTAAAATTGGGATTTTGACGCCAACCCGGATTGAAAGTGTTAGAGTATGGGTCAAACTTTTGGTTCAAAGCATTAACTTGTTCCATTGAAGGAGAATGACCTTGTTGAGACTCGATGCTATTACATTGTTGAGGGTGATGGTCATAAGACCCACAAATATCAAAAAACATGCAATTCATCGGCATATTGTTATTCAAACCAATTGGACCATAACCACATTGATTCATTTGTTGCACATTAGGGGGAGCATAAGAATTGGGATTAGAGGATTGACCAAGCATAGAGACATTAGAGGGAGAGGGGGACATATTGGTGGACTTCAATTGACTCATCAATGCATCTACTTTAGAAGTAAGAACACCAATACTATCAATTTCATACCTTCCACCTCTTTTGGAGGTTTAGGTCGATGATCTCTCACTTTGGCTCCAATCACGATCATTTTGTACCACATTCTCAATGGAATCAAAAGCAACATCCATCGGTTTCATCATAATGGGACCCCCGGCACCCGCATTCAAACTTGTCTTGTTTTGGGTTGAGAGACCATTGTAGAAGCAATGAAGTTGCATCCACTTTTCCATATTGTGATGTCGACATTGCCTCAACAAACTCTTGAACCTCTCCCATGCATCATATAAGCTTTCTCTCTCATTGTCTTGGAAGTTCATAATGATTGCCCTCATTTTGGCGGTCTTTTGTAATGAGAAAAACCGGCTAAGGAAGGCTCTTGTGACATCATCCCGAGTAGTCAATGAGTTCGGAGAGAGCGTTGTGAGCCAATGTGAAGCTTCGTCCTTGAGTGAGAACTTGAACATACTAAGCTTGATGAAGTCTTGAGTGACCCCATTGTGCTTCACCGTAGAGCAAAACTCGGTGAACTTCCTCAAATGTTCTTGAGGGCACTCATAATTAGACCCACCATATTGGTTGTTGGAGATTAGTTGGATGAAATCCGGCTTGAACTCGAAATCATTCGCTTGTGTAGATTGAGGAACAATAGCACTAGAAGGGGCATAGGCCATTAGGGTGCCATAGTCCCTCAAAGTTCTATTATCTTCCATATTTGTGTCCGAAGAAAGGAATGAACTCGAGTAACTTGAGTGGCTAGTTGTTGGGGAGTGCGAAGGACTAGAGAGGGTGGAGCTCGTGTCGCCCTCCACTTCTACAAATGGTGTTGAAGATGAAGCTTGTGCTTGTTGGCTATCTTTCCTTAGCTTTCGCTTGAGAGACTTTACCGTCCTTTCGAGCTCAATGTCAAGAGGGATCAATGGTAAAGCCCTATCGGAACGGGGCATATAACATCAAGCTAAGAAGGGGGTTATCAATAACAATCACAAGTATGTATATAGTGACAAGAGAAATAAAATAGAAGGAAATGGTTTAGACTCACACAACTTATGTTAAACCTAATGCTAATAACTAGTCCCCGGCAACGGCGCCATTTGATAGCGAATTTTTGCGTTGCTAGAAAAAAACTCTAAATCAAACCTAACTAACCAAATACGAGTACGTGGCAAGTAAGGGTCAAGATCCACAGAGACTAGACTAGACACTAAGCACGTAAGTGAACATGTAAGCTAAACCGAAGAGAAGAAGTTGATTGATTTTGAACTCAATTATCACTAATAAGTCAAATAAAAGGGTTGTAAATCGATGGAAGAAGGCGTTAGGGGGTGATAGGGATCCAGTGCAATGAGATTGATTTACAAAATGAGATTAAAGGAGTATGTGATAGGGGATTGAATTAAGACGTTGCAACCATGAACTCCTCTTTCAAGGATGCTCAAGGCGATGCAACACTAACAATTAGGGGTTAGATAGTCAATGATGGAACATGAGGTCGGAATTACATAAGTTCAACCCAATGTCGCCTTTTGGATGTTGAATGGGTTAAGACTCTAAGAAAGGTGGGATTTCTCACTCAACCTTATTTAGAGATAGCAATTCCAACTTCATTGTATATCTCAACAATCTACACCTAAAGGGCAATCCATTGGTTCATTGAGTTAAAGTTAGGCCTTTCAACTTTACCTTAGTCAATCAATCAATGGATTTGCTAATCCAACCCACCAAACATGCCAATTTAGGGCCTCATATCATGAAACAATGTCCATTGCACCTTCACCCAACCCCCTAACTAAAAGACTACTCAAAGTTGGTTCTCATATTAACTAAACTAGTTCTACAATGCAAATAGGAGATTAGTAAACCAAAAATCATTGCTTTTTCATTCATACTAATGTTTGCAATAGAGAAGAGCATAAGCAAGTGAAGAAGAGCAACTAAAACTAAGACTTCAATGAGAATGAGTGATATTGAAACTACTAACAAAGTAAAAGCAAGAATAAATGATAAAGTAAAGCAATAAATGAGAGCAAAGAGAAGAAAAGTTACTAAAGCTTCATTAATACTCCTCAAAAATCTGAAATTCTTCTTCAATTCACCATTAAAGACCTTGAAAAACACCCAAAGCTCACTCAAAAGTCTAACCTCTCAATAGCTCTCTAGAGTTCAAAAAAGGAAATCAGAATAATATAATTTTAGGTCAAAAAGGTATTTATACAACCCCCAACTAAGGGCAAAAAGGGAAAGAGAAAATAAAATAGGCGGTTTCTACAAACACGCAGTGATCGGGCGATCCATAATGGTGATCGCTCGATCACCATGAGGCAGGACCTGTAGGAAAAACCATAGCCGTGATCGGGCGATCACTTTTGTGATCGGGCGAGGCTTTGGGCGATCCACCGGCCCGGGTTGCTTTGTCTTCTTCTCCTCCTCTCTTCCTTTCTTTTTGGGCTTGGGCTTTCTTCTTTCTTTTCTTTCTTTCATTCTTTTCTTCCATCCCTCTTTCTTGAACTTGGACTTGGGCTCTCTTCTTTCTTTCTTTCTTCATTTGGATTGGCCCTCAACTTCTTCAATTCCAATCTTCTTTGCTTTACACTCATCTTTTTCCTATATGTTAGTCATATACAAGAAAAATACAATACAAAGCATATGGAATAGAAAATAAGAATAGAAAACCATGAAAAATGAGAGAAAATCAAAGAAAATAGTGAAAAGCTCCAAATAGGACGGAGATGATGAAAATAGATGTAAGAAGTAAGGAAACACCAAGAAAAAGCAATGAAATGGACCAAAAAGCTACCCTATGAGTGCGATAAATCTCACTCATCACCTTGTATGAGAGGAAGTGCAGAAGTCCCATTTGTTGGAATGATTTTAGTGAGAACATACTCCTAGGGACTGAGTTTATTAAGGAGACCGTTAAGAACGTAAAGTTGAATCAAGCTAGAATCCAAACGGCCTAGGATAGGTAGAAGAGTTACGCTGATTTGAAAAGGCGTGAAGATGAGTTCGCCGTTGGTGATAAGGTGTTTATGAAAGTATCACCGACAAAAGGTGTTATGAGATTTGGTAAGAAAGCCAAGTTGAGTGCCAAGTATGTTGGTCCATATGAGATTTTGCAAAGAGTTGGGAAAGTAGCCTACAAGTTAGTATTGCCAATGAAATTCGAGAATGCATGATGTGTTTCACATCTCACAGCTTCAGATATATAGTCCCGATGAGAATCATGTTTTGAAACCCGAGAGAGTCCAAATTGATATTAGCCTCACGTATGAGGAAACACCTGTGAAAATTTTGGACAAGAAGGTGCGTAGTACACGCAATAAGGATGTAAGTATCGTGAAAGTACTTTGGTCTAACCATGACTCCGAAGAGGCAACATGGGAAGCAAAATATGATATGAGGAAGAAGTACCCTGACTTATTTGTTGAGGTGAGTTACAAGGGCGTAATTGATTTTTTTAAGAGGGGTAAAATGCAATAGAATTTCGCGTTTTTTTTGTCTATTTTATGGTATTTTTATGCATTTTTATGCTTTTGTTGGCGATTCGCACAGGTTAGTACAAAATAACGTGTCCATGAGTGACACGATTAGTTTAAGTTGGTAAATTGTGCTCATGTGTGACACAAATATTTCCGAGTTTTTCCTTTTTGAAAAGTGTAAAAAAGGATTTTCCAAACGATTTATACTGTAATACCCCGTAATTTTATTGAATTTAGAAATATGTTTAAAATATATTTATAATTAATTTTGATGTTTATTTTATTAAATTATTTAAGTGTTGACTATTTTGAAAGTCAAACAATTATTTAAAAGTTTTGAATAATCATAGATATTTTATTGGGCTGAACTTCTAAGTTATTAAGTATTTTAATTGGATTTTGGGTCATGTTTTAAATGAATTTAATTTTTGGTTGAGGAGCCCAAAATATTTACTTAGACTTGGATGATCAACCTAATTGCCTTAGGTTTCTAGCCAAACCTACAAATACCCACCAAACCCCACTTTTTGCACACTTTTATTTCTCTCTTTATCCTCTCCTCTCACCCGTCCCCTTTTTCTCTCTCACTCCCTCGTTTTCCGTGCCGTCCGGCCACCACACACCTCCCCACACTCGTATTTTCCGGTGAGCCACACCACCACCACTCGCCCCTCTCTTCTCCTTTGCGGCTCACACGAGCCATCAGCACAAGCAGCCAGCAACAGCGCGTGCGGCCACACGCCACCGCTGCTGCCACGCGCCACCAACTGGCCCTTTTTTTGTTTGTTCTCCGAGTTTCGTAGTTTTCTTCCGGTTAATTCTTATCCCTTTTTCCTCTATTTATATTTAATTATGGTTTTGTTGATTAAAGTTATGATGTTTATGATTTCTATATGTTTCATAAATAAAGTTTGAAACTTTATTGTTTAAGTGATTTTAAAAAAATCTAATTTTTATTATTTATGAATTTAAGTTATAATTTCAGATTTATAATTTTATATTTAAACTTAGTTTTAAATATAAAAGTAATGGTTTTTAAGGTTTTAAAGCTTACTTTACTAGTATTGTATTAAAGGTTGATAAAGGTTGAAACTTTAGTATTTTTAAAGTATTTTAAAACGAGTTTTGAAGCGTTTTAAAATAATTAATATTGATGTGAATTAATTAGAGTATTAATTCATTGTTATTCTATTATTTGGTCGGCGTAGAATTTGCCCTAAGTGACTTCTAGTGTTTTTCAAGTCGCATCTCATTTGTCTACACAAGGTACATACATATCCTTATGTGTTAGACTAGTATCATGTCCTAAGGTTAGGATTATGTATAGGAAAACCTTTTTATGGTTATACGTGGCTATTGAATTGGAATTATGTGTTGTTGAGCATGTTAATTGCCTATGATGTTTATTACATGATTGAATGAATGTTTGATTCAAGTATGCTGGTATAGGAATATTTATACTTTGATCCCTCATGTGAAGTATAGTCTTTAATCTTGGATTAATGATATTTATAAATATGTTTATGGATTTTGGTATTGTTTCCCTATGAATATTTTATTACTTCCCAAAGGCCAGGGACTTTGTAAGTAAGTTGGATTGGTATTATTATAATTGTTTTACTGCTTTGCAAAGAACGAAGGCTTTGTAGGGTATATATATTTATTGTCTTTGGATATTTTGATTGTTGTTTTAAGTCAACAAATAAATTGAGGATTAATTTCTTGGTCAATTGGCATTATTTGATCATGCTATTAGATCCTAAGATAAAAGTGGAATTTTGTTGTATTCATGTGATATGTTGGTTGTCTTGTTAGAGCCCAACATCGAATAACATATTAATACTTAAAGTGGAAAGTGAAGAGCAATAGCTTTAGACTTGTGCACGTCTGAAGATTTGGACTAGTATGAGTTGGGGTACATGGTGGTAGCCCATGACTTTTCTTGGGGCCGGATTGATCATCGTGCCCTATTTTCTTATAAAAGGTTCCTCGATATCGTAGGTCAGGGGATTACAGAGTCGCGCCCGTAATTCGTCTTCTGAATTGAAGACAAGGTTTGGTTGGACAACTCGATCAATTGACTATTCAATTGACTAAATGAATTGTTATATGTTGTATATTTTGTGAAGTCGGGTCTTGTTTTATGAGTTAAAATTTAGAGTATTACTATGGATCATGTTTTATTGTTAAGTAGTATCATGATAGGTTTTGTGTGTTGTGTTGTTATGTATGTACTCAGCTTTGCTGATTACGTGCTTTTTTGTGTGTCGATCATGGCTGTGCCTATTGATCATGTGATGACCCTTAATTAGCGAGCAATCCATCAATTGAGTATTTGCCTACAAGTTTGAAGATGTTGCATCCATACTCATTTGGGAATTGGGAGATATTGATGAGAGATCGTTTTCTCACTTATGTTTCTACGTTTATTTATATTTTTCTTTTATTAAGTTACTTTATGGATTATTTATTTTAAGTCACTCTATGACCCACCGAGGGCTCGTACAACGACATGAGGCCTTCGTTTGCGTCATTGCAATGATGAAAAGGGCCTTTGTGAGAGATAAGGTATAGAAGAACGGAGAGGTTATATGCCAGTTAAAGATATTTTGACTATTTTTAGAGGTTATATTTAGTAAGAGTTGCATTTTTTAATAATCATGTTTATTTTTTCTAAACGTTATTCCGAAGAATGTCCAAATTATATTTTCAGTTCAGGTTAGTTCAGTTCAGCTCTGGACAATACTTTATTCTTATAATTTAGTTCACTTTAATTCAGTTCAATTTATTGCAATTCAGTTCCATTCGATTTAGTTCAGTTCAATTTAGTTTAGTTCTGTAAACTTCGTTCGAATAAGTTCAATTCAATACAACTATTTTATGGGGAAAAGAACATGCCCTAAATACACGCTCATACCATGACATTAACCCAATTGCCCCTACTTTCAAAACCTATGGTTTTTATAGCTTCAACCCTCCCTCCTCTTCGTTTTTATGAGAGGCCCCACGCGAAAATACCCATATTTGGGCTTTAATAGCTTTCCTCCCAATATTAGAGAATTCTAGGAGTCATATATTTCATTATTATATGTTATTCCATCATAAAAGCAACTCAATCGGCTACCCCTTATTCATCCTCATCATTTGTCTTATTAATACACCCCTCTCCTTACTTCCAACTTCCCTACAGTTTCATACCAACGTCTTAGCAGAGTGAGAAGGTGGGTGCTTGTGTTCTGACATCTGAGACTGAGGTAGACACCTTAAACTTTCACCAACGTTATTCTCCTTCATCATCTAGGGTTTCCTTTTCTCCTCTCCCTTTCATCATCTCTCTCAGCCGCTCTTCTTACACTTGGTATTATTTCCTTCCTCTCTCTTAGTTCCTTTTTCTTTTCCCTATTGTATCTTTGCTGCTTATCTCTTGATCATCTTAGATACAACCAAAAAAAAAGTCTTTTTTTTATTTTATTTGGTGGGTTTTTCTTTGTCTACTACTACTTCATTCTACCTGTTCTTGAACTTCTACTTTCTTATTTGCTTAAGGTTTCATGCAATGTACCTACTTTTATGCTGTTTGCTTTCTTTCTTTTACTCTTTCTTATGTATAAACATGTTTTATTTTCTGGGTTTTTGAATTTCTGCTTGTTTCTTGCGTTCAGGTTTCTTTTCTGATGTTTCTGGGGTATTTTTGTTACATTTATATACTGTTCACTTTTTGCCTTGTTACTGTTGTTTATGCTAGAAAAGTGTTTGTTTTGAAGGGTTTGATTTATGATGTTGTATAATAAATAAAGCCAGAAAAGACATGGTGATTTTTCTGGGTACAATATGATTACCAGAAGTCTCAGAGATGTCACTTTTCTCCTTTGGAAAAACCTACGAAAACACTCCTTATTTCGTCTAATATAAATTCTTTATTTTATTTGTTTGACTGACATTTGACGTTTGTGAAGATGTTAGTACAGTGGTTAAATGGATGAGGTGGAGTTTGTTCGGCTAACTAAATAAACATGAGATTTTACACTGTCACGTTCAACCCTCAAATATTTTTGTAAATTATTTCCTTTTTCTTCTTTCACAAAATAAATAAAATTTGAGTAATGAAATATGGGTTTATTTTTCATAATCTAGTGATTTTAGTGAGATTTTAATTTTATTTTTTGACCATGTGTTTCGTTTCTCAATGGGTGCAGTTGCATCATGCGTTTGCCCTCCTTCATAAATCTTGGACTGTTTGTAGAAGGGTTTAGTTATGATTAGATCATTAAAACGATTGCCCATTATTCTTTTTTACATGTATTTCTGTATAATGTCTGTTTTTAATGTAGATCTACTTGACTAATTTTTGTTATTCACTAATCTATAATATTTCTAGTGTGACATTAATAAGGGTAAGCAGACAATAATGACTTCATGTGAAGAGTCGAGAGAAAAATACTAAAAAAAGGTATCATGTAATCGGGAGAGTGATTGAATTTATCTTAGCTAGCTAGATTCACTAATATTATAATTTGTATTATACTTTCACAAATGAGAAACTTTTCTTTATGTCACTTATTTTAGGTCCATTCGATTCAACCTATTTTTGCTTATTTCAACTTATTTTACCTTATTAAACATTACTATACCTTATTCGACTTTATTAACCTTATTCGACATTATTCGACCTTATTAGAACTTATGTGAATTGTGAATTGAATATAAGTTGAAAATAATGGACTCTTTGTAGTTGTATTGATGTTCCATTTTTTATGAAACCACATTATTAAACTCGTATATAATACAAGTTGTCAAATGAAATTTGTCACGATGCATTTTGTTAACTCACAACTTTGGTTGTGAATTTACTTAGTTTTTGAAATTATAAAAACAAATACTACTTCCGTATCAAATTACTCGCTACACTTTTTTTTCACGCTTATCAAGGACGCGATTTAAGGGTGTAAACGAGTATATTTTTCGATGAAATTTTAATACAAGCAAGAATGAGATTCTATATTACTTGTGTTAAAATTTCATTGATTAATTTGCTCGTTTACACCCTTAAATCGGCTCCTTGAAAAGCGTGAAAAAAAAGTGTAGCGAGTAATTTGATACGGAGGTAGTATAAATAAATACAGATCTAACAAAATCCAACTTGCTTTACTGTCCATTTTAAACTTTTCTCAATTGTTAGTTATTTTGCAATGCATCAGTCCCTTGTTTGTGAAATATTTTTGTGTTTTTAGTTGAAGCCTTCTCATTTTCGGGAAGTGGAGACTGTTGGTGTTTATTTTTAGTTGAAGCCTTCTCCATTTACCTTTCCCAGTTGTCATAAATATGTTTTATTAGGTAGATAATTTGAAAATATAGCTTGTAATAATATTTTCTTCTTACATATCAATAAAACCATGAAAATCTGTGATATTTTTACACCATTCTATGTGCCTTAATTTTCTTTTTATATGGGTAACAAGAACTATCTCATAGTTTTCGTATACACTTCAATGTTGTGAAATATTAAAGTAAATTGTCATATCTGGCACAGATCATAGGAAATCTACTGAATGTTGGTTTAATTGTGACTGTTCTTTACCCTTATACCACCATATTAAAAATGAAAAGAGTTTGAGCTCTATATATATGCTATTCAGTATTCATAATTCGATCGGATCATATGTTTGAGCTTTGTGGACCTTTGTTTTGCTTTGTAGAGGGGGTCACATTAACTACATTATGGTCAAAATATTGTTACCTTCTCTATAAATGTTAATGGTTTGATACATTGGATTTCCTAACATACCCACACTTGTATGTTGTATGACAAAAATGACACAACTGTAAAGTGTTTCTTATTGATGAATGGATTTTTGTGTTTTACTCTTGGTCCTTTAATTTTACATGGGTTTGTGGAGTCTTTATTGATTGGTTAAGTAGTTATGTTGGTATATTACTTAATGTTTGAAAGGTTTCGGTTGATTTATTACATTAGATTTTGTCAATGATTAGTGGCTTAAAAGTCTTACTTTGCTTAATCAGAAATAAGAATCCTTTACGATTTAAGTACTGGGATGCATACTATTTATTTTGTTGCTTGTGGAATTCTATGGATATATTGTTTATGACTGCAAATTATTGCTACATGTATAGCTGGATTCTAAGCTTATTTATGCCTGAATACAGTCCCTGTCAAGTTGTTTTCTTTATTTGCATTATGTTTGCACTTTGTGACACAATTCCTATGTATACTTTATCTTACAACTGCAAACTGTTTTGGTTCAGAAGATGAGTTTCGAAGAAGAGGACACTAATGGAGCTGCGCTCCCACCACCACCACCTGTTATTCCTCCAGGTGTACAACCTGTCAGGGAATCAGAGCTTAACTTAACAAAGATGCCACCAGCACCAAAGCGGCATCCTATGGCTCGTACTGGCTTGGGTTCCAAGGGACAAAAAATAAAGCTCATGACTAACCATTTTCCAGTCCAGATGCCTAATTCCGATGGTCACTTCTACCAATACAGTGTATGTCTTCGTTCTTCTCTGTTTCGTTTCTGATGATGGCAATTTTTTAATGTTGCTTTAATGTTGGCAGGTTAAGTTGGCTTACGAAGATGGGACTGCTGTAGAAGCCAAAGGCATTGGTAGAAGAGTGCTCGATAAGTTACATGAAACTTATGCATCTGAGCTTGGTGGCAAACAATTAGCCTATGACGGAGAGAAGACTTTGTTCACACTTGGAGCTCTTCCTCATAACAAGCTAGAGTACGATGTCATCGTGGAAGACCAACAATCTAACAGGTACCTGTTGATTTTGTGTTGATTTGACATATATAGGTGCATAAACATGCTTATGTTTGAAGTTGTTTGTTATTAGATCTGGTGGGAAGGGTGGAAGTCCTGGTGGAAGGGGCGGTAGCCCTGTGGATAAAGAAGAACCTAACAACGGTGACCGAAAGAGATTTAGGAGGCCACAGAGGTCGAAGACGTACAAGGTGGAGGTTACCTATGCCACCAAGATCCCTTTGCAGGCGATAACAAATGCATTGCGTGGTCAGGATTCTGAGCAGTTTCAAGAAGCAGTGAGAGTTCTTGATATTATATTGAGACAACATGCAGCACGACAGTAAGCTTTCAAGTTGTTTCTATCTGGTTAGACAGCTGCTTTTCTCTTGCAATACAGGCTTGACCACTATAGTACATTTGCAGGGGTTGTCTTCTAGTCCGCCAGTCTTTCTTCCACAATGACCCTCGAAACTTCGCTGACATAGGTGGTGGAGTTCTTGGTTGTAGGGGTTTTCATTCAAGCTTTAGGGCTACACAGAGTGGACTCTCTCTTAATATAGGTTAGCAATTGATGACTACTCCCTCCATCCCTTAATTGCTTTATCTGACTTTGTGAACCTTCAAAATGCTACTTAATCGATGTCATCTCTAGGCTCTAGCTAGGGTTTTCCGTACCAGCTCCCTGCTTTCTCATATGCCTTGTCTTTCTTTGCTTTTTTTTGCTTTCAAGGGAATATAATATACCCTTCTGAAAGAACGTAGTAAGTGGTGAACGAAGTGGGGCAAGAAACAAAATCAAATGATTATAAGTTAAACTTACAAAAAGTATATATTATGATTCCGACATCACTATATTTTTTCTTATATATTGGAAATAATACACCAGCAAAAGTTTTAAAACTTTGTCCCCAGAAAAGGAAATATAGTGCATACATTTAGGGACAAAGGGAGTACAATATAATATTGAAGGTGATAGATGATATAATGGTATATGATTACATCATGTTTCTGTTGTGTTCCAGTTAACAATTAAGATGAATATTATTTTGCCATTTTATGAATCTCAAGATTTTCATTCAACCTGATATGTCAGGCTTGCATGTTTCATGTCTCAAATCCTGCATTACTTTACAACTTTGCGTGGTTCAATTTAGAAATTTCGAGGGCAGCTATTGAACAATCTCAATTCCTATATAAGATAGCTAATAAATAGGTTTGGGTTCTTGATTTTATTGAAAGTTTGTTGTTATGGTAACTTAATTTCGTGGTCACATTCCAATGGCTTAATGACCTGATAAGTACTTCTGGTTCAACTACTGATTTTAGTTTCGTTTAAACTAGACTTATAGTTGGTAACTAGTAATTACCAACAGTTATGGTTTTAAATGGATACTTGCAATTTTAGCACTATCTTAAACTTGCTTCATTGTTGTATGTAGATGTATCAACTACGATGATTGTTCAGCCTGGTCCTGTGGTGGACTTTCTCATTGCAAATCAAATTGTTCGCGATCCTTACAGCATTGATTGGGCCAAGGTGACATTCATATCACGATTTAAGCAGGTATATCGTTTCCTTATCAGAGCTTTATGACTAAATATGGTCCTCTGCTTTCTAACAGGCTAAGAGAACGTTGAAAAATCTGAGGATTACTGCTCGACCTTCAAATATGGAGTTCAAAATCACTGGTCTGAGTGAGCTACCGTGTAAGGAGCAAACGTAAGTCGACTTTCCATTCTTTTGATTGCCTGCAGCAGGCCATTGTCACAACGCAGAGGTGATTATGTGTCTATTTTTTATGCCACAGGTTTGAATTCAGACAACGAAATGATACTGGAGATTGCCAGACTGTTGAGATAACTGTATATGACTATTTTCTGAAGCACCGCAACATTAACTTAAAATTTTCTTCTGACCTTCCGTGCATTAATGTCGGCAAACCGAGGAGGCCTTCATACTTTCCGATTGAGGTAACTACTAGATTTCAATTAAACTACAAGAAGAATAACTGAAATAGATACTGAACTTGTTTCTATAATTTAACAGCTATGTGATTTGGTTTCACTGCAACGATACACGAAATCTTTGTCTGGACTACAAAGAGCAAGCCTGGTTGAGAAATCACGCCAAAAACCTCAGGAAAGGATGAGAGTTTTAACTGATGTATGTTACTTCTCCCATTTTTTAACTGCATTTCAATTTCATTCTGTATTCAGCCTTTTTATTAGTATCAAACACTTTCCTTTTAGGCCTTGAGGAGTAGCAACTATGGATCAGATCCGTTGCTCAAGTCATCCGGCATTTCTATCAATACTCAATTTGCTCAAGTTGATGGCCGTGTCTTGCAACCACCTCAGGTAACTAATATTATCCATTGGGATGAGTGGCTTGATACACTAAGCTATATGAGGCTGATATGTTTTAACAATGCGATTGTGGCTTTTTTTTGAATTTTTTTTCTTCACTATCACTATTTGTGCAGCTAAGAGTTGGAAATGGTGAGGATTTCAGTCCCCGTAATGGTAGATGGAACTTCAATAATAAGGTATCCCGTACTTTTGCAGTTTATTTGGCAAGTTAGTACCTGTGTTTCACCTGGAGGGATGACAATACCTTCATTGATGTAGGGATTGTTTCAACCAGCTGACCCTCTACAGAAATGGATTATTGTCAACTTCTCTGCACGTGTTGATATGAACACGCTGACCAGAGATATTGTAAAATGTGGCCAGAGAAAAGGAATGGTGAGTCCCCAATCAGAGATAATAGTCTATGTATAACCTTGGATTATGGCTGTCCCTGCCATCTTATTATTTTTCTGTATTTTCTAAATGTAGAAAGTAAGTGATCCATTCAAAGTATTTAACGAGAGCCCTCAAGATAGAAGATTGCCATCTCCTGTAAGGGTGGAAAAGATGATGGAATCTGTGAAGAACGGACTCCCCGGTCCACCCCAGCTTATTTTGTGCATTCTACCTGAGAGGAAGAACTCTGATCTCTATGGTTAGTTTCAATCTCTCTCTATTTATCTTTATGCATCTGCTAGCATATGACATGGAAGATTGAATAATTAATCTCTGGATTGAAGGCCCGTGGAAGAAGAAAAATCTTGCTGATCTTGGTGTCGTCACCCAATGCATAGCTCCAACAAAGTTAAATGATCAGTATCTAACCAATGTTATGCTGAAAGTCAATGCAAAGGTGTCATTTTATTGTAATTTTTAAAACGTAAAATCACTCTTCTATATTTCTTTCATACATTTTAATCTTTTCCTCGCGTTGCTCACACAGCTTGGTGGACTCAATTCTATGTTGTCCATCGAACATTCAAGAATGATACCGCTGGTCTCTAAGGTTCCAACTGTAATCATCGGGATGGATGTCTCACATGGTTCACCTGGACGCGCTGATGCACCATCAATTGCAGCTGTATATACCCTGTTTTTTGAAACAATTACTTACACTAGTAATTATGATCTAACTTAGCATGTCTTGTATATGTTTTCAGGTTGTAGGGTCTCGAGGATGGCCATCCATCTCCCGTTATCGAGCTTCAGTACGTACACAGTCTCCCAAGGTTGAGATCATAGATGGTCTCTTTAAGCCTGTCCCTGGAACTAATCAAGATGATGGCATGATAAGGTAGGTTTACCCTTAATCAATGGATTTGATATTAATGATGTAACTATTATGGGGTTCCAACTTTTAAATTTCTATAATATACTGAGAACTTGTGACCTTGTTAATCCAGGGAACTGTTGGTTGACTTCTTTCAGAGCTCGGGAAAGCAAAAGCCAGAGCACATAATTATATTTAGGTACAGAACATATCATTGTGATTTCAAGCACTTGAGCCTCTTCTGAATTTTGCTATCATGTAGACATGTATACTCAGACATTTGGCCACATAGTGTTTGTTTGGTTGAATTATCTATTTATTTACCTGGGGTTTGTGTGTTACAACATAGTAATTAAAAGATACAAATATAATTTGGTGTCGAAAATATTATTAAAAAGAAGAATATAAGATTTCATTTATACTATGGACTTTTTAGAAAGCTGTAGATTAACTCTTGGTTTCCATTAAAAATCCATGTAACATCATTAATTTCATGGAAAACAATAGGATAGAGTGATATATAGTTTTCTTTAGACTTCTTTTTTCTATACTTGAGGCTATGATTTCGGATCTTCATTGGCAATGTTTGTGTGTTTTTTTTTAATATGAGTGATGTGGATGGAATGCTAGAGATGTGGCGGGCTGCGACTCTTGCAACACGTAGTATAGATATGGATAGATAGATAGATAGATATATAGATAGATAGATAGATAGATAAGTAGGTAGGTAGGTATTATAATACAGATTTAGTTACTTTGCTCCCATTATTTTGCTACATCAAACAGCGTAAAACTGATAGTCAGTATATTCATGAGAGAACAAAGGAAACATAATCTATTGTTGAGAATTGGAGCATCTGCTTTTCAGTATACACTTATAAAAAGATCAGTTGGTTATACTCAGCCTAAATAGCGGATCCTAATTAATTTTATGTTGTCCAGAGATGGTGTCAGCGAATCCCAATTCAGTCAAGTCCTGAACATTGAACTGGATCAGATAAAAGAGGTTTTTTGTTACTCCATAAGAGTTTTTCTGTTGCAGTTTGGCAAAACATTTATTTACTCTACCATATTCATTATCTGCTGTACAACAGGCTTGCAAGTTCCTTGAAGAGAATTGGTCTCCGAAGTTTTCATTGATTGTTGCACAGAAGAATCATCACACCAAGTTTTTTCAGAGTTCTCCAGACAATGTCCCAGCTGGTATGGTACTTACATTAACGGTCATATTTAGTAAAATTTCTAGTTTTCCTGTAAACTAATTCCTGTTCCTTGCATGATTCATTAGGAACTGTTGTAGACAACGGCGTCTGTCATCCCAAGAACTACGATTTTTACATGTGCTCGCATGCTGGAATGATAGTGAGTATCTTCAATGACCTTTTCTCCCTATTGCTTGAAAATGTCCGCAGCTGTTTGCCATAGTCTCTGCGAATTTTTACATCTTCAGATTGGTTAATGTTTGTACTTTGTAGGGAACAACGCGGCCTACACATTATCATGTGCTGCTTGATGAGATCGGTTTCTCAGCTGGTGATTTGCAGGATCTAGTTCATTCTCTATCCTATGTGTAAGTATATGGAGTAGTTAGTTTTTGTTTCTTTCCTAACTTTACAGTAAGAAATTGATACTATCATAGCTCCATCTGTAAAATTTTGTGTATTAATTCCTGTGCAGGTACCAACGAAGCACAACAGCCATCTCTGTGGGTGAGTCTCTCTCATTTTCCTCATTGATCTTGCTGCTTTTTTGGCTGAAAATAGAAGTGTAGTTTTCCATATACTTTTACTGCAACCTGAAATCCTCACATGCTCCATCATCTATGGTGGGTACAATTTTCATCCCCGTCCTCGCGCCCCCAACTCCCACCCAAACCTCTCCACACATGCCCACTAGATTGATTAACTTTGCTTAAAACTAACGTGTCATTTTATAAACTACTGAGATGTTTAATATAATGACCAGTGGTTCACATATGTGTGCTATGCAGTTGCTCCTATATGCTATGCTCATCTAGCAGCCGCTCAGATTGGTCAGTTCATGAAGTTCGATGATTTTTCAGACACTTCTTCGAGTCATGGTGGTGGTGTTACTTATGCGGGTAGCATTCAAGTACCTCAACTTCCAAAGCTTCATCCTAATGTTAGCAGCTCAATGTTCTTCTGCTGAGGCATTGAGCCCTTCTCGAGCCTCTAATATTTATGAGCCATTTTCCAACGTAACTGCTCTAACAAGTCGTTCTTTATAAACTGATTCGCTAGTACTGCTCTAACTTATTTCTGTTAACCATACGCACTCATGTTTTGCGCTGATTCTTATTAGCCACGCTATTTTGCAACGATCTGATTGTGCCTCTTGGGTTTCCACTTGTATTTTGGCTTCATATTTATTTTGCTCTGCTGATATGTATATTCAATATCGACTTTATCTAAAGGCTCATGGATCGATTTCTCATTAAATTTTTTCCCTAAATCATTTTTATTATTTTCAAACTAAAAAAAGGATTTGACATGATTGTGAAAGTTAATTAATCTGTTCGAAAGAAAGCAATCCCTTTAAAATCTTGGTGAAGAAACGCACTAGAAGCTACATGCAATCCTAATAAAAAAATTAAATCTCAAAAATATAATTTTTTTTTCGATATGAATCTATTCAGACAACATTTGCTAGAGAGAGGAGAAAATGAAAAGAAATAAAAAAAAAAATAGGTTTAGTAAGTATAGGAACTCTAATCCCTCTCATTTCACATTCTGCCAGCAATGTTAGAGCTCTCTCTAGATCAGAGCTCTAGATTGTAAATCAACATAGGCCTTAATACTTTGGCCCACTTTCAACTGAAGCCCATTTACCTTGCTAGTATCAGTCATAAGCCCATGACTCTTATAAATACTCGTGGCCATGCATGAGTGAGGTACCATTGACATATTCATACAAACACTTACAAAATACTTGCAATGGGTACTCAATTCTCTCAAGAGAGACCTAGTGTTTTCACCTTTGGCTGACTTAGGCATTAGAGAGCGTTCCTCGGAAACAACCTCCGAGGTCCACCTTTGTTTTGCAGGTAACCACCGTGAGGAAAGCTTGGACACAACATTTTTCCATCACCAGACTCAGTGCCTATCCGAGACAGAAACAATTTGGCACTAGAAGGAGGAGAAGAGTAGAGAAAGCCAATCTACAACTTCGCAATGGTGGTTTCTTATTCAAGCACATCCGATTTCAGTGTTTCTGAGGATGGATACTACTCTCCACAGAGAGAAACGACCATCAGGTCAGGAAGGAGGAGTAGTCATGCTACTCACACTCGTGAAACAAGGCAACCAAGTAGCTCCTTGGTCATGCCAACCCCTGAGCAACTTCAAGCATCAATTATTGTGTTGTAATCCGCTAAAAGTACATGAAAGACATTGGAGGCCAATCCAGAAGAAGGAAGGTACGAAAGGATGATTCATTTGAAGGCATCTACAATTGTCACCTAAAGAAGGGACACAGCCATCAAAGGAACCCATGTGTGGGTACAACAAGAGGGAACACACATCAGTCCCCGTGTCCAAATATGGCCAGGCTACATACAAAGGGGATGACAAGAACATGAGTGGGACACGGAAATCATGCAGCAGAAGAATCCAAGCTTTTTCCATGGAAAAGTATCCACTGTTTACTCGGCAGACCTTACAGATAGAACAGGAAGCTGCAGAGCATCAACATCAGCAAAAGAAAAGCCGGAAACGCCATCAAGAGGCTGAAGAATCCCTATCAAGACCCAGAGGGGACCCAAAAGAATACCTGTGAAGATAAGGTTGGGACCACCACTACTCGAAGAGGGGTCTGTTGAGAAGTCATATCCAACGGAAGCAGAGGGAAAAACTTAACACAGAGGCCACCCGCGATATCACTCGCTGATGAAATCAAATCACCCTCCAAGTCTCCCTTCACACCTAAGATCACACCAGCAAGGGTGTCGAGAGCAAAGCTCCCTTCGAATCTCAGATTGGAAGGAGAAGGGGATGCACAGGAACATGTAGCATCTTTCGAAACCCACATGGAGCTGTGAAATTACAATGAAGCTACCTGGTGTAGACACTTCCCTATCACACTGACTGAGATAGCTTAGAGATGGTTCAGATTAATCACAAAGGCACAATAGCCAACTTTGATGAAGTGAAGAAGAGATTTAAAGAGCATTTTGTCAGTGGTAGCAGAAGAACCAAGCCTACCCATGAGTTGTTGTTGCTGAAGCAGAACTCAAACGAGAGTCTGCGAGATATCATTGGCAGATTCAACAAAGAGCTGGTGCACATCCTAGAACTGGAGCAGAAGTTGGATTTGCACGCCCTGAGAAACGCTCTGCCACACAATAGAAAGTTCAGAGATGATTTGAAATGGGTCACTATGAAAGAGTTATGTGAAGCCCTAACCCTGGCTGAAAAATACATCACAACCGATGACTTTAACAAAGCCTCGACATCAGGAGCAGTTAAGCATGTTAAGCAAGAGGCCAAGCAGAATGACCAACAACTCCCTACATAGGGAAACATATCATATTTTGGCAGTGGCAGACCTCATCACAATTCACAGCAGGGGCAGAGAGAGACAGAAAGAAGCAGAGAAGGAAGTGGACTGGCTAAAGGCCCAAGAGAAGCATAACAACTATACCCACCTCAGCAAACCCAGAGCTGAGATTTTTCTAACCAACAGAGATGACAACATGTGGCACACACCACCACCCACAAGAAAGAGGCTGAGCCCTAATATGGCAGAGTACTATGCCTTTCATGAGGCTCCAGGCCACAACACCGAAGATTGCATCACCCTAAAAAATGATCCCGAAGGCTTGATCAGAAGGGGTACTTCAAGGAGTACCTTGCTTGGAATCAAGGAACCAAAGAGAGAGAACATTAGGGTAAAGGAAAGAAGTCGCAGAGCAAGCAAGCAGAGATCAGAGAAGGGAAAAAGAAAACAATCTTTGTCATCTTCGACAGCTCGAGCTCGATGGGATGGGAGAGAGCCCACCTGAAGAAGCTCACTCACCCTAACCGATATTCCATTGATCAAGCAGAGCAGAGCCCAGACCTGCCGAATAAGACATTCACCGCTGAAGATTGCAAGGGCGTGAGTTTCCCTCAATCTAACCTGTTGGTGGTGACTCTCGAGATCTGCAATACTGATGTCAGAAGGATAATGTTGGACGTGGGAGCGCCGTGAACATCCTATATAAGATACCTTCAACAATATGGAGCTGGATAGATTGATGCTGAAGAGGGGAGGAACCCCCATTGTTGGGTTAATTGGAAATTCCATCATCTCGGAAGGGAAAGACATCTTGTTGTGACTGCTGAGGATCAGAGTGGAATCAGAAGGACATTCATGCAAGAATTTTTGGTGGTAGACCTCCCGTCACCATATAATGCGCTGATGGGAAGGAAATTCATTAAGGTAGTGCAGGGCATCCCCTCCACTCACCACCAGACCATGCTCTTCCTTAGAAAGTCTGGTGAAGTGGGCAGACTCAAGTGAGATCAGAGAATAGCTCGATACTGCAATCTAACCGCTCTGAAGAAGGAAAAGAAACCTCCACCTCCCGACCACTCTGGGTCCAAGAGGAAGAGGAGGAAAAACAAGAAAGAAAAGAAGAAGCAGGATGAGAAGAAGGAAGAGAAAGAAAAGAAAGAAAAAAGAGTGAAAAGAAGGAAAAGGAAGAGAAGAACGAGAAAAAGAAAGAAGCATTGACTGTCAATGAAGCCGATGCTCGGCCAGAAACAGGCCATGAAAATAGAAAGCCCGAATCCGGGGAAGAAACCGAAGAGGTTCTCCTTAGGAAGGAAGATGGCAGAGCTGTGAAGATAGGTACAGATCTGGACCCAGACACCAGAGTGAACCTGATCAGTCTACTGAGAGAACGTGAATGTGTTTGCATTCTCTACAGCTAAGATGCCGGGGTAGATCCAACTACCATAAGTCACAAGCTGAACACTGGTGCAGGGCACAGACCTGTGAAGCAGAAAATAAGAGACTACTCTGCTGAGAAAAATAAAGTCGTCGAAGAAAAAGTACAGAAGTTTCTAGAAGCAGGCAGGGCCGTCCCTGAGAATATGAAGGCCATGTGCTAAATTTAATAATGACACCCTAATTAATAAACTTATTTTATATTATGTAATAAAATCATTATGCATAAAAATTTCACGCGTGATTTTTTTTTTAAAAAAACTACATGAATATTGAACTTTAATGGGAGAAATTGCAATTACATTGATTTTCTCATTCACACGTGGAAAAAACGAGTGGATTAATAAAGTAATTGACAATAAATAACAAGAGAGTAAAAAAGAAAAATGATAAAAGGAAAACAAAAGGCCAAAAAAATCTTAACAATCTATAAAGAAATAGGAAACTAGAAAATGATAAAAGAAAGTGATTGACAGGAAAAAACAAAGATGAAAGAAATAGAGAAAAACTAGGGAACTAGAAAAAGGAAGTGAATAATGAGAGTGAGCTAAATGCGTGTAAGAGTAAGACAACGAGGCAAAAAAAAAAAGAATCAAATATTGTGGGTCAGAGGATTTGATCCTAGCTCTAAGCTTTAAATGATCAATACTTTCACCGCTGCGCTAGCTTGGTCTCCAATAATATTAGTGCCTTCAAATAGTACTTATCGGATTACCCAAAAATGGGGCCTTTAGATATTTTGGGCCCTGTGCAACAACACACTTTGCATACCCTTAGCACCGCGCCTGGAAGCAGGCTTCATTGAGCCCTGCAAATACCCATAATGGCTTGTAAATGTGGTCATGGTAAAAATGGCAAATGGGAGCTAAAGGATGTTTGTAGACTTCACAGACCTCAACAAAGCCTGCCCAAAGGACTACTACCCGTTGCCGAGAATAGACCAGCTCGTAGACTCTACCAGCGGCCACGCTTTGCTCAGTTTCATGAACGCTTTCGTGGATACCATCAGCTATATAGACCCTGCAGATAGGGGTGTTCACGGTCAGTTAACCGTCCCATTTAGCTTAACGGGACGGTTAACCGTTATAATGGTTACGATATTTTAGTAACCGCAACCTAGCGTTAAGAAGCGTTAACCGTAACGGTTAACCGTAAATTAATGGTACGGTTACCGGTTCCCGGTTCACCATGTAACCTATAATTTATTTTGCTTTCAAAAAACCTTTATCAAAATTGTTGTTGTTGTCGAGTTGCTGTCGAAGAGCTGCTGTCGTGTTGGTGGTGGTGTTGTCGAAGAGCTATTGTTGCTGTCGTGCTGCTGCCTACTGTCGCTACTGCCAAAGAAATGTTGCCGCTGCTGCTGCTGAAGTGTTGGTGCTGATCTGTCGAAGAGCTGCTGTTACTGCCATGTTGCTGCGTACTGCCGCTATTGCGGAAGAGCTGCTGGTTACTGCCGTCAAAATCTGCTGTTGCCGACCTGCCGTGTTGCTGCTGATGTTGTTGTCGCGTTGCTGCTGTTGGCCGGCTACTGCACACCCTTAGTCACTCTGTGGTCACCGTTTGATAACATTTAATTTGTGATAAAAATTATTGTTATTGGAATTATTACTTATTAGATCAATATTTTATAAACATTTACCATAATTAACGGTTAACCGTCGGCTGACCATTTAGGATTTTTCGTAACCATAACCGTAACCATTAACCACGGTACGGTTAAATAACCGCGTTGTCTAAATGGTACGGTTAATTAACCGTACCGCGAGACCGATTACGGGGAAAAACGGTACGGTTTTGCGGTTTCGGTTTTTTCTGAACACCCCTACCTGCAGACAAGGAGAAAACAACCTTCATTACTCTAATAGATGTATTCTACTATATCAAGATGCCCTTCGGGCTAAAAAATGCAGGTATCAAAGGCCAATGGACCAGGTATTTGCAGAGCTGAGAAGAAATAATCTGGAGGTGTACGTTGATGACATCATCACCAAGAGCAAGACTGAGGCAGACCATATTGCAGACCTCAGAGAGACCTTTGTCAACTTCCGAAAACACATCATGAAATTGAACCCAAAAAAGTGCGTGTTCGGAGTGCGGTTAGGGAAGTTCTTGGGTTCCTTGGTCAGCAAAATGGGGATTGATGCCAACCTCGACAAAGTAAAAGCAGCTATGGACCTGCCAGAGACAAAAAGCATAAGAGATATATGAAGAGCAGAGCTCAGCCGAAGAGGCAGAGTAGAACTAAGCCGAAGAGGCAGAATAGAACTAAGCCTAAATAAGCAGAGCAAAGGTAAAATCATACCAACATGCAAGAACAACAAGATTAATGGTGGAACAACACCAACAATGAAGAACAAACCCTAATTCTCGAGGATACAACAGGAAAAATCGCATATGAATAAGAAAAAGACAAGAGTCCTACCCACTCATAAGAAACCAGGCAAAATCAGCAATGACAACAGCAACAAAGGAGATGAAAGGAAGAAAAACAAGGGAAATACCTGTCCGAAGAAGATAATTCGAAAACAAAGATTCAACAACTGCGAAATGACCGAAGAATGCTAGCAACTTCAAAAATCCAGACAACGTCGAAGAAATTTGAGGAAGAATTTGTGAAAATCGCACTTGAAAAAATGAAGTGAGGATGAGTTCACAAGAGAAAGCAGAGAAAAAGAAAAATGAGAAGTTCGAAGATGAAGAGAGTAAAGAAAATTTGCAAATTGGTGAAATGCTCTTTTAAATATGTGAGCCCCATCAAATCAACAGTGAATGCTCATCATAACTTCCCTTGGGAACTCCAAAGACACATTAATTCAAACACAATTAGTGATTCTTGCTCAACACACCACCAACTGGGCGGGAAAACAAAACCCCTTTAAGAAGGAAATGAAAAAGTTAGCAGAAGAGTGACCCCATGCACTTGTGAAGAGCAGAGTGTCAGGTCAGAATGATTAAACCAAGTGTATTGATATCACCAAACACTGGGTCTGGGGGCAAATTATATGGGATCTGCCTAGAAGACCGCCACGTTCTGCTAGGCAACACCAGAGCTCCTTTTGCAAAGCAAACCTCGCAGAGCGGGCCTCTCTATATCAGAGCTCTGGACAGTAAATCAACATAGGCCTTAATACTTTGGCCCACTTCCAACTGAAGCCCACTTACCTTGCTAGGTCACTCATAAGCTCATGACTCTTATAGATACTCATGCCCATGCATGAGTGAGGTACGTTTTGACATAAACATACAAACACTCACAAAATACTTACACTTGATACTCATTTCTCTCAAGAGAGACCTTGTGTTTTCACATTTGGCTGACTTAGGCATCGGAACAGCGTTCCTCGAAAACAACTCCCGATGTCCACCTTTGTTTTGCAGGTAACCACCACGAGGAAAGCTTGGATGCCACATTTTCCCACTAACATACTCAGCGATTGTCCCATACAGAAACAAGTAACAAAAATAATGAGGAAAATATTACTTGGAGGCCTCCAAATTTCAATTTTTCGATATGGTAGCAGGGCAAAAAAAAAATTATACAAAGTGACTTTTAACTTTGTGAAATTCTACTTAGTGGCCTTGTTTCATGATTTGACAGCTAATCAATTAAACCTAATTTTTTATCTCTTCTCCCTCATCCCCTTTGTCTCTCTAGATCCCAATCAAAATTCCAAAAGATTGCACTGATAGCCGCTAGCACCACCTTCGACGCTCCTTATCCGCTGTCTCCCTCCAACTCACACTTACCACAACCACCATGCTCACAATTACACCAACCATTGCCACATAAACACACCCACAAACATCCGCACTCACAACACCACTGCCACATCCACCCACACCCACACACATAATAAGTTAATCTTTCCCTTATACTATTTTTTATCCATATTTTGTAGACTTAGAAAGGAACAATAAGCAATAACACTAAATAAAGTTCTCATGTTTCTCAGGTGAACTTAATACGTAAAAAGCTATTTAGAGCTTCCACTATTGTTAATGGAAACTGAAAAAATTCAAAAAAAGAAATGAAGTTCACACATGTGGTTGCAAGCGTGATGGTTGGGGTGGTTTGAGACTTTGGGTGTGGTAGCGTCGGTGGTGTTTGGGAAGACTGTGGTTGTGAGTAGGTGTGCGGGTAGTTTCCTATGAGCTTGGGCGTCGGTGTAGGTGATTTTGGATGTGGTTTAGGTGGCCAAG
This sequence comes from Patellifolia procumbens, assembly GCA_947645195.1. Classification (NCBI taxonomy): domain Eukaryota; kingdom Viridiplantae; phylum Streptophyta; class Magnoliopsida; order Caryophyllales; family Amaranthaceae; genus Patellifolia; species Patellifolia procumbens. The sequence goes on from CANSGD010000193.1 coordinate 10,242,390, forward strand.
TGATTGTGCCAGTGTGGTTACGGGTGATTATGTGTGTGGATATGGGTGTGGTTGGATGGTTGTGGATTTGGCTGGGACCGTTGAGCACGGGTGTAGTTGGGTGTGGTAGAGGTGCTGTGAGTAGCTAGGTGGTTTGAAGGTGTTGTGGTGGTGGTTGGGTTGTTTAAGGAGGAAGAAGGATAGATAAAGGACTACAACTATTATCATACACCCGGGTGTACCACTCTCATTGTACACCCAAGGATAAATTCGTCATTTTGAGCTTTAGTGACATTCCACGCGCCAACAATACTTCACTCTCCTCCTTCTTTTCCTTTGTTCCTTCTGTTACTGAAGACACCCTTGTTGGCTTGTTGCAGAGGTTAGTTTCTCTTCTTTTTTATTTTTACTCCATTTTTTGCGTTTTTATGCTTAATTATTCTTCTGATTACAGATATTTTGCGTTTTAAGTTCAATGAGCGAAAATCAAGTTCCTTCCTCTTTAATTTTCGACTCAATGATTGATTTTTGTCTCGAGAAATTTGTGCATAATTACGAGGTGAATTATTTCACTAATATGCAACAGGTAAAGGTTCAATTATAGTTTTTCTTCTTTATTTCAGCGATTTTTGGAATGTTTAGTTGTTTGTTATAGAATTTTTCATTTCAAATAAACCTAGGGTTTGTGTTCATGTTTTAGTTTTATTTTCAGTTTTTAAATTTTATTTTTGTTTTTTTATTTTGATATGATATGTTTATCAAGCATTTCTGAATTTTGCTCATTTGTAATTATGTTCATTTGAATTCTGGTTTAATTTGCTCATTTGAATGAATGTAAGATTTAGATGAGACTAGTCCAATTTATATATATGTTCATTTGAATTTTGGTTTAATTTGCTCATTTCCAGAATGTAAGACTTAGATGAGACTAGTCCCATTTGTATATATGTTCATTTGAATTCTGGTTTTATTTGCACATTTGTATAAATGTAAGACTTAGATGAGACTAGAGCCACATTAATGGGAAATCAATTCCTGCAATACCAGCAGTAAAATCACATTGAAACAATTAGATCCCAAGTGCTTTCAGATTCCTTGTCGCACAGTCAACATTGAGGATCACATTGTACAACTAAAGAGTTCCCTGGTTGGAAGCCTAATTTGGAGAGCCATGAGATTAGTACAATGTTAGGCTGTTTATATTATCGCACAGGATCAATCTTGTTCAACCTTTCTATGTTTCATACAAGTTTGGTACATTGTGTTAATAGAAAAGTTAGAATGATGTTGGATGACTTGCAAACGAGGATGCTGCGGCACCAAATCCTACAACCATATATTTTCTATGATAGCTAGGAACCAGAATTAAAATGTGCACAGTGTAAAGATCCCTTCCTTTGATGTTGTATACATTCGCTACTTAATCCAAAGGATATCATTTTTAGTATTTGTGAACCAAGGCTTAGAGGTATCTATTGTTTCATTTTCCAGCCACTGGAGGTTGACAAATGGCATCCTGCGCAATTTAGAAATAGGTTGTAGACATTCTCTCGATTTGTCTATCAACTTTCTGAGGAAGAACGAAGATCTGGCTCCATATAATTGGTTGCGGATCAACTAGTAGTGAGTAGTGACTGACTTATAGGACTAGTGATGCAATTTGGACTTCCAAGTAGCTTTCAAGTTTTAACATTTCGTCATATGTTTTCTTTCTTGTTTTGTGTGTTTCGAGTCTCATTTACTCTATAATTGTGTTTGCTTTGCCATTTGTTTATATGTGACCGTAAATGTTCTTTGTCTTGTTCAAAAATGATGTTTTCATTGTACAGGTTAAACCCTTTAATAGACTTCGAAAGAAATATTGTGTGGAAATTTTGAGCAGTGAGATAAATAAAGTGATGACAGATGTTGATGTATAACATTTATATATAGATTTTAGATGCATTTACATTGCATTTAGAACTCCTTTTTCAGCACTTAGGTGCATCGTGACATGAATTACATAAGTTGTGCTCTACTACTCCCCGTTTGTGTGTTTTAATGATTTTCAGGTTATTTTGGAATGAATTGATCATGATTATCAAGAATCTAGCCTATTAATCATTAAGGATGAAGGTAGCTTGCACAAGGATCACAATGCATCCGTTTGGGATAATTTTGAGTTGCAATGAAGCAAAGAGTAAGTGAAAAAATTGTCAAAACTAACACATTTCACTATTTTCATCATAACCTTTGATATAAAATTGATAATCAATAAATTCTAATTGAGTTGGATTCTAGACTTCAACATCTTTCCAATGATAGGTCACACGCCCCAATCGGACTTACGGTCTGAGAGATATAGCCTTTGCAAGTTGACGTAGTTTGCCCGCCCGCCCGCCCGGGCATGAGCGCCCGACCGGGCCCGAGAGCCTTTTTCCTCCCTTTTCGTATTTTTTTCTAAGTTTTGTTCGCCCGGGAGGGCCATTTCGCCTGGGGGGCCATTTCACATGGGGGTGGACGGTTCTTCGGGAGAGCGTTTTTCTCCGTTTTTTAAGTTGGTTTAAGGTTATGTTTATAAAAATGATGTAATTTTGGATTAAACAACACTTTTTTAGCTTATCTTAGTTTCGTTAAACTCTTAGTTTTCTCCCTAGATCTAATTTACACATACTTTGAAGATTATTTCAAGTTTAATTGAAGTTCTTGCCTTTCCTTGCATTTGTTAATTGTTTCTTCCATTGTTCGTTATTGCTTTCAAGTATTTGCTCTCTTTTTTATTAGAAGCTTCAAGGTATGAACCTTTCATTGGTTATTGTTTTTGTTACTTTAGTCATGAGTGAGTAGATTTTTATTCTAGGGTTTTAGGGAGGGTAACCATGTTTATACCATGATTATTATTTGAATTACTATTAGGGAAATTATAGTGCGATTTGTTATTAAATTCGTGGTTTATCTTATTTCGTAGTTTCATGAATTACGTCTGTCAATTTGAGTATGACCCAATCATATGCTTACTTTTAGAGGCTTAAAACACACTATTAATTCTGATTATGTGAGTGATCGTACTGCATATGTTGAATTATGAGCGTTATGACCCGATCATAGGTTTAACATCTGCTCTAATAGCTCGACTCTCGACCTAGGTATTATTAGTCATTTGAACCCCTTGGTATAAGTATGGTGGAACAAACTAATACCCTAGATCTTTGATTCATAGTTTAAATCCTTATTTTTTAATATTGTTTTCTTTAGTTTAAATAGTAGTTCAGCTGATTCCTATCGGATGATCTTGTCTGAAGTAGTTGTTTAGCTAAATATTAACTAACAAACTTTGTCTCTCTGTGGATTCGACCCTACTTCCCTCGAGTATTGCTGTTAGAGGAATTTAGAATTTATCTTTGATTAGGTCATACGACTTTAGCCGATCAAATTTTGGCGCCGTTGCCGGGGAGACGACTAGTTTTCAAATTTTATTTGGTTATTTGGTTTACTTCTCTATGCCTCATTGGAAATTCATCGTTCCAATTGAGGTATGTTATGCTGCTTCTTTTTGTTTCTTTTGTATGTCTAGGACTCAAAGAAACGGTACCCCCATCCCAAATGATCCCAATCTTACAAAGACTCTCAAGCAACTTCGAAAGAAAATTCAAAAAGAAAAGCAGTCTGTTCAGCTGAACACCTCTGAAGCAGACACTTCAAGTTCAGCTATTGACAAATTATTGATTCATATGGGGTGCCTAATCCTGACGGCATTCCCACTGACCCACCAATACCCACCATCGCCGCTAACAATTTCGAGATTAAGCCTGGACTCATTAACATGGTTCAGCAAAATTATATTGGTTGGCATCCTACTGAAGATCCGGCCAATCATCTGCAGAGATTCCAACAACTCTGCAGAACTGTTAAACATCAAGGACTCACACTTGAGAAGTTGAAGGTTATGTTGTTTGAGTTTCCACTCAGAGACAAAGCTCAAAAGTGGTTCAATGACATCACTAAGACAGAATGGTCGGAGATTTCTTCTGCGTTCCTCAAAGAGTATTACCCTCCCACAAAGACAATAGAGATTAGAAACAAGTTGGCAACATTTTCCCAAGAGCCGGATGAGACATTGAGGGAAGCGTGGACTAGATTCAGAGACTTACAGAGGGAGTGTCCACACCATAATATGGACAAATGGTTTCTGACGCAGACTTTCTACAATGGTCTGCAGCCCCGGACGAAGAATTCTGTTGATTCGTCTGCGGGAGAAGTCTTTTTAGACAAGGCAGTTGGTGAAGGCTATGATTTCCTAGCCAATCTTGCAGTAAATGATCACTCCTCATCGAGGAGTCAAACTAAGAAGGTTTTAGATGTTGACACCATCTCACTACTTGCTTCTCAAGTGGCGCAATTGAACATGAAATTCGACACATTGAAGCCTTCTAGTCCGACACCTCTACCTATGAGTATAAATGCAATGTCAGTTGTTGCACCCATTACTTTATCTTACTGCGAGGTATGTGGTATTCAGGGTCAGTTTAGCCACGACTGTCAGTTCAGTCAGATTCAGATGAAACAGGTGAATGCCTTTCAGTAGCGATAGCCAAATAACCCCTACTCTAGCACATACAATCCTGGTTGGAGAGACAATCCACTTCTCTCCTATTGCAGCAATAATTTTCAAAACCCTCACCCTCCACAAAAAAACTACCAACAACCACAAAATTCATATCAGCCTCCACAAAATCACCCAAAACCCAACTATTAACAAAACCAAGGGAATTCTCACAATCCCCCTAATTTCCAAAGACCTGCCCAACAGAATTTTCAGCCAGCACCACAAAATGTAGTCCTACAAGAGCCTATTACGTCTAAATTGATGAAGATAATGCTGGCTATGCAGTAAACTAATGAGGAGGCACAAAGAGCTCAAGTGAAGCATATGCTGTCTCAAGAGAAGCACATTAAACTTCTCGAGACTCAGATTGCCCAATTAGTAGGAAACAATGCTCACAGGCAGCAGGGACAATTGCCTGGGCAACCCATTCAGAGGGAGCAAGTGAACGTCATTACTCATCGTAGTGGCATTGCTTACGAAGCTCCTCCATTGCCCATTGACGATGCTGCCCCCAACTAAGGGGAAAGAAGTGGTAGAGGAAGGAGAAGAGAAGAGTTCGATGTTTGAGGTCGAATTGTCGGAGGAAGCTGAACAGACACGGAAGAAAAAAGAAAAGGTTTCTACCAAGGCTACCTTTTACCCACAGGATGCAGAAATCAAAGGTCGAACAACTATTTGGTAAGTTCTTGACTATGGTCAAGAACCTTGAGGTAACGATTCCCTTCACTGAATTAATTACTCAAGTTCATGTTTATGCCAAATTTCTGAAAGACATGATAACTAAGAAGATAGACTTTGGTGGGGTAGAATGTGGCTCTTACTACAGAGTGTAGTGCTTTTATAAAGAATAAACCCCACCTAAGATGAAAGATCCTGGTAGTTTTTCTAATCCCTGCCATCTTAGACATATTTTTATTGATAAAACTTTGTGTGATTTAGGTGCTTCTGTTTCTGTTATGCTTTTATCTGTTTATAAGAAACTGAATATGGGAGCACTTAAATGTACACAAATCACTTTACAGATGGTTGATCGTTCTATTAAATACCCTCTATGTGTTTAAGAGGACAATCCTGTTAGGGTCTGGAAATTCTACATTCCTATTAATTTTCTGGTGCTTGATATGGATGAGGATGTCCAGATTCCCATTATTCTGGGTAGACCGTTTTTGTGTACTGCTGGTGCTGTTATTGATGTTAAGTCTAGGTCTTTAACTCTGAATGTTGGTGATGATAAAGTTTCTTTTAAACTAACCAATGCTGTTAAGGCACCTATGCTTGAATAATCGTGTTGCAGGGTTGATATTCTGGATGAGGCGGTTGACGAGAAGGTTCAAAATGCACCTAAGGTTGCCTCACAGTCTGGAGGTAAGATCAAGAACATTTGGAGAAGGAAGATGTTTAATGAGGGTGGCACTCACTGCCGAGCCCCTTTGATTTGAGATATGGAGGTATTATGGTCGTGCGGAACCTTTATCAACCAGCGTTGTGCAGGAGGTAACCCGTAATTTCCCCTTATCCCTTTTTCTTTTTCTTTTTCTTTTTTTAGAGTGAGAAAGAGTGAGAGAACACTAACGTTGTTTTTCCTCTTAGCATCGTCCTTTTTTTCACCTTTTGGCATTTAGGACACTACCAAGTTCAGTTTGGGGAGGATTTCTGTTTGTATTCTCTATCTCTTTTACTGCTTTTTAGGATAGATTTATTACTTTCGAAAAATGCTGAAAAAATCAAAAAATATGATTCACATGACTGGTTTAGTTGCCTCCCAGTGCCCCTTGTTGTGCTCTTATTGAAAATGATTTGACTTTGTTTTCTGGATAGCTGAGCATTTGTGATTTTGAGGCTATGATTTGATGTTTGATTGCTATGATTTTGAGCGAATTTTGATTATTATATACTACATTGTGCTGCATACCTGAATTGGTTAGACTGTGAGTCCTTTTGTAGCCTATTGGATTCATATTATTATCCAGTATGTTTTTGTGTGTTAATTCCTCTTTAGTTGATTGATCTTAACTTTGACTTCGTACTTGTTTGATATTCGATGACTTGTAGCATTTGTTGTGATAGAGGCGTTTCTTTGTATGATTCTTGAGCCTCAGAGTGAATTTTTGATACACTTTTATCCTCCTTATCCCCGCTGAGCCTAATGACCTGGTTCGTGTTACTAAACCTTAGTACATGTCCATGACCTTTATTTATATATTTTTCCAAGCCTAGCTTGGGGAGCGTTGTTGGGTTGAGTTATGAGATTGTTTTTATGGTTTGTGTGGTTTTGGGATTGAATGTGTATTTTATGTGGTTTCAAGTGTGAGAAAAAGAAAAGAAAATGCAAAGTTTGAGTTGCATGAATGTTTGGTTCGAAAAATGAAAGAAAAAAAAAAGAAAGTTCAAAAGAGTTCTAAGTTCCTTCATGTGCTACATTGCTTGAAAATTGGGTTTGTTGTGAATTTTATCGGTTCATAAGAGTTGGGTTATGTTTTGTGGTTATTTGGTATCGTTGGGAGTTGTTTCGGCCATCTTCGTCCTTGTTTGATTGATTTTTGCTCCCCCATTCTAGGTTTTTCCACCACATTTCCTAAAAATATCCCCTACCTCCTGCCTAAGCCCCATTACAACCCTATAGAGTCCTCTTGAGCTCGTGTTTACATTGTTTATTGGATTAATTTCGAGTCAGTTTATCAAAGTTTAAGAGTATGTCTGCTAATTGAGTCGATTTTATTAAGATGATCGTATTTAACCTTCTTAATCACATGAGAGTGTGAGTGGGAAGGACATTTATGGTCAGGTCGGTGAGTGTTCGGGCATATTCTTTTCCAGCCACAAAATTGAGAGGAGTAACACCTTTGTGAGCACCTTTTCAGGATGTGTATGCCATGTAGATGAGTTGAATTTGATGTTTTGCTTGAATGATTGGTAGTTGGATGGATCTGAATAGCTGAACTTGAATTTTGTCTGATTGAACGATTCTTAGTCTTGAAAATGTTTTGAGCTATGATGTTTTATCTTAGGGGTGAGGTAATTATTTTCATGTTCATGTCTTGTTTGCTTGAGGACAAGTACAGGTTTAGCTTGGGGGAATTTTATGTATCACATTTATATATAGATCTTAGATGCATTTACATTGCATTTAGAACTCATTTTTGAGCATTTAGGTGCATAATGACATGAATTACATAAGTTGTGCTCTACTACTCCCGTTTGTGTGTTTTGATGATTTGCAGGTTATTTTGGTACAAATTGATCATGATTATCAATAATCTAGCCTATAATCATTGAGGATGAAGGTAGCTTGCACAAGGATCACAATGCATCCGTTTTTAGGATAATTTTGAGTTTGAATGAAGCAAAAAGTTAGTGAAAGAACTGCCAAAACTGACACATGTTCACTATTTTTATCATAAAGTTTGATAGCAAAATTGATAATCAAGAAATTCCAATTGGGTTGGATTTTAGATTTCAAGAGCTTTCAATGACAGGTCACACGCCCCAATCGGACTTAAGGTCTAAGAGATATAGCCTTTGCAAATTGACGCAGTTTCGCTAGTCCGCTCGCCCGCCCGCCCGGGCACCAGGCGAGGTTCGTCCGGGAGGGCCATTTCGACCGGAGGGGCGGGCGGTTCTTCGGGATAGCGTTTTTCTCCGTTGTTTAAGTATGTTTAAGCTTTTGTTAATAAATAAGATGTAATTTTGGATTAAACGTCACTTTTGTTAGCTTATCTTAGTTTCGTTAAACTCTTAGTTTTCTCTCTATATCTAATTTTTACATACTTTGAAGATTATTTCAAGTTTAATTGAAGTTCTTGCCTTTCCTTTCATTTGGTAATTGTTTCTTCCATTGTTCTTTATTGCTTTCAAGTAGTAGCTCTCTTTTTTATTAGATGCTACAAAGTATGAACCTTTCATTAGTTATTGCTTTTAAATCCTCCAACAATTGAGAAATTAATCTTCAACAATTCAAAATCTCCATAAACTATGTATAATAATGGAGGGCAAACATTATGAACACTTACATATGATCAAAATTCACTTGGTGAGTATGAGCCTAAGGATTTCTAGAGAGAGAGGGAGAAAAAAGAGGAAAAAGAAGAACCCTAAATTTTTCAATGAAACGCCATCAACCACTTTGCTCACCGCCAGATTGGGTTTCTCGCCAAATTTCTTGCCAAGAGAAATCAATTATGGGAAAGATCTATGGCTTTCTAAGCTAAAGGGTAATAATAACCCTACTCTTCACAAGATACGAAGAGTTTGTGAAGAGATCGAAGAACTCACCATGGTTAAGCCGGATTTTAGCGCAAAGATCGGGGAAAATGGAATCATTACAAAGCTTGCTGCAGTAATTGGCGTGTTACAAGTATTAAAGATGGCGTTTTTGGAATTATTTTTCAATAAAAACGCAGCTCAACCTATTACAGGAGAGTACCTCTTCATTTTCTCTCCTTTAATTTTATTTTTACAGCCAAATCTGATTTATTTTTGCCTAATTAATAGCCCTAATTATATGCCTACTGCCTATTACGTGCATCGGTTATGCTGTAGCTTGTCTGAGTATCTCATTATGATTGTTTTCCTGCTTTCTAGTTTACCCTTGCTTTGGTTTTGGTCTGAGTTAACTGTTAACCGTGCTTATATTGCTCTAACCTTCACTACTTTACTACCTCCTTGCTATAAATACCTGGACTCGTACTTGGTTTCAGCTCACACCTAGCTTAATATTGCCTCTGCTTCTAATACTCTTCTTAGCTCTCATTTGGTTTTCTTTGTTGTTTGCTTGCTTCTCTTCATGTCTGACTCTGCTCCCTCACTTAGCTATGTTAAGGCACTCCAATCCCAATCTAAGAACTCTACTACTGCCCTTCCCTATAACCATAATGGGGCCAGTTCCTCTAACTCTGAACCTACGGCTGTCCTTCCAACTACGCCAACTCTTATCACCAATAACACCTGCAATACCCCTTCCCAACCAATGGCTGCTGACTATCACTCTGCTTCTCCCCCATCCTTTTCCTCAGGGGGTGCAAGTGATAATGACACACAATGTGCCTTTGAATATCCCCCTAGTGTAACAGTTGTAGCTCCACTGCTTTCTGAGGAAGAAATAGCTAAACTGTCTTCAACCTGCCTTTTTGGGAAAGTGTGGGGTGAACATGTACACTCTGATGCTGTTCAAACCAGGTTTAAGAGAGATTGAAATTTCTCTGAAGGTCAGGTTTTAATTCGTTATCTCTCAAATGGTTGTTTTTTAATTGAGTTTACAATTCCTGCTGATAAAAATGCTGTTTGGGAGGGCAGGCCTTGGTTTGTTCTGGGGTTGAACTTTGCTCTCATACCTTGGAAGCAAAGTTTCAACCCTTACGAGGGACAACTGACCCACGTTGATCAATGGGTAAAAATACCTTTTCTTCCCAATGAATTTTGGAATCTGAATCATCTAAGAACTGTAACTCTGAAAATTGGTGCCCTAATCAAGTTAGATAGGTTCACCCTTCTTAATGATGATAAGGCTCAGTTTGCACGGGTGTGTTTGAACATTGACATTACCAAACTAGTACCTAGGTCAATAACAATTAGAAATGGACATGGTATCTCTACTGAATTTTTCCTCACTTATGAGGGGGTACATATAGTCTGCCCTCTTGGCGGCCTTAATGATCACTCGCTTATTTCTTGTCCAAAAAAACCTCCACCTTGTTTGGATTTGGTTGTGGCAAAGTTGGAAGCTAGTTCACTCTCTCAAACTGCTAATAAATGTAACCCTGCTGCCCCTGAAAATAATTGGATGTTTGTAAGACCTATTAGACGAGGTAGGCCAAAGCCTTTGAATGCTAAACCCTCCACTAAACCAGTCTCAAAAAATGCTCACAAACCCAGACAATTCCCGAATACAGTCCACTTGAATTCTGTATTGTACCCCAACCACACTAAGACTGCTGTTGGTTCTAATGTTGCTGCTACCTCTGATCACATCAACTTGGCCAATGCTTTTGAGAAACTATCTGATTTTCAAATTCCTGCTTCTGAGAACCTTCAACTTTCCCCCCTGTTGCTGCTGTTATTCATTCTCCCACCACTGAGGTCTTAGTGGAAGAGGATGAAGATGGGATGGATTTAGCTTTTCTTCAAGCTATGGGCATTATGCACCATCAAGCCCAACTGGACATGGTCCCCACCACTGCTGCTGAGTCCTCTAAGAGGAGAAGGAGGGAGGATTCTCCTTCTTCCTCTAACTAGAACATGGAATGATTAAGTTCATGTATGAGCATTTTGTTCACCTGGGTTTCTTAGAACTAAGTTTGTTAGGTTGTTGGTTTTATTTTGTAACCTTTAACAAACATTGTACTTTCTTTGTTAGTACCCCCAGGTGTTATTTTTTGTATTCCCAAGTGTGTAGGTTGTTCTTAATGAAACTGATGAATGGGATTTTGCTGTCTTTTGCTTACATGGTCCATCCTAACTGCTCTAATACCTTCATGGTTTTACTGTTCTTATATTATGATACTTATTCTCTTACTGCCCCTTTTTTTCAAGCTGCCTACTATTTACAGCTTTACATTAGATTTAGCTTCCTCATTTTACTTTTCCAAGCTCTGCTCTACTTTATAATTCAGTTTTATGGTTACTTGCCCTGTAATCTTTGTGCTAAGCAAATGTCTATGGCCTTAGCCATCTATCTTGACCTAACTACAACCCCAAATAGAATGCAGTATGTGTTTCTTCAAGCTCTTCTCTATTGGACCAAGTGTGATAAGGAGTCTTGTATTTCTCCTGTTTCATTATATGTGTGTCTGTTGTTGCTGCTTTTCTTTTTACACATGGAAAGCCTCTTGCTGCATCTATACATTCTCTTGTGGGATTATCTCAAAGTCTTAAACATGAAATTTATTGCTAGTCTAAAAAGGGAGTACTTATGTACTATGAATGCAAAGTTTCATGCCAACCTCATGTCCACTTATGGGATCAGTTTCTATCTTTGCCTCTCTCTTTGGCTAATTTCTCTCTTTATCTCATTTCTAATCTGGTTACGTTTTTTAATGGATCCCAATCGCATTTTTCATATTCTGCATACATATAACTATGCTTGCCCTCTTGTTACTGCTTGGGGATGCACTCATGCTCTACTTCTCTTTTGGAAGTTTGTTAGTAGGTATAACTCAACAGGGTATAAAAGGTGGTGGCTATGCTCTTTGCTGCTGCTTGTTGTCACCCCCTTGCTGCCCAAACTCTCCATTATGGATCTCAAAAGTTGGCTATGTTGTATGTCAGAGAGCGAAGGCACTTTCTACCACATCCAGACAATGACTGCTTTTCTAATTTGAAGTCCAAATGTTAGGACTATTTTATTTTCCATTATTGAATTAATTGTTCATGATTGTTCAGTTATCTGTCATTTGGGTGTAATTGTTTTGCGAACCGAGTGCGCTGTCACTCGCATTGAACTATGGGCTAGATCCCATACTTGGACTAAATGGGTATTTGTTTTTTCCATAAAACAAGTAACTATGTGGAATATAGTAATTATTTTAATTGACGAATTAGAATGAAAATCATCACGTGGAATATTCAGGGTGCTAAAAAACCTCAAGCTATTGTGGAACTCCTATTTCTCAAAAATAGGTATAAACCGGATATATTTTTCATTTTGGAAACAATGACTAACAATATCAAATAGTAAGAAAATTTTGAAAGCCTTACATTTTCAGCATAAGCTTATTATTGACCCGGTTAATCATTCCGGTGGTATTTGGATTTGTTGGAATGACGATAACATAATCGTAGACAATTACATACTATTGGATAGATGTGCTCACTTGCACATTTTCTCCAAGATTGCTAAACAGAAAATATTAGTCTCTCGAGTATACCTCCCAGCTAAGGAACAGGAAAAGGATGATTCTTGGAATGCGCTGACTGGCTACCTGAATAGTCAGAATTTGCCTAAGATCATTCTAGGCGATTTCAATGAATTACTATCCCCTGCTGATAAAACGGGAGGAAGATCGGTTACAAATTCACAATTGCAACGGTTCCAAACTTTTCTAGGAAGTGCCCAATGCTTAGATATCCCGGCACAACAAAATGCTTATTCTTGGAAGAAACACTATGATTCCTACATAGTTTATGAAAGACTCGACAGGGGTATATCCAATCAACCCTTCTTAGACTGTTTTCCAGACACTACTGTTAGTTATGACTCTTTTACGGTGTCAGACCACTCCCCCCTCATTTGTGATACTGTCACTAACCATCTAATTCCTCCACCCCCATTCCGCTTCCATCAAGCTTGGGCTTTAGATTCAGAAGTACACAAGATTATTAAAAGCACATGGAATGATAAGCCAAAAGGCTCTCATTTTTACAGAGTTCAGGCACGTCTTGTACAGATAAAGACCAGCATAAAAGCTTGGTCTAGGAGAAAGTACCAACACACCTCTAGCAAGCTAACTCAGAATATCGCTAAGATTCAAGAGGTAGAAGAGAGGTTATGGTCTCAACCCTTCAATCCGATCTTAGTTAATCACCTTAAAAGGCTGATTAACCAACGAGAAAAATATTACTGTTTAAGCAATCACATTGGGGTATCAAGAATAGGAAGGATTGGTTAGCTCAAGGGGATAGAAACACTCGTTTCTTTCACGACAAGTTGAAAAAACGATTTTCTCTCAATACCATCCACAAGCTAAGGGATGATGACGATACCTGGATCGAGAATGCAGATAGCATCAAGGACTTATTGAAAAATGCTTTCAAAAAGAACTATAGCACCTCACGCTCAGTACCTGACGCTTCAGCCTTCTCTAATTTAGTCAACACAATCTTCGACCAGGATGCTCAGAGTCTCATGGCCAAAGTGTCGGAAGAAGAAATAAAAAATGCCTTCTTTGACATGAATCCACATAAGGCCCCAGGCTTCGATGGGTTTGGGCCAGGTTTTTATCAAAAATTTTGGAACATCGTTGAAAAAGATGTTTGTCTAGCAGTATCTAGTTTATTTTACCACGGCCACCTTCCACCCTCTCCCAACCACACCATAATTACCCTCATGCCTAAGATCCCAAATCCCAAGAAACCAAGCCATTTCCAACCCATCAGCCTTGTCAACACCCTCTATAAGGCTATCTCGAAAATCCTAGTTTCACGAATTCAACCATTGCTGGACAAGTTAATTAGTCCCTTCCAGAATGCCTTTACTAAAGGTCGTTCTATTCATGACAATGTGCTTATTGTCCAAGAAGTCTTCAACACATTCCACAAATCAAAAAATAAAAATGGGTGGTGTGCTCTTAAACTTGACATGGAAAAAGCCTATGATAGGATTGAATGGAATTATATTTGGGGTTGTCTATCCGATTATGGTTTCCCCCCACAATGGATAAACTTGATTAAGCAATGCGTTACTACAATTTCGTACTCGGTTAAAGTAAATGGTTCTACTACGAGTTGGTTCAGACCAACTAGAGGTCTAAGGCAGGGCGACCCTCTGTCCCCCTATCTTTTCATTATCTGTATGGAAGGCTTCATCCGACAGCTTGCTGGGGCTGCAACCAGTAAGACCAGTGGTATAGGGTTCTAAATTTGCCCAAACACGACTAAGATCCCCTGCTTACTATTTGCCGATGATAGTCTCCTCTTTTGTAAAGCCACAAAGACTGGTTGTAACAATCTAAAGAGAGTAATAGACGACTTTTGTTCGAACTCGGGTCAGCTGGTAAACTTTCATAAATCAACTATAATCTTCTCTAAGCAAGTGCCTAATGCACGTAAAGCTGCCTTGGCAAGCCACTTCAATATGCCACCCAAAGCCTGCTTAGGGCGTTACCTAGGCATTCATTTCAGCTCCTTCCGTCCTACCAAGGCGGATCTGGCCCATTTACTATGTAAAACAAATCAAAAGGTAAAACTTTGGGAAGCAGGACTGCTATCCAAAGCAGGAAGGCATACCCTCATACAATCGAACTTAGAAGCAATTCCAAATTATGCGAGTGCAGCAACAATGCTGCAAGCCAATACTGCAACAACTATTGATTCAATTCACAGAAAGTTCTTTTGGAATCAAGGGCTAGGGAAAGAAGGTATTCCACTCATATCGTGGGATAAAATCTGCTCCCCGAAAAGCTTAGGAGGTCTAGGGCTTAGAAAGACCCTCCCACTTAACAGAGCCTTTCTAGCAAAACTTGCATGGAAAGTATTATCGGACCCACACAATCTGTGGGCCACCATTGTTCGACAAAAGTATCTGAAAACCTCCAGTTTCTTTGAATATACAGCAAAACCATCACATTCCATTATCTGGAGGAAAATCATGGAACAGAGAGACATCATAAGAAAAGGTATTAGATGGAAAATAGGTGATGGTTCTGCTATCCTTTTCTGGCTAGACAACTGGTTAACCAATCGTTCTCTTTTCGAGCTTCTAAGTCCCGATCCCAACAGCATCAACCCCCACCTTATGTTGGATAGTTTCATCAACAGCGATAGGAAATGGGATTTTGAAAATCTGAGTACCTTACTGCCTGACAATCTTTTAGCACTAGTGCGAGGAATCACTATCCCCAAGCATATCTCAACTGATACCCCAGTATGGGGTATGTCTCCTCATGGTGATTTCACAGTGAAATCAGCAATTTGGCTAGCTCACAACATCAACCCTGACACCCCCAAGTGGGAATTTCGTATGCTCTGGAAGCTCCAAATCCCACCCAAACTTCAGATCTTCCTCTGGCAAATATTGCATGATGCGATTAGTGTGCGCACAATTTTGCATAAAAGACAGATTATTCCTTTCGATGTGTGCCCGATGTGCAATCAGTCATGCCCAGAAACAATAGATCACCTTTTCCTCAACTGTCATAATATCATTAGTTTCTGGGCTATTCATCAGGTCAAGTAATGGTTGGGATGCTCTGTTAGCAGCCATACTGTTAAGGACCTTTACCGCCATCACCTAAGGGATAAAAGTCTCACTGCTAAGCTTACGTTCCTGCTGTGGAGTATCTGGAAGGAACGTAATGACATCATCTTTAATAACACAACGTTGAACATTTACAGAATTTTCCATCGTGCAAGACAAATCACCCCTGAATGGCAGATGCGGCTCCATTATGACGAGTTTGCTTTGTCCCCTTCCCTTTCCGAATCCCCCACCCCGAGTTCTCCTCCCAAGCCGTCTCAACCTTCCATCTTCGTCGCATGGTCCCCTCCACCGTTGGGCACAATAAAACTCAATTTCGATGGGTCAGTAAAAAACAATAATGAAGCAGCCGGGTTCATTATTAGAGATAACGAGGGTCGTGTCCTTGCAGCTTAGGCATGCAACTTAGGCAACGCTTCCATCATCACAGCAGAAGCTACCGAACTTCATAAGGGTGTTCTAAAGGCCCTAACTTTACAACAGTCAAATCTACTGATTGAAGGAGATAACGTATTGGTCATCAACGCAGCTAACGGCAAATGGGCTACACCCTGGCAGATTGGTAACCTAATTGAAGACACAAAATTGGCACTCGCAGCTTGCTCAGGGTTTCAGATTGCACATGTATTCAGAGAAGCAAATCAAGCAGCAGACTGGATAGCTAATACGGGTCATTTTGTGTTAGATTATCTCTGTATAACGGATTGGCACGGTTCGCAACTGTCAACGATACTTTGTAATGATGTGTTAGGAATTCCCCTCGAGCGGAGGGTTTCCAAACCATCTCAACTTTTCTCCTTACCTTTATAAAAAAAATTAGTTATTGCTTTTGTTACTTTAGTCATGAGTGAGTAGATTTTATTCTATGGTTTTAGGGAGGAAGACCATGTTTATACCATGATTATTATTTAAACTGCTATTAGTTCTAGGTTTTGATTAGGGCAATTATAGTGTGATTTGTTATTGAATTCGTGGTTTATGTTATTGGGTATTTTCATGAATTACGTCTGGCAACTTGAGTATGACTCAGTAGGCTTACTTTTAGAGGCTTAGAACATACTATTAATTCTGATTATGTGAGGGATCATACTTCATATGTTGAATTATGAGCTTTATGACCCATTCGTAGGTTTAACACCTGCTCTAATTGCTCGACTCTCGACCTAGGTATTATTAGTCATATGAACACCTTTGATTTGTATAAGCATGATAGACCGAACTAATACCCTAGACCTTTAATTCATAGTTTAATCCCTCTTTAATATTGCTTTCTTTAGTTTAAATAGTAGTTCAGCTGATTCCTATCTGATCTTGTATGAAGTAGCTGTTTAGTTGAATATTAACTTAGAAACTCTGTCTCTCTGTGGAGTCGACTATACTTCCCTTGAATATTACTGTTAGAGGAATTTAGGATTTATCTTTGATTAGGTGATACGTTTTAGCCTGTCAGATGTGCTTGGATATATGAAGCTGAAGTAGTATAGGCATATTTGATGACATTTTCTAAATGATAGTGGTAGCTTTTGAAATCAGATTTTGTAGATTTTTGAACAATACACTAACGATACAAGTTTGTAATCATTAAACAGTTTAGTAGTATATTCATATGTGATGACATTATTGAACAATCAGATCCTGATACAAGTTTGTAATCGTACAACTCATTGTGATGTCTTTTGTTAGCTCTTGTAAATAAGAAAATATTTAGTTCCTTTGAAGAACTTGTTTTAGTTTATTTTCTTGTGTAATTAGGAATTTCATTTTCCTAAGCAACAAAATTTTCATTTATGATTTAATGAGCAGATGATGAACACTTAAAGGTTTGACTTTGAGGAAGTGTTCTTTTCATTCTACTCAAGGGTAAAAATTCGGTTTTATCTGCTCATGAATTGAAATGAATCTGCTATTCAAATAAAATTTGCTCATTTACAAAATGAGCATTTTTATTTTACTCATTTGATGAAATGAGCAATTTTGTTTGCAGTGGAAGATCAATAAACCATCTGATCTTAAGTCAGGTAAAATAAATCTGCTCATTCACAAAATGAGCAGTTTTATTTTACTCATTTGATCAAATGATCAGTTTTATTTTACTCATTTGATCAAATAAGCAGTTTCATTTTACTCATTTGATTAAATGACCAGTTTATTTTACTCATTTGATCAAATGAGCAATCGTTTTTTGCGAAACAAGATCAGTAAACATTCTAATCACAATTGAGCAGTTTAATTTTACTCATTTGATCAAATGGGCAATCTATTTGACAGGAAGATCAGTAAAGATTCTGATCTTGAGTGAGGTAAAATAAATCTTCTCCTTTAAAAAATGAGAAGATTTATTTTACTCATTTGATCAAATGAATTGAGCAATTTTTTTTACACAGAAGATCAGTAAACATTGTGATCTTGAGTGAGGTAAAATAAATCTGCTCATTTAAGAAATGAGTGACTGTTATAGGTTCTGACATTTTTTATTCTAAATTCTTATTTTGCCATTGTTGATTTGAAAACTTCAACTTTTCACCTTAAATTAGCAACGAATTTCTTAATTTGCTGTTTAATTTTGCGAAAATCAATTTGATTTGCTCGAATTAAGGAAATTCTGTCTGAAATTTTTTGGCAAAAAATTTAGGGTTTTCTGGGTTTGGGGATGAACAATATTGTTGTTATGTGTTGAAGATGATTATCATGGAAAAAAGGAAAAAACAATTTGGGCTCAAGCAGGATCGATCCCGTGCTTCAGCTACCGTGCAAACATTCCTCCAACCATTGAGCTAGGCGTCCATTATTGTCAAGTTGTTGTGCGCGTATAACAAACGTTACAGCTGAAGTTTGCGAAAATTACAATAATGCCTCCGGGTGTACCGTGCGCATGGTACACCCGGGTGTACGGTGCATGGTCTCAGAAAGGACTAGGGTCAAATTGGTTAGCTATCAATTAAAGATATAAGGCCACTGTAAAGAATTTCTCAAACTTGGGAGTCACTCTGTATAATATTATTTTTGCCTTGCCACCATATACAAAAATTAAAAGTTGGAGGCTACCATGTAGAATTTCCTGAAAAATAATCCTTTCACACTCTTTTTCCTTCCTTCCCATATTTTCCTTTACTTTCCGAACAAGAAAGGTTAGACCCGATCAAGATGCATGGGAAATTTTATTTATTTAATGTATCTACATCTATATTTTAGTTGATGTCAGTTGTGTAAGAAGCCAAAAACTTTCAAGATTATATGCATATTTAACTATATCCTATAGTTAAGGTGTAGCGATTCTCTATTCTTCTATTCATTAATGACATCTTAAAGAACATATACATTGTCTATTTAGATAAAAGTGCACAAATTATTTACAGAAAATGAAAAGTAGTAAAAAAAAAATGAATAATAGCAAATATTAGTATAATGAACATGAAAGCAAATGAACAAACATTCAAAAGAAATGAATAAATTATTAACATAAAGTGAACAATACCAATAAACCGAACATTGCCAAATATTATTAGAATGAACATCAATTTAATTGAACAATCATTCAAATAATATAAAATGAACAAATTATTAAAGTGAAATGAACAATATTTGTGATAAGAATATTAGAAAATAGTATTACAATGAACCTCAACGCAAAAACAATCATTCAAATAAAATGAACAGATTATTTAAATAAAATGAATGATAGTAATAAAATAAATATGAATGAATATCAATGCAAATGAACAATCATTCAAATAAAATGAACAATACCAATAAAATGAACATTAGTAAATAGTATTATAATGAACATTAAAGAAAATGATCAAATTTAACAAATAAAATGAACAATAATAATAAAACGAACATTAGAAAATATTATTATAATGGACATCAATGCAAACTAATCAATACTCTTTCAAATAAAATGAACAATACCAATAAAATAAACATTAACAATCTATATATAACATTAAAGCAAAATGATTTTCGCCACGTGTCATCACTAGATGAATCCAAAGCAAACCTTGATCTCTCATTCATTCTTGCGTTTTACTTGCCACGTGTCAGCCTAATATGTTTACCTTTTTCTAAATTGCATTAAATCAGTCCTAAAAAATACGTGTAACATTGCTGTTAATTTGCATTTTACCTTTTTGAAATTCCGGCTAATTAGACTTTGATTTCCCTTAATTAAAGGAGTACAAATTTCCGAAAATAATGCCCTTCATCTATGCCTAAATTAGCGTTTGACTTTAATATCTTCTTAAATCTTAGCTAATTAAGTGTGGCTTATTTTCAGTAAGAATGAAAATTTAATTCTTTTTACACTTTAAGTAAAAGAAATTCAAAAAAATAAAATTCATATCCTTAATCTATTCCTAAATTAGTGGAGTACCCAAAATCACGTATAAATTGGTTGCTTCAATTTAGGAATAGATTTGTTTTGTCATTATATTCCTAAATAAAAGTGCCATAAAAGCATCATATTCCTAAATAAAAGTTCCATAAAAGAATTAAAAGATTTAACATTCCTATATTATTTCGGTTGATTGCTTTAAGAATTACCCACTTAAAAGATTTATAAGAATTAAAAGATTTAAGTATCATATACTATTTTGGAAAGTCCAAAATAACATTTCTATATTATTCCTAAATAACATTGCTTTAAGAATTAAAAGATTTAAGCATCATATACCTAAATAAAAGTGCCAAAAATTAAGAATGACTGCTTTAACATTCGTATATTATTTCGGAAGGTTACTATAAGAATTACCCACTTAAAAGATTTATAAGAATTAAAAGATTTAAGTATCATATACAACATTAAAGCAAAATGGTTTTCGCCACGTATCGTCACTAGATTAATCCGAAGGAAACCTTGATCCCTCAAGCATCCTAGCCTTTATAGAAGCCACGTGTCAGCAAGAGATTTTTTTGCTTTTTTTAAAATGCATTATACTAATTAAAATACATACGTGTCAAATTAGTGTTGTTTTGCATTTTTTTTAAATATATTTCCGTGTAATTAGCCTATGATTCCTTAATTAAAGGAATAAAATATTCTGAAAATAATGCCCTTATTTACATCAATTGAGCATAATTAAACTGGCTTAGGCCTTAATTAGGGGGAATAAAACCGACTTAGGCAAATATCATGGGGAAAGAATCCCTTAAATTCCGGTTTTACATCTTTTAAATAGGGAATATTACTTGCCATTAAACTAGGTATAATATTGCCATAACAACTATTGCCATTTTTAAAACCAAATCTATGATTTGACATCTTTTAAATAGGGAATACTTTTTTTCCATTAAAATAGATATACTAATGCCATAACAACTATTGCCATTTATAAAACCAAATCTAGCTAAAATGAAGGAAACTGTTTTTTTATTCCTTACGGTTGCTGATATTTTAAATATTGAAAACAGATTTAATTTTTAAAAAAAACATAACTGCCGAAAATGAAAATCTAATTAAGCAATAATTTATGTGAATCTTCTAACTTGCCTGGTATTGTAATTAATTAATTGCCTAACTTAGGAAAAATTATATGGACCACCACTAATTATAAATAGGAGCACATTTTCATTCATTAGCCTTCACATTCAACCTTAATTCAAGATTCACCCATCTTTCTCTCCTTTCTAATTCATGTGAAGGCTATTCTCTCCTTCGTTGCTTCTTAAATTGCCAAGCATTTTTTTAATACTTTGATATTAATTTCTCTCCTATATTCCTTCTCAAATTGCCAAGAAAATTCTATAATTGGGGTATGTCAAGTTTGCAAGAATTATCCAAGCAATATAATTTTCGATTTCTTTCATAAACCTGAAATACCAAGCATTGTTCTTGATCCAGTTGATATGAAGGCTCGTGTGAGAGTCTTAATCATTACAATTATCTAATGATGGCAAGGTTATTAGTATTTTTAAGGATTGTATTTGACTTTTATTTGTTGTTGTACTTCGCAAATTATGAATATCATCTTAGATTATTTATTAATATGAATTATCAATAACACATTTTGTTGTTCTTCCTATTCCAATTGAGTATATATTTTATAGATTGTTTATGTTCTAATGTTTAATACAATGTTCTTCTTCTATTTTAATTGAGTAAATTTTAGTCTTCTTCTTATATTTTGATTATACTTTAGTCTTATTCTTCTCTTTCATAATAAAATAATTTTATTTCGAATTGTTTATAGCCTAATTTACAATATTATAACCTTTCAATATATATTTATCATTTACAATATTTAAATCAAAATCCGTAAATATCATACATATATTCGTTATAAATTCTAGACTAATTGATAAAAAGATTATACGTTAATTAATTATTATACGTATATTAGTTATTAAGTTTTTCTATACTAACGTTTTTTAGAATTTAGAATTTAGAATATAAAGATAATATAGACCATAAAAATCTGAAAGTATAAATTCAAATAGTAATATATCATACTTTTAAGAAATGGTAATTCAAAGTTTAATATGTCATATTTTTTAGGAATGGTAATTCTAATATCAAATTTCCTTGATTAGCTTATGATAC
Source organism: Patellifolia procumbens (assembly GCA_947645195.1). Classification (NCBI taxonomy): domain Eukaryota; kingdom Viridiplantae; phylum Streptophyta; class Magnoliopsida; order Caryophyllales; family Amaranthaceae; genus Patellifolia; species Patellifolia procumbens. The sequence goes on from CANSGD010000193.1 coordinate 10,264,401, forward strand.
TATTATGTTACCTTGAGTAGCTTATGATAGTTAAGTACTTACCAAAAATATAAAACTATAAAAATTTGAAACAAAACTAAAGTATTAATTTATCACCATTTTTTTATAATTATTAAAGTTCAAATACTACTAAAAAATATTTAATACCAAAAATATGTTAAACTATAATTATCATAAATCTACTAAAATCCGAAAATTAAGGAAATTTTGTGAAAAAACACCTTATAAGTTATAAATTTTGTGAAAAAACACCTTTTAAAATATTTTTTGTAAGAAAACACCTTATATGCTATTATTTATCAAATTAAACACCTTATTATCATTCTTAGGCCAAAAAGTCAACATTTGCATATATTTTTTTGTCCCTTTTTGTGTGTGAAAGTCACCATATCAACCCAAATTTTCATACAAAAATCCAATGCACAAAAAGGAAGTGAAAATAAGAGAGTCAATGACCTAAAAATACACTTTTTTCACCAAAATATGACAACAAGGTGTGTAATTTGATAGATTATATCTTATAAGGTGTTTTCTCACAAAATAATTTATAAAAGGTGTTTTTTCACAAAATTTGCAACTTATAAGGTCTTTTTTGACAAAATTTCCGAAAATTAATTATGAAATTTTGATATAGATTTGCCTTGGTTAGCTTATAATATCAATCACATTGATTAGCTAAATGGTAAATATTCTATTATGTTACCTTGATTAGCTTTTGATACTTAGTACTTACCAAAATTATTTTAAATTAAAATTAAATTATTTGATATGATTTATTAATGGTAATTATAATATTATGTTACCTTGATTATTTAATGATATTAATCACATTGATTATATAATCACAAGCAATCAATTATTATATAAATTATAATTATTAATCAGGTTATATTTATCATATTAGTTAGCTTATCTTAAACAATAAATCAATTAATCAATCAATTAATATAAAATTTACTCTTAATTATTGAATAAACATACCATTTTTGAAGATAATAATATGCTACATAAAGTTACATTCCTAAAAATAGTATATTTTGTTTCCTTATTTTTATTTATCCTCACCTTGAATATGAAAAAAAATATTAATATAGTATAGAATTTGAAGTATAATCAATCAACCATGATTTTATTTCGTATATTAATTAAGAAACTTACCATTTTTAACCCTATTATAATCCGAAATTTATATTGATTTATTGCCTTAAATTTAGTTATTCTCGGCCTTAACTATGGTACAAAATATTTAAAGATTATAGAATCTTAATTGTCATCAATCTACCCTAAATTATTTCCAAAATTAATGATAATATTTGCCTATTTTTACAGAAAAACGTTTTTCTAAATATTTTGTTGATAAAGTTAAGAAATTTAGTTCCCATATTTTTAGTTATCATGAGCCTTATTATGGAATAAAATCTCTAAATTATTTATAATTAATATATAATATTTATTATAGTATAGAGATATTAAAATAATAAAGAATCTTAATTATCATCAATCAATCCTAATATATTTCAAAAAATAATAAAGATTATTTCCCTTTTTTGGAAACCATTTAAATTTGAAATATATTAGGTTTTTTAGGAGAATTAAATTTACTCTTAAATAATGAAAATACTTTCCATTTGTAATCAATAATAATAATCTAAATATACTTATATTTCCAAAAATATAATATCTTTTGAATTATTTTCCATATTGTATGTTGAAATTTTTTTAAATTCAATTATTCGGTTATTCCTCAAATTATGCATACTTTTATAAGTTTAAGATACGGCTTGCATAATAATGGCCATTTTTTTTAAAAAAAATCTGTTAAATTTGTTTATTCCTTAAATTCTGTAGATTGTCTATTTTAAAAATGTTTTGACCAATATGTGATTTTCTGTTTTTTATAGTAATTTTTGTAAATGATTCAATAACGCTTATGTTTGGAAAATATTTCCTAAGTTAAGTAGATATTTTTGTTTTAATTGATTTCATTTATTCTATTTGCCTAACTTTATAATTTTTCAGTTTTAGCGTGAAAATTAACAAATGACGTGAATAATAAGCTTAATTTAAAAATGTTTCCTATTGTTAAGACTTAAAAGGAGTAATAATTTTATTTATTATCATTTCAAAATTATTGCATAATAATAAAATCATTGTGATTTTCTTCTTTTAAATTAGGTTATTCTTTGATTTCAGTAGATTTTCTTCTTTTAAAAAGATTTTGATTACTAAATTCTACTTAATCTTAATTTTGATTACTACATATTTTATTCTTTTGAAATAGGAATTTTTTTAAAAAAATATAGATTCTAAATACCTATATAATATTCACACTGATAACTTTTAAATTTCATGCAACATTCTACTAATTTGGATGATCACTCACCATAATTAAACCAAAGATCATAAATATAAGAGTAACATTAATTTAAATTTTATTTTTAAAGTCCGAATTTTTATAGTCATTTTTTTTTGGAAATTTTAAGATAATACACATTTATGTCAAATTTAGTTTCCTAAGTTGTCATCCTTGAAAAATTTCAATTTATTTTAATCTTAAGAATATTAGTGTAAATAAAGCCCTTCAAGTCTTCATTTCCATTTATAAATGAATTCCTAAAATGTATGGAAGCACTTAAAATATTAGAAGTTTTTGGCAGATTTTTAATACGCTATTTAGCTGATTGTTTGGGATATCATACATTTTAGGGAGATTGTTTAGCATATTAGTCGCTAAATGACATGATTTAAAGTGATATCAAATGGTTTTAGGCAATATTATTATACATGTAATTTAGCTGACTTTTAGGAGGTTATTTAATAGCATATCAGGCAAAATCTGCAAATTTTGCTAAACACCGAAAAATACATAGAAAACTATCTAACCTCCCCTAAAAATCTTTCGGTTAGGAATTTCACTCTTGAAGATTTCAGCAATGTGTAATCTTCCATAATAAATCTTCTTAATAAATGTTCCCGGTGAGATTGTATAATTTGCCTATAATATAATAGCATATCAAGCAGAATTTTATCTTGATTACTTGCAGATTTTTTTAAATGCTAAAAATGAGCATGATTTGCTAAAGATTATCATGACTTGAACAGAATAAAAAAGATAATGATTGACTTTAAATTGCTATAAAAAAACGTGTCAATTGATTCTTTACTAAAAATCATCATGTGATTTGCTAAAAATCACCAAAATTTCCTTCATATAACATGATAAAAAAGATATATTTCTAAGATTTTTTGTGTTTTCTATAAAAAAAAGTTCTTTAAGAAGAATGAGATTATTTTATTTGCTAAAATAGCATGATTTGCAAAATTTTAGAATTGATCGAAAATATGAGAAGATAAAGTCAATTGATTCTAAATCGTAAATGAAGGCTATTTTGCGCTTGCTTAATTTTTCTTGACTGATTTGGCTCTAAATAATACTTTCTCCATTTCTTTTCTTGCCCTACTTTCTTTTTTTGTCCGTTTCTTTTTGTTTGTCCTACCTTTTCATCTTTCCCTATATGAAAATATTATATTACTCATTTACCCCTACTTTGTCATTTTTTGGTCCTACGTGTACCTTATAATCTTCTTTCACCTACTTTAATCACCACATTTACTATAAAATAAGTGTAATCCTTAATTGTTGTCCCCACCACATGCTTATGACATCATCTTCCTTAGCATTTGGAGTTACAGTAAATGGGACAAACAAAAAGAAACGGAGGGAGTACATCTTGACTGATCTTGATCTAAAAACATAGCATATAAATAATCTGACTTTGGGATATTTGAGAATTTAGGCAAAAAATTTAGCATATCAGTCATTATTATAGGCAAATAAGATAATTTGATTTTTTAAATAATATTTTTAAATTGGCGTATATGTTTCTAAAAAATAATATTTCAAAATAATGTAACAAAAATTCCCATTGCTGTCAAAATATATTTGAAATGTAGAATATACAATTTAATTGGTAGTTGAAATAGGATATATAGATTTTGTATTAGTTTGTTTTAGGATATTTAGCTATTTTTTAGGAGACTAACTGATATGATTTTTTAAAGTTATCAAATGGCTCTATGCAAATCATATGATATTTACTTATTTAGGAATTTTTTTAAAATAACCTCACTTTCTATATATTTTTAAACACGGTTTTAGATCTCACGCTTTAGGATATTATAGAGTATCAGTTGTATTATAGGCAAATAAGATACACTCACTTTTTCTATTAGGATATAAAGATTTTATATCATTTTCTTACAGAATATTTAGCTGATTTTTAGGAAGCTATCTAACTTTATTTTTCAGGACATCAAACGTTTTTAGGCAATTTGTATTATAAGTAACATAAAATTCAGCTAAATGACATAATTTTCAGGATGTCAAACAATTTTAGGCAATATTGTTATATAGATAATTTAACTTATTTTTAGGAGGTTATATTATATCATATTAGACAGAATCTGCAATTTTTTTTAAATATCAAAAATTATTAGCGAAAAAAATCTAACCTTCCATAATTAATCTCCCTAAACATCTCTAATACTTTTTTTTCCTAAATAATTACTAACCTTTTGAGATCATTTATAAATATTTGATAATAACATTTTATTAGGTTTTAAAAAAAGATGAGCTAATAAATAATCATCAATATGCATATCAATTATAAGGTTCTCCTGAAAACTTTGAATTCGAATATATATAATAAAGATAAGAATATCATTAACATTATTTGAATTTTTTTAATTCGAATTTTTCAGTCAAACTTTCTTTTCGATTTTTTTTGGCATTTAAGTTATATCTTGGGAATCTTGCATATTATCACTGTATAGTCATCATCATGGCTAGACCAATACTATATATATATATATATATATATATATATATATATATATATATATATATATATATATATATATATTGTTCTCCGTACTATTTTGAACATAAATACACTTCTCATCCTACTATGGACCTTCTCCAATGTCCAAGTCATTGATTTAACTACCGAATCCAATTCGTGTGTCATTCAAGTACCAATCATCATAATGAAATCTTGCAATTTCCCAATATGGATATGAATTCGTGACATATGCTTGCAATAAAACAATCTGGTGTATACTATATAGGTATAAAGCCATCAACATTTGGTAGTAATACTATATTTTACTACGTCAACAAATCTCAAGATGTCACGTGTAGTATTTTTGATTTTTCTTCTAAGATGTCATTAGAGTATTCACTGGATATAGTGGTGTAGAACCAATCACATCATCTAAGATACTCAAACGATAAGGAAAATACAAATATCCCAATTCTGTAAGATCTTTACTTCTTTTATTTTTAGCTTGGTCTTATAAATTGTTGAATTTATACATTGATATATAATTATTTTTTGCAACCAAACAATCAAACGATAAGGAAAATACAAATATCCCAATTCTGGTTGTCATGCAATCTGGAAAAAGAATATTATACCAATGTACTAAAGTATGTGTATCTGATGCGTACCTTTTTGTAAGAGAAAATCGTGTATCTAATTTTTGTTATGCTGCAAAACTGTTTGTAAGCTCTAATATCTCTTAAATCGATGAACTTAACGCAAGTACATTTGTCTAAATATTTGGTTGTGCATTATTCACGATGTAGAGTCTCATTTTTTTTCATTTCACAACAACATTTTACATCCAATTTAATATTATTTTTCATTTCAAGTGAATTTATTATAAAGAAAGAAAGAGGGAAGAATTGTAGAAAAGTGTGAGGGAAGGATATGATCTTTCGAATGACAAACATAGAGGAATGAGAGCTAAGAGAGACTAAGAGAGGGAGGGAGAATCGATGAAATGAGGATTTCTGAAAAGGTCTAGAAGCAAAAGGAACGGAATTTGGTGAAGGTGAGAATGAGAAAAGGAGACATGTAATACTAAATTTAGACTTAGGACTAATGAAAATAGTACTTATGAATATATAAATTGTATGTTAAATTTCGAATTTATGCGTATTATGGTATAATCTTATCCTAATTTTTACTCTGTTAATTTTTATTTGTTATGTTGATGTTTCATCACTATTGATATACAATTTATTCGAACTTATTCCTACTTTTCTATAAAAGCAAAGTATATGTATCTTTTTTTTATACTTCCTCCGTTCCTTAATAAATGACACACTTGTATAGTATTTACTATTCACAGTTTAGACTTTAATTAGATTTGGTGATTTATCTTTTAGGAAAAACATAGTCATGTGGGATCTTGTTAGATTCGTCTCAACGTGCTTAAATTTAATATCAACTTTTTATAATTTTTACTCATTGATATTTATAGATATTAATGTTTAAAATAATACATTGGCAAGCGTGAAAACATGAAGTGTGTCACTTATTAAGGAACGGAGGAAGTATGTTAAATGTGTTTGATACTATTCATATACATTTTGTTGCAACTTTTGTTTTATCATTGTATAAAAGACAATGTTAAAGTATTATAGAAATTTTCTTTTACATACATAAAATATAGGTATTTGATAAATTACTTTATGTTAAAGTACTATCAGACTATTATTATGTTTATTTAGTTTTTTTTTTTGTATACATATTGTTGGTATAATATATTTGGATAAAATTAACAATTGTTTTAAAAAATATTATTTTCTTAGTTAAAAAAAAGTATAACCTTATATTTATATTTTAGTGTTTGGTATATATATTGTTGGTATATATATTTGTTTGATTGATATCTATCTAATTATGTGTGCATGTTATGTATATCCTCCGAAATTTTAATGTCCTTTTCACATTGTAGATTAATAAAATCCAAAATAGTACGAATATAACTTAAATAATATTGATATATGATAATAATGCATCCGTAAAATTGTTCACATAAAATAATTTTATTATGTAGTTTAATTTTAAAAAATTATATAAACCAACAAAAAATTCCGTGCATTCTTGCATGGGCCTAAAAACTAGTTAGTATATTAATGCACATCAATGCAAATGAATAATCAATCAAAAATAAATATATTACTCAAATAAAATGAACAATTGTAATAAAACAAATATTAGCCAATATTGCTATACTCCATCCATTTTTTTAAATATGTACATTTGCTTTTGCGCGTGGACAAAGAAAAAAGTGTAAAAGTAAGAGAGCAGGATAGTAAAAGTAAGGAAAAAGTGAAAAAAGTAGAGAATGAAAGAAAAAGTAGGAGTGAAGTGTAATAATTAGGTAGGCCAACCTTTCATTTATGGGAAAAGGTAGAAGTGTATCAATTAAAAAACGCCCCAAAATGAAAAAATGTACATATTAAAAAAACGCAGGGAGTAATAAACATCAATGCAATGAACATTTATTCAAATAAAATAAACTATTTATTCAAATAAAATGAACAATGGTAATAAAATGAACATTAGTAAATAATATTAAAATGAACATCAATGCAAATAAAGAATCATTTAAATAAAATGAATAGTAGTAATAAAACGAATATTAACAAATATTATTCTAATGAGCGTCATTGCAAATGAACAATCATTCAAATAATATGAACAAATTATTCAAATAAAATGAACAATAGTAATACAAAGAACATTAGCAAATATTATTATAATGAACATCAATGCAAATGAACAATCATTCAAACAAAATGGATAATTATTTAAATACTAATAGATTTAAATTTTAACGAAAGCAAAAATAAGATACAAATTATATGCTTTGTTGTTACCATTCAAACTATAAACAAACACAAAAGAACATCATTACTATTTTGAATGAACATCTCCCAGAAAAAATATTGCTCAACTATACATCAAATGTATAGTGAACATCAATACAAATGAAATTAACATCAATAAAAATGAAATGAACATTGCTAAATATCTTCAATGAATATTTTCAAAGAATATAATGATACACTAATTGAAAGAATTCTAGGTCTATGAAAAAAAACACTCAAAAATACATTATCCTTCTCAGAATATTGTTATCATTCAAACTTGTTTTGTTGTGGGGTTGAAGTTGAAGTTCAAAATATTTTTTGGGGTTGAAATATGAAAATTTTGAGGTAAAATAAGTAGGATGTGGGAATTTGGCTTGAATTACGATTTTTTTTTTGGTTGAAAATGGTGAGTAGAAATAGATTTTGGGAAGAAGATGGAGAGTTATTAGAGAGAAAATGGACTAGAGAGATTTAGAAGAGAGGAAATTTATTTGTAAAATGAATCAAAAAATCGAAATTCAAAAGGGGAAAGAGATAATGGAGGAGAGACATAAGCTGGCCCTTTTTCATTGTTCATTATGAATGAACTATGAACTATAAACTGATTGTTCATTCCGTGTCTGAAACAATTAGTTAATTATGAATGAACTGATTGTTCATTCCGTGTTTTGATCTTTCTGTTTTCTTGCATCTTACGTTTGTTGAGTTGCGTTTTGGTTGAGCACAGGATGCTCATCCTACATGATCGACCAATCGCAAATTTATAACTGAAGAATAAGGGTGTCTGCAAGTTCTAGATGTATACAACGCTTAGTTCTGTCTTTGTTCAGCTGAAATTCTTCAAGATGAAAGGTTGTTTGAGTATTAGAACAGGTTCATGGTGTTTGCAAGAAAGGAAATGAGAGGGAAAAAGGGGATGAGTTTGGTAACTTATGTAATCAAGGTGGAGAAGTATATATATACAAGAACCAAACAGGTTTCAGAAATGAACTAACAGATACATTCACATCCTATAAAGCTATGATAAAGCTGCAAAATATGTACATTTAAATGAAAAAGAATTGCCTTATATCCATTTCTGTTACGCCTTGCAAATTAGAATGGAAAAAGGCCTATAAAGCAACCGATGCAACTATTGATACATTTCGGAAAGAGTAAAAAGAAACAGATTACAAAAAAAATTGCCCTGTACAAAATTCTAGGTAGATATATCAATATGGAAGAAGGGTTAGCTGAAAATGAATTGCCTTGACTTGTCACTTCTAATGCAAGTCTGCCACAAAAAATTGGGTCTTTCTTCAGTCTTCAGTGATAACTATATAGTATGTTAGTACCTGACAAAAAAGAAAAGAGATAGTTAAACCTTCATCTTCACATTCACATCTGGTCGAAGAAATGATGGAACGTCAAAGCAAATGCTAACCTTATTGCACTTTCTAGCGTTATTTTGGTAAGAGTTCTTCAACTTCGATTTTGAGAAAGTTTGAATAAGACGGTTCCCTAACGGAAACTTCCACAGAAAATGTTGCAAAAACAGGCCTGTGATCAGAAAACTGATACCGGTTAGAGTCCTTGCGTTCATAACATAATTGATATACCCCATCTCCCTTCCACAATATTCTGTCACACCTGCAAGTTATATACGTCAAATTGTTATTTGCCAATTATTAGTGAAATTAGAAAGGTTAAGGAGGACGAAAACAAAGATAAGAATGTATACCAAGCAGGAGTTCTTCTTTTGCTTGGCGAGATGTTGGTCTCTCCGAGATAAGTGTCTGAATTGTAAGAGTACTTATAGGTAGGTGCGAATTTGATAAGCCCTTCTCTCCATCCTTTGAATACTCGCCCTGCTTCTCTCTCGATTTTGAGCTATTAAAAGAACAGGTAAACGTTGACACTTCAGATGGATGCATAGGTAAATAAGCTCACTGCAGCTGATATACGTTCATTTCTTTATTCCATTTGGATTTGTGACAAAGTACCTGATCTTTGCCGAGCAGGGTTTCCCATTCCCTCTTCTTCAGCAGCTTCAGGGTTTCAGTATGATTTAAAGAAATCCTGTAATTCAAGTCCCCAAACCACACGATCCGGCTAATGTTTGAAGGGTTTTTTTGGCCCCACCCATGAAGCATAAACAGATCAGTGATTATCAGAAAATTAATACATCAGAATATGATAGTAGGAGTAATATAACCTACTCATGCTCTAATATTCTCTCGGGAATTCGGCTGTTGGGAACTTTGCATCTCCTTGGAAACTGAGTACATTTAAGTATCTCTATAACGTCCAAATTTCTTCTTAGCTCGTCTCCTTCTTTCTCACCAGACGCCAGGTGGCTGCATATGAAGCAAAAGCTCGTTTTGTACAAAAGCAGGCTCACAGCGATACAGCCCTAAAAGAAAAAACAAGTTCAGCACATTTTGGAATAGAATTACATACAGAAGAGAATAATCTTTTAGCACAAAACAGATAAATTACCTTGTTGCCAAGGCCCATAATACCACGACTAATACAAGAAGTTTTCAAGTGACTGATATGTTGGACAAGATCCCTCTTCACCCAAATGGTGAGAAAGATTCCAACCATCTGCTTGCTCACAATTAAGCTGTAGTTTTGGTTTTGTCCGGAAGAATTTATGATTTCTGGAAAAACAACCCCATTCGGCCCGTCGTCCTCTTCTGATGAAAAGTCTTCATCACTAGCATTACTTGGTTGGCAGCGGAAACACGAATCTCTTGTGTATCTTTTCTCTAGCTCGGAGACACAGTTGCAAGTTTTGAGCTTCTTTTTGCTTTCTGTTCTGAATTGTTTACTCACAGCTTTGAGCGAGTACTTGGGAAAGAAAAGTGAACCACTCGGTGTGCTTGTTAGTTTGGCAGCTTTTGTTCCATACATCTTTGCATCTATCAAAGAGGTTGCTTTTCTTAGTGTTTGGAAGTTGTTATTGTCATTATTACCATTAAGAGACTGATTAATTAGAGCCAGCCACCTAGCAGCTGGTTCACTGTCTTCTATAACAAGCACATTTCCAGCATTTAAAGGGACAATCTCCTGAAAACTATATGCAGCAACGTAAGAACATCATAACTAATTTCAAATATAAGTGCAGAAAACAGAAACTGAATTTAACATTGTCTACAATGCAGTGCACAAATTTCACAATGTAAGGCAATTTAAATTGTCAAAGATTGAAGAAGTGAGAGGTCATAGCAGTTGTATAGTTCTGATCAAAGTTTCATTTTGGTGATACCCAATAAAGAAAAAAGATCATAGAATGAGCGATTCAGGTAACTAAAACAATTCTTGACTGTAAGGCTCCATTTGATTGGATGGACAACATTTTCAGTGAAGAAACATATTCCAAGGGAAAAAACAATTGTAGACTAATCCTTTGTTTGGTTCCTTGCATGAAAATCTATAGATAAATGGAATGAGGAAATAGAATGGTAGCCTTGTTTTCCTTTGTTTGGTTCGTTGCATATAAAGACAAATAGGAAAGGAAGACGGTGAAGAATAGCAAGGAATTTGTGGCATGCATTCCATTGAGAAGGAAAATATGTTTTCACCCTTGGGAGAACTACTTGCCACTATTTGGAATACTCTTTTCAACCCTTTCCAAACCTAACAAAGGAAAATGGAAAACCATATTCTGAGAAAATGTTTTTCGCCTCACCAAAAATTCTTAAGAGAACTATTAAAGGAAGAGTGAATTACCCCAGGATGTAGATATCTGAAGGAGAACTAAGCTGCAGAAAATCATCCAGAACAAGGCTATTTTCAGGAGGCTTCCCTCCCACATTCCAAGTAGCAACAAAAGTCCTGAGTTTCAAACAAAAGAAAACAGCCAAAGTCAGGAAAAAGAGGGGGAAAGTACCAAATTTTGAAGGAAAATACACCCAAGACAGAACTGAAAAAAAGCTTAAAAGTGCTTTTTAAGTACTTTAAAGTCTTAGCATTTCGATCCGTTGGCATTCCCATACCAGAGTCAGTGAAGGTGCCTACTTCTGCATATGCAAATCAATGAAACAAACCATCAACCAGATATATAATGTCAATAATCTAACATAAACCAATGGAATAGTAATGTCAACTTGGGACAAAACAGCAAATTAAAAAAGAAAAAAAAGAAGGTAAGAGGAATATTGTTGATTGCAAATTGCCAAATACTAACTGCCAATCTGTTTACTTTTTGAAAGATAAGATAGATTGGAAGCATATATCATCATTGCTTTAATTCCCTATTACTAAGATTTCCCATAATCATAATGCATCTTATTCTTTTCTCAAAGATGCTTATAATCTTAACAACTCATCTACTAGATTTGTTTATTTTTCGGCTATAGAGAGTAACAAAAGGCCGAAATGTATACAGGATTCAGTCCCGGATCATAGCTACCACATTTTTACAATCGACTTTACAAATTAAGCTAGTTGGCGTCCGTATTTCATATTGCATATACTTAGTTCCTATTTCCTAATGCTTTTTCTACCAGATTGATCTAATATTGAAGATATAACAATAAAAGACAAATCCAAAGGATAAGAAGAACTAACCAGAAGAGTATCTGATCCCTCTTCTACTTGTATCCTTAGCTGAAAACATTTTGTGGATCAAAGACTGGAAAAATAAGAAAGAAATAATAAACAAGGAAGTCAAAAGAATGAAGGTTGATAGACGTGGCCAACAATATAAAGCCCGTTTCTTGAAGAATGACAGCACAGTTGGTCGGCATTTGGTATGAAAAATCCCGGAAATGAGGGATAAGCTAAACTGTATAAGAGGGTGTAAAGTAATTCATCACATGAAACACCAAAAAAACCAATTAATAATTTAGATGTTGAATAAACAATTAGATTGATATTTGCATTAGAAATTGATTTTAAAATAAAAGAGCTTTAAATAATAATAATAAACCATAATACCTTGCTTTTTCTGTCTTCAAATCTTAAAGCCATTCTAAAACCATCAACAAATTGATAAATTGCTCTGCTCCAGAAACTCCAAACCCCATAAACTGTTGATACAAATAATAATGCAAAATTAAACCAAAAAGAAGTGTAATTAGGCCCTTATTTATTAAATTAAACATAAAGCCCTTAAATTCAGAAAGAATTCAAGGGATTTGCACTCTTGATTCTTATCAAATCCCCTGTATTTTCAAATTTTAATTTTGACCCAGAAACAAATAACAAAATAAAGAACAGAGGAAGAGGACAGTAGCAAATACCCAGCAGAAAAGGAGTTTAATTTGAAGATGATAAAACAAAAAAGGAAGAACCCTTAAATCAATGTGAAATCAGCTGAAAAACCCATATTAAAGTTTTCTATTTTATTCAATTAAATTGTTGTTTCGAGAAAGTCAACATACCAGCCATTGCAAACTTCAAGAGAAAAAAAAAATAAAGACATGGGAAAATGGAGAAATGAAAAATGAACCTGAGACAAAACCATGAGGAGGCTAATTCTCGATCTGGAATTCGGAGCAAATGTTTTTTTTAAAAGAGAGAGACTTGTCTTGCAAATTAGAGAGAGGTATCAATTTTGTTGGAGAAAAGAAAGGGTCAAATTGTTGGATTACCAAATAAATAAACGCTTTGGATGGTTTAGTTTCCCAAGAAAAACCAGATTTACCTGGGAAAATGCTACTATTTCTTGTTTGCATATGAATATTTCAGAAACATGGTTTGTTTTTTAATTATTGTTTTACAAACAAACTGTGATGAAAATTGGGGAAGAATATATTTAATTTATGATTGTTGTTAAATTGGGGGTTTTCACTGTTTCATTGGGTGAAAAAACTGAGAATTTTGTCAGAGATAGAAGAGGCAGTGACCCCACGTGTGGCTTCACAAACCAAATCTTACGTTTTATGTCATCCTGATTCCTATGCTATTCGCCTCTCTTCCACCTTCCGTTTTCCCCTGTTTTTTTTCCAACACAACATACATTTTTGCTCTTTTTTTTCTTTTGGTGATCAAGCTTTATTTTTTGTGTGGACTGTGGAGCTTAATCTTTTGTCCATTTCAGTATAATACTCCATCATGGGTTGATTGCATTTTAAGTGCCACTCATATTATTGGCCTTGATCTAGGGCGAGGTAGGGCGACTGTCCAAGTCCAACATCAAAAGATAATCCATAACCCAACCTGATTTAAAAGTAATGTCGTATTTTTCTTTGTTTCGCTGCCACTCAAATTTGGGTTGATTGCGTCTTAGCTGCCACTCATACAATTAATAGACTCTCATGCATTATTTGTAAGGATAAAAATCATATGACATTCTGCATGAAAGAAAACAGAATACAAGCACATTAGATCATTAGGTTATCAAAAATTATGCCTATAACCCTGACATTTAGAAGGACAAGTTTTAAATTGAAAGAGTGTTACTCTTCCACTTGAAAAAGGTACAAGCTTCATAACCTTATCACTTGGGTTTATTTTGTATTAAGGGGTGTGAAATTCTATGTATTTATCTCCCTATCAAATTTTCCACTCAATCTTCTCTCTATCCACACAAGAGCAAGATCAACATCATCCAGGTTTAAACAGTCCATAAGAATTGATGATCATGACACTAATTCACATGGAAGGCAAGATCATGTTGAAACTTTTGCTGAAGCTCGTGATCAAACACTACAATATAGACCCCCTTATCTACTAGAAAGTCTACCGCAGAGCACTTACCTCCCTCTCAGCGCACAAATTACCAAATGAGTGCAAGCTACACTCGGAAGGTGGGACATGCCTATGTAACATCTCAGTTTTCTTACTACTTAAAGTAGTGAAAGAAGAACCAGATGCTCTTGAAAGTAACAACAACAATAGGCAATAAGGTCTAAATAGCTTTATACAACAAAGTATGATCCTTATTATTAGATACAAGTCAAGACTTGTACGTAAAGATAGGAAATAGGATTAGGTTATCCCTTAACTATGAGGGAACATTTTTCCTTGTAGCTAAGTTAACAATTGTTTGGTCTCTCCTTGTTGTTGCAGTAAGTCAAGGTTGTCACAATCACCAAATGGATGTAAATAACGCATCCCTTTGCCGTGAATTAGAAGAAAGTTAATATATGAAATTTCCTCTTGGATATTAAAGAAATGAATTTAGGTTCAACACCACTCCTCAAAGCGAATATAATTCCTCAAGTGAGCCAAGAGCAAAAGTATGCAAACTATTGAAGTCTCTCCGTGGACTAAAGCGAGTACCAAGGAAGTGGTTTGCAAAACACTCAATTTTAAATATAATATAAGTTTACTTGTCTAAAATTGACTACTCACTTTAACCTGAAGCAAGAGGGTAATGTAGTTGTGGCTATCATATCCTATAGTATGGCTTATTTCTCACAAGGAACAATATTGGGAGCCATTGTTCAAGCCAAGCAATTTTTTAGAGTCCCAGTTCAAAATGAAAGACTTGGGAGGGCTGAATTACTTCTTTGCTATTAAAGTCGATAAAAAAAAGCAAGGCATATTTCTTTCTCAAAGAAAATATGGTGTTGTTGGATGTAGGCCACCACTAAATCTTCTCATCGATACTTATCTATATATATTAAAAAGCACAGCATAAATAGATCTCAAACCCCGACCCCCACCCCACTCTCCCCTCCGAAGAGCAAAGACGTGATGCTTAGAATCGAATTCAAGACTTTGTTAATAAAACATAAAAGTCCTACCATTTGAGCCAGTGGTCAAAAGAAGTTTCTTTGTACATACTTGCAAAGGACGAGATACAAGTATCAAATACATCTATATATGTATATATTAAAAGGCGTAAGTAAGGGCAGCAAGCTGCCACGTCGCACTCCCCCTTCTTCAATTGCATTTTACCCATGTTATAATATTGTCAATATGGAGTTTTGAACCCATGACCTCCGCACATGGAACAAAGTGTTTTAACCACTATGCTACCACACTCTTAATACTTCTTTTATCACATATAAAAACATTATTATGGGGGTTAAATGACAATCAAGAAAGAAAAAATAAATGTTGTCAATATGAAGTTTCCAACCCATGACCTCCGCACATGAAATATATATTTTTAACCACTACTCTACTTCACTCTTAAAGCTTTTGTTATCACAAATAAAATATTATCATACGGATTTAAATGACAATCAAGAATTAAACTACAATCAAATTCATGATATAGATAAGATGAGTTATTTTATTTTCCTAGTCTTTCGTTCTTAACCCACGAGTTAGGGTCTCTACAACTTATTTTCAGTTCAGTTCACTTTAGTTAGCTCTATTTAGTTAAGTTCTGTTAAGTTCTATTCAACTTTATTCAATGCAGTCCAATTTAACATTGGGATTATTCTTATTAGTTATCATTATTTGACCATCTTAATTGATATTATTATTGTTGTTGTTGATCTAATTTATTTTGCTAATTAGTATATCATTATTATAATTATTATTTCTCATTATCATTACTATCATAATTATTATTTCTTATTATTATTAATATTATGATAATTTCTTCTTACTATCATTATAATTTTTGTTTGCCATTATTTTTTTCTAATTATATCAAAATTGAAAATATTGTCGAACATTAACTACCATCACCAATCTCATAAGTGGTTATTATTATTGCCAAATATCATTGTTTCTTTTGTTAATTTTTTTAATTTTTTTTTTGTGAATATTAATAATTATTTATTAGATTATTATTTATTAATTTTTTTAATATAATATCATTAATATTATTATTAATTTTTTTAATTATTAATTTCTTAATTTAAATCTCTTATATATGATTACTTTGGTTCAGTTTAATTGAGTTTAATTCAATTCAGTTTATTTCAATCAACTTCAATTAAGATTAGTTATTTGGCCGTAGAGAAGAGGCTCTTAAACTACGATACAAATAAAATGATTTATCTATTTTTCACTTACATGTGTCCACACCATATAATATTAGTTGTATCGAATTACTAAATTGTAACATATATACAAGAACCCCTAGCATCCCTCGAGCCTTAAAACTAGGTTTTCAACTTGCCATGTGCATCCCATATTAGCATTTCCATTGTACATGATAATTTTCTTTTTAAATGTTTCCAAAATGCAAGTAATATATTTTGAACACACGACCTCTTAGTTGAGATGTCATAGCATAGGAACTGCGACAAAGACATATCCCTTTTTGTTGTTGTCAAATTGCAATTTACAATTCATTTTACTTAATCAATATTTGGTAAAAAGTTATAAGATATCCTTCATTACAATCTTTCATGACCCTCTTAAATTGTTTAATTAGTTCTTAACTTATGTGTCTAATTTTTTAACTATTAAAAATGAAAAAAATAATCATCTGAAGAATATTATTTTGACTCAATTAAACATAAAAATGGACTCGAGGCGTCGCCGTAGCCACGAACTGGTTTTATATTTTAAAAGTTAACGTATGGGTTACATACAATAACTTTTAAAACAATAATTACGCTAATAGTTAGTTTTCATCTAGTACATTTAGGAATAATTACTTTCTGTTTTGTTTTCAAGTTTAGTTTTAATTTCTAAAAACTAAAAACCGAAAAACGGCAAAATCACAACAATATTAAGGGGACCTAAGGAAGTAGATTATTATATTAGGCTATGTTCTTTTCACCTACAAAAATAAGTTTCAGGTTTAATAAGTTCAAATGAATTCCCTTGTTGCGGGACTAGAAATTGATCTTGGCTTTCTCAAGGGTAAGATGGTGATTTTTAGGAGACTTGTGTATGCAATGAACCGAACTGCCTTCTAAACTTGCATAAAGGAAACCAATCCGAGAGGGTTTTGGGTGGTTTCCTTTTGAAGCTTAAGTCAGGTGTTTAGAAAGAGAAAGTGGTGAGAGAAACCTCTTATAGATGCAGACATGCAGTGTATTAAATCTGGAAAAAATTTGTATACTAGAGAGGGAGTGGTTTACTCTGTCAATTTGCCCTAATATAGAGACTTTTGATTAGCTACCCAATGTTTAAATGTCATGTGGCATGGTGGCAGGCACTCATTGCTAGGCAAATCAGATGTTTTGCCAACTTCCTGAGATTTAGGCTTTGCATGAATTGCATCAGCCCGTGCTTAAGCTTGCCTATCCAAAAGGTGAATGACAAATTGTCATCTTCTAACCTTACATTTGGCATTCTTTAAGAGGTTAATTTTATGTTACAATCAGTTCATATAAGTTCTAACACCTTATAGAATGACCTTCATTAAGTTCATACTAGTTTAAATAAGTTTCAATAAATTCAGATAAAGTCCAATAACTTTAGATAAATTACATTCAGATAAGTTTAGAAGAGAACTTACTTCAAATCAAATTAACTTAAAAGAATCAGCCAAAGTTTAGATTTTTACTACTCCTCTTGACAAAGCCTCCTTAGTATTACCTTATTTATAGCACATTGTACAATCAATCGGCCCATGCACTCTGCATTCATAATTCACTATCATATCTTGGAGCCAAATGCAAAAAAAGAAACTCAAAATCTTTATCAAGTGAATTCAATGGATAAAAAATCTTTTGACCATGACCTTGACTTGAATGGCTGAAGCAACCAAAAAAAAAGTATATGATTAAACAAATAATGTAAAAAGATGCCATTACATAATACATACTATACTTCCCAAAAGCAACTAAGAGAAGAGATGAATGGCTGTATATTTTAACTTACTTTTTTGATAGATGCAAAGTTCTCCATACTAAACATCGTAGCAGAAGCAAAACATGTTAAGAGACATTCTTGTTAAACCTTGGAGAAAATCCCTAAATAAAGGAAGTTGTATTATCTTTCAAATGGCAGGGATTTTTCGGTCAAAACAAGGGACCACCCAACGACCCCTACGACCCCTAGTCAAGGTAGCGTTGTTGATCAGAGTTGCTAGAACTAATTCTGGCAAAATGATAGGTCATATCAGTTTTGGGTCGGGCTAGTTTAAGTTAGGTTAGTTTCCAGTCGGGTCAAATTCAGTATTAAATTGACAAAGTCTTGAACGTATGCAAAGAATGTTCAGTTTCGGATCGATCGAACAGTCGAAACTACATTTGAAGTTTGCTTTTTTGACATGATAGGATATCAAATCGGTTTTGAAATCGTACTTTTATCCTGCTTTCAGGGAAAGCTTTTTGTAAGCCTCTCTCTGCTTTAAGTTCTGGAAGAAACAATTTTCAGAATTGGAAAATTTGGTCCGGTTTTATTCTTAACATTGTTTATATATTAAATATTGAGAAATTCTTGTTGGTAACCGATATCTTTTGTTTTGCCCAAGTTTAATAGCAAAATTGCTTCAAAGTTCAATAATAAATCTGGAAAAATGGTTGGTCGATTTGGATTTGACTCACCTGTTTTTGTAATTTTTCGAGTTTGTTTGTTTTCAAATTTCCTGCTATAATTTCGTTTCAAAACCAATTTTTCAGGTATCTTTTGTATAGTTTCATACAAGAACCAATGTGTCAAACAAAATGCATCATGACACTTTTTTTTGTACTACTAGAGCGTATAGTACGTGCTTTGCACGTTCTACAATGATAGAGTAGTAATTTTGTTGTTAAATAATTGTCATCAACTTATTATCAATTTGATAAGCACTTTATTGTGCTTATTCATGCTTTTTAGTGTCATTGCATGTAGAATAAAGCATTTTAGTCTTGCATTGCATGGGTATTGATTACTTTGATTCAAATTGTCGTTTCACTACTCGTTTAGTTGTTTTGGATGATTTTCAGGCTAACTAACAGGTATTTGGAGCGTTTTGGGTATTCGGAGACCCTTGGGTGGAGGCCAAAGCTTTGAAGAGCATGAAGCAGGCCTACACGGTCGTGTAGTGTTTTCTCTAGCATGGCAGTAGCTATTGAGGATGTTGAAGACTTTTGGACGTCAGGTCTACATGGTCGTGTCGTTTTGGACACGACCGTGTAGTCATTTTCCTAGCATGGCAGAAACTTTGGAACTTGGTGAAGAGCTTTGGACGTCAGGTCTACACGACCGTGTCGATTTGGACACGAGCGTGTAGCATTTTTTGCACAGAGGCAGTAGCTCTTGAATACGCTGAAGAATATTGTGTAACAGGTCTACACAGCCGTGTGGACTTGATTTCGGGTTTTGACCCCGTTTTTCCGTCTTAGTTTAATGAACCCTATATTTAGTTTTTAGCGTTTTTGTCGAGCATTATCTCACACTTTTAGAATCTAATTACTTTGCTTAGGTCTATAGACTCTCTCAAACTCTTAGTTTTCTCATTGTTCCAACTTTGAAGATCGAATCATTAATTCAATTCAAGTAATTTTCTTTCAATCTCTCTTCTTTATTTCTATTGATTTATTAAGCATGTTTAATTTATTTAATCTCTTTTATTTAGAATCCATGATTAGTGAGTAATTCATTATCTAGGGTTTGGGCGAAAGTATGAATTAAGGGCTTAATGTAGATTGTTAATGCTTTTTATGATTCAATTGGATGTTTATGCATTGAATGTGGTGTTTTGACACCCTAGGATAGATCTTGATCACATTTATGCTAGGGCACTTAGGGTTTCTATTGTTCTTAATCGAACTTTAATCCCTTTTGTCATTCCCATGTTTCAACTTGATTTCTAGACCAAGGGGTTGGGTAGGCATTAAGGGGATCCTTTAATTAGGGGTTTTCTGATCTCATTGAATCTATTAATCAATTGACCAAAGACCATTCGAAAACGGATTTGGTTGGTTGATTAATCGATTACTCTTGAGGACCATTCGAGAGAGGACTCAAGTAATTTAAAGGGAGACTTAACCCTGTATTGCCATCGTTGTGAATCGCTCTAGTGTTGATTATCGTTGTCTAGCCCAAGTTCATACGAGTAGCCCGAACTCTAGTGTTTTCCTTATTATATTAATTCTCTTACTTGATTATTAGTTGGTTTTTGATAGCTAGTTATTAGTTGTTAGTTAATTAAACCTCTTATACACAAAAAACCCTTCACTTAGGTAGTTTCGGACTTTGTAGACCTTAGTCAATCCTTATTTCCTTGTGGTTCGACCCTTGACTTGCCATTACTACGTTCATATTAGTTGCTCGTTAGGTTAATAAGTTTTGTTTGCTAAGCGGTTCTTAGTGCCTTAACGACACACTAAAAACCTCTTATCAAAATGGCGCCGTTGCTGGGGAAATTGTGCTATTGATTGAAGTTTACTTGAGTTTAGTATTGCTTAAGTGAATTTTCTTTTGGTTTTTCATTGTGTTGTTATTTGCTAACCCTCTGCTTAGCTTTGTTGTGTTACATGAGAAGGAGAGTTCACGGTTCACCCATCTTACCGTTAGATCCGGAAATCATTCGCACCTTGCGAAACCTTCGGGGAGGTTTGGAACGGTTGACCTTGAGTTCTGCACCAGCTTCACCAATCTCAAGTTCAACAAGTGAAAGTGAATCAGACATGGGTGAGGAAAATGCAAAGCTTTTCAGGGATTTCTGAAATCCGGGGTCCTATGTTTTACAGGGTGGAATTCGACTCCCCACAACCACTACAAATTTCAGCATTCACCAAGCGGAGCAATAATGTGGAGGGTCGGATGAGGATCCACTTGATCATCTTGATCGGTTTCTGGAGATTTGTGCTATGATAACAACGAATGATGTCGCTCCAGACTACATCAAGATGCATCTATTCCGGTCTTCTCTTTCCGGAACGGAAAAGTCTTGGCTCAAGAGCTTGCCAGCTAACTCCCTCACTACATGGGAGCAAGTTACATTGGCTTTTCTGAAGAAGTATTTCCCAAAGTCGAAAATCGCAGATATTAGGAGGCAGATGTCCTCTTTTGAGCAAGAATCTGATGAGACACTTGCGGA
The DNA here is from genome assembly GCA_947645195.1 of Patellifolia procumbens. NCBI lineage: Eukaryota > Viridiplantae > Streptophyta > Magnoliopsida > Caryophyllales > Amaranthaceae > Patellifolia > Patellifolia procumbens. The sequence continues at coordinate 10,285,949 of CANSGD010000193.1, forward strand.
GGCTTGGGAACGGTTTAGGGAATTGATTCGTTCGTGCCCTCACCATGAGTTCAATCAAAATCTACTCATGAATCTTCTATGATGGTCTTGATTCTATGTCATGTGCTAACCTTGATGCTGGAGCGGGAGGTCAACTTTCTAAGATCCCGCAAGACCAATTAGAGTCCACCATAGAAGAAGTGATCCAGAACTACTCATGGGGTGGAAGAAGGAGAGGAGCTCAACCTAAGAAGGGTGGCAAGTTTAAGTTGGACCCAATGAATCAAATTCAAGCGAAGATGGATCAACTTGACAAGAAGCTCTCAAAGATCACCCTTGCATCATCTAGTTCCTCACAAGTGAATGCTTTCTCTTGTGACAGATGTGGTGGTACAAACCATGATACCTTTTATTGTGGAGGATCTCTGTCAGAGCATGTGGCGGCGATGAATAGTAGAGGAGAGGGTTATCAAGGTAACCAAAGTTATAGGAGCAATCAACAAGGAGGGTGGAGACAACCTCAATGTTGTATTCGTTATTTTAATGATGACAAATAAATAGTTTTTAACTTAGTTTTCATTAGTTTTTATTTATGGAGTTATTTACATAGTATTATTAATTATTTATTTTATTAGACCTAAAATAAACTTATGGAGAATTGGTTTCATAATAACCAAAATTAAGTTGTTTAGGAAAATAGAATATTTAGTTATATTATTTTGTGTAGGATTAATATTCTAATATTATGGAATATTGGATTCCATACTATTAGTTGAGTTTGTTAGTGGTTTACAGGAAAATAAGAAGTTGAAGAGCTGGCAACTTCGCGTGGCTAAATTGATGGGGTGAGGTCCTAGATTCTAGGGGCCATGATCTCAGCTAACAAACCGCGCATCTAACATAATTCCTAAACTGCCAAAGACCAAGTCAAGAGCTGTTGAGAAGATTATGGAAGACTCAAACACACGATTAAACTGAGCGAACACACGATTATGGATCGTGGGTTTAACATGATCTATAACGGCCATGAAGATGGAAGATAATGCCTAATAACTTGCGTCCACTACAAGTAAGCTGAAGAAGACCGTTGCAGATTTATCACAGCTATATAAACTGAGAAGAACTCAATTTTAGTTCTTAAGACTTTCTATATTAATTGTGTAAATCTTTTAGAAAGTTATTTACAGTTTTATGCTCTTTAACAATTTATTGTATTCCATTAATTTGAGTTGGGGTGAGTGAAATTTTGTGAGAAAATTTCTATATTCAAGAGAGAAAGAAAAGAAAGAGAAAGAGAAGACTTCGAGTGAAGTCTAGAGAGAAAGTCACCTGTTCAGGGGGAACAAGGTGACTGGGAACAAGTTCCTAGAGCAACAGAGTGAGTTGTTGTTTGTAATAGGGTGTAAGTTACTATTATAAGTAAAAGGGCAAGTTTTATTCCTAGAGAAAATAGGAATAAGATCTTGTTTAAAAGCAGTTCTAGCGTTCTTTGTTTTAACTTCTCTTTAATTCCTTTTAACTTGTTAATTCCGCAAAAATATCCCCTAATAGTCTTTACTACAATTCACCCCCCTCTTGTAGTAAACTTAGAAGTTCTATACGACCAACAATTGGTATCAGAGCTTGTTCCTCCTGAAACAGTTAACTCTGAGGAGGCTGATCCTAGAGAATATGAATACAATTGGAGAAAAGCTAGCTGAGGGATACTCTACTCAACGTCCTCCAATGTTTAATAGTGAACATTATCCTTATTGGAAGAATAGGATGGAAATATTTATTAAGGCAGAAAACTATCAAGTCTGGAGGGTCATTGAGATAGGTGACTTTGAAGTCACTGAAAAGAATGAAGAAGGCGAGCTAGTTACAAAACCACTCTCAAAGTATGACAAAGAATACTTAGAGAAAATGGAGATGAACAACATGGCCAAGAAGATTCTGCATTGTGGTCTTGGTCCTCATGAACACAATAGAGTCATGGGATGCAAGAGTGCAAAGCAGATGTGGGAACTCCTTCAAGTTACACATGAAGGAACAAGCAGGTCAAGAGATCAAAGATAGACATGCTCATGCATAAATATGAGTTATTTCAAATGAAACCTAAAGAGCCCGTTCATGATATGCTTACAAGATTCTCAAATATCATAAATGAACTTGACTCTCTAGGAAAATCTATTTCTCCAGAGGAACAAGTACGCAAAGTATTGAGAAGTCTTCCACAAGACGAGAAGTGGATGGCTAAGGTGACAGCTCTACAAGAAACCAAGGATTTCACCAAGTTTAACATAGAACAACTTGCTAGATCCTTGATGACACATGAGTTGCACTTAGGAACTCATGAACCTGACTCCAGCAGATCAAAATCCCTGGCTCTTAAGACTGAAGAGCAAGATGATTAAGAAACTGATGAAGAGGAAGCTGCCTTGATAGTTAAGAAATTCAAAAAGTTCTTCAACAAGAACTATAAAGGGAAGAGCACAAGGAAAACCTCAAAGCTAAGCTGCCAAAAATGCGGAAGTCCAGATCACTTCATAAAGGAATGTCCTTTGTGGGAAAACGAGAAAGGAAAAAGCAGATTCAAGAGCAAAGAACAACAAAAACCTTTCTCTAAAACAGAAATGAGAAAGGCTATGGTAGCAGCCTGGGGTGAATCAGATTCTGATTAGGAACAGGAACAACCTGAGGATGAAACTGCTCAGTTGTGTCTAATGGAAAAATCAGATAGTGAAGAGGACGTATCCAACAAACAGGAAAACTTTAATGTTTTTGAAGAAGAATTATCAAAATTAAATAAGAACCAACTCACTGAATTACTTTTAGAAACCCTTGATAACTACAAGGCAATCTGCATAAGAGTGGAGAATATGGAGAGGGCCTTGAAAGTTACCAAGGAACACACAAATTGGTTTAAAAAATTAAATTCAAATATTGAGGAACGGTTCTTTGCAATTTTTGATAAATACCGTGGATTTCAAGAAGCTATGAAAAACTGAAAAATGATAACTACTTCTTGAATATTGCTTTGGCAGAATTGAAACTAGTTGTTCCTGAAGGAACCAGTTCCTCTGACAGTACCAGTAAAGAACTTGAAAATTTCAAAATTAAGCATGAATTAGTGCTGAATGAAAATATGGTACTGAAGAGGAAATTGAAATCTTCAAGAGTCAAGCTTCCTGTTGGATACAAAAATATAAAATTAAAGGAAGAAATGGACTAGGTTTCAATTATAAGAAGAGGAACAAACATAAAAAATATGTTGACTTGCCAAGCAACATAATCTGTTCTTACTGTGAGAATAGTGGACACTTAGTGTCTGATTGTTCCACCAAAGAGGAACAGATCGAAATGAACACTCGCTTAGTGAAGCAAAAGTGGAGAATTAAGAGGAACGCACACTCAACAGAGGAACCCAAGTCTAACTGGGTTCTTGCCACTGACTAATTACTGTAGGTGCAGACTAAAGTAAGGGGGAACAACCTGTGGTACCTCGATAGCGGTTGTTCCAAACACATGACAGGAGATAAAACCAAATTTCTCTCACTTTCAGTCTACGAAGGAGGAACTGTGACCTTTGGAGACAACCTAACAGGTAACATAGTAGGTATAGGTAAAGTTGGGAAATCTCAGTCACATTCCATGAATAATGTATTTTTAGTTGAGGGTTTGAAAGATAACTTACTTAGCATCTCTCAATTCTGTGACAAAGAAAACAATGTGAAATTTACTAATGAATGTTGTGTGGTTAGTGACACCATTACAGGAACCAAGATACTATAAGGAACAAGAAAGGGAAACACTTATGTTGTTGACCTAAACTTTGTTCCTAGGAACAATCTAACTTGTCTTAGTGTACTAGAAGATGACCAAGACCTTTGGCATAAGAGGTGTGGTCATGCAAGCTTTACACTGCTTCATAAACTAAGTGGTAAAGACTTGGTAGTTGGTTTTCCAACTATAAAAGGAACAAGCCATGGAGTTTGTGGATCTTGTGTAAGAGGGAAGCAAGTCAGATCCTCTTTCAAATCCAAGAAAATGGTAAGCACTCAAAGTCCACTTGAGCTGATCCACATGGATCTTTGTGGCCCAGTGAGAATCCAAAGCAGATTAGGTAAAAGATATGTATTAGTTATTGTTGAAGGATTAGATCACAACTTCTCTGCTCCAAGGACACCACAACAAAATGGTGTAGTTAAAAGAAAGAACCGGACTCTGGAGGATATGGCTAGAACAATGCTTATATCAAGCAATCTTCCAAAGAATTTTTGGGCAGAAGCTGTGAACACTGCATGTTACATCATCAACAGGGTCATGCTAAGACCCATCACCAAGAAAACTCCTTATGAACTGTTCAAAGGAAGAAAACCAAATATCTCTTACTTTAGAGTCTTTGGATGTAGATGTTTTGTACACAACAATAGTAAAATCAATTTAGGCAAATTTGATGCTAGAAGTGATAAAGCTGTCTTTGTAGGATATACTTTAAATAGTAAAGCATACAGAGTTTATAATAAGAGAACAATGTGCGTAGAGGAAAGTGTCCATATTATCTTTGATGAAACTGACTCACTGCATGAACCATGTTATGAAAATGATTTTGAAATTGGGCTAACTCATCCTCAAGAGACTGACAATCTTGAGGAGGAACTGACTCCTGCAGGAATAGTTAAGAAACATATTCTTGAAAATGAACTAACGGTTTCTGAGCCTGTTCCTCACGAGGAACAGGTAAATGAAGGAACAATAGATGCAGGAATACAGGCAGAAGAAACTCACACAGAGAATGAACGGGAACAAACTGAAGAACCTCAAGTTGATGGAACAGGAACAAGAAGATTTGAACCAAGATCTTGGAGGCACCAAAAGTCACATCCCCTAGAGCTGATCATTAGCAACATGGAGAAGGGAACTCAAACAAGATCTCAACTTAGAAACTTTTGTGCCTTTTAAGCATTCCTATCTATGAAAGAACCTCGAGACCACAATGAAGCAATGCTAGAGTCTGACTGGATAAATGCCATGCAAGAGGAACTAAATGAATTTCAGAGGAACAAGGTATGGCACTTGGAGCCCAAACCTAAGAATCAGAAGGTAATTGGGTTAAAGTGGGTCTTCAGGAACAAGCTAGACGAACATGGCATTGTGATCAGAAACAAGGCCAGACTCGTAGAAAAGGCTACAACCAACAAGAAGGTATTGACTTCGATGAAACCTTTGCTCCAGTAGCTAGATTAGAAGCAATAAGAATTTTAGTACCATTTGCAGCTTTTATGGGATTTAGGTTGTACCAGATGGACGTTAAATGTGCATTTTTAAATGGATATCTATTAGAAGACGTCTATGTGGAACAACCTCCAGGATTTGAAAATCCTGATCTCCCAAACCAGGTCTATAAGCTAGATAAAGTCTTATATGGGCTAAAACAAGCTCCTAAATCTTGGTATGAAAGACTTTCTAAATTCTTACTTTCTCATAATTTTGTTAGAGGAAAAGTTGATAGAACCTTGTTCCTTCAATCAAAAGGAACATACATTTTAGTAGTACAAATTTATGTTGATGATATTATTTTTGGTGCTACTAATGATTCTCTGTGCAAGGGTTTGGCTGACTTAATGAGCAATGAATTTGAAATGAGCATGATGGCAGATTTAAACTTCTTTCTTGGTTTGCAAATCAAGCAAACTGAAAGAGGAACAATGATCCATCAGCAAAAATACGTTAAGGAACTGCTAAAGAAATATGGACTGGAACAAGCTAAAACCAACCATACTCCTATAGGAACTGGAACAAGGTTGGATGAAGATCAAAACGGTAAATCAGTAGATCAGAAATTATACAGAGGTATGATTGGATCTCTTCTTTATTTAACTGCAAGTAGGCCTGATATTTCCTTCAGCATTGGTCTATGTGCTAGGTTCCAATCAAATCCAAAGGAATCCCACTTAATAGCTGTCAAGAGGATCCTTAGGTATTTGAAAGGAAGTGACGATCTCTGTTCGTTCTATCCTCGTAGTGATACATTTGATCTAGTTAGCTACTCTGATGCTGACTATGCTGGAGATTTGGTAAATCGAAAAAGTACCTCAAGAATTGCCCAGTTCCTAGGAACAAGTTTAGTTTCTTGGGGATCCAAGAAACAACATACAGTTGCCTTGTCAACTTCTGAAGCTGAATATGTGGCTGCTGCTACATGTTGTTCCCAAGTCTTATGGATCAAGCAACAGGTACGTGATTTTGGTATTAAGTTTAAATGTGTTCCAAATCTTTTGTGATAATGCCAGTGCCATATGCATATCCAAGGACCCAGTTCACCACTCAAGGGTCAAGCACATTCACATCAGACACCACTTCTTGAAAGACTATGTTGAAAAGGGCTTAGTCAAAGTTGAATTTTGCCCTACAGAAAATCAAATTGCTGACATTTTTACCAAACCATTATCTAGGGACAGATTTGAAAAGATTCGCTTGGAACTAGGAATGATCAGAATTGTATAAAATGGCCTATAAAATTTGAACCCTATGTACTAGTCATTTCTAAGAGTGTCCTGCAATCTTCATGAATTAAAATTCATACACCTAGGGTCATGTCTAAGGACTCACATTTGTCTTTAAATGTTAACCTTATTGTCCATGCACATATATAGAGTACGTAAATTAAAATTGCTTGTATAGTTTAAAAAGGGTCCGTGTACACAAGAGTAATTTTTTTTCTTCCACATTTTTATTCTCTCTCTCCTCCTATCATTATGATTTCTCTGATTCATTGTATCAACCAATTTATTTACTCAAAATCAAATTCAGTTTATCTAATTTAAAGAGGGGAAACATTAAATGAAAAAAATTTGCCCAGGCCTTACCCAGTCAAATCACACCTCTTCACCTTCAACTCAATACGCCTCATAATTACAATAAAAACCAAACACTTCACTTCACTGACAACTTTTACTGACCCACTTCATCTTTCACTATTCATCTTCTCTCTCCTTCATCTCTCTTCATTCTTCATTCTCTCTCTCTCCCATGTCACCCAAAAAAGGCAACCTCTGAACTTCAAGAAAATTACCCAGCCGAAAAAACACCCTCCATGGACGAGCAAAGTGACCAAGAATCCTCTAATCCGAAAGACGATTCCACACATTCTCAAGAACCCATTTCTGACACTGAAGCGGCATCTCCCAAGCCTGAGGACGATGACGAGGATCAAGAAAGCAGTTAGGGGATAGACCTTCAGATTCCCACAAAAGGGGTAAGAAATCAAAATCCTCTCAATTTATTGTCGGATTCTGTGTTGATCTTGCATGGTGCAAGAAAGTAAAATGGAATGAGTTTCTGAGTTTGTTAAATTTTCAAAAATGGATAAAGTTAGTCTGTGTAGATGAGGGATTATATGAGGAAGAGATGAGTTCCTTCCGTGAGAACTTCAATAAAACAGAAGGAGTGTGTGTAAGCTTAGTGAATGGTTTTGTAGTCACCTTTACAGAAAAAAAATTGAGTGAATGGTTTGAAGTACCATCAGATGGGTACTAGGAGTATGTTAAAGGGAAGGGAAAATTAAACATCAATGGCGTCTCAAATGAAAAAATTCTTCAGTTTTTTCAAGGAAACCTTAACTCTATGTCCATTGACCAAAAAGATCTCTCTCCCTTTCACAAACTTTTGTTTCAGTTTGTTTGGCGTTTTGTTTTACCCCGATCTTCCAAGAGAACCCAAGCTAATCTAATGGACCTCTCTATAATGTACTATTTAGCAAAGAATATCAAGATAAACTTTCCCGCTCTTATGCTCTCTCACCTTTCCTACTGCATATCCCATAATACCAAGGTGGGATATGGCAATCTAATTGATGTATCACATTTATATATAGTTTTTAGATGCATTTAGATTGCATTTAGAACTCCTTTTTGAGCATTTAGGTGCATAATGACATGAATTACATAAGTTGTGCTCTACTACTCCCCGTTTGTGTGTTTCGATGATTTTCAGGATATTTTGATACAAAGTGATCATGAGTACCAAGGATGTAGCCTATTAATCATTGAAGATGAAGGTAGCTTGCACAAGGATCACAATGCATCCGTTTGGGACAATTTTGAGTTGGAATGAAGCAAAGAATTAGTGAAAGAAGTGCCAAAACTGACACACCTTCACTATTTTCATTATAACTTTTGATAGAAAATTGATAATCAATAAATTCCAATTGGGTTGGATTCTAGACTTCAAGAGCTTTCCAATGATAGGTCACACGCCCCAATCGGACTTCTATTTTGAGAGATACGGCCTTCGCAAGTTGATGCAGAATTGCAGTTTAGTCACCCGATCGGGCGGGGATTGACCCGATCGGGCCTGGAGCACGGACAGCTCTTTTTCCCGAAATTCTATCTTTTTCTATTCATTTTTTAATTAGATTTTGGGGCTATTATAAATAGTTATTCCTCATATTTTTAGAGACATCTTTTCATTCTAGTTTTTCCATAGTTCTTAGTTTAGCTTTAATTTAGTTTAAACACTTTAGATTAGATTAAAGGTGATTGAACCTCGGATTCGATTTCAATAAAAGTTCTTGCTTTCTGTCAATTGGTATTCTTCTCTACTCTTAGTCTCTTTTATTATTCTTGATTGCTTAGTTTAATTATTTATTCGTTCATGATGCAATTATTAGGGTTTCATATTAGATTGTTTATTGTTGATTCAATTATGAGTGAGTAGTTTAATTTCTTGGGATTTAGAGAGGGAAGCCATGTTTATACCATGATTGTTTGAATTATTATTAGTTTCTAGGGTTTGATGAGATAGGTTGTGGTGTGATTTGTTCTTATTGAGTAATTAACGTTATTGCGCAGTTTCTTTGATTACTTGAGGTTAATAATCGTTTGCACAGATCCGTCTTACTTTTAGAGGCCTAGTACACACCAGTAATTCTGATTATGTTTGTGAACATGCTGCATATGTTGAATTATGGACGTTGAGACTTAACCATAGCTTGACACTGTTCTAATCTATCGATTCTCGACCTAGGTTCTGATAGTTGTTGATCCTTTGATTGGTATAAGCATGGTGGACCGAACTAATTCCCTAGACCTTTATTTCATAGAGTAAAATTCCATTTTATATTGTTTTCTAGTAGTTAATTATTAGTTCACCTGTTTCTATCTGATCTTGTCTGAAGTAGCTTTTTAGCTGAATATTAACTTAGAACTCTGTCTCTCTGTGGATTCGACCCTACTTCCCTTTACTACCATTGTTAGAGGATTGTAGGAATTATCTTTGAATAGGTGATACGACTTTAGCCTATCACTAATCACCACAATTCTAAAGAAAAATAAAGTCAAACTGTCTGGCAGCCCTTCTTTCACCCTTGAACCTGAAAATTACTTGACCAAGGAGACGCTGACAAGACTTAGCTTGAGGGTGGTTGGTGGGAGAAGCTACAGTGACTAAGCCTGAGGCAGGGACAAAGAGAAAATTATTTGAGGAAGCTGTTAGGGGATCTGTTAGGAAGAGCCAGAGACTGGCTGGGGGTAAGTCTCTTAAGGACCAGGATCCGGGTCATGCTGAAACGATCAATCTGGATGAGCAACAAGTTCCTTCAACTGCTGTGGATTTTCCTCTCATATCTACCACTGGACTTCATGGAATTCTGAGGGAAATTAGGGAGTCTCTGACACTCATGCACACAAGGATCAATGTCCTAGAGAAGTCAGTTTCCACCCTTGATACACAACAGCAGGAGACTCTAGCCGCCATCAAGCAGGCAGACACGGGGATCAGGAACAAGGTGGATGCTATGATCTCCAAGATTGACTCTGTCGTCTCCAACATCTTCAAACGCCACAAACCATAACTTCCCCCCTCTCTTTAAAGAATGATTTACTAGATATTTGTTTTGGGTTTGTAATATTTGGTTGAACATCTTTTTTCTTTTTTGCGTGTCTTCTTTTGACGCAGATCTTTCTGAACTTTTCCTTCCTTGCTCTTGTGATATGCTCAATCTGATCCTTTTTTGCTTGCACATGCTTTGTTTTTCTCGTACTTGCTTGTGTTTGGATGGCTAATATTATGAGATTCTTGTTTGAGCTACTTTAATTGATGCCTAGACTGTTGACTCTTTAGTGCTGCAGGGACATAGCTTAGTTTTGATGATATCAAAAGGGGGAAAAGACTTGTTGGCTATCTAAAAACATTTTCTGGTCTGCCTTAGTTCCCAGAGCCTTTCTAATTGTCTCTGTTTCTAGAGGATCCAGTTCCTAGTCCAAATTGAGTTTAGACTTAGAATTTTTTTTGATTTATGATTAGACTTCAATGATGGTCTTGATTCTATGTCACGTGCTAACCTTGATGCTGGAGCGGGAGGTCAACTTTCTAAGATCCCGCAAGACCAATTAGAGTCCACCATAGAAGAAGTGATCCAGAACTACTCATGGGGTGGAAGAAGGAGAGGAGCTCAACCTAAGAAGGGTGGCAAGTTTGAGTTGGACCCAATGAATCAAATTCAAGCAAAGATGGATCAACTTAACAAGAAGCTCTCAAAGATCAACCTTGCATCATCTAGTCCCTCACAAGTGAATGCTTTCTCTTGTGACATATGTGGTGGTACAAACCATGATACCTCTTATTGTGGAGGATCTCTGTCAGAGCATGTGGCGGCGATGAATAGTAGAGGAGAGGGTTATCAAGGTAACCAAAGTTATAGGAGCAATCAACAAGGAGGGTGGAGACAACCTCAATGTTGTATTCGTTATTTTAATGATGACAAATAAATAGTTTTTAACTTAGTTTTCATTAGTTTTTATTTATGGAGTTATTTACATAGTATTATTAATTATTTATTTTATTAGACCTAAAATAAACTTATGGAGAATTGGTTTCATAATAACCAAAATTAAGTTGGTTTCAGCTAACAAACCGCGCATCTAACATAATTCCTAAACTGCCAAAGACCAAGTCAAGAGCTGTTGAGAAGATTATTGAAGACTCAAACACACGATTAGACTAAGCGAACACACGATTATGGATCATGGTTTAACATAATCTATAACGGCCATGAAGATGGAAGATAATGCCTAATAACTTGCGTCCACTACAAGGAAGCTGAAGAAGACCGTTGCAGATTTATCACAGCTATATAAACTGAGAATAACTCAATTTTAGTTCTTAAGACTTTCTATATTAATTGTGTAAACCTTTTAGAAAAGTTGTTTACGGTTTTATTCTCTTCAACAATTCATTGTATTCCATTAATCTGAGTTGGGGTGAGTGAAATTTTGTGAGAAAATTTCTATATTCAAGAGAGAAAGAGAAGAAATAGAAAGAGAAGACTTCGAGTGAAGTCTAGAGAGAAAGTCACATGTTCAGAGGGAATAAGGTGACTGGGAACAAGTTCCTAGCGGAACAGAGTGAGTTGTTGTTTATAATAGGATGTAAGTTACTATTATACATAAAAGGGCAAGATTTATTCCTAGAGAAAATAGGAATAAGATCTTGTTTAAAAGCAGTTCTAGCGTTCTTTGTTTTAACTTCTCTTTAATTCCTTTTAACTTGTTAATTCCGCAAAAATAGCCCCTAATAGTCTTTACTACAATTCACCCCCCTCTTGTAGTAAACTAGAAGTTCTATAGGACCAACACTCAACAAGGCTATAACCAAGGTTTCAACCAACTTCAACAAGGTTGGAATCCACTTCAACAAGGCTTTAATCAACATCAACAAGGGTTTACTCAAAGCTACAATCAAGTGGATCCTCCTCTTGAAGATCTAACACTTACCAAGCCCTTCATTAAAGATCCAACTAGCCCCTCTAAACCCACCATTTCCTAAGCCAAATCCCGAACCTAATTCATCCTCCGACCCTACCTCCCAAATTCTCCAACAACTCCAAACCATCACCCAAACCCTTGCTCTACAAAGCCAAGCTCTTTAAAGTCATGACCAAAGGTTTCAAGAGTTACAAGCTCACAACAAACTGCTTGAAACCCAATTAGCTCAAGTGGCCGAGAAGAACCCTTCTAACCCCACAAATCAACTTCTAAGCCAACCTATTCCCAACCCTAACCTTCATCAAGCCAAAGCTATCCATTTGAGGTCGGAAACGAACTATGAGGGCCCCAAGATGCCCAATGAGTGTGGGGAAAGTGAAGTTGAGGAGGTTGAGAATGATGCTCAAGGGAAAGAAATTGAGAGAGAGATGTTGATGTTGAAAGAAGAGGAGAGGACAAGGAGACAGAGGAGACTCATGAGCAAGTTGGTGACAAAGCTCCATTGGCAATACCTCCTCCACCTAAGACCTATGTGCCACTGATCCCATATCCTCAAAGGTTAGTGGAGAGGAAGTTGAGAGACAAATTCACTAAGTTCCTCAACGTCATGAAGAGCCTTCAAATCAACATCCCATTCCTTGAGGCCATGTCTCAAATGCCGGCCTATGCCAAGTTCTTGAAGGAGATCCTCTCCAACAAGCATAAGTTAGAAGATGAGCTCATTACATTTCCATACCAAGTGAGTGCTCTTGTGCAACGTGTTATGCCCAAGAAGCAAAGAGATCCTGGAAGTTTTACATTGCTTGTGAAGATAGGGTACTTTGAGCCTAAGGGTGCATTGGCCGATTTGGGGGCAAGTGTGAGTTTGATGCCTCTCTCCATAGCCAAGCACCTTCATTTTCCTCTTCTTCCTTCAGGAAGACGATCCATTTGGTGGACCGAACTGTTAGGGTCCCGTATAGGGAGTTGGAAGATGTTCCAATCCAAGTTGGGCATGTGTTTGTGCCTTGTGACTTTGTGATAATGGACGGGAGGCTCTTAAGACATTGGGCGCCATGATAAAATGTAGAAATGACACCATCACTATTTAGGTCGCCAATGAAAAAGTTGTCTTTGAGTTCTCCAAGACATTAAGGAAGCCTATGATTGAAAGGGTTTGCCGAGTTAGTCAGGTGGAGAGTGAGATGGAGGATTTTGAAAGGAAAGTACACACTGAGGATGTCATTACCCCTGCTGTCTAGTTGCTTGAAGTCTTAGTGCCTATCTCTGTTGGGGTTAAATGTAAGAAAAGGTATGATAGTAAATGAGGTGATGGACGATACTTATTGGAGTTCAAATGAAGGAATTTGAGGTTAAAATGGAATGGATAAGCTATTCAGGTAACCTTTATGTCCAGCATTGTGTGCCTGCCCGTATGTGAAAATGTGACTTTATAAAATGTGATGATATGAATGCTCTTATATGAATTATGAAATTGTTATTAATATGTTTATGGCATGATATCGTTAAAGTTTGTTGATTTATTTTATAATACAAGTTATGGAAATTAATTACTTATTTATACGTTGTTTCATATCTTATTAACGTTTTAAGTAAAGTATAATGATTTACGATATATCTTTATGAAAAATGAATGTTATATGTTAATTGCACTAATTAAATAATATCTCTCGATTAATTCATATTTATGTAAAGTATGATAATTTATTGTGATCTCATGTTTGCATGACTTTATGGAAATATATAATCCCATGCTCATATTTATGTTCTATGCAATTATGTGACATTAAATGTATTATATAAGTATTCAATAAATTTTATGATATTTCATAAATGATCTTATGTCAATGGTGAATTAACACAATATTAAGGTTGAATTGACCTATGGATAGTTACTAACGTCTTTTGGAAATGTTACAATGTTCTATGTTTTATTTAATCACAATTCTAAACGAATTCATGTTTAAATAAAGTATGATTGTTTGTGTACTATGGTTCATGTTATATGCTTATACGATTATATATGTTTATATTAATGATTAACGTTATAATAATAAGTTCATGGATTTGTGATTGTCTGATGTTAATTTTATTACAAAAGTTATGAACAAAGTCTATGCTACTGTTATCCTTATATGAATTACGGGATATGAAGTGTTAACCATTATATTGACTTATCCTTATTATTGGTAATGTTATGTAAGGAACGAAAGTTGTATGACAACGTAAAAAGTATGACTATGTTGTGATTCTGTTGACGATTTTGAGATGTTTGAAGAAAATTCTAAAAGATACGAAAAATGATAAATTAAAGTGAAATATGGTTCTTGGCAGTGTTATAATCGGGTCGCACACGTACCTTCTGGCGGTTCGCCACCTTCTGTCTGAGGGAGCTTATGCTCTTGGGTGGCCCCGCATCTGGGCACACCACCTTCTGTTGTGGGGGCAATTGTCCTTGGGTGGATGCCTTCCGTTTATTATCTGGGTCGTGCACGTACCTTCTGGCGGTTCGCCACCTTCTGTTTGAGGGAGCATATGCTCTCGGGTGGCCCCGCATCGGGGAGACGTCCCTTCTGTTTTACTCGCCAAGATACGAAATGAATGATATCTGTAAATGAGAATGATAAAGACGAAATCTTATGGTGTTTCCATATGTGTGCCTATACGTGTCATGTGTAATCTCTATGTCCAGCACTACACGTGTGCCCATATGGGTTACGTATAAATTTTATGTCTAGCTTTATATGCCTGCTCATATGTATGTTTATGGAAATGTGGCGTTACATGGAATTATGAGAAGTGTGCTGGATTTCATGAGGTACAATTTGATATGATCATGTTCATGCTTCTTCATGATTTGATGTATGTTAAATATATATGATTATCTGAATGATGGGTGTTGTTGGGAAATATAAGTTATCTGAAAGTTTATAATTAAGCTACTGTAACGAAAAGTGGAAAGAGAATGGTCTCCCTGGCTTGGAGTTATGAACTGAACCGGTGAATGGGTAAGTTACGGGTGGAGGAAATGTTTCTGCTCTATGAATGGACCGAGATGGTCGAATGTTAAAGAAATATGATGAAAGTTATGTTTTGTCCCGTCCAAAGCCCGTACTTGCCAACGATCTAAGCTCTGTGAATGGTCCTTGCCAGGAGACTGTTCAAGGTAAAAGTAATGATCTTTGATTAAGTATTTCTGAACAATTACCAGAATGATGTGATATGTGCATGTGTGTGAAAAAAAAATTCAAACTAAAACAGTTTTTACGGCCTGGAGTAAAGTTACGAGTTTTCCACTCATTTTGGAATGTTTTTATGTCTTTCCTTGTTTCTCTTCTATTTTTTCTTCGGAACAAAGCTCAGGTTAAGAAAGATGGCTTAAAATCGACCCATGGAAAGGAAGTCGTTCAGGTGGACTTCGTGAAGTGTTGATCGATGCTATTAGGAACGTTTATAAGGTGATTGTTGTGATAGAGCTATTGTGAGCTATTTTAAGGATATTATATTCACTGTCGGCCATAACCCACAAGTTTAAAGATTCGCTTCCGCAGATTGTTTTTTAATTTTTGAGTTAATTAAGGCTAATGATGTTTCATTAAGGACCCCTATTTTCGGGGCGTTACAGAGGTGGTGAAAAAGGAGATTATGAAATTGCGTGACGCGGGAATCATCTATGCTATTTCCGATAGTAAATGGGTGAGCCCGATTCACGTGGTTCCTAAGAAAGGAGGCATGACTGTTGTTGAGAATGAGAAAGGGAAACTATTTCTACTAGAACTGTCACTGGGTGGAGAGTTTGCATAGATTACAGAAAATTGAATAAGTCCACCCGTAAAGATCATTTCCCCCTTCATTTTATTGACCAAATGTTGGAAAGGCTTGCTCGTCGTTCACACTTTTGTTTTCTTGATGGTTATTCCGGATTCTTTCAAATTCCGATTCATTCGGATGATCAAGAGAAAACCACCTTTACTTTTCCGTATAGGACATTCGCTTATCGAAAAATGGCTTTTGGTTTGTGTCATGCCCATCTACTTTTCAAAGGTGTATGACGGCAATCTTTTCTGACATGTTGGAGGATTCTATTGAGGTTTTCTTGGATGACTTTAGTGTGTGTGGTTCCTCTTTTGACACATGTCTTGCTAATCTTGAACGTGTGTTAAAAAAGGTGTCAAGAGACGAACCTAGTATTGAATTGGGAAAAGTGTCATTTCATGGTTGAAGAGGGTATTGTGCTTGGTCATAAAGTGTCTATTAAGGGCATTGAGGTAGATCCGGCAAAGGTTTCGGTAATTGAGAAACTCCCGCCACCAAATTCGGTGACGGGAGTTCGTGCTTTCCTTGGACATGTTGGTTTTTACCGGCGTTTCATCAAGGATTTTTCTAAAATTGCCAAACCATTGACGAATCTATTTCAAAATGAAGTTGAATTTAGGTTTGATGAGTCTTGTATCGAGGCTTTTCAAACCTTAAAAAGAGCCCTTACTTCTGCTCCTATTGTGCAAGCTCCTAATTGGAGCTTGCCTTTTGAACTAATGTGTGATGCTAGTGACTTTGCAGTGGGAGTTGTCCTTGGGCAACGACAAGAAGGAAAGCTCCATGTGATAGCCTATGCAAGTAGGACTTTGGATTATGCGCAACGGAACAATGCCACTACGGAAAAGAAGATGTTGGCCGTAGTGTTCTCATTTGATAAGTTACGTTCATACCTGACTTGTAACAAGGCTATTGTCTACACGGACCATTCTGCGGTCCGCTACTTGATGAGCAAAAAAGATGCAAAGCCAAGGCTCATTAGGTGGGTTCTACTTCTTCAGGAATTTGATTTTTAGATGAAGGAGATGAAGGGGACGGAAAATTTGGTAGCTGACCATCTCTCTCGCCTCTCCCTTGATGAGAGAGATGATGATCTATAGGTTGCCCCCATCAATGATGATTTGAAGGAAGAACACCTCTTTGCTATCATAAACAATGAGGTCCCATGGTTTGCGGACTTCGCGAACTACTTAGCTTGTGGGATTGAACCTCATGGTCTTACTTCTCAGCAAAGAAAGAGGTTCTTCAAGGAAGTGTGTAGATACTATTGGGACGACCCTCTATTTTTCAAGAGGTGTGCTGACTCTTTTTTATTAGGAGGTGTGTGCCCAATCATGAGATTCATTCTATGTTGAATCATTGCCATACTTTGGCATGTGGAGGACATGGTGGAGCGGGCAAAACTGTTGCTAAGGCGCTCCAAAGTGGTTTTCTTTGGCCTCACATGCAAAAGGATGCTAGGGGATTTGTTTTGAGTTGTGATAGGTGTCAACAAAGCTGTGGGATCACCAAGAGAAACAAGATGCCGCAACAAAATATTCTTGAGGTTGAGCCCTTTGATGTGTGGGGAGTTGACATCAAGGGACCCTTTGTTCCATCTATGGGAATTTGTACATTCTTGTAGTGATGGACTACGTGACCAAGTGGGTCGAAGCGATCGCTTCCCCCACCAACAATCACAAGGTTGTCATGAAGCTCTTGAAGAAGATCATTTTTCCTAGATTTGGGGTGCCTCGTGTGTTGATAAGTGATGGTGGTTTGCACTTTGCTAAGAAGCAATTGGAAGCACTTTTGAAGAAGTATGGGGTCAATCATAAGGTGGGACTTCCATACCATCCCCAAACTCAAGGCCAAGTTGAGGTCTCGAATCGAGAGGTGAAGAATGTGCTTGAGAGAGTGGTGAACAAGACTATGAAGGATTGGTCTTTGAGGCTTGATGATACTCTTTGGGCTCTTCGGACCGCTTTCAAAACTCCTATAGGCACCACCCCCTATCGTCTTGTGTATGGGAAGGGTTGTCACTTGCTCGTTGAACTTGAACATCGAGCTTGGTGGGCAATCAAGGAGCTTAATATGGATTTTACTTTGGCGGGGGAAGCTCGAAAGGAGAAGTTGGTAGAACTACAGGAGCTACGCTTTGATACTTATGAGAGTTCGCGCTTGTATAAGGAGCGAACAAAGAAGTGGCACGACCAAAGGATACAACAAAGAGAGTTTCGGGTTGGGGACAAAGTCTTGTTGTTTAACTCAAGGCTTAAACTTTTTCCCGGAAAGCTTAAATCAAAGTGGTCGAGGCCATTTGAAGTAGTAAAGACTACCCCCTATGGAGCATATGAGATTGTGGGGGATGAGAGTCCCTTTTTGGTTAATGGCCAACGCTTGAAGCTCTACCACGACAACCACATCATTGGTTTCGTGGGATGTTTGATACTTGGCTCACCCGAGCACCATCATTGAGAGGTGAGTCCTCTTAGTCAAGCTAATGACTTTAAAGAAGCGGTTCTTGGGAGGCAACCCAAGTATTTTACCTCAATTTTCTTTTCTCTTATTTTTATTTCTCTTAGGACTAGGTAGTTTGATTTTATTTTCTTTTATTTTAATTATTTTTTAATTTAGTTTACTTTTCTGCTGTTATAAAAAAAAGAAAAAAAATAGAAAAGAAAAACAAAAAAAAGAGTGGGAGGCAACACAAAAAAATGAGAGTGTAGAACTGCAGGTCTACACGGCGTGTCGATTTCGACACGCCCGTGTAGCCCTGCAGTTCAATACTTACTGCCTGCTGGAAATCTGGGCAACACAGCCGTGTCAAAATCGACACGACCGTGTACCCCTATGGCCGCTGATACTAAACACTGGAAAAGGGGTAAGTTCTTCATAATTTCTATCATAATTTTCGAACCCCCCGTCCCTCTCTCACTAAACCCTTCTTCTCTCTACTCCAATGTCCCTCATTACTCACTCATTCACCACCAATCCACCATTATAATCACTCCTTTCCTATCAAATCTTCATCACCTACCTCTATTCATCCCTTTCTCTTCCACAAACCACAATTTTCCCCAAACGCTAACTTCTCCAATCAATTTGGGGAAAGTGCTTGATGACGAATTTTATTGCAATTGGAAGAAAAACTTCACTCAACACCATCATCTACCATTGCCGAAGGTTCATTTGCGGGATTTACCCCCACCATTAGAGCGGTATACGCTTTCCTCTCTTGATTTCTTACTTTTTGTTTGAAATTATTGAAGTTAGTTGTAGATTGTGGTTTGTTGATTGTTGGTATTTGATTTGGTTTGGATTGAGTGGTATTGTTTGTTGAGGAATATCTTGTTGTGGGATTGTTGTGGAATTTGGTGGGTGTAGTTGATAGGGTTTTAGTCGTGTCACCTAATCAAAAATAAACCTACAGTCCTCTAACTATGGTAGTCAATGGAAGCAGGGTCGAATCCACAGGGAGACAGAAGTTCTAAATTAATATTCAACCAATTCAGCTATTTCAGATGAAATCAGGGATGAATTAATTAAACTAATGAGTAAGCTAAGGAAAATGGACTAAATCGAGGAATTGACTATGGACTAAAAACCTAGGGTATTAGGTCGGTCCATCATGCTTATACCAATCAAATAGGGTCAACTACTACCAAAACCTAAGTCAAGAGTCGGGGGATTAGAGCACGAGTTGAGCTATGGTTAAGATCAACGCTCATAGTTCAACATACGCCGCATGGTCACTGACGTAATCAGAACTACTGATGTGTCCTAGGCCTCTAGTCGTAAGACGGATCTGTGCAAACAACTATTAACCACAAGCAACCAATGAAATTGTACAATGACATTAATTACTCAATAAGAACAAACCACATCACAATCACCCTAATCAAGCCCTAGAAATTAATAGAAATCTAAATCACAATCATGGTATAAACATGGCTTCCCTATCTAACACCCTAGAAAGAGAACTACTCACTCATAATCGAATTAACAACAACAAAACTAATATAGAACCCTAACAATTGCATCATGAACGATTAAATAACTAAACTAAGCAATCAAGAATAATAAAAGAGATTAGGGTAAGAAAGAATACCAATTGACAGAAAGCGAGAACTTTTATTGAAATCGAAATAGGTTTGATCACCTTTAATCTAATCTAAAGTGTTTGAATTAAACTAAGAACAATGAGAAATAACTCTAGTCTAAAGCAGTAAAAAGATGAATAAAAGATGTCTCTAATTAATGAGAAAACAGGTATTTATAATACCCCTCAAGTCTAATTAAAATAGGAAACTAATTAACGAAGTCCGCGAATAATAGCGCCAGACCCGATCGGGCCAAACAGCAGTACCCGATCGGGCCGTGACACAATCAGCCCAAATTGCCCCTTTGTTTCCAACGCAGCTTCATAGCAGGCCTAAATCTGAGATTACGGCCCACCCGATCGGGCCAAGCAGCAGCACCCGGTCGGGCCTGGAGGTAAATGAGCCCAGCAGCTTCTCCTCGTCCGCAGCTTCACAATGAGACCTAGCAGCACCCCACCCGATCGGGTCGGGCACACTATGCCCGATCGGGTCTGGTGCAATGATGCTCGCCCGATCGGGTCCGCGACTTTCATACCCGATCAATATATCTTCGCCCGATCGGGCCATTTCTGCCCGATCAGTGCACGAAAACCTCCTTTTTGACTCTTTGGCTCTCTAATCTTCACGCTTAGGGGTCTTGGGACCTCCTAAACTACCCATAAAGCTCGTGAGCCATCCTACGTGCTTCGTAACATCTCGTAAAGTCGTGGTTGCTTCCAAATGGCTCGGGAATAAGGAGAAAACTCCCTAAAACCTGCTATTCAACACTAAAATACGAAACCATAACTATTTACGATAGTTAGCATTAAATAGCTCCCAAGAGCTCCAGTGACGCACAAATTAGCTTGTAAATAAGGGAGAAAAGTCTATATAAATACGTGATATCAAACTCCCCCAAGCTAAACCTTTGCTTGTCCTCAAGCAAACAGAACATGAACATGGAATTGATTGCCTCACCCCATAGATAAAAATCAATCAAAGCTCAAAACGTTTTCAAGACTAAGAATCTTTCAAGCAGGCATAATTCAAGTTTGGCTAATCAAATCCATCCAACCACCAATCATCCAAGCAAAATTATCAAAGTCAAGCATCCACAAGGCATACAAATCCTGAAAAGGCTCTCACATGGGTGTCACTCCTCTCTATTTTGTGGCAGGCAAAGAATATGCCCGAACACTCACCAACCCGACCATAAATACCCTTCCCACTCACACTCTCATGTGTTTAAGAAGGTTCAATGACGCTCATCCTAGTCAAGTCGACTCAATTAGCAGAAATACTCTTTAACTTTGACAAACTGACTCGAAATCAATCAAATGAACAATGCAGACACAAGCTCAAGAGGACTTTATAGGGTTGTAATGGGGCTTAGGTAAGAGGTAGGAGATACTTTTGGGTAATGTGGTGGAGAAACCAAGAAAGGGGGAGCATAAATCATTCAAACAAGGCCTAAGGTGGCCTTCACAACTCCCAACAATCACCATAAAACCATGTAAAGTAACCCAACTCTCATAAATCAATGACAAACTCATAACAAACCCAATTTTCAAGCAATGAAGCGAATATTTCTTTAAGAACGTACGTGAATGAAAGAACTTCGAATTCTTTTGAACTTTTATTTCATTTTTTTTTCTTTCATTTTTCTGAACTTCATTCACGCAACTCTAAACTTGCTTTTCCTTTCTTTTTCTCGCTCTCAAGCCACAACAAATACACTTTTAAATTTCCTCAAAAACCAAACTGAACCAACAAACAATCTCAAACTCAACCCATACAAAAGCTCCCCCAAACTAGGCTTGGAATTATATCAAGTGAAGGCTTTGGGCTCATAATAGGGGTTTAAGTAATACGAAACAAGTCATTAGGCTCAGCGGGGCTAAGGAGGATAAAAGTATATCAAAAATTCACTCTGAAGCTCAAGAATAAGACAAAAGAACGCCTCTACCACAGCAAGTGCTACAAGTCATCGAATATCAGACAAGTACGAAGTCAAAGTCAAGATCAATCCACTAAAGAGGAACTAACACACAAGAATAGACTGGATAATAATATGAATCCAATAGGCTACAAAGAAGCCTCATAGTTTAACCAAATCAGATATGCAGCACAAAGTGGTCTAATATAATCCAAGAATGCTCGAAATCATAGCAATCAAACCTCAAATCAAAGCCTCAAGATCACAGATGCCCAGCTATCCAGAAAACAAAGTCAAATCATTTTCAAAAAGAGCACAACAAGGGGCACAGGGAGGCAACTAAACCAGTCATGGGAACCATATTTTTTTGATTTTTTTCAGAATTTTTCGAAAGCAGTAAATCTATTCTAGAAAGCAGTAAAAGTGAAAGAGAATACAAACAGAACTCCTCCCCCAAGCTGAACTTGGCAGTGTCCTCAATGCCAAAAGGTGACAAGGACTATGCTAAGAGGAAAAACAATGTTAGTACCCTCACTCTCGCTCACAGAAAGAAGAAAAATAAAAAGAAAAGGAAAAGGGAAAGAAAAGTACGAGTTGCCTCTCGCACAGCGCTGGTTTATAAAGGTCCCGCACGACCATAATCCTCCATCTCTCAAAAAGGAGGGGCTTGGCAATGAGTGCCACCCTCATCAAAAATCTTTCTTCTCCAGATGTTCTTGACAATGCCTCCAGACGGTGAGGCAACCTTAGGTGGAATTGGGGCCTTCTCCACACCTACTTCATCCAAAACCTCATCCCTACAACAAGATTGTTCAAGCATAGGTGCCTTAACAGCATTGGTTAGTTTAAACATCACTTTATCATCACCAACACTAAGAGTTAAAGACCCAGACTTGACATCAATTACAGCACCAGCAGTACACAAAAATGGCCTACCTAAGATAATAGGAATCTGGGCATCCTCATCCATATCTAATACCACAAAATCAACAGGGATATAGAATTTCCCAACCCTAACAGGAACGTCCTCTAAAACACCTAGAGGGTATTTTATAAAACGATCCGCCATCTGTAGAGTGATTTGTGTGCATTTAAGTACTCCCATATTCAGTTTCTCAAAAACAGATAATGGCATAACAGAAACAGAAGCACCTAAATCACATAAAGCCTTGTCAATAAAAATAGGTCCAAGATGGCAGGGTATAGAGAAACTACCAGGATCTTTTAACTTTGGTGGGGCTTTATTTTGAATAACAACACTACACTCTTCAGTAAGAGCGACACGTTCTACCCCACCAAAGTCTCTTTTCTTAGTGATCATGTCTTTCAGAAATTTGGCATAAACAGGCACTTGGGTAATTAAATCTGTAAATGGAATCGTTACCTCAAGGTTCTTGACCATAGCCAAGAACTTACCAAACTGCTGATCGACCTTGGACTGTTGCATCCTGTGAGGAAAAGGTAGCCTTGGTGTAAAAGGCGTTTCAGAAACCTTCTCCTTTTTCTTCCCTGTCTGTTCAGCTTCTGCAGACAAATCGACTTCAGACGTCGAATTCTTCCTTTTTCCTTCCTCTACCACCCTCTTCTTCCCTACAGTTGGGGTAACCTCATCAACGGGCAATGGAGGAGCATCATAAGCTATGCCACTACGAAGAGTGATGGCATTCACATGTTCTCTCTGAACGGGTTGCCCTGGCAATTGTCCCTGCTGCCTCTGTGCATTAGTTTCTGCCAATTGAGCAACTTGAGCCTCGAGAAGTTTGATGTGCTTCTCTTGGGCCCTCCGTGCTTCTTCTTGGGCCCTCCGTGTTTCCTCATTAGCCTTTTGCATAGACAATATCAGTTTCATCAGTTCAGAATTGCTAGGCTCTTGTGGGTTGTTGTTTTGTGGAGGTGGGGTGTGAAAATTTTGTGGAGTTTGGAAGTTATTGGGATGATGGAAGTTTTGTGGTGGTGGTCTTTGGAAATTTTGTGGGGTTTGATGGTATGAGGGTTTAGGATAGTTTTGTGGAGGTGGAGGTTGATAGTTTTGTGGGTTTTGGTAGTTATGTGGAGGGGGGAAGGTTTGTGGCCTTTGTTGGAAGGCGTTTGCCTGCTCCATCTGAAGTTGACTGAACTGACAGTCATGCCCAAAGTGACCCTGAACACCACATACCTCGTAGTAAGATGAGGTAATGGGTGCTACTGCAGACATAGCATTGATGCTCATAGGCGGAGGTGTCGAACTAGAAGACTTCATTAGCTGCTGAGTTAGTTGCGCCATCTGAGATGTAAGCAATGAAATAGCGTCAACTTCAAGTACCTTCTTAGTCAAACTCCTAGATGATGAATGGTCATTGGCTGCAAGATTTGATAGGAATTCATAACCCTCATCAACTGCCTTGTCTAAAAAGACTCCTCCTGTAGACGAATCAATAATATTCTTCGTCTGAGGCTGCAGACCATTGTAGAATGTCTGCGTCAAGAACCATTTGTCCATGTTGTGGTGTGGAAACTCTCTCTGTAAATCCCTAAACCTAGCCCACGCTTCCCGTAATGTTTCATCAGGCTCTTGGGAAAACGTGGCTAGTTTATTTCTGATTTCTGCTGTTTTAGTAGGTGGGTAATACTCTCTCAGAAATGCAACAGAAATCTCACTCCATTCAGTTTCCTTCACATCGTTCAACCACTTCTGGGCTCTATCTCTCAATGAAAACTCGAACAACATAATTTTGAGTTGATCAGGAGTGACACCGGCATGTTTAACGGTTCCACAAAGTTGTTGAAACCGTTGAAGATGATTTGCCGGATTTTCAGTAGGATGCCCACCAAACTGATTTTGCTGGACCATGCTGATAAGTCCAGGCTTAATTTCGAAATTTGCTGCGGCAATGGTGGGCATAGTAGGTCCAGTGGAGAGACCATCTGGGTTGGGCACCCCATATGACTTCAGTGACTTTGACATGACTGAATTCAAGGTGTCTGTTCCAGAGGTGTTCAGCTGAACAGACTGCTTTTCTTTTTGATTTTTCTTTCGGATCCGCCTGATTGTCCTAGTAAGATCGGGATCCGCTGGAATGGGGGAACCGTTTCTTTGAGACCTGGGCATACAAAAGAAACAAAAAGCAGTAGTAAAACGTACCTCAATTTGAACAATGAAGTTCCAACGAGGTACAGAGAAGTAGACCAAATAATTAATAAAAACTTAGAAAACTAGCCGTCTCCCCGGCAACGGCGCCAAAATTTGATAGGGTTTTAGTCGTGTCACCTAATCAAAAATAAACCTACAGTCCTCTAACTATGGTAGTCAATGGAAGCAGGGTCGAATCCACAGGGAGACAGAAGTTCTAAATTAATATTCAACCAATTCAGCTATTTCAGATGAAATCAGGGATGAATTAATTAAACTAATGAGTAAGCTAAGGAAAATGGACTAAATCGAGGAATTGACTATGGACTAAAAACCTAGGGTATTAGGTCGGTCCACCATGCTTATACCAATCAAATAGGGTCAACTACTACCAAAACCTAAGTCAAGAGTCGGGGGATTAGAGCACGAGTTGAGCTATGGTTAAGATCAACGCTCATAGTTCAACATACGCCGCATGGTCACTGACGTAATCAGAACTACTGATGTGTCCTAAGCCTCTAGTCATAAGACGGATCTGTGCAAACAACTATTAACCACAAGCAACCAATGAAATTGTACACTGACATTAATTACTCAATAAGAACAAACCACATCACAATCACCCTAATCAAGCCCTAGAAATTAATATAAATCTAAATCACAATCATGGTATAAACATGGCTTCCCTATCTAAAACCCTAGAAAGAGAACTACTCACTCATAATCGAACTAACAACAACAAAACTAATATAGAACCCTAACAATTTCATCATGAACGATTAAATAACTAAACTAAGCAATCAAGAATAATAAAAGAGATTAGGGTAAGAAAGAATACCAATTGACGGAAAGCGAGAACTTTTATTGAAATCGAAATAGGTTTGATCACCTTTAATCTAATCTAAAGTGTTTGAATTAAACTAAGAACAATGAGAAATAACTCTAGTCTAAAGCAGTAAAAAGATGAATAAAAGATGTCTCTAATTAATGAGAAAACAGGTATTTATAATACCCCTCAAGTCTAATTAAAATAGGAAACTAATTAACGAAGTCCGCGAATAATAGCGCCAGACCCGATCGGGCCAAACAGCAGTACCCGATCGGGCCGTTACACAATCAGCCCAAATTGCCCCTTTATTTCCAACGCAGCTTCATAGCAGGCCTAAATCTGAGGTTACGGCCCACCCGATCGGGCCAAGCAGCAGCACCCGGTCGGGCCTGGAGGTAAATGAGCCCAGCAGCTTCTCCTCGTTCGCAGCTTCACAATGAGACCTAGCAGCACCCCACACGATCGGGTCGGGCACACTATGCCCGATCGGGTCTGGTGCAATGATGCTCGCCCGATCGGGTCCGCGACTTTCATACCCGATCAATATATCTTCGCCCGATCGGGCCATTTCTGCCCGATCAGTGCACGAAAACCTCCTTTTTGACTCTTTGGCTCTCTAATCTTCACGCTTAGGGGTCTTGGGACCTCCTTAACTACCCATAAAGCTCGTGAGCCATCCTACGTGCCTCGTAACATCTCGTAAAGCCGTGGTTGCTTCCAAATGGCTCGGGAATAAGGAGAAAACTCCCTAAAACCTGCTATTCAACACTAAAACACGAAACCACAACTATTTACGATAGTTAGCATTAAATAGCTCCCAAGAGCTCCAATGACGCACAAATTAGCTTGTAAATAAGGGAGAAAAGTCTATATAAATACGTGATATCAGTAGTTGACCATAGATTTGGGTGGTTGTTTTTCTTGATTTGTTGTGTGGACTTGTGTGCAATTTGTTGTGTTTGTTTGACCATTTTCTTTGTGATTCATTGTCATCATGGCCTCAAGTAGCCGTAGAAACCCCACAAGGCAAACAAGCACCTCGAACCTCCGCAACCAATCACCTCCACCACCCATCCATCCTCCACAAATCGATACCCTTTGGATAATTTCACCAATCCTGACCACCTTAGAGTCTTTATGAGACTTAGTAGGAGAATCGTTCGCCCCACCAAATTCTATGATGCGAACGCCGCCACGGCCCTTTGGGTTCAAGGTGACGTTCAACAACTTTTTTATGGTGTAGGATGGACCAATTGGCTTAACTTGCTTGCCTACACCTATGAAAGTCTCACCTTGGAATTCCTCTCTACTCTTTCCGTTCGTAGAGCGGAAGGAAGTAGGAACCCTAGGACCATGACCTTTAACCTACTCGGCCGGACCTACACTATGACCACAGGGGCCGTGAATGATGCCTTTGGGTGTCACAAGGGTGGGGTCATTGGGCCAAAGAATGCATGGGTGTCGTCTTACAACGAGCAATGCTTTTGGCAGCAATTGACTGCCCGTTCACCATACATACCTAGTTCGGCCAAGGCCTCTCATGTTGTGAGTCCGGGGTTTAGAGTGTCTCATAGGGTGATCAGTAGCACCATATTCGCTAGGGGGGATAGGACGGGGGTGGTTACAAGTCGTGAGCTCTACTTCCTCCATCATATGACCGTGGGAGACACTAGACTTGGGCCCGAATGACGGGTATATTTGAGCACCTAGAGGATGTGGCCCGTAGGGGGTCCGGAGACATCTTGGTGGGGGGGATGATTACTATACTTTCTATGTCTCATGGTGTTGATTGTGCAGGTTTTCAAGTTGTCCCAGGATCCACTCTGCTCGACCTTAGCTCTTATCAGACCATGCAGTGGATCTCACCCTTGGGCCCGAATGACGGGTATATTTGGAAGGTAAACAACCAGAAGTACGCCATCCTTCCAGATACTTTAAAAAACCCCATCTATGATCAGGCTAACTGGATTTTTGAGCCGGATTTTGAGTGGCCTCCAAGGGGCATTGAGGGTGGCGAGGCCGATATGGAGGTTGATGGAGGAGGAGAAGAAAGAGATAGAGGACAAGGTGCACAGGCCCCCGAAGGGGCATTTGGTTCTATGGAGCAGCAGCTGGCTGACCTCCAACAGGGCATGGGCGGCTTACGAATGGACTTTCATTCCCTCAGGTCTAATGTTTATTCCTTACAGGAGTCCAAGTCCAGTAGTACTACCATCCTTGTAGGAGAGTTTCTCCGCGATGACCTCAGAGTTCCGAGGGCTTCGCTCTGATTTGCAGGATTGGGGTAGGCACAACGGCTGGTATCCTGGTAGCTCTAGCTCCCATCCCCCTCTCGACCAGTGAGTCGGGATTCTTTCCCCCCTTGCTTATTATCATTAGAATTTTCACAGTGAGGACACTGTGTGGTTTAGCTTGGGGGATGATGTATATTTTAGTTGCATATAGTTTGCATTAGTTGCATATAAGTGTCATGTTAGTTTGCATTTTAATATTTAGTATCATGTTTAGGGTACATGTAGATTTCTTTAGCCTTGCATGTGCATATAGATTGCATTTATGTCTAGACTCCGCCTTTGGTACGCATGTGTCTTTTCTTGATGACCTGAAAACTAAAAAAAATGCTTTGATAGTCTCTAGTAGGCCAAGGAATTGTTGGGTTGTGGTATGATTTGTCTCCCTCTTGTGTGGCTCGCCCGATGTTGTTAGCTATACCCTTTGTGAGAGCATGTTTTTATAGCCTTATAGACTGACATCTTTTCAGTCTTATCTGCTTGTTGTGTGATACTCTTCCTTGATGAATGTTCTCTAGAACTTGCATTGATTCTCCTTGAAATTGCATTGACTGGTTTGATTCTTGAATATGATTGAGGCGTTCGATATATATTTGAACTACATTGCCAAATGTCACCCACATTATCTTATCTCCTTTGTCACCCTCGTGAGCCTGAGCCTGATTTCTTGTTTAACCGCACCTTTAGCCTATTACCAATTTCCTAACCTAGGGGATTGTGAAGCTAGATTGGACAGTGGTATATCTTGTGATTCAGTGCTTTGTTAGTGATTTGAGTTGGTTGGATGATCTGTGTTGTGATTGAGCTCACGTTCTGTGTTGAGTTCACCTTCTCCCTACTTCTTGTTGATCTCCTATTTCTCTCCCTTATTAGTTATCAAAACAAAAACAAAAAAACACAAAAACAAAAAAATGGAAAAGAAAAACAAATGGGAACATCAAACATCCCAACAAAAAAATTGTGGTTCTTGTTCTTAGTGCTTAACAAAGAGAGATTAGGAGATGCTATTGGAGGAGGAAGTATTGGTTGGTTGAGTGGTTGTAACGAAGTTATATGGTTTCGGGTTAGCGTTTGTCTAGATGGTGTTGATTTAGGATTCTTTACTTTCCCCTATTTAGCACCAAATTCTCAAATGTATCCACGCCCTTACCTCTAGCCTGCATTACAACCTCGATAAAGTCCTCATGATTCTTGAAAAGAACTTATGTCTCACGCGATGGAGAGTGAGAAGATATGAAGCCTATGGTAGGATTTAGTCAACGTAATTGAGCCTTGAGCGATTATGCGACCTTACAAACACATGAGAGACCTTGAGCACGAATAAAGTGAGAGCTACTATCCATATCAATAAGCCAAGCTTGGTTGCTTTTCGTTGTGCTATAAACTTTGAGGCTTGATAGTGTTTTTCATTCGTTGTTGAAAATGTTTGAAAGGTCTACATACTTTATCTTGGCATGCGTATTATTGTGAGGGGTCATTGAACTCTTTCCCTATGTCTATCGTTTGTTCGCTTGAGGACAAGCAATCAGACTAGCTTAGAGGAGTTTGATAAGCACTTTATTGTGCTCATTCATGCTGCATTTTTAGTATCATTGCATGTAGAATAGAGCATTTTAGTCTTGCATTGCATGGGTTTTGATTACTTTGATTCAAATTGTCGTTTCACTACTCGTTAAGTTATTTTGGATTATTTCCAGGCTAACTAACAGGTATTTTGAGCGTTTTGGGTATTCGGAGACCCTTGGGTGGAGGTCAAAGCTTTGAAGACCATGAAGCAGGCCTACACGGCCGTGTCATTTTGGACACGATCGTGTAGTGTTTTCTCTAGCATGGCAGTAGCTATCGAGGATGTTGAAGACTTTTGGACGTCAGGTCTACACGGTTGTGTCGTTTTGGACACGATCGTGCAGTCATTTTCCTAGCATGGCAGAAACTTTAGAACTTGGTGAATAGCTTTGGACGCCAGGTCTACACGGCTGTGTCGATTTGGACACGACCGTGTAGCATGTTTTGGACAGAGGTTGTAGCTCTTGAATACGCTGAAGAATATTGTGTAACAGGTCTACACGGCCGTGTCGTTTTGGACACGATCGTGTCGACCTGATTTCGGATTTTGAGCCTGTTTTTCCGTCTTAGTTTAATGAACCCTATATTTAGTTTTTAGCGTTTTTGTCAAGCATTATCTCACACTTTTAGACTCTAATTACTTTGCTTAGGTCTATAAACTCTCTCAAACTCTTAGTTTTCTCATTGTTCCAACTTTGAAGATCGAATCATTAATTCAATTCAAGTAATTTTCTTTCAATCTCTCTTCTTTATTTCTATTGCTTTATTAATCATGTTTAATTTATTTAATCTCTTTTGCTTAGAATCTATGATTAGTGAGTAGTTCATTATCTAGGGGTTGGGCGAAAGTATAAATGAAGGGCTTAATGTAGATTGTTAATGCTTTTTATGATTCAATTGGATGTTTATGCATTGAATGTGGTGTTTTGACACCCTAGGATAGATCTTGATCACATTTATGCTAGGGCACTTAGGCTTTCCATTGTTCTTAATCGAACTTTAATCCCTTTTGTCATTCCCATGTTTCGACTTGATTTCTAGACAAAGGGATCGGGTAGGAATTAAGGGGATCCTTTAATTAGGGGTTTTCCGATCTCATTGAATCTATTAATCAATTGACCAAAGACCATTCGAAAGAGGATTTCATTGGTTGATTAATCGATTAATCTTCAGGACCATTCGAGAGAGGACTCAAGTAATTTAGAGGGAGACTTAACCCTACCGTTGTGAATCGCGATAGTGTTGATTATCGTTGTCTAGCCCAAGTTCATACGAGTAGCCCGAACTCTAGTGTTTTCCTTATTATATTAATTCTCTTACTTGATTATTAGTTGGTTTTTGATAGCTAGTTATTAGTTGTTAGTTAATTAAACCTCTTATACCCCCAAAAACCCTTCACTTAGGTAGTTTCGGACTTAGTAGACCTTAGTCAATCCCTATTTCCTTGTGGTT
Organism: Patellifolia procumbens; assembly: GCA_947645195.1. Lineage (NCBI taxonomy): Eukaryota > Viridiplantae > Streptophyta > Magnoliopsida > Caryophyllales > Amaranthaceae > Patellifolia > Patellifolia procumbens. The sequence continues at coordinate 10,316,735 of CANSGD010000193.1, forward strand.
CGAACCTTGACTTGCCATTACTACGTTCATATTAGTTGCTCGTTAGGTTTATAAGTTTTGTTTGCTAAGCGGTTCTTAGTGCCTTAACGACACACTAAAAACCTCTTATCACAATTTAGCATACATTTTTTAGGAGTATGATAATTAACAAATGAAAAAAAAATTAACAAAATTTGAGTACGTGTAAGAACAAAATTTCATTACCCTATCTACCATGGTTCTAAAATGCATGTTAAGTTGAAACTGTGAAATGACAGATGAAGTATTACTTAATGACCCTTAAAACAAGATAATCTTCACTCAGTAGTAGAACTACCATTTTGTCGATAAGTTTCGTTAGCTTGAGTACTGTAGAAAACTTGCATTGGTTAATGTTCACTTTGTATGATTTTTCCGTTGATGAAGTGAATCTCAATTTCTAATAATTCGTACAAATTTTATTCATAACATGGATTTTTCATCAACCACTGAAAAAAATAGAGTTTGGGGGTGTTTAAAGTACCTAAAGTGGTGGTTTAGGTAGTTTGAAAAATATCTCTTATCTTATATCTGAGTCAAGTTTGTGGTAATTTTTCATTATCAATGTAACTTGTTGATAAGAGATTTTTAGTGTGTCGTTAAGGCACTAACAACCGCTTAACAAACAATATTTATAATCCTAAGGAGCAACTACTATGAACGTAGCAATGGCAAGCCAAGGGTCAAACCACAAGGAAAATGGGATTGACTAAGGTCTATTAAGTCTAAAACTACCTAGGTGAAGGGTATTTGGGGGTGTGAAGGATTGATTCAACTATCAACTAATAACTAGCTAAAGAATAACAACTAACAACCACGTAAGAGATGTAAATATAATAAGGCAAATACTAGAGCTCGGGCTACTCGTATGAATCCGGGCTAGGCAACAACTACCAATGAAATCAAAGTTCACATGCAAATATCATGCAAAGTTAAGTTCTCCTCTAAAATACTCGAGTCCTCTCTCGAATGGCCGTCAAGAGTAATTAATTAATCAATCAACTAGATCCTCTCTCGAATGGTCTCTAGTCAATTGATTAATGGATTCAACAAGCGTGGAAAACCCCTAATACAACGATCCTCTTAATTTCTACCCAATCTCTTAGTCTAGAAATTAAGTTGATTCAAGAAAATAACAAAGAATTCAATAATCAATCAAGAGGAATTGAAATCTAAAAGCCCTAGCATAAACGTGATCAAGATCTACCCTAGAGTGTTAAAATACCAAGATCAATGCATAATATAATCAATAGAAAACTCAATGACATGAACATCTTAATTAAGCCCCTAATTCATACTTTTGCCCAAACCCCTAGATAATGAACTACTCATTAATCATGGATTAAAAGCAAAAGAGATTAATAAAATTAAACATGATTAACAAAGTATTGAAAATAGAGATAAGAGATTGAAAGAAATATACTTGGATTAATTGAGCAATTGAATCTTCAATAAGAGTGCCAATATGAAAAACTAAGAGTTTGAGAGTGTTTAGAGAGAAAAACTAAGTAATTAGAATGCTAAGTGTCGAGTTAATACAAAGCAAAACGCAAAAAACTTATTTATAATATATCATAAATGAAGACGGAAAATCGGGAAAAAACCCGAATACTGGTCTACACGGGTGTGTCCAAAACGACACAGCCGTGTAGACCTATTCTTCAAAATTCTCAAGTCTTCACAAAAGTTACTGCCTCCGTAGAAATTAGCCAACACGGGCGTGTGCTCTTCTCAAATCAGCAAAAGGGAGCTTGGAAACTGCTCGTGGGGAGAAAGTTCAACACGGGCGTGTCAATATGGACACGCCCGTGTCCTCTTCAGATAACCGAATCAATCAGCAAATTCGACCTCCACTGCTTCCTTCATCAAAAGGCTACACGGCTGTGTCCAAAACAACACGACATTGTAGCCCTGCTTCTCTGCACTTCCAAGGCAAGGGCTCCACCAAAATATTCCAATGACCAAAATACTTCAAAAACCTGCTAGTTAGTTTGGAAATCATCCAAAAATAAGTAAACGGATAATGAAGCGACAATATGACTCAATGGTGGCACAATCCATGCAATGCTAGACTAAAATGCTGTATACTACATGCAAAGACGCTAAAAATGATGCAAAATTAAGCACAATAAAGTGCTTATCACTTGTCTATCTAAATTTGGCCTAATTGTCGTAGATTGTATTACTAACAAATAATAATCATCATAGTCTCATGTGAACACGAGTCACATAACTCATTAAACTCATACCTTGATATTCCTATCACATTATTAATCAAGTGTTTGCTAACAATTTTGGTTTTTCTTTTAATCTACATAATGAATTGGTTTATTATATTATATTATATATCAATAAATTGATCAACCGTGTAACTCTATTATAAGTACACACTAAGCTAATGCACTTCAAAAACTAATTACGTTTAAGGCAAAGGTATATAAGAAAAGGTATATAAGAGTGATTTGAAATCCTTTAAGCAAACCTAAAAAGAAAAAGGTCAAACTAATTCAATGGATAAAATGGAAATATTGAAAATTAACACAAATTGACTTAGTTTGATCTTTTCCTCCTTTTTAAATAGGTTAAGGATTTATTCATTTGAGGTGTTATGGAAACATGCTATACAACTATAGTATCTAATCCTCAACTAAGATCTTGTTCTTTTGGTCTGCAATGAGTTTAAATTAATATCAATTTAATTCATTTCAGTTCAGTTCCATGAATTTCAGTTTAATTCAGTTCAGTTCTACTTCAACTTATTTTTAACACTTTTATTATTATTATTATTATTATTATTATTATTATTATTATTATTATTATTATTATTATTATTATAAACAAGTTCAAAATATTTTTAAAAAGTTAGTGGGAAGCCGAGATACTCTCTGGGCCCTCACTCCTTTAGCAATAGCAAAACTGATCCTAGTGAAGATGTGGGCAGCAGCCCGTGCCCCAATATCTTTAGCCATGAAGAACCTCTGTATCCGCTTCAACAAAGTAATAGCATCCTTCTCTAACTCTCTTAAAGAAGAGACGGAGAAAGGTAAGAAACCATATCCAATAGTCACACATTTAGCCTTATATTTGACACGTTTATGTTATTATTATTATTACGACTACAAAAACCAAGCAGGATGGGATGGGGTTTCGGTTTCGTTTTTTTGGCGAGCCGATTAAAAGGAATGCCCTCATATGCGCTCCTTTCTCGTGTGGGCAGTCTTCATTGCGAGTTGTGCGTGGAATGTCGCATTGGTCTAGGCTCAAAACCAAGTCACTAATCTGGAAGCGGATGTAAATTCCAGAGAGATATCGGATATCTTCGATTCATAGACATTGAACGGCAAACTGAGAACAGAGCGCCCGACCGGCGCTACAATTGCGCTTAGGCCTACAACATTTAGCCACGAACCAGAGTTTATTATTATTATTATTATTATTATTATTATTACCATTATTAAGTATTATTATTATTGTTATAATTATTATCAATATTAAGTTTTATTAAGTATTATTATTAATATTATTATTGTTATTATTATTATTATTAGTAGTAGTAGTAGTAGTAGTAGTGGTAGTAGTAGGATTTTGCTATTCATACCCCAAAATAGTATTAATTTTGAAATTTATTGATAAATCACGCGTCAATCGGTATTAGTTATTATTATTTTTACTAGTTTAGTAAAGCATTAACTATTTTACCCAAAATAGTATTAATTTTGGGATTCATTGATAAATCACGCGTCAATCGGTATTAGTTATTATTATTTTTACTAGTTTAGGAAAGCATTAAATGCTTATACATAGCCCTAAGGAAGTTTTTTTACGTATTAATTTGGGAATTTATTAGTATTAGTATTACAATAATTATTATTATTAATTATTATTATATTGTATTATCATTATATCATCTATATAATTCAATTTACAAATAATAAGTTAAGTTCAGTTCCATTAATTTTAATTCAGTTTCATTCAGTTCTTTGCAGGCCAAAAAAACAGTGCATAAATAACTTCATATACTAACAAAACATTTCTAGTATTATTAGAATATATTCTATCACAAACTAAACAATTCTAGTACTAATGAAATATTTAAGATCCTTCTATTTATATACCCTCGTTATTTTTACAATTTTTACCTTATATCCCAACATTTTGAAAATTCTTCATTGTATCCTGAATTTGGGTTTTTATTCTAATGTACCCTCGAGTGTTAATAGCTAAATTCAAATTTTACGTTTTGACCTTGAAGACGACATATTTTAGACAAATGGACACTGCTAACTGCCCTCAAAGATGCAAATTTCGAGAAGCCAAAAAAAATTAGTTTCAGTAAGGCAACTTTTTTGGCATATATTTCGATGGTAGTTTGAACAATTGTTTTACCTTGAAATCAACATTTCGAAAAAAATGGGAATCGTTCACCACTCTTTTAGCTCAGATTTTGAGAAATGAGTTTAAATGAGTTCTAATATGCCCACTTTTATGTGACACACTTCAAGACGGCCGCTTCAAAATGCATGTCAAAAAAGTAGAGAAGCTAAACTAAATTAGTACCAATATTACAACTTTTTATGCACATACCTCGATATAAATCTGAAAGACTTCTTTTTAATACAAAGGATTTCTTGAGAGAAAGGCTATCTCTTCCTCTAGAAATCATTGACTAAGGTTTCTGTCACTACCCCTTCCCACCGCACCCGTCCACCTTACCTTCCACTGTCCCATTCTCCCTCTACTCTTTCTCTTTCACCGGCCTTCGCCCATGGACCTGACCTTAGAAGGCCACGATCTAGTGGTTTCTACACCACCATCTTAGTATATCTTCTTGTTGATGCCGAAGTATTAGCCGGAAGCTAAGACGATGAACAAGACAACCATCGATGGTGACATTTTCGTGCCACTGCCAAACATATGTGGAGCAATGAATGTGAGCTTCCAGTCAAATTTTTGGTTGTTCCAGTCGTTGTCCTTCCGAAGTGGTGCTTCTTCGATGTCGCCTCTACTTTCTTTGTCGCTGCTACAGGAGCACTGCTACCACCGCCGTCTCATGTCTAACTGGCTTGATGCGTCGATCTTTGATGTTCAACAACAATGAGCTTATTGATGGTGTCGTTCTTTTTGGTCGAAGTTGAGGTGTCATTCTTGGTCAGGCTCCGATCTTGAGGAGGCAGATCTCTCATCGCCACCGCCCCTTCTACCACCACAACAACTCGTTGTCTTCCCTTATTTCCCCAAGATGCCTTGAATAGCTTCCATGCAAAGCTTGTTATTTTATTTAGTTCAATTTTAATGTTTAGCCTTGGAGTTTTTAGTTTTTCTTTTTTGTTTTCTCTAATTTTTGTTCTTACTTCCATAGTTCCACTAGTGGTCTATTCTTGAGATAGATAAATCTCTAGCTATCCTTGTACATATTTTTAAAAAATCTTAACTTTTTTGCCCCATAAACGACTCTTTTTTTTTTTGAAAAACGAACATAGCTCACCGCTCTGTCAAGGCACGGATTTTGAGAAACTGGTCAAAATGAGTACTAGTATACCAACTTAAATGGCACATGCTTCAAGGTGATCACAAATGCATGCAAAAAAAGTCAGCATATTGACACTCATTTTGACCATATTCTTAAAGTTCACTACTCATTTAATGGTAAACAATGTCTATTTCTATAGTGTTAAGATTAGGGAAGAAGATAAGAAAGATGAAGAGTACTCAAGAAGATAGAATACTTCTTATTGCCTTTCATTGCTCATCACAGCTCTGTATTTATAGTACTACATTACTGTTTTTTAACATTGATTTTTACTGTTGTAATAGTTCTTGGTGAGTTATTCACCATTCATCCAAGATATGAAGAGATATTACAACACTCCCCCTTGAATAATCACCAAGCAATAAAATCACTTAGCTGCCTCGTTAAAAACCTTGCTAAGAAAAAAAACTTCAAAAGAACTTAGCTAAGGGAAAAAGAGTACAGCGATTGTATGCTATGATTGCCTCATTAAAAACCTTGTCAGGAAAAACCCAATGGGATAAAACCTGAACGAAGGAAAAAAGAGTACAGTTGCATTCTACTCCCCTGACTTCAACATAGGTCGCGAAGACGACGCATTTCGATCTTGTGTACCAATTGTTCGAACTTCTTTGATGGAAGGGACTTGGTAAAAAGGTCAGCAGGATTTTCACTGGACTGGATCTGTTCAACATGTATCTTGCCTTCTTTCTGTAGATCGTGCATGAAGAATAGTTTTGGAGACAAGTGTTTGGTCCTGTCTCCTTTGATATATCCTTCACTTACTTGGTTAATGCAAGCAGTATTGTCTTCGTATATTGTAGTTGGAGATTTTGTAATTGCATTTAACTCACAATCTTCCTGAATTTGACTGATCATTGACCTTAACCATACACATTCTCGACTGGCTTCATAGAGCGCAATAAATTCTGCATGGTTTGATGATGTAGCTGTCAAAGTCTGCTTTGTCGATCTCCAAGATATTGCGGTACCTCCATATGTAAATAGATACCCAGACTGTGACTTGGCTTTCTGTAGGTCAGACATATATCCTGCATCAGCATATCCAACAAGGGTGGCTTCTTGTCTTGATTGATAGAACAATCCATAATTTGTCGTTCCTCTGAGATAGCGAAATAAATGTTTTAACCCTTTCCAATGTCTCTTAGTTGGTGCATTACTATATCGAGCTAGTAGGTTTACAGAAAATGTTATATCAGGTCTTGTATTGTTTGCTAAGTACATCAAAGCGCCTATTGCACTTAAATATGGCACCTCTGGTCCGAGAATTTCCTCGTTGTCTTCACGGGGTAGAAAAGGATCTTCTTTCACATTCAGACTTCGAACTACCATTGGTGAACTTAGTGGATGAGCTTTGTCCATATAAAATTGCTTTAAAATCTTCTCATTATAGTTTAATTGGTGGACAAATATTCCATTTCTTAAATATTCGATTTGTAATCCAAAACAAAACTTGGTTTTTCCTAGATCTTTCATCTCAAATTCTTTCATTAAGTGTTTCGCCGTTACTTCAAGCTCCTTAGGTGTTCCAATTTTGTTCAAGTCGTCGACATAAACTGCGATAACAACGAATCTTGAACGAGACCTTTTGATGAACACACATGGGCTTATTTGATTGTTTTTGAACCCTCCTTTTATAAGGTATTCACTTAGACGGTTATACCACATTCTCCCAGATTGTTTCAATTCATAAAGTGATTTCTTCAACTTTATGGAAAACGCTTCTCTAGGAGTATTTTTTATTGGTAAGTTTAATCCTTCAGGTACTTTCATATAAATATCTGTATCAAGTGACCCATATAAATATGCGGTCACAACATCCATTAACCTCATCTTTAATCCCTCAATAATAGTTAAACTTACCAAAAACTTCAGCGTCATTGCGTCAACTACTGGTGAATATGTCGCTTCGTAATCGATTCCTAGCATTTGAGAGAAGCCTTGCGCTACAAGCCTTGCCTTAAAACTGACGACCTCGTTTTTCTCATTTCTTTTCTTCACGAATACTCATTTATACCCGACTGGTTTCACACCTTTTGATGTTTGAGTAATATGTCAAAAACTTCTTGTTTCTCTAATGAATTCAATTCTGCTTGAATTGCTTCCTTCCATTTTGGCCAATCTTGTCTTTGTCGACATTCTTCTACTGTTCTTACTCAATGTCATTTTCATCATTCATTATACCACTTGCAATGGAACACACAAATTCGTCATCGATAATAACTTTTTCTCTATTCCATTGTCTCCTGGTGTATGAATAATTTATTGATATTTCATTATTTTAATTTTCTTGTTTTTCTTCTAAAGATTTATCTATGTTTTCAGCTTTTTCATCATCTTTATTATGTTTTTCTTGTTTTTCTGTTGCGGGGGAAACAGTAGTTGTAGCTTCTTCTGGTTTACTCATTTTTCTTGGTTTCGAGTCTTTAGAACCATGTGGCCTTCCACGCTTTCGTCTAGCAATTAATTCATTCTCTTTTGCATTGTTATCATTAGAGATTTTAATTCGTGCAGGGGCATTCACTGCTGGTATGTGTGATTTTGTAACTTTCTTGATATCCGTGAATGCATCAGGTAATTGGTAAGCAATGCTTTGTAGATGAAAATTTTTCTGAACTTCTTGTTCACATGAACTTGTTCTTGGATCTAGGAAATCTAGATGTGTTGCCCTCCAGTAAGTTCAATATTTCTTTTATTTGGGTCCACTTTCTCTCCCCCTAAGGATGGGAATATTGTTTCATTAAAGTGACAATCAGCAAATCTAGCTGTGAATAGATCGCCAGTCATTGGTTCTAGATATTTGATGATTGATGGTGATTCAAAACCCACGTATATTCCCATTCTTCTTTGTGGACCCATTTTTGTACGCTGGGGTGGGGCGATGGGTACGTATACTGCACACCCAAAAATCTTGAGGTGTGAGATATTGAGTTCTCGACCAGAAACTAGTTGCATAGGTGAATATTTGTGATAAGTTGTTGGTCTCAACCTAATTAATGACGCTGCATGTAGAATGGCATGCCCCCACGCTGATGCGGGTAATTTTGATTTCATTAATAGTGGTCTTACAATTAATTGTAATCTCTTGATTAATGATTCAACAAGACCATTTTGTGTGTGGACATGTGGTACTGGATGCTCTACGTCAATCCCAAGGGACATACAATAATCGTTAAAAGTTTGAGATGTGAATTCTCCAGCATTGTCTAATCTAATTTTCTTTACTGTATGGTCCAGGAATTGATTTCTTAGACGTATAATTTGAGCAAGTAGCTTAGCAAAAGCCTTGTTTCTGCTTGACAAGAGGCTTACATGCGACCATCGTGTAGAGGCATCTATTAAGACCATAAAGTATCTAAATGGTCCCATGCTGGATTGATCGGTCCACATATATCTCCTTGAATTCTTTCAAGAAATGTTAGAGATTCAGTTGCAACTTTATTCATCGATGGTCAAATTATCAATTTGCCAAGAGAACAAGCAGTGCATGATAATTCATTTGATTGAGGGACTTTGATATTTCTCAATGAATGTCCAACCGAATTTTCTATAATGTTATTCATCATTCCTGTCCCAGGGTGACCAAGGCGTTCATGCCATAAAGTGAAGAATTCTTCATTATCTAACTTTTGGTTAGATATCATGTTTATTTCAACAGGACGTATATGAGTGAGGTACAGTCCTGAGGAATATGCCGGCAATCTTTCATAAATGACTTTCTTGCCATTGTTTTTTGCCGTAATGCATAAGTATTCCTTTTGATCTATTGTCATGGTTTCTATTTGATAACTATTTTGTCGTAAAGCTTTGAAACTAATAAGGTTTCTTCGAGATTTGCTCGAATAGAGTGCATCATTTATCATTAATTTTGTACCCATAGGTAGGACTATGCACGCCTTTCCATATCCTTCAATTAACTTGGATGTTCCTGATATGGTATTGACGTTTGCTTGAAGCATTTTCAAATCCGAAAAAAATTCTTGATCCTTTAAAATGGTGTGCGTTGTTCCACTATCCAATAGGCAATAGTATTTTGACTCATTTTCACAGACATGTTCGTATCTTCATAGAAAGAAGAAAATACTTCAAATTGATTCGTAAATAAATATTATAACAAAGATTACATTTTGTTGAAGAGAGAAACTTATTAAAAGTGCATGGAAAAAACAAACTAATGAAACTAATAAATTAAAGATAACAATGATTCAGGTCTTAGATGTTTTAAGAATCATTTCTAAGGTCGAAATCATTCATGAAGAAGTCTGATACGTCTAGGTTGGGCATATAAGTGGTTGCTTCATTCACAAAATTAGCCTCTGGCCTCTTCCCTTTATTTTTCTAGGAAGCTTGGTACAGCTCCGCCAGATGTTTGGCGGTACGACATGTCCTCTCCCAATGCCCAGTCATGTCACATCTATAGCATGTGTTTTTACCCCTTTGAGGCTTTGATCCATTGTCTTGTTGCTGTTCTTGTTGACTTGTGTTGTGGTTGTTTCTTGGGGCGAATTGTCTTCGTCCACGGCCGCGCCCACGACCTCGACCACCTCCTTTTCCACGGAAACTTCCACGTCCTCGGCCGTGGTAATTTCCCGACCTCTTTCATATCTGTTCTGACTTGGATTTGAGCTCTCAACTGCATTTAGTTCTTGAAATGCCATAGACCCTGTAGGCCTACGATTATGGTTCTTGATTAGGACCTCATTATTTTGTTCAGCAACAAGTAACGTCCTCAAGAGTTCATGATATTTCTCAAATCTCCTTTCACGATATTGTTGTTGTAATAAAATATTATTAGCGTGAAAGGTGGAGAGTGTTTTATCAATCTTATCTTTATCAGTAACTGTTTGTCCACAATACACCAACTTTGATTTAATGAGGTGTAATGTTGAATTATAGTCCCTGATAGATTTGAAATCTTGAAATCTCAAATCTCTCCATTCATCTTGGGCCTTAGGGAGGAGGACACTTTTATTGTGTCCATATCTTTCATGGAGCTCTTCCCATAATGCTTTTGGATCTTCAATAATCATGTATTCTTTTTTAAGGCTATCATTTAGGTGATGCCTTAGAAACACTAATGCTTTGGCCTTGTCCTCAGACAATTTTATGGCATCCTTTTCAGATGCCTTTGAATCATCTATTATTGTGTATAGTAGGCCTTGGCCTTTTAATTGTAGTTTAGCATCTGCTGCCCATTGTAAAAAGTTGTCTCCTGCCAAGTCTAGGATGTTGAAATACCTCTAGGCAAGTTCGCCCATTCTCCTCTTTTATTTATTTATATGATTATTTGACTACAATGAAATAAATAAGTGTTTAATTAATGTTTGATATCAAATCACAATTAGTACTTTCTCCCCTTGATTTAATATCTCAGAAAAAAAACATAATTCAATAAGATATTAATAATAATAATACCAAACAATAATAATAATAATAATAATAACAATAACAACAACAATAATAACAATAATAATAACAATGATAATAATGGAGAAGTATAGGCACGTGCTATTACAAACAAGATAAAATGCACCTTAAGCTATAAGTACGATGTACCCCCTCATTTACAATCCGTGATTAATTTATTTTTGGAGCAAAATGTAGATCATTAACACCATTAACAAGGAAAACATGCCATAATAATTAAGAGAGCTTTATTAATTTTTCTTAAATTTTCCTCAATTGAGGAATGGTTGGATGAAGAAGAAGAAGGGGAGGTGGTGTCGGTCGCCATTGTTGGTTGAAGAGGAGTAAAAGAAAAATTATTTAGAGGATAAGGTATTAGTGGTGGTGGATTGCGGTCGGGTAAGTGGCCCCTTTTATAGAGCGTGACAAATACTGTTTGGGTAAAATATATTTATCGTAAACTATACTGGAAAAAAATTGCAGCCCCCTTTTTTATATATACTTATTATCTCGGTTCCGGATCGAACCCCTGACTTCTTAGATGAGCCAGTTTATTTTGGACCACTGCGGCTTACATTCCGTAGTGATATCCTTTTAGAAAATAAAGTTAATATTATTTGCCTAATTCATAAAAACGGATAAATAATTGTTTACTTAGAGTAGGGGAACCCTTTTATTATTATACATATGTAAAGCTATTTTCAAAACTTCAAAGATATTGTCAAAACAAAATTTGGAAATTAAGTTAGGAGATAAGAAAAAATAGAAGTATAGGGAGTTGGCTGGGGAATTGGCAAGTTGACATGCATTGATATAATATTCCAATGTGGTTTTTATTCTTATTATTGATTTATTTAAAAAAAACAAACCCCAAAAAGTTGACATGCATTAACAAATACTGCTGTGCATACTGCGCCACATGCAAAAGTAGTTCTTTTTTTTTGTTTAATTGTATTTAAATGTAGTTGAGTATGGAGTTTGAGTGCACGGCTCATATGTCATATCCCTATCTATTTAATATTTTTGTTTTGTCTTGTAGTCATTGTATCTTATGTCAAATCACCACTTTTCATGCATGCATTTGTCTTGCCAATGTCTCTTCACCATATACATTTATCATTAACTCTATTCTTCTTCTCCCCCCCCCCTTCTTTTTTTAAAAAAAAATTAACTCAAAAACGGTGAAATTCATAATATTTTAAAAAAAAAAACAGTACTTCATGCTACATAAAAATCGCAATAAAGTTTGAAGAAAAATTTGAGTTTATGATACAGAAGATCCGGATTTTCCGCTGACTGTAGAGCATACTCCTCAATTATTTCTAGTAAGTTTAGTTCTTTTTCTTCTTTGGGTGGCATATTTGGGACGCTTCAGTCATATCAACCGCTTTTCTCCTTGTTTGGCGGTCTTTGCCTCTTGTTCCTGCTCCGTCATCCCTACTTCTTTTATTTGGTGGGAGGCGGTTTTCATTTGTTTGTTCTGGGGGATTATCATTTAAGTTAGGGATCGGGCCTTGTGTATTATTGCCACCACGGGCACCGGCGTCGGCATTGGGGTTACCACGTTGGGGCTGAGATACATGCCCTCTCGCCGGATTGGTAGTAAATGGTACGTTATTATGCTCTATAATAAAATATATACTTGAAAAATGTTTATTATTAACAACGGGGTTTATACCATTACTTTGTTGATCCATTTGAATAGAAGAAATTAAGATTTTGAGGAGATGAATAAGAGTATAAGAGTATTGAGGGAAAATAGAGGAAAAGACTACCTCACCAGAAAAACTTTGAAAAAAGGGAGCAATTCGTGCTGATAACGTGTTAAGATTAGAGAAGAAGATAAGAAAGATGAAGAGTACTCAAGAAGATAGAATACTTTTTATTGCCTTCTATTGCTCATCACAGCTCTCAGTGGCGGATCCAAGGGGGGGCCAGCCTGGGCCGTGGCCCGCCCTATCCCAGAAAATTTATCCAAGTATTAAACGCTTGATAAACATACCACAACATTCCAGCGAGCCCAGTTGGTAATTGCTTGGTTCAACTATGCAATAGGTCTAGTGTTCGCGTACTGTCACCAACATCTTGTGTTTTAATGTCAACATGGCTTGCTATTGTATTATCTTTTTCTTTTCCTTTTTTCTTTATTGTTCTAGTTTGCCTGCTATTATGACATCTAGGAACTTTACCAAATTGGCAAGATGTCCCTTTTACAATTCTTATTTCCAAAATTGTACTTTATTTTTATTGTTTGCTATATTTTATATGATTGATTTATGAAATTGCATGTCTATTTTTTTTCGTTCAAGTAGATAATAGTATTGTTTTTTTTGTTCATTAGTCTTTCATTTTTTGTTTTTGTATTGTTCTTCCTTCTTTGATTTTTTTTGTCACGATAATATTCATGTGACATTATGACTCTTTTTTTATTTTTTAACATTATGTGTAAATAGAACAATATATATATAGTTAAGAACAATATATATATATAGTTAAGAGCTTTCACGATCATAGAACATGGATCGATGATTTGAATACTTTTAGTTAAGAGCTTATGGCCCACCCAATGCGAAAATGCTGGATCCGCCACTGACAACTCTGTATTTATAGTACTACATTACTGTTTTTTAACATTAATTTTTACTGTTGTAATAATTCTTGGTGAGTTATTCACCATTTATCCAAGATATGAAGAGATATTACAACATATAGAAAAAAATATGGTTTTCAAAGTCAAAATTGTTGTTCAAGATCCTCAAAGTGCAAGTCAAACATGTCGGATTAGAACTCAATTTGATCGGCTTCATGAAATTAGTGCCTATGATTTCACTAATAACATGTCAATCTTTAAGGTCAAAAATATGGTCCAAGATTGTCTCGAAGTGCATGCCAAAAATAAATCCAAGCGCTATAAGGATTGTCAACGTTGCAACTTTCCCTGAAAGTTTTTTCAAGGTCAAAAACATAATTGTACATTGACAAGCATGAAGATCAAATTGTTACAATACTTTAAGATTGGAAAAAGTCGAGCACTATAAGAAAATACAAGTGTTGTTGATTTACATCCAATTGACGCTAGAATTTCAAGCACTACATGCGAGTGGGAGCCTTCACTATCTTCATACGCCTAAAATTAACAAATACACCGTGAAAGAACCTAGACCCCAAGCATCTGCAACTACCACTAAGTCATCAAATGACATACAAGACCACAAGCAACGAAAACAGGACCGACTAACAATTACAAAGACGAGGCATATGATTCAGAGCAGCTCAAGAATCAGCAGAAATCCCCGGAACTGATTTAGGTTCATGACCATGCACTCTGAGCCGGTAGATGCAGGTATGTGATGGACTTCCATAATTGGAGCTGAAGTCAAATCTAACAGTGTCGATAACAGAAGATCTTGTCTCATCAAGCACATTGAAGGTTTGGGCATTGCTCTTCTCCAGATCATAAATAAAGTCTGTCAGAAGAAACATCTTCTCACTATCGACAGTTTTTGTCTCAAGATCTTTTTGCCCATGAAACCAACCAGAGACGCGACAATGTTTTGGCGCACTTGACCGGTCATAGGCCACACTCTATCATTAAACAAGCAGACATACGTTAGTAAATGGGGAAAAAACAGCACATACAAAATCATCACATAGGATGTGAAGGCAGTAATATAGTCAGTGCACAAATACGAGCGAAGTCAGAGAAAAAGATGCATATCCGACCACACACCTGAAAAATGAAAATCCTACTAGCAAATATTCAATTGAACACATACTAGAAAAGGCATGAATCAGACTGTTACAGTTCAATTGTCCTCCAGCTCTCTACATACAATCTCCTGAATAACAATGTACTGGAGAGTAAAGTCACAGGACTAAAATTGAAAACAAAAATAGGTTCTCACAGTTGTAAATCCCCAGCCAATGGTTGCCAAACATCGCATGTAAACCCCTACTATGTGTTAGACATAGGCTCCATTTGGTTGGGTGTAAAACGTTTACACTGTTCCTTAAAAGTTCTCACAGAGAAAAAAAACGAATTTGCACCCGTCTAACACTCAGTTCCAAATCTAACAGAGAAATAATTGTAACTATCAAACATAATACAGTAAGGACTTGTCCAGATATCACTCAAACTAGAAGTGCAGAACCTGAGAAATCCTCACAATAAATAACAGTAGGACGATCATCCAATAAACTATTGGAAT
Source organism: Patellifolia procumbens (assembly GCA_947645195.1). Lineage (NCBI taxonomy): Eukaryota > Viridiplantae > Streptophyta > Magnoliopsida > Caryophyllales > Amaranthaceae > Patellifolia > Patellifolia procumbens. The sequence goes on from CANSGD010000193.1 coordinate 10,331,897, forward strand.
TAACGTTTTACCATTGTCGTATACGTCATTGGAATATGCCCTTCCTAAAAAAACATTTCCAAATGAATAACAATGTGATAGTCATCTGTATAGGTCTTACAGAAATGCACAGTCATCAGATTTCCAGTACACCAACGACTACTAAACTGAATCAAAAACTAACATTTTTAACTACCCAAAAGAGGGGAAAAAAAAAGGCACAACAGTATTTTTAAAATTCCTTTAAAAACGTTCCTCTTCTAATCGCCAAACAAGACAAAAACTTTTCCAAAAAAGATCATTCTGACTCCTCAAAGGTAACGTGGAGGATCAACAACTACTAAAATTGGAAAGCAAATCTACAATCATATCATACACTACACTCTTCTGAACGATTTATTTTTATCATAGAACTGAAGAATCTACATCAGCAATTCTAAAGTATAACTGTATAAGTACATGCAAACTGAGGAAGATTCGTAAATTCTCGAAGGTAGGGTGAACCATTCAGCTAAAAATAGGTAGGGTGAACCATTCAGCTAAAAATAACATCTCCAATTTCAGAGAGTAAATATCAAAACAATCAATTACCTATTCTATCTCAAAAGAACTTCTTAAAACACCTTATCTCGATGGAGCTAACATTTTACAGCTCGTCTCTATTGTCCGTTTCTTTCGAATATTAGATGCCAAGTTCCAATCAACAACGGGTAATCTATAAGACATGCCCGAACACATACTTCACAAGAAATGCATTTATCAAGTTCAAAGTGAATTCGACCCCGAAAACACTCCGACGCAGGGAAGAAAATCGCGGATATCGTCGCGTTCGCGGTAACGGTCGCGATGACGCGGGAACGGCTTGTAACGGTAAAAAAAAAGACAAATCGCGGTTGACGCGGCGTGAATTTGTTCAAAAAATTCACACAATTAGAATTTTAACCTCAAAATGGCATTTTTGAAGTTTTATAAGTATTCTTATAACTTAATTTGACCAAAGCAATCATATGGGTGGATTACACATATGGTGAATAAAAGATTACTTTAAACATGAGATTTATGTCATATTATATATAAAAATTGATACTAAATCATATATATTACTCAACTTGGAAGCCCATGGTAAGTTTTTCTCCTTTCGTTAGTGTGACCCTATAGTTTTTGTGCTACTATGCGTATATTCCCTTTATTTTTTTTGACCAATTTTCATATAGTAACAGATGTAACGGGTAAAAAAACGCTCTAACGCGGCGAGTCACCGTTACGTAACGGACAACGCGGCGAGTTGGACGTGAATTTCATCGCGGGGTTACGTAACGGCATTTCGCGTAACGGCAAGTTCAAAATCCGTTACATAACGGCCGTTACGTAACGTAACGGCCGAGTTTTATTCCCTGCTCCGACGGGATCAATTTTTCATAGGGATATTGAGTATTTACAAATAAACGATTACCGTGGGATAGGGTAATTATAAAACCTTGACCAATGAACCTTGCCGCAAGTATTCAGGTACGTAGCATGAGAATGACTACGGTTTCAAAAGCAGAAACATTGCAGAAACGAGGAAAAAACCCCAAGTTCCATTCATCTAAGGGTTTCATCAGCAACGGAGCTGGATGGGGTTTTGGAAGGACAAACCATTTTAACAACCGAAATTCCTCAAGGTTTTGTGATTCATAGGATTTATGACATAAGCAACGAAGGAGCCTATTTACTGGAATGTTTTCTGAAACTCACGCATCATTAACAGCGAGTCTGTACAAAGATACTTGAACCACATGTTTACAGATGGAGCCAAGAATTGTGTACAAAGAACAATTATGCATTGGTTGACGTATCTCAATTTATGAAATTTGCAGATGAATTATAAGGCTCTATCAAATGGGTAGGGTGGAGAAAAGGACTAAGCTGGTTCAACATTGTAATTCTTTTTTTCTCTCCCTCTAAAAATAGGCAGTACAATTCTAAGGCAGTTCAATTCTAAATAGGCAGTTCAATTCTAGGCACACAGTACACATCTAAGGTATGCACTCTGACAAGTGACAAGTCAACAAGACAACCCTTGAAATGCAAAACAACATGACTTAATTAAAAGAAAACCAACGCAGCCTTCATGTAGTGGCTATAAAGAGCAAACCCTTCCAGAGTAAATATTATGCAGTGAAGTGGCATAGCTTGGACTAATTTTAATAACTCATTGAGAAAGAAAAGCTAATCTTCAAAAGTAAATCTGGAAATACAACTGAAAATGAAAGATAAAATTGCCAAGTATTCAAGTGGCTTGGTCATACTACCAAAGCTAGAAACTACTGTGAACTCTGCAAAATTTTCATTATCACTACCATCTCCTTAAGCCTTTCTATTACCTAACAAACTCTAATTTATTACTCAAGCTACACAACTAACTTACAAGGATAATGCCTTCAGTATTCTTACCCCACCCATTAATTCATTGCGTTACCAGCCGTCCGAACTTCAAAACTGGTTCCACGCTTCCATTTGTGTTGAAGCTTCTCCATGGTGAGTGCCCTGAACTCCTTTGGTGGTGTGGCTAAAGGGAGATGAAGCTGAAAATGTCGCTGGGATATTGTGGAGTCTGGAGTTGTGTTGTTGATTCCTTTATGTGGGTTGTAATGGTAATGAGTTTGGATGCTAAAAGTTGTGGGGGTTTAATAGGAAAAAAGTATGGTATCTCAATTGACTTTCTGAAAATGTTGCATTGCGTTCAGAAAATAGATCTTAAGTAAGCAAGGCAACAGTTGTATCCCAATAAACCTAACCTTAGTTTTTATAGGCACGAGGCACACCAAGGCGCAAAGGGTCCCTTGGAGCCTAGGCGCAAGGTGAAGGCACACGCCTTTCGTAGGTGAGGTGCACCTTTATTCTTTATTTTATCTAATTTATTTCTTCTATTGTGGCCAATGTTTTCAATAGAAGAGAATTACTTTTAAAAAAACTAAATAATAATATGGTTTCTGGCTGCCACGGCCCACCCCATCCCAACCCTTTACACTGCTACAGTTTTTATTTGAGATTTTTTATTTTTTTGAGGGATTTATTTGAGAGTTTTTAATATACAACAATACTTATATAAGAAAAGTAAGGGGGCCTACTAGAAAGAAAAAACAAAGAGGGGAGGCTCTTTACTTGCATCTTTTCACATGAATGGTATTTGGGGGGCAAAACAAAATTAGGAAAGATATAATAACGACCAAAAGAACAGGAGGTATTGACTTGATGAGCACGGTAGATCGAAGAGGAAGAGCACAATGAAGAGACAGACCGGCATGCCAAATATGTCACCGGCAATGGCTCTCGGAGATAGATGGCGCAGTGACCATGGATAAACAATAATCGGCAGTGTCTAGTCATGTTTAGTGTTTACAGGACTTAAATTGGCAATTCATACCGAACTTTCAGAATTAGGGTTTTACCAATTTGGGGCTTTTAATTTTGGATTTAAATAGAAGCCAATTTATGCAATTAGATGAGGGATCTTGGTCGAATTTGGATCTTAAAGCTTGTGTAAGTTTTAATTTGTAGAAGTTTAACTTTTTTCTATACACAGATTCCCTTCTACGCGCCAGTGCAGGCGCAATATATTGAGTTGCTAACTCTAGGTAAGCTTTGATTTCGAAGAAAAAACTTCATTTTTTTTATTTTCAACTCTGATTACTTATCTTACTTTTAATTCTCAAAGGCGCTCTAAGCGACCCACCTCGCGCCTCCTATAGTGCGGCCAAAAGCGCGCGCCTTCACTCGCCTCCAAAAAACGCTTCTCCTCGTTGGCCAGAAGCCTTTTTCCACTCGCCTCCCTTTGCCTGATGGGGCGCTTTTTAAAACTAAAACCTCCCAAGGACACTGCACTACATCATGCCATTTGAGCTCCCCCGGCCACTTTTCAATCGCTTATGAACGAGGTATTCAAGCCTTTAAAAATTGGTTTTTTTTCCTTTTTGATGATATTTTAGTTAATTAGGTTTTAGCAAGCCCACCATGAACACTTACTATTTGAAGACCTTGGCTAGTCATGGATAATAAGCTAATGGAAGAAGTGTGAAATCGGGAAACAAAAAATGGCATATCTGGATCACAATAATTTACTAGAAAAGGTCTCAATGGATGGGGATAAGGTGAAGGATACGGGTAACTCAATCTGGATTTGGAATTGTGGGGTTTACTGCCATCGTACAAATGTCGGTAGTAATGCACAACGTTTGGAAGTTCTCTTTAAGTGGCAAATTAACAATCCATGATGCCACATGAGAGGAATTCAAGCTTCTCAAGAAGCAAACAAAGGCAAGGGAAAACTGTTACACATTTGAGTTCGTTATGATGGCAGGGAGGTTGAGCACATTAAGAGATTCACTAAAGGAAGGGCATGTGATTATGACTCACTTAGAGTAGTATAAATAGAGAAGGGAAGGTAGAATTAGAGGGCATCCACAAAAACAAACTTTATTTCGTAAGCTTGTGGGAGTGAGTTAGGCCTCTCGAATGACATTGAAATTGTTAAAGAAGAAATACACATTATTATAATACACCATCACAACCTTCATCATGTATCCTCTACTTTTATCTTTGTCTCCGTGTTTCTCTATCTTTATGTCCTTCACCTTCTTCTACAAATAAGGACCTATAAATATACTTGCTAGGTTTTCCTAAGTTCAACTCTGCTTGTGTAACTGTAGTTACCAAGGAGAAGGAGAATAGGAAAAGGGACCACCCATGTGTCTTTTAGTTACTGTTAAGGAGAAGCGAGTAAAGTAGGTCAAGTATAATGGGGGTATTGGAAGATAAATGAGAAAAAAAAGCGAAATAAGCAACTACACAAAATGAGTAGAGCATTAAAAAAAAGCACAAAAAAGGGAATGTAAATAAAATAAGTAGAGGTCAGGAAGTAGGAGCACAAAGGGTAGAAAAAATACAATAAGTCTTATACTCTTCGATATTAAAGTAGATACCAAAACCAATACATTAAGTGATAGGATAAACTAAAACCTAAACTACAATTGAAACAGCATACTTCCTCCGTTTATCATTACTTGCGTCATTTCCCACTTTGAAAGTTGCAAATTACTTGTATCATTTCCTTTAAGGGGAAATACTTTCTCTCTACCTCTCTCCAATCACATGGATCCCCTTTTTTCCCTCTCTCTATCTCTCTACTCTCCTTAATTCTTGTGCACAAGCCCAATGATGCAAGTATAAAAAAAATGGAGGTAGTAGAATTTTTGGCGAAAACCTACCTCTTAAAATATGTATTTCGCGAGAAATTACATTTTAAAAAATGAAAAAAACTACTTTTAAACTACTGTTTTGCGAAACACTACACCTTTTAGACTAAAAAGTCAATTTTTACATATAATTAAGCATGTAGGATACTGCATCTGATTTCCGCATTTTTCATGATTGTTTGGCTTCCGATTTTAATCGCAACGAACAGTTTATAAGTGAAAACTTAGTGAACTAGAGATTTATTTGAAACCAACTATAGGAAAGTGCGAAAAGGATGTAGGAAATTTTAATAGTAACACGCACTTCGACCATCCAAAGAATCGAAAGTGCAAATTGATTGCTCGTGACGAAGTCTCCAACAACAAAATAGGTTGACTATTCTTTCTCGTAATTAGAATGGCTTTCAAGCTAACTGAAAGTATATACTGCTTACTGTATAGTATATACATATATATAATAGCCTTGACAGCTCTCTAAGAGACTGGCAAAATCACACAGTATAGTTGAATAGTTCTATAACTTAAAGCATGTGAAATAGAATAATAGACAGAGAGATACTAACATAGATTGATAACCATATAACGTAGGAGCATAATCTCCACGTAATCAATCAATGTACGCTACCTCATTATGCACAAATCATGCATTTTACTTTTGCCGATATATTTGCATGACACAAATACCTCAATGCCAGACTTATATTTATAACCAAATTGCTATCCAAATTACTCTACACGCAATGCTGAATTGATATCAATGACATGAATCCATGGAGCACATATTAGTTAAAAAATCTTTTTTTCCCAGATAAAACAAAAATATTTGATTGATGCAAGTACCATGCAAATGTATCAGCTTTCTAAGTAGCACATCTGATACAAACATAATTTTATCATCCACAAAACATTTACACACTAGGCCTTTATAATACAAGAGGCATGAGAAGAACCAACAACCAAGGGAATAAGTAAAGATAATGAGATGAGTACTTTAAGTAACCTTACAATAAATCGGCAATAATATCACACCAGCAAGCTACTGCCTTAAAATTAGAACACATAAACCTGATAATTGAGCCTAATTGTATCCTAAAGCTAGTTGCTTCAGAATTGCTGCATGCTTCTTGTCCATTAAAGCCAAGCTGCAATGCCATTAACTTCTTGATGTTCCGGATCCCATTATTTACTACACTTACACAGAGCCAAACTATGGAGACATGCCATCTAAAACTCAGTAATATTAAAATTATTCAAGCTCTATAGCAATAACTCAAACACCATTAAAATATAGCAATAATGTCATACACATAAATCATTGCATGTAAAATAGCCTAAATCATTTCATGTCATACACATAAAACCATTAACTAAGATACTAAAAATTGCAAAGAAGATACAGTAAGGACGAATTTGATAAAGATACCTGAGCAACATGTTCAAGTGTAATGGCCTCGGGAACAATGGCTGTCCTTAGCCGGATTACAACGAAACCACTACTACCCTTCAATGGGAAACATTGTCCAGGCTCACCAAAGCTAGGGCTCAACATTTTATCCGCATCACCATGAACTCCATTGTTAATGTTTACAGGAAACCAACTACCAACCATCCCAACAACTAATGGTTCCGAATGTTTGATAACCCTACTACCTCCACGAGCGATAGCATAATCAACCCTCCCGAGCCCATCAGCAGCATGTTTCTCAATTTCCTTATCAACAATCTCTCTCGCCAAACCCCTAATCTCATCAAAACTCAACCCAATACTCCCCCCAACTTCACCTCTCTTAAACTCATCATACAATCTCACCAAATCATCTTTCGTCATCAATTCTCTCGAATTCAGCTCCGCCAAACCCACCTCCAAACTCTCACTCCTTTCCTCCAAATTCCTCAACTTGCCATCAACCTCCCCACGCCGATCCTCAATTTTCCTATTAACCTCCCTCCTTAAATTCCCAACCTCACTCTCAATCTTCTTATCAACCACCTCAACCTGTACCTGAAGCATTTTAGTAGTCGTTTTCAACGACGATTCGACACCCGCAATTCGCCCCTCCATATCCGAAAACCCCATCAAACTCCCCGAATCACCACCCACATTGACATTGCCAGAATTAACAACCAACTTCCTAACCATCTGAACAAACCCAACTAACACAAGCAACAGTAAGAAATTCTTAGATAAGACACGCAATACCGTATGCCACCTGGGCTTAGGAGACTTCTGAGACGCTGCTCCTCCTGCTGCCGATGCTGGCTTTCGGTTACGGGTTCGAAGGGGAGGATTTGAATTGGGTAATTGAGATGATTTCTTAGATCTTTCAAGAACAGCTTCACCCCTGATGGAATGACTCAGATCTTTGTTAGCGCTGGTAACTCTATCATCTTCGCCGACGATAACATTCTTGTTGTTGTTGGTGGTGTCGAGATTAGGGGAGATTGTGGCGTCATTAACTATGTCGATACCTTGTTTTACGTCGGAAACTGCCGAAGGGCGTCGGCGAGGGTTTGCTGATACTGAAACTGTTGAGGCTGACATTTGGAAATTGAAGTCAACAGAAAATGGGTGATTGTGAGATTGAAAGTGGGATCGAAGGAATCGGAAGGAAACTTTAGAGGAAGTGGGGAGAGAAAAAGAGGGGAAAGAAACCTAGATCAGTTTGTAGTGAGTGGATTTAGAAGTTTAGTAAGTGCAAGGTATGAAATTTGAATACCCTCAAAAAAAAAAAAAGGTATGAAATTTGAATAGAGGGATGAGGTTTATGGGGGATGAAAACTGAAAAGGAGGGAGTTGGAACTTTTTCAAGGTGGTGGTTCGTAAACACTGAACTGTGACGAATTCATCACAAACGGTTGACAGAACAGAAGTAATGTACAGTATTATGCTTCCTCCGTTTTTTTTAACTTTTTAAAATCTTATTCGAAAAATTGTCTAGAAAAATGTAACTATTTGGCGATACGCAAATAATAAATCAATATGTAGATTATTATTATGTAATAATGCAACTTTTATACCCCATTTATTTTAAATGAAGTAAAACCGGATTTAACCTAAAGAAGAGGTTAAATGAGACACGTGTCGTATTGTTATTCGTTATTATAAATTATAAACAAAAAGATTAAAAATAAATAAATAAATAAACCCCCCCTCCCCCTTGCGCCAAAACCATCGGCCACCCCACCCCCTCCTCCCTTCCCCAAGCCACGAAACCACCAGTTCCGTCACCACCACCACCTTAAAACACCCAAACACCGCCGAATATCCCAATGCCTCCAACCACACACCTCCCTTTGTCCGGCAACCACCACGAATTCGCCCTTTCGCACCTCCCCGTTCGCACAAACCATCACACCTCCTTCCACTACCCGCAAAACCACCTCCTTCCCTCTGTTCGGTTGATACCAGCGGGGGTGGGGTGGGGGTTGAAAGCAGCCCCCGCGGTTGAAGGTTAATAGCAGCGGGGGTGGGGTGGGGGAGTTGTATTTTTATTTTTTTATATTAATAAATTAATCAGAATTTAATTTTAAATAAAAATTATCTATAGTTTTGGTCACCGGTCATTTGTCTTGTTTAAAATAAATGGGATATAAAGGTTGCATTATTCCAGAATAATATTTAGGTTGCATTATTATTTGCGAATCGCCAAAAGATTTCCTTATTTTAGGCAATTTTTCCAATTTTATTTGGTTGAATTTTTTTTGGTACTCTCTGGAGCACAGTGGTCCGTGCACCGGGGTTAAGGAAAAACAGCCGGCGAACGAAGTTAGGGCAAATTGACGGCGAAATTATAGAAAAACAAAGGGGCCGTTAGGGAAAATCAAAGCAGCGGCTAGGGCAAAGTAAACCAGCGGCCAGGCCGGTCGTTATCCGTCGAGCCACGTTCACCGGGAACCATCGTCACCGTCTAGTAACCTTCACTGGCGTTGCTCTTCTCTCTCTCTCCTTTTTCTGACCAGATGTTCTTCCAATTGTTGGATGATGTTCTGTTAGATTTGGTTTTAATGCTCTTCAAGGTCATTCATTTTGTTCTTTTAAAATATTTTTGTTATGTTCTTTTGGTTATTTCTGTATATTCTGTTTGTTATTCTTGAATGTTCTTTTCAATTCACACCTATTTTTTTTACTTTTTAATATTCCTTTAAACAATGTTTAATGTTCATTTGATGTAAAAAATTATTTTGTTCTTTGAATTTTTGTATTTTGTTCTTTATATTTCAAGAAATGTTCTAATTGAATAGACGGTTTTCAAATTTTTTGGAAAGAAATGTTTTTTGAGATTATTAATTTGTAAAAAATTATTTTTGTTGTTTGAAATTTCGTCTTTTGTTATTTTTGTTTTAAGTAAATATTCTTTAAAGTTTGTATTTTCTTTTTAAAAATGTATGTTGTTCTTTTCAAAATTCGTATCATGTTCTTTCCGTTTTAAGTAAATGTTCTTTTGATGTTATATTCTCCCAGTGTTTACTATATGTTCTTTCGGACGACATTTTAATGTTATGTTCTCCCAGTGTACATTATATGTTCTTACTGACGACTTATTTTAAAGTTCGGGAGCACCATGCTCCGTGCTCTTAGGAGCACCAAAAACTGACTATTATTTGGTAGCCAAATTTTTTTCTTCTTCTCGTTGGTAACCTTCTACTTTATTTTTGGAATATTATATGACTTTATTACATTTTAAAATAATTTATGAATGAAAAAACTGATTTTTATAATAATAAAAGCAAATATTTAAAATGAAACTACAAAATACCTCAAACCCCTGATAAGCACTTTATTATGCTTAATTGTAGGCCATTTTTAGTGTACTTGCATGTAGTTTAGAGCATTTAAGCCTAGCATTTCATGGTTTTTGTCACCTTTGAGTTATATTGTCACTTCATTATCTGTTTAGTTGTTTTTTGATGATTTCCAAGCTAACTAGCAGGTTTTGAAGTAATATGATCATTGGAAGGCTAGTTGTAGACTTTTGAACTTCAAATGGACATAACGTTTGATCCATAAATCGGATTAAGGTTTCTAGTGTGAGGTGTTAGCTCGTTTCAATAGCTTTCCAATGACTGTTCATAAGCCCAATTCCGATAAGAGACGAGAGAGATGTGATCGTTTGTAGTTGAGCTGCCGCTGACCAGTAGGTCAACACGGCCGTGTTGATTTAAACTTGCCCGTGTTGGTTTTTTTCCACGAAGACAGTCCTATTCTGCTCGCCCACTGATTTGAGAAGTTCAGGTCAACACGCCCGTGTCCATTGTGACACGCCCGTGTCCATTTTGACACGCCCGTGTTAGCTAATTTTTACGGAGGCAGTAACTTTTGTAAAGACTTGAGAATTCTGAAGAGCAGATCTACACGGTCGGGTCGTTTTGGACACGCCGTGTTGACCTGTATTAGGGTTTTTTCCCAATTTTCCGTCTTCATTTATGGGATATTATAAATAGGTTTTTTGCGTTTTTGCTTTGGATGAACTCTACACTTAGACTCTAATACTTAGTTTATTCTCTCTAATCATCCAAAAACTCTTAGTTTCTCATATTGCTACATTCTTTGAAGATTCAATTGTTCAATCAATCTAAGTAATTTTCTTTCAATCTCTTTTCTCTATTTTCATTGCTTTGTTAATTATATTTAATTTTGTTAATATCTTTTGCTTAGAATCCATGAATAGTGAGTGGTTCATTATCTAGGGTTTGGGCGAAAGTACGAATTAAGGCCTTAATGTGAATTGTTAATGTAATTGTGATTCAATTTGTTGGTTATGCATTGAACTTGGTGTTTTGACACCCTAGGATAGATCTTGATCACATTTATGCTAGGGCACTTAGGGTTTCTATTGTTCTTCATTGAATTTGATCCCTTTTGTCATTTCCATGTTTCAACTTAGTTTCTAGGCTAAGGGATTGGGTAGGAATTAAGGGGATCCTTTAATTAGGGGTTTTCCGATCTAAATTGAATCTTTTAATCAATTGACCAAAGACCATTTGAGAGAGGATTTGGTTGATTGATGAATCGATTACTCTTGAGGACCATTCGAGAGAGGACTCAAGTAATTTAGAGGGACACTTAACCTTGTTTATTCATCGTTCTTGAATCGCTATTATGTTGATTATCGTTGTCCAGCCTGATTACAAACGAGTAGCCCTAACTCTAGTGTTTTCCTTATTATATTTACTTCTCTTACTTGATTATCAGTTGTTATTCCTTAGCTAGTTGTTAGATGTTAGTTAATCAATCCTTCACACCCCCCAAATACCCTTCACTTAGGTAGTTTTAGACTTAATAGACCTTAGTCAATCCTTTTTTTCCTTCTGGTTCGACCCTTGACTTGCCATTGCTACGTTCATAGTAGTTTCTTGTTAGGATTATAAATATTATTTGTTAATAGGTTATTAGTGCCTTAACGACACACTAAAAACCTCTTATCAAAATGGCGCCGTTGTCGGGGAAATTGTGCTATTGATTGAAGTTTACTTGAGTTTAGTATTGCTTAAGTGATTTTTCTTTTGTTTTGATTGTGTTGTTATTCGCTAACCCTCTGCTTAGATTTTTTGTGTTACATGAGAGGGAGAGCTCACGGTTCACCCATCTTACCTTTAGATCCAAAAATCAATCGCACTTTGCGAAAGCTTCGGGGAGGTTTGGAACGGTTAACCTTGGGTTCTGCAGCAGCTTCACCAATCTCAAGTTCAACAAGTGAAAGTGAACCAGACATGGGTGACGATAATGCAAAGCTTTTCAGGGATTTCGGAAATCCGGGGTCCTATTTTTTACAAGGTGGAATTCGACTGCCCACAACCACTACAAATTTCATCATTCACCCTCAGTTCACACGGATGGTGAAAGTAGAGCAATTTTGTGAAGGGTCTGATGAGGATCCACTTGATCATCTTGATCGGTTTTTGGAGATTTGTGATATGATAACAACTAATGATGTTTCTCCAGACTATATCAAGATGCATCTCTTCCGGTCTTCTCTATCCGGAAAGGCAAAGTCTTGGCTCAAGAGCTTGCCTGCTAACTCCCTCACTACTTGGGAGCAAGATCTCCTCGTTTGAGCAAGAATGTGATGAGACGCTTGTGGAGGCTTGAGAACGGTTCAGGGAGTTGATTCGTTCATGCCCTCACCATGAGTTCAATCAAAATATACTCATGAGGTTCTTTTATGATGGTCTTGACCCTATGTCACGTGCAAAACTTGATGCTGGAGTGAGAGGTCAACTTTCCAAGATCCCGCAAGACCAACTAGATTCCACCATAGAAGAAGTGATAAAGAAGTACTCATGGGGTGGAAGAAGGAGAGGTGCTCAACCTAAGAAGGGTGGCAAGTTTGAGTTGGACCCAATGGATCAAATTCAAGCAAAGATGGATCAACTTGACAAGAAGCTCTCTAAGATCACCCTTGCATCATCAAGTCCCTCACAAGTGAATACTTTCTTTTGTGACATATGTGGTGGTACAAACTATGATCCCTTTTATTGTGGAGGATCCCAGTCAGAGAATGTGGCGGCAATGAATTTTAGAGGAGAGGGTTATCAAGGTAAAGAAGGTTATAAAGCAATCAACAAGGAGGTTGGAGGCAACCTCAACAAGGCTTTAACCAAGGCTTCAACCAACATCACAAGGTTGGAATCCACCTCAACAAGGCTTTAATCAACCTCAACAAGGATACACTCAAAGCTACAATCAAGGTGGATCCTCCTCTGAAGGTTCTCATGTTTACCAAGCCCCTCATCGAAGATCCAACTTTCAAAAAGCCCCTCTAAATCCCCCATTTCCTAAACCAAACCCCGAACCTACTTCCATCCTCTGATCCTACCTCCCATATTCTCCAACAACTCCAAACCATCACCTAAACACTTGCTCTTCAAAGCCAAGCTCTTCAAAGCCACGACCAAAGGTTGCAAGAGTTACAAGCTCACAACAAAATGCTTAAAACCCAATTGGCTCAAGTGGCCGAGAAAAACCCTTCTAACCCTGATATCACGTATTTATATAGACTTTTCTCCCTTATTTACGAGCTAAATTGTGCGCCATTTGAGCTCTTCGGAGCTATTTTGTGCTAACTATCGTATATAGTTGGGGTTTTGTGTTTTAGTGTTGAATCACAGGTTTTAGAGAGTTTTCTCCTTATTTCCGAGCTATTTAGAAGCAACCACTGTTTTGCGAGATGTTACGAGGCATGTAGGATGGCTCACGAGATTTATGGATAGTTTAGGAGGTCCCAAGACCTCTAAACATGAAGAATTGAGAGTCAAAAAGTCAAAAGGAGCTTCTCGTAATCTGATCGGGCAAGAAATGGCCCGATCTGACGATAAAGTATCGTACCCGATCGGGTGGCATTTGGCCCGATCGGGCAGGCCCACAAACTATCAGATGTTGAAATGCTGTTGCTTGCACCAACAAGGGGAAAAATTGGGCCATGATTACCCCAGACCCGATCGGGCCTGTGTGCCCGAAGCCCATCGGGTGGCCTTGAATCTGGCTGCTGCTTGACATGCGTCCAAGAACAAGAGCTGGGCTCTTCTTGTGGTGCGTGTCCATTGAAGCTGCTGCTGGGCCTTAACTCTCCCTAATGAATTGCTGCTGGGTACGCTGAATAGGACAAAGATGAAGCTGGGCCAAATTTATGTGAGGACCTGATCAGCCACCCGATCGGGCCACTGATCGGGTGAGGCCCAATCCATGCCATTTGCTGTGCTGTTGCGTGGAGTCCAAGAGGAATTTGTGAAATATTTATTTGTGTGGGCCCGATCGAGTGGCCCTTTGCCCGATCGGGTCCCGCACTCGACTTCGCGGAATATCTTTGTTTCCGTTTTTAGTTAGATTTTTGGGGTAGTATAAACATTTTTTCCTCATTATTTTAGAGACAACTTTTATTCTGTTTTTATTTCCATAGTTCTTAGCTTAGTTTTATTTAGATTAAACACTTTACATTAGATTAAAGGTGATTGAACCTCGGATTTGATTTCAATAAAAGTCCTTGCTTTCCGTCAATTGGTATTCTTCTCTACTTTAATCTCTTTAATTATTTTGATTGCTTAGTTTAATTATTCAATTTATTCATGATGTTGAAATTAGGGTTTCTTGTTAGAACTGTTATTGTTGATTTAATTATGTATGAGTAGTTTAATTTCTAGGCATTTAGTGAGGAAGCCATGTTTATACCTTGATTATTTGAATTGCTTTTAGTTTCTAGGGTTTGATGAGATAGTTTATGGTGTGAGTTGTTCTTATTGAGTAATTAACGTTATTGCGCAGTTTCTTTGATTACTTGAGGTTAATATCGTTTGCACAGATCCGTCTTACTTTTAGAGGCCTAGTACACATCAGTAATTCTGATTATGTTTGTGAACATGCTGCATATGTTGAATTATGGGCGTTGAGACTTAACCATAGCTTGACATTGCTCTAATCTATCGATTCTTGACCTAGGTTCTGATAGTTGTTTGATGCCTTGATTGGTATAAGCATGGTGGACCGAACTAATTCGCTAGACCTTTATTTCATAGAGTAAAATCCATTTTATATTGCTTTCTAGTGTTTAATTAGTAGTTCAGTTGATTCCTATCTGATTTTGTCTAAAGTAGCTGTATAGCTAAATATTAACTTAGAACTCTGTCTCTCTGTGGATTCGATCCTACTTCCCTTGACTATCATTGTTAGAGGGCTTAGGATTTATCTTTGACTAGGTGATACGACTTTAGCATGTCAAATTTTGGCACCGTTGCCGGGGAGACGACTAGTTTTCTAAGTTTTTGTTTGGTTATTTGGTCTACTTCTTTGTGCGTCATTGGAACTTCATTGTTCCAATTGAGGTATGTTTTACTGCTTCTTTTTGTTTCTTTTGTATGCCTAGGTTTCAAAGAAACGGCTCCTCTGTCTCGGCGGATCCCAATCTTACAAGGACAATCCGGCAGTTTCGAAAGAAAATTCAGAGAGAAAAGCAGTCTGTTCAGCTGAACACCTCTGGATCAGACACCTCGAGTTCAGTTATGTCTAAATCACTAAAGTCATATGGGGTGCCCAACCCAGATGGTCTCTCCATTGGACCTACTATGCCCACCATCGCAACAACGAACTTCGAAATTAAGCCTGGACTCATCAGCATGGTTCACCAAAATCAATTTGGTGGGCATCCTACTGAAGACCCGACAAATCATCTGCAGCGGTTTGAACAGCTTTGTCGAACCGTAAAACATGCCGGCGTCACTCCAGATCAACTAAAGGTCATGTTGTTCGAGTTTTCATTGAGAGATAGAGTCCAGAAGTGGTTGAACGACGTGAAAGAAACTTAATGGAGTGAGAATTCTGCTGCGTTTTTGAGACAATACTATCCACCTACAAAGACAGCAGAAATCAGAAACAAACTAGCCACGTTTTCCCAAGAGCCTGATGAAACATTACGGGAAGCGTGGGCTAGGTTCAGAGATTTACAGAGAGAGTGTCCACATTACAACATGGACAAATGGTTCTTGACGTAGACATTCTACAATTGTCTGCAGCCTCAGACGAAGAGTATAGTTGACTCGTCTGCAGGATGAGTTTTTTCTTGATAAGGAAGTGGATGTAGGCGATGATTCTCTGTCAATCCTCGCAGCCAATGATCATTCCACTTCCTGCAGCCTCACAAGGAAAGTATTGGAGGTAGATGCCATTGCATTACTGACTTCGCAAATAAACATTCCATTCCTTGAGGCCATGTCTCAAATTCGTTAAGGTAGATGCCACCGGTCCCATATCCTCAAAGGTTGGTGGAGAGAAAATTGAGTGACAAATTCATAAAGTTCCTCCAAGTTATGAAAGGACTTCAAATAAACATTTCATTCCTTGAGGCCATGTCTCAAATGCCGGCCCATGCCAAGTTCTTGAAGGAGATCCTCTCCAACAAACTGAAGGTTGGAAACGAGGTTATCAAATTGTCATACGAAGTAAGTTTTCTAGTGCAACGAGATATGCCTAAGAAGCAAAGAGACCCCGGAAGCTTCACTTTGCCGGTGAAGATAGGTGACCTCGAGCCTAAGGGTGCATTGGCCGATTTGGGTGCGAGTGTGAGTTTGATGCCTCTATCCATAGCTAAGCGCCTAAACTTCCCTCTTCTTCCTATGAGGAAGACTATTCAATTGGCAGATCGTTCTTTGAGAGCGCTGCATGGTGAGTTGGAGGATGTTCCAATACAAGTTGGCCATGTCTTGGTGCCGTGTGATTTTGTGGTGATGGATATGGAGGAAGATCCGGAGACTCCTCTCATTCTTAGAAGATAAGCTCTTAAGACATTGGCTGGTGTAATAAATTGTAGAAATGATACAATCACGGTTGAGGTAGCCAATGAGAAGGTTGTATTTGAGTTCTCTAAAACATTGAAGAGACCCATGATAGAGAAAGTTTGTCAGGTTGGTCATGTGGAGAGTGAATATAAGGTTTTGAGAGAGAAGTTCACACTGATGATGAGCCCTATACTACTATCACTGAAGCACTAAGTTTGAATATTAATGAGGTGAAGAAAATCTCTATGCTTGTCGATAAAACTATCATCGAGGAGACACATGAGGCGGAGTTGAAGGTCCTTGCCTCTTCCATTGATAAAGAGGAGAGTGCTAAGACTCCTCCTAAGGTAGAGTTAAAACCCCTTCCCCCATCTCTTAAGTATGTTTTCCTTGATGATGCATGTACTTATCCTATTATTGTTAACTCGGCTCTTGATGACATCTCTATACCATAAATGATTAACATATTGCAAAAATATAAAGATGTCCTTGGGAACTCGATTGATGACCTTAAGGGGATAAGCTTGACTCACGTGGTTCCCGACCCCCCTCCCGATCAGTGAGTCGGGATTTTTCCCCTCCCATGCTATTGTTATCATTAGACTTTTCACAGTGAGGACACTGTGTGGTTTAGCTTGGGGGAGGATGTATATAATAGTTGCATATAGTTTGCATTAGATGCATATAATTTGCATTAGTTGCATATTTGTGTCATGTTTAGATTGCATATTAGCATTTGGTATCATGTTCAGGGTGCATGTAGAATCCTTTATTCATGCATGCATAAAGATTGCATTTAGGTTAGAACTCCGCCATTGGTACGCATGTGTTCTTCTTTATGACCTGAAAACTGAAAAAGGAAATGTTTTGATAGGTCTCTAGTAGGCCAAGGAATCGATTGGTTGTGGTATGATTGGTCTCCCTCTTGTGCGGCTCGACTGATGTTGGTAGCTATACCCTTTGTGAGAGCATGTTTTTATAGCCTTATAGACTGACATCTTTTCAGGCTTATCTGCTTGTTGTGTGATGCTCTTCCTTGACGAATGTTCTCTAGAACTTGCATTGATTCTCCTTGAAATTGCATTGACTGATTTGATTCTTGAATATGATTGAGGCGTTCGATATATATTTGAACTACATTGCCAAATGCCACCCACATTATCTTATCTCCTTTGTCACCCTCGTGAGCCTGCGCCTGTTTTCTTGTTTAACCGCATCTTTAGCCTATTACCGATTTCCTAACCTAGGGATTTGTGAAGCTAGATTGGTGAGGGGTATGTCTTGTGATTCAGTGCTCTGATAGTGATTTGAGTTGGTTGTATGATGTGTGTTTTGGTTGCACGTTCTGTGTTGAGTTCACCTCCTCCCACTTCTTGTTAGTCTCCTATCTCTCTCCCTTATTAGTTATATAAAAAAGGAAAAAACAAAAAACATTAGAAGAAAAATGGGAACATCAAACATCCCAACAAAAAAATTTGTGGTTTTGTTCTCAGTGCTTAATAAAGAGAGATTAGGAGATGCTATTGGAGGAGGTATTATTGGTTGGTTGAGTGGTTTTAACAAATTTAGATGGTCTCGAGTTAGCGTTTGTGTAGATGGTGTTGATTTAGGAAGCTTCACTTTCCTCTATTTAGCACCAAATTCTCAAATGTCTCAACACCCTTACCTTTATCCTTCATTACAACCTTGATAAAGTCCTCATAATTCTTGAAAAGAACCAATGTCTCACGCGATGGAGAGTGAGAAGATATGCAAGCCCATGGTAGGATATAGTCAATGAAATTGAGCCTTGAGCGATCATTGTAACCATATAAACACACGAGAAACTTTGAGCACGACAAAAGTGAGAGCTACCGTCCATATGCATGAGCCAAGCTTGGGGGAGAAATTGTTGTAGATTGGTTGCTTTTCCTTGTGCTATAAACTTTGAGACTTGATAGTGTTTGGCATTTATTGATGAAAAGGTTTGAAAGGTCTTTATTCTCTATCTTGGCATGCGTATTATTATGAGGAGTCATTGAACTATTTCCCTTGTATTTGATTTGCATTGCTTGAGGACAAGCAATTGGACTAGCTTGAGGGAGTTTGATAAGCACTTTATTGTGTTTAATTGTAGGTCATTTTTAGTATCATTGCATGCAGTTTAGGCATTTAAGCCTAACATTACATGGTTTTTGTCACCTTTGAGTTATATTGTCGCTTCATTATCTGTTTAGTTGTTTTTGGATGATTTCCAGGCTAACTAGCAAGTTTTTGAAGTCAAATGATCATTAGAAGACTAGTTGTGAACTTTTGAACTTCAAATGGACATAATGTTTGATCCATAAATCGGATTAAGGTAATACTAGTGAAGGGTGTTTGCTCGTTTCGCTAGCTTTCCAACGACTGGTTATAAGCCCAATTCCGACAAGAGACGAAAGAGATATGATCGTTTAAAGTTGTGTCGTCCGCTGACCAGCTAGGCAACACGGCCGTGTTAATTTCAACACGCCCGTGTTGGTCTTTTTCCACGAAGACAGTCCTGTTCTGCTCGCCCACTGATTTGAGAAGTTCAGGTCAACATGCCCGTATCCATTTTGACATGCCCGTGTTGGCTAATTTCTACGAAGGCAGTAACTATGGTGAAGACTTGAGAATTCTGAAGAGCAGATCTATACGTCCGTGTCGTTTTGGACACGCCCGTGTCGACCTGTATTTGGGTTTTTTCCCGATTTTCTGTCTTCATTTATGGGATATTATAAATAAGTTTTTGCGTTTTTGCTTTGGATGAACTCTACACATAAACTCTAATAGTTAGTTTATTCTCTCTAATCATTCAAAAAACTCTTAGTTTCTCATATTGCTATATATATTCTTTGAAGATAATCAATCCAAGTAATTTTCTTTCAATCTGTTTTCTCTATTTTCATTGCTTTGTTAATTATGTTTAATTTTGTTAATCTCTTTTGCTTAGAATCCATGAATAGTTAGTAGTTCATTATATAGGGTTTGGGTGAAAGTATAAATTAAGGGCTTAATGTGGATTGTTAATGTAATTATGATTCAATTTGTTGTTTATGCATTGAACTTGGTGTTTTGACACCCTAGGATAGATCTTGATCACATTTATGCTAGGGCACTTAGGGTTTCTATTGTTCTTCATTGAATTTTGATCCCTTTTGTCATTTCCATGTTTCGACTTAGTTTCTAGGCTAAGGGATTGGGTAGGAATTAAGGGGATCCTTTAATTAGGGGTTTTCCGATCTAAATTGAATCTTTTAATCAATTGACCAAAGACCATTCGAGAGAGGATTTGGTTGATTGATTAATCGATTACTCTTGAGGACCATTCGAGAGAGGAATCAAGTAATTTAGAGGGAGACTTAACCTTGTTTATTCATCGTTCTTGAATCGCTATTGTGTTGATTATCGTTGTCGAGCCCGAGTTCATACGAGTAGCCCGAACTTTTCCTTATTATATTTACTTCTCTTACTTGATTATCAGTTGTTATTCCTTAGCTAGTTGTTAGTTGTTAGTTAATCAATCCTTCACACCCCCCAAATACCGTTCACTTAGGTAGTTTAAGACTTAATAAACCTTAGGCTATGTTTTTTTCGTCTGGTCTGATCTGATATGATCTGAACTTTTCTGATCAAATCTGAACTTTTCTGATCTGGTTTGATCTGATCTGAACTTTTCTGATCTGATCTGAACTATCTGATCTGATCTGAACTTTTCTATTATTATTATATTATTATTATTTTACTATTATTATTATTAGTCAAACAAGCTCAAATAATTTAAAAAAATAGAGGAGAGCTGAGATATTATTATTATTACTATTATGCAATTGCAGATTTTTTGTCAACATCTTTAAAATTTACTATGACTCAAGTACTTACGACTACTAGTACTAGTGAAAGTAAATAGTATCAAAAAAAATTGTAACCAACAAAAAACAACAATACTAGTAGAATGCCTCCAAAGTTTCAAGTCTATAGACTTGTTGAAATCATCAACTTACATCACGTAAATTTACTATCAGTTAGACGATATTCTTCTTCTTCTTCTTGAATTTAAACCCAAATTTCTTCTGCTATTTCTTTTTGCACCAAATCCATTTGTGTCTTACGGACATTATTTAAACATATCACAATCTGATCTTGGTTCAACATCAATGCCTTCTGAAATAGCTTTACCCAACTCGTGCAATCTGATGAAATTATGTATGTAGGGTAAATGTAGACACTATGATAGCCAATTGATATTGAATATCCATGCACGACATGTTATGCAATATTTTCCACCTTTTTTTATTAATCCAAAATATCATTCAATTGATGTACATAATGATGAATGGCAGTAGTTGAAATTCTTGAGCATGCCTTGAGGAGGAGGATCGTCTTCAAATTCTGGCATATGATATCTAACTTCCTTATCTGTAAAAGGACTCAAATATCCAATTGTATTTGGATAACTAGAATCAACCAAATAATATTTTCCTAATAGTTATAAAAAACATATGAGAATGCAATGTATATATCGTGTAGAAAAATTAGCAATCAAAGGAACAAAGATCTATGAATTTATACCTGGAGGAGGATGTGGAAAACGGAATTTAGATTCACTAAGGCTATGGCTCCATACAGTTACATCATGGGCACTTCCCTCAAAACCAACATTAACAAACGTGAATAATCTGTCGAATGAAGAAGAAGCCATAACATTCCATGTTTTACCTCCTTTACGTCCTGGAAACGCCACACCATCATCATCATTTACAGTTGCATTTATATGAGTACCATCCAAAGCCCCAATACAATCCTAATATACAATAATATATAGATCTTTTACCAAAGGTTATCTTTAACAAAGTGTAATATGAAAATTATAAGATACATAATTACCTTGAAAAAGGGCCAATATAGGGAGCTATCCGCTACCTTCGGAGGCACTTCATTCAAGTCTTGAAATGTTTTTATAATCTCACTCGATAAAGTAATAAACACTTGTAGTACCTCTCTGAAGTACAGACTTATGGTAGATATTGAGTGCTAAAATCTATCAGCAGCATCTCGGTGAGAAGTTCCTTTAGACATGATGTATGAAGTAATTCCTAATTGTTCAGCCACTCCAATAAATCTCCCAGTTGACAATAACCCTTTCTCCATGGTATAGTTGACCAGCTCCAAAAATATATTTCTATCTAATCTTAATTGCTCTTGGAACAAACCAGGATGTGTATACAACAATTTGTTAATATAGTGAAAACCATTTTCACCTCCTATTCTCAAAGGTAATCTCTCCATTGGTGTAAGTAATCTCTGTAACTCTTCTAATGCAATAATTAACACACACGTTCGAGCCACATTTCCATCCATTCTACAAGGTACAACAATACATCCATTAGAATGTGATATAGATAAAAAAAACACTACAAAATACTTTATAATATCAGTTCAAATTCTAGATGTCACAAAAAAGACTAGTCCAACCATCAATCATAACGCTGATAGGTTTTAGTCGTGTCACCTAATCAAAAATAAACCTACGGACCTCTAACTAGGTAGTCAGTGGAAGCAGGGTCGAATCCACAGGGAGACAGAGTTTCTAAATCAAAATTTAACCAATTCAGCTACTCCAGATGAAATCAGGAAGGAAATAATTAAACTAAAGAATAGACTACGGAAGACTGAATAAATCGAGGATTAAACTATGGAATAAAAGTCTAGGGTATTAGGTCGGTCCACCATGCTTATACCAATCAAATAGGGTCAACTACTATTAAAACCTAAGTCAAGAGTCGGGGGATTAGAGCCTATGTTGAGCTATGGTTAAGACTCAACGCTCATAATTCAACATACGCCGCATGTTCACTAACGTAATCAGAACTACTGATGTGTCCTAGGCCTCTAGTCGTAAGACGGATCTGTGCAAACAACTATTAACCACAAGCAATCAATGAAATTGTAAAAAAGACATTAATTACTCAATAAGAACAAACCACATCACAATCACCCTAATCAAGCCCTAGAAATTGATAGAAATCTAAATCACAATCATGGTATAAACATGGCTTTCCTATCTAACACCCTAGAAAGAGAACTACTCAGACATGATCGAATTGACAACAACAAAACTAATTGAAAACCCTAAGAATTGCATCATGAACTAATTGAGAAATAAACAATTGAACTAAAGTAATTGAGATAAAGAAATAAAGCAATAAGCAAGACGATTACCAAATTGACGGAAAGCGGAAACTTTAATTGAATTGAAATTGTACTTGAATCTCTTCTATAATCCAAAGCAATGATAAACTAGGCTAAGAGTTCTCTAAGTGTTTAAGAATATGAAAGATACCAAATAAATATAACCTAAAAGTATTTATAAGTCTTAGGAAAACAATAAGATAGAGGGGGAAAAATAACGAAAATCGCATCCCCGTGTCTTCCACCCGATCGGGCAAAAAGCCGCCCGATCGGGCCTGGGAACAAGTCTTCAGCAGCAACAAAATAGGGTTCACCCGATTGGATCGGGCAGATTCCACCCGATCGGGGCCGCAACCTCAGCACCCGATCGGGCAAGTCCACCCGATGCCATCGGGTGGAAGTCTTCTTCAGCTCACAGAAAAACAGCAAAATGGCTAAGTATTGATCCGCCAGATCACATCGGGCAAGGCCGCCCGATCGGGCGGGAAACCTTGACTTCAGATTCTTCACTCGTACCCGATCGGGCAGTTGTTGCCCGACCCGATCGGGCGAGTCTTCTTCTTGCCTTGCTTTGCTTGGCTTCAGACGCCAAGTCTTTGCACACTTACTTCTTCATAATGGGGTCCAAATACCATCTTGAGACCTCAAAGATGCCCCATAACTTCCCGCTATAGCGTGGTGCTCAAAACATCAAGTAAATAGGGAGTTTTTCCCTAAAACCTGCAAAATGATATAGAACACACAAACCACAACTATATCGAAATAGTTAGCATAAATAGCTCCTAAGAGCATCAATATAGCACAATTTAGCTTGTAAAGAAAGGGAAAAACTCTATAAGATATCGATATATCAAATTCCCCCAAGCTAAACCTTTGCTTGTCCTCAAGCAAACAGCACATGAACATGGAATAGATTGCCTCACCCCATAGATAAAAACAATCAAAGCTCAAAACATTTTCAAGACTAAGAATCGTTCAAGCAGGCAAAATTCAAGTTTGGCTAATCAAATCCATCCAACCACCAATCATTCAAGCAATTTATCAAACTCAAGCATCCACAAGGCATACAAGTCCTGAAAAGGCTCTCACAAGGGTGTCACTCCTCTCTATTTTGTGGCAGGCAAAGAATATGCCAGAACACTCACCACCCCGACCATAAGTACCCTTCCCACTCACACTCTCATGTGTTTAAGAAGGTTCAATGGCGCTCATCCTAGTCAAGTCGACTCAATTAGCAGAAATACTCTTTAACTTTGACAAACTGACTCGAAATCAATCAAATGAACACTGCAGACACAAGCTCAAGAGGACTTTATAGGGTTGTAATGGGGCTTAGGTAAGAGGTAGGGGATGCTTTTGGGTAATGTGGTGGAAAAAACCAAGAAGGGGGAGCATAAATCATTCGAACAAGGCCTAAGATGGCCTACACAACTCCCAACAATCACCATAAAACCATGTAAAGTAACCCAACTCTCATAAATCAATGAGAAGCTCATAACAAACCCAATTCTCTAGCAATGGAGCGAATATTCTTTTATGAACGTACGTGAATGAAAGAACTAGAATTCTTTTAAATTTTCATTTCATTTTTCTTTCATTTTTCTGAACTTCATTCACGCAACTCTATACTTGCTTTCTTTCTTTTCTCTTTCTCACTCTCAAACCACAGCAAATACACTTTTAAATTCCTCAAAAACCAAACTAAACCAACTAACCAATCTCAAACTCAACCCATACAAAAGCTCCCCCAAGCTAGGCTTGGAATAATATCAAGTGAAGGCTTTTGGCTCATAATAGGGGTTTAAGTAATACGAAACAAGTCATTAGGCTCAGCGGGGCTAAGGAGGATAAAAGTATATCAAAAACTCACTCTGAAGCTCAAGAATAAGACAAAAGAACGCCTCTATCACAGCACATGCTACAAGTCATCTAAAATCAGACAAGTACGAAGTCAAAGTCAAGATCAATCCACTAAAGAGGAACTAACACACAAGAATGGACTGGATAATAATATGAATCCAATAGGCTACAAAGAGGCCTCACAGTCTAACCAATTCAGGTATGCAGCACAAAGTGGTCTAATATAATCCAGAAATGCTCGAAATCATAGCAATCAAACATCAAATCATAGCCTCAAGATCACAAATGCCCAGCTATCCAGAAAACAAAGTCAAATCAATTTCAAATAGAGCACAACAAGGGGCACAGGGAGGCAACTAAACCAGTCATGGGAACCATATTTTTTTCATTTTTTCAGTATTTTCCGAAAGCAGTAAAACTATTCTAGAAAGCAGTAAAAGAGATAGGGAATACAAACAGAACTCCTCCCCCAAGCTAAACTTGGTAGTGTCCTCAATGCCAAAAGGTGATAAGGACTATGCTAAGAGGAAAAACAATGTTAGTACCCTCACTCTCGCTCACAAAAGGAAGAAAAAAAAAAAAAAAAAGGGAAAGAAAAGAAAATACGAGTTGCCTCTCGCACAGCGCTGGTTTATAAAGGTCCCGCACGACCATAATCCTCCCTCTCTCAAATAGGAGGGGCTTGGCAATGAGTGCCACCCTCATCAAACATCTTTCTCCTCCAAATGTTCTTGACAATGCCTCCAGACGGTGAGGCAACCTTAGGTGGAATTTGAACCTTCTCCACCCCTACTTCATCTAAAACCTTATCCCTGCAAAAAGATTGTTCAAGCATAGGAGCCTTAACAGCATTGGTTAGTTTAAAAATCACTTTATCATCACCAACACTCAGAGTTAAAGACCCAGTCTTGACATCAATGACAGCACCAGCAGTACACAAAAACGGCCTACCCAAGATAATAGGAATCTGGGCATCCTCATCCATATCTAACACCACAAAATCAACAGGAATATAGAATTTCCCTACCCTAACAGGAACATCCTCTAAAACACCTAGAGGGTATTTTATAGAACGATCCGCCATCTGTAAAGTGATTTGTGTGCATTTAAGGGCTCCCATGTTCAGTTTCTTATAAACAGACAATGGCATTACAGAAACAGAAGCACCTAAATCACACAAAGCCTTATCAATAAAAATAGGTCCAAGATGGCAGGGTATAGAAAAACTACCAGGATCTTTTAACTTTGGTGGGGTTTTATTTTGAATAAAAGCACTACACTCTTCAGTAAGAGCGACACGTTCTACCCCACCAAAGTCTCTTTTCTTAGTAATCATGTCTTTCAGAAATTTGGCATAAACAGGCACTTGGGTAATTAAGTCTGTGAATGGAATCGTTACCTCAAGGTTCTTGACCATAGACAAGAACTTACCAAACTGCTGATCGACCTTGGACTGTTGCATCCTGTGAGGAAAAGGTAGCCTTGGTGTAAAAGGCGTTTCAGAAACCTTCTCCTTTTTCTTCCCTGTCTGTTCAGCTTCTGCAGACAAATCGACTTCAGACGTCGAATTCTTTCTTTTTCCTTCCTCTACCACCCTCTTCTTCCCTGCAGTCGGGGTAGCCTCATCAATGGGCACTGGAGGGGCATCATATGCAATGCCACTACGAAGAGTGATGGCATTCACATGTTCTCTCTGAACTGGTTGCCCTGGCAATTGTCCCTGCTGCCTCTGTGCATTAGATTCTGCCAACTGAGCAACTTGAGCCTCGAGAAGTTGGATGTGCTTCTCTTGAGCCCTCCTTGTTTCCTCATTTGCCTTTTGCATAGACAATATCAGTTTCATCAGTTCAGAATTGCTAGGCTCTTGTGGGTTGTTTTGTGGAGGTGGGGTGTGGAAATTTTGTGGAGTTTGGAAGTTATTGGGATGATGGAAGTTTTGTGGTGGTGGTCTTTGGAAATTTTGTGGGGTTTGATGGTATGAAGGTTTAGGGTAGTTTTGTGGAGGTGGAGGTTGATGGTTTTGTGGGTTTTGGTAGTTATGTGAAGGGGGGAGGGTTTGTGGTCTTTGTTGGAAGGCATTGGCCTGCTCCATCTGAAACTGACTGAACTGACAGTCATGCCCAAAGTGACCCTGAACACCACATACCTCGCAGTAAGATGAGGTAATGGGTGCTACTGCAGACATAGCATTGATACTCATGGGTGGAGGTGTCGGACTAGAAGACTTCATTAGCTGCTGAGTTAGTTGCGCCATCTGAGATGTAAGCAATGAAATAGCGTCAACTTCAAGTACCTTCTTAGTCAAACTCCTAGATGATGAATGGTCATTGGCTGCAAGATTTGATATGAATTCATAACCCTCATCAACTGCCTTGTCTAAAAACACTCCTCCTGCAGACAAATCAGCAATACACTTCGTCTGAGGCTGCAGACCATTGTAGAATGTCTGCGTCAAGAACCATTTGTCCATATTATGGTGTGGACACTCTCTCTGTAAATCTCTAAACCTAACCCACGCTTCCCTTAATGTTTCATCAGGTTCTTGGGAAAATGTGGCCAGTTTATTTCTGATTTCTGCTGTTTTAGTGGGTGGGTAATACTCTCTCAGAAATGCAGCAGAAATCTCACTCCACTCGGTTTCTTTCACATCGTTCAACCATTTTTGGGCTCTATCTCTCAGTGAAAACTCGAACAACATGACTTTGAGTTGATCTGGAGTGACGCCGGCATGTTTAACGGTTCGACAAAGTTGTTGAAACCGTTGCAGATGATTTGCCGGATCTTCAGTAGGATGCCCACCAAACTGATTTTGCTGGACCATGCTGATGAGTCCAGGCTTGATTTCGAAATTTGCTGCGGCAATGGTGGGCATAGTAGGTCCAGTGGAGAGACCATCCGGGTTGGGCACCCCATATGACTTCAGTGATTTTAACATAACTGAATTCAAGGTGTCTGTTCCGGAGGTGTTCAGCTGAACAGACTGCTTTTCTTTCTGCTTTATCTTTCGGATCCGCCTGATTGTCCTAGTGAGATCGGGGTCCGCTGGAATTGGGGAACCGTTTCTTTGGGACCTGGGCATACAAAAGAAACAAAAAGCAGCAGTAAAACGTACCTCGATTGAAACAATGAAGTTCCAATGAGGTACAGAGAAGTAGACCAAATAATTAAATAAAAATTTAGAGAACTAGCCGTCTCCCCGGCAACGGCGCCAAAATTTGATAGGTTTTAGTCGTGTCACCTAATCAAAAATAAACCTACGGACCTCTAACTAGGTAGTCAGTGGAAGCAGGGTCGAATCCACAGGGAGACAGAGTTTCTAAATCAAAATTTAACCAATTCAGCTACTCCAGATGAAATCAGGAAGGAAATAATTAAACTAAAGAATAGACTACGGAAGACTGAATAAATCGAGGATTAAACTATGGAATAAAAGTCTAGGGTATTAGGTCGGTCCACCATGCTTATACCAATCAAATAGGGTCAACTACTATTAAAACCTAAGTCAAGAGTCGGGGGATTAGAGCCTATGTTGAGCTATGGTTAAGACTCAACGCTCATAATTCAACATACGCCGCATGTTCACTAACGTAATCAGAACTACTGATGTGTCCTAGGCCTCTAGTCGTAAGACGGATCTGTGCAAACAACTATTAACCACAAGCAATCAATGAAATTGTAAAAAAGACATTAATTACTCAATAAGAACAAACCACATCACAATCACCCTAATCAAGCCCTAGAAATTGATAGAAATCTAAATCACAATCATGGTATAAACATGGCTTTCCTATCTAACACCCTAGAAAGAGAACTACTCAGACATGATCGAATTGACAACAACAAAACTAATTGAAAACCCTAAGAATTGCATCATGAACTAATTGAGAAATAAACAATTGAACTAAAGTAATTGAGATAAAGAAATAAAGCAATAAGCAAGACGATTACCAAATTGACGGAAAGCGGAAACTTTAATTGAATTGAAATTGTACTTGAATCTCTTCTATAATCCAAAGCAATGATAAACTAGGCTAAGAGTTCTCTAAGTGTTTAAGAATATGAAAGATACCAAATAAATATAACCTAAAAGTATTTATAAGTCTTAGGAAAACAATAAGATAGAGGGGGAAAAATAACGAAAATCGCATCCCCGTGTCTTCCACCCGATCGGGCAAAAAGCCGCCCGATCGGGCCTGGGAACAAGTCTTCAGCAGCAACAAAATAGGGTTCACCCGATTGGATCGGGCAGATTCCACCCGATCGGGGCCGCAACCTCAGCACCCGATCGGGCAAGTCCACCCGATGCCATCGGGTGGAAGTCTTCTTCAGCTCACAGAAAAACAGCAAAATGGCTAAGTATTGATCCGCCCGATCACATCGGGCAAGGCCGCCCGATCGGGCGGGAAACCTTGACTTCAGATTCTTCACTCGTACCCGATCGGGCAGTTGTTGCCCGACCCGATCGGGCGAGTCTTCTTCTTGCCTTGCTTTGCTTGGCTTCAGACGCCAAGTCTTTGCACACTTACTTCTTCATAATGGGGTCCAAATACCATCTTGAGACCTCAAAGATGCCCCATAACTTCCCGCTATAGCGTGGTGCTCAAAACATCAAGTAAATAGGGAGTTTTTCCCTAAAACCTGCAAAATGATATAGAACACACAAACCACAACTATATCGAAATAGTTAGCATAAATAGCTCCTAAGAGCATCAATATAGCACAATTTAGCTTGTAAAGAAAGGGAAAAACTCTATAAGATATCGATATATCAAACGCAAACACTATTATATGATATTATACCTAAAGAAAGTCACTAACAAACGATCAATAAAAAGAACTAATCGTTTTGAAGCAAGTTATGGAGATTGAGAGTCATATTGAGGGATGTAGTAATCTCCATCAACAGAGAAGGTAATCGACGTCTTTAAGAACATGACCCTTTGTGTATTTGATGAAAGTCCCAAGAAGTAGTCTCCATTATCACCTTGTAAGAATTGCATACACCGGAAAACAAATGCTTCACCTTGATCAATGACCTCCTGAATTTTGTTTAAAGTTGCAGAAATTTTCTCATATTTGTTTGATTGTGCCTCCATATTACTAGCTTGAAGAGACATTTTTAGAATCTCTAGACAAGAGTCAATGTCACTTATCTTTTGCTTCTTGCCTTTGGAGGCACCACACCCATCAGTCTTACATTTTATAGCTGTATGAGGTGAATTTTTCTCAGTTGATTCAGACTTGTTCATTATGGCCTCCACAGCCGCATCCTCGTCATCTTTACCATCGGTACCAGAGTTCTCTTCAGTGTTCACAACACAGTTACTAAATAAAGATGAGTCTAAGGCTGGTGAGAAGCTCCATTTACTAGGTTCAAATGAGCCAGAATAAAGAGCTCGAAGCTTTGTCAAATGGGGAAGCGGTTTTTTGAGAAACCTTGTGGGAACTCCTTTATATTTCTGCATAAAAGAGAAGGATATATAACCTTAGTTAGATTGCCATATAAAAGAAGATAATACTTAAAGTATAATATGAATGAAATTAAATTGTTAGTTACCTTTACAAATGAATTTCATCTATCATCTTGCTCAACCTCTGGGCAACCTGTTATGGGATCAAATGCAAGGCCTGTCCATTTGAGTTCCATTTCTTCCCAGACTTTAAACTTTTTCCACAAGTCATCATAATGATTTCTGCATTGTTTTTCAGAATATTACTTCCCAGTTTGTACGTTCAGGTTAATTACAATCTTTCCCTAGTTTATCTTTGACTTTGGACTTGCTTTCAGTTCAATGCATATATCCTAAAACTTTCCAGTATGTTCTTCTGTCTAAGTTTTCCTCTCAGATGGTGTATTTGCTGCCATAATTAAGGTCGACCAGGGAACTTACAATCGAATAGAAAAATCCGAATGAAGAATTCATAAATAAGTAGAAGAAATGGAGTAGATGTCAAACACAGACATCATGTTATTGGCACGAATTGACTGAATATCTAAATGCTGACTGCTGATATAATGAAAATAAGCAAGATACACATGAAGATGATCAACTAACGAACAAAGATAATATGAGTAAAACCCTTATGAAAGTAAAAACCGTATTCACAAGTGTACGACAACATGAGTGATATTTGCATCAATAGAATAAGATAATGGAAAATAAACAATAAGAAGGTAGATATATATATATATATATATATATATATATATATATATATATTCACAAGAAGACGAGTGACAAGAAACTGCTACTCTGCAAATATCTCTGTTATTCGTTTGCCTCAATAATCAATGTGCCAAAAGAAAAACTGAACCCGTAATATATAAGTGGCAGACCCTACAATGTTGAGCACAAAAAGAGGGAAATATTGTAAATTTTAATTCTTTTGGCGGTATGGTTTCCCTCCAATATTTTAGCGGGATATTCTTAATTTCCCTCTCATTAAATTTCCCCTTCATATTTTAGCCCAAATCTCTTCCCTTTCAAATATTTCGTATAACATTATCTTTAACATAAATAAGCAAGTTTTAAAAAATATATATTCGATTGATATACCAAATTGTTATGGTAATGGAAAAAGTTATGATGAGCTCTATACTTGCCTTATATAAACAGACCTTCAAAGTTGAATGCAATAGAAACGCGTGCATTAAGCGATTTTGTTGCTCCTTTGCAATAAAAAAAAAGAATCTGAAAGCTTTTAGAGGAACACATCAAGGAAATGAAATTTTATACTAATCAAATATATATAATATTTTTAGTGCATTTGGGTACCAAAATAAATCGCAATTAAGAAGGAAAGAGAACATACCTAGAGCTCCATATTTCAACCTTGCATGTAATAAAAAGCAAGGGGAAGAATGGGAAGAATTTGCAAGCACCAAAACCTAAAGAAAGCTCATCAGAATCTCAAGCTGATAGTGAAGAATGGGAACGAAAATGCTAAGATGTTAAGGGGTACTTTAGCTATGAATATAGATATTTGGCATTTTGTTTATCTCAGTGAAGTAGTATAGAGAATGAGGTATATTCTAGATTGAAGAGGTGGCATCAACTATTCAAACAACTTGCAATGTGATTTTGCACTACATAAAATATTAGGTGGCTTCATTTTCAACACTTCATTTTCCCTTCATCTTTGATTTTTTTTATATATAAAATAGGTACACATATTTAATAAACGAGTTATGGCATCTTAACCCGTCTACTAAAATGGTCAAAAACTTTGACCCGAATTCATTTATTTCGTGTCGAGTTCGATTCGCATTGTCGTATTATATCATTTCTTACATAATAATAATAATAATAATAATAATAATAATAATAATAATAATAATAATAATAATAATAATAATTAGAAAAATATTTAATGATAACGCCTGAACTTTTTTGATCTGAACTTTTCTTATCTGATCTGATCTGAATTTTTCTGATCTGGTCTGATCTGATCTGATTTTCTCTGATCTGATCATATCAGATCTGAGCTTTTTTGATTAGGTCTGAACTTTTGTGATCTGATCTGATCTGTTCTGATCTAATCTGATCGAATCTGATCAAATATGAAATAAGCACTAGAGTGCTTAAATAAGTTGAAAAGAACATAGTCTTAGTCAATCCCTTTTTCCTTGTGGTTCGACCCTTGACTTGCCATTGCTACGTTCATAGTAGTTGCTTGTTAGGATTATAAATATTGTTTGTTAAGCGGTTGTTAGTGTCTTAACGGCACACTAAAAACCTCTTATCAACCCCCACCCCTCCCCTGCCCTTTCCTTCCAGGAACCCCCCTCCGAACGATGCGCGATGTTAGGTGATATCACGTATTTATATAGTCTTTTCTCCCTTATTTACAAGCTAATTTGTGCGTCATTGGAGCTCTTGGGAGCTATTTTATGCTAACTATCGTATATAGTTGTGGTTTTGTGTTTTAGTGTTGGATTGCAGGTTTTAGGGAGTTTTCTCCCTATTCCCGAATCATTTGGAAGCAACCACGGCTTTACGAGATGTTACAAGGCACGTAGGATGGCTCGCGAGCTCTATGGATAGTTTAGGAGGTCCCAAGACCCCTAAACGTGAAGATTAGAGAGCAAAGGAGTCAAAAGGAGTTTTCCGTGTATTGATCGGGCAGAAATAGCCCGATCGGGCGAAGTATTTATGATCGGGTATAAAAGTTGCGGACCCGATCGGGCGATGATTGCCCGATCGCATCGGGCGAGGAAGCATGTCCCCAGACCCGATCGGGTGGCTACCGCCCGACCTGATCGGGTGGAGTGCTGCTTGGTCTCGTTGCGGTGCTACGGGCGAGGGGAACACGCTGGCCCAAGTTGTCGCCAGACCTGATCGGGTGACTACCACCCGACCCGATCGGGTGGGCCGTTTTCTCGCTTAATTGCTGCACTGCTGCTGCCAGAGCCCAGAAGTAAGGTTGGGCGAATTTGTATGTGGACCCGATCGGGTACTGTGCTCGGGCCCGATCGGGTCTGGTGCTTTAATCGCGCTTTTTAACTTTTTGTTTCCGTTTTTAGTGAACTTGAGGGGTATTATAAATACCTTTTCCTCATCATCTATGATTCATCTTTTTTTCATGAGGTTTAGACTAGTTTTATTCTACATTGCTCTTAGTTTAATTCAAACACTTTAGATTAATGTAGAGGTGATCAAACCTATTTCGATTTCAATAAAAGTTCCTGCTTTCCGTTAATTGGTACTCTTCTCTACTCTTTATCTCTTTAATTACTTTGATTGCTTAGTTTAATTATTTAATTGTTCATGATGCAATTCTTAGGGTTTCATATTAGTTTTGTTGTTGCCGATTCGATTATGAGTGAGTAGTTCTCTTTCTAGGGTGTTAGATAGGAAAGCCATGTTTATACCATGATTGTAATTCAGATTTCTATCAATTTCTAGGGCTTGATTAGGGTGATTGTGATGTGGTTTGTTCTTATTGAGTAATTAATGTCAGTGTACAATTTCATTGATTGCTTGTGGTTAATAGTTGTTTGCACAGATCCGTCTTACGACTAGAGGCCTAGGACACATCAGTAGTTCTGATTACGTTAGTGAACATGCGGCGTATGTTGAACTATGAGCGTTGAGTCTTAACCATAGCTCAACATAGGCTCTAATCCCCCGACTCTTGACTTAGGTTTTAATAGTAGTTGACCCTATTTGATTGGTATAAGCATGGTGGACCGACCTAATACCCTAGACTTTTATTCCATAGTTTAATCCTCGATTTATTCAGTCTTCCGTAGTCTATTCCTTAGTTTAATTAATTCTTATCTGATTTCATCTGGAGTAGCTGAATTGGTTAAATTTTGATTTAGAAACTCTGTCTCCCTGTGGATTCGACCCTGCTTCCACTGACTACCTAGTTAGAGGTCCGTAGGTTTATTTTTGATTAGGTGACACGACTAAAACCTATCAAATTTTGGCGCCGTTGCCGGGGAGACGGATAGTTTTCTAAGTTTTTGTTTGGTTATTTGGTCTACTTCTCTGTGCCTCATTGGAACTTCATTGTTGTAATTGAGGTACGTTTTTTTTTCTTTTTTTTTCTTTTTTTTGTAAATTCTTTCTTTCTCTCTCTCTTACTCATGAGTTTATATGGAGTGGCCGGCTTATAATTCATATGGGGAAGGTTACCCTAATTTTCAAGGGCATTATGACAATAATAATGGATACTCCAATTATCAGGGGCAAGACTATAATAATGGGTATTCTAATTTACAAGAGCAATATAATTTTGATAATGGGTATTACAATAGTTATGTGTCTGATGCATATTCTTATTGTCAATATCCAAATAATTTGTGCATGAATTCCCATGATATTAACCATTTCCCTAACGAGTCCTATGCAACTGATTATACTTATTCTGACCCACATGGAGTCCATAATTATTCACAATCTGAATCTTCAGAGAGTCTAGATTTACCTAAGCAGATGATTGAGTCTTGTGGTGAACGAATTGAAAAATCTAATCAAGACTTGATGTGTTACCTCACACAACGAATTGAAAAATCTAATCAAGACTTGATGTGTTACATCACACATGTCTCAAATTATGAAAAATCGCTTGCTATGCAACTTGATGGTCAACGGGCGATTTATGATGATAATGATTGTGATGATGATTGTGTCGAGAATGCCATATTAGAGGTGAATGATAAGACTCTGACTCCTGATATTGAAAAGCATGATCAGACTGAGGGGAGTGTGGATGTAATGAATGTTTTGATAGAAGAGGAACTATTGGTTGAGAGCCCTTGTGTTGACGAGCCCATTATTGAGGATGGTGAAATTGTAAGTAAAACCGTCACGGTTGAGCCTATTATTCCCTGTCCCTATATTCCATCTTCACATAGACTTGATCTTGTCCCTTCTCTCCCTATTCGCCATGCCCCATATTTTCTCACAGTTGCGGTTGCTCCTATTCTCTCCTTGAGATCCTCACAGCCTACGTCACAAAAGGGAAGTTGTTCATTGTCCTTCTTTTCTCCCTTTTATTTTGATTTTACTTATCTTCACAAATCATTTATTTTCTCTGATATTATTTATGTGAAGATAGATGCGCTTGTCATCAAGCCATATCTAGTGCTCAATGACATGTTTGCAGGCGCATTTGATAAGTTACTCAAGGCATTGGACTCTTCCAATGAGATGGAGGATTATGGTCGTGCGGGACCTTTATAAACCAGCGCTGTGCGAGAGGCAACTCGTATTTTTCTTTCCCTTTTCCTTTTCTTTTTTATTTTTCTTCCTTTTTGTGAGCGAGAGTGAGGGTACTAACATTGTTTTTCCTCTTAGCATAGCCCTTATCACCTTTTGGCATTGAGGACACTGCCAAGTTCAGCTTGGGGGAGGAGTTCTGTTTGTATTCCCTATCTCTTTTACTGCTTTCTAGGATAGATTTACTGCTTTCGAAAAATTCTGAAAAAATCAAAAAAATATGGTTCCATGACTGGTTTAGTTGCCTCCCTGTGCCCCTTGTTGTGCTCTATTTGAAAGTGTTCTGACTTTGTTTTCTGGATGGCTGGGCATTTGTGATCTTGAGGCTATGATTTGATGTTTGATTGCTATGATTTCGAGCAAAGTTTGATTATATTACGCCACTTTGTGCTGCATACCTGAATTGGTTAGACTGTGAGGCCTCTTTGTAGCCTATTGGATTTATATTATTATCCAGTCTATTCTTGTGTGTTAGTTCCTCTTTAGTGGATTGATCTTGACTTTGACTTCGTACTTGTCTGATTTTCGATGACTTGTAGCATTTGCTGTGATAGAGGCGTTGTTTTGTCTTACTCTTGAGCTTCAGAGTGAATTTTTGATATACTTTTATCCTCCTTAGCCCCGCTGAGCCTAATGCCTTGTTTCGTGTTACTTAAACCCATATTACGAGCCCAAAGCCTTCACTTGATATTATTCCAAGCCTAGCTTGGGGGAGCTTTTGTATGGGTTGAGTTGAGATTGGTTTCTTGGTTTAGTTTGATTGTTAAGGAATTTAAAAGTGTATTTGTTGTGGCTTGAGGGTGAGAAAAAGAAAAGAAAAAGCAATTTTGGAGTTGCGTGAATGAAGTTCAGAAAAATGAAAGAAAAATGAAATAAAAGTTCAAAAGAATTCGAAGTTCTTTCATTCACGTACGTTCTTAAAGAAATATTCGCTTCATTGCTTGAAAATTGGGTTTGTTATGAGTTCTTCATTGATTTATGAGAGTTGGGTTACCTTACGTGGTTTTATGGTGTTGTTGGGAGTTGTGTAGGCCATCTTAGGCCTTGTTTGAATGATTCATGCTCCCCTTTTCTTGGTTTTTCCACCACATTGCCCAAAAGTATTCCCTACCTTTTACCTAAGCCCCATTACAACCCTCTAAAGTCCTCTTGAGCTCGTGTTTGCAGTGTTCATTTGATTGATTTCGAGTCAGTTTGTCAAAGTTAAAGAGTATGTCTGCTAATTGAGTCGACTTGACTAGGATGAGCGTCATTGAACCTTCTTAAACACATGAGAGTGTGAGTGGGAAGGGTATTTATGGTCGGGTTGGTGAGTGTTCGGGCATATTCTTTGCCTGCCCCAAAGTAGAGAGGAGTGACACCCTTGTGAGAAGCCTTTTCAGGACTTGTATGCCTTGTGGATGCTTGAATTTGATAAATTGCTTGGATGATTGGTGGTTGGATGGATTTGATTAGCCGAACTTGAATTTTGCCTGCTTGAACGATTCTTAGTCTTGAAAACATTTTGAGCTTTGATTGTTTTTATCTTTGGGGTGAGGCAATTTATTCCATGTTCATGTTTTATGTTTTATTTGCTTGAGGACAAGCAAAGGTTTAGCTTTGGGGAGTTTGATGTATAACATTTATATATAGTTTTTAGATGCATTTAGATTGCATTTAGAACTCCTTTTTGAGCATTTAGGTGCATAATGACATGAATTACATAAGTTGTGCTCTACTACTCCCCGTTTGTGTGTTTCGATGATTTTCAGGATATTTTGATACAAAGTGATCATGAGTACCAAGTATGTAGCCTATTAATCATTGAAGATGAAGGTAGCTTGCACAAGGATCACAATGCATCCGTTTGGGACAATTTTGAGTTGGAATGAAGCAAAGAATTAGTGAAAGAAGTGCCAAAACTGACACACCTTCACTATTTTCATTATAACTTTAGATAGAAAATTGATAATCAAGAAATTCCAATTGGGTTGGATTCTAGACTTCAATAGCTTTCCAATGATAGGTTACACGCCCCAATCGGACTTCTATTTTGAGAGATACGGCCTTCGCAAGTTGATGCAGAATTGCAGTTTAGCCACCCGATCGGGCGGGAATTGACCCGATCGGGCCTGGAGCACGGACAGCTCTTTTTCCCGAAATTCTATCTTTTTCTATTCATTTTTTAATTAGATTTTGGGGCTATTATAAATAGCTATTCCTCATATTTTTAGAGACATCTTTTTCTCTAGTTTTATTTTCCATAGTTCTTAGCTTAGCTTTAATTTAGTTTAAACACTTTAGATTAGATTAAAGGTGATTGAACCTCGGATTCGATTTCAATAAAAGTTCTTGCTTTCTGTCAATTGGTATTCTTCTCTACTCTTAGTCTCTTTTATTATTCTTGTATTCTTAGTTTAATTATTTATTCGTTCATGATGCAATTATTAGGGTTTCATATTAGATTGTTTATTGTTGATTCAATTATGAGTGAGTAGTTTAATTTCTTGGGATTTAGAGAGGGAAGCCATGTTTATACCATGATTGTTTGAATTATTATTAGTTTCTAGGGTTTGATGAGATAGGTTGTGGTGTGATTTGTTCTTATTGAGTAATTAACGTTATTGGACAGTTTCTTTGATTACTTGAGGTTAATAATCGTTTGCACAGATCCGTCTTACTTTTAGAGGCCTAGTACACACCAGTAATTCTGATTATGTTTGTGAACATGCTGCATATGTTGAATTATGGACGTTGAGACTTAACCATAGCTTGACACTGTTCTAATCTATCGATTCTCGACCTAGGTTCTGATAGTTGTTGATCCTTTGATTGGTATAAGCATGGTGGACCGAACTAATTCCCTAGACCTTTATTTCATAGAGTAAAATTCCATTTTATATTGTATTCTAGTAGTTAATTATTAGTTCAGCTGTTTCTATCTGATCTTGTCTGAAGTAGCTTTTTAGCTGAATATTAACTTAGAACTCCGTCTCTCTGTGGATTCGACCCTACTTCCCTTTACAACCATTGTTAGAGGATTGTAGGAATTATCTTTGAATAGGTGATACGACTAAAACCTATCAAATTTTGGCGCCGTTGCCGGGGAGACGGCTAGTTCTCTAAGTTTTTATTTAATTATTTGGTCTACTTCTCTGTACCTCATTGGAACTTCATTGTTTCAATCGAGGTACGTTTTACTGCTGCTTTTTGTTTCTTTTGTATGCCCAGGTCCCAAAGAAACGGTTCCCCAATTCCAGCGGACCCCGATCTTACTAGGACAATCAGGCGGATCCGAAAGATAAAGCAGAAAGAAAAGCAGTCTGTTCAGCTGAACACCTCTGGAACAGACACCTTGAATTCAGTTATGTTAAAATCACTGAAGTCATATGGGGTGCCCAACCCGGATGGTCTCTCCACTGGACCTACTATGCCCACCATTGCCGCAACAAATTTCGAAATCAAGCCTGGACTCATCAGCATGGTCCAGCAAAATCAGTTTGGTGGGCATCATACTGAAGATCCGGCAAATCATCTGCAACGGTTTCAACAACTTTGTCGAACCGTTAAACATGCCGGCGTCACTCCAGATCAACTCAAAGTCATGTTGTTCGAGTTTTCACTGAGAGATAGAGCCCAAAAATGGTTGAACGATGTGAAAGAAACCGAGTGGAGTGAGATTTCTGCTGCATTTCTGAGAGAGTATTACCCACCCACTAAAACAGCAGAAATCAGAAATAAACTAGCCACGTTTTCCCAAGAGCCTGATGAAACATTAAGGGAAGCGTGGGCTAGGTTTAGAGATTTACAGAGAGAGTGTCCACACCATAATATGGACAAATGGTTCTTGACGCAGACATTCTACAATGGTCTGCAGCCTCAGACGAAGTGTATTGTTGATTCGTCTGCAGGAGGAGTGTTTTTAGACAAGGCAGTTGATGAGGGTTATGAATTCATATCAAATCTTGCAGCCAATGACCATTCATCATCTAGGAGTTTGACTAAGAAGGTACTTGAAGTTGACGCTATTTCATTGCTTACATCTCAGATGGCGCAACTAACTCAGCAGCTAATGAAGTCTTCTAGTCCGACACCTCCACCCATGAGTATCAATGCTATGTCTGCAGTAGCACCCATTACCTCATCTTACTGCGAGGTATGTGGTGTTCAGGGTCACTTTGGGCATGACTGTCAGTTCAGTCAGTTTCAGATGGAGCAGGCCAATGCCTTCCAACAAAGACCACAAACCCTCCCCCCTTCACATAACTACCCTAAACCTTCATACCATCAAACCCCACAAAATTTCCAAAGACCACCACCACAAAACTTCCATCATCCCAATAACTTCCAAACTCCACAAAATTTCCACACCCCACCTCCACAAAACAACCCACAAGAGCCTAGCAATTCTGAACTGATGAAACTGATATTGTCTATGCAAAAGGCAAATGAGGAAACAAGGAGGGCTCAAGAGAAGCACATCCAACTTCTCGAGGCTCAAGTTGCTCAGTTGGCAGAATCTAATGCACAGAGGCAGCAGGGACAATTGCCAGGGCAACCAGTTCAGAGAGAACATGTGAATGCCATCACTCTTCGTAGTGGCATTGCATATGATGCCCCTCCAGTGCCCATTGATGAGGTTACCCCGACTGCAGGGAAGAAGAGGGTGGTAGAGGAAGGAAAAAGAAAGAATTCGACGTCTGAAATCGATTTGTCTGCAGAAGCTGAACAGACAGGGAAGAAAAAGGAGAAGGTTTCTGAAACGCCTTTTACACCAAGGCTACCTTTTCCTCACAGGATGCAACAGTCCAAGGTCGATCAGCAGTTTGGTAAGTTCTTGTCTATGGTCAAGAACCTTGAGGTAACGATTCCATTCACAGACTTAATTACCCAAGTGCCTGTTTATGCCAAATTTCTGAAAGACATGATTACTAAGAAAAGAGACTTTGGTGGGGTAGAACGTGTCGCTCTTACTGAAGAGTGTAGTGCTTTTATTCAAAATAAAACCCCACCAAAGTTAAAAGATCCTGGTAGTTTTTCTATACCCTGCCATCTTGGACCTATTTTTATTGATAAGGCTTTGTGTGATTTATGTGCTTCTGTTTCTGTTATGCCATTGTCTGTTTATAAGAAATTGAACATGGGAGCCCTTAAATGCACACAAATCACTTTACAGATGGCGGATCGTTCTATAAAATACCCTCTAGGTGTTTTAGAGGATGTTCCTGTTAGGGTAGGGAAATTCTATATTCCTGTTGATTTTGTGGTGTTAGATATGGATGAGGATGCCCAGATTCCTATTATCTTGGGTAGGCCGTTTTTGTGTACTGCTGGTGCTGTCATTGATGTCAAGTCTGGGTCTTTAACTCTGAGTGTTGGTGATGATAAAGTGATTTTTAAACTAACCAATGCTGTTAATTAAGGCTCCTATGCTTGAACAATCTTTTTGCAGGGATAAGGTTTTAGATGAAGTAGGGGTGGAGAAGGTTCCAATTCCACCTAAGGTTGCCTCACCGTCTGGAGGTATTGTCAAGAACATTTGGAGGAAAAAGATGTTTGATGAGGGTGGCACTCATTGCCAAGCCCCTCCTATTTGAGAGAGGGAGGATTATGGTCGTGCGGGACCTTTATAAACCAGCGCTATGCGAGAGGCAACTCGTATTCCTTTTCTTTCCCTTTCTCTTTCTTTTTATTTTTCTTCCTTTTGTGAGCGAGAGTGAGGGTACTAACATTGTTTTTCCTCTTAGCATAGTCCTTATCACCTTTTGGCATTGAGGACACTGCCAAGTTCAGCTTGGGGGAGGAGTTCTGTTTGTATTCCCTATCTCTTTTACTGCTTTCTAGAATAATTTTACTGCTTTCGAAAAATACTGAAAAAATGAAAAAAAATATGGTTCCCATGACTGGTTTAGTTGCCTCCCTGTGCCCCTTGTTGTGCTCTATTTGAAATTGATTTGACTTCGTTTTCTGGATAGCTGGGCATTTGTGATCTTGAGGCTTTGATTTGATGTTTGATTGCTATGATTTCGAGCATGTTTGGATTATATTAGACCACTTTGCGTTGCATACCTGAATTGGTTAGACTGTGAGGCCTCTTTGTAGCCTATTGGATTCATATTATTATCCAGTCTATTCTTGTGTGTTAGTTCCTCTTTAGTGGATTGATCTTGACTTTGACTTCGTATTTGTCTGATTTTAGATGACTTGTAGCATGTGCTGTGATAGAGGCGTTCTTTTGTCTTATTCTTGAGCTTCAGAGTGAGTTTTTGATATACTTTTATCCCCCTTAGCCCCGCTGAGCCTAATGACTTGTTTCGTATTACTTAAACCCCTATTATGAGCCAAAAGCCTTCACTTGATATTATTCCAAGCCTAGCTTGGGGGAGCTTTTGTATGGGTTGAGTTTGAGATTGGTTTGTTGGTTTAGTTTGGTCTTTGAGGAATTTAAAAGTGTATTTGCTATGGTTTGAGAGTGAGAAAGAGAAAAGAAAGAAAGCAAGTTTAGAGTTGCGTGAATGAAATTCAGAAAAAAAAAAAAATGAAATGAAAATTCAAAAGAATTCTAGTTCTTTCATTCACGTACGTTCATAAAAGAATATTCGCTCCATTGCTAGAAAATTGGGTTTGTTATGAGCTTTTCATTGATTTATGAGAGTTGGGTTACTTTACATGGTTTTATGGTGATTGTTGGGAGTTGTGTAGGCCATCCTAGGCCTTGTTTGAATGATTTATGCTCCCCCTTTCTTGGTTTTTCCACCACATTACCCAAAAGTATCCCCTACCTCTCGCCTAAGCCCCATTACAACCCTATAAAGTCCTCTTGAGGTTATGTCTGCATTGTTCATTTGATTGATCTCGAGTTAGTTTGTCAAAGTTAAAGAGTATTTCTGCTAATTGAGTCGACTTGACTAGGATGAGCGTCATTGAACCTTCTTAAACACATGAGAGTGTGAGTGGGAAGGGTACTTATGGTCGGGTTGGTGAGTGTTCGGGCACATTCTTTGCCTGCCACAAAATTGAGAGGAGTGACACCCTTGTGAGTGCCTTTTCAGGACTTGTATGCTTTGAGGGTGCTTGAGTTTGATAAATTGCTTGAATGATTGGTGGTTGGATGGATTTGATTAGCCAAACTTGAATTATGCCTGCTTGAACGATTCTTAGTCTTGAAAATGTTTTGAGCTTTGATTTGTTTTTATCTTTGGGGTGAGGTAATCTATTCCATGTTCATGTGCTGTTTGCTTGAGGACAAGCAAATGTTTAGCTTGGGGGAGTTTGATATCACGTATTTATATAGTCTTTTCTCCCTTATTTACAAGCTAATTTGTGCGTCATTGGAGCTCTTGGGAGCTATTTTATGCTAACTATCGTATATAGTTGTGGTTTTGTGTTTTAGTGTTGGATTGCAGGTTTTAGGGAGTTTTCTCCCTATTCCCGAATCGTTTGGAAGCAACCACGGCTTTACGAGATGTTACAAGGCACGTAGGATGGCTCGCGAGCTCTATGGATAGTTTAGGAGGTCCCAAGACCCCTAAACGTGAAGATTAGAGAGCAAAGGAGTCAAAAGGAGTTTTCCGTGTATTGATCGGGCAGAAATAGCCCGATCGGGCGAAGTATTTATGATCGGGTATAAAAGTTGCGGACCCGATCGGGCGATGATTGCCCGATCGCATCGGGCGAGGAAGCATGTCCCCAGACCCGATCGGGTGGCTACCGCCCGACCTGATCGGGTGGAGTGCTGCTTGGTCTCGTTGCGGTGCTACGGGCGAGGGGAACACGCTGGCCCAAGTTGTCGCCAGACCCGATCGGGTGACTACCACCCGACCCGATCGGGTGGGCCGTTTTCTCGCTTAATTGCTGCACTGCTGCTGCCAGAGCCCAGAAGTAAGGTTGGGCGAATTTGTATGTG
The DNA here is from genome assembly GCA_947645195.1 of Patellifolia procumbens. NCBI lineage: Eukaryota > Viridiplantae > Streptophyta > Magnoliopsida > Caryophyllales > Amaranthaceae > Patellifolia > Patellifolia procumbens. The sequence goes on from CANSGD010000193.1 coordinate 10,375,042, forward strand.
GACCCGATCGGGTACTGTGCTCGGGCCCGATCGGGTCTGGTGCTTTAATCGCGCTTTTTAACTTTTTGTTTCCGTTTTTAGTGAACTTGAGGGGTATTATAAATACCTTTTCCTCATCATCTATGATTCATCTTTTTTTCATGAGGTTTAGACTAGTTTTATTCTACATTGCTCTTAGTTTAATTCAAACACTTTAGATTAATGTAGAGGTGATCAAACCTATTTCGATTTCAATAAAAGTTCCTGCTTTCCGTTAATTGGTACTCTTCTCTACTCTTTATCTCTTTAATTACTTTGATTGCTTAGTTTAATTATTTAATTGTTCATGATGCAATTCTTAGGGTTTCATATTAGTTTTGTTGTTGCCGATTCGATTATGAGTGAGTAGTTCTCTTTCTAGGGTGTTAGATAGGAAAGCCATGTTTATACCATGATTGTAATTCAGATTTCTATCAATTTCTAGGGCTTGATTAGGGTGATTGTGATGTGGTTTGTTCTTATTGAGTAATTAATGTCAGTGTACAATTTCATTGATTGCTTGTGGTTAATAGTTGTTTGCACAGATCCGTCTTACGACTAGAGGCCTAGGACACATCAGTAATTCTGATTACGTTAGTGAACATGCGGCGTATGTTGAACTATGAGCGTTGAGTCTTAACCATAGCTCAACATAGGCTCTAATCCCCCGACTCTTGACTTAGGTTTTAATAGTAGTTGACCCTATTTGATTGGTATAAGCATGGTGGACCGACCTAATACCCTAGACTTTTATTCCATAGTTTAATCCTCGATTTATTCAGTCTTCCGTAGTCTATTCCTTAGTTTAATTAATTCTTATCTGATTTCATCTGGAGTAGCTGAATTGGTTAAATTTTGATTTAGAAACTCTGTCTCCCTGTGGATTCGACCCTGCTTCCACTGACTACCTAGTTAGAGGTCCGTAGGTTTATTTTTGATTAGGTGACACGACTAAAACCTATCATTAGGTTCCAATTTTTCTCATCTTTACTTACAATTTTTCTCCTATCGGTTTCTTCCGCCACCAAATCACGGACCCCAACGATGACGATGTGGACGATTTACCAGCAATTTCTTTCGATCATTTTTTATCGTCGGTTGGGAAAGGGTGATGAAGCGGAGAAAGATGAAGAGGTAGTGGGGTTGGTTTTGTGGCTGGGAAAGGGTAGAAGAGGGGGTGGCAGTAGAGGAGAGGAGGGGAGGGGAAGACTGTTGCGGGTCTGTGGGGTCGCGATGGAGGTGGCAGCACGGGAGGGTCATCGTCTATGATACCAACTGAATACCCCTGAATTTCTGCTACTATCAAAAGATAATATAATAAATAATTTAAGGAAATTCCAAAGGTGCTGCGTCGCGATAATTAATAATAATCACCGCAAGGCAAAAGGTTCTAACTGAAATACGTAGTCAAAGAGTTCTAAAAATCAAAATTAACCAGAATCTAAATAATTATTACAGACTGAAATAAAATTCTAAAGTCAAATAAATAACAACGGAAGTCTTATTAAACATACTAAAGCATAACTAAATCCATCGCACTCTTTATCCCAACCTTGAGCTAACCACCTTCAATTCCTTCACATTGAACACTATAGTATCAGCCAAAAGGGTGAGCAAGATTTCATGTTGTATTAAAACAAAACTATCCAATGTGCAGGCAAGATATATAGGAATATCTTACAAATTTATTTCAAATCTTTACAAATAAAAATATAAGATAAAATAACTTTCCAACAATCTCAACTTTCAATATTTCGGTCCCCTGAAACAATTTTGTAAATACATTTAATATGTAATTGTTTTGAAACCTGCGAGTAGGAAGTATTAGAGTCCAATGAAACGGGTAAACACCAAAGCCCCTAGTATGCATACCCCTAACTTGATAACGAACCAAGAAGGAAGACAAATGGCAAGTGTATTGATCAACATACAGCCAATTACTAAATAATGGTTGAGACAAAACTCAACTTACTTCCAAACCCAAGGAATACCGCTTAACGGCAACCCCACAAAACATTCTTATAAAACATGATAACTCATAATTAAGTAAACATAGAAACATTATAGTTTACTCAAGACCTGTAGCAATGAAGAACATCCTCATTTTAAATCTCAACTTGGCATATGAGGAACTTCCTCCCTTTTGAATCTCATAAATAATCTCATAATTTTCTTTCACAACAAATATCGTCAAAACGATTTAAATCTCATTATAAAAACAATGTAAAACATTTTAAATCTCAATATATAAACCACATAAAACCTTTTAAGTCTCAATATCAACTTCAAACCAATATAAACCATTTTCCAAAATAATGTGTACAAGTCTTAGTAAGAAATCTTACATTTTCATCAACCACAATCCACCAAACTCAATCTCATGTCAATAAGGTTCTTCTACAAACCCACAATCTACAATATTATATAGTATAGTATAAGTCACTTGACTATACTTCACGTAATTCGCATACAAATAACCTAACATAGTTAATGAGCTTTTGACTAATTTTGAAAACGACTCAAAACCAATAGAACACAAAAGTCAACAAAAGTCAAACTGGTCAAGTTTGGTCAACAAAAGTCAAATTGATTTTAACTCTAATATCATCCATATTATTTTCCCACCAACTAACTCCTTCTCCTTCACCCTATACTAACAACAATGCCATACAACCATGACAACAACAACAACAACAATCTTCAACCTACACCAACAACAACCTACACAATAATATGCCAAACAACAAGCTCACCATATACAATCATTCAACTATAATCCGACTTAGGATCAAAACTAACAACTTACAATTAATCCAATATGCTCAAGAATTTCAAAATAACATTTGAACTCATTATAACTATCATAATCTAAACTTTATTTCAACTAATAACCCAAAATAAGAAACTAACAATCAATCTAATATAATAAGAATTCATAGTAATTTCAAAAGTATTAATTTTTGCAAACTAAACTCATCAATATGTTAATTAATCCAAATTACACATAAGAAATAAGTCAATTAAACAAATTGAGCATATTATAGATTTCCCCAAATCAATTTTCTCAAGAACCCTAATTTAACAAAAACCCCAATCCGAAAATCAACACAAAAACTGAAATTAAAACATGGGAATAAGTCTTACTTGGTTAATAGAGTAATGGTAATACGAAAGACTATAAAAAGACCCGAAATTTGTCTCATTTGATCCGGAATTCAACCCGAAAACGTATCCACAAAACCACAAAACCCCTTTTTGTGTTTGAAAGCCGCCCAAAATAGATAATGATGGATGATTACTGGTGGTGTGCAATAGCCCAGCAAGTATGTGACTTAGCTAAACCTTGAATTATAGAGAAATTGGAGTTTGAAGGAAAAATAAAAGAAGGAAGGAGATGGAGATGGAGGTGGAGATGTCGAGTACAATGCTGCGCCAAGTCTGGAGGTAAGGTTTATAAATTTTTAACTTTTGTTTTTTTTCTTCTTTTATTTCTCTCCTTTTCTTTTCTTTTATAGTTTATTTTAACTAAACCTAATGGGTATGGGTATTTAACCTAATCAAATTAGGAATAGGTTTTGACTACTTCTAAGTCAAAGTATGGAAGAAAAATAATTTAATAAAAGACTAACTTAAATTATTTTCATAAAATAATTTAATATAAATATTTACTAACAATATATAAAATACGGGGTGTTACACCTGTAGTTAAGGTCTTTACATATCCATAATAGTTAGAATATCCATGATTTGATTTGGCGTCACATGAGATTCTGATAATTCTTTTACCAAATTAAACTGATTTTTAGTTAGCTTACTTACAATTGCACGACCCTCGTTGAAATCTAGAAGATCATGTTTGTGCGCACCGTGAATGACATACACACTCCATCAATCGCCAACATGTTCCTTTGGTTTGAATCTGACTGGGAATAATCTTTTCTTTGTTCCAATAAAATTCTCCACATCAACTGGTACTCCAGATTTACTTAATCTGTATCATCCGGTTCTCTCACATGTCAGTGTAGCTTTTTTGTTTCCAAAACCTACCTTAACCTTCACCAATTTCTACAACAAACCCACTTGTCGAACCCAAACAATCAACTCTTTTTCGAGCGGGAAAAATAGTCGAAATTATTAATGACTCAGTATAATCTCTGGTCCATTATCGCAAATTTCTTTAATATGAACATCATCCTAAAATTTTGAAATAAAATTATAATAAAACCCTAAACCTAATTACCATGCATATACTGATTAATAAAAAAATGTGAAAACCCAAATTGATCATAATGTTTAATTTACGTAATTTTCACTGCTTCACGTGGATCATATGAAACAACCTAGTAGTTTTCATGTGATATTTATGAAACAAATTATTAGGGTTCATAGGAGGGAAATGATGTACATGGTAAATTTTCAAAAATTGGCACGAAATTTCAACATTCACTTCGTACGATTTGCACAATACCATGATTATGGTTTCGTTCAACTTCCGTGAACCAGTTTTTAAGGTTTCATACAATCTGCATGAAATTGGCATGATCAGTGCATACATATTGCACGAAATAGGGTTAGTGTTTCCTATGGATTAAACGAAACAGAGGAGTGAATTTCGCGCCAATTACACGAAATTAGAAAAAAAGAAACAAAAAGGCACTTACACTTGATTCGGTATCGAATGTGTCAAAATCATCATCCATTGAAGTTGTTATTCAATTGATTGCTATGCTTTCGACACAAAATCAAAAGCTTGTTATCTCTTTAGACGTGGGAGTAGAGGAGAGATAACATATTTTTTTTATAATAAAAGTAAAATAAGGGATTGGGGTTGTGTTAAGTAAAGTGAAGTTGCATTTAGCAATCCCCAAAATTGATTTTCCAAAATCAGCAAACCCAAAACTGAAACTCCACCTACACATCTAATTACCCAAAATTAGTAAATAATAACCTCATTAAGGTGTCCTTTGCTTGAACTCAACCACTTTGACAACCGTCATTGATTTCCTTCACATGAATATTAATAATTATAAACAAGGTCGGTCATTGCAGTGTGCAAGTTTTGCACAGGGTCCGCGTGAAAGAACTCAGGTTTCCAGATTTTATAGTGCTTGCGTCTGGACTAAATTTAAAAATCCTCTATAAAATTTCAGCGATAAAAAATGACATCTATCTTCATGTACTAAGTGGTTAAAGGAATCAAAACTCTCGTGCTTAAGGTCGTGAGCTCGAAGGCTTTTAATGACCTTTTTGTTTTAGCACTTAATCTTTGCCTGCTAAGGCTCTCATTTAGGAAGCTTGTTACTAAATTTAGTTTTCTTTTTCAAGTTATTTCCTTATAAATCTTAGACTCCATTACTCCTGGTTCATAACCTTAAGTTATGTTTTCATTTGTTGCCCCTGCCTTCTTTAAATTGGTAGTTATGATTTTATTTAATTAACAAATGACTTTAAGATACTTCTCTATTTGTTGTTAACAACCATTAGAATAGGTTCAATTGCACATGCTACAATTTAAAGAAAAAAAAAAGAAAGTAATTCTTAACTTATCAACCTTTTTTCTTACTATAATAGATACTCCATTCACCTCACGTAGATTTCTCATATGACAATCCTATATTTGAAGATGAAAGAGTTTGACCATAAATTCAAGAGAAAGACAATGTAAAATAATTTATGACACTAAAATACTTACATAATTTTGAAATACTTTTTTTGAATAATTTTATTATTAAGAAGTTTGTATATAATGCAAAAAGTAAGTTTCTAAAGCATTATCTTAAACGCTATCAAAAATTGAGAAATGTATTTTATGTTTTGAAAATTATTTCTAGTTATGAAGGCCCAAAATTTTTGTTTTAGCACAGGGCTTCCAAATTGTATGGGACGACTCTGATATTAAATAATATATTTAACTAATTTCTCAATTAACATTTATATAAACTAATTTCTCCACACATATAACCAAAAAAAGAACCCAAAACTCCCATATGAAACTCAACAAATTGACAATTGGGTTGCTTCATTCGTTGAACCACCGCCGTCATTGCCACTGCTATGGTTGTTGCTCCTACTTCTATATATAATTATTGTTGACCTGAATTTGAAGTTGAAGAGTGAGGTTATGCTTGAGATGATGATGAAGACGAAATTAGGGTTTGATCATTAGTGAGATCACGCTAGTCATTTGATGGAGTTTTATGAAAGTGTGTATTTATTTGTACTTTGTTGATTTTGGATAATGTTGTTGTTGTGGTGGTCTTGTGAAATAGGTGAGAAAGAAGAACTAAAAGAGCATGGGTGAGTTAGATGATGTTGTTGTTGTGGTAGAAGTGAGGAAGAAGACTATATTAGAAGTTCAAATAGGAAAAACACCTTAGTCAACGTCGAATTCCGGTGGTCAATGCCGGAAAAGAGGCCTCGGGTCTCTTCTCACAATAATTTTTTTTTTGTTTAAGGTTGTCAAAAGCCAAAAAAAATTTAAAAGGTTGTTTCTTACAAAAAACATTATTTTAAGAGGTCATTTCTAACAAAATTGTCCTATAATCTATACCCTCTATTAAAGGGAGTAAGGGGGTACTATTCTAATAAATAGTGGAATGGATCTAAAACATCTGTTTCTACTATTCGTATGAACAGTATAGGAGTTGCTTGCTTTCTCTATTACTATTTTTTCTCTATTAGCGTTTAAATGTTTTACTTTTGAGGCGTGTAGTACCTATCAGATAGGTGGCAACAATGCACATATCAAGTTTAAAAAAAGAGAGAAAGAAAACGTAGGCCCCCCCATCTCAGCTGGCATGCTTATTGTGCTGTGGAGTTAAGTTACTTTCTATGAAGCAAACTGACGACGTTATGTAATAAATTATGTGGCCCAAACGAGAGTAAAAATGTGTGGGTAAGATTTGAAAATGTTAGATTGCATGAATTGAATTGGGGCAAATATGATATTAGGGTTTCTGAGTTGAGGAGAGAGAGAGAGTGAAGTTGGGGAAATTGAAGCATCGGGAATCAATGTAAGTCTAAATTAAGCAATTGATAATATATACGTATAAATAATGCGTATTGTGTGTTACATATTTGTCGAAAATTGAACGACCAATATAAATTTTCCAGTAGCTTGAATGAGCAATGTATAGTTGAGGTAGTTGTAACTTGAATGAGCAATAGATAATGTATCGCCATTAATAATCTACAATGTGATGGAGAAGTAGTTGTTATCTGTTCATTTCCTTTTGTATTGTAGCTGCATTGTACTTGGTATGCATTATTGAAATCAAATTTGGAGATGCGTTCTGTTTGTGTACTAGAGTCATGAGTGAAGTCTGATTTTTACTAATTTAATTATGTACTCAGTGTTTGAAGATGAAGAGGAAGAGGAAGAGGAAGAGGAAGAGGAAGAGGGTGACTCGCAAAAGATTGAAAAAAAGTGAGAAAGAGGACAACCCTATTTCGGAGAGTAGGAGTGTTGGCTTTGAAGGGTTTACCATTTTGGTAAGAATGTATAATCTACTTGTTCATACTGTATTGCATTAGTGAGGAACAAATATTTGGGCATGAACATGCAGGTTAGGGTGTCACTTGAGAAGGTTATGCGCTTGGACCCTGACATATTCAAGGCGTGTCCCTGTTACATATAACACTTTTATCCAAAAATTTCAAATTTAATTATTTGATATGGTATTGTGTGGATTTCTTAGGTGAACTAACAAAGGGGGGAAAAGTGAAAGAAGGGCAGAAGGTTTTGAAGTACCAACTAGAGAATGTAGAAATAAGGTAAGGGCAGTTTTCCATTTGCCATATAAAAGAAATGAAAGAAATCCTATATCTTAGATTGTATACTTTGTTGTATTTACAGCCACCCAATGTGAATTGTCGTGTCGAGAGTTTTGGTAGGATCTGTAATATATTTGATCAGTGTAGGAAGGAATGGGTTAGGCAGATGGGATTTAGTGGATTGTTGTCTCTTGGAGATATGCAATTACCGAAGAATTTGGGTTATTGGTTGATGACAAGGCTGGACCCAATCAAGAGATTGCTGATTGTAGATGGACAAGAATTTAAGTTGTCCCTAAACCAAGTGAGATGAGTTCTTGCTTTGCCGGAGGGTGAGTCTAGTGTTCCTACAAAGGTGGTTGGATCTGAAATGGCTGACAAGGTGGAGGAGGTTAAAAAGAAGTATGTGTTGGATAGTTGTCACACACTTGAGAAGGTTAAAAAGAAGTCATTATCTTTGAAAAGCAGTACATGGAATGTTCCATTCCTTCCACCCCAGAAGGAAGCAATGTTCCATTCCAACCAAAAAAAGCCTCACATAAGTCGCTCCCTTCACAGGTCACCTAGTTGCGGATGGACGAAACTTATAATTCGATCCCCATTATTTATGGAAGCATGCTCAACAGTTTTCCCAAAGTCGAGGATGTTGTTGTTGTGGAGGAGTTGGAAGGAGTTCAACCCCAATCCCTTGAAGTTGGACCATTCCTTGTAGATTGCAGAACATGACGCCCCCTTGTCCAATCGAAGAACTATGTAGGAGGGGAAAGAAGTGTAACAACCTGATTTCTCACATTAGATTAATTACAGCTAAACGCAGCAAAAACCTAATCCGGACTATTACCATCCGTTCATTTGAATCATTTATAAAGATAACTTAGTTACTAAGTTTCTATAGAAAATCCGGAAGAATTCCGTTTGTAATATGGACTGCCCAAAATTTAATTTAAGACTCGCGTCCAAAACATAAACCTGTTTAAATCAGAACCAGCACCCCAAACTCAGATCGCTCTGACTTCTCCATCCAAATCAATTTCTTCAACAATTCTCGCGTAAACCAAAACAAACCAAATTCAAAACAAATCTCAAAATTTGAGGTGTAAATCTCATTCAACTTTTACAAACCAATTGAAAACGAGTTACGAATTTATAAACATCTATCTAATTAGAATTACATTGTAGTCGTCCTCGCCGCGATACAACAATCATGAATAACACGTAAGTTCCGGCATCAAAGTTTCTTCTTTAACCTGTAATATATAGGGTACTGCCACCCACCAAGTGACAGGCCATAGAAATGACAAAACAAACATTTGCCACATCTGCAACGCGCTGAGTACTGAATCCGAAAAACAGTAGAACATGCTTTGGTGGTTTAGTTAAAAACGACTCTCATATAATCGAAGATTATAATTATAACACACACACAAATGCAGTATTCCGTACCATGAGCCCAAGCCATTAAATATATCGTTCCTTAGTCATTGAAACAGTTCAGGTCAAAGTAATGCCAACCTCATTTCATAATCAACAAATCTAGTCAACAATTCGCATTCACTCTACATAAAGATTTTCACATATAAATTACAGAAAGTAACTCGTTGTTAAACTCGTCAAATCCCATTATGATCTATGTGACAAAACACGAAAGAGAGTTTATATTTATATCATTTACACATACAAAGTGGATCCGGGAGTCCCGGCCGACCCACAAACAACGATAGACCCAGGAGTCCCGGCCGATCTATCAACTAAATCTAATTGGCCAATAACCTATAGTGTGCAACCACTCAACTTTAGCTTTTTATGTGACCCGGGAGTCCCGGCCGGCCATACTAAAGCGAGGAAGGTTCGAAATCTTGCCGCATACGGCATTATCATTCTTATGCCTTCCCAAATCCGGCGAAGACAAAACAACAATTCAATCAACAAAAACTAAGATTTACTCATATCTTTCTACTTTCCGTAATTCACAATTTTCATGATTCAACACTTTTGTATTTGATAATAAAATTCAATCATTCTTTCACAATGATCTAACATCGATAAGCTTTCCAGAACACAAACAATTCAAGTAGATATTCCTATGTTTTTCGCAATGATTAAAGCCAACATTCATTTCAAAGCATCACCGTTCATTCCATATATTTTAGTTCATAGCAATTCATAAGTCTCGAATCCCTTTTTGTAACCTAATGATACCAATATAGTCTCTATTATCTAGTATAGTATAACACAATTCATATAATCCACAATTATCCATCATCAAAATCTTTTAAACCAACCTTGAAGGTTCATACGGCGAGCCTATAAAAACTTACCACAACTCCCATAAGCCGACCTCAGCTATCTCATCGACTAATAGGAAACCATATTATTAATCAGTTACTTAAACCCTAAGAGTTATCCCGACCTAACCGCAGTACTATTGACATAAATGAGAGACTTCTCATAATATACGAAAAGAAACTAGTTGATTGACTTACTAATATAACTAGTACTTTTGTAGATTTATTTCTTAACTCCATATTTCTTACTTTATACAACAATAATTATTCTTATACTTTTTATAACTATGATAATCTTTCTTGTGCATATCCTCAAGTAATAACCTTAATCCTCATAAAAGACACGTCATATATTAACGTATCAAGTGATTATATCACAAGATCAGATCTTATTTAAAAGGGTTTAACATCATCAGTATGACCTATTCTAATCACAATTGTAAAATCATGTACCAGATCTCGGGATTTTCTCATTAATATTTGGTAAATATCCAAGCATAATTACAGAGTTCTCACATTAGCTAATGACCCTTGTTTCCTTCAAGATCATAACCACAATTCCCCCTTAAATTGGACTAGGTTCATTTACCTAAGATTTAGTTGATTTACTCCCTAGGTACTGGTATATATTCCAAACTACGGTTTCAGCTTCCATTACTAAGGTTTATCATAGTTACTTAAGACTCTAACTAATTCATTGATTCATTAGACAAAGTAACTCAAAGCATTTCTCTTAATTCTGTCTCAATGATGATGAAAACATTAAGGTTTCTCATTAACAAGACCCCTTTTGCCAATTCGACTTACAACATAAAAATGAATAACCTCATTTTACATTCGTCGACCAATCTTCATTTGTTGATCATACTTAAAGTATAAGCTAGTTTATTATTGTGATACTTAGCTCAAAACACATCCATTCAAAGTAATTAAACACCTCATTATACTCATTGGAAGGAAATATCTTTATAGAATCACTCTTACATCATTTCTATCTAAAATGACTCCTTATTTGCACACTTACACATTTACCTCGAAACCTCTTATTAGTCTAAGTTAAAATTCTCAAACTAGAAGACCCCTAGGCTAGTTTATATTTCACCCATAAATCGTAAGCTCAACCATCATATTTCAAAGTCAATAATCTTTAACCTTTGATCTTCGAAACTTACTAGGTTGACCTTTACCAACCAAATTAAACCACCCAAACTATCAAAATACTAAAAGATAATTGCCTTGTTTCAATACCAAAACGTTAACTTATGAATTATCCCTTATGTATAATTACGTAAACTAATTCATAGCTTCCTCAAACTATTTCTTAATACCCATGGTCTATAAGGAGTATATACATAACCTTAGCTTCATTAAGAAATTTACTTTAGTCTTTAAATTACCTAAACCAATACACATCATCATCCCTCAAATCTCCTGGCTCACAGCTAGTAACTCGTAACTAATAGCTCATAACTTCGATCATATCCCATAATAATTTAAAGGAACTATTATACCCTTTGGGTTACCAATTATATTAACATTTAGTATTCTTTAATCAAGACGACACATTGACAATTATTGAGTTATAAAGTTATACATGTTACTCTATCTCTAGTTTAGTGAATACTCCTACACCAATGTCTGATTCTTGTTTAGTAATCTTATACTGCGTGATTGAAATCATTATACCGACTTATATTTAACTCAAATCATTCTTATTGGAAGTAAGTTACTCACATTAACTAATTTGACAACATTGCAAGTCTATCACTACTCTTCCATTTCCAAAGGTTACGCTATTCCATAATATTCTAACCAACACTAGTAACCTCCAATTTGAATCATTAATTTTCAACATTAGTAAAATTGATACTTGAGACCAATCATCTGTTGAACATAACTCAGAATTTACATCTATATCACGTAGAGATTCAAACTCTAACTTGAGTTCCATTTTCAGAAATGATATCACAATCAAAATCATACTTCATTTTGAGTTCAAATTTCAGACATAAAACACAAATACACAACTTATATAATTTAACTACACAAACAATCAACTCCAATTCATATCTAAATCAAAAATGAAGCATAGATGTTCATCTACCAACTAATCAGAAATATTCAAGCAGCAGTTGTAACTAGGGGTGTTCAAGAAAACCCGACCCGCTAACCCAGTGACCCGAGTAAATTTAGCCGGGTAATTTCGCCAAATTTTAAATTTTAGCGGGCCGGGTACCCGACCCGCTAAAATTGCGAGTTACCGGGTCGGGTAATGGGCCGTTTCATTTGGACTATCGGGTACCCGTTAAATATTTTTTAAAAGTAAAAATTTTAGAAATTGCTGTCTGCTACTCTGCTCTTTTTTTTTTCACTTCACTCAAAATAAAATCCTAGTACTCTCTCCCTGCGCTTAGCTTCTCAATCCTCAATTCCTCACTCAGTCCTCAACTCCGGCTAAATCAAACATCAACCCGACGCCGGGAAGTTACTAGTTACTCCTTTTTAAGATCTTTTTCAATACTTATAATAATGCATAAATGTTTGCAATTGACAATTTTGCTGTATGTAGAAAGATTCTGAATTTTTATTTGTGAGATCAGATTGATGTATGAAAGATTTTTGTGAGTTTGTGATTGTGAGTTTGTGATATGTCAAATTAATGAGTATGCAAAATGCAATTTGTTCTGATAATGAATGAGACGAAGATTAGCAGGGACATGGATGAATTTATGCATGCTGTTGAGTGTTGATGTATGAATTCCAATGGTCATGCTATATTGCTAGCATAGCAATTAGCAGGAGCTTTTATGTTTAAAATGGACATTTAGTCTCACAAATGCAGTAGCTCTTAATTAAAAAAACCAGTAGCTTTTAAAGGTGGCTTGCATGCTTTAATTCGGGTACCCGGGTGACCCGACCCGGAAAAATCGGGTACCCGATTTTCGGGTACCCGACTTTTCTGGCCGGGTCATGGGCCGCCTTAAGAAGTACCCACTTTTTCGGGTACCCGCATTTCCGGGTACCCGAAAAGCCGGGTACCCGATAATGAACACCCCTAGTTGTAACAGCCCGGCCTCCCGAGCTGTTAACTTAACATGCTTAGCAATCTCATACTTCGATGATCATGGAATCCATAATAATAAATAATACTTTAGATGAAACTTACAGCGGAAACAACCTTAAATACACGATCTTGGACCTGTGGGTTATGGGCCCACACAACAATTTCCTTTATATAATACTTCAATTACAGAGTCATTCGATCTCAATCCCAAAATAAAGGAAATAAATTTGAACATAACTCATTGTAACAGACTCCTCGTATCCAAACTTAAATCTCAGGACTTTAACCCATAATATACATCTGAATCATAACTTTGCTCTAGATTCGACTCCGAGCTTCCAACATTAACTCCTGCAAATAAGAAGGAATGGAAAACAAAGAAAACATCCAAAATGAGTGGAAAACTCGTAACTCTTACTTCAGCCCGTTAAAAACATTTTCATTTCAAATCATTTTATCACTTGGAAAGCGATAATCATTCTTGTAAATGTATACGATTGGCATAGCTCAATCCCCTTACACAAATCGCTGGCAAGTACAGGCTTTGGACACAATTTATTTTAGTTTACACTTCACTTATCACTTACACAATACGACCACAACGGTCCATACTATAACCATTTCAATTTATTATTTAGCTCCTCCACCTGTACCTTGCCCACTTTTCATTTCAGTTCACAAACTAGCCAGCCAAAACAAATAATATTCATAATCAACCAAAACACAATTTCAATAACAATAACACATTCATATCTATGGCCATAGTACGAACTACTTCACCAAAATAGAAGTAGAAAACACATGGGCATGAAATAGATTTTGCTGAACATAAAAGTTACCTCAAACGCTTAATTCTTTATTAGATTGATATATGATACTTCGAGAACTCCACAGTTCTATTAGATCTCTTGAAACCCATAATCAATGTCCCAAAACATTCACCTCATAACAAAAACAACAATAGATATCAATAACAATTGTCTACTCTTCACTAGTTTCATACCTCGATAAAATCAAACTTAATATGATTCCTATTACCTCTTAGTACCGAAATAAACATGTCTCACCACTGTAACCTTCCTACAGCTTCCCCCCTGAGTAAGTAAGGTGCTAAGGATTAGTTTAAACAAGCTTTAGAACATGAATAGGTAAGCTAAACACTAGAGGATGCAAAGTTGTACTTACAGCATCCTGTTTGATGTTTCCATGGAGTTTTCTATACCTTCCCAAGGCTTTAAGTCTTGAACAAATAAATATGGATGTCTACAAGAGATCTATGTAAGAAAAAGTAGGTATTTTCGAAGAAACATTGGGTGAAAAGAACCGAAAACCCAAAACTGCTATTTATAGCAGGTAAATGGCGGTACCAATAGGAGAGGGAAACCTCTTCTGGGTAGGTCGGTTTCATGGAGTTTCTACGTGATTCTTGCTTGAGGTGTTAGCTTTATGTGTTGGCTTTCATGTATGAGAAGATCCATGGGAGATCGACACCCATGTAGCTGCTAAGAAGCTTTCATTGAGGATAGGTCTGAACTGAAATTTCAGCTGGCCAGATCTTACTAAGTAAGGAACTTACCCTATTTAGCCACGTAATTCTTGGGAACAAATGACCATTCTAACCTTAAGACATCCCAAGTATGGTGTACATAAAGTTTGGTTAGGTTTTAAGCACGGATTCAACCCCGAAAGGCTCCTTAACTAGAAGTTCTTCGTTACCCGATAAAACGATCTCTATGCGATTTTCACAATCTTAATGAATAAGGTTTTTAAGGACCTTCTAACTTATTTATTGGTTTCCAAAACCTTCTTAACCGATAATAATGGTAGATATTACCCACTTTTGTCCTCGTGTGGTGTTGGAAAGTATTCTAATCTACTTAAAGGGCTAAAACCAATTGAAACCTTAACACATCTAACAATCCAAGTAACTCTCTTCACCTGAAATACTTTAGAATCCTATTTAATTAAATTAATATAATTAGCTTTAAACTCAACCTGCTTAAAATTCAGGCTATTACAGCAGTTTTATAAGAATCTAGATTGTGTTTTGCAATTGACAAACAAACTGATTTAGTACTTCAAAATCTGATTTTAGGGATGGCTATGATCGTGGCGTTCTTGGTGGTTCATCATCCTTTGCAACTTCCCTTCACTCTTTCTAGTGAAACTTAAACCCTAACTCTTGGGTAGTTATCAATTTTCTGAAATTGGGTTAGGGGTTTAATGTATTAAAGGCTCTAACCTCTTTTCCCCCTCTTGCTCGCCGGAAAACTGACCAAGAACGGCCTTAGACGCCGCTAACTCCCTGCCGCTTCTCGACTCCCTTTCTCGATGTCATCCCCTCGTCGTTCTTGTTCGCCTTTGCCATTAATGGCTCACCGGAGCTGAAGTTAGAGCCCCTTGCTCTTCCTTCTTTCCCCCTGTCTCTCTTACTCTCTCTCTCTCTCTCTCTCTCTCTCTCTTCTTCTTCTTCTTCTTCGATTTCCGGTGAACGGGGTGCGTCCCCTGTTCTCTCCTTCTCCCCTTCGTTTCTTTTGTGAAGAGCTAAATCACGCCCACAAAAATACAAAAAACGCCCACAACAAATTAGGTAAAATACCAATTTACCCTTTACAAAACAAAGCCTCTTTCTCTTTTCCCCTTTACCTCTCTTGTTCTCACAAAAAACTGAGCCACCCAGAAACACTACGGCAAGGAAATCGCCACCATCGCACCACAGTCTTCCCTCTGCTATTATCACAGTCCGGCAATGAAGGTGCTACCGTCCCACCACGGCAGCCGGAGTCCGGAGACCTTCGCATCATTCCCCGCTGATGTGCTCCATGGGCGCAAAGAAGATACCGGTTAGACACAAAACAATGAAAGGCGAGGAACCGATTCCTCCTTGGGAGAACCGTTCTTAGTAACCGGTTCCTCCAAGGGAGGACCGGTTCCCTGAAACGATCGTCCCATGGAGGAACCGATTTTTAGGAACGGTTCTCCCATGGAGGAACCGGTTTTTAGGAACGGTTCTCCCATGGAGGAACCGGTTTCTAAGACCGGTTCACTGTGCCGTTTAATTTTTTGCCTTGATTTGAATCTGTGACTATGAGGAGGATATGATTATGATTAATGGTTACTAATTTTTTTCTTTGTTAAGATTGTGATCTTAATGTAGTAATAATTGATCAATGATGTTGGATTTTTCTTGTGTTAGGCAGTGTGGTGAAGTACAACAACTGGTGGTTTTGTTAATTTTAATACCCCCAAGTACAAAAAGATAGGAAAAAAAACACTTACAGTAATATATTACAGATATTTTAGAAGATTTAGTTACTCACAGCAAGTAATACTCTAAATCGAATTGTAAGTGTTCATCAAATTGGTGGTGCTAGATTAATTTTCGTTCTTGTATTTGTTTGCTGATTCAAGTGTGCTTCAGATGTGTAAGTTCATGGAAGAATATAGTTTGTTTAATCGACAAGCCCTTTGAGTTGATCTTTATTTCATGTATCTTTCCTGAATCAATGAAGTATTGGCCTACTGGGTGCAAATGTTTTTTTATCTGGCATCAGCGTGGTAGTGAGTTTTGAAATAGTAGTAATTTGGGTCGTCAATACCTTCTAAGTCTGAATCAGGGTATATTAGTCTTTTAAATTTATAGTGCGGGCGTTTTTTGTATTTTTGTGGGCGCAGTTTAACAATCCCCTTTCTTTTCTTGTTGAAAATAACAGAACTCTTTCCCTTAATCTTACTCTCCTTTTTATTTATATATATAATTCAACTCCTTTTAACATTTATCTATCCGCTCCCTCACACACACATAATAATACTTCATCCGTTTCAAAATAGATGATACATTTGCATAGTGTTTACTATTCATGGTTTAAACTTTAATTAGCTTTGGTGATTTAGATTTTGAAAAAAACATAGTCATATGGGATCTTGATAGATTCGTCTTAATATGTATTTTTTTAATATTTACTTTTTATAATTTTTACTTATTGATAATTATAGATATTAATGTTTAAAATAATGCATTGGCAAGCGTGATAACATGAAATGTGGCATCTATTTTGAAACGGAGGAAGTATATATGTTTACATATAGTTACCTCTCAGAATATTAATTGGATATACAAAAGTATGTTCATATCAAATAAATAATAACACAACTCCTTAAAAGAATTAAAATTGAATTCCATACGTCTTAAAGTAATATCATTAAAATATAACAATATAATTAAGTAAATAAATATCAATAGCTTTTAATAATTATATAATCAAATTCACATCTCATTTTATCAAACACGAAAATTTTATTATATAATCAAGCTAATAATGACAATTATAAATAAATAAAACGTCATTAAAAATAAGGTTATTACACACTACCATCCTTATAAAAAGTTTCGTCCTCGAAACTTGAAAACAATTAAAATTTGAATAAGTATTCGTAGGTGAAAATACAAACAAAACCTTAAATTTAGTCTAAACTCAAAAAGATCACGTCATAAGTGTCACGTGCACTTCATGTGAGACCAAGTGACCGGTTTTTACAAGTTGAAACACGTCATTAGATTATTTGTGGCTCATCTTCCCTAAAGTTGAGATTATATAAGAATAACCCATAATTGGGATTAATCTCGGCGAAACGACCATAGTTGAAATTATTCCAGTTAATTTTTCCTATGTAAAATAGCAACAAGTTCCAAAAACATTAGGAATATATATGTTTAATGAGGTCAACTTTCTCCAAAGGGATGAACTTGCCAAATAAGGAAAGAGAATTTATTTAGAGTGACTATTGAATATTAATTGCATTTGCTTATTCACTCTGATTTTTATTGTTGAAACGTTCCAGTGGCTTTTCCATATAAGAATTTGACTGTTTTGCAATGTGGCTTATGAGAAGTATTTACCTAAAACGATTTATGAAAAGTAAAATTAAAGTGATAAAATGAGTAAAATATTTTTTTCTCCTTTAATAAGAATTTAGCAAATTCATGAAGTTTAATTCTTTTTGCTTACAAACAAACCATAATAATTAAGCACAAGAAAGTAGGAATCCATCGGTTGGCATTAATTCATATTGAGAATGGAGTAATAATAATTAAGTGGTCAGGGGTTCGATTCCTGACTCTTGCGAATGGATAACCAACGTTAAGAGGGGTCTACCCATTAGGTTGACTTCCGTACCCGAGGGAGATTGCCCGTACTATCGGTGTGGGATACTCCTGGCTAACACCAAAAAAAATTAATTCATATTGAAAAATTAAAACCATTAATTATTTGATTTTTTTTGTTTCGAGAGAATTAAAGCATGGCAGCAAAGTCAACATTTAAAGCTATCCTATGGCACTTAAGAAAAGAAATAGTACAAAATTGGGGAGGAATTAAGGATCCATTATGAGAAAAAGCTCACGTAAAAAATTGAAGAAAATAATAACAGGAGGGGTGTTAAGGATCCAACTTTCCCAGACTATGTTCTCTGTCGACTTTGATTATAAGAGCATCTGAGCATGACAATAATAAACATACCCATTTCTTTCTTTGTAAACTGATTTGTACAAGCTCCAAGCCCATTGTTAATGAATCTTCAAGAAAACCTACCTCGTCGTCTCACATCACATGAATTGAACTCGTTCCGAAATAATATTAGTATCATATAACATTAACCTTAAATCTAAAAGAAAGAAATAATATAAATTAAAATTAGGCTAGTATCAATAGTGGAAATCATCTGCAGTTTGATGCTCTATCATACAAGCTCGTAATAAGGATGAAGATAATAAATAACTTGATTAGCTTGAGAAAAATTTAAGAGTGAGATAAGTATTTCATATATTGCTATTAAGAAGTTTTTTGTCATTACACTACATCTAGGGTCACTATTTCCATAAACGATCCACGTAGATCGAGAACATAAGATACATGCAGTAAATGATATAATATATGCATACTATTATAATGTGAATTCGCTTGTGATTGAAAGCCTAGGTCTCACAAGGTAGTAAAAATAGTTTTAGCATTCAATAATATTATTTTGGTTTGTAGTTATCAAACAATTTTCTTGTAATTGGTTTTTGCATTGCATGTGGGAATGATATTTTAAAAGTAAGCACAACACGTAAGATATGTGAAGTTGTCGTTCGGACAAATTATTATAATAAGCATTTGCTTTGTGATTGTGTCCATCTAGGGTCATCACTTCGATAGACGGCCCACGCAGAGTACGTAAGATAAATAAAATAATCCGGTATTTGGCTTTTCATAGTGCCCTTATTACGGGAAACCAACTCCCTAGACGGCCTACGCATAGCAGGTAAGATACATGCAGTAAAAAATATTATATCTTCACATTGTTATAATCATAAGAATTTTCTTTGTCGTTACGCTTCATATAGGGTTACCAATTCGCTAGACAGTCCACACAATATCATATAAGGTATGTAGTAAAATAATGTAATATGTGCAGTTACAATCCCATATATTTAAGACCTACTCATATAATTTTCTATTTATATGCAATCTTTTTTAGATAGACATATAAAGCAACATAGACGAAGCTTGTTTTTTGTTTTATCATACAACCTTGCCTATCTAAGTGTAAGTGTGTTCCTTACTTAATCATATATTATGACAAATTTTGTAACTAACTACAAAAAATAAGATTTTTTAAATATACTCATACAACATGGTTATATTACACATATGTGAACTAATATGATTATAAGAACATGATAAATAAAAAACATACCTATTAGGTTTTGTTGTTTTTTTTGTAGATTGACCCGTTTAAACTTCAAGCCCATTGTTATAAATTGTTCACGACAATCTCGTGAACTCACCTCACATAAATCAAACTCATTCAAGAATAATTTTATTTTCAATATAATATCTATAAAAAAGGTATAATCTAAATCTAACTTAGGTTAATATCAATAGTGATATTGCTAATTGCACATTACTATTACATCGAATTCTCGACACCCGATTTATACAAGCACGTAAGTAAACATGAAAATAATAAATAATCAAATTGATAAGTTTAAGTTAAATTCATGAGTCAACTAAATATTTAATATATTGTTATTAACAAGTTTCTTGTGGCTGATCGCATCTAGGGTCACAACTTCCGTAGTTGGCTAACATAGAAAACGGAAGATAAATCCAATAAAACAATGTAGTATCTCAATAGTGTTACATTGAGAATTTTCTTTGTTAGTGCGCCACAAATAGGGTCATCACTTCAGTACACGGCCCAAGCAGAGCATGTAAGATAAATGAATAAAACAAAGCAATATTCGTTTTGTGATTGCGCCCCACCAAGGGTCATAACTTCCTTAGACAGCCCACACGTAGCACGTAAGATATGTGAAGTCGTCGTTGTAACATCCCGTCCGAAACGAAGAGCAAAAGAGACAATAATGAAATAAATAAAGCACTAGTGGTAGCGGAAATACCACTAAGACGGAGATGCTACTCTAAGGAGTAGAATTAAACTATAAAAATAAGCATAAAACCTCCAAATAAAATAGGTAACTTCCAAAGATCATATATAAAAGGAAATGACGTCCCATACCCTCATTCCAACCAAAGTTCCAAAATACTTTAAAAGATAATCCAAAGAACTTAAAGCAAATAATCCAAAATCCCAAAGACAACTAGAAATCCGAGGTCCAAAACATAGGATAAAACATTAACGGAAAACCACTTAAGTCCTACTAAGAAGCTAGTCCTAATTCCCGACTCATAGTGCTCATCTACTATGACAAGCACCACTTTCTTGCTCACAAAGCCAAAACGCACTTTCCCGGTCCAAACCGTAATAACCCTAAAGAACATCGTCATCTGCAAAATAACAACAACTTCCACAATCAGTGGGGAGTAACTAGCAGTTCTCCCAGTACAAACAGGAATAATTAATAAACTTAAGAAATTAGAAACATACCAAAGAAGTACATCACAAGTAACGTAACCAAAACATGTAAAACATGCTACTACAAAACATTAACACTAAAACATGCGTAAAGAGACAACTAAGTACTCAAACCAAATCATCACACACAAAATCAAATTCACACCAATTCAAAGACAATAGACCATACCGCCTGTTAGTAGACTCATTGGACCATACCGCCCTCAGGATACAAACAAATTCCTAGGACTATACCGCCCTCAGGAAAACAAACAAAGCAACGTATACTCCTCAAGGCATACAAAGGTACTCAAATACTCAACATACGTATACACGCCAAGGTATACAAATCAACCCATAAAACTAACATACGTATACACGTCAAGGTATACATGCGTAACTAAATCCATAAAGCAACACAACAAACATGTTGGGGCGTACAACACAAAAACGTTATCTGAGTTTGGGTACGAAGTCAATTATGACCGAATCACAATATTCCCCATACATAACTCTTGGCTAAGAGATGCTAAGGACAGTATTATCCTCCCCTAATACCAAGGAGTCACTAATGTCGCTCCAACAAGTAGGACTACGACACTTTCGCCCATACAATGCTTCATAAGGAGCCATCTGGATACTAGCATGGTAGCTGTTATTGTAAGAAAACTCTACCAAATTCAACGACTTCAACCAAGACTCTTGAAATTCCAATGCACAAGCACGGAGCACATCTTCTAAAGTCTGAATGGTTCTCTCAGTTTGCCCATCAGTAGCGGCATGAAATGCGGTACTCAACTTCAACTTAGTACCAAAGCCTCTTGTAGAGCAACCCAAAAATGAGACAAGAATCTAGGATCACGGTCAGAAACTATATCTTTCGGAACACCATGCAATCGAATGATTTCATTAGCATAAGCTTCCGCTAATTCTTCCATAGACCAAGTATTCTTCATCGAAATAAACCGTGCTACCTTGGTCAAACGGTCTACTATCACCCATACAACATTCTTACGACCAGCAGCTCTCGGGAAACCCATAACAAAGTCCATCGAGATAGAATCGAACTTCCATGCGGGAATAGGCAATGGTTGTAGCAACCCACCTGGCCTTTGATGCTTGATCTTGACCTTTTGACACACCAAATATCTAGCCACAAATTCAGCCACTTCTCTCTTCATACAAGCCCACCAGAAATGAGCCTTGAGATCTTTGTAAAGCTTATCACCCCCAGGATGAACAGAATAGGGAGTACAATGAGCTTCTTCGAGAATCTTCTTCTTGAGCTCTAAGTCATTAGGCACACACCAACGGCCCATAAATTTCAGACTTCCCTCAGAATCAACTTCAAAATTCTCGGCTCGACCCTGAGCTTTAGCTTTTCAGATCTTCTCTAACTTGGGATCATTCCTTTGCTTCTCTCGCAATTTTTGGAACAAAACATGTTCAACACTCATAGCACAAAGAGTTTATACAGAACCCTGAGGTACAACCTCGATTTCGAGCTTCCGAAACTCGTCACACAAATCCCTCGGCAAGGCTCTAGCCGCACTAAGAGAATGCTTCGACTTACGACTGAGAGCATCAGCAACCACATTAGATTTACCCTCATGATAATCAAGCTGTAGATCATAATCTTTGATAAATTCCAACCACCTTCTCTGTCTCAAATTCAAATCACGCTGATTTAAAATATACTTAAGACTCTTGTGGTCGGTGAACACTTTGCACGGAACTCCATACAAATAGTGTCGCCAAATCTTAAGGGCAAACACCACGACAGCCAACTCTAGATCATGAGTGGGATAATTTCTCTTGTGCACCTTCAACTGTCTAGAGACATAAGCCATAACCTTCCTTTGTTGCATAAGGGCACAACCCAAACCGTGCTTCGATGTGTCACTATAGATCTCAAACTCAACCCTTTCAGTAGGTAAAGTCAGAACTGGAGCAGTAGTGAGACGCTTCTTCAACTCTTGGAATGCCTTCTCATACTCTTCAGACCACAGAAACTTGCTCTCCTTTCTCATCAACTTGGTCAACGGCTGAGCTATCTTTGAGAAATCCTTAACAAACCTCCGATAGTAACCAGCAAGACCTAGGAAACTTCGAATCTCAGAGACATTCCTGGGACTTTCCCATTCTACAACGGCTTTAATCTTAGAAGGATCCACCATAACACCATCTTTGTTGATGACATGGCCTAAAAACGACACCTCCTTAAGCCAGAACTCGCACTTGGAGAACTTTGTGAACCACTTCTGTTTCCTCAAAATATCCAGGATCAATCTCAGATGTTTCTCATGCTCTTCTTCGTTCTTAGAGTACACAAGGATATCATCAATGAAGACAACCACACACGTATCCAAGAACTCATGAAAGGAGTGGTTCATCTGGTCCATGAATACAACAGGAGCATTTGTAAGACCAAAGGGCATAACTATGAATTCATAATGTCCATATCTTTTACGGAAAGCAGTCTTAGGGATATCTTCCTTCTTCACCGGAATTTGATGCTAACCTGACCTTAAATCTATCTTGGAGAAAACTCCAGCACCCTTCAATTGGTCAAACAGATCTTCAATGCGGGGCAAGGGATATCTACTCTTGATACGTTACCTTGTTCAGTTCACGGTAATCAATACAAAGCCGCATAGTCCCATCTTTCTTCTTGACAAACAGAACAGGAGCTCCCCACGGTGAGACACTTGGTCTAATGAATCCCTTATCTATCAGCTCTTGCAACTGAGTCTTCAACTGTAACACCCCGTAGTTTCACTATAAATTTCGCGTGTTAATTTATATGGTTTACATTGTTATTTATAAATCTAAATATAATTTCGTTTATAAAACTATATTCTATTAAATAAATGGTCGTATTTGAAACCGGAAAATATTTCGGTGGACAATGTATTGTGCATACGTACCTTATTTTCAAAATGAGTATAGTCGATGGACGTGTAATTATTTTACGATGTTCATAGTATTTATATTTTGTAAATTTGCTTAGCTTTACCTATTAAGCTAAATTATCTATAAGACTATTAATTTTCATTTAGACCGTTGCTTCTTAATTAACTTGTGTTCCTTGATTTAATTTTAAGTTTTTATTAATTTGTTTAGTTATATCATATTTTATTAAGCTTATATTTTATACGGTACAACTATCTATTACATTACTCCGACAATTTGGTTTTGTAAACTAAGTTATAACTTAATGTTATTTATTTAAAGTTGAGCTTATTTTGATATATGAAAATGTGATCATACATTTTACTTTTACTATTATTATTATTATTATTATGTATAATTTCTGAGTTAGTCTTAGTTAGGCTAATATGTTGATTTAGTTTAATCGTCGTTTTTGCGGACCAGCCATGTAACGAACTTAAGTCCACCACTTTTATTCCAATAGGGCCGAAAGGCTTCGCCATCTAGAGGCTTCTAGAAGACTCCAATAAGTTGTCCATCCTTTGCTTTGTAACCATGAAAGGCTAAGAGTTGTGCCTCTTCATCCCCTCCATTAAACTCCCTCATTATACCCCATAATGATGACTATTAAGCCACCATTAACACTCTCCTTAATAACCCATTAAACCCCTCCCTTTTGCTGTCCATGTAATCAGAAATTCATCCCCTTTCTCTCCCTTTTTGCCTTCCCACACGCAACTCCTCAAGAAAGAAAAAGAAGAGAGAAAGTCTCCGTTTTTCCCCTGCACACCCTCACGAAAATGAAGATCTCTAGAGATCTAACCGTTGGATCATCTTCAAATTTGGACAGCATGTTCTTAACACCTAAACCTTAACTTTGACCGGAGGAATTCTACATCCGAGCCTTAGATCACCGGAAATCGTGGTCGGAACACAACTGACTGTTTTAGAGGACCCTAAAATTGTTTAAAAGGGGAATACTTGTTCAATGGAGGAGAAGTCTTCAAGGGAGAAGAAGGTTTTGATGATCCGCACATTTTCTATGCTATTATATAATGTTTTTCGGCACTCCTCTTGAAGATCAAGGTAACTAGCGTTTTTCTAACACGTTAGGGAATAGGTAGTGATTTTAGGATGTTTAGATGCGCATTAGAGAACTTAGATCCATGTTAGGTGGAACTTGGATGATTGTGTGATTATGGTTTAGTGTAGTATCATGATTTGGAAGGTTGTGTTGTGGTATTTCCATGAGTGAATGTGTGGTTATGTTCATGTTGTTAGTTCTTGTTAGTCGATTTGTCAAGTTTGATGTTTTGTTGTTATGTTGATTAGAGTAACTTGATTAATTGTTGGAGTTTGAGTTTTGGTTGTTGATGATGCTTAGTATCATGCTAGGGTGTTGTCTTGGATGAATATGGGTGTGTGTTGTTGTTGGATTTTGTGGCTTGAGACTTGGAGGTATGCTTTGTGGACGAAGCAAGGCGTACGAGCACAGCCGCAGGCCACGAGCAGTGGCAGCTCGCGACTCGCGATGTCTTGGTCGCGTCCCGCGACCACCGTCGCACCCCGCGACCACCGTCGCACCCCGCGATCGTCTTCTGTTTCCAGCTTGCTCGATTTCGTCTTTTGGTCTATTTATGTTTACAACATGTTCTTTTGTCGTTTAAGCTTTATTTTGGTTATTAGAGAGCATGGCTAAGGATGTTTTGTTGGTTTTTAAGTACTTTTGTAAAGAGTTGGGTTGGGTTATGTTTGGGTAGTTTGGGTACCGTCATTTTTTCTTTGAAGCATGTTGGGGTGTGATGAGTGAGTTGTCGACGTGGTTATGCTCGGGGGAAGAATTACACTGCCCTTAGCATATCTTCGCCAAGAGTTATGTACGGAAAATATTATGAGTTATCGTAATAGCTTTCGTACCCAAACTCAGATGACGATTGGTTGATTTTGTGTATAGCATGAGTATGTGTTTGAGTGTGTCTTCCTTTGGTGTGTTATGTGATTGTAAGTCTTGGTTGTGGATGCTTTGATGTTGTGTTCGATAACCTTGGGCGGCATGGTCCAAAGGTTCACTCACGAGCGGCATGGTTCGTTGAGTATGCCATTCGGTAAGGGCGGCATGGTCCTCGAATGTGCATTGCTATTCGGTAAGGGCGGCATGGTCCTCGAATAAGCATATGTATTCTCATGGGCGGCATGGTCTATTGAGTCTACCGGCAGGCAGCATGGTCTGTTTTTGGTTACTTAACCTTGGGCAGCATGGTCCATAGGTACGGAAGTTATTCGGTACGGACGACATGGTCCTCGAATGCGTCGTTGCATTCCGGAAAGGGCGGGATGGTCCTCGGATATGCAAGGGTGGGCCCTTGGGAGGCATGGTCCATTGGGTCTATCTGGCAGACGGCATGGTCTGTTTGGTTGAATTGGATGTATGTATTTTTTGTTGTGATTTGTGCTTTGTGATTGGGTGATTTTTCTTCTATTTCATTTCCGTTGTAGTAGCATGTTTAGAGTTGGTTTTGAGCATGTTTATCCTGTTGTTTGTGTTGTCTTAACGTTGTTTCTAGCTTCTTTAAGCTTATTACTTGTTTCCTATATTGGGCTGGGAGAACTGCTAGTTACTCTCCACTGATTGTGGAAGTTGTTGATATATTTGCAGATGCCGATGCAGTTTAGAGTTGTTACGGTTTGGACTAGGATTGTGCGACTTAACCGTGTGAGCTTGGATGTAGTCTTGGTAGTTGTGGACGAGCATTATAGCTCGGGGATTAGGACTAGCTTCATAGTTGGTCTTAAGTAGTGGTTTTAGTTCTTTTAGACAGTTGTTGACTCTTTGGATTTCGGCCATGTTTTGAGCCACAGTCTTAGTTTTGGATTCGTTACTAGACTTGTTCTTTGGATCTTTTGGTTAAGGTTGAGGGTGTGGGACCTCAATCCTTTTTATATAATATTTCAGGTTTTGTCGTCTTTTACTTCTTTTGTTAAAGCTTAGTATTGGTTTATCTCCGCTTTAGTAGTGGCATACCAGTCTTGATGGTATTTCCGCTACCATCAGTCTCTCTCTTAACCTTTCCTCAGTTGGTTTTGGACGGGATGTTACATCAACTCTTTTAATTCAGCATGCGCCATTCTATAGGGGGCCTTAGACAGAGGAGAAGTACCAGGAGTGAGGTCAATGCTAAACTCAACATCTCCCTCGGGAGGGATACCTGGTAACTCATCAGGAAAGACGTTCGGATACTCACGGACAATAGGAATGTCTTCTAACTTTGCATTTCGACGTCGACAACTCAAACACAGGCCCACAATAACAACAAACCGTCAACTAGCAAAACTACCCAACTAACTAGGGTATGTTCCTTAAAGAAAATAACACCAACAAAACTTAACATGCTCAATATACTCACATAAGGCCAATACCATACAAAAGAACATGCTGTAAACCAAAAAGGGAATCAACACAAAAACGTACACAAGCACGGCAGCAGCAGGTCGCGACCAGCGACGACGGTCGAGAGGGGCGACCTGGCTGTCGCGAGTCGCGAGCAGAAACTGCTCGTGGCTTGCGGCAGCTCTCGTCGTCTCTTGCCTCGTCCCTTTTGGTGCACAACTTGACTCCATACCACAAGTAAACACGCAAGGCACATCCTAGCATGACACTATACACCAATAATATCCCAAACTCAACTCTAAAGGTTAAATCAAACCACAACAATCAACATAACCACCAAAATTCAACAACTCAACGACATCAAAACTCAAACCAACCACGGAAACACAACAACATGCTCCATACGTAGAAAGTACCATAAAAACAACACCCTAAACATGATACTACACTAAACTACAAGCATACAATCACCTAAGTTCCTCTAACGCGATTCTAACAACCTAAGTTCAAAAATCTATTCCTATCGAACTAGAAAAACGCTAGTTACCTTGATCTTCGCGTGGGAATTAGTGGAACGCTTCAACCGTAGTCTAAAAACCTTGAGCAAAGTCACCACCTTCGTCTACTACGATCACAACGGCAAAGAACTTCAACAATAGCTTGAAAATCGGTACAAAAATGCCTTGAAACCAAGTAGTAAAACTGATTTTTGGAAGAGAAAATGTGAAGGAAGCAAGGAAGCTTTTCCACTCTTTCTTTCTTGAGTGGGGCGTGTGAATGAGGGATGGAAAAGGGGGTTTCAAAAGCTGATTTTAATCACAGCAAAGGTGAGTGAAGAGATGGTGTTTAATGGAGGCTTAATGGACTCATAATGGCCATGAATAAGGGGCATAATGGGGGCGAGTGAAAGGACGCAACTAATGATCGTATTAATGTTACAAAAAGGATGTCATGGCTGTCCAAAGACTCCTCGAAAACTCACGTAAACCAGATTTTCGGACCTCTAAGCTAAATAGCAAAACGTGCGCAAACACTAGTACAATGCACGTTTCAAAAATAAAGTACAACGCTTAAAATAAATATTTTAAATAAATATTTTTATAAATAAAAAAAATTATAATTACCAACGTAGTATATATACACATTTACCAAGCTATCACATTATACGATTCGCACATAAACGAGCGCTACATTGCCCGTTAAAGAAATTGACCCAAATATAAGCATTGCTCGTATACTTCACAATGCCACACTTAAATTCACAAATAAAATATATAAATATTTTCGAAATAAAATTTAGACATATAATATAATTTTTTTTTTAACGGAAAATATATACAAAACATAAATTACCGTCTAACATAGTAATAATAAACGCGCGAAATTTTCACGAAAATTCGTGGTGTTACAGTCGTACCCACATATTGTTATAATAAGTACTATTTTGTGATTTTAGGATTATAACTTCCCTAGACGGCCCACGCAGAGCACGTAAGATAAATAAAATAAAATAAAACAGTTGTCATAGTGCCCCAACTAGGATCACCAATTCCCTAGACTGCCCACGCAGAGCACGTAAGATAAATGAAATAAAATAAAACATTATTTGGCTTTGTCATGGCGCCCCAACTCGTGTCACCAATTTCCTAGACGGCCCACGCCTAGCATGTAAGATAAATGCAGTAATTAACGTTATATCGTCACAATGTTATAAAAATAAGAATTTTCTTTGTCATCATGTTTCATCTAGGATTACCAATTCCCTAAAGCCCACGCATATTACATAAGATATGTAATAAAATTATGTAACATCATGTTTAGTACAATAGTTACAATCCCCTGTTTTGTATAACAACACATATGATTTTTTATTTATATGCAGTATTTTTTAGATAGACATAAGAACCAACATAGTTATTAGAAGCTTGTTTTTTATTTGTCTTACAACTTTTTCTATATGAGTGTAAGTGTGTTCCTTACTTAATAATATATTAGAAAAATTTGCACAAAATCACCTTAACTTATAACTAATTTAGAAACTCCCACCATTATAAATTTTTTTTTTTAAATTTCCACCTAAAGTTTTCAAAACGTTTATAAACTCCTACCACTTAACAGATTTTCCCAAACTCTGTTAATAGTGGGGCCCACTTCATTTTTTTTAATTCATTTTTTCCCTCCAACCCATTCATCTCTTTCCCTTCTCTTTCACTCTGCTACCAATTCCTAAACCTAGATTTTGTTTCCCTCCAACCCACTTAACATAAATTCCAAAATCCCTATTTACTTGGGGTTTTAAGCTTCAAATTCCTAAATCCAGATCTTGTTTCTTCCTTTATACACAACATCTAACTCTTTTCTTCAAAACCCACAAACTTCATTCTTTATTTTGCCACCATGTTTCTTTTGCCCCCTTCTGAGTTTTCTCTATTCCTCTTAACATAGCCAAGAAAATCATTTTATCCTCCTGAAAGACTTACAACTTAACCATTTTTTCTTTGTGGGTTTCCTCCAAGATTCACAAGAACACCATGAAATGAAGTACAAACACAAGTTTGGGAAAAAAATGAATAAAAAATTGAAGTGGGCCCCACCATTAACATAGGTTGGGAAAATATGTTAAGTGGTAGGAGTTTATTAACGTTTTGAAAAGTTTAGGTGGAAATTTAGGAAAAGAATTCATAAAGTTGGGAGTTTCTAAATTAGTGATAAGTTAAGGTGGTTTTGTGCAAATTTTCCAATATATTATGACAAACGTTGTAACTAAGTAGAAAAATTAAGAGTTTTTATATACTCATACAACATGTTCTATTACACATAGGTGAACTAATATGATTATAAGAACATGATAAATACAAACGAACCCATTAAGTTTTGTTGTTTCTTTGTAAATTGACCCGTTTAAACTTCAAGCCATTGTTAATGGTACATTACTATCATAACTAATTAAATTGATTAGGTTAAGTTAAATTCATGAGTCGACTAAAAATTGGAAATAAGTACCTAGATATAACCTGTTTTTGGAAATTAATACCTAGGTTCGTTTTTATTATATATAAATACCAAACTTGTTTCAATTTTTTTAAATCAATACCAACTAGCATATTAGCCCAAAATTCAAGGAACTTGACCAACTATAACAGATAGATTGCACATGGTAGTAGGAGAAATGAATGAATTTAAGGATAATTATATATAGTTGATGTTGTGAGACCTTCTAACATGGAATCGTTTTTAAAATTAGTCAAATTCCGGCAAATTTTTGGGATGATCCATTAGTTGGTATTAATTTAAAAAGAAATGAAGCAAGTGTGATATTTAGATATAATAAAAAAGAACATAGGTATTTATTTCAAAAAAGAGGTTAAACCTAGGCATTTATTACTACTAATTTATATTGCTATTAAGAAGTTTCTTTGTGATTGATCCCCATATAGGGCCACAACTTCATAGTTGGCTAACTTAGAGAACGAAAGATAAATCTAATAAAACAATGTAGTATCTCAACACTGTTATATTGAGAATTTGGTTTATGATTGCGCCACATTTAGGGTCATCACTTCCCTAGACGGCCCAAGCATTGTGTGCAAGATAAAGGAAATAAAATAAAGTAGTATTTGTTTTGTGATTGCTCCCCATGTACGGTCATAAATTCCCTAGACGGCGTACGCACAGCACGTACGATATATGAAGTTGAGGTACCCACCAATTGTTATAATAAGTGATTGTTTTGTGATTATGCTCCATTTAGGGTCATCACTTCCCTAGACGGCCTACAAAGAGCACATAAGATAAATGAAATAAAAATAAAGCAATACTTGTTTTGTAATTTTGCCTCGTCTAGGGTCATAACTTTCCTAGATGGCCCACGCAGAGCAAGTAAGATAAACAAAATATAAAACAGTAACCCCTTCGTCCCATATTAGCAATGCAATACAGCTTTAGGAATGTTGTTTGACTAACTTATTTTATTGAGTGTAATTAATTATTGGTATTTGTTTTAGTACATAAAGTACATGTTGGTGGGCATATCATAGGGATTTGAAGGTGGGTGAGGCTATTAAATTAATTATATGTGGGATCCATTAATATTAAAAAATAATATTTCTATTGCGCTCTCATGCCATTTATAGAAGTGTATCAACTAATGTTGGACGGACGAATCAAGGAAGTGTATCATCTAACATGGGGCGGAGGGAGTATTTGTCTATGTCATAACGCCCCTACTAGGGTCACCTATTCTCTAGACGACCTACGCTTAGCACGTAAGATAAATGTGGTAATATAATCTTATATCTTCACACTATTATAATAAGGAAAAATTGTTAGAAAATACCAAGGTTATAACACTTTTTCAAAATAGATACCAAAGAGTTGCGAAATGTGAAATAAATACCAACAAGTTATGTTTTTCTTAGAATTCTTACCAACTAACAAGTATCCGTCTATTTTTCGTCACTTTCCTACCCAAATTTAACTCACCTTAGATTTTCTATTGTTCAGAGATGAAGTTGAATGGATATCTGTTAGTTGGTATGGATTTCTAAGACGGAAAAAAGACGAATATTTGTTATTTGGTATGGATTTCTAAGAAAAACATAACTTGCTATTATTTATTCTACATTTTTCTTCTCCTTGGTATATATTTTGAAAAGGTGCTAAAACCTTGGTATTTTCTGACAATTTTTCCTTATAATAATAAGTATTTTCTTTGTCATTGTGCTTCATCTAGAGTTACTAATTCCCTAGACAGCCCAAACATATTACATCAGATATGTAGTAAATTAATGTAATATCTTGTTTAGTACAGCACTTACAATCCCATGTATTTATGACCTATCCATATAATTTTTTATTTATATGCAGTATATTTTAGACAGACAATAAAGCAGCATAGTCATAAGAAGCTTGATGTTTGATTTATCTTACCACTATTCATATATAAGTGTAAGTGTTCCTTACTTAAACATATATTATGACAAATTTTGTAACGAACTTGAATTTTTTTTTTATATACTAATACAACATGGTTCTATTACACAAATGTGAACTAATATGATAATAAGAACATGATAAATGAAAAACATGCCTATTAGGTTTTGTTGTTTCTTAGTAAATTTATCTGTTTAAACTTTAAGCCCATTATTAAAAGTTGTTCATGCAAATCACGTGAACTCACCTCACATAAATCAAAACTGTTCAAGAATAATCTTAGTTTCAATACATTTTAAATGTAAAAAATGTATAATCTAAATATAAATTAGATTAATATCAATAGTGATATTGTTAATGGCACATAACTATCATATATGATTTTTGACACCTTATTTGTACAAGCACGTAAATAGGTATGAAAATAATAACTGATTAAATTAATTAGTTTAAGTTAAATTCATGAGTCGACTAAATATTTAATATATCGTTATTAAGACGTTTCTTTGTTATTGATCCCCATATAGGGTCACAACTTCCCTACTAGGCTAGCATAGAGAACGGAAAATAAATCCAGAAAAACAATGTAATATCTCAATAGTGTTACATTGAGAATTTGCTTTGTGATTGCGCAACATTTACGATCATCACTTCCCTCAACGGCCAAGCGGAGCATGTAAGATAAATGAAATAAAATAAAGCAAAATTTGTTTTGTGATTGCGCCTCATCTAGGGTCATAACTTCCCTAGACGGTCTACGCAGAGCACGTAAGATATGTGAAGTAACCACAAAATGTTATAATAAGTACTTGTTTTGTAATTGCGCCCCATCTAGGGTCATCAACTACCTAGACGGCCCACGCAAAGCACGTAAGATTAATGAAATAAAAAATAATAATACTTCCTTCGTATCGTTTTAGTTGCTACACTTTCCAAAAAAGGAAATTTCTTTTTTAGTTGCTTCACTTTCTTTATTTGGCTTTTCCTTCTCTCTATCTCTCTCCTACCTCATGTGCCCCCTCTTTTTTTCCTCTCCACCACTCTCACATTAAAAAAGTGCATTGGAAACTGGGAAAAAAAAGTGTAGCAACTAAATTGATACGGAGGAAGTACTTGTTTTGTGATTTTCCGCATCTAGAGTCGTAACATCCCTAGACGGCTCATGCAGAGCAAGTAAAATATATGAAATAAAAGAAAACTATATTTGGCTTTGTCAGAACACCCAACTAGGCAACCAATTCCGTAGACGGCCTATGCATATCAAGTAAGATAAATGCAGTAAAATGTTATATCTTCACATTGTTAGAATAACAAAAAATTTCTTTTCCATTACGCTTCATCTAGGGTTACCAATTATCTAGACAACCCGCACATATTACATAAGATATGTGTTAAAATTATGTAATACCGCGTTTGGTACAACAGTTAAAATCCCATGTGTATAAGCCCTACCAATATAATTTTTTTATCTATATGTAGTCTTTTTCACATAGACATATAAAGCGACATAGTCATCAAAAGCTTGTTTTTTCTTTTAGCTCAAAACTTTTCGTATATGAGTGTTAGTGTGTTCCTTACTTAATCATATATTATGATAAATTTTGTAACTAACTAGAAAAATTAAGTTTTTTTTATGTGAACTACTATGATTACAAGATCATGATTAATAAAAAAAACATACCTATAGGTTTTTTTTATTTCTTTGTATTTTGACTCGTTTAAACTTAAAGCTTGTTGTCACATAATCTCGTGAACTCACCTCACATAAATCAAACCCGTTCAAGAATAATACTCCCTCCGTTCCCAAATGTTGTTCCCATTTGGAATCGGGGAGAGAATTAAGAAAATTGAATCTTAGTATAATATTATTTAAAGATTGCATGTTTTTGGGTTAGTTATTGAATATTTTATCTTACCAAAGCATAATAAATATAAAAGAAACACTTGATGTAAGGACAACACTGATTACTATGCAAAACAACCAATAAGATTGAGAGTGTATAAGAAAATATGTTGACTTTATGTAAGTTAAATTTAGAAAGATTCCAAATGGGAACAGCTTAAAGGAACACTAATTAGGGAAATGGGAATAACATTAGGGAACGGATGGAGTATTAGATATTGTCAATATAACAAATGTATAATCTAAACATAACTTAGGTTAATATCAATAGTGATATTGTTAATAGCACATTACTATCGTATTTGATTTTCGACAACCTATTTGAGTCGTCTTAGTAATTAATATAATGTAATTAACAAGTTTCTTTGTGATTGATCCCCATCTAGGGTCACAAGTTCCCTAGTTGGCTAACACAGAGAAAAGAAGATAAATCTAATAAAACAATGTAGTATCTCAACACTGTTACATTGAGAATTTGGTTTATGATTGCGCCACATTTAGGTTCGTCACTTACCTAGACGGCCAAAGCATTGCATGCAATATAAAGAAGATAAAATAAAGTAGTATTTGTTTTGTGATTGCGCCCTATCTAGGGTCATAACTTCCCTAAACGGCCCACGTAGAGCAATAAATGAAATAAAGTAAAACACTATTTGGCTTTGTCATAGAGCCCCGACTAGGGTCACCAATTCCCTTGACAGCCCACGCGCAGCATGCAAGATAAATGTACTTATATAATGTTATATCTTCACACTGTTATAATAATAAGAATTTTCTTTGTCATTACGCTTCATCTAAGGTTACCAATTCCCTAGACAACCCACACATATTTCATAAGATATGTAGTAAAATTATGTATATCGTGTTCAGTACAACATATACAATCCCATGTATTTAAGACCTATCCACATAATTCTTCATTTATATGCAGTCTTTTTTAGATAGACATATAAAGCAACAAAGTCATTAGAAACTTGTTTTTTTGATTTACCTTAGATTTTTTCCTATATGAGTGTAAGTGTGTTCCTTACTGAATCATATATCATGACAAATTTTGTAACTAAGTAGGAAAAATAAGATTTTTTATATACTCATACAACATGGTTCTATTAAACATATGTGAACTAATATGATTACTTGATAAAAAAAAATACCTATTAGCTTTTGTTCTTTGTAAATTGACTCGTTTAAACTACAAGCCCATTGTTAACAATTGTTCACGGAAATCCCTTGAACTCACCCCACATAAATCAAACTCGTTCAAGAATAATATTAGTTTCAATATAATGTCAATATAACAAAGGTATAATCTAAATATAAATTAGGTTATTATCAATAGTGATATTGTTAATGGCACATTACTATTAAATCTGATTTTCGACACCCTATATATATACAAGCACGTAAGTCGGCATGAAAATAATAAATAATTACATTAATTGGTTTAAATTAAATTCATGAGGCAGCTAATTATTTAATATATTGTTATTAAGAAGTTCTTTATAATTGATCCCCCTCTAGAGTCTACATGAACACAATAGCATCTTTAACAACTTACATTCATTCGCATACATTCTTAAATTATCATGACCCAAATAACCTAATACACATATACCTATTTTTAACTAATACAATAGAACATACCAAATTGGGTCAAATCAAAGTGAAGCACCATATAGTAATTTAGCTAATCACTTCTGTATCAGGCATGACACCTATAACGGTCATCAGGTTAACCTCTTCATATTGCAGATTATATTGAATCTCATCAGGGGTATTGTCACATTCCAAATAAGTGACAAGGTTTTTCCAGTTATTTGAGGCAACGCACGTGACAAACAGGCTTCCTCAGGTGAGACTAGGTTTTGTCTCACCATTTTAGAAGTTGTGAAAAATGAAGCCAATTGTTAATTAATTTCGAGTTTTCGGATGTGTGTGTTGTGCTTTTGTTCTCGAATGCCTCCACACAAGTTGGACAAGAAGGCAATTCGATGTATCTTTGTGGGATACGATGATCAAAGAAGGGGTTGGAGACTTTTTCTACTGATGTGTGCTATAGGTGAGGTAGGGGCTTAAACTTTTTCACCCTTGACATTTATTAAGCTGCCAACTTTAGCAAATATCGAGAGGAGGAGTAGGTCGTGCAATTTAACATTATTTCCAAAAAAACAAAACTTTGGATTTACCAACACTTGCATTAAGTAAGATGCTTTCCTTTTCATATCAACATATCATACAAGTAAGTGATCCAGCACTTTAGAAAAGAATATATACAAAAGAAACAGGACAACAATAAGTGTATAAAACATTTTAGTGCATCATATCCAATCCCTCCTCAACAAACTCAACATTGACATAGCTTACTCCCTATCCAAACTCAACAAAATAAGTAAAATTTTCACTTAAACAACAGAAGGACCTCAAAGTTTTAAATGCATAGAATGCAAATAATTCGGTGATATAATTAAGTAGACAAGCCAATCATTAGCGTTTTGTAATAAAAACCTTGGATAAAAACATCAAAATCTCTCAAAGCCTACTCAAGAAGCATCCAACTCGCCAAGAAATCTAACCTCAAAAAAGTAAAATTGTCCGAGAAATCCAATTGTTACATACTTTCAAACGAAGATTACATATAAAATTCTAGAAATGAACAATGCAAATTCCACCTTAACACAACATACAAATCTCAGACCCTATCATAACATGAACAAATTAGCAACGTTAACAACTTACATTCACTCACATATTCTCTTAAAATCTCAGAATGCAAATAACCTAAGACACATCTAACCAAAATAAAACTAATACAAATACAGCAGAACATACAAAATAAAGACCCGAATTTAAAACACACAAAATCGAAATCAAATAAAAATAAGAGAGAAAAAGAAGAAAAAACATAGTTTGACCTGCATGAGGGAGGGAGAGACAAACACTCAGTAAGAAAACGAAGAGGATAATGAGTTACCATTGAAGCAGATAGAGAAGAAGAGAGAATGTAAAAGTGCTGTGAAAACTCGCAAATTTCCATGGCCTTTGAGCGTGGAGCCGTGGAGGGAGAATGTAAAATAGCTTTTTATGATTTTTCCCTCTCTCTCTCTAGCATGCTTACAGTTTCAGCTTGTCTGCTTCTTGAAAGTAATCAGCATATCAAGTTAAATTAGAAATAAAAAGTGATAATAAGAAGAGAGAGAAAAAAGAATCTTAGCCCTTGGACACTTTATCTACAAAGATAGAGCATCTTGGACACTTCACCTTCAAGAATACGGCTGTGCAAAGAAAAAGGGAGCACTTCTAGAGCAATAATTCTTAATTATTGTACTCTTTTTTTGAACCGTATATTACATTTTCTAGAAAAGTTCATGCATACCTTCGAATGTAGATGACCATAACTTTTTCAAGACATGTAGATTGTATTGTGTCAATAACATACCTATCAGTGGCGGATCTTGACGTATTTTCGTATGAAAGACTAAGACAAGTACATCTTGAAAACAACCCACCTTAAAAACTTACAAGGTGGCCTTAGAAACTCATGCCATATTCTATGGTTAGAAAGATAGCTTCCAATCTTCTCTATATTGGTCACTGTACTTGTAGGAGAAAGTGGAGAACCCAATTCCTGACTTTTTGATACAAGGCTAGTAATTATGTTTATGAAGCACCATTCTTTCTTTGCAGTTTTCACCTGTCATATATCAGTCAGATACAAGGCTAGTGATTATGTTTATGAACAAAATAATATATATTGGTTGAAAAATAATCTATGAGTAACAGTTATACTAAGAGCTTGCATGATTTAAAATGAAGTCCTTGAAGTAGAAAAGAAGTGAGTGACAGAGTAAATGTAAAGCATTGTTGTAAACAAGAAAAGGAACCGCATTAAAAAGAAAATGCAGTAGTAAAAGGTATTGGTGGTAGTCTCACTCATTAAACAAAGCTAAAGTAAAGAAATAATAGAATTTTCCAGAGAAAGTATTTTGCCTTTTTTTTGTGGTATTCAACTCAAAGATAACTACTCATTAACGGCTTACAATAACAAAGTTAATGCTAACAAATAGAAAACAACTACTACCTCCGTTTTTTTTAATATGTATGTTTGCTTTAGCGCGCGGACCAAGGAAAAATTGCAAAAATAAGAGAGAACTTTAGTAAAAGTAAGGAAAAAGTGAAAAAGGTAAAGATAAGGAAATAAAAAGTAGGAGAGAAGTGTACAATTAGGTGGGCCAACCTTCCATTTATGGGAAAAGGTAGAAAGATACATATTAAAAAAAACATCTCAAAATAGTAAAATGTGCATATTAAAAAAACGGAGGGAGTATTACTTAGTGGGAAAAAACGTGATCCATGATTTCCCACTAAGTAGTACTCCTTCGTTTTTTTTAATATGCACATTTTACCATTTGGGATTTTTTAATTTGTATCTTTCTACCTTTTCCCATAAATGAAAGGTTGATCCACCTAATTATTACATTTCTCTCCTACTTTTTATTCCTTCTCTCTACCTTTTTCACTTTTACCTTACTTTTACTAACCTTCTCTCTTACTTTTGCACTTTTCCTTGGTCTGCGCGCAAAATTAAACATACATATTAAAAAAATGGAGGTAATATTTGTCTTATAGAAGTATTTTTGAAGTTTAAATTTTTACAAATAATTTTCTTGCACATATATATGGACAAAATTAATAAAAGGAAAAATAAACTTGGTTCACGCTTA
The DNA here is from genome assembly GCA_947645195.1 of Patellifolia procumbens. NCBI lineage: Eukaryota > Viridiplantae > Streptophyta > Magnoliopsida > Caryophyllales > Amaranthaceae > Patellifolia > Patellifolia procumbens. The sequence continues at coordinate 10,413,956 of CANSGD010000193.1, forward strand.
GGGTGCGTTTTCTTCATCTTAAGAAATAAGTTCTAAGTTCGAAAACCTTACAAAATGATCTTTAATAAATTCCATATAAGTTCAATTAAGATAAGTTCAGGAAAAATAAGATGAAGAGAACATACCCTTATTATGACCTATTCCTTAATAAATCATCTTTTATATTTCCTTAATTATATCTTTAGTGATAATACACAAATTTTTTGATACTGTTTCCAATTACAAGTATCAAAAATAATAAATTAATTTTCAAAAAAGGCCAATAAAAATATTTCTAACTTCAAAATCTGTATAAAGTAATTCCAATTAAAAACTAAGGGAAAAAGTTATATGCACAATGTAAGATGGGCATGATGAGAAGAAGAAAAAAGGGAAAAAGTGAAAGTCGGCCTATCAAGTATCAACCATGAGACAATCTTGAAAAAGATTTGGAGTATGTTGGATATAACACTAGAACCATTAACTTGGAAGCTTACATTAGAGCCTTGAAGCCACCTCCGTACCACTATTCGCACACTTGATGTTTTGATTCATTCTACATTACGAATTTTTTAGTTATGAGGCCCTTGTAGCATTGGGCCATGAGCGGTCGCCTCATATGGATTACCCCCAGGGCTAGGCAAGTATGAAGTCAAGATTTTATGTCCGTACTATATATTGTAGATAGCGATGAATACTTTAGTTGTAGATTTTCTTTATTATTGTTAAATACGTCAATTATAATAGTGCTAGTTTTGTTTCTTCAGCGATATAGAAAATATATATTCTTCTCTATTTTTTTTCTCTCATTCTTGGGCAATAATTAACAATGTTCTAAATCTGTGTCTTTGTAATATACTTAAGAGATGTATTATATATTCCTGAAGGTTGATTGCTAAGAAGTCGTAATTTATAGCATGATAACTTCAACTTCAGGGTAGTATTAATTTCATGTCACGATTATCAGATAAATTAACTTGTAATAGATTAGTTTTGTTCCTATGAGTTTGATTTGGAGAGTCAAGAATGGTGGTCGTATTAATATTTTCTGGACCCATGGTTAGCTAAAATTTAAGTGTATTATGTATATACTCTTTCACATTGACGAATATATTACTAAAATGAGCATTATATATTTCAAGTGAGAAATACATCTTAAAATAAATACCAAATAGAGTAATCGGTTATAATATAAGTAAATGAGCAATATTGTTTTTGAATGAGCAAATAGATTATACTTGAACTTGAAAAATAACTAAATGAGCATCGTAACTTTCAAATGAGCATAACTTTTAAATGAGCAATATAACTTTTAAATGAGCAATAATATATTTCTTTTTAAAAAATAGGATTAATAAAAAATGAGTTGAAGGAGGAAAAAAAAACAACAAAAGAGTGATAGAGGGGGGATTCGAACCCACGACCCTCTAACACGGAGAGAGTAGTAGAGGCCCAACCACTGAGGTAGCTTCCATTTTGTGATGTAAATGGAAGGAAAGAGTATAAGATTCAAAGCTGCTGGGCCTGGTGCACCATGCGCACGGTGCACTCGAGTGCATGATGAATGATCTCAAATTCGGATTATGAGAACATACACTTTTCAATTTTATTTGTACAAATTGTTAGGCTTGATTTATGACACTCTCTCTTTATTTATCCAATTTTATCCATGTTCAATTTTCCCATTGACGATTTAACTAATTTTATCCATGTTTAATTTTGCCCTTGATTCATACTACAAATTCGGACAACAATTAGTGATGAAATTACACCATTCAGATTTGAATCACAATTTTTCCCTCATATCCTTTTTTAACTTTGTGATGAATGTGTTGTTTGTCATTTTCCTTGACCATAATTAATATATTGTACAATCCTTAGTTTTTGAGGGAAAATTTGAAACAAGTTTTAGAATTAGTATCTAATGGAGGAAGTATAATTTTATAAATATGTTTAATTCTTATGTCCACCCTTTAGGTTTCTTCCATCGAACTATTGTCTAATTTGAAAATAAAAAAAATGACTAAAACCAATTAAATCCAAAGGAAAAAGGTAAAAGCTAAGGGCACTTTGAAGGGCGCTAGATAAGAAGAACATGACACATGAGTTATTTGTTAAAATTATTAGACTTTGTGATTTGAAACTAAATATATGTGTAATAGCAAGGAAACGTGATTTTTATTTAAGGAAAGACACCAAAAATACAAATTTAACTCAAAAATGATCTCTACAATTTGATTGTACGTGTAAACACTATTGTTATCTAAAATAAGGCAAATATTATAGGCGGCCCTTAGGGCTATGTATAAGCATTTAATTCTTTGCTAAACTAGTAAAAAAAATCATAACTAATACTGATTGACACGTCATTGCCAGTAAATTCCCAAGTACTATTTCGGATATAATAGTTCATGCTTATCGATAACCCTAAGGATTATAAATAGCAAAACCCTATAATAATTATATCCGATAAGTAAATCTGAAAAGGACAATTATGTAGTATACCCTAACAATTGGGAAACTTTTCATAATTTCATTGTTAATAGTGAGTAATTAACTAAAATATTAAATTTAGGAAAAGTTGTCTAAAACCACCTAATAAAGTCATTTTTTTGAGAAAACCACCTAATAAACGTTTTATAATAAAAAACCACCTACTAACACACTTTTTTTTTACAAAATACCACCACTTAACAGGCGAATACTAATGCCGTTAACTCTAATAAGATTTCCCTCCAATTGCTTGTTACGTGAAAAGACAGATTTGCCCTTTTGCATTGAAAATCAATTGATTATTCATTTACACCTTTATACCTTCATCATTCAAGCTTCAAAGCTCTGAGAAATGGAAATTCACCACGGCAAACAAGAATCATTACGCCAAGCAAGCTTCAATTACTTTGTCTCATTAAAACTACAAAAACCCTAAATTGGGATTTCGCCCTTTTTTACTGGTTTGTGAGAATTGGAGTGGAATTTTGGAAAATCATGGCAAGAGAAGGGGAAAGCTTTTGTTGATGAGCAGAAAGATTCTACAAATCTGAGAAAGGATGTTGGGTATGTTAAATTTGCATTTTTTCATTATGTACTTTCCTTCTCTTTATGCTCTAAGTGTATAAAACTGGAAACCTAACTTCAAAATTGAAAAATTGACTATGTGTGTTTAGTAATTGGATAATGTAGGAAGAGGTTGTGCAGATTTGTAAGATAATTGAGACATCCTACAATTTGAGAAAAAAAAAGAAATTTTATTTGTCGAAATTATTACAAACGAAGAACAATTACCTTCGATTGGATGAATGAAATACAGATATGGAACCCTAATTTCAGTGCTATGAACCCTAATTGAAGGATTGAAAGAAACAACCAAGAATTTGAGTGAATTGAAAATGTGAGTGATGAGGTGCTATAAGGGGAAAATTTGTGGGAAATATGGATTGAAAGAGGAGGAAAAATTTAGTTAACAGAGTTAATGTTAAAACGTTAAGTGGTGGTGATTTTTTTTAAAAAAAAGCATCAATAGGTGGTTTTTTATAATAAAACGTTTATTAGGTGGTTTTCTCAAAAAAATGACTTTATTAGGTGGTTTCTTACAATTTTTCCTTAAATTTATGATACTTTATTTCTCTACTTTATTGCATATACTTGATGATTATTAACTCTATGATTCTATAAGGGTTGGCATTTTTTATGCTTCTTAAAATCACCACAACATTTTCTATCTCAAAACTTAAATATAAGAAGTATTATTTTCCATGAATTTTAGTTTTGATGCATGCATGAAGCCATCAAGGATTTGAAAATAAGGCAGAGGGGTAAAGGAGCATAGTAGGAGAAAGAGGAATTGGAGGGATAAGCCGTCTCAGTAGAATCTATTACTAAGATTGTCTCAGCTATGATTTTTTTCATAAAAATATATAAGCTTTGGGCGAGCCCTGTCCTTAGCCGGGGCAACCTGCACATTAGCATAAGGCCCATTATACCTCTTCTATATGCATTTGAAAAGCAAAACCTACTAGTATTATCGGAAGAGCTCACCGGTTCAATCTGCTTCTTTTATAATAATTTAATTGAATTATCTGTAAACCCCTCCCACATTCCCATAATGTTTACTAGCATAAAATGCACGTGATGCGTCGGTTAATTATCAAAATACGAAAGTAGTTAGGATATTTTTTTCATTTTTTTCTTTTTTGGTGTCCATCCCCTCTCCACTTATATAATAGAGACTAATAATATGTAAATTATAGCTGTTAAATATTAAAATGATTATTACTACTAGTAAAAAATCTGATACATGACAATTCTTCTTCATTTTATGGTGATTATAAGTCCTAAAACCTTAGCAACCTCGAATTCGAACTACATATATTTATTTCTTGACTCATAATATAATAACGTAATTTCTACACTTAAAAGAATAGTTATTTTTATGATACTATATGTGCTAACGTTTACGTCATAAAATAATTCATTATATGTGCTGGTTATTTATTGTCGAAAAGTTTGGATCAAACAGTACAAACAATGCGTCTGTTGCACAAAACAACACCAACAAAACAAGGTGCACAAAATAACACGAAGTTTTTCTAATGGGTGCAGAAATGACATAATTGGTTTTTTCGCCTAAGATTCTATATTTTCGGTGAATCTTAAGTATTTTAGCTTTTTTTATTTTTTCTATATTTTTCCCTCAACTTTAAATAAACTATTGGATCTAAAAGTCACCTGATTTCCTCTTTGAAACCTTAAAATTTCCCCCAAAATGATTTTGTCTATCCAACCATAGAATTGGAGGAAGAGTGGCAAATGTTCTAGGAAAAAAAATCAAAAGAAATGTCTACAGTGTATGGGTAATAGAAATAAAAAGCTAAAATATTAAAGATTCGTCGGGAATAGGAAATCTCAGGCGAAAAAACCAATTTTGCCGTTTTCTACACCAATTAGAAAAAGTTCGTGTTCTTTACTTCACCTTTTTTTGTTGGCGCAGTTTTGTGCAACAAAAGTATAGTTTGTGCTGTTTGATCCAATTTTTCCTTTATTGTTTATTGTGTATGAAATAATTCATTATATCCTTTGAGCTCATAAACTAATACTAGTTTGAAATTCTACATACTATTTAGAAAGTATAATTAACGCTATAGGGGTTTCAATATTTTAAAAAAATCCGTTTTTGTAGGGGCCTTTTTATAGACTTTGAACATGACCTTTAAAATGTTTAGGACGCCATGTGCTTGGGTTTTTCTTTTTTAGGAACTTAGGAGAGTGAATCGTTGAAACACTGAAAGTATAAGGATATTCAAGCAATAACAACTTGGAGGTTATGTACTTAATAGTGTTGTCACATATTTCATATCATGGAGCACTACAAATGTTAAATTGGTACTTAGATACGACATTTATGGATTAAACACGATGCTATTTTCGGAAAACTATGGGCACGAATTTTTAGAATCCTACGAAACGAGTACCTATTACAAGCCGAGTTTTTGGGTACGTACTTCGAGGCGACCTTTTCGGACTGAAAACAACACTTTTTACGGAAAAGGGATGCCGTTGTACGTCCTTTATGGGCACAAATTTCGAAAATGCCTACGAACAAGTACCAACGAGCGGAGTTTTTGGGCACGTACTTAGAGGTGACTTTTTATAGATTGATGAAGGGTCAAACCAAACATTAAAAAAATGGTAATTGATTATGTTTCTCGGAGTCCAAAAATAGTGAACCATACGATCCGTAAAAGTGACTCTCATGTGTTGTAAGGTATGGGTGAGTTTTAGTGTGTTCAAAGATTCCATCCAACGGGGAGTAGGAGATGTGTCGAAGATCTCTCTATGGTTCTCAAAGTGGAGTGGGCTTGGCTGCTTGAGAGGCCTAGTCCATTGTCCCCTCAAGGAAGTGGAGGACAGTATGACTTTGGCCCAGCTTATAACAACAATACCATCATGCATTCTAGATCAACTCTCCTTCACTCTTCCCCCTCTAGTATAATCATAGTATTCTAGCATGCTTAGCTATTCATGTCTCCACTCCAAACTACCCAGATTTCATTTTCTTTACCTTGCATACTAATGGCAGGTTCAATTTTAAATAAGCTATAAAACTTTCCCAGGAGCTCAGGATCCTCCATGCCTTATTATCCACAAATGGTTATGGAAATTGCAAATCCCCCCAGTGGGGTTTTCAGTGCAAAAACATTGCATCCTCTCCCTCATGAGTGAGTTGTTGGCTATCCGCCATGGTTTGGTGTTAAGCTAAAGAACGAGATTTGTCAAGGACATTATTTGGACGGATTTTCATGAAGCTATTTGAATATTATATTCAGATATCGTTGAGTAGGCTGATAACTAGAATATCATGTTACAATGCGGGGACCTCCTTCTACTTATGTAGGAGATGAGTGTTGGAAATAATATCAAAATAAATCAAGGAGAAGAAACAATTACTCAACGAAGATCAACTCTATGAATTGTGCCGTGGAAGAACCACTACCTTAGAAGCAAAATTCGCCACCATCGGTGAAGGTCTACACGACGACGATGCCCCCCAAGGTTAACACAGTTACCTTCGACCTCATTCACCCGAGATGGAAGATTAGAACTACTCTCAGGAACTAATCAGAACTTCTTCAAAGAGGAAAAGCTCTCAAATGGTGTTTAGGTTTTGAATGAATGAATAAATAAGTGGGGTTGAAGGGATATACTTCCCCCGTAACGAAATAAACGCAACAATTTGTTTGAGCACGCATGCCAAGACAAAACTTTAAAGATTAATATCATCAATTTTGTATTTGTAAAAACTATAATCATTAGATCATATAAAACTACAAGTTGAGACGAATCCAAGAGACCCCACATGACTATATTTTCCTTATGTATAAGTCATAAATTTCCATCAAAGTTAAAAGTATGAATAGTGTCAAAAGTACAATTGTTGCGTTTATTTTGTTACGGAGGAAGTCTATAAAAATGGAGGAAAACCGCTTGAAAAGGACCCGTAAACAAAAGAAAGAAACCAAAAGACGTGAGCCGAAAAACCCGCAAACCAGGGTGCCACGGGCGTGTCTCCCTGTATTACGAGAATCAGGAAGTTCCTAATTACCGTAAAACATACCTCCACGGGCGTGGCCCCTAACCCACACTCGTATGCACCTGTATCCTATAGCATTACGTCCCATAATGAGTATCGAACATATTCCTTATGAAGCTAACGAGGTTGCTGATTTCTTATCGTTTTTAGCTTTTTATTGTACAATTTTAGTTATGTTATACTACCGCCGTTCGTTTTTAATTGTTACAGTTTGCTTTGGGGGATAACCAAGAAAATTTATGAAATCCATGCAAATTGTTTGGGAATAGATAAAGTTATTTGGGAATAGATAAAGTATGACAGAGAATGTTATAAAATCAAAAAGTATGGGGTGATTGGGTGTTTAATGATAAAACTGGCCCCAAAAGTGTCGGAAGTTGGAATATAGAGATACGAAAGTTGACCAAAGATAGTAAAAGTAAAGTATAATAATTAAAAATAAACATTTTAAAAAAGAAAGTGTAATAATTAAAAACAACGGATGGAGTATTTAATACTATTACATTGAATACTATTTCACCTTATAGTCCTTATTATCTATAGAAATACAAACTTCTTAGTTCGTATAGTCTCTTGAATCACGTCACCTCAATTTGTTCTTGCAAACCATTATATATCTTGTGACATTTTACCATATATAATGTTCATTAAAAAAACACATACATCCTAAAATAATCATGAAAAGTAGATGATGATTACATACATATTTGTCTCAATAAAGTGGAGAATTTGATTGATACTCCATATATTACATATTACGCTTCCTATCAAACATTCAAACTAGTAGTGACTAACTGATTATGGCATCATAAGAAAAAAGATACGGGCTCTCACTATAAAATTTAGGCATGGATGCTGCCTATTTTCCATATGAATGAAAATGGAAACTAGGAAAAAAAAGTTGCTTCTGCTACTAATAAACAGGGGACGACGGATGTATGATTTCTTTTTTTTATTAGTATAGGGTGTATAAGTTTTTGGGAGATATGAAATCCCCCTTTTGGGCCGGGTTTAGTGCTATACATACATATCATGAGAACTGAGAAGCCGGTTAACTTGGTCTCTATTGGTGTTGTAAAGTCTTAAACATATTATGTTATTCAGGTCAGCAAGGAATGGGTGCTAAAGTGCAAAAAGCATTAGTGGAAGCAGAAGAAATGAAGATGGTCTTAAATATTTCTATTCTTTCCCATAACTTTTCAGCTTTTATGCTACACTTCTAATAATGTGAACTTTTAATCTTTATTGAACTTATAAAATGTTGATCCAGCTTGCACCAAGACAGGAGCCCGTTGTGGATTGGGGGAAGTATACTTTTGGAGATGTTCGCATTGTGAGTCCTTTTCTTCTATACCTTTCTTAATCGATATGAAATTACTTCATTCGTATTAGTTAATTTGTTTTCCTGGGAGGGATGGTTGCAGCCGGAGGTGTTGTATCTAACAGTTAGTTTTAGCATGATGTCACTAAGACAAAAAACATATCGAACCAACTCAAACATGAAATGGTTTAGGCCGGAGGTGTTGTATTTAAAAGTTAGTTTTAGCATGATGTCACAAAGATAAAAAACATATCGACCCTCAAACCCAAAAAAAAAGAAAAATTTTAATTTGAAAAAGCCATGTTTCTAGTTAATCTCTTTAATTCTTTTTATGTTGTACAAAAAGCTGAAGACATAAATACAACTTGTTTTGGTTCTTTTGTTAGAAAGTTCTAATTGGTGTCAATAATTCATAATTTGAGTGATGGGTCTACTGTTTATGTTGCTCCAAAAATTTTTCTTAAATAATAAAGAGAATAAAGTTAGATATCAATTCTATTTGCTTAGGATTATCACCAGTTTCATGTAGAATATATCGTCAAAAAAAGAAATATTCTAACTACTAAAAATAGAAGAATCATTAAAACAAAGGTTACGATTGAATATGCTAAAGAGAGTATCACATACTTTATCTTTGAGGTCGTGGCTCATACACCAACATCCATCCTCACTCCATACACAACCATCCTTCTTCTACCGCCCTTATAAAAGGCCTCAATCATCCTCATTTTATATACCAACATCCTTCTTCAGAAATATATAATAATAATTCACATTCATTCTCACTCCTTACACAACAAAATTTATTCAAAAAAATAGTAGTACTAGAAGTTCTCATTCATTTTTATCCTATACTTTGGCGAACATAGCTCAAGGAGTGTGAATATCGAAGTTATATTACTCCATTTTCAGTTTTGAGCTATATATTTCTCTTCCTAGTGTCTAATTCGTTCTCGCAATTTTTTTCCAATCGGCTATTAAACAAGTTTCACATATATGAGTTCATTTACTAATTGGATATGATTCCTCCATGAACATATATACTTGGATACTTTGATATGATTTCTCCATAACTCGGTTTGAGCTTCAAAATCTGTTTGCTTGTTTCCATATCATGAGAAAGAGTAATGTCTTCAGTTGTAGCTTTGGGAGGAAACAAGTGAAAGTTTAGAAAGATAAGTGAAATTTTACAATATATAATATTCATTAAGAAAACACATACATCCACAAACAATCATGAAAATTAGATGAAGATTACATACATATTTGTCTCAAGAAAGTGGAGAATTTGATTGATACTCTATATATTACGTATAACGCTTCCTATCAAATATTCAAACTAGAAGTGATTAACTGATTATGGCATCATAGAAAGAAGAAATGAGCTCTCACTCTAAAAGACTTAAGATTTAGTAATCATATGAAGTGTTGGTTCCTTACAACAACTCTTATAAGACAGAACATCATCCCAACTCAAAACCAAATAAAATTCAAATTTGAATATAAGCCATGGTTCTTGTTTGTCTCTTTATTTGTTTGTACAAAAGCCAAAGCCAGAAATACAACTTGTTTCCGGACTTTCTTTTTAAAGTTCTGATTACTATCAATAATTTCATAATATGAGAGAGGGGACGACGACGGCTTGTGCTGCTCCACATGTTTTGCTGCAATATTAAAGTAGAGAATAAAGTTAGATATCAGTTCTATTAGCTTAGGATTATCACCGGAAAATCACGTAAAATATTTTGTCAAAAATAGAAATATTCTAGTTACTATAAATAGAAGAATCATAAAACGAATGGTTATGATTGAATATGCTAAAGGGAGCGCTTTATCTTTGAGTTAAGAGGTCCTGGTTTTTCGAACGCCTCTATAAATAGGAACTCAACCATCTTCACTTCCAACACCAACATCCTTCTTCACTCATTCTCACTCCATAGATATCTGAATTTCATCAGAAAAATTGCAGTTTTAGTCGTTCTCATTCATTTTCACTACATAAACCAACATATTTTCTTACAAAAATTTTGTATTAATTTGGCCAACATATTTCAAGGGGTGTGAAGATTCAAGTTATATTACTCCATTTGAGGTTTGAGCTATATTATTTTACTCTCCCTAGTGTATAACTCGTTCTTGCATTTTTTTTCAATTTACTATTAAACATGTTTCATATATATATGTGAGCTCATTGAAAAGATATATAAAATTTACAAGTTCGTTGTAATAGTAAATGAGTATGTGGAAAATGTCTTAAATAAATGGGGTGTTATTAAGGATAGCATGTTTGTGTTCGGTTGGGGGGGGGGGGTGGGGGGGGGAAGAAAGCGAAAAAATGGTGAAAGCAAAAATAAGATTAGTCATTAATTAATTCCATTTAGAAAAGGTAACCTAATTATCAACCCTAATCTTAACAAAAAAACAAAAAAAAAACGAGAGAGACTACCTTGTCGGCGGCTAATGACATCAAGTAACCAAAAATTAGCAGCATTATGAGTGTGGAGTAAGGGAGTGAGTGCCTGGTACAAATTTAAATCATATGTGGATATTCTTTCTTCATGATCATACTTAAGAATACTTGTATATTATTCCTCCATGATCATACTTGGATACTTTGATATGAAATCTCCATTCAAAATCTGTTTGCTTGTTTCCATACCATTAGAAAGACTGAAAGAGGAGTGTCATCAGTTGTAGCTTTGGGAGGAAATGACTGAAAATAAGTGACTGAAATAAAGTACTAGCTTCTAGTTGTAGCCTAGCTTATAGGGGTCAGTGGAGGGAATTGCGGAAAAGCAAAAGCAAAAGTTTTAAAAACCAAAGAATAATAATTATAGAAATTAAAAGCAAAAGCAAAAGCAAAATAAGTGCCTTAGCCTTATACAAACAAGTGAACAACCCGGTTAGAATCTTGAAGGAACTTGAAGCTGTCATTAACATCTATCGGTTAAAACCATTTTAACATAACTGTTTGTGGCTTTTGTTTATTGTTGCATACCACTGTAGCTCTAACTTTTTAAGTTTAAATGTTATTCCTTCATTGCTTTTATTTGTTATCCTTGTACTCTTAAGAGATAAAGACTTGGCTAATTGTAACGGACAGACTAGATAGGGAGGAAAGGGAATAAAGGGGGAGAATGAAGTATCTGTCATTCAAGAATGATCAGATCAAGAAATGACGATATAATGTGAATGAAGATTACCGAACAGTTGAGCATATAGTAACAATAACTAATGAGAGGGTTTCGCAATTTCAATTCCAAGAAATGTCGTCAAGAGAGATTTAAAGAGGTGAAGTAATGTAATACCTACACTTTTCTAGAAAGTAAAAAAATAAAACAAATTGAAAATCAAACTAAGATAAATTGTAGTTGGTAGGAAAGCTAAGAGGAGAGAGAAAATCAGTCCCATCGCTCTTAGTCGAAAATACAAGATGAAGAAGAAAAGGGTGGGAGGAAAAGGAGGGAGAGAAGATGTTGGGAATTAATTACTCTACTAATAACTCCAATTCACACTTAGATTTCTAGCCATTAAATCTACACTCTTAATTATTCAAAGGGCGAACAAAAAGGAGGATCTAGAGATGCATTACGTATTTTTAAAATTAATATAAAATGTTTCTTTGCTTAATTATAAGACATTCATGGATATTTTTTGTGAGTAAAATACAATATAAAGACTTTAGTTACAACTTCCTGATCTTCTACTTTTCTTTTTATGATTATTGTGACTTGTAAGACTCTGAATTTTACTCGCTATATATCAATTGATGTAAGGATATCTTATTGTATTTTAATTAGCATTGAATTTCAGCTCATAAAATATTAGAAAAATATATAATATTTCCTTCAAAATACATGGTATGTCTGTTTATAATAGGGAAAACATATAGTATTCATATAGTTATTTATCTCTAGGGAAATTTAATGAAATAAGGAATTTTCATCAGAGTTTTGTTAACACTAATGAGCGTTCTTCAATTATTGTATTAATATTTTTTTTGAGGGGATTTTATTAGTAAGTTTTCAAGGGGCAAAGTTGAGGGTAGTACAAAGTGGTATGAGTTTTCCAGCTTGAGAAATTCTATCAAAAATAAAATCAAGGGTAGGCAGAGCATAGGCATATATATGAGATAGAATGTTGCATTTCACATGATTATTTAAATTTAAATCTTTTTATTTATATTTTGAGGACCAATAATTAATGTGGATATGTTATTAGTGTGGGTCTGGCTAGGAAAGACTTGGTATTTAAGTTGACCAATATATGTGTCGCACCTCTCTTTCCTGAGATACCATACTTTTAGTTATTCCATTTTTAGAATATGGTACTCATGTTCTGTGATGAGTTCACCTCCTCCCCGTTACTTGTTTATCTCCTATCTCTCTTTTCCTTATGAGTTATTGTAAATAAAAAATACAAAAAAAAAAGAAAAGAAAAGAGAAAAGAATAGAAAAGTGAGAAAATCAAACTTCTCTATCAAAAAAATTGTGGTTATGTTATTAGTGTTTAATAAAGAGAGATTTGCAATGGTTATTTGGAAGAGGTATTTGTAGTTGGTTGAATGGGTTGAAAACAAAGTTCAAAGGGTTTTGGGTTCGTGTTCGTGTCGATGGTGTTGAATTAGAGAGTTTCACTTTCCCCTATTTAGCACCAAATTTCAAATGTCTCCACACCCTTACCTTGATCCTACATTACAACCTTGATATAGTCCTCATGATTCTTGATGTGAATTAATATCTTACCACGATTGAGAGTGAGATGATATGCAAGCCTATGGTAGGATTTAGTCAACGGAATGGAGTGCTGAGCAATCATTTTAACCTTATAAACACACGAGAGATTTTATGCACGACCGATGTGAGAGCTGTCATCTATATGACAGAGCCAAGCTTGCATGAGAATTTGTGGTTGGATTGGTTGCTTTTTCTTGTGCTATAAACTTTGAGACTTGATAGTGTTTTGCGTTTATTGATGATATCTTTTGAAAAGTTTTAAATTTGTGTTCCAAAAGTTTGGCATGCGTGTTGATGTGAGAAGTCATTGAACTCTTCCCTTGTGCTTTTGTTGCATTGCTTGGGGACAAGCAATTGTCTAGCTTGGCGCAGTTTGATAAGTCTTTATTTGTGCATATTTATTGTCTTTTTAATTCTTATTCCATATAGCTTTAGAGCATCTAGGTTAGTGTTTTGCATGATTTTTTTCCCTCTCATCTTTTTGTCTTCTTTTCTTTCTTTATACTCATTCTTGGTTTATTGAGGATAAGTAAAATGCTAAGATTGGGGGAGTTTGATAAGTGCATTTCTAACACACTTTGCGGACTCTTTTTAGCTTATTTTGATCCTCTTTCTCCCCTTTCTTCCCTCTCTCTTCTCCCTTTCCCCCTTCTATTTTATTCACTTGATCATAATAGTGATATTTTGCTAGATTTTCAGTCCTTTTTGACCAAATTTATATTACATTTGCTTTCACCATATTTTGTCATGTTCTTAACGTAGGTGGAACTACCAAGGATGACTATGAATGTTATAGTTGGCAAAGGAATCAATGGAGATAGAGCACACAATGAGAAATAGTGTGCTTGCACCATGCACCCATGTGCGTTCGCACAAAGGAGCACATAACGTAATAAAATCTTATATGGGGAACTTCAAATGGACATAACGTTTAATTCATAAATCGAATGAAGGTATTTCATGTTGGTTGTGAAAGGTCGTTTCGATAGCTTTCCAACGATATATTACATGTCTCAAATAGAGCATTGGAGGAGAAGTTATCATTTTCCGTAAAATGTAAGAAAATATATTACCAAAAAAGAACAATGTCAACCTTACACCAAAAAAGACAGCAACCCTCTAACACCAACACAAATAGCATAAAACAAACAAACAAACTACATTAAGCTAATTTTTACCCAATTAACTAGTTAAAACATATAAAGCTACAATCAAAGCTCTTACATCAGATTGCCAAGTACTAGCAGCCCCTTGAGCTTTGATTCTTCTACACGCATCCATCTTAATCTTCTTCAATACCTGATCAGGGAAGGGAACAACATCATGCCACAAGGCCTGATTTCTAGCCAACAAAATATAGTATACAACAGCAGCCAGAGTAGCATAACAGAACTTCTACTGCTTCTTACTCTTGTATCTTCTCCTCTTCCAGCTAATATACACACTCTCAACACCATAATATCTGATACCCAACCAAGCCATCACTTGTGAGACAAAAATCAGACTGAACCTACATCTGAAGAAAAGATGCAGACAAGAGTCTGGCCCTTGATTGTACAGCAAGCAAGCATCATTAGCATAAACACCAGTAGCAACCAATCTATCTCTGGTTTTAACCTTACCAAGGGCCACTAGCCACGATATCAATGCATGTTTAGGGACATTATTTAAGCCACTCCAAACTCAGTGATGCCATCTAACCCTGTCAAAGGATCCCTTAAGCCAATTATAGCCATCTCTCATTGTATACTTTTTCTCCTCATTCAACCAATGAATTCTATCATTATAGCCAGCTCTATAAATCTCTTTAACCTTATAAATCCTTTTACACAGCCAACTAGAACTAGAAGGAGCTCTATACTCCCACCAGTTATTGTCCTTAATATAAATATGATGAACCCATTTTATCCATAATGAACCAGCCTTGCTAGCCACCTGCCAAACATACTTACAAATAGCAGCAAAATTCCAAGATATACAGTCACACACCTAGGCCACCATTCTTTTAAGGAAGACAAACCCAATTCCAAGCAACCAAAGGAGGTTTGCTAAGAAAAATTTCCCTTCCCACAAAAAGCCCTACATATTTGTGTAATCCTATTCAAAACACTCTTAGGCAATACAAATATTTGAGCCTAATAAGTATGAAGATTCAACAACACAACATTAACCAACACAATTGGAGCTGCATATGATAAATGTCTAGCACGCCAAGACATAATTCTTTTCAGAATCTTATCAGCTAACAAATCATAATCAACCTTGACTATTTTTTTAGATGTAATGGGAACACCCAAATATCTGGAAGGGAACTCATCTCTTCTAAACCCAGTCAACTGAATAATACTATTATGGAACTCCTCCGGTACATTACCAAAGAAGATAACCGTTTTTTCAGAACTAGCATCCAACCCTGAAGTTTCTGCAAAAGCCTTCAATTTCTCTTCAACAACACCAGATAATGAACAATCCCTTTGCAAAACAGCATCAAATCGTCAGCAAAGATTAGATGTATCGGAGCCAAAGGAGCACATTTGTAATGAATACTTAACTCACTCCTTCTACTCATTCTGTTCATCAGTCTAGTGAAATATTCCATAGGAAGAACAAAAAGGAGAGGTGAGATAGGGTCACCCTATCTCAGACCCTTTTTCCTTGAAAGAACCCACTAAGAACACCATTTAAACTCAAAGAGAATGAGGGAGAAGTGATACAAACAATAATCCAGTCAACAAACTGAGATGGAAACTTCAGTCCAATGTGTAACTCTTTAAGAAACTCACAACTGAGAGAGTCATAGGCCTTCTTCAAATCCACCTTAACTGTACATCTGGCTGGCTAATTTGTCCATTTATAATGTTTCATAATATCATGACACAAGAAGATATTATGAAATATAACTCTCTCCTTTGTAAAAGCACTCTTGACTGGATTAACTAATTTAGGAAGCACTTTCTTTAATCTTATACAAAGTATTTTAGATATCACTTTATACAAGACATTACAACACACAATAGGTCTAAATTGTGTAACATCAACAGGAAACACAAAGTAGTAACATTTACCTATTTCAAGAGTCTACCAGAATGAAAGAAATCCAGCATTGCGTCAATGACATCTTCTAACTCAATTCCAAGCTTTCTTGAAAAAGTAGCTAGTATATGATCAGTCCGTTTCTTATAGCTCATTTTAGTTCCCATTGCATGTAGATTTAGAGCATTTAGAGTTAGGTTTGCATGGTTTTTCCCTTCTTTGGATTTCAATTATACTTCACAAGTGTTTGGTTGTTTTTGATGTATTTCAAGAGAATTGGCACATGTTGGAGTACTTTTGTGATCTAGGGACTTGGGATATGTTCAAGGTGCGTGGCTCGTACTTCGGAGCGGCTCAAGTGAATCAAATTTGGAGGAAGTGAAGGAAGAAGGCCACCACGGCCGTGGCACATTTACTACGGTCGTGGGTACCTGTAGTTTGCAAAACAGGAACTTGGAGAAAAGAAGACTGATTCGGTGAAATCAGGTCACCACGGTCGTGGTGATTTTGCCACGGTCGTGGTGCCTGATCTTCACATAATCAGTGGGTATGTTGAAAACTTACTGACTTGGCTATTTTGAGGCACCACGACCGTGGTGACCTGCTTTCGGGCGTTGACTTATTTCGTTCGTCAAACTTTAATGACTCTTATTAATTAGTTTGTTAGCTTAGTTTTCGGGATGGTTTCATACTTAGTTTCTAATTAACTCTCTCTTAGCCCTAAAAACTCTCTCAAACACTAGTTTACTCCTTTGTTTCATTATTGAAGATCGAATTCATCAATTAATTCAAGTAATTTCTTTTCTATCTCTTTCCTTTAATCTGATTGCTTTGTTCATGATGTTTAACTTATTGAATCTTAATTGCTTAGAATCCATGATTAGTGAGTAGTTTCTAATCTAGGGTTTGGGTGAAAGCATGAATTAGAGGCTTAATGTAGATGTTCTTGTGATTGCTTTTTCATGTTTAATGTGCATTGTTCTTGGTGTTCTGACACCTTAGGGTAGACCTTGATCAAGTTTATGCTAGGGCTTAGATTTCAATTACTCTTAATTGATTGTTGTTGTCTAGTCATTCCCATGAATCAACTTAATTTCTAGACCAAGAGATTGGGTAGAAATTAAGAGGATCCTATTTAGGGGTTTTCCAAGCAAATTGAATCCATTAATCAATTGGCTAAAGACCATTCGAGAGAGGATTTAGTCGATTGATTAATTGATTACTCTTGAGGACCATTCGAGAGAGGACTCAAGGACTTTAGAGGGAAACCTAACCTTGCACGTTATTCTCAATAGCTTCGTAGTTGCATTTGTGTCGTGTCTTTGCCCGAGTTCATGCGAGTAACCCAAGCTCTAGTGTTTTCTCGATCTTATTAATTCTTCTATTTAATTCTTAGTCGGTATTCTTTAGCTAGTTAATTAGTCGGTGACTTACTCAATCGAAAACCCCCAAAAACCCTTCACTTAGGTAGTTTTGGACTTAGTGGACTGAACTCAATCCCAATTTCCTTGTGGTTCGACCCTTGACTTGCCGTTACTACGTGCTTAGTAGTTGCTCGTTAGGTTTATAAATTGTGTTTTCTAAGCGGTTCTTAGTGCCTTAACGACACACTAAAAACCTCTTATCAAAATGGCGCCGTTGCCGGGGAAATTATGCTATTGATTGAAGTTTACTTGAGTTTAGTATTGCTTAAGTGATTTTTTTTTCTTTTATTTTTTTTATTGTGTTGTTATTTGCTAACCCTCTTCTTAGCTTTGTTGTGTTACATGAGAAGGAGAGCTCACGGTTCACCCATCTTACCTTTAGATCCGGAAATCAATCGCACCTTGCGAAAGCTTCGGGGAGGTTTGGAACGGTTGACTTTGAGTTCTGCGCCAGCTTCACCAATCTCAAGTTCTACAAGTGAAAGTGAAGCAGACATGGGTGAGGAAAATGGACAACTTTTCAGGGATTTCGGGAATCCGGGGTCCGTTTTACAGGGTGGAATTCGACTCCCCACAACCACTTCAAATTTCAGCATTCACCCTCAGTTTACACGGATGGTGAAAGCAGAGCAATTTTGTGGAGGGTCGGATGAGGATCCACTTGATCATCTTGATCGGTTTCTGGAGATTTGTGCGATGATAACAACAAATGATGTCGCTCTAGACTACATCAGGATGCATCTCTTTCGGTCTTCTCTTTCCGGAAAGGCAAAGACTTGGCTCAAGAGGTTGCCTGCTAACTCCCTCACTACATGGGAGCAGGTTACATTGGCCTTCCTGAAGAAGTATTTCCCAGAGTCAAAGACCGCAGACATTAGGAGGCAAATCTCTACTTTTGAGCAGGATAGTGATGAGACACTTGCGGAGGCTTGGGAAAGGTTTAGGGAATTGACTCGTTCGTGCCCTCACCACGAGTTCAATCAAAACCTATTGATGAGGTTCTTCTATGATGGCCTTGATCCTATGTCACGTGCTAATCTTGATGCTGGAGCGGGAGGTCAACTTTCTAAGATCCCGCAAGACCAATTAGAGGCCACCATAGAAGAAGTGATCAAGAATTACTCATGGGGTGGAAGAAGGAGAGGTGCTCAACAGAAGAAGGGTGGAAAGTTTGATTTGGACCCAATGGATCAAATTCAAGCGAAAATGGATCTACTTGACAAGAAGCTCTCGAAGATCACCCTAGGATCATCTAGTCCCTCACAAGTGAATGCTTTCTCTTGTGACATTTGTGGTGGTATAAACCACGATACCTCTTATTGTGGAGGATCTCAGTCGGAGCATGTGGCGGCAATGAATAGTAGAGGAGAGGGGTAACAAGGTAACCAAGGTTATAGGAGCAATCAACAAGGAGGGTGGAGACAACCTCAACAAAGCTACAACCAAGGCTACAACCAACCTCAACAAGGTTGGAATCCACCGCAACAAGGCTTTAATCAACCTCAACAAGGTTTTACTCAAAGCTACAATCAAGGTGCATCTTCCTCTCAAAACTCTAACACTTACCAAGCCCCCCATCAAAGATCCAACTTTCAAAAAGCCCCTCAAAATCCACCATTTCCTAAGCCAAATCCCGAACCTACTACATCCTTCGACCCTACCTCCCTAATCCTCCAACAACTCCAAACCATCACCTAAACCCTTGCTATACAAAGCCAACCTCTTCAAAGCCATGACCAAAGGTTTCAAGAGTTACAAGCTCACAACAAAATGCTTGAAACCCAATTAGCTCAAGTGGCCGAGAAGAACCCTTCCAACCCCAGACACCAACTTCCAAGCCAAACCATTCCCAACCCTAACCTCTATCAAGCCAAAGCCATCCATTTGAGGTCGGGGACGAACTATGAGGGCCCCAAGATGCCCGATGAGTGTGAGAGAAATGAAGTTGAGGAGGTTGAGAATGATGGTCAAGGGGATGAAATGGAAAGAGAAGTTGATGTAGAAAGAAGAGAAGAGGACAATGAGACGGAGGAGACTCATGAGCAAGGGGTTGATAAAGCTCCATTGGCAACACCTCCTCCACCTAAGACCTATGTGCCACCGGTTCCATATCCTCAAAGGTTAGTGGAGAGGAAGTTGAGCGACAAGTTCACTAAGTTCCTCAACGTCATGAAGAGCCTTCAAATCAACATCCCATTCCTTGAGGCCATGTCTCAAATGCCGGCCTATGCAAAGTTCTTGAAGGAGATCCTCTCCAACAAGCGAAAGCTAGAGGATGAGCTCATTACGTTGCCATACCAAGTGAGTGCTCTTGTGCAACGTGCTATGCCCAAGAAGCAAAGAGATCCGGGAAGCTTTACATTGCCCGTGAAGATAGGAGATTTTGAGCCTAAGGGTGCGTTGGCCGATTTGGGGGCAAGTGTGAGTTTGATGCCCCTCTCCATAGCCAAGCACCTTCATTTCCCTCTTCTTCCTTCGAGGAAGACGATTTAATTGGCGGACCGAACTGTTAGGGTCCCGCATGGGGAGTTGGAAGATGTTCCAATCCAAGTTGGGCATGTTTTTGTGCCTTGTGATTTTGTGGTCATGGATATGGAGGAGGATCCCGAAAC
This sequence comes from Patellifolia procumbens, assembly GCA_947645195.1. Lineage (NCBI taxonomy): Eukaryota > Viridiplantae > Streptophyta > Magnoliopsida > Caryophyllales > Amaranthaceae > Patellifolia > Patellifolia procumbens. Next base: position 10,434,151 of record CANSGD010000193.1, read on the forward strand.
CCCTCTCATTCTTGGAAGGGAGGCTCTAAAGACATTGGGCGCCGTGATAAATTGTAGGAATGACACCATCACTGTTGAGGTCGCCAATGTGAAGGTTGTCTTTGAGCTCTCCAAGATATTGAGGACACCTATGATTGAGAGGGTTTGCCGAGTTAGTTATGCGGAGAGTGAGATGGAGGGATTTGAGAGGGAAGTACACACTGAGGATGAGCTCTATGCATCCATCACTGAGGAGCCGAGCTTAGATATGGAAGAGGTGAACGAGTTCTCTATGCTTCTCGATGGTGCTACCGTTGAGGACACACTTGGATCGGGATTTGAGGTCCTAGCCACTTCTGTTGCTAAGGAGGAGAGTTCTAAGCCTCCTCCTAAGGTAGAGTTCAAACCCCTTCCCCCCTCCCTTAAATATGTTTTCCTTGATGATGAATGTGCTTATCCCGTTATTGTCAATTCGGCACTTGATGACATCTCCGTGTCTAAGTTGATTGAGATATTGAGAAAATATAGGGATGTCATTGGGTACTCGATTGATGACCTTAAGGGGATAAGTCCTTCTCTTGCTATGCATCATATCAATCTCACCGATAGTAATGCCTCCTCTATTGAGCCTCAAAGAAGACTTAATCCCAACCTCAAAGAGGTGGTAAAAAAAGAGATCATGAAAGTGCGTGACACGGGAATCATCTATGCTATTTCCGATAGCAAATGGATGAGCCCGATTCACGTGGTTCCTAAGAAAGGAGGCATGACTATTGTTGAGAATGAGAAAGGGGAAACTATTTCTACTAGAACTGTGACTGGATGGAGAGTTTGTATTGATTACAGAAAATTGAATAAGTCCACCCGAAAAGATCATTTCCCCCTCCCTTTTATTGACCAAATGTTGGAAAGGCTCGCCCGTCATTCACACTTTTGTTTTCTTGATGGTTATTCCGGATTCTTTCAAATTCCGATTCATCCGGATGACCAAGAGAAAACCGCCTTTACTTGTCCATATGGGACATTCGCTTATCGAAAGATGGCTTTCGGTTTGTGTAATGCCCCATCTACTTTTCAAAGGTGTATGACGACGATCTTTTCCGACATGTTGGAGGACTCTATTGAGGTTTTCATGGATGATTTTAGTGTGTGTGGTTCCTCTTTTGACACATGTCTTGCTCATCTTGAACTTGTGTTAAAAAGGTGTCAAGAGACGAACCTAGTATAGAATTGGGAAAAATGTCATTTCATGGTTGAAGATGGTATTGTGCTTGGTCATAAAGTGTCTAGTAAGGGCATTGAGGTAGATCCGGCAAAGGTTTCGGTAATAGAGAAACTCCCGCCACCAAATTCGGTGACGGGAGTTCGTGCTTTCCTTGGACATGCGGGTTTTTACCGGCGTTTCATCAAGGATTTCTCTAAAATTGCCAAACCATTGACGAATGTACTTCAAAAGGAAGTTGAATTTCGATTTGATGAGTCTTGCATGGAGGCCTTTCAAACTCTAAAAAGAGCCCTTACTTCTGCTCCTATTGTGCGAGCTCCTAATTGGAGCTTGCCTTTTGAACAAATGTGTGATGCTAGTGACTTTGCAGTGGGAGTTGTACTTGGGCAACGACAGGAAGGAAAGCTCCATGTGATAGCCTATGCAAGTAGGACTTTGGATGACGCACAACGGAACTATGCCACTACGAAAAAGGAGATGTTGGCCGTAGTGTTTGCATTTGATAAGTTCCATTCATACTTGACTTGCAATAAGGCTATTGTCTACACGGACCATTCTGCGGTCCGATACTTGATGAGCAAAAAGGATGCCAAGCAAAGGCTCATTAGGTGGGTCCTACTCCTTCAAGAATTTGATTTTGAGATGAAGGAGAAGAAGGGGACGGAAAATGTGGTTGCTGACCATCTCTCTCGCCTCTCCCTTGATGAGAGGGATGTAGATCTTAAGGAGGCCCCCATCAATGATGATTTGAAGGAAGAACACCTCTTTGCTATCATAAATAATGAGGTCCCATGGTTCGCGGATTTTGCGAACTACTTGGCATGTGGGATTGAACCTCACGGTCTTACTTCTCAGCAAAGGAAGAGGTTCTTCAAGGAAGTATGTAGATATTATTGGGACGACCCTCTATTGTTCAAGAGATGTGCTGACTCGGTTTTTAGGAGGTGTGTGCCCAATCATGAGATTCATTCTGTTTTGAATCATTGCCATACTTTGGCATGTGGAGGACATGGTGGAGCGGGCAAAACTGTTGCTAAGGCTCTCCAAAGTGGCTTGTTTTGGCCTCACATGCAAAAGGATGCTAGGGGATTTGTATTGAGTTGTGATAGGTGTCAACGAAGCGGTGGAATCACCAAGAGGAACGAGATGCCACAGCAAAATATTCTTGAGGTTGAGCCCTTTGATGTGTGGGGAGTTGACTTCATGGGACCCTTCGTGCCATCTATGGGGAATATGTATATTCTTGTAGCGGTGGACTACGTGACCAAGTGGGTTGAAGCGATCGCTTCCCCCACCAACGATCACAAGGTTGTCATGAAGCTCTTGAAGAATATAATCTTTCCTAGATTTGGGGTGCCTCGTGTGTTGATAAGTGATGGAGGTTCGCACTTTGCTAAGAAGCAATTGGAAGCTCTTTTGAAGAAATATGGGGTGAATCACAAGGTGGGACTTCCATACCATCCCCAAACTCAAGGCCAAGTTGAGGTTTCGAATCGTGAGGTGAAGAATGTGCTTGAGAGAGTGGTGAACAAGACTAGGAAGGATTGGTCTTTAAAGCTAGATGATACACTTTGGGCTCTTCGCACCGCTTTTAAAACCCCTATAGGCACCACCCCCTATTGTCTTGTGTATGGCAAGGGTTGTCACTTGCCCGTTGAACTTGAACATCGAGCTTGGTGGGCAATCAGAGAGCTCAACATGGATCTTACTTTGGCGGGGGAGGCTCGAAAGGAGAAGTTGGTTGAACTTGAGGAGCTCTGCTTTGATGCTTATGAGAGTTCGCGCTTGTACAAGGAGCGAACAAAAAAGTGGCATGACCAAAGGATACAACAAAGGGAATTTGGGGTTGGAGACAAGGTCTTGCTGTTCAACTCAAGGCTTAAGCTCTTCCCTGGAAAGCTTAAATCAAAATGGTCGGGGCCATTTGAAGTAGTGAAGACTACCCCCTATGGAGCATATGAGATTGTGGGGGATGAGAAGCCCTTTTTGGTTAATGGCCAACGATTGAAGCTCTACCACGACAACCATGTCATTGGTTTCGTGGGATGTTTGATACTTGGCTCACCCGAGCACCATCATTGAGAGGTGAGCCCTCTTAGTCAAGCTAATGACTTTAAAGAAGCGCTTCTTGGGAGGCAACCCAAACATTTCTTTTAGGACTAGGTAGTTTGATTTTATATTATTTCTTTTATATATATATATATATATATATATTTAGTTTAGTTTACTGCTTCAAAAAAAATAATAACAAAAAAAAATAATAACAAAAAAAAAGGGGAGAGAAGCGTTCAAAAAAAATTAAGTGCAAAATGTGGGGAAGCAGGTGCCCACGGTCGTGGTGAAATTGCCACGGCCGTGGCATCCTGGAAGACGCGAATCAGTAACTAATCAGTTTGTAAACTGATTTGGGAGAAAAAGGTCACCACGACCGTGGCAATATCACCACGACCGTGGTGACCTGAAGCAGGCATTCGCAAGTTTTGTTAAATCCCAAGGGCCGAAAACTACTCACTCTCAACTCACTCTTATTTCTCCTTCTCTCTCAACTCACTCACCCATCCTCTTCAACTCACTTATCCTCACCCTTTCCTCCATTAAAACTCCTTTCAACCTTCATCTTTCTTCTCAAAATTCATTCTTCTACTACTTCTATCTAACCTAAACATCTTACTTCTTCCCTTTCCACACAAATTCTCCATACCTCACAAATTTTTCCAAACCCTAACCTTCAAATCAATTTGGGGATAATTTGTTGAGAGCTTCTAGCTTTGATTTGGGGACTTCAACATCTTCAACAACAACAACACATCAACTTGGCAAGGTCCATTTGCGGGATTTACTCCCACGACTCCATTGGTATAAACCTTCCTTTCTTTTGTGTATTCTCTTGATTTCACTACTCTTGTTGATGATTTCTTGATTGTTGTTGACTTTGTTTGTTGATATTCTGATTTGTTTGTGGTTGAAGTGTCTTGAGTTGAGTTTTGGTTGAATTTTTGGTGGACTTGTTAGTGATTAGTGTTTTTGGGTGTCCATTTTGGGTGATTTGAATTCTTGGCTTGTTTGTTGTCCTAGTCCTTGCCCTTGTCTACATCATGGCATCCCATGGTCGTAGAAACCCTCACCGCAACACCTCTACAAGTCAACTTAGGAACCCATCCCCTCCCCCACCATTGAACCCCCCTCAAATTGATACATTAGGTATCAATTTCACCTCTCCCGACCACTTACAACGCTTCATGAGACTTAGCCGCCGTCGAATTAGACCGACTAAGTTTTATGATGTTAGAGCGGCCCGAGCCTTATATGTGGAGGGGGACGTCGACCAACTTTTTCGCCAAGTAGGGTGGTCTTCATGGTTAGATTTACATGCCCTCACCTACAAACGTCTCACCCTAGAATTTTTGTCCACCATTTCCGTTCAAAGAACGGAAGGGAAGAACCCACGGACCATGACCTTAACACTTCTAGGTAGGACCGTCACTATGAACATCGGGCAACTGAACGATGTTTTTGGGTGGCCTAGGGGGGGCAAGATTGGACCGAAGAGTGAGTGGTCCTCCAAGCACAACAGTCACCAATTTTGGCACCGCCTCACTTCCCTATCTCCCTTTGATCCAAATCGGGCCAAGGCCTCTTCTATGATTAGCCCCGGGTTTCGCATTTCCCATCGTGTCCTTAACCACAACATCTTTGCTCGTGGGGACAGTTTGGGCAATGTGAGTGCCTGCGAGCTCTACTTTCTGTGGCATATGAGCGAGGGAGATACCCGCCTTAACCCCGGGGCCTGGATGATGGATCACTTCGAGAACCTAGCCATGAAACCCTCTGGGGACATCACCGTGGGGGGGATGATCACATTAATTGCTATATCTCTTGGTCTGGATCTGACAGGTTTGCAGGTTGTGCCCAAAGACACCCTTCTTGACCTTCATTCCTATGCTACCATGTCATGGATCGAGTCTAACGGTCCTAACGCCGGGTACATATGGAAAGTCAGTGGCAGCCCTTATGCCATTCTCCCTGACGTTGACAAGACCCCCATCTATAACATGGAGAACTGGGTGTTTCCACCAGATTTTGACTGGCCACCGTCCGCAAATGCCGGAGGTGAGGAGAGGATGGAGGTGGATGATGTAATACCCTGAATTTAACCTTATTTTATTATTAAATAATTAAGATTATTAACTTAAAATATGATCTTGTTATTTTAATAAGTATTAAGAATTCTTAATGAAATACATTTTACTTGAAATGCATTTTAAGTTATTTTAATATTAGTTTTATGTCATATATCGATAATTGAGTTGGGAAATAATTACTTTGTTTATGTTAATGAGTCATTAGCCATATCTTAGAACCCAAACCCAAAACCCAAATTTCAAGCCCAAACACTTTGATCCTTTAACCCAAATGAAAAATCAGAAAAAGGAAAAGAAAAAAAAAAGAAAAGAAAAGAGTGAAAGTCATCTTCTTCCACCTCCTGCTTCCCTTTTTCATTCACCATTGGAGCATCAAGGAGGCAAGCTGATAAACTCAAGGAAATCACACACCTGCAATTAGATAAGATAAATATGGCTTTTAAGATAAGAATGACAAAATCCGACAAGCATTATCATCAACCTCACCTCTTCATCTATGCTTATCTATTAGAGGTAAAACCCAACTTGAACTTGAACACTATCCACTGATGTCCTCTATAAATAGTGCATTTTTCAATCCAATTCACTCTAAAATCAGATTACTAATTCCCTAAAGAAACCCAAAAATCCTTCTTCTTCTATTCCTCCATTTTCATAATTCACCATTGAAGAGGTTAACTAAGCAAAAACCATCAATTCACCGGACCACCGCCATACTGACCGCCACCAACAATTAGAACCACCATGAACAACCACAAAGCGCCGCACCACAACCGCAATCCCCGTCAGCTTCACCCCTTTTCATTCCCTTTCGATTTCTCTGATGCTCACGCTGCTGCCGCTGAGTTCGATTAGTTTGCAGCACCACCGCATCACCACGGCACCACCAGCCGTGTCAACCGCCGGGACCTTCCTCTACCAACCCTGCACCACACATCGCCGTCAGCCAACTCTACTTTCTTTCCTTCGTGAGTGTGAAGAAGAGCAGACCATTTGGTCTTTCTTTCCTTCGTGAGTGTGAAGAAGAGCAGACCATTTGCTCTGTTTAATGCTCCTGATTCTTTCAATAGATTGGGAACTAAAGTCAACAGACTTTCATTGAACTCTCACTTTAGGTAAATATTTCTATCAAATTTGTTTAATTCATTTAACTTATTCCAATATTATTCATCTAAATATTTTAAGTTCTCATTATTCTCACTATTATTCTTTATTAATAAAACAATGATTTTATAAGTTTACTACCCTAGGATTTTAACACCTTATCATATGAATTTTAAATATTCAAATATCTTAAGACTTAACTATATAATTTTGTATCATTAAAGATAAAACCGTCCTCGGAGCTCAGGAAGAACGGACATCAAAGGTTAAGGATTACTATTCTGCAAATCAAGGTAACAACTAATGCTTGTACCCGCAATTCCCTTGAAAATATAAGAAAGGGGTGATAATGACGTGATAAATGATTTATGAGTTTCTTGAATTGCGGGATTATTTAAAGCATGATTTTATGTTTCTTGAATACTGGAATATTGAAAAGTATAATTGAATGACTAAAATCTGAGATATTATACCTTAAGAGGTACAGCTGAATGGCTGAGAATACTATATACTGCCTGTATATATTAAAAGAGGTGGAACATGATAAATTCAAGTGAAAGAACTGGTTTGTTGGCTGTATATATATCCTGACTGACTGATGGTCGTGCACGTACCGAGCTGTTTACTGTTATTACTGGGGCACTGGCCCGCTACTGTTATTACTGGGGCACTGGCCCGCTACTGTTATTACTGATGAGCACTGGCTCTTTTACTGGGACACTGGCCCGTTGTGGGAGACGTCCCACCAGCTGAAATACTGTCCAACAACCAGAATGAATCTGATAAAAGGGGATACTGGAATGACTGGGTTACTGTAATTATGAATGTTTGAAAGACTCTCTCTCTCCCTTGTTTTATAAATAAATAAAATGAATTGAAATGAATTTACGTTGCTAGAGTAGTTTGTTACTGAGTCTCTCGACTCATCCGTTTTTGTATTTATGTTTTAGGTACAGCTGGGGAAGACGATAACGAGTAGAGGCGAGGATCTCAATATTACGAGCTTTAGTAATTATCACTGTTGTTCCTTTATAAATTATAGAACACTATTAATTAAGGTAATAAAAGGTATTATATTTTATCACTTAAATGATTTAAAGTTATAATTAATATCTGACTGTTGCCTTGTATTTTCCTAACGGAAAATACGGCAGTAATGCCTCGACCTAATAGGATTTTCTGCTGCTATTAGTATCCTAATCAGGGATTTAAAGGTCGGGGCGTTACAGATGAGGAGGGCGATGCCCCTACTGCTGAGCATGCCCAGGTTGGGGGCACTTCTGGTAGTATAGAGCAGCAACTGGCTGCTTTGCAGGCCGGCTTTGGCGATATGAGGTTGGATTTCCCGAACCTCAGGACTGATGTGCAGCAGCTCAGGGATTCTACCACTGAGCATGATCGCTATTACCAGAGTATGCGGGCGATCTTTGACACGATGACCTCGGCTTTCCAAGGTTTTCGTGATGACTTGCAGAGCTGGACTAGCCGTGGTGGTTGGTTTCCAGGTAGTTCCAGCTCTCAGCCGCCTGATGAGTGAGCTTTTCTTTCCTCCTCCTTTGCTATTTTCGTATTAGCCTATTCACAGTGAGGACACTGTGTTGTTTAGCTTGGGGGAGGATGTATATATTTATGCATATCTTGTTAGAGCATGTAGTTTCCATTGCATATCTTGCATCTAGTTTTCATCTATGGGACTATTGTTGGCACACCTTTGAGAACTTTGTTGATATCTCTACTACAGCTCTTCAGCTTTGTTGTACAGTGGCTTCATGATTCTTCATAGCATAATTGTGATACGATTGATTTGCTTTGGTAAGACTGTTTGAATCTTTCCCTGGCTGGCTTTAACTTTACTGTGCAGGCATATTGACCCATGTGAGCTTCTGTGCCTAATAAACTGACGAATCTGTGTCAGTTCTGTTCTTTCATGAGTGATTAGTTCATCAGTTGATGTATTGCTCTTGATTTTGACCTGGTACTCCTTGATACTTGATTGTGCACACTATCTGATATGATTGAGGCGTTCATTTCATGATTTTAGCTCCAGAGTTCTACTTGTTTACATATTTTCCATCTTTAGCCCCGCTGAGCTTTCCTGACTTTTGTTTGATACTTTCACCCATATTACAAGCCTTGACCTCATTTGATTATTGTCCCAAGCCTAGCTTGGGGGAGCGAGTGTTAGTTTTGGTCATATTGTATTACATGGATGTAGTGGATGCGTGGTTTTGTTGAAGGAAAGTGTTATTAATGAGCTTCATCATCGAATTCAAATGTGGTTTAAAGAGATTTGGCAATATAAAAAAAAAACAAAAAAAGAATGAAGGAAAAGAAAGGAAAGAAACAAAGGGCAAGGTTATTCATTTGAAAGAAAAGTGAAAAGGTTATATATATGAGTTACTATGCGTGAAAGTTGTTATGGCGATATTTTGGTAATGATGGTGTTATATGGAGTTGTAAATGCCTTGTTAGGCTATTTTTACATTGATATATGCTCCCCTTCTTGGCTTTTCCACCACATTTCCCAATATTGATCCATACCCTTAACCCTAGCCTCATTACAGCCCTTGAAAGTCCTCTTGATCTTTGTGTGTTGCATTTTTGTGTTGAAGGTGAGTCAAAAGGTCAAAGTTAAAGAGTATTGCTTCTTCTGAGTTGATATATATAGGTTTAGTGTCATTGATCTTCCGCCCTAAACACAAGAGGGTATGAGTGCACATATCTATAGTGAGGTCTGTCAAGTTTTGTTAAGTCCAGCTTGGGGGAAAGGGTTTGTGGTAAGATTGTTGAGTTGATTGGTCACATGACGTGCTATGCGGCTTTGTTTCATAGATACTCGATGCTTGGTTCATGTAGTATTGATATCTCTCGTGTTTTGAACTGTGTGCTTGACCCTGTTTTAGTCCCATATTGTAGGTTATCATATTCTTCCCATGTCTATTGTTTGATTGCTTGAGGATAAGCAATTGTTTAAGTTTGGGGGAGTTTGATCAGTCCGTTTTAGTGCATACTTATAGCTCATTTTAGTTCCCATTGCATGTAGATTTAGAGCATTTAGAGTTAGGTTTGCATGTTTTTCCCTTCTTTGGATTTCAATTATACTTCACAAGTGTTTGGTTGTTTTTGATGTATTTCAAGAGAATTGGCGCGTGTTGGACTTGGGATATGTTCAAGGTGCGTGGCTCGTACTTCGGAGCGGCTCAAGTGAATCAAATTTGGAGGAAGTGAAGGAAGAAGGCCACCACGGCCGTGGCACATTTACTACGGTCGTGGGTACCTGTAGTTTGTAAAACAGGAACTTGGAGAAAAGAAGAATGATTCGGTGAAATCAGGTCACCACGGTCGTGGTGATTTTGCCACGGTCGTGGTGCCTGATCTTCACAGAATCAGTGGGTATGATGAAAACTTACTGACTTGGCTATTTTGAGGCACCACGACCGTGGTGATTTCACCACGACCGTGGTGACCTGCTTTCAGGCGTTGACTTGTTTCGTCCGTCAAACTTTAATGACTCTTATTAATTAGTTTCTTAGTTTAGTTTTCGGGATGGTCTCATACTTAATTTCTAATTAACTCTCTCTTAGCCCTAAAAACTCTCTCAATCACTAGTTTACTCCTTTGTTTCATTATTGAAGATCGAATTCATCAATTAATTCAAGTAATTTCTTTTCTATCTCTTTCCTTTAATCTGATTGCTTTGTTCATGATGTTTAACTTATTGAATCTTAATTGCTTAGAATCCATGATTAGTGAGTAGTTTCTAATCTAGGGTTTGGGTGAAAGCATGAATTAGGGGCTTAATGTAGATGTTCTTGTGATTGCTTTCTTCATGTTTAATGTGCATTGTTCTTGGTGTTCTGACACCTTAGGGTAGACCTTGATCAAGTTTGTGCTAGGGCTTAGATTTCAAGTACTCTTAATTGATTGTTGTTGTCTAGTCATTCCCATGAATCAACTTAATTTCTAGACCAAGAGATTGGGTAGAAATTAAGAGGATCCTATTTAGGGGTTTTCCAATCAAATTGAATCCATTAATCAATTGGCTAAAGACCATTCGAGAGAGGATTTAGTCGATTGATTAATTGATTATTCTTGAGGACCATTCGAGAGAGGACTCAAGGACTTTAGAGGGAAACTTAACCTTGGACGTTATTCTCATTAGCTTCGTAGTTGCATTTGTGTCGTGTCTTTGCCCGAGTTCATGCGAGTAACCCAAGCTCTAGTGTTTTGTCTATCTTATTAATTCTTCTATTTACTCGTTAGGTTTATAAATTGTGTTTGCTAAGCGGTTCTTAGTGCCTTAACGACACACTAAAAACCTCTTATCAGTATACCCATCAGGGCCAGGGGATTTATCATTATCTATATCAAACATAGCATGCTTGACATCTTCCCCTGTGAAACTAGCACAAAGAAACTGCTGCTACTCCTCATTCAAAATAGTACCCTCTTGAATAATGGAGTTACTAGCTTTCTTTCTGAGAGCTTGTGAAGTACCAAGCAAACCTCGGTAAACTAGTAGAAAGGCAGTCTCCAAATGCTCTTGTGTTTCCATCCAAACACCCTCACTATTCTTCAGCCTATAATTATGATTATGAGCCTTCATTTGCTTCAAACAAGCATGGAAATAACTTGTATTAACATCTCCCCCTGTGAGCCAATTCACTTTCACTTTTTGTTACAAGAAACTCATTCTAGCGTTATTGTTCACATCATAATCCTGCCTAAGCAAAGTTTCTTCCCTATGGAGATCAACATTAGAAGGATCCATTTGAATTTGACACTGCATCATCCTCAACCTAGCCAACACTTCCTCAGCAGCCTGCTCAACATTTGAAAATCTACTCTTGTTAAGTAGCTTCGGATAATTTCCTAAACCTTTTAGCTTATTCACAACTTTAAACATAGGCACCTCATGTAGATTCCTCAACCAAGCATAATTCACAATATCTTGAAATTCGCCAGCTTGCACCCACATACTAAAAGACCTAAATGGCTTAGGTGTATGAGCAACATTACCAGCCAAACTAATCACACAAGAGGTGTGATCAGAAATATTCTCAGGTAGATATTTCATCACATCATCTTTGAAGAGACCCTCCCACTCATCATTTACAAACACTTTATCAATTTTAGAAAATACTCTATCCCCTCCTTCTTTCTTATTTAACCATGTAAAGAAAGGCCTTGTCATAGCAGCAACATACACCACACAATCTCTCAGACACTGTCTAAACTCCAACACTTCTTCTAGAGTTATTGCTGAACCAATCCTCTCATTCAGGTTCAAAACATTATTAAAATCCTCACTAATCAGCCAACAAGCATAAATTATACATCTTTTCAGAATAGCCAAGCCCTACAACAACTGTCTCCTCACACCTGGATCATTAGCCCCATATATCATTGCAACAAAGAATATCATGTGAATAGCCCTATGATGAGCTAATATATAAAATATTGAGCTGTCACCTCGATAACATTCACATGTAATTTAGCAGGAAGCCAAATCGACCAAATTCTACCTCCCATATGATTATGATAATTAGTAACAACACACCAATTATCACAAACAACATGGAACACCTTATGAAAATTCACAGCCTTCACTCTAGTTTCTAATAAACCAAACAAACCAAGAGAATGTTCACTCAACAACCATCTAACATCCCTCGTGCTTGTGAGGGCTGTTCAAGCCCCTCACATTCCAAAGTCCAATGCTATCCATCTGGCTCCTTTACCACTCCCTCACTCCCAACATCCTCTTCAATAACACTCATTTGATTCAAAATAGTTAGTGGCTCATCCACCACTTCAGCATTCTCATTGCAAGTACCACCACCTGCCCAGTTTTAGTAGATTCACAGTCAAAACTTGCTGCTCAACACCACCATCCAGCTCCTCATCATCAATATGCTCAAGAATAGGAGCCAATCCTTTCTTCTCTAACTTATCCACCTTACTACTTATCCACCTTACTACCCTAGCAGCGTGTGCTACATAGGCTTGCTGAGGCTTTGCCTTCATAACCCATTTCTTCTTAGGTTGAAGCTTTCTCTAAGCCACCTCATATCTTTTCTTCCTACACTCCTCCATAGTATGGCCAATATCCTTACAATCAGTACATAATACAGGCTTTACATTCATATTGAACAACTTGACTCTGTAATTCCCCTTTTTCATTCAAAAACACAATCTCTTAAGGAAAGCTCTGATCAATAGACACCTCCACTAATATACGAGCATAAGCCAATATATCTTCTGTGTAGTCGCCTTATTTGTTCTAATAGGACTAGCAATACACCCAATCAGCTTATTAAGAGTCCCTTGCTCCCAAAATTTCAAAGGCAATCCAGTAATTTCACCCAACTAGGAACAAGCTTAATATCCTCTTTATGTATTTCTGAATCAACACGCCAACTCTTAGCAATAATAGGTTTCCTATCAAACATAATAGGACCTGCATCTAGAGCTTTCACCTTCTCCTCATTTGATTTCAATCTCACCATAAACACTCCATTATCCATCTTTACCACTTTTTGAACACCAAATTTCCTCGACACACGTCTAATAAAGCCATTAATCATATGAAAAGAAGGTTTAACCCCTAAGATATAGTAAACAACAGCAGAAGACCAATATTGAATCTCATTTTACACATCATCCATAGTAATAGCAACAATAACACCCTTATTACTAGAAGAAGGTTGTTTCGAAAAATCCAACCCTTGCTCATTCAAATGATTAAACAAAGAGTGACGCCAACTAGCTTGATGACTAGATTCAGGCATACCTGTATTACTTGTTAATTGCTGTATCAGAAACGAAGATGGGTTGAAAGGAGCTGGCCTCGCCGGAGTTCTGATTGATCTAATACAAACCGTCGTTTTCTCATTAGCTGCCAACACCACATCACGATTATGCTGTACAATAAGCTGATCAATCAATTCCACAGAAATTTTATCCACCTCTTCTTCAAATGACCAGCTCAGAGCTGGAACTTCTTGCATCTCATTGATATCCTTCAACTTGGGCGGAAGACTACAACACTACTAGCATTATCAAAACAAAAACATATTAAACATAAATTTAGACAAAGACAATGTATTTGCAATTGAATTACCATATCATCATACTAAGAAATGCAAAATCGATTACTCACCTTAAAAGGACTCTCAAAGCTCTAAATAGATGAGAACCACATGGGATTCTAGTATCAAAGTTTTGAAGTAGAGTAACATTTCCTAGTGACTTGATAATGGATAGGCTTGCTTTCCCCAACAACTTTAATTGGGGGACCCTCCTCCGAAATATATGTTCTTTGGATGATGACTTTTAAAAGCACCATGTAAATGGGGACGATGCTCTCTTATCAGTTGATTTCCACCATCCACTCTCACATCTTGTATAACAACCTTTATAAAAAGTTTATTGCTTCTCATAATTGTTCCAATGATTGAATCTTAAGAGTTAATTTCAAAGTCATGAAAATGATTTCTCCTTAGCCAAAGCCATTAACTAAGTGAAAGTAAGTGACGAATGCATGTGAATGATATTAATGTTTTATATTTATCATAGTTTCTAGATAACTTTGTTACTCTATGGTTTAATTGATTAATCATCAATATTTCAAGTTTAGTTAGACATCTGTTTAGGCTTTTCATTTAGGATATATATATATAATTCATTTGCGTGTGCTTCTTTACACTTCTTTGATTCTTTTATAATTATTGTAACATTTAGATTTTGTACTATTCACTTACCTCATTTTGATGATCTTTGATATTTTACATGTAAGTTAAAATAACTCTCATGTTAGAATCTGATATGAACATGGTTGTCTCAAAGTATTTGATGTCTCTATGGTGATTGTATAAATTCGGCTCCTTAATAACAAAATGTAGCACAATTTTAGACTACAAAAAAATATATCATACACCTACCATGTTAACGTTGTTTTTCTATGTAATAAAGCACATTAATTATTAGTGTTTAGCACTATGCAACTACAATAAACATAAAAATAATTATTAGTGTTTCATCAATGTGCAGTTTATATATATGTCGGATCTTTATATAAGTGATTTATCGTTCAATGTTGAGGGTCAAATACAGGATATGATTTGGCAAGTATAAAAGTCCAAAATTTTCAATAACGAGAGACCAAAAAAGTATATTGTAAATGATAACAATGTTATACAAGATTAAAATTCTTATATGATACACTTAGATTTTAGCTAACCATGGGTCCAAAAAATGTTAATACGACCACCATTCTTGACTCTCCAAGTCAAACTCATTGAAACAAAAACTAATCTAGTAGTACAAAATAACTTATCTGATAATCGTGGTGTGAAATTAACACAACCTTAAAGTTGAAGTTATCATGCTACAGATTACGACCTCTTAGCAATCAACCTTCAGGGATAAACAATACATCTCTTTAGTATATTGCAAATGACAGATTTAGAACATTGTTAGTTATTGCCCAAGAACGAGAGAAAAGAAACAGAGAAGAATATATTTTCTATATTCCTAAGAAGCGAAACTAGAACCATCATACATACTTAACAATAATAAAATAAATCCACACATTATAAGTATTTCATCTATCTATAATACTTTATATAATGATGGACATACAATCTTGACTTCATACTAAGGAAGAAACAAGCTTCCTTTGGTTCAAGTTGCTTGTTGAAATCATGCCTTTCCTGTCAAATGCAAGTGCGGGAAAGATGATGCGGTGATAACAACAAAAAGAAGTGGGACAACAATAATGGTGTTTAGGCCATCATGCATAAGATGCATTGATGAGGTGTCAATTAGTAATGGCGTTGGTGAGCTTGGAGTAAAGTGTAGCTTCAGGAGGCTTGAGAGAAGAGTTAGTGTGGGCCATAGTGGATGTAGGTTCATTGAATACCTTGTAGTTAATTAAAACAACAACTTTGTTAATCCTAGGCTTCTCTAAGACATATTCATTGGGGCCCTCCTAATGCCAATTTTTGTCTCGTATTGGGGTGGGCAACATCTATTTCAGGTTGAGATAAATTTTTTTCAATAGTTTCAATAATATTTAAATTATCAACCTACACATCAATAATAGTTGATTTTCTTAAAGTATAAGATGCAAAAGCAAACTTTTAGTATTAATCACAAAATTGTTATCTATAATATCAAAACAAAAAGTAGTAAATAAAAAAAGGTTATGTGCTTGTTCACAAGCTTCTCCCCAATATACCCTTAGTTCAACTCTTGAAAAACAGGAAACGAGTTTTAAGTGGCTCGCAAGTCATGCATGGTCATTAACAACCCTCGTCACTATATCAACATCATTTCGAAAGCTCCAATCTGTATGTTGTTAAGGAAACTGGTTGCAGAAGGGAATCAAATGTCAGTGTCACTTTTTTTTCAACTTGGGGAGCATATTAGGGCTTTCCCTTCTCTTTAATATTGTCTCTCTCTCAAGTCTCACTCAACCTTTTCTTGAATCTATCACCTAGTCTGCTTTTTCTCCCCACGAAAAGTGACACCAAATTATCTCCATTGCTAATACACTTTACATGTGACGTCTATCTCTCTCCTACTGTCTTTTCAATATTCCTTTCACTTTTCAATCTCTCTCTTCCTCTTACTATTCTTCTTCCACTCCCCATGAAAAGTGACACCAAATTATTAGTTTTCTTGTTTCAAAAAGCATCCTCTTTAACCGGCAAACCATGTTTTCTTCTTACAATTTTGTTCATTACTTCATTGTGCTTGTTTCAATTTTACTGGTGAGGTTTATTTAAGGATTAACAACAAGTGGAATTTGTATTTAGTTGCGTTTTTCTTATGGAGTTGGTAATTCCAAACCCCACCTAATTATTTGCATTACATATATCCCAAAGACATAATGGTGCTTTACATGTGAGTTTGAAGGTTTATCTGAAAGACATGATGGTGATACTTTTTGAAATCAGGCCACAAACTCTCTGATGATATTGATCTTGTTTGATCCTGAGGAGGTACTTTTTAAAATCTATAATGTTAGGTCAACTTCTGGGTGTAATGTTATGCACACTTGTAGGAACTTAGAGCAACAACTTTGGATCTTAAAACAAAGCATGACAAAGAAATTAAAGCTTTCATCAGGAATGGGTATTTAAACTCAGGTTACTTCTCTTTTTGATGCTCTATTTTCTGTGCATTATACACAATTCTTGTTCATTTCGCTCGTGTCATCATACATAATAATGTAGGAGTTGAAATCTTATCTATTGGTTTTATGTTAAGTAGATTAAAGCCTATATGGGTCTTGCTGATTAAAAATTATTAAAGCTTCATCAGACATAGTTTACAAGATTGTAATGATATCTCCATCAATCATAGTATAAGCTATGACGCCGAGGCGCTAGTTAGAATCTTACGAAAATAGGCTCAACACCATAATTGAGTTGAGGGTATCTCAGATGATGTATTTTATGTGTTATTGATAGGTTTTAGTCGTGTCACCTAATCAAAAATAAACCTACGGACCTCTAACTAGGTAGTCAGTGGAAGAAGGGTCGAATCCACAGGGAGACAGAGTTTCTAAATCAAAATTTAACCAATTCAGCTACTCCAGATGAAATCAGGAAGGAATTAATTAAACTAAGGAATAGACTACGGAAGACTGAATAAATCGAGGATTAAACTATGGAATAAAAGTCTAGGGTATTAGGTCGGTCCACCATGCTTATACCAATCAAATAGGGTCAACTACTATTAAAACCTAAGTCAAGAGTCGGGGGATTAGAGCCTATGTTGAGCTATGGTTAAGACTCAACGCTCATAGTTCAACATACGCCGCATGTTCACTAAGTAATCAGAACTACTGATGTGTCCTAGGCCTCTAGTCGTAAGACGGATCTGTGCAAACAACTATTAACCACAAGCAATCAATGAAATTGTACACTGACATTAATTACTCAATAAGAACAAACCACATCACAATCACCCTAATCAAGCCCTAGAAATTGATAGAAATCTAAATCACAATCATGGTATAAACATGGCTTTCCTATCTAACACCCTAGATAGAGAACTACTCACTCATAATCGAATTGACAACAACAAAACTAATTGGAAATCCTAAGAATTGCATCATGAACAATTAAATAAATAAACTAAGCAATCAAAGTAATTAAAGAGATAAAGAGTAGAGAAGAGTACCAATTGACGGAAAGCAGGAACTTTTATTGAAATCGAAATAGGTTTGATCACCTCTAAATTAATCTAAAGTGTTTGAATTAAACTAAAAGCAATGAAGAATAAAACTAGTCTAAAACCTAATGAAAGATGAATAAAAGATGCATGAAAGATAGATGTCTCTAAATAATGAGGAAAAAGGTATTTATAATACCCCTCAAGTTCACTAAAAACGGGAACAAAAAGTGAAAAAGCGCGATAAAGCACCAGACCCGATCGGGCCCGAGCATAGTACCCGATCGGGTCCACATACAAATTCTCCCAACTTCACTTCTGGGCTATGGCAGCAACAGTGCAGCAATAAGGCGAGAAAAATGGCCCACCCGATCGGGTCGGGCGGTAGTCACCCGATCGGGTCTGGCGACAAAAAGTGCCAGCAAGCTCGCCTCCTCCGCAGCGTCCCAATAAGACCTAGCAGCACTAGACCCGATGGGATCTGGCGGTAGATGCCCGATCGGGTCTGGGCACATGTGTTCTCGCCTGATCTGATCGGGCACGCCTTGCCCGATCGGGTCCGCAACTTTCATACCCGATCATAATATTTCGCCCGATCGGGCCATTTCTGCCCGATCAGTGCACGGAAACCTCATTTGACTCTTTGGCTCTCTAATCTTCACGTTTAGGGGTCTTGGGACCTCCTAAACTATCCATAAAGCTCGTGAGCCATCCTACGTGCCTCGTAATATCTCGAAAAGCCGTGGTTGCTTCCAAAAGGCTCGGGAATAAGGAGAAAACTCCATAAAACCTGCAATTCAATACTAAAACACGAAACCATAACTACATACGATAGTTAGCACAAAATTGCTCCCAAGAGCTCTAATGATGCACAAATTAGCTTGTAAATAAGGGAGAAAACTCTATATAAATACGTGATATCAAACTCCCCCAAGCTAAACCTTTGCTTGTCCTCAAGCAAACAGCACATGAACATGGAATAGATTACCTCACCCCAAAGATAAAAACAAATCAAAGCTCAAAACATTTTCAAGACTAAGAATCGTTCAAGCAGGCATAATTCAAGTTTGGCTCATCAAATCCATCAAACCACCAATCATTCAAGCAATTTATCAAACTCAAGCATCCACAAAGCATACAAGTCCTGAAAAGGCACTCACAAGGGTGTCACTCCTCTCAATTTTGTGGCAGGCAAAGAATGTGCCCGAACACTCACCAACCCGACCATAAGTACCCTTTCCACTCACACTCTCATGTGTTTGAGAAGGTTCAATGACGCTCATCCTAGTCAAGTCGACTCAATTAGCAGAAATACTCTTTAACTTTGACAAACTAACTCGAAATCAATCAAATGAACAATGCAGACATAAGCTCAAGAGGACTTTATAGGGTTGTAATGGGGCTTAGGCGAGAGGTAGGGGATACTTTTGGGTAATGTGGTGGAAAAACCAAGAAAGGGGGAGCATAAATCATTCAAACAAGGCTTAGGATGGCCTACACAACTCCCAACAATCACCATAAAACCATGTAAAGTAACCCAACTCTCATAAATCAATGAAAAGCTCATAACAAACCCAATTTTCTAGCAATGGAGCGAATATTCTTTTATGAACGTACGTGAATGAAAGAACTAGAATTCTTTTGAATTTTCATTTCATTTTTCTTTCATTTTTCTGAACTTCATTCACGCAACTCTAAACTTGCTTTTTTTTCTTTTCTCTTTCTCATTCTCAAACCACAGCAAATACACTTTTAAACTCCTCAAAAACCAAACTAAACCAACAAACCAATCTCAAACTCAACCCATACAAAAGCTCCCCCAAGCTAGGCTTGGAATAATATCAAGTGAAGGTTTTTGGCTCATAATAGGGGTTTAAGTAACACGAAACAAGTCATTAGGCTCAGCGGGGCTAAGGAGGATAAAAGTATATCAAAAACTCACTCTGAAGCTCAAGAATAAGACAAAAGAACGCCTCTATCACAGCAAATGCTACAAGTCATCGAAAATCAGACAAGTACGAAGTCAAAGTCAAGATCAATCCACTAAAGAGGAACTAACACACAAGAATAGACTGGATAATAAAATGAATCCAATAGGCTACAAAGAGGCCTCACAGTCTAACCAATTCAGGTATGCAGCACAAAGTTGTCTAATATAATCCAAACATGCTCGAAATCATAGCAATCAAACATCAAATCATAGCCTCAAGATCACAAATGCCCAGCTATCCAGAAAACAAAGTCAAATTAATTTCAAATAGAGCACAGCAAGGGGCACAGGGAGGCAACTAAACCAGTCATGGGAACCATATTTTTTTGATTTTTTGCAGTATTTTTGAAAGCAGTAAATCTATCCTAGAAAGCAGTAAAAGAGATAGGGAATACAAACAGAACTCCTCCCCCAAGCTGAACTTGGCAGTGTCCTCACTCTCGCTCACAAAAAGGAAGCAAAATAAAAAGAAAAGGAAAAGGGAAAGAAAAGAAAATACGAGTTGCCTCTCGCACAACGCTGGTTTATAAAGGTCCCGCACGACCATAATCCTCCCTCTCTCAAATAGGAGGGGCTTGGCAATGAGTGCCACCCTCATCAAACATCTTTCTCCTCCAAATGTTCTTGACAATGCCTCCAGACGGTGAGGCAACCTTAGGTGGAATTGGAACCTTCTCCACCCCTACTTAATCTAAAACCTTATCCCTGCAAAAAGATTGTTCAAGCATAGGAGCCTTAACAGCATTGGTTAGTTTAAAAACCACTTTATCATCACCAACACTCAGAGTTAAAGACCCAGACTTGACATCAATGACAGCACCAACAGTACACAAAAACGGCCTACCCAAGATAATAGGGATCTGGGCATCCTCATCCATATCTAATACCACAAAATCAACAGGGATATAAAATTTCCCAACCCTAACAGGAACATCCTCTAAAACACCTAAAGGGTATTTTATAGAACGATCCGCCATCTGTAAAGTGATTTGTGTGCATTTAAGGGCTCCCATGTTCAGTTTCTTATAAACAGACAATGGCATAACAGAAACAGAAGCACCTAAATCACACAAAGCCTTATCAATAAAAATAGGTCCAAGATGGCAGGGTATAGAAAAACTACCAGGATCTTTTAACTTTGGTGGGGTTTTATTTTGAATAAAAGCACTACACTCTTCAGTAAGAGCGACACGTTCTACCCCACCAAAGTCTCTTTTCTTAGTAATCATGTCTTTCAGAAATTTGGCATAAACAGGCACTTGGGTAATTAAGTCTGTGAATGGAATCGTTACCTCAAGGTTCTTGACCATAGACAAGAACTTACCAAACTGCTGATCGATCTTGGACTGTTGCATCCTGTGAGGAAAAGGTAGCCTTGGTGTAAAAGGCGTTTCAGAAACCTTCTCCTTTTTCTTCCCTGTCTGTTCAGCTTCTGCAGACAAATCGACTTCAGACGTCGAATTCTTTCTTTTTCCTTCCTCTACCACCCTCTTCTTCCCTGCAGTCGGGGTAACCTCATCAATGGGAACTGGAGGGGCATCATATGCAATGCCACTACGAAGAGTGATGGCATTCACATGTTCTCTCTGAACTGGTTGCCCTAGCAATTGTCCCTGCTGCCTCTGTGCATTAGATTCTGCCAACTGAGCAACTTGAGCCTCGAGAAGTTGGATGTGCTTCTCTTGGGCCCTCCTTGCTTCCTCCTGGGCCCTCCGTGTTTCCTCATTTGCCTTTTGCATAGACAATATCAGTTTCATCAGTTCAAAATTGCTAGGCTCTTGTGGGTTGTTGTTTTGTGGGGGTGGGGTGTGGAAATTTTGTGGAGTTTGGAAGTTATTGGGATGATGGAAGTTTTGTGGTGGTGGTCTTTGGAAATGTTGTGGGGTTTGATGGTATGAGGGTTTAGGATAGTTTTGTGGAGGTGGAGGTTGATGGTTTTGTGGGTTTTGGTAGTTATGTGAAGGGGGGAAGGTTTGTGGTCTTTGTTGGAAAGCATTGGCCTGCTCCATCTGAAATTGACTGAACTGACAGTCATGCCCAAAGTGACCCTGAACACCACATACCTCGCAGTAAGATGAGGTAATGGGTGCTACTGCAGACATAGCATTGATACTCATGGGTGGGGGTGTCGGACTAGAAGACTTCATTAGCTGCTGAGTTAGTTGCGCCATCTGAGATGTAAGCAATGAAATAGCGTCAACTTCAAGTACCTTCTTAGTCAAACTCCTAGATGATGAATGGTCATTGGCTGCAAGATTTGATATGAATTCATAAACCTCATCAACTGCCTTGTCTAAAAACACTCCTCCTGCAGACGAATCAACAATACACTTCGTCTGAGGCTGCAGACCATTGTAGAATGTCTGCGTCAAGAACCATTTGTCCATATTATGGTGTGGACACTCTCTCTGTAAATCTCTAAACCTAGCCCACGCTTCCCTTAATGTTTCATCAGGCTCTTGGAAAAACGTGGCTAGTTTATTTCTGATTTCTGCTGTTTTAGTGGGTGGGTAATACTCTCTCAGAAATGCAGCAGAAATCTCACTCCACTCAGTTTCTTTCACATCGTTCAACCATTTTTGGGCTCTATCTCTCAGTGAAAACTCGAACAACATGACTTTGAGTTGATCTGGAGTGACGCCGGCATGTTTAACGGTTCGACAAAGTTGTTGAAACCGTTGCAGATGATTTGCCGGATCTTCACTAGGATGCCCACCAAACTGATTTTGCTGGACCATGCTGATGAGTCCAGGCTTGATTTCGAAATTTGCTGCGGCAATGGTGGGCATAGTAGGTCCAGTGGAGAGACCATCCGGGTTGGGCACCCCATATGACTTCAGTGATTTTGACATAACTGAATTTAAGGTGTCTATTCCAGAGGTGTTCAGCTGAACAGACTGCTTTTCTTTCTGCTTTATCTTTCGGATCCGCCTGATTGTCCTAGTAAGATCGGGGTCCGCTGGAATTGGGGAACCGTTTCTTTGGGACCTGGGCATACAAAAGAAACAAAAAGCAGCAGTAAAACGTACCTCGATTGAAACAAAGAAGTTCCAATGAGGTACAGAGAAGTAGACCAAATAATTAAATAATAACTTAGAGAACTAGCCGTCTCCCCGGCAACGGCGCCAAAATTTGATAGGTTTTAGTCGTGTCACCTAATCAAAAATAAACCTACGGACCTCTAACTAGGTAGTCTTTGGAAGCAGGGTCGAATCCACAGGGAGACAGAGTTTCTAAATCAAAATTTAACCAATTCAGCTACTCCAGATGAAATCAGGAAGGAATTAATTAAACTAAGGAATAGACTACGGAAGACTGAATAAATCAAGGATTAAACTATGGAATAAAAGTTTAGGGTATTAGGTCGGTCCACCATGCTTATACCAATCAAATAGGGTCAACTACTATTAAAACCTAAGTCAAGAGTCGAGGGATTAGAGCCTATGTTGAGCTATGGTTAAGACTCAACGCTCATAGTTCAACATACGCCGCATGTTCACTAAGTAATCAGAACTACTGATGTGTCCTAGGCCTCTAGTCGTAAGACGGATCTGTGCAAACAACTATTAACCACAAGTAATCAATGAAATTGTACACTGACATTAATTACTCAATAAGAACAAACCACATCACAATCACCCTAATCAAGCCCTAGAAATTGATAGAAATCTAAATCACAATCATGGTATAAACATGGCTTTCCTATCTAACACCCTAGATAGAGAACTACTCACTCATAATCGAATTGACAACAACAAAACTAATTGGAAATCCTAAGAATTGCATCATGAACAATTAAATAAATAAACTAAGCAATCAAAGTAATTAAAGAGATAAAGAGTAGAGAAGAGTACCAATTGACGGAAAGCAGGAACTTGTATTGAAATCGAAATAGGTTTGATCACCTCTAAATTAATCTAAAGTGTTTGAATTAAACTAAAAGCAATGAAGAATAAAACTAGTCTAAAACCTAATGAAAGATGAATAAAAGATGCATGAAAGATAGATGTCTCTAAATAATGAGGAAAAAGGTATTTATAATACCCCTCAAGTTCACTAAAAACGGGAACAAAAAGTGAAAAAGCGCGATAAAGCACCAGACCCGATCGGGCCCGAGCACAGTACCCGATCGGGTCCACATACAAATTCTCCCAACTTCACTTCTGGGCTCTGGCAGCAGCAGTGCAGCAATAAGGCGAGAAAAACGGCCCACCCGATCGGGTCGGGCGGTAGTCACCCGATCGGGTCTGGCGACAAAAAGTGCCAGCAAGCTCACCTCCTCCGCAGCGTCCCAATAAGACCTAGCAGCACTAGACCCGATGGGATCGGGCGGTAGATGCCCGATCGGGTCTGGGCACATGTGTTCTCGCCCGATCTGATCGGGCACGCCTTGCCTGATCGGGTCCGCAACTTTCGTACCCGATCATAATATTTCGCCCGATCGGGCCATTTCTGCCCGATCAGTGCACGGAAACCTCATTTGACTCTTTGGCTCTCTAATCTTCACGTTTAGGGGTCTTGGGACCTCCTAAACTATCCATAAAGCTCGTGAGCCATCCTACGTGCCTCGTAACATCTCGTAAAGCCGTGGTTGCTTCCAAAAGGCTCGGGAATAAGGAGAAAACTCCATAAAACCTGCAATTCAATACTAAAACACGAAACCACAACTACATACGATAGTTAGCACAAAGTAGCTCCCAAGAGCTCCAATGACGCACAAATTAGCTTGTAAATAAGGGAGAAAACTCTATATAAATACGTGATATCAGTTATCAAGCATTTTCCTCTTATTACCGGGGTTCAGGTTCAAAGCGAAACGAAATGAAAATTCCCGACCTAAACATCTTATTCTTTAACTGACTTTGTCGAAAACACTGGCTCATTAAACATGTGTGAATTTATCAAAAATGAAAACTTTCTCGTATTGTACTGCACTGCAAACATGTAACCATGCTCCTCCCTGTAAGTTGGTTTTGACCTAGGAGATTGACTGTTTCTATGATGTCATTAAAGGGAACTATAATTTATTGGAGTAGCTTGTCTAGTTTTGATGCAATTTGCGAAGAGAGGAACTGCAGGAAGTTTAAAGCACATCATTAGAGTGATTATTTTTTATTAGTGGTACGGTGTTACGTATGTGATGTTGTTTCCGGTGCTCTTTTTGCGATGTTTGATTTGAACCCAATTGTATATAATCTTGACTGAGACAGCAATGCTCTACTGGCTACAGATATTTGGTTATTTTTGCTACATTATATTTATTTAGATCAATTAATTAATGGTTACTTAGAAATCACTTAAGTTTTATGGCATGTTCTCTCTCCTTCCCCCTCCCATGCTCAAAAGTTAGAGGATGTATCTTAGTTGAAGGCATTCAGCAACTATCAACTTAAGATTATGGAGATATGGCTTTTCACACCATGAATTTGATGATAATTATCTTTAATTCTTGAGCATGGAGCAATAACTTGTTGATGAAATTTTCCATTTTTTCTGCCAGTAAATAATCAATTATCATGACCTGACTTATTAAGCATCCAGCTCTTTTTATTGGTTCGTATGTAAATACGAAGGCATACACTTCAGCTGCACCTGAAGTCCGAAAGTCTGAATTTATCTTCATCATGGCTTTTGAATTTGATATTGTGGCTCGATGCTGCTGCGGGTTTGGTTTTCTCATGTATGGTTTTGGATCAAAGAAAACTTTGCTTAAAGATTTTGCTTCAAAGAAAACTTTTCTGTGTGTAAAGTTCAACAACCATTCAATTCCAAATCCACACATGACCTGTATGCTTTTCTAGATGGATCACTGGTAGAGGAGACTGATTATTTTTCGTGTGTTCTTATTCATAATATTGATGGACCTGGTTTACGGGATTCAGGCTCCCAACAACTTCTTGCCCGGATGGCTGCTTGCTCTGATGTTCGAATGGTAGCTTCAATTGATCATGTTAATGCATATTTGTGTAAGGATTCTTATTTATTCTTCTGGTTGAGTGTTTTAAGATATTTAGAACTACTAACAGCTTTAATTTACTTTGCTAAGTTTATTTTGGTTATCTTCAACTTATGATTTGATTTTTGCTTTTTATTATTCCCCCTTGCTGCTGTTGCTTATGTTTCATTGGAATCGCTCGTAGGCCTGTATAACCAAGGGAGAAAATCGTTGATGCGGCCGAAATCGCGGTAATGGTCGCAATGACGCAGAAATGGCTTGTTACAGTCGAATAGAAACAAATCGCATTTGACGCGGCGTGATTTTTTTCAAAAAATTCACGCTATTAGATTTTTAACCTCAATTTTGCATTTAAGAAGTTTTATAAGTATTCTTATACCTTAATTTGACCAAACTTACCATATGATTGGATTGCACATATGTTGAAATAAAATCACTTAAAACATGAGATCCATATGTTGAAATTTATAAAATAAAGAGATAAGAGAGGAAAAAAAAAAGAAAAATGAGAGGTGATGATGATTTGCCCAAAGGTGAAGAAGCCTTTTTGGCCAAGACTTCTTATTCAAAGGGAAAAAAAAATTTACTTGATGCCATCAAAAATAATTTGCAACTCTCAAACTCTCACTTTTTTTTGGTTTTTTTGGTTAAGAAACTACACAAGCCCTAGATCTTTTTGGCTTCGATACCCTGTTGAAATTATTAAGAAAAAATGAAAGAGATAGAACTAGAGGAAAGAAACGACAAACTGCATTCTTATTAAATCAAAGAGTTATGAAGTGCCTTTTAAATAGGCAAATAAACAAATCTAATTCTCCTAAAACATAGCATGATACTAATGCTAATAACCATAACCCCACTATCTAGCACATACTCTTGACCAAATTCAAGCTGAGCAAGTACAAACTAATAGCTAAAATTAGAGAGTCAACTAATCCACTAACAAAACCTACTAACAAAGTCCTAACACATAATATTATTTGACTAGGTAAAAGATGCTAAATAATAGGAAACTTATTATTACTTTGACTTTGAATCAATAACCAACACCATATCCTATTATATATATAAGTATATATTAATTCATATATATTATCCAACTTGAAAGCTTCAGGCTAGTTTTTCTCCTTGTGCCCATGGGCGGATCCACTTTGTGTTGTCTACCCAAATTTGAGGAAAAGTAAATCTTAATAAAATGTGAAAGCACATATAAAATGGCTTAGGTTGGTGGTAGAAGCGTTTGCAAAATATAGTATAGCAATTTTAGTAATGACTCATGAGTTCGAATCTCTACAAGCTATATTCCCTTCTTTTTATTTTTTACTTTCAAGGTGGGTTGTGTTCAAGATTTACTTGTCTTACTCTTTCATACGAAGCTCGTTATTCATGTTTTGACGATTAATGTTATTTGTAGGAATCTTATTGACACAATACAATCTACATGTCTTCAATAAGTTATGGTCATCTTCGTTTGAAGGTAATTGCAGGCTCCAAAGAAAGACAGTAAACCCGGTTGTGGAAAGTCAGAATAATAAGAAGGTTTCTTTCTGTCTTACTTACTCTCAATCATCTTATTTCTCTTTCCTTTTTGTTAATTTTCAGTTAAATGGATATTCACATAAGTGAATTTGTTGAAAATCGCAGAAGTGGAGAAAGGGAAAGCCAAAGGAAAGGGTGAACAACACCAATTGTTCGATAATGCTACTCTTGGTAGGCAACTGTCTACTAAGCAGAAGGTCGTTACTGCTGCTACTCTTTCTGAATGATTTAAGGTATATTATTGTTCCTGTTTTCCTCTCTTTTCTTAATTTGAGTTTGTGTGTTTTAAATACGGGCCTATAATTTTTTATGTACTGTTATATTAGTTTTAATTTGGTTAGATGTGTGTTAGGTTATATGGATTATAAGATTTTAAGAGAATATGTGAATGAATGTAAGTTGTTAAAGTTGCTAATCTATTCATGTTATGATAGGGTCTGAGTTTTGCAAGATGTACTAAGGTGGAATATGTTTATTTATCGAGCTCGTATCGCGTAGGCTTCTATTGAGTGCTTTAGGGGATACAATGTCGTTGTTGAATTGGTTATAGTTTAGTGCTTCTAGTTTTATGTGTAATTTTCGTTAATGCAAGCGTTGCTAAAGTCAAAGTTTATTTTTGAAAAGAATGGTTGTTTATTCAAGAATAGGGATCTACTAGTTACCAATGAAAATAGAAACCCTGTTTGCAATTGCAGTTGGAATATTTGTGACCTTTTATGATATTGGATATGTTTCTCTAATGCTGTCACAAGGACAATATTAATAGCCATCCCATAATATTGATAGCAATACCAAAGCAGATTCTTATTATTAGTGTGCAGATTATACACGTTCTAATTCCATGTATCTAGCGTACTCCGTGTGGGTCGTCTAATCAATTAGTGACCCTAGATGGAGCGCAATCAAAAAGAAAACTCTAGATGCAACAATGTTGAGATACTACATTGTTTTATTGGATTTAACTTCCGTTCTTTGTGAAGTTGCGACCCTAGATGGGGAACAATCACAAATAAACTTCTCAATAACTATGTATTAAATATTTAGCCGACTCTATTAGTGTTGTAAAGTCTTAAACATATTGTGTTATTCAGGTTAGCAATGGTTGCAAAGAAGTGCAAAAAAAAATTAGTGGAAGCAGAAGCAATGAAGATGGTCTTAAATATTTCTTTTTTTTTCCCATAACGTTTCAGCTTTTATACTACACTTCTAAGAATCTGAACTTTCATCCTTTATTGAACTCATAAAATGTTATCCAGCTTGCACCAAGACAGGAGCCCGTTGTGTGGATTGGGGGAAGTATACTTCTGGAGATATTCGCATTGTGAGTCCTTTTCTTTTATACCTTTCTTAATCGATATGAAATTACTTTATTCGCTATTCGTTAATTTGTTTTCCTGGGAGGGATGGTTGAGGCCGTAGGTGTTGTATTTAACAGTTAGTTTTAGTATGATGTCACTAAGACAAAAAAAATATTCGACCCAACTCAAACCACAAAAAAAAAGAAACATTGCAATTTGAATAAGCCATGTTTCTTGTCAATCTCTTTAGTTCTTTTTATGTTGTACAAAAGATGAAGACAAAAATACAACTTGTTTGGGTTCTTTTGCTAGAAAGTTATAATTGGTGTCAATAATTCATAATTTGAGTGATGGGTCTACTGCTTGTGTTGCTCCAAAATATTTTGCTGAAATAATAAAGAGAATAAAGTTAGATATCAATTCTATTTGCTTAGGATTATCACCAGAATTCATGTAGAATATATCGTCAAAAATAGAAATATTCTAACTACTAAAAATAGAAGAATCATTAAAGCAAAGGTTATGGTGGAATATGCTAAAGAGCGTATTACATACTTTATCTTTGAGGTCGTGGTTCATACACCAACATCTATCCTCACTCCATACAGAACCATCCTTCTTCTACCGCCCTTATAAATAGCCCTCAATCATCCTCATTTTATACACCAACATCCTTCTTCAGAAATATATAATAATAATTCACATTCATTCTCACTCCCTACACAACAAAATTTATTCAGAAAATAGCAGTAATAAAAGTTCGCATTCATTCTCATCCTATACTTTGGCGAACGTAGCTCAAGGAGTATGAATATCGAAGTTATATTACTCCATTTCAGGTTTGAGCTATATTATTTTCTCTTCCTAGTGTCTAACCCGTTCTCGCAATTTTTTTCCAATTGGCTATTAAACATGTTTCACATATATGAGTTCATTTACTAATTGGATATGCCTCCATGAACATATATACTTGGATAATTTGATATGATTTCTCCATAACTCGGTTCGAGATTCAAAATACGTTTGCTTGTATCCATATCATGAGAAAGAGAAGTTTCGTCAGTTGTAGCTACAATTTACAATATATAATATTCATTAAAAAAACACATACATCCACAAACATTCATGAAACGTAGATGAAGATTACATACATATTTGTCTCAAGAAAGTGGAGAATTTGATTGACACTCCGTATATTAAGTATTACGCTTCCTATCAAACATTCAAACTAGAAGTGATTAATTGGTTGTTTGGCATCATAGAAAGAAGATATGGATTCTCATTCTAAAAGACTTAAGATTTTGTAAGCATATGAAGTGTTGGTTCCTTACACCAACTAAAATAAGACAGAACATCATCCTAACTTAAAACCAAAAATATTCAAATTTGAATAAACCACGGTCCTTGTTAGTCTCTTTATTTGTTTTTACAAAAGCCAAAGACATAAATACAACTTGTTTGCCGAATTTCTTATAAAGTTCTAATTACTATCAATAAATTCATAATATGAGAGATGAGACGACGGCTTGTGCTACTCCAAATGTTTTGCTGAAATAGTAAAGTAGAGAATAAATTTAGATATCAGTTTTATCAGCTTAGGATTATCACCGGAATTCAAGTAGAATACTTTGTCAAAAAATATTCTAGTTACTATAAATAGAAGAATCATAAAACCAAAAGGTTATAACTGAATATGCTAAACAGAGAATCACATACTTTATCTTTGAGTTATGAGGTCCTGGTTTTTCGAGCGCCTCTATAATTAGGAACTCTACCATCTTCACTTCCTACACCAACATCCTTTTTCACTCATTCTCACTCCATAGATATCTGAATTTCTTCAGAAAAATTGCAGTTTAGTAGTTCTCATTCATTTTCACTACATAAACCACATATTTTTTTACGAAAATTTAGTAGTAATTTGGCGAACGTAGCTCAACGGGTGTGAAGATTCAAGTTATATTACTCCCTTTGAGGTTTGAGCTATATTATTTTACTCTTCCTAGTGTATAACTCGTTCTTGCTTTTTTTTCAATTTGCTATTAAACATAATTCATATATATGTGAGCTCATTGAAAAGATATATAAAATTTACAAGTTCGTTGTAATAGTAAATGAGTATGTGGAAAATGTCTTAAATTAATGGGGGTATTATTAAGGATAGCATATTTGTGTTAGGGGGAAGAGGAAAGAAAACGAAAAAAAGGTGAAAGCAAAAATAAGATTAGTCATTAATTAATTCCAGTTAGAAAAAGGTAACCTCATTATCAACCCTAATCTTACAAAAAACAAAAAAAATGAGGAGATTACCTTGTCGGCAGCTAATGACATCAAGTGACCAAAAATTAGCGGCATCTTATGAGTGTGGAGTAAAGGAGTGAGTGCATGGTACAAATTTAAGTCATACGTGGATATTCTTTCAACATGATCATACTTGATAATACTTGGATATGATTCCTCCATAACTCCGTTGGAGCTTTAAAATCTGTTTGCTTGTTTCCATACCATGAGAAAGAGGAGTGTCATTAGTTGTAGCTT
Source organism: Patellifolia procumbens (assembly GCA_947645195.1). Taxonomy (NCBI): domain Eukaryota; kingdom Viridiplantae; phylum Streptophyta; class Magnoliopsida; order Caryophyllales; family Amaranthaceae; genus Patellifolia; species Patellifolia procumbens. Next base: position 10,465,106 of record CANSGD010000193.1, read on the forward strand.
AGGAGGAAATGACTGAAAGTTTAGGAAGATAAGTGACTGAAATAAAGTATTCGCTTCTAGTGGTAGCCTAGCTTGTAGGGGTCAGTGAGAGAATTACGAAAAAGCAAAAGCAAAAGTTTTAAAAACCAAAACAATTATAAGTATGGAAACTAAAAGAAAAAGGAAAATTAGTACCCTAGCCTTATACAAACAAGTGAACAACCCAGTTAGAATCTTGAAGGAACTTGAAGCTTTGATTAACATCAGTTAAAACCATTTTAACATAACTGTTTGTGGCTTTTGTTTATTGTTACATAGACTGTGCCTCTTACTTTTTAAGTTTAAATGTTATTCCTTCATTACTTTTACCTATATTACATCAACAAAAGATGAAACTTTTTAGTAGGAAATCCTTTTAAAGATAAATATACTATTTTCTTTTCTTATTAGCATATGGATGGTTTAAGGATGCATTATGAATATTTCAAAATTACTATAAGAAGAGTGGAGTGCACGTTTAGAAAGATAATACCACAAGAGTGGTCAGTTGTAGTTTAGCTTGTAAGGGAGCGGATTGTGGAAAAGCAAAAGGAAACTGAAGAATTTCAAGGAATCCGATTCACTTGAATCTTGTTCCTAGTGAAAAAAAAGTTCCCTACTTTCTTTTTCTTGAATCTCAATTTCTTCAAGGTAAAGTTTGTGTACTCAATTGATAATTTGGCAAACAAATAACAAAGAATGGGTTATTGTTACCTGTGAAAAGGAATGCAAGGGGAATGACGAAAAAGAAAACAATGCCGCCATTAGTATTACTGTATAAGTAGTGAAGATGCATGCATGGCTTCTTTACTTAAAGTAGTGCAACTAATAGCCATTAATTCAATCGTAAATAGTATGATTCCCAGCATAGTACCCACATCTATATTTTTTTTGCTTTTATTTGTTATGCTTGTACTCTTAAGAAATAAAGACACTTGGCTAATTGTAATGGAGGGACTAGATAAGGAGGAAAAGGAATAAAGGGGAGAGTGAAAATGCATGTTGTTCTGTTTTCAACAAAACAACGTGAGAGCCAAAAATAAACGAAAGCAAAAGGTAAGGGTAAGTATCTATCGTTCAAGAGTGATTAGACCAAGAAATGACGATAATGTGAATGAAGATTACCGAATAGTTAAGCATATAGTAACAATAACTAATGAGAGGGTTTCGCAATTTTAATTCCAAGAAATGTTGTCAAGAGAGATTTAAAGAGGTGAAGTAATGTAATACCTACACTTTTCTAGAAAGTACAAAAATAAAACGAATTGAAAATCAAACTAAGATAAATTGTAGTTGGCCTGTAGGGAAAGCTAAGAGGAGAGAGAAAATCAATCCCATTGCTCTTAGTCGAAAATACTAGATGAAGAAGAAAAGGGTGTGAGGAAAAGGAGGGAGAGAAGATGTTGGGAATTCATTACTCACTAATAAATATCTACAATTCACACTTAGATTTCTAGCCATTCTAACTACACTTTTAATTATTCAAAGGGCGAACAAAAGGGAGGATCTAGGGATGCATTACATATTTTTAAAATTAATATAAGATCTATCTTGGCTTAATTATAATACATGAATGTTTTTTGTGAGTAAAATACAGTATAAAGACTTTAGTTACAACTTCTCGATCTTCTACTATTCTTTTTATGATTATTGTGACTTGTGAGACTCTGACTTTTACTCGCTAATTGATGTAAGTATTATGACATATCTTATTGTATTTTAATTAGCATTGAATTTCAGTTCATAAAATATTAGAAAAATATACAATATTTCCTTCAAAATACATTGTATGTTTGTTTATAATAGGGAAAACATATAGTATTCGTATAGTTATTTATCTCTAGGCCTTTAAAAGGATTTATAAATTTTCAATTCGCTAATATAATATAGGGAAATGTAATTAAGAACATTTAAACTTTGAAAGTTAGATCCACATTAGTACGCGTCAAACAAAATCCACAAAATCCTAAAGTTGTAGGAAGAACATATAAGAAATAAAGTGATGTTAAAAGATATTAATAGACCCGGCAAAGTGATACTTGAATGACAGATACTTACCCTTACCTTTTGCTTTCCCTTTTTTGGGCTCTCACGTTGTTTTGTTGTTCAACAAAACAACATGCATTTTCACTCTCCCCTTTATTCCCTTTCCTCCCTATCTAGTCCCTCCATTACAATTACCCAAGTCTCTTTATCTCTTAAGAGTACAAGCATAACAAATAAAAGAAAACAATATTTACGATGGAACTAATGATTGTTCAATACCTTAAGGGCAAGCTCTAACCACACATATTCTCCCAAAGAAAAGTTTTATCGCCATAGACTGCTTAACGCACACAAAGAAAGGACATCCAAGTGATAGTATCACAATTAAAAACGACTATTAGACATTGATATGCTCTATGCAACAGAATCCCCATGACCCTAGCATCCAACATATTAGCTCTGGTGTCCCAGATATAACACGTTTACCCAAGGAATCATGTAAGAATACAAAATCGCACTACCAAGCCTAGCAGAGAAGTAATATTAGAAGTAAAACAAAATTACATACTTGGTCTCATGAATACATATCAAACTTCCATATGGTACCTTTGCACTTGTACTCCTCAAACTGTCTTACTCAATCGAGCTGGGCACTCGAGCATATATTTGAGGTACAAACATAGAAAAATAGATAGGGAATAAGGAAATGAAACTTAGGATATATGCTCACAAATGGGCTCAATATATTAAGATTTCAAGAAAAAGCGAACAAGTCAGCTGCAAGGTGAATTTACGCATTTGAAAATTGAAACATAAAAGCCACATGCTTTTAGAACCAAAAAAATCTATTGTGAATGTCGTATCCCCACACCCATGTTAAATTAAGGCAGTGTCTTCCAGTCCACAATTTTGAGCCGTGACCTGTCAAACACTTGAGTAAGTACCTCTACTGGATCTCCAAGTCTTGACAACAAATAGATGTGGGAACTGCGCTGGAACTCACACTATTTACGATGGAATTAATGGCTGTTAGTTGCAATACCTTAAGTAAAGCAGGCGTGCATGCATCTTCACTACTTATACATTTATACTAATGGCGACATTGCTTTCTTTTTTCCACATTCTTCTTGCATTCCTTTTCACAGGTAACAATAACCCATTCTTTGTTCTTTGTTTGCCAAATTATCAATTGAGTACACAAAGTTTAGCTTGAAGAAATTGAGATTCAAGAAAAGGAAAGTAGGAAACTTTTTTTTTTTACTAGGAACAATAATTATGATGAGAGAAGTAAGAAAGTGAAAGAGAAAGACGGAAATTGAAAAAGATTCAAGTGAATCGGATTCCATGAAATTCTTTTGTTTCCTTTTGCTTTTCCACAATCTGCTCACCTACAAGCTAAGGTACAACGGACCACTCTTCTGGTATTATCTTTCTAAATGTGCACTCTCCTTTTCTTATAACAATTTTTTAAAATTCATAATGCGTCCTTAAACCATCCATATGCCAATAAGAAAAGAAAATGGTATATTTGTCTTTAAAAGGATTTACTACTAAAAAGTTTCATCTTTTGCAGATATAATAAGGTAAAAGTAATGAAGGAATAACATTTAAACTTAGAAGTTAGAGCCAAAAACAATTATGTTAAAATGGTTTTAACTGATAGATGTTAATCAAAGCTTCAAGTGCCCTCAAGATTCTAACTAGGTTGTTCACTTGTTTATATAAGGCTAGGGCACTTATTTTCCTTTTGCTTTTCAGTAATTATTTTTCTTTTGGTTTTTAAAACTTTTGCTTTTTCTTTTTCGCACGCAGTTTCCTCCCCTGAACCCTACAAGCTAGGCCACAAGCTATTACTTTCTTTCAGTCACTTATCTTCCTAAACTTTCAGTCATTTCTTCCCAACTACAACTGACACTCCTCAATCTCATGCTATGCAAACAAGCAAACAGATTTTGAAGCTCGAACTGAGCTGTGGAGAAATCATATCAAATTATCCAAGTATATATGTTCACGGAGGAATCATATCCAAGTTTTAGTTTGTACCATGCACTCACTCCCTCACTCCACGCTCATACCATGTTGCTAATTTTTGGTGAATTAATGTCATTAGCTGCCGACAAGGTAATCTCTCACGTTTTCTTTTGTTTTTTGTTAAGATTAGGGTTGATGATGAGGTTCCCTTTTCTAACTGGAATTAATTATGATTATTCATATTAATTCTTTCACCTTTTTTTCACTTTCTTTCCCCTCCCCCGAACACAAACATGCTATCCTCAATAACACTCCCATTAATTTAAGACATTTTCTACATACTCATTTATTATTACAACGATCTTGTAAATTCTATAAATCTTTTTAATGAGCTCACATATATATGAAACATGTTTAATAGCAATTTGAAAAAAAACGCAAGAACGAGTTATACACTAGGAAGAGTACAATAATATGGCTCAAACCTGAAACGGAGTAATATAACTTGAATCTTCACACCCCTTGAGCTATGTTCGCCAAATTACAACTAAATTTTCGTAAGAAAATATGTTTGTTTATGTAGTGAAAATGAATGAGAACTACTAAAACTGTAATTTTTCTAAAGAAATTCATATATCTATGGAGTGAGAATGAGTGAAGAAGGAGTTGGTGTAGGAAGTGAAGATGGTTGAGCTCCTATTTATTGAGGCGCTCGAAAAACCAGGACCTCTTAACTCAAAGATAAAGTATGTGATGCTCCCTTTAGCATATTCCATCTTAAGCTTTGGTTTTATGATTCTTCTATTTATAGTAACTAGAATATTTCTATTTTTTACAAAGTATTCTACGTGATTTTCTGGTGATAATCCTAAGCTGATAGAGATATCTAACTTTATTCTCTATTTTACTATTTCAGCAAAAAATTTGGAGCAGCAAAAGTCGTCGTCCCCTCTCTCATATTATGAATTTATTGATAGTAATTATAATTTTATAAGAAAGTCTGCAAACAAGTTGTATTTATGTCTTTGGCTTTTGTAAAACAAATAAAGAGTCTAACAAGAACCGTGACTTATTTAAATTTGAATTGTTTTTTTGGTATTGAGTTGGGATGATGATGTGTCTTATTAGAGTTGGTGAAAGGAACCAACACTTCATATAATTACTAATCTTAAGTCTTTTAGAGTGAGACCCCATATATTCTTTCTATGATGCCATAATAAGTTAATCACTTCTAGTTTGAATGTTTGATAGGAAGCGTAATACGTAATATACTGGAGATGGAGCGTCTAACAATGTGATTCCCCTCTCCCTATGTGAGTCTTCAAAGCTTAGTCATCTTATTGCTACTAGTGTTGTTGTGCAATTGGCTAACGGATCCACTATCCACCCGAAAGGGAAAGTATTGGATGTGTTAGTCAAAGTTGGTAAACTGAAATTTCCTACTGATTTCTATGTATTGGAGATGGAGTCTAATGCTTCTCCCGTTCTCTTAGGGAGACCGTTTATAAAAACCTCAAACACTAAGATTGATATAGGTGCTGGATCATTGAGTGTCGAGTTTGGGGTCGGGTTGAGTCTTTTGGGATGTTTGGTTGTAAGAAATCTATGGTGTCTGAACCCTTATGCTTTTTTTGTACTATAGAGTCGGTGTCACATGCTTCTTGTGGCTCTACTAAGAAGAAAAAGGCTAAAAAGGTGAAGAGTCCTAACAAACCCCCCCGATGTGCCCCATGATTATAACAAGTTTTCACAAACATTGGCTGGGAAGGTGTGGTTTCCTATGATTTGCAGGTACAAGAGTTCAATCAAGGAAGTGAGTCCTCCCCGATTAATTTCGGAAGGTAAGTAGTCGAGCTAACGACTCTAAAAGGCAACCCGAGCTTCTTTTCTTTCTTCTTCTTCTTTTCTTTCTTTCTTTCTTTTCCTTCCACCCTTCATCTTCTCTATCTTCTTCCATTTTCGAAATTCCACCATATTTTCTATTGCACCACAGCAAATGAGCCATACCCTATTCCTATTCCTTTTCCATTCCCCTTTCCACAAAATTTCAAATACATTGAGAATTTGCATCCTAGATCTATCTATTTGGTGTGAATTTCGAGCCTTTCCTTCCTTTGAGGTTGGGTTCAAACTTATCATTGTTGGTTGGTTGAGAGAGTTGGGGTGTGAGTCGAGTGGGTCTTTGGCTTCCGATCTTTGTTGTTGAAGTTGAGTTTTGGATTCATCATGAGTGGTGGTGTTGAGGGAGTGAAGACTTTGCGAGACTTAATATCGTGTTTGTTCCCTTTTCCCTTCTTTTTCCTTCTTATGCATGTTCTCACATTGAAGACAATGTCTTGATTAAGTAGGGAGGAGATATTCATTAATTTAATTGTATTTTGTGTGACTTTTACATTTATTTTTGCTTTGCTTTTGAAAAAAAAAATGAAAAATAAAAAAATCCAAAAAAATACGTGAAAACCCGCTGAGTTGGAAACTTAGGCAAGAATGTGGGGCCGGATAGGTTGAAAACTCGAAAGAGCAAGCTATGCAAGAAAGTGGCTATCTATAGCGGGTGAGATGATGAGCTCATCATTTGAAAAAAATGTGTGAAGCTAGGATGAAAACTCGAAAGAGCTCCTAGTCAAAATGAGAGATAAAAGAGAGTTATTTTGAATCATTTTTCATAGTTGGTGTCATAAGAAGATGGTGAAATAAGGAATGTTTCGGGTAGGATTTCATCTTGGTGTTTGAAGTAGAGGCGAATAGTTAGAACTCATCTATCTTTGGAGAAATAAGGAGTGAATGTCGTGATTTGTGTGAAGTTGGTGTGAGTTTGAGTTCTTTGAGATCTTTCGGGCTCGAATTCACCTTATTGATCTGATGATTACTTGGTGTGTGATATTGGTATTGAGCGTATTGAGTGTTCTACTAACGTTGTTTCAGGTGAGCTTTTGGTTCAAGTGTGAGGTGTCTTTTGCCTTTATGTTTGGCCTTAAGCGATTCGGAGGAGTAGCATCATTTTTGTACACTAGGATGGAGTGGTAAGGGGAGTATTTTTGTGTGTGTTGTTTTGGAAAAGCGTGTCCCATGTTCTTAATGATTGAGTTTATTTGAGGTCGAGTAAAGTTCAAGTGTTGGGGTATTTGGTGAGACCACATTAGGCATGTATTTAGAGTATTTCAGAGTTCATTTTGTATAGGTTTAATCCTTGAGAAGCAAAGTTTCGGATATATTAGCCTAAGTGTGGTATTTGGAGAATTAGGATGATTTTGGTACTTTGGAGATGTTTTTGGTTCGATGATGGTTCATATCCAAGCATTGGTTGTTTAGCATGCCGGTTAGGCTGCTAGAGTTGGATTTTGTGAGCCGCAAACCTCGTAAGCTCATTCCATAAGCATCCCTAACATAGCGCGCAAGCAGGCAGCCCAGCAACTTCCATGCGCACCCCACAGAAGCCTATGCACGCCCAGCGCATTGTACGCAAGCAGCAGGCCAGGCAGGAAATGTGCGTGACCCGCGCACCTCATGCGCGCCCCTCGAGCATCTGGCGTCTTCAACAGCAGCTCCCAGCAGGTACTCACGCCCGACCCTCGTGCTTACCATGCACACCTCGTGCAAGTTGAGGCTGCAGCCGTGGACGCGATTTGTCTAGTGTTTTGTGTTTTTTAGCTTAGGTTTCATTATTTTATTTTCTAATCTTTCATACTTAGCAATTACATAGAACCCCTAATTAGAGAGAGAAACACTCTTTCCTTCTCTCTAATGTTTCTATGCTGTTGATGATTATTAAAGAATCGTTGATTATCTTTATGCCGATCGTTGCGTAAATCCATTCTTGAGAATGATGATTTGTTCTTCGGTTAGTTTATTGTGAGGTCTCTTTTGTAATCTCTTTCTTAATTATAATATTGATTTCTACTTTGATTATATGATTGATTGCTTGATTGCTAGGAAGTATAACTAGTTTATCTTTTCAATTGATCTATTGCTAGAACTTAGAACGATTGCCGATTCTTTTGTTCTTTGTTATGAGTAGAATACTAGGGTTTAACTTAGAATCTGATTTTTCTTGTTATTTCCTAATGAGATCATTATTTTCGAATTGAATAATTGTGCTAGCAATTGTTGTTTGGCTTATAGAATTCCTAGGGTTTGATGTGCTTTAGAATTGAACCATAATTGCAGATTCAATTAGGTTGTTCTATAGTTCAGTTGTTCTATCTACAGATTCGGGTAGTTTAACTATTCTTTAGAGAGAAGCGGTATTTAATTCTCAATCTATAAGTGATTAACACTAGTTGTCTATACATAGAAACCGATGATCGATAACCCGAACCGAAGTGAAAATCAACCGAACTCAAGACCTTTCTCCATTGATATTCCTATATTTCATTATTGTTTTATTAGTCTTTTAATCTGAAAAACCTCCCTTCTCAATCTCTTGTGAACATACTTTAGTACCTAAGTCTATGTGGTTCGACCCTACTTACTTCCTATATTATTTGAGTTGGAAAGTCAGTTTATAAATATTATCTTTGGTAAACACGTGCTACTGCGTCCCACCAGACTACCTATACTCAAAGCCAGACGGATAATATAAGGATTGAGTTAGGACATTATCTCCTGACATTTTTTTAGGTTTGGAATACTGAATCAGACTATTCAACTTCTTGTGTATATAAGTATTTGATCTCTTTGGTTTGGATGATTAATGTTTAGTATGTTATGCAACAATTACAAGTTTCATTTGAAATGAACTAATGTCATAGTGTGTAAGCACAAATCTTTTTTGGGATTGATTTAGTTTTTATCTTAGTTGTCAATTAAATTTTTCAATTGTTTAATGGTTTTATTTTGCATTAAAGTTGTATGATATTTATATTTGTATACTTTATCTCTTTAAAAAAACAGTGATTTTACTTCTTGGTAGTCTTGGATGAGGAAATTCAGTTATGGACAAACGCAAATTCTAAGCCTTGACAACCAGGAGGCCGAAAATATGGTAATATTTTGGGAAGTGAGGGGTTTACCATTTTTCTCTAATTCTTGTTTTTTTGGATGAGGAAGGGCGAGGGTTTATTGTACTATCAGGATAAAAATGGTGAAGGAAGGTGGTGAATGAAAGAGGGCAAAGATTGTGATGGAGGATAGAAAGTGAAGAGGAGAGAAAAATAAAGTTGGAGTTTTTGGTTTTGGGATTTTGGTGTTTGGCAGTGTTATGGTAATCTTAAGCATTTGGTGAGATGGTTAGACATTATCAACAAGTTTGAAATCTCAAAGTTATTGTCTTCCCATAATACATGTGCACAACAAGAAGCAGCAATAACATAAACCGTGTCAGTGATAGAGTGAGCATCTTTCTTTCTTCGAGGCCCATATTATTAACCACATAACAAAGAATTTTTATCGTTCCGAAGGTGCTCTTTCATTTACAAGGAACCTTGCGTAATCTATATTTGAAAGACCAATCAAATTGAAGTTTCTTTTCTTATAATACCTCAAGCACTGATTAGAGGTCCCTTTTAAATACCTAAAAATCCTATTTGACAACTTTTAATTTAAAACCTCTATACCTAAGAGTCTGGATGAAACCGTTGAATGCCACTTAAAAGATAGTATCATACATTCAAGAGCTTTATTATCCCGAACCCAAGTAGACATTAAAACTCTTCACAATGTTCAGATGATCTTTTCTCTCCATTTTCGTCTATCTATAAGCATATGATTCCTCTAATTCTCTTTTTGCCTAACTTGAATGGTGCATATTCTCCAAGCGACTCCTAAAAAAATCGTAGCACAGTTCCCACTATATCCTTCCTTATCTTTTTCATTATATGAGTCTAAGCCGGTAGGGTAGGCTTTAGCAAAAAATCATGTCGCAACAAATTAAATAGCAAGCAATAATCGCCAAAAACTAAAATATGCACGAGCTATTATTCTAGTAAGATTTTGAAATTGAATTCCCTTTTCTGAAGTTGAAGTACGAATTCAACATTAGTAGTGCTCCATGATATGAAATATGTGACAGCACCATGAACTAAATAACCTCCAAGTTATTATTGCTTGAATATCCTTACACTTTCAGTCTTCCAACGATCCACACTCCTAATTTCCTAAAAACGAAAAACCCAAGCACATGGCATCCCAAACATCTTAAAGGCCATGTTCAAAGTCTGTAAAAAACCCCTAAAAAAATATAATTTTTTCAAATATTAAAACCCCTACAACAATAATTACACATTCCAAAGAGTAGAATTTCAAACTAGTATTAGTTTATGAGTTCAATGGATATAATGAATTATTTCATACACAATAGACAATAAATTATTTTCAGTGTAGAAATTACGTTATTATATTGTGATTTAAGAAATAAATATTTGTAGATCGAACTCGAGGTTGGTAGGGTTTGAGGACTTATAATCACCATGAAATGACGAAGAATTGCCATGTATCAGATTTACTAGTAGTAATAATTAAGCATTTTAATGTTTAACAATCCTATCATTTACATACTATCAATCTCTATTATATAGGAAAAATTGACCATGATAATCCAAACTATGTCCGTTCCGCCAAGAATAATCCCTACTAAGCTTTATTCCTGTATAATCCCAACTATTGGGGAGGTTCGCCACAAACGCCCCCAGATGACTTGCTACCGGTTAACAAGGTAAATTTATTTATTTTTCTTTTATTTTTCCTTTAATTTTTTAACTCCCACCCACCACCAAAACCAACACCCCCTCCCCTCCTCTTTCTCCCCCATTCCCGAACCCCCTCCCCACCACCCCATCCACAGATTTCGCCGGCCACCACAAACCACCACCCCTGCCTCCCCCTCCCCTTCATCTTCCTCCCTGACCACTATTAATCATCACCATAAACCTTACCACCCCAAAAACGTCACCCTAAGCCCTAAACACCACCAAAATTGCGATCATAACCACCCTAAGCTGAAATTTGACAACGGTCTTTGAACGAGGTTGTGCTGGGTTGGGTTTTCAAAGTGAGGAAAGAGGGCGGTTGTGGTGGTGGGGTTGCGGTGGTGGGGTTGCGGCAGCGACTGAGAAAGAGCGAGTGAGGTGACAGAGAATACGAGAGAAAGAGAGAAGGGCGAGAAGAACGAAGATTATTGCGGTGAAAAGAGAGAGTGGTGTTGAGGTGGTTGTTGTTGGGTGAGGTTGTGCTGGTGTGTGGCGTGGCTGAGCAACAATGAATGGGACGAGAGAGGGGAAGGGTGGTGATTGGTAGGCGTGATGCAGAGGGAGAAAGGAGGAGGGTGCTGAAGAGGTAGGGTGGTGGATGGGGGCCATGGGGCTGGGGTGCTGGCGAAGGGAAGGGTTGTGGCTGGGCGTGGTGGCGAGTGGAAGGGTGATGCGGGTTGAAAGTTGAACGTGGGCAAGGAAAGGCAATAAGGGAGGGAAATTTTTTTTTTAAAAAATAAAATTAATTATAAAAGCCAATTAAAACATGACACGTGGCACATTTACCTGTTAAACAGGTTCCTTTCAGTTCACGGGGTGTTTGTGGCGGACCTCCCCAATAGTTGGGATTATACAGGAATAAAGCTTAGGAGGGATTACTCTTAGCGGAACGGACATAGTTTGGATTATTCCAGTCAATTTTTCCCTATTATATAAGTGAAGAGGGATGGACACTAAAAAAAAAGGAAAAATTAAAATATATCCTAACTACCTTCCCATTTTGACAATTAACTGAATTTAGAAATTAATTTTTTAACAGCTCTTGCACGCATTACGTGCATTTTACGCTAGTAAACATTATGGGAGAGTGGAAGGGGTTTACAGATAATTCTATTAAATTATTATAAAAGAAGCAGATTGAACCGGTGACCTCTTCTGATAATACTAGCATGCGTTTCTTTTCAAATGCATATAGAAGAGGTATAATGGGCCTTATGCAAATGTAGTTGCCTCGGCTAAGGACGGGGCACGCCCAAAACTTATATATATTTTATGAAATAAATCTTCGTTGAGACAATCTTAGTACTCCCTCCGTCCCATATTACTTGATACAGTTTGACCGGTACAAAGTTTTAGGAGTGTTATTTGACTTGTTTATTTTATTGTGAGTAGTTAGTTGTTTGTATTACTTAAGTCCATAAAGTATAATGTGGGACAAATGTGGGCCATGTGTATTGCAAAAGTAAAATAAAAAGCTAAAGAGAGAGAATGCTATAGGGCAAATATGGACCCATGCCATGATAAAAGAATATATTTTAGTGTCGGACCATGCTATTTATAGAAGTGTATCAAGTAATATGGGACGAACGAATCTGGGAAGTGTATCAAGTAATATGGGACGGATGGAGTAATAGATTCTACCGAGACAGCTCATCCCTCTTTCGATTCCTCTTTCTTCTACTACGCTCCTTTACCCCTCTGCCTTTTACCTTATTTTCAAATCTGCAATGGCTTCATGCATGAATCAAAACTAGAATTCTTGGAATATAATATTTCTTATCTTTTAGTTTTCAGGTAGAAAATGTGTGGTGACTTTAAGAAACGTAAAAAATGCCAAACCTTATACATTATAGAGTTAATAATCATAAAGTATCATAAATTTCATATTTTAATTAATTACTCACTAATTAACAATGCAATTATGAAAAGTTTCTCAATAATCGTTAGGGTATACTATCATATTATGTTTATGGATTGTCTCAATGTGTAGCTTATATATATATATAGATTCTGTTGTTTATGATACACATTGGTATATAGATTCCGCTGTTTCTCAATCGTCGAGACAAGGAAAATATAGATTCCGTTGTTTTATTAATTAATATTATTTAGCATCATCATCATTATAAGTTAATGGTGTTACATAATAGATGTTACCTAATAAGGTGTTATACGAGATTATGAAATTTGATACATAATGTTGAATATTAAAGTGTTACATAGGTTACTAAATGAACAATAAAATGTTGCTTTCCACAAGAAATTATTGTTAACATTTCAAATATGTTACAATACGCAATAAAAGTGTTACATAATTTGATTTAAAGTAACACTTGTAGAAGATTTACCAAAGTGTTTCCTAAGTATGTCAATATTGACTAATACATCTTGATAAGGAGAAGTATCATAATTTAAGTCCCGTGCGTCAAAATTAGAAAATCGAATCCATTTAGCATTACGGAATATAACTGGATTTTGGGAAGTTATAGAACTAACATAATACTATAATAGTATAAATCATTGTTGGTCTAAGGACTACAACCAAGGTTTATCATGGCATGCATTCATCAAATTTTGAAGTGTATGTAGAACATCGAATGTTGAACTTAGTAGATTACATTGCCAAAATCTAGACCTAGAGTTTATCATATCTTTCTTGAAACAATAGTAAAAAAAATTATTAACTGAATTTGGCATAATAAATACCTTGTTAAAATTAAATGTAGCATTATTTTAATTATTACCTTGAAAGAAAAATATTAACACGTTTCACATAAATTTCAATATCTTCACGAAATAGGAATTGACACACTTGATACTTGACTATAGTAGAACAAAAAATATGTAGTAGTGCCACAAACTCTGAGATGCCTCACTAGTTTGAATTAATTTTAGAGTCAATAAGATAATCCAGTTTTTTGAACTACCAACGAAGAGCATTCAAAAAGGTACACAAAATTCCCAAAACCTTTAGCTTAGAAAAAAAACAAGAACATGAAAATTAGATACACTAAAATTAATACTCGATGTCAAGAGACTATCATTTCTTTTATGAGGCACTATCATTTCTTTTGAGGATTTTGTGAGGCACTATCATTTCTTTTGAGGATTTTGTGAGGCACTATCATTTCTTTTGAGCATTTATACATTTTGTGAGGCACTATCATTTCTTTTGAGGATTTTGGTTATACAAGCTTTGAATGTTGTTTACTCAATTGTAAAATTCATCCAGGGACTAAAGGTTACAATATTTACTGAATATATCAAGAGACTAAAGATTACATGAATTTCAGATCTTTATTCATTCGGGCCTGCCTCATTTGAAGTTGATGACATACACTAGGAAATGATTAGTTTAGCTGAATGGGCTTTGCATCACACCAGAGTTATAGACCCTAACCTCCAAAGAAAAATAATTATATAGCTTCTTCGATTGTATGTAGAAACTACTGAGATGTGCATAGCACGTAAGGGTCTTAAGAGACCTTCCGTGACAGAAGTCTTTTGGAACGTAATATTTGATGATCTTGCAGAGGCTATTACGTGTGAGCAGTATGAGGACAAATAATACAACAATAACAAAGCCTTATTCCCAAAGTGTTGGGGTCGGCTAACATGAATCGTTAACTGAAACCGTTGCCAAAGGAGATGGCATCGACAAGAGTGATAAAAAGTTTTTAAACGGGTTTAAGTTTTAAGAATTTTTTAAAAAGCTTTTTGAAAACAAGGTTTACACCAAAAAGTTTTAATCCTAGCATCTAGGTTTATAATTGGCACCCTGCCTCCACCATCTCAAAAAACACTCAACTCATAGACTCGCTAAGATTATCTTCATGTTGCCTAGAAGTCGTAGCCTCTTCAGGATCAACAAATGTTTCACCTTTTTGAAGCAAATCCACACGCGTTAAGTCTTCCATGACAATTGACAGTGAGGACCTTTTAGAACCCTCACGAGCTATGCACATCACATTAGTTTCATCTGATTTTATTTGTCCTTGGAGTGTAGGGTCGATTATCGTTTCCAACTGTCCATTTTGCATCAATTGCTTTGCTCATTTACCTAAACGGACGATTTCCCTCGTCTCATCAACGACACGCTTTGCAAAAAGAACTTCTAATAACACTAACCCTAATGAGTAAAAATCTGACTTTTGGGTAATCTTAAAACTCATGTTATATTCTGGATCAATGTACCCAAGAGTTCCCTTTACACGTGTAGTAGTAATTGGGTCTTGATCATGTTGAACTCCTTCCTTTGATAACCCAAAATCAGAAACTTTGGCATTGAAGCTCTGATCGAGTAGAAAGTTTGCAGGCTTAACATCACGATGTATAACCGATGATGGGAGCCCCATATGGAGATAATGAACGGCCCTGACTGTACCAATACATACCTTGAGCCTCTCCTCCCAACTTAAAGGAGGACTTCTATGGAGATTGTCCTTAAGAGTTCCGTTTTGCATGTACTCATATACCATAATGATCTCATTGTTTTCATCACAATAACCAATCAACGAGACTAGATGACGGTGGCGAAATTATCACAACAGTTCAATCTCTGTCCAGAATTCATTCGTGCCTTGCCCCAACCGATGGATGAACAATGGAGGGCCTCAGATTGATTAGTGTTTCGTTTCACAACAACCATTTGGCCATCCCTAAATATTCCCTTGTAGACCTTTCCTAAACCACCGGTTCCAATGACATGACTTTCATCAAAGTTGTTTGTTAACCCTTTGATACTTGCAAGAGGAAAGTGAATTGCCACGTCTGAAGCCACCAAACCAGTTGTATAAGGAATTGTCGTCTCTAAATGACTTTCACCAGGACTCCTACTTATCCTTTGGTATAAGCTAAGTACAAGGATAGCTAAAAGCACAAGAGAGGCCACACCAACAATTGCCAACACTGATATGCCGATGTGCTTGTTAGAACGTTGTTGTTGGGAAGAAGGGAGACTAGCCACAATGATAGGGACCCATAATTGCTAATCTTCGTAATCACTAAGCCATGATAGGGAAACACCGGTTCCAACGACATCACAAGAGATAATAAACGATTCTTCAATAATAATCAACAACATAGAAAGATTAGAGAGAAGCAAAGAGTGTTTCTCTCTCTAATTAGGGTTCTAAGTAATTGCTAAGTATGAAAGATAAAGAAATAAATAATAAAATCTAAGCTAATGAACAAAAAACACTCGACAAATCGCGTCCGCGGCTGCAGCCTCGACTTGCGCGCGGTGCGCATGGTAAGCACGCGGGTCGCGCGTGAGTGCAGTTGGAGATGCTGCTGAAGACACCAGATGTGCGAGGGGGCATGAGGTGCGCGGGTCGCGCACATTTCCTGCCTGGCCTGCTGCTTGCGTACGATGCGTTGGGCGTGCATGGGCTTGCGTGGGGTTCGCATGGAGGCTGCTAGGCTGTCTGCTTGCGTGCTGTTTTACTGATGCTTACGGAATGAGATTACGAGGCTTGCGGCTCAGAAAATCCAACGCTAGCAACCTAACCGGCATGCTAAACAACCAATGCTCGGACATGAACCATCATCGAACCAAAAACACCATCGTAATTCTCCAAATACCACACATAGGCTAATATATCTGAAACTTCGCTTCTGAAGGATTAAACCTTTACAAAATGAACTCAGAATTACTCTAAATACACGCCTAATGTGGTCTCATCAAATACCCCCACACTTGAACTTTACTCGACCTCGAGTAAACTCAATCATTAAGAACACGCGGCACGCTTTTCCAAAACAACACGCACGAACTACTCCCCTTATCACTCCATCCTAGTGTACAAAAATGATGCTACTCCTCCGAATCACTTAAGGCCAAACATAAGGGCAAAAGACACCCCCGCACTTGAACCAAAACCTCACCTGAAACAACGTAAGTAGCAAACTCAATACGCTCAACACCAAGATCACACACCAAGTAATCATCAGATCAATAAGGTGAATTCGAGCCCCGAACGATCTCAAAGGACTCAAACTCACACCAAATTCACACAAATCACGACAATCTCCTTATTTATCCAAAGATAGATGAGTTCTAACCTATTCGCCTCTCCTTGAAACACCTAGATGAAATCTTACCCGAAATACTCCTTATTTCACCATCTTCTTATGACACTAACTCTGGCAAATGATTCAAAGTATCATTATTTTATCTCTCGTTTTACCTAGGAGCTCTTTCAAGTTTTCATCCTAGCTTCACACATTTTTTTCAAATGATGAGCTCACCATCTCAACCGCTCGAGATAGTCACTTTCTTGCATAGGTTGCTCTTTCGAGTTTTCAGGTTATCCGGGCCCCCATTCTTGCCTGAATTTCCAACTCAGCGGGTTTTCACGTATTTTTTTGGATTTTTTAATTTACTTTTTTTTTCAAAAGGAAAGCAAAAATAAATGTAAAAATCACACAAAGCACACCTAAATCACTCAATATCTCCCCCCTCCCCCCTACTTAATCAAGACATTGTCCTCAATGTGAGAACATGCATAAGAAGGAAAAAGAAGGGAAAGGGGAACAAACACGACATAACTCTCGCAAAGTCTTCACTCCCTCAACACCACCACTCATGATGAATCCAAAACTCAACTCCAACAACAAAGATACGAAGCCAAAGACCCACTCGACTCACAACCCAACTCCCTCAACCAACCAACAATGATAAGTTTGAACCCAACCTTAATGAAAGGAAAGGTTCGAAATTCACACCCAATAGATAAATCTAGGATGCAAATGCTCAATGTGTTTGAAATTTTGTAGAAAGGGGAATGGAAAAGGAATAGGAATAGGGTATGGCTTATTTGTTGTGGTGGAATAGAAAAGATGGTGGAATTCCGGTTGTGGAAGAAGAATGAGAAGATGGACGGTGGAAGGAAAAGACTAAAAAGATGCTCGGGTTGCCTCCCGAGTAGCGCTTCGTTTAGAGTCGTTAGCTCGACTACTTACCTCTCAAAATTAATCGGGGGAGGACTCACTTCTTTGATTGAACTCTTGTACCTGCAAATCATAGGAAACCACACGTTGCCCAGCCAATGTTAGTGAAAACTTGTTATAATTATGGGGCACATCGAGGGGTTTGTTAGGACTCTTCACCTTTTTAGTCTTTTTCTTCTTAGTAGTGCCACAAGAAGCATGTAAAACCGACTTTATATTACAAACAAAGCATAAGGGTTCAGACACCACAGATTTCTTACAAGCAAACGTCCCAAAAGACTCAACCCGACCCCCCAACTCGACACTCAATGATCCAACACCTACATCAATCTTAGTGTTGGAGGTTTTCATAAACGGTCTCCCTAAGAGAACGGGAGAAGCATTAGACTCCATCTCCAATACATAGAAATCAGTAGGAAATTTTAGTTTACCAACTTTGACTAACACATCGAATACTTTCCTTTTCGGGTGGATAGTGGATCCGTTAGCCAATTGCACAACGACACTAGTAGCAATAAGAGGACCAAGCTTTGAAGACTCATAAAGGGGGAGGGGAATCACATTGATAGGCGTTCTATGTCCATATATTACGTATTACGCTTCCTATCAAACATTCAAACTACAAGTGATTAACTGATTATGGCATCATAGAAAGAAGATATGGGCTCTCACTCTAAAAGACATAAGATTTAGTAATCTTATGAAGTTTTGGTTCCTTACACAAACTCTAATAAGACAGAACATCATCCCAACTCAATACCAACAAAAAAAATTCAAATTTTAATAAGCCACGGTTCTTGTTAGTCTCTTTATTTGTTTTACGAAAGCCAAAGAAAGAAATACAACTTGTTTGCGGACTTTCTTATAAAATTCTGATTACTATCAATAAATTCAAAATATCAGAGAGGGGACGACGGCTTATGCTGCTCCAAATTTTTTGCTGAAATAGTAAAATAAAGACTAAAGTTAGATATCAAATCTATCAGCATAGGATTATCACCGGAAAATCGCGTAGAATATTTTATCATGAATAGAAATATTCTAGTTACTATAAATAGAAGAATCATAAAACCAAAGGTTATGCTTGAATATGCTAAAGGGAGCAGCACATACTTTATCTTTGAGTTAAGAGGTTCTGGTTTTTCGAGCGCCTCTATAAAAGGAACTCAATAATCTTCACTTCCTACACCAACATCCTTCTTCACTCATTCTCACTCCATAGATATCTAAATTTCTTCAGAAAAATTACAGTTTCAGTAGTTCTCATTCATTTTCACTACATAAACCAACATATTTTCTCACAAACATTTAGTAGTAATTTGGTGAACGTAGCTCAAGGGGTGTGAAAATTCAAGTTATATTACTCCGTTTCAGGTTTGAGCTATATTATTTTTCTCTTCCTAGTGTATAACTCGTTCTTGCAATTTTTTTTCAATTTGCTATTAAACATGTTTCATATATATGTGAACTCATTGAAAAGATATATAAAATTCACAAGTTCGTTGAAATAGTAAATGAGTATGTGGAAAATGTCTTGAATTAATGGGTGTGTTATTAAGGATAGCATGTTTGTGTTCAGGGGAGGGGAAAGAAAGCGAAAAAAAGGTGAAAGCTAAAATAAGATAAGTCATTAATTAATTCCAGTTACAAAAGTTTACCTCATTATCAACTCTAATCCAAAAAAAAAAAAAACGAGAGAGATTACCTTGTCGGCAGCTAATGACATCAAATCACCAAAAGTTAGCAGCATCCTATGAGTGTAGAGTAAGGGAGTGAGTGTATGGTACAAATTTAAGTCATACGTGGATATTCTTTCTCCATGATCATACCTGATAATACTTGGATATGATCCCTCCATAACTCAGTTGGAGCTTCAAAATCTGTTTGCTTGTTTCCATAGCTTGAGAAAGAGTGTCATTAGTTGTAGCTTGGGAGAAAGGGGGCTGTGCCAGCTCGCGGGCCGCTAGCTGGGTCACTTGGCCGCAACCCATGGTCGCGATTCGAGACTGGGCACTGCCTGTGACGCTTTAGTTTTGTGATATGCCCGTTTATATCCTTTATGAGTGGTTTTGCATTCTTATTGTTGGCCTTTATTCTCTTATTTAAGGGCCTTATTAAGGATCCTATTAAAGGTTCTTAATGAGGTCACTTACATATGTGACTATAAAAGGAAGAGGTTCACTCCATCCTTGGATATAACTTGAAAAGATTGCTTGCTTAAGAAAATCTGATTAGTTTTCTTAAGTGTTCTTCATAAACACACCAAACACAAGTTCTTAAGGATTCACTTCTAAGATCATAGAAGTGAATTGTTTTACTCCATTGTATCTCATTAGTTATTTCGTGTAACCCGGTGATCCTAGAGGGGCGAAATTAAACTAATAGGAAAGCGTAGTTTCCGTGCCTTGGAGTGGTGAAATATCCGGTTCCCTCTTGTATCATTGTTCATCATATAACACCCCCTAATTATGATTTTCTTCAATTTTTACGTTAACTTTTTCTCATAACGGATCCTTAATTCCTCCCCACTTTTGTACTATTTTTTTCTTAAGTGCCATAGGATAGCTTTGAATGTTGACTTTGTTGCCATGCTTTAATTCTTTTGAAATAAAAAAAATCAAATAATTAATGGTTTTAATTTTTCAATATGAAGTAATGGCTACCCATGGATTAATATTGAATAGACACTCCAAATAAAATTCTCTTTGCTTATTTGGCAAGTTCATCCTTTTGGAGAAAGTTGTCCTAAATAAACACATATATTACCTAATGCTTTTGGAACTTGTTGCTATTTTACATAATGGATGTGATGTGCAAGAATAAGCTTTAGGTGGTAGTAGCAATTCTGCAATTGCATCAACCTTAGCTTGGTGATGAGTTGTCTTTTTCAGTCACTCTTCGCCACAAATAGAAATATTCTAGTTACTAAAAATAGGAGAATCCTTAAACCAGAGGCAATGGTTAAAGATGCTAAAGCAAGCATCACATGCCACTTTTCCTTTTGAGTTGGCTTTGTGATGAGAAGCTCACATCACACGCTCAACTGTGGAAATTCTCATTGACCATCGTTTATAGCTTATAACTTTCATTTTTACTTTACATAAATTGTATTAGTGCTTTCAATTTCAAACCAACATCCAATATAATCATAAACGAGGCAGTGTCTTCTACGGCTCGCACTGCTCCCTTTTTATCCCTGCCCATACCCGAAGGTCACTTTTCTTGTATCTTTTCTCGAAATAATTATGTATCATTCTTGTTCTTGTACATTAAAGTTGACAAGAACTAATTTAACGTGAACCTGATTGAAGGTAATTCACCATTTGTGGTTGAACAAACGAGAAGCTTGTTTGCGCCGGTAAAGACTTACCAGAATCAAAGCTTGGCTTTCTAGACAACTCCTTTAATCAGGTCATTTCTTCAGGCTCCGACTTTAATTAAAACAGTATAATCCTCCTACAATCCCCATAAAATTTGAGTTCTCGATCCTTCAATTTGCATTCTCTCATCTATAATCCGTTTATGATGTAGTTAAAGAGAGGGAAAAATAGCGGAAAGAAAGATGTCGTGTTTGATGCTCTGTTGGCCTTTCTTTGGATGTGTTGGTGTCCCCTACTATAACTGTAAGTTCTTCAAGCTTACTTAGGATCTCTACTGAATCTTGATTAAACTGATAAGTTACATACTTAAGAGATTGATAAATGATGAAATAGAGAATAGAGATAGAGGCATTAATATTAGTATAATGTAACCATTATTTGATTATTATTCCCATCAAGCTAAGAATGTAAGCGGCCGCAGTTCGGCCTTTACAGTTAGTCAACATTGAGTTGTTTGATTATCGCATAAACCACCTCTTTTTTATGTAGTATCTTCATAGACTACACTTTTTAGAGGGAGAGCCTATTCGCTATCATTAGTTGTTTGATTAGTCGTTAATTATCCTATTAGTTGTTACTCTTCTTAGCTGTTAGAATAATTAGCTTTGAGTTGTAATAGACCAGCGTTATCCAACACAATCTTGAAGATAAATTAAATTCTCATTACTAGAGTCGATGTTTTATTATTTTCTCAACAAAAAAATGTTTCTTTTGGGCAACACAGATTAGCTCTAAAAATATCGTCGTACATGCATTAATAAACCAATATATAGCAAGTACTATTTGGGAATTATTGTACTACATAGAATTCACAAAAATAAACATGGTTAATTGGTTATACCAATTTGACCATAACATTAATATCTTAATTTAAAAATATAGTATAAGCTTAACCAGTTACTACATTCTTTGATGAAATTTGATGTTACCGATTTGAGCAGCACATGGGTGAAAATGGAGGTAGGCGTGATAGCCATAGTGTGAGTTGTCAGAGATTTTAGTTGGGTGGATAAAAATAATGAAAGTAGTATTTATTATATGCATATTTAAATAGTTATCAAGTGAAAATAATGTTTACACTAAAAAAATGATATAGTGGTGACACAAACATCTAATTTTTATGTGGAATAATTCCAACATGGGATATAATAAACTATTAATTATATTTGTATAAGAGGATATTTTTTATTAAAAAATGTGCTCATTTGAAACTCCTAATGTCTCGTTAAAAATTTAACGGCTAACAGTAATGAAACTAATATGGATCTTAATGGCGATTTTTAAAAAAAATTTGACATGATAAACAGTGAGGCTAATAATGTAATAACTAAAAAGAAATAATATAAATATATGTTGATGATTGACATAAAAACATACAAAGTTAGAATGTTTTTAATGAATTAAAGTAAAAAATAAAGTAAAATAATACATAAACAAAAATGGAAGATAGTTCATTTATAGAAAAAAGGAAAAGGAGACATATACAAAAATGGAAAAAAGATGATTTAAAGGAAAAAAGAGAAAGGAAACATAACCAAAAATAAAAGAAAGTAAGACTATTATATACATAAAAATATTGACACAATACAATCTACATGCCTTGAAAAATTTATGGTCATCTAGCAGATGAAGTGTCCAAGATGCTCTAAAAGTACAATAATTGAGAGTTTTTGCTCTAAAAGTGCTCCCTTTTTCTTTGCATTGTCATATTCTAGCAGATGAAGTGTCCAAGATGCTCTATATTTTTTGATAAAGGGTCCTAGAGGCTCTCTATCACTACTTCAAAATGCTATAATTCTCGGGAGCGCGCATATATCTCGGCATACAAGATCACAGCGACACGAGAAAGAGACAAACAGGTCGGTTTAGTTGTTGTTGGTTGTTCATCCGCGGTTTCGCCTCTCTTCCTCTATATCTGCTTCCATGGTAACTCATCTTCCTATTCGTTTTCTTACTGACCTGTTTGTCTCTCCCTCTCTCGCGCAGGTCAGGCTATATTTTTTCTTCTTTTTCTCTGTTTTTTTATTTGATTTTCATTTTGTGTGTTTTAAATACTGGTCTGTTATTTGTATGTTCTGATGTATTAGTTTTAATTTGGTTAGATGTGTGTTTGCTTATTTGAATTCTTAGATTTTAAGAGAATATGTGAACTAATGTAAGTTGTTAAAGTTGCTAATCTGTTCATGTCATGCTAGAGTCTGAGTTTTGTATGTTGTGTTAAGGTGGAATTTCCATTGTTAATTTCTCGAGCGCGTGTCGCGTTGGATTCTACTGAGTGCTTTAGGGGATATGAAACTTGTTGAAATGGTTATAGTTTAGTGCTTCTAGATTTTTATGTATAATCTTCGTTGAAACGTATGTAAGAATTGGATTTCTTGGACAGTGTTACTTTTCAGAGGTTAGATTTCTTGGAGAGTTGGATGCTCCTTGAGTAGGCTTTGAGAGATTTTGATGTTTTTATCAAAGGTTTGTATTACGAAATGCTAATGACTGGCTTGTCTACTTAATTATGTTTAAGAGGTACTTAATTCTGATTTTGTTGTTTTTATCCAAGGTTTGTATTACAAAATGCTAATGATTGACCTGTCTAATTATGTTTGAGAGGTACTTAATTATTATTTTGATGTTTTTATCCAAGGTTTGTATTACAAAATGCTAATGATTGGCCTGTCTACTTAATTATGTTTGAGATGTACTTAATTATTATTGTGATGTTTTTATCCAAGGTTTGTATTACGAAATGCAAATGATTGGCTTGTCTATTTAATTATGTTTGAGAGGTAGTTAGTTATGGTTTTGATGTTTTTAACCAATGTTTGTATTACAAAATCCTAATGATTGGCTTGTCTACTTAGTTATGTTTGAGAGATACTTAATTATGATTTTGATGTTTTTATCCAAGGTTTGTATTACAAAATGCTAATGATTGGCTTGTCTACTTAATTACGTTTGAGTGGTACTTATTATGATTTTGATGTTTTTATCCAAGGTTTTTATTACAGAATACTTTACATTCTCTGCGTTTGAGAGGTCCTTCGGTTGTATAAAATTTTACTTATTTTGTTGAGTTTGGATAGGGATTAAGCTATGCCAATGTTGAGTTCGTTGAGGAGGGATTGGATATGATGCACTAGAATGTTTTATGCACTTTATGTTGTCCTGTTTCTTTTGTATATATTCTTATGTTAAGTGTTGGATCACTTGTTTGATATGTTGTTATGAAAAGGAGATCATCTTACTTAACGCAAGTGTTGGTAAAGCCAAAGTTTTAATTTTGGAAAGAATGTTAAATTGCACGACCTACTCCTCTAATTATTTGCTAAAGTCAAGAATTGGAAGCTTCATAGGTGTCATGCGTCATACAGAACTACATAAGTGATTAGCTAGGTTAATGTATGGTCCTTCACTTCAAATGGCTTCTTGTAACTGTAACATAAAATTACATGTTTCTTTTCACTATTGTCACTTTATTTGATTTTGATTATGTGTGTTTCAAATATGGATCTTTGATTTGGTATGTTCTATTGTATTAGTTTTAATTAGGTAGATGTGTGTTAAGTTATTTGGATTATGAAAATTTAAGAAAGTATGTGAATGAATGTAAGTTGTTAAACATGCTATTGTGTTCATGTAGACCCTAGTTGGGGATCAATCATGCACAAAAAAACTTCTGGATAACAGCATGTTTAATATTTAGCCGACTCATGAATTTGACTTAAATTAATCAATTAATTATTTTCTATTTTCATGGCTACTTATGCGCTTGAATAAATAGGATGTAGAAAATCAAATATAATAGTAACGTGCCATTAACAGTCTCACTATTGATATCAACCTAACTAATATTTAGAATATACCTTTGTTATATTGATGTTATATGGAAACTAATTATATTCTTGAACTGGTTTGATTTATGTGGGGTGAGTTCAAAGAAATTTCGTGAACAATTGTTAACAGTGGGCTTGAAGTTTAAACGGGTCAATTTCCAAAGAAACCACAAAAACCTATTAGGTATGTTTTTTATTTATCATGCTCTTATAATCATATTAGTTCACATTTGTGTAATAGAACCATGTTGTATGAGTATATAAAAAATCTTATTTTTTCTAGTTAGTTACAAAATTTGTCATAATATATGATTAAGTAAGGAACACGCTTCATTACATTCCTATAGGAAAAGTTGTAAGATAAATCAAAAAACAAGCTTCCAATGACTTTGTTGTTTTATATATCTATCTAAAAACTAGTGCATATTAATAAAAAAATAATATGGGTAGGTCTTAAATACACGGGATTGTAACTGTTGTACTAAATACTATTACATAATTTTACTACAGATTTTATGTAATATGTGTGGTCTATCTACGGAATTGATCACCCTAAATGAAGCGTAATGACAAAGAAAGTTCTTATTATTATAACAATGTGAATATATAACATTTTATAAATGCATTTATCTTACATGCTACGCGTAGGCCGTCTAGGCAATTGGTGAACCTAGTTGGGGTAATATGACAAAGCCAATTATCGTTTTATTTTATTTCATTTATCTTATGTGCTCTACGTGTGCCTTTTGAGAAGGTTATGACCCTAGATGGAGCGAATCTTAAAACTTGTATTGCTTTATTTTTTTTCATTTATCTTACATGCTATGCATGGGCCGTCTAGGGAAGTGAAGACCCTAGATCGGGTGCCATCTCAAAACAAATAAGTATTATAACAATTTGTGGTTAAGACAAATTCACATATATTATGTGCTCTACCTGGGCCGGCTAGGGAAGTTAGGACCCTAGATTTAGCGCATTCACAAAATAAATAATCTTTATTTTATTACATTTATCTTATGTGCTCTGCTTGTTGGGAAGTGATGACCCTAGATGTTGCGCAATCACAAAGAAAATTCTCCATGTAACATAGTTGAGATACTACATTGTTTTATTGGATTTATCTTTCGTTCTCTATGTTAGCCAACTAGGGAAGTTGTGACCCTAGATGAGGATCAATCACACAGAAATTCTTAATAATAATATATTAAATATTTAGTCGACTCATGAATTTAACTTAAACTAATCAATTTAATTAGTTATTATCTACATGCCTACTTACGTTCTTGTATAAATAGGGTGTCGAAAACCAGATAAGATAGTAATGTGCCATCAACAATATTACTATTCATATTAACCTAATTTATATTGAGATTATACCTTTGTTATGTTGACAATATTGAAACCAGTATTATTCTTGAACATGTATGATATATATGAGGTGAGTTCTCTGGATTTGCGTAAACAATTGTTAACAATGGGGTTGAAGTTTAAACAGGTCAATTTACAAAAAAACAACAAAACCTAATAGGTATGATTTTTATTTATCATGTTCTTATAATCATATTAGACTATTAGTTCACATATGTGTAATGAAACCAAGGTTGTGTATGAGTATGTAATAAAATCATAATTTTTCTAGGTGAATACATGATTAAGTAAGGAACACACTTACACTCATTTAAGGAAGTTGTAAGATAAATCAAAAAACAAGCTTCTAATAACTGTGTTGCTTTATCGTCTATGTAAAAAAGACTGCATATAATATGCTTTATCGTCTATCTAAAAAACACTCATTTAAGAAAAATTAAATGGATAGGTCTTAAATACACGGGATTGTACCTGTTGTACTAAAGACGATATTACATCAATTTACTACATATATTATGCAATATGCGTGGGCTGTATAGGGAATTGGTAACCCTAGATGAAGCGTAATGACAAAGAAAATTCTTAATATTATAACAGCGAGAAGATATAACGTTGTAGTACTCCATTTATATTACGTGCTAAGCGTAGGTCGTATAACGAAATGGTGACTCTAGTTGGGGCGCTATGACAAAGCGTAAGACTTTTTTATTTTACTTCTTTTATCTTATGTGCTCTATGTGGGCCGTCTAGGAAAGTTATAACCCTAGATTGGGCGAAATCACAAAACAAGTATCATTTTCTTTTTGTTTCATTTATCTTACATGCTATGCGTGGGACCACTAGGGAAATAATGACCCTAGATAGGGCGCAATCAGTAAACAAATGCTCCTTTTTTAATTTCATTTATCTTAAATGCTCTGCTTGGCCGTCTAGGGAAGTGATGCTCCTACATGTGGCGCAATCACAAAGAAAATTTCAAATTTAACACTGTTGAGATACTACATTGTTTTATTGGATTTATCTTCCGTTCTCTACGTTAGCCAACTAGGAAAGTTGTGACTCGAAATGATGATCAATCACAAAGAAACTTTTTAATAACAATTTATTAAATATTTAGTCGACTCTTGAATATAACTTAAACTAATCAATTTAATTAGTTATTTTTTTCATCCCTACTTAACCATATCACTATTTATTATATTAACCTATCTTATATTTATATGATACCTTTTTTATGTTTACCTTACATTGAAACGTATATTATTCTTGAACGGGTTTGATTTATGTGACGTGAGTTCACTGGGTTTGTGTGAAAAATGGTTAACAATGGGCTTGAAGTTTAAACGAGTTAATTTACAAAGAAACAACAAAATCTAATAGGTATTTTTTTATCATGTTCTTGGGATCCTATTAGTTCACATATGTGTAATAGAACCATGTCGTACGAGTATATAAAAATTCATCATTTTTCTAGTTAAAAGTTGTCATAATATATAAGTTAGTAAGGAACACACTTACACTGATATAAACAAAAGGTGTAAGATAAAACAAAAAACAAGCTTTTTATAATTATGTTGCTTTATATATCTATCTAAAAAAGACCTACCAAAAAAGACCTACCAAAAAGACCTACCCATATAAAACAACATAGTCATAATAAGCTTGTTTTTTGTTTTATCTTACAACTTTTCTTATGTAAGTGTAAGTGTGTTCTTACTTAATCATATATTATGACATATTTTGTGACTAACTACAAAGAATAAGATTTTTTCTATACTCATACAACATGGTTCTATTACACATATGTGAACTAATATGATTATAAGAACATGATAAATAAAAATACATACCTATTATGTATCGATGGTAAGGTATATTAAACTAATTTCTAAACGAATAAGTAGAATGAAATGATGATGATAACTATGACAATAAAGTACTAAGATTGAGCATCACCACTAACATGAATTGATCAGACAAAACTTACATTCAGTCAAATGAAGCTTAGGCGAGATGACATTCTTTCAAATAAGAACTACCTTAGGACCACTTTCGTGACTAGAAAAGGCCTAACGAATATGCATGCTTCCTATTTTAATGGTTGACATACAAAATTAGATGCATTAAGAATCAATGCCAATGAGAATCTAAATCTCGATTCTCACTACGTTCATGTGCGAATCTCAACCAATGACAAGTTAAACTAGATTGAATCCCAACTTTCGTTGATGAATTCCATCGATAAGATAACAAATTGCTACAATGAAATCCCAATTTCAATTCCAACTTTCATTTGATAATAAAAACTAGGGCAAAACAATGATGCAAAATAATGATGAAAACAAACCTATCAAACCCTAATCGAACGATTCAATAACATGGAATTAATAGAAATAAAGCGATCAATTCATGTTAGGGCTCAACTAAATCCTAGAATTAGAACTACTCGATAATCATGCCGATAGCAACGATAAGCATAATCAAAGACATAATTAAGAAATAGAAAGAGGAAATAGAGAAATCAAACTTGAATTTAATTGATGAATTTGAAGTCTTCAATCTTCAAAAGTAAGCAATAGCCAAGTAACTGAGACGGAAACTAAGAGTGTTTTGTCTAACTATGAATATAAGAGTCTAAAACTGTGTAATTATAAGGAATCCCCTACAAAGTTTCTTCAAAACCTATTTATACCCTACTAAAATAACTAAAGAAAAAGTATGTGAAACCCGATCGGGCCCAAGTCAAACTTGATCGTGTCCTGGCACAAATCATCAAAACTACAATTATCGAACTTCAACCCGATGGGTCAGGTGTGAACCTGATCGGTTTCAAGTCAAATAGGTCCAAATAAAGCATCCAAATGCACCCAAATGAACTCATATGTGATCATGAGTCTCCAACGATCATCTCCATCCTCCAGAATGGTTCATTCCACCTCCAAATACCTCTAATGTCCCTGAAGTAACTCAAAAGACACAAAACTGTAAACAAGAGTAAAATCTAGCGGAATATAGCGGAACCATGCATGAAATGTATCGTTTTGGTAATGAAATGGGGGTCAAAATGTAATAAAATATCAACATAACATTTACACAATTAGCTATAACCTTGCATAACAATATTGCCTAACAAAGCGCCTAACAATATTTCCTAAAAGTTTTCCTTTTCTTTTTTCTTTAGACTTTAATTTATTAACCTTCAGCATACCTTTATATAAGATTCCCTTTTCTTTCTTTTTTATGTAGAACATCAACTTTTACTTTCCGTTTTTTTTACTACATTAGTACTATTTTCTTTGACAAGATATTCACATCTATATCGGTCTCACTTTCTTTTATTTTTGTTTATGTTTCCTTTCTCCTTTTTCTTTAAATCATCGTTCTTGTTACAAAATGAAGGGAGAGATATCAGAGAATAGAATTGGTTATCTTATTCAACCACCAAAGGGGTATATATATACATAGGAACTAGGGTTTCCTTGGATCACAGAATATCCTAGAAGATATTGGGGATGGATAATGGACATCCATATAATTATTTATAACACTCCCCCTTGGATGTCCATTATTTAATTACGCCTCATTAAAACTTTACTAGGAAAAAACCCTGTGGGATAAAAATCTAGTGAAGTAAAAATGAGTACATAATTATACGCTTCAGATGCTGCCTCATTAAAAACCTTTCCTTGGAAAACCCAGTGGGATAAAACCAAGGATAAGGGAAAAAGAGTGCAGCGCGTATTTACTCCCCCTAATGAATACATCACTTGAGATCTCTGAGACGACATATCCCAATAGTGTGTTAGCTTCTCAAATACAGATGTTGGTAGCGCCTTGGTAAACAAATCTGCCAAATTCTCACTTGAACTAATCTGCTCAACTTTAATATCTCCATTCTTCTGAAGGTCATGAGTGAAGAAGAATTTTGGTGCAATATGCTTTGTTCGATCGCCTTTGATGTACCCTTCCTTAAGTTGTGTAATGCATGCAGTGTTATCTTCATACAAGACAGTTGCAGCTTCATCTCTAGATGACAAACCACAGTTCTTACGTATGTGATGAATCATAGATCTTAACCATACACATTCACGACTAGCTTGATGGATTGCCAATATTTCTGAATGATTAGAAGAGGTAGCCGCAATAGTTTGTTTCATGGATCGCCAAGAGATGGCTGTACCACCATAGGTAAACACATATCCAGTTTGAGACTTACCATTATGAGGATAAGACATAAAACCTGCATCTACAAAACCAATTAAATCTTTTTGGGATTGATAAGCGAAGAACAAACCCATATCCTTTGTGCCTTGGAGATAACGAAATACTTGTTTAACTCCATTCCAATGTCATCGAGTTGGGCATGAGCTAAATCTTGCTATCAAAGTTACAGAAAATGAAATATCAGGTCGGGTATGGCTAGCAAGATACATCAATGCCCCAATTGCACTTAGGTATGATACTTCAGGACCAAGTAAATCTTCATTATCTTCCCGGGGACGAAAAGGATCTTTATTTACCTCAAGTGCTCTTACAACCATTGGAGTAGTTATTGGATGTGACTTATCCATATAAAAACGCTTTAGCACCTTTTCTATATATGTGGATTGATGCACAAGGATTTCTTCTTTTAGGTGCTCAATTTGTAATCCCAAACAAAACTTTGTTTTTCCAAGGTCTTTCATCTCAAATTCTTTCTTCAAATAATCAACAGCAACTTGAATCTCTTCAGGAATCCAATGATATTTAAATCATCAACATATACTGCAATAATGACATAACAAGATCTAGACTTCTTAATGAAAATACATGGGAAAATAGGATCATTCTTATAGCCTTCATTCAATAGATACTCGCTTAGGCGATTATACCACATGCGTCCAGATTGTTTCAATCCATATAGGGATCTATTCAATTTAATTGAGTAATGTTCTCGAGAACTCGAATTAGCTGCTTCTGGCAGATTTAATCCCTCTGGGAGTTTCATATAAATGTTAGTATCAAGTGGGCCATACAAATAAGCTGTAACTACATCCATAAGGCGTAAATCAAGCCTTTCTCTTACTGCCAAACTTATCAAAAATCTAAATGTAGTTGCATCCACCACAGGAGAGTATGTCTCCTCATAATCAATACCAGGTCTTTGTGAGAATCCTTGTGCTACTAAACGCACTTTATATCTTACAATTTCTCCCATTTCATTTCTTTTACGCACAAAGACCCATTTGTATCCCACTGGTTTCACACCTGCAGGTGTACGGACTGCTGGTCCAAATACTTTTCTTTTCGCTAGCGATTTCAATTTAGCATCAATCGCTTCTTTCCATTTTTCCCAATCATCTCTTTGTCTACATTCCTCTAGAGATTTTGGTTCATGATCCTCTTTATCATTCATAACATCTAGTGCTACATTGCATGCAAATACATCATCGACGTCGATTTGATTTCGATTCCATTTAATTCCAGACATGATGTAATCTATAGAGATTTCTTCATTTTCAGGTACCTGAGTTTCTTCTGAAACATTATTTTCATTCATGTCTAAGGTCTCTTCAGGAGATCTACCTAAAATAATTTGTTCCTCGATTTGGCCATCATCATTCTTTACTCCTTTTTTCTTTCGAGGATTCTTATCTTTGGAACCGATTGGTCTACCACGCTTCATGCGTACATAAGACTCATTAGAAACTAGATTTGGTCCTTTCGGGACATCAATTGTAATTGGAGCATTCACAACTGGTATATGTGACTTAGTCACTCTTTTTGGGTCAGTAAATGCGTCTGGCAATTCATTGGCTAAACTTTGTAAATGAATAATCTTTTGAACTTCCAGTTAACATTGCTTAGTCCGAGGATCAAGATGAGCCAATGATAACTCTTTCCAATTAATTTCCTTTTCCAACTGTTTTATTTCTCCCCATATTGTTGGAAAAACTGACTCGTCAAAATGACAATCTGCAAAACGAGCCGTAAATAGATCCCCAGTGGATGGTTCTAAATATTTGATTATTGATGGGGATTCAAATCCAACATAAATACCCAACCTTCTTTGGGGGCCAATCTTAGTTCGTTGTGGTGGAGCGATTGGAACATATACTGCACATCCAAAAGTTCTAAGATGGGAAATATTTGGTTCCTGACCATGAACCATTTGTGATGGGGAGATTTTACGATAACTTGTTGGCCTAATGCGAATTAGTGCTGCTGCATGTAAAATTGCATGTCCCCAAGCAATAATTGGGAGTTTCGACTTCCTTAGTAATGGTCTTGCTATTAATTGGAGACGCTTAATCAAAGATTCTGCCAGACCATTTTGTGTGTGAACATGAGCTACAGGATGTTCAACATTTATCCCAATAGACATGCAATAGTCATTAAAAGATTGAGAAGTGAATTCACCAGCGTTGTCAAGACGAATAGTCTTGATTGGAAATCTGGAAAATTTGCTCGCAATCGAATCAATTGAGCAAGTAATCTCGCAAACGCCAGGTTGCGAGAGGATAACACGGATACTTGGGACCATCTAGTCGATGCATCAATTAGGACCATAAAGTATCTAAATGGCCCACAGGAGGGATGTATAGGTCCACATATATCTCCTTGAATTCTTTCCAGAAAATTGATTGATTCATAATTTATCTTGGCTGGTGATGGCTGAATTATTAATTTGCCAAGTGAGCATGCAGCGCATGAAAAATTATTATGAAGAATATGCTGGCTCTTCAATGAATGTCCACATGAACTTTCAATTATCTTTCGCATCATAGTTGAACCGGGATGGCCTAGCCGGTCATGCCAAACAATAAAGTTATCCATAAACTTCTGGTTTATTACAATATGTGTTTCAATTGCATTAATTTTTGTGTAGTACAAACCAGTGGAGAGTGCAGGCAACTTCTCCAACACTTGTTTAGTATCTTGAGTTATATTGTTGATGTAAAGGTATTCATTATTTCCCTCACTTATTGTTTCAATATGATATCCATTTCGGCGAATATCCTTAAAACTCAATAGATTTCTTTGAGACTTAGGGGAATATAATGCATCAACAATTTCAAACTTTGTCCCCTTTGGTAATAATATATTTGCTCTTCCGGAGTCTTCTATAATATTTGTACTACCAGAAATCGTACTCACACTACTTTCTTTCATTGTCAATTGAGAAAGATATATCCTGTCTTTTAGTATAGTATGAGTAGTTGCACTGTCTGCTAGGCATAAATCTCCATTATTCATTGCTAACTTTCCTTGAGAGTTAATCATAATATTCTTCAAAGAAACAAAATAATTGTCAACAAATAGGTATAT
This sequence comes from Patellifolia procumbens, assembly GCA_947645195.1. NCBI lineage: Eukaryota > Viridiplantae > Streptophyta > Magnoliopsida > Caryophyllales > Amaranthaceae > Patellifolia > Patellifolia procumbens. Next base: position 10,498,601 of record CANSGD010000193.1, read on the forward strand.
CATCCAAAAGTTCTAATTATTCAAAATAAATAACCAAACTCAAAATTAAATATCCAATAAAATAAACTATAAACGAGAAAATGTCCCATAAAGTATAAAAACCAAAGTATATCAAAATAAAATAAACTAAATAACAAAAATTAACATAAATATAATTGTCTAATTAGTAATCATGAGTTGTGTGGCTAATTATTCCCTTCGGGGGTGGAGTAAAAATCAGATGCTTCCAAGTGGATGGCATTGCCTGAATCCAAATCACCTTCGCCATCGTACACAAGGTTTGTCTCTACTTTCTTTCACTTTTGCTTCAATGAATGTTGATAAAGGTCAACAAGATGCTTTGGTGTACGACATATACGAGACCAGTGGCCTTTTCCTCCACAACGAAAGCATTCATTGGTAACATTATCATTTTTGTTTTTGTCTTGCTTGTTACCATCTCTATTATCCCACTTCTGGTGGGAATGCGAGTTTCTAAAATAACCACCCTGACCTCGGCCATATCCACGACCATTTCCGCTGCCACGACCACGACCACCACTTCGACCACGACCATTGTTGTCATGGGATGTCACATTCGCTTCAGGGAATGGAGTAGAACCAGTTGGTCGTGATTCATGATTTTTCATTAAAAGCTCGTTGTTTTGCTCAGCCAAAAGGAGACAGGATATTAGTTCAGAATACTTTTTAAAACCTTTCTCACGGTATTGTGTCTGCAGGACAATGTTATTTGCGTGAAAGGTAGAGTATGTTTTTTCTAACATTTCTGCGTCAGTAACCTTTTCTCCACATAATGTCAATTGAGAAGTAATTCTGAACATAGCTGAGTTATATTCACTTACAGATTTAAAGTCTTGTAACCTTAAATTCAGCCAATCATAACGAGCTTTAGGTAGTGTTATAGTTTTCTTGAGGTTATATCTATCCTTTAAATTACTCCAAAGAGTTTAAGGGTCTTTAATAGTCAAATATTGAATTTTGAGTCCCTCATCAAGATGATGGCAAAGAAATATCATAGCTTTGGCCTTATCTTGACTTGATTCTTTATTTCCAGCTTTGATAGTTTCACCAAGCCCTTTAGCATCTAGGTGTTTTTCAGCATTTAACACCCATGACAAATAGTTGTCTCCAGTAATGTTAAGTGCCACAAATTCAAGTTTTGCCAAATTCGACATAATGCACTATACAAAATAATATTTTATAATTAGCTTTAATAAATAAATAAAAAATACTCATATCAAAACATATTTTGAAAAATAAAATTATATCATAGCAAACAAACATACCAAATTACTATTAACCAAAACCCATTATAATACCAATGAGCTAACTTACATGGCTACGCAAAACCAAAAGAGAAGAAAGTCCAATATATAGTATTAATAAGATAGTAGCACGGTACACAGAAGCAGTGGTTGTCAAAGATGCTTGACAAGCACCATGGTATTAGGCAGCTTCATATGAGAAGAAAAACAATAACAACTCACACTATTATATTAAGGAAAAATGAAGCATTCCCAGGAAAAAAAATCAAGCCTTTCGATTGATAACAAAGCGAAACAATATGCAGCGCAAACGCAGAGAGCAATACTTTGCTTGTAATATGAACTGGGAAAGTTAATCAATTACTCTATAAAACAAAGTATATAAAACAAAAACAGAGTATAGAATTCAAGGGTAAGTGAAACGCAGAGAGTAAAAAAATAAATAAAAAATAAAACTTGCTTAAAGTAATAGCAAGGGGAATAAAAAAAAATACAAGTATTCAACACCCAAAGTATTCAATCAAAAGGTAAAGCTTTGATAAAACTTGCAATCAACATTGATAATACTAGAATTTGCAGTCAAAGATTTCATTGCAAAAACAAAATAAAAGAATTTGGTATTTAAAACCCAGATTTTATCAAAAAAACACAACAGTTTGAAACCTTGTTCAAATTACCAACTTACAAGATCAATGAATTTCACAGTAATAGTTACGCAATGAGATATTAAAGTTATAAACATTGGTACTTACAGAGGCGGCGGCGCGAGGGGCGGCAGCGGCGACGTGCAAAACAGAGAAGGGAAGATGAACAGGGCTGGTATAGCAACTAGAGAAACAGATTGTTATATTATTGATATTGTCGAGTGCTTTTGACGAAGAAGATAAACAAGAGTAGGGAAAAGGAAAATCTTTTATGGTGGCTTTAGTTTCCTTGCGTGTTCGGCGGCGGTGCGGTGGTAGAGATATATGGTGCTGATAACGTGTTACAAAATGAAGGGAGAGATATCAGAGAATAGAATTGGTTATCTTATTCAACCACCAAAGGGGTATATATATACATAGGAACTAGGGTTTCCTTGGATCACAGAATATCCTAGAAGATATTGGGGATGGATAATGGACATCCATATAATTATTTATAACAGTTCTTCCATTTTTGTGTATGTCACCTTTTCCTTTTTTTTATATAAATTAACTTTCTTTCATTTGTGTTTATATTTTTTTTACTTTTTTTCTTAATACTTTAAATCATTAGCTTTCATTATACCCTTATAAATGTTTCCATTTTCTATGGCGATCATTAACATATATTCATTACCTTCTCCGTTGGCAAGATATCAATTCAAAATTTTCTTTTTTTTTTAAAAGAAAACCTTTATTAAGATCCAGATTAGTTTCACTGTGAGCCGTTAAATTTTTAATAGACGAGACATTAGGATTTTCAAAGGAGCACATTTTTTAAATAAAAATACTCCTATAAATAATATAAAACAGTTCATTGTGCTTAATAACGTTGTCTGTTACAACTCAAAGCTAATTACTAACAGCTAACAAAAGTAACAACTAATATGATGATTAACGACTAATCAAACAACTAATTACAGTGAATACGCTCCACCAAGGCCGGTTAATCCCTTGTGCAACATGAGCGACGACACAGGCCCCCGACTTAAAGGAGCCCCGAGATCTGCTGATTCGTATTTGTCTAAATACTTAATACATTTACAAGCATAAAGCAATTAATGGCGCAGTGGTTGAGTTTTAGTTATAAATGATGCACTAACTGTGCCTACTTGATTCTAAGTTCAAAACCCCTTGCTCACATTTACTCTTTTTCATTTTTCAAAATTAAATCAAAGCTGTGTATATCCTTTATAGCTTTGACACCCATTCACCATCAGATACAATAACCTACAATTGTAAAGTGGGTAAGTTCAAAGTGAAAGTTATATGATGTTTTTAATTTTTTAGTGAAAAAGTCAATACTTTGTACTATAATATTTATGCTGATTTTATTTTGATAAATATATATACTCTCTTCTAAAACACTACTTTATATTTTCCTACGCTCTGCCAATTTACTAGTTACTATAACTCCAACTACCAAAGAAATTAGAAAAGGAATCACGTGCCACATGTGACTTTTAGTTACTTTTTAAGAAAAATATCGAAATGGGTTCAATATCGTGGAGCATTGGAGGCTATAATAGGAAAAAGTTTGCCAAATAAAAAATAGAATTAAACAGGATGGAATTACAAAATATATGTAAATGAAAAGTGATTAAAACTTAGGAAATAAACAAAAGAGTATATAGCAACCTGATATCGAAATTTCGCATAGGGCCCCTAATTCTTATGAGACGGCCCTGCGCTCCACCTCAAAAAAATTTAGCGAATAGGCTATGAATATACTCCCTAAAAAAAGAGGTGGTTTATGTGGCCGGTCATACATAATAATGTCAATGTTGACTAATTGTAAAGGCCTATTTCCTTGCCATATTTCCCCTCTTACATTCTTAGCTTCCTGGGAGTTATGATGGCTACATCAAAAAATTAACGCCTCTAATCTCTATTCTCTATTCCCTATTTCATAACTTACTAATTTATTAAGTATGTAAATTATCAGTTTAATCAAGATTCAGTAGAGATCCCAAGTAATCTTGAAGAACTTACTGTTACAGCAGGGGACACCAAGAGATCCAAAGTAAGGCCATCAGAGCTTCAAACGATATGCTGACACCAAGAGATCCAAAATAAGGCCATAAGAGCTTCAAAAAATAGGAAATGAAAGGGAAAATACCTACTACATGTTTTGGAAAAATAATTATACCACCACCATTATCCAATAAAATTTAGAGATGAAGTTATTATCCCAAGTGAAATGGCCAGCATAACAAACAAGCACAATCTGGAACAAAAAAAAAACATATTAGAAGCATTTCAATTATAAGTTGTTGCTGACTGAAAAATAACGAAGCTTACCTCCATAAACGAAAAAGTGTTGAGTTTTGTGAAAATTGACACCTATAAATCGGACCATACGCTAATCATCCCACAATTGTATCAAACTGTTGCGCAAACTCGCTTAGATCCATGGCCTTTCAGCCCTGGAGGGAGAATGTATAATAGCTTTTTTTGAATCTTTCTCTCTGGTATGCTTACAGTTTAAGCTTGTCTGCTTCTTGAAAGTAATCAAAATAACAAGTTAAATCAGAAAAAAAAAAAGTGATAATAACAAGAGAGAAAAAAAAAGAATCTTAGCCCTTGGACACTTTATCTACAAAGATAGAGCATCTTGGACACTTCATCTGTAAGAATATGGATGTGCAAAGATAAAGGGAGCTCTTTTCAAACCTTATCTCACTTTTTGGGGTTAGATTTCTTGGAGAGTTGGATGCTCACTTGAGTACGCTTTAATGAATGGCTTGTCTACTTAATTATATCACGAATACTTAAAATTCTCTGTGATTGAACTTTTGAGGTCCTTCTGTTGTTTAAAGTGAAAATTTTACTCATTTTTATTGAGTTTGGATAGGGAGTAAGCTATGCCAATGTTGAGTTCGTTGAGGAGGGATTGGATATGATGCATTATAATGTTTTATACACTTATTGTTGACATGTTTGTTTTGTATATATTCTTTGTTAAGTGGTGGTTCATTTGTTTTGATATGTTGGTATGAAAATGACCGAGAGCATCTTACTTAATACAAGTGTTGGTAATGCCAAAGTTTTTTTTTATTTTTGGAAAGAATGTCAAATTGCACAACCTACTCCTCAAGCTATTGGCTAAAGTCATGAATTGGAAGCTTAATAAATTTAAAGGGTGAAAAAGTTTAAGCCCCTAGCTCACCTATCGCACATCTCAGTAGAAAAAGTCTCCAACCCTTTCTTTATTCATCATATCTCACAAAGATACATCAAATAACATCCTTGTCAAACTTGAGGTGTTCGAGAACGAACACATAACACACACATCCGAAAACTGGAAAATAACTAGCAATTGGCTTCATTTTCCGGATCTTCTAAAATGGTGAGACAAAACCTAGTCTCGCCTGGGGTAGTCTGTTTGTCACGTGATGCATTGCCTCAAATATTTGGAAATACCTTACCGTTCTTATTTGGAATGTGACAAAACCCGTGATGAGATTCATTATAATCTGCAATATGAAGAGGTTAACCTGATGACCGTCATAAGTGTCATGCCGGATACATAAGTGATTAGCTAAGTGAATGCAGTCCTTCACTTTCAATTGGCTGCCTGTAACTGTATCTTATTTTGCAGTTTATTTTCACCATTGTAACTTTATTTGACTTTGATATTGATTATGTATGTTTCAATTATGGATATTTGATTTGGCATGTTCTATTGTATTAGTTTTAATTAGGTAGATGTGTGTTCGGTCATTTGGATTATGGGAATTTAAGAAAGTATGCGAATGAATGTAAACTTATAAAGATGCTATGGTGTTCATGTAGACCCTAGATAGGGATCAATCATAAAGAAACTTCTTAAAACAATGTATTAGATATTTAGCCGACTAATAAATTTTACTTAAACGATTCAATTTAATTATTTATTATTTCATGCCTACTTACGTGTTTGTATACATAAGGTGTCAAAAATCAGATATGATAGTAATGTGTCATTAACAATATCAATATTGATATGAACCTAATTTTTATATTTATGTATATTATACATTTTTTATATTGACACTATATTGAAACTAATATTATTCTTGAACAGGTTTGATTTATGTGAGGTGAGTTCAAGGGATTTTCGTGAACAAATGTTAGCAATGGGTTTGAAGCATAAACGAGTCAATTTACAAAGAAACAACAAAACCTAATAGGTATGGTTTTTATTTATCATGTTCTTAGCATTTATTAGTTCACATATGTGTAATAGAACCATGTTGTATGAGAATGTAAAAAAATATTATCTTTTCTAGTTAGTTAAAAAATTTGTCATAATATATAATTAAGTAAGGAACACACTTAAACAAATATAGGAAAAGTTGTAAGATAAATCAAAAAATAAGCTTTTAATGAGTTTGTTGCTTTCTATGACTATCTAAAAAAGACTGCATATAAATAAAAAATTATATGGGTAGGTCTTTGATACATGGGATTGTAACCGTTGTACTAAACACGATATCACATAATGTTACTACATATCTTACGTAATATGCGTGGGCTGTCTAGGGAATTGGTAACCATAGATGAAGCGTAATGACAAAGAAAATTCTTATGATTATAACAATGTGAAGATATAACATTATATAAATGCATTTATCTTACATGTTGCCCGTAGGCGGTCTAGGGAATTGGTAACCCTAGTTTGGGGTCTATGACAAAGCCAAATAATGTTTCATTTTATTTCATTTATCTTACGTGCTCTGTGTGGGCCTTCAACGAAGGTTATGACCCTAAATGGAGCGAAATCACAAAAGCAAGTATAATTTTAATTTCATTTCATTGATTTACATGCTTTGCGTGAGCCGTCTAGGGAAGTGATGACCCTTGATTGGGCGCAATCGCTAAACAAATATTTACTATAATAATCTATGGTTACGACAACTTCACATATCTTACGTGCTCTGCGTGGGCCATCCAGGGAACTTATGACCTTGGATTGGGCTCAATCACAAAACAAATACTACTTTATGTTATTATATTTATCTTGCGTGCTCTGCAAGAGCAATCTAGGGAAGTGATGACCCTAGAAGGGGCACAGTCGCAAAACAAATACTTACTATAACAATTTGTGCTTACGACAACTTCACATATCTTACGTGCTCTATGTGGGCCGTCTAGGGAATTTATGGCCCTAGATTGGGGCTATCACAAAAGAAATACTGCATTATTTTATTACAGTTATCTTAGATTTTCTGCTTTGGCCGTTTAGGGAAGTGATGACCCTAGATGTGACGCAATCACAAAGAAAATTATCGATATAACACTATTAAGATACTACATTGTTTTATTGGATTTAATCTTCCGTTCTCTATGTTAGCCAACTGGGGAAGTTGTGACCCTAGATGGAAAACAATCACAAAGAAACTTCTAATTAACAATATTTTAAATATTTAGCTGACTCGTGAATTTAACTTAAAATCAATCAATTTAATTATTTATTATTTCAATGCCTACTTACGTGCTTGTAAAAATAGGCTATTGAAAATCAGATACGATGCTAATGTGCCATTAACAATATCACTATTGACATTAACCTAATTTGTATTTAGATTATACCTTTTTATATTGATAGTATATATAAACTAATATTATTCTTGAAAGAGGTTGATTTTTGTGACGTGAGTTAATGGGATTTGCGTGAACAATTATTAACAATGGGCTTGAAGTGTGAACGGATCAATTTATAAAGAAACAACAAACCTAATAGGTATATTTTTTATTTATCATGCTCTTTTAATCATATTAGTTCACATATGTGTAATAGAACCATGTTGTATGAGCATATATAAAAAATCTTAATTTTTCTAGTTAGCTACAAAACTTGACATATTATATGATTAAGTAAGGACCACACTGACACTTATTTAAGAAAAGTTCTAAGATAAAACAAAAAACAAGCTTTTAATGACTATGTTACTCTATATGTCTATCTAAAAAAGACTGCATAAAAAAAATTATATATATGGGTAGGTCTTAAATAAATGGGATTTTAACTGATGTACTAAACACGATATTACATAATTTTACTACATATCTCATGTAAAATGCGTGGGTTATCTAGGGAATTGGTAACCATAGATGAAGCATAATGACAAAGAAAATTCTTATTATTTTAACAGTGTGAAGATATAACATTATATTACTGCATTTATCTTACGTGCTACGTGTAGGTTGTCTAGGATTTTGGTGACCCTAGTTAGGGCGCTAAGACAAAGTCAAATACTGTTTTATTTTATTTCATTTATCTTACGTGCACTGCATGAGCCGTCGACGGTTTCTAGGATCCTAGATGGGGGAAATCACAAAACAAGTATTGTTTATTTTTATATTATTTATCTTACGCGTTTTGCGTGGGCCGTCTAGGGAAGTGATCACCCTAGATGGGACGCAATCATAAACCAAATACTGTTTTATTTTATTTCATTAATCATACGTGTTAGGCATTGGCTATCTAGGGAAGTGATGGCCCTACATTGGGCAGAATTACAAAACAAATACTACTTTATTTTATTTCATTTATCTTATGTGCTCAGCGTGGGCAATCTAGGAAAGTTATGACCTTTGATGCGGATTAATCACAAAACAAGTACTGCTTTATTTTTGTTTCATTTATCTTAAGTGTTTAGTGTGGGCCGTGTAGGAAAGTGGTAACCCTAAATATAGCGCAATCACAAAGAAACTTATCATTTTAACAGTTTACAAATATGACATTATTTTATTGCCTTTATCACATATACGTTCTCTATGGGAGCCTTCTAAGGAATTGGTGATCCTAGATGGCGCACAATTACACTGAACTTTTCATTAAACCACTGTAAAGATATGGCATTTTTGTATTTCATGTATCTTACGTATTCAGTGTGACTCTCCAGAGAAGTAGTGACCCTATATGGGTTGCAATAACAAAGTAAATTCTCATTATAATAGTGTGAGATGACACACGTTCTAATTACAAGTATCTTACATGATTTGTGTGGGCCGTCTAAGCAATTAGTGACCCTAGATGAAGCGCAAGCACAAAGCAAGTTCTCAATGTAACATTGTTCAAATACTACATTGGTGTATAGGAATTTTTTTTTTGGTAAATGAAATAAATATATAGATCACCAAACACAAATACACTTACTCAAGGATGATGACAACCCTTCTAGGAAGGCTCCCCAACACCCAAGAGTAATCAATTACATTTGAGCTCATCAAGCCAAGATTGTATCTTAGTAAAGGCCTTTGAATTATAGACTAGATTAATCCTTATCATAATTACAAATTTAATGGAAGATACAGAGCTAGCAACGCTGGGAACACAATTACTCCAAAGAGCTCTATTTCTAGCTATCCATATATTGTAGATCACAGCAGCAACCACAGCAAATACCACTCTTCTTCTTGCTTGAGATAAGCCACCTCTCCTACTGATCCAAGCCAAGTAATCATTATTTCCAGTCCATCTCTTCCTGATCATAATCCAGTCCAGGCATTCTTCCCATACCATTCTGCTGAAATCACAGTGGAACAGCAGGTGATCAATACTCTCAGTGTGAGAGCTACAAATTGCACAGGTATCATCATTACACACACCATACCTCCTAAGTCTAGCTCTTGTCATAAGTCTTTGCTGAGCTACTAACCACAACATGAAGCTGTGTTGGGGGTATTAAGTCTATTCCAGACCACCCTATCCCAAGTAACCCTAGTATCCTTATTATGAGCTTGTTTATAGCATTTCCCAATTGAAAAGACTTGGCCAGGTTGAGGCAACCAAGCTGCTTGGGTAATTTTCTCTTTTACCTTACAAAAATAATTTCAAACCCAACTAGTAGTGGATCTAGGGTGGTACTGCCACCAGTTTTCATCATGAATATAAACTGAATTTACCCATCTAACCCGAAGAATATCTTTCTTTTCAGCAACAGCCCACACTTGTTTACTAAATGCCAAGAGATTCCTGAGTTTGATGTCCCTCACTCCCAAGCCTCCATATTTCTTCTTGCTGCACACCTTCTCCCAGTTTACATAGCCAGGCTTCATGTATTTATCATTCCCTTGCCAAAGGTAAATTCTGCATACTTGATTAATCCTCTTGATAATTACCTCTGGCAAGATAAAGATTTGCATCCAATAATTACAGATACTCATCAACACAGAGTTTACTAGCTGAAGTCTGCAGCAAAAGAAAGGATTCTATGTTGCCAAGATTTGATCCTGTATAACATTTTATCCACCAGCTTATCACAATCACTAGTTTTCAGTTTCTTTGTGCTTATGGGTGCACCAAGATACTTGAAAGGCCAACTACAAGCTCTAAAACCATATAAAGTGTGAATCCTTTGCACATCAGCTTCTTTCATGCTAGCCTGAAAGATTTTAGACTTCTGCTTGTTAGCAGCCAGGCCAGAGGATCTCTCAAACAGTCTCAAACCTTGAAGCATCTGATACACACTCCTATAATCACCTCTGCTAAAAATCATCAGATCATCTGCAAAACACAAGCTATTTAGCTGCATAGATTGGCATATAGGGTGAAAATGGAAATCCTGTTTAGTACCCTGATACTTCAGAATCCTTGTCAAATACTCCATGCAAAGTACAAAAACAAGGGGAGAAATAGGATCTCCTTGCCTTAGCCCTCTCTTGGCTTCAGAAAGATCAGTACAAGAACCTTTAAAGAGTATAGTGTATCTAGTTGTTGATATACACTCCATAAGGATTGCAATGAACTTCTGAGGGAAATTGAGAGCCTTCAATAACTCATGAACAAAACTCCACTCAATAGTACCATAAGCCTTTTGAAGGTCTACTTTCATTAAGCAACTCCTAGCTGTTCTCTTCCTTGTATAGTGTCTTATAAGGTCCTGACAAACCAGAATATTATCTATTATACTTCTACCTGCCACAAAAGCACTTTGACTTTGGCTAATAAAACCTGGTAGAACTCTTTTCAGTCTTGAACATATCAGCTTAGAGATTGTCTTGTAGATGACAGTACAGCAGGATATAGGCCTGTAATCTCCAACATGAGAAGGGCATGTCACCTTAGCTATCAAGGTAATTGCTGTAGTGTTAATTGATTTTAGCATTCTGCCATAATTGAAAAACTCTTTCACTACATCAGCTACATCCTTTCCCACCACTTCCCAAGCATCTTTAAAAAAGCTACTCCCATATCCATCAATCCCAGGTGATTTGGTGTTGGGAATAGACCAAAGAGCTTGCTTGATCTCCTCATCTGAGAAATCAAAATTAAGTAGAGTATGTTGACTATTAAACAAGACAGGACCTTGTTGAATAATCCTACTCTTAATAGGCAATATCTCAGCTCTTGTATCACTTACAAAATTTCTAAAATGGTTCACAAAAATGCTTTTTACAATATCATGCTCATACATCGAAACATCATCTTTGTTCATAATAGTATTAATTATATTTTTTTGAGCTTTGATTTTAACACTATTATGGAACATCCTAGTATTCCTATCCCCATCAATAATCCAATCTCCTTTAGATTTTTGCTGCAGAAAGGAAAGATAGTTTACCTGAACCTCTTTGAATTTCTAATGTGCATTAAACTCTTCATGAGTTAATCTAGAATTCCTGGGATCCAAGTGCAGCTGTTCTTGACATCTCCTGAGAGCAGCAACTGCTTGTAAGTAAGCTGCTTCAACATCCCCAAATCAATCTTTATTAAGTTGCTTCAAGCTCTTTAATTTCTGACAAACTTGATACATTTTATAGCCAGAAATCTGTTCCTGCCAAAACTCTATCACAACATCTAAGAATTTCTCACAGTTACTCCACATTGAGAAGTATCTAAATAGGATCTTCCCTTGAGGTGTAGAGAAACATTTGATCAAAGCAGGTGAGTGATCAAAGTATCCTTCAGGGAGAAAAATCACTTCAGCTGCTTGGAGAAGAGATAACCAACTAGCATTAGCAACAACTCTATCAAGTTTAGCTAATACCCTATCCTCTATTCCTGCTTGTTGTTCCAGGTGTAAAACCTACCAGTGAATTTCACATCAGCCAAATTACAGTAATTTAAACATTTCTGAAAAGCCTCTATTTCACTTCTTGTAACTGCAACACCAATTCTTTCATCACTAGTCAACACATTATTGAAATCCCCCATCATAACCCAAGGGCCAACTAGGAAACTTCCAATCTTTTTCAAATCCTCCCATAAGATGCACCTATTAACATTATCATTATGTGCATAGATCACTGAACAAGCAAAGATGACCTTAGAGCTACAAGAGCTGATAATACAATGCACTAACTGATCAGTACATAGCCTGATATCAACCTCAAAGGCTCTTGGGTCCCAAGCAATGATTATTCTACCTCTACCATTCCAAGGAAAATTTGTAGTTATATTCCAACCTGGAAACAGATTAAGATACAAGGCTCTAAGTTTATTGGCCCTGATCTTTGTTTCCAGGAAGCAAACAAGTTTAGCTTGATGTAAGGAGATTAAAGATCTAACCTCTTGTTGCTTAGCTTTCTTGTTTAGCCCCCTGACATTCCAGCAAATAATGTTATCCATTAATAGTAGGGGTGATCAGCCCCTAATCTATCATCTCTTCATCACCTCTGTCACCATTTCTAAGAGAGCTCTCAGCTATATCATCAGGAAGCACAACATGTTGTTGTAACACCTGAAATCTATTAGGACTGCTCTTTCTAGTATCATCAGCTACTGCAATCAGATCTAGGTGTTTTTGCTGAAACCTGCTAGTAATTTGTCTAAAGCCATCATCATCCACCAAGAGGTCTTTATTCACCTTAGGAACATTCACAACCTTAGGTCTCCTTTCTTTTTTCTTCTTAACTGCCCAACACTCCTCCCCATTATGTCCTATCTTCTTGCAATGCACACAAATTTCAGGCTTCCATTCATACTCAACAATCTGATTCTCAATCATACCATGCTCATTCAGGAAAGATATCTTGTCAGGGTATTCTTGATCCACCAAAACTTCTACCATGACTCTAGCATACATCAACCTATCCCTCTTTGCAGTTGCTTGGTCCACTTTTAAAAAAAGTACCCAAAGACTCCACTATTTTAGTTAAACTTCTGTCTCCCTGATAGGCTAAAGTCGTATCACCTATTCAAAGATAATTCCTACAGTCCTCTAACAATGGTAGTCAATGGAAGTAGGGTCGAATCCACAGAGAGACGGAGTTCTAAGTTAATATTCAGCCAAAAAGCTACTTCAGACAAGATCAGATGGAAATCAGCTAAACTAATAATTAGACACTAAAAAGCAATGTAAATAGGGATTTACTCTATGAAATAAAAGTCTAGGGAATTAGTTCGGTCCACCATGCTTATACCAATGAAAGGATTAAACAACTATTAGAACCTAGGCCAAGAATCGATAGATTAGACCAATGTCAAGCTATGGTTAAATCTCAACGTCCATAATTCAACATATGCAGCACGTTCACAAACATAATCAAAATTACTGGTGTGTACTAGGCCTCTAAAAGTAAGACGGATCTGTGCAAACGATTATTAACCTCAAGTACTCAAAGAAACTGCGCAATAACGTTAATTAGTCAATAAGAACAAATCACACCATAACCTATCTCATAAAACCCTAGAAATTAATAGCAATTCAAATAATCATGGTATAAACATGGCTTCCCTCTCTAAATCCCTAGAAATTAAACTACTCAGACATAATTAAATCAACAATAACAATTATAATATGAAACCCTAATAATTGCATCATGAATGAATAAATAATTAAACTAAGTAATCAAGAAATAATTAAAGAGATTAAAGTAGAGAAGAATACCAATTGACGGAAAGTAAGAACTTTTATTAAAATCGAATCCGAGGTTCCATCACCTTTAATCTAATCTAAAGTGTTTAAACTAAAATAAAACTAAGCTAAGAACTATGGAGAATAAATCTCAATAAAAAGATATCTCTAAATAATGAGGAAAAGGTATTTATAATACCCCAAAAGTCAAATTAAAACGGGATTAAAGATAGAAAATCCGCGTCGTAGTGCACGGGACCCGATCGGGCAAAGGACCACCCGATCGAGTCCATAGTAAAAATATTTTCACTTCATTTTCTTGATTTCCACGCAGCAGCAATAATACAAAGAGTTTTGGGCCACCGTATTGGATCGGGCAGCACTTGCCCGATCGGGCCGCTGAACAGGAACCCAAATTCTCTTTCTCTTGGTCAAGGCAGCAGCACACAATTTAGTGGGCCTATCCCCTCATCACCTCATGTGGATAGCAGCAACACAATGCATTAAATGAGTGGGCTTCTTTGTCTTGGTGCACAGCGAAGCAGCAATAACGCACAGATACGCCCGATGTGGATCGGGCCATTTATGCCCGATCGGGCCTGGGATAATTTGAGCCCAAATATTCTTTTCTTGAAACGCAAGGAGCTGCAAGCAACGTAACACAAAAATTGCTCCGCCCGATCACCCACCCGATTGGGCCTTTTGTTGCCCGATCGGGTTAGGCTTAAAATACCAACCTTATTTTCTTCGCTTTTCCACCCGATGGGATCGGGTGATGTTCGCCCGATTGGGCCATTTCTTGCCCGATCAGAGTACGGGAAGCTCCTTTTTGACTCTTTAGCTCTTAATTCTTCACGTTTAGAGGTCTTGGGACCTCCTAAACTATCCATAAAGCTCGTGAGCCATCCTATGTGCCTCGTAACATCTCGTAAAGCTGTGGTTGCTTCCAAATAACTCGGAAATAAGGTGAAAACTCCCTAAAACCTGCAATTCAACATAAAAACACAAAACCACAACTATATACGATAGTTAGCACAAAATAGCTCCGAAGAGCTCCAATGACGCACAAAATAGCTTGTAAATAAGGGAGAAAACTCTATATAAATACGTGATATCACTCCCCAATACTTAACATTAAGCTTAGGAAGTTTAATCCAAAGAGGAACCTTCTTAACAACCTGATCACAAATATTTGCATCAATATCCCAAGATTTAACCACTACAGGTTTCGAATCAAAACTGAAGTGGCCATTTAGAGCCATATCTTTACCTCCCGTATAATTGAATCTCACCATAATACTCCCCCTCCCTACTTGAGCAATTTTATCTATGCCCATTTTCCCCCAAACTCTCTTAATGAAACCCTCCATTACTTGGAATGGTGAATTAGCACCGACAACAAAGCAAAACACAGCAGTTTGCCAGTAATAAATCTCCTCAGCAACATCCTCAATGTCTATTTTAGGTAAATGATCATTCAAGGTATTATGCTCCTCAATCGCATTCATGACATTCAAATCCTGCTTTTCATTTCACATTTCAACACTGACAGCAGAACCAAAAATGATATGTTTGCTTGGATTACTATAGACAAACTTACCTCTGAAATTCGAAGTATGCTCCTCTGGATTGGATTTGAGAGCCGAAACCCATTCTGAAAATCTTCTTTGAGCTTTAGGATTCACCTCATGTCCTTCTGAGTGAACAACAGGGGTATCTGGAGCCACCTCCTCATCACTTGTTATTTCCAGATCAGTAATCTCATCTTCATCCTCATGTAGTTTCCCTTTCAATTTCAAGCTAGCTTTAGAACTACCAGCTCCAGATTCAATCACGCTCTTATTCTTGCCATTTTTCCTTTTCGGGGGCCTTCCTCTTCTACCCCCTGCCATGTCTCCACAAGGAGTGCAGGAGCAAAGAGAATCGCCCTTGGGAAGAGAGAAAAAACAGCTTTTGTGACAGTCAAAACAAACTGTTTTCTTAGTGTACAAGATTTATCTTCCCATATCAGTGTAAACCAACTACAAAAGTTGTTACATTATATAGGGAACAATCACAAAATAAATTTCTCAACAACAATAAATTAAATATTTAGGCTACTTACGTACTTGTATAAATAGGGTGTAATATATCAATTATGGTAGTAATGTGTCATAAGAAATGTCACTATTGATATTAACCTAATCTAAATTTAGATTATACCTTTGTTATATTGACATTATATTGAAAATAATATTATTCTCGAACGGGTTTGATTTATATGAGATGAGTTCACGGGCTTTGCATGAACAATTGTTGACAATGGGCTTGGAGTTTAAACGAGTCAATTTACAAAGAAACAACAAAACATAATAGGTATGTTTTCTATTTATCTTATTCTTGTAATGATAGTAGTTCACATATCTGTAATAGAACCATGTTCTAGTTATCTACAAATTTTGGGACATTATATGATTAAGTAAGGAACACACTTACACTCATATAGGAAAAGTTCGTTGTAAGATAAATAAAAATCAAGCTTCTAATGACTACGTTGCTTTATATGTCTATCTAATAAAGAATGGATATAAATATATGGGTTAGGTCGTAAATACATGGGATTGTAACTGTTATACTAAACACGATATGACACTCTTTTACTACATATTCGATGTAATATGTGTGGGATTTCTATGTACTTGATAACCCTAGATTAAACGTAATAAAGAAAATTCTTATGATTAGAACAGTGTGAATATATAACATTATAGTTGTGCATTTTATCTTACATGGTATGCGTAGGCCGTCTAGGGAATTGGTGACCCTAGTTGAACTCTATGATAAAGCCAATTACTGTTTTGTTTTATTTTATTGATCTTATGTGCTCTGAGTGCTATGATAAAACCAAACATTATTATAGTTTATTTTATTGATCTCATGTGCTCTACATGGGCCATATATAGGGAAGTTATGACCCTAGATAGGGCCCAATCACAGAACAACTACTTATTATAACAATTTGTGGGCACGATAACTTCACATATCTGACGTGCTCTTCGTGGGCTGTCTAGGGAAGTTATGACCCTTGATAAGGCGCAATCACAAAACATATACTACTTTATTTTATTAATTTATGCTACGTGTTATGATTGGGCCGTACAAGGAATTGATGACGCTAGATGTGTCGCAATAAGCTGTTGAGATACTATTTTATTATTTTATTAACATTGTTGAGATACTACATTTTTTTATTGAAATTATATTCCGTTCTATATGTTAGCGAACTAGGGAATAAGTTGTGACCCTAGATGGAGATCAATCTCAAAGAAATTTCATAATAACAAAAAAGTATTAAATATCTAGCTGACTCATGAATTTAACATAAACAAAACAATTTAATTATTTATTATTTTCATGCCTACTTACGCGATTGTGTAAATAGGGTAACGACAATCAGATATGATTGTAATGTGCCATTAATAATATCGCTATTGATATTAACCTAATTTATATTTAGATTATACCTTTGTTATATTGACATTATACTGAAACAAATATTATTCTCAAACGAGTTTGATTTATGTGAGTTGAGTTCACGGGTTTGCATGACCTATTGTCAACAATGACCTAATAGGTATGTTTTTTATTTATCATGTTCTTATAATCATATTAGTTTATATATGTGTAATTGTACCATGTTTTAGTTATTTATAAAATTTGTTATATGATATAATTAAGTAAGAAACACACTTACACTCATACAGAAAAAGTTGCAAGATAAAAAAAAACAAGCTTCTAATAACTATGTTCCTTTATATGTCTATCTAATAAAACTGCATATAAATATAATATTATAAGGGATAGGACTTAAATACATGGGATTGTCACTACTGTACTAAACACGATATGACATAAGTTTAATTGCTTATTTTATGTAATATGTGTGGGCTGTCTATGGACTTGGTAAACCTAGATGAGACGTAATGACAAATGAAATTCTTATGACTATAACAGTGTGAATATATAACATTATATTATTGCATTTATCTTACGTGGTAAGGGTAAGCCATCTAGGGAATTGGTGACCCTAGTTGAGCACTATGATAAAGCCTATTACTGTTTTATTTTGTTTTATTGATCTTATGTGCTCTAAGCGCTATGTAAAGCCAAATATTATTTTCTTTATTGTTATTGATTTCATGTGCTCTGCATGGGCCATATATAGGGAAGTTATGACCCTAGATAGGTCCCAATCAAAAAAAATATACTTATTATTACAATTTGTGGGCAAGATAATTGCACATATCTGACGTGATATGAGTGGGCTGTCTAGGGAAGTTATGACCCTAGATGGGGAGCAATCACAAAAAAATACTACTTTATTTTATTCAATTATCCTACATGTTATCCTTGGGCCGTCTACGAAATTGATGACGCTAGATGTGGCGCAATAACAAAGCAACATTCTCAATTTAACACGGTTGAGATACTACATTGTTTTATTGGATTTATCTTCCGGTCTCTATGTTAGCCAACTAGGGAATAAGTTGTGACCCTAGATGGAGATCAATCTCAACGAAACTTTATAATAACAAAAAAATATTAAATATTTAGCCAACCCATGATTTTGACAGAAACTAATCAATTTAATTATTTATTATTTTCATGCCTACGTACGCGATTGTATAAATAGGGGGTCGACAATCAGATACAATTGTAATGATCCTTTAACAATATCACTATTAATAGTAACCTAATTTCTATTTAGACTATACCTTTGTCATATTGACATAATATTGAAACTAATATTATTCTTAAACAAGTTTGATTTATGTGAATTGAGTTCACGGGTTTGCATGAACTATTGTCAAAATTGGGCTTCGGTTGAAATGGGTCATGTTACAAAGACACAACAAAACCTAATAGGTATTTTTTTATTTATCATGTTCTTATAATCATATTATTTTATAGATGTGTAATAGTACCATGTTCTAGTTATTTACAAAATTTTTGATATGATATAATCAAGTAAGGAACACACTTACAATCATATAGGAAAAGTTGCAAGATAAAACAAAAAAGAAGCTTCTAATGACTATGTTGCATTATATGTCTATCTAATAAATACTGCACATAAATATAAAATTATAAGGGCTAGGCCTTAAATACATGGGATTGTCACTGTTGTACTCAACACGATATTACATAAGTTTACTGTATATTTTATGTAATATGTGTGGGTTGTCTATGGACTTGGTAAACCTAGATGAAACATAATGACAAAGAAAATTCTTATGATTATAACAGTGTGATATATAACATTATATTATTGCATTTATCTTACGTAGTATGCGTAGGCCGTCTATGGAATTCGTGACCTTAGCTTAGCGCTATGATAAAGCCAATTATTGTTTTATTTTATTTTATTGATCTTATGTGCTCTGAACGCTATGATAAAACCAAATATTTTTTATTTTATTTTATTGATCATAAGTGCTCTGCATGGGCCTTATATAGGGAAGTTATTACCCTAGTTGGGGCATAATCAGAAACAAATACTTATTATAACAATTTGTGTGCACGATAATTTTATATATCTGACGTGCTCTGCGTGGGCTGTCTAGGGAAGTTATGACCCGAGAGGGGGCGCAATCACCAAACAAATACAACTTTATTTTCTTCACTTATCTTACTTGTTCTACCTCGGTCGTCCAAGGAAATGATGACGCTAGATGTGTGGGAACCACAAAGCAAAATTCTCAATGTAAAATTTTTTAGATACTACATTTTTTTATTGAATTTATCTTCCCTTCTCTATGATAGCCAACTAGGGAATAAGTTGTGACCCTAGATGGAGATCAATCTCAAAGAATCTTCATAATAACAAAAAAAATATTAATTATTTAGCTGACTCATGAATTTAACATAAACAAATCAATTTAATTATTTATTATTTTCATGCCTACTTACGCGATTGTAAAAATAGAATAACGACAATTAGAAACGATTGTAATGTGCCATTAATAATATCACTATTGATATTAACCTAATCTATGCATAGATTATACCTTTGTTATATTGATGTTATATTAAAACTAATATTATTATCAAAAGAGTTTGATTTATGTGAGTTGAGTTCATGGGTTTGCATGAACTATTGTCAAAAATGGGCTTCAGTTGAAACGGGTCAAGTTAAAAAGCAACAACAAAACGTATTAGGTATGTTTTTTATTTATCATGTTCTTATAATTATTAGTTTATATATGTGTAATAGTACCATGTTCTAATTATTTACAAAGTTTGTGATATAATATAATTTAATAAGGAACATACTTACACTCATATAGGAAAAGTTGCAAGATAAAACAAAAAAAAAGTTTCTAATGACTATGTTGCATTACATGTCTATCTAACAAAAACTGCATATACATATAAAATTACGAGGCCTACTTAAATACATGGGATTTTCACAGCTATACTAAACACGATATTACATAAGTTTACTATATATTTTATGTAATATGCGTGGGCTGTCTATAGACTTGGTAAACCTAGATGAAGCGTAATAACAAAGAACATTCTTATGATTATAACAGTGTGATATACAACATTATTTTATTGCATTTATCTTACGTAGTACGCGTAGGCCGTATACGGAATTCGTGACCCCAGTTGAGCGCTACGATAAAGCCAATTACTGTTTTATTTTATGTTATTGATCTTATGTGCTCTGAGCGTTATGGTAAAACCAAATATTGTTTTATTTTATTTTATCTATCTGGGCCATATAGGGAAGTTATGACCTTAGATGAGGCACAATTACAAAACAAATACTTATTATAAAAAATTGTGGGCACGATAATTTCTCCTATCTGACATGCTCTGCGTGGACTGTCTAGGGGAGTAATGACCATAGATGGGGCGCAATCACAATACTAATACTACTTTATTTTATTCATTTATCTTAAGTGTTCTACTTATGCTGTCCAAGGAATTGATGACGCTAGATATGGCGCAATAACAAAGCAAAAATTCTCAATGTAACACTGTTGAGATACTACATTGTTTTGTTGGATTTAGCTTCCGTTCTATGTGTTAGCCAACTAGGGAATAAGTTGTGACCCTAGATGGAGATCAATCTCAAAGAAACTTCATCATAACAAAAAAAAATAGAAATTTAGCCGCCTCATGAATTCAACATAAACTAATCAATTTAATTATTTATTATTTTCATGCCTACTTATGCGATTAATTAAATAGGGTGTCGACAATCACTACGATTATAATGTGCCATTAACAATATCACAATTGATATTAACTTGATTTATATTTAGATTATACCTTTGTTATATTGACATTATAAAGAAACTAATATTATTCTTAAACGGGTTTGATTTATGTGAGATGAGTTTAAGGGTTGTATGAACAATTATTAACAATGGGGTTCAGTTTAAACAGGTCAAGTCACAAAGAATAACAAAACCTATTAGGAATTTTTTTATTTATCATGTTATTATAATTATATTAGTTCACGTATGATTAGAAGTACCATCTTCTAGTTATTTATAAAATTTGTGATATTATATGATTAAGTAAGGAACACACTTACACTCATATTATAGAAAAAGCTCATTGTAATATTAAACAAAAACAAGCTTCCAATGACTATGTTGTTTTATATGTCTATCTAATTGTATATAACTATAAAATTATAAGGGTTTGGTCTTAATACATGGGATCGTAATTGCTATACTAAACACGATATACATAATTTACTACATATTCGAGGCAATAGGTGTGGGATGTGTATGGACTTAGTAAGCCTAGTGTATCCGTAATGAAAGATGTGTGGGATGTGTATGGACTTTGTAAGCCTAGTGTATCTTTAATGAAAAAGAAAATTCTTATGATTATAACAGTGTGAATATATGACATTAAACTACTGCATTTTATATTACATGGTATGCGTAGGCCGTCTAGGGAATTGGTTACCCTAGTTGAGCGCAATGTTTAAGTCAAATACTGTTTTATTGTATTTTATTGATCATATGTGCTATGTGTGGTCCATATAGGGAAGTTATGACCCTAGATGAGGCCAAATCACAAAACAAGTATTTCGTGTTTTTTAATTTATTTAACATACGTGCTCTGCTTGAGTCGTCTAGGGAAGTGATGACCCTATATGGGGCCCAATATCACAAAACAAATACTTATTATAACAATTTTTGGCCATGATAATTTCACATATCTTATGTGCTCTGCGTGAGCTGTCTAGGGAAGTTATGACCCTAGAGGGCGTAATCACAAAATAAATATTGATTTAATTTTAATTCATTTATCATACGTGCTCAGCGTGAGCCGTTTAGGAAAGTGATGACCCTAGATGGGGCCCAATCAAAAAACAAATACTTATTATATCAATTTGTGGGCACGATAATCTCACATATCTGACGTGCTCTGCGTGGGTTGTCTAGGAAGTTATGGCCCTAGATGGGGCGCAATCATAAAACAAATACTACTTTATTTTATTCATTTATGTTACGTGTTTTGCTTGGGTCGTCCAAGGAATTGTTAACGCTAGATGTGGCGCAATAACAAAGCAAAATTCTCAATGTAACACCGTTGAGATATTTCATTGTTTTATTGGATTTATGTTCCGTTCTTTATGTTTGACAACTAGAGAATAAGGTATGACCCTAGATGGAGGGCAATCTCAAAGAAACTTCATAACAACAAAAAATATTACATATTTAGCCGACTCATGAATTTAAAATAAACTAATCAATTTAATTAAGTATTTATTATTATCATGCCTACTTACGTGTTTGTATATATAGGGTGTCGACATTCAGATATGATTGTAATAAGCCATTAACAATATCACAATTGATATTAACCTAATTTATATTTAGATTATACCTTTGTTATATTGATATTGTATTGAAACTAATATTATTTTTAAACAGATTTGATTTATGTGAGGTGAGTTCACGGGTTGGCATGAACAATTGTTAACAATGGGCATCACTTAAACGGGTCAAGTTACAAAGAAACAACAAAACCTAATAGGTATTTTTTTTCTTATCATGCTCTTATAATCATATTAGTTTATATATATAGAGAGAGGTGGGATCCAGTGAGAAGGATTTTTAAATGAGAAGGGTGAGAAGGATCGATGTGCATAATTTTTGTACTGGATATGCATATTTCGATCACTCTTCGACCTGTAAGTATATGTGCATAAATGTTAAAATGCAAATCCAGTTCAAAAATAAATCCAAATGATAAAATATTGCATATCTAGTTTAAAAGATATGCACAAAATGTCATTTTAATAATATATATTACACTTTAATTCGTATTACAAGATTTCCACTTTGTAGTACAGTCCTTACATGATATAGTATACAATAGTCCTAGTATAGTGCAGCCTGCCACCCTTTTCTCAGTCCAGACGTTATTACATGTTTCTACTTATCATCATGCTTTTACTTAACAAAATGAAAAAATATTTCGGGAAAGCAACTCACCACTTGAATCCATAGTCGGCTCTAGACGGGAACACAATTTTTTTTTCTTACGTACTTGCAACTCTCGTTGCGCCTTCCCTTCCTGTAGCAGAATTACCTCCTGCGTCTTTCTCTTCAACGGCAACTTCCCTTCTACCTTCTGCTCCGCATGTGCCTTTGATTTAGGGAACCCTTGTTCAGCAAAGCTCTTCTTACGCAATGTCGCTCGTCTACCCTTCTTTTTCTTTATTGCAGGATCAATTATATACTTCTCGATGTAGGCGTCGTCATATTCTTTGCCTTTCTTATAGATGTTGGTGTTGTCTCATTGGTTCCCTTTTTCATCGATGTTGGAGTTGCACAAACCTCACTTCCTGCAGTTGGGTTACTCGGGGTTACATCTTCCACACGTCCACTACTGTTATCATACACACTACTGGGGTTGTTATCATTCACGTTGTCAAACCACGCCCTGACATGTAACTCAATATTCTGAATCCCCCTAACCACAATGCCATAAGTCTCATCTGCAGCAGCTGAGTAGTACGCCAAACAATCAAAAATAATCGACAGTCTATCATACCTCTGAACTTCCATCGTTGAAGGATCATGGTAAGCAACCTTCAAACGTGCATGCATTACGTGGTTCAACTTTACGCCACCTACTTACAATGTATTTTTCAGGTATCTCACCCAATAGATGATAGTCAAGTACTCTGATTGAATGACAGCACAAAATACCATGTGTTTCAAGCAACTTACAATCACACTCTACTTTCCTCCTGTCGGGAAAGTAACATACTATAAACAACCTACGCCTATTCGTTAAAACTTCTTCACTCTTCTATCAAATGTACAACAGTACCATCCACAACATCCAAAACAGCACGTTATCCTCTCGCACTCCTTGTGGACTTCTTTAAACTTCTTATCGGTGTACAACTTTTGGAATAACACCTCCGATCCGCCTTGTACCCTATCACTAAATTCCTAATATAATATGTAGATTTCAAGTCCTTCTCCTTCTCATTGTTCACCCTCGTCCATGCCGCACAATATTTCTTCAAACTCATACAATCAAGTTTGTCGCTTCACAAATAAATCGAAAAACTATTTATACTCTCTACTTTTTGTACCCACATGTGTCTCTCCTCAAAAATACAACTCAACCACTCATTCGTCTGAACCGCAAATTCCTCAATGAATTTCAACCACCTCAACACAAACTCCTCATCCGTAAAACTCTCATAAACAACCTCCTTCATAACTTCAACTATCTTTGGGTACCTGCAAAGCATATACATTATTACCACATTATCAAAAATATATTCTTACAAGTATATATAACGGATTCCACATTTTATTTATAATGATACATGCACCAATTTTTGCATAACCATAATTTTACAAGTCCAGCCAATAATATGTAGTATAAATAGTTGTTTTTACATATAAAATATTTTTTTGGAATACGAATTGCAATTTGACTCATACTATTCTACATATAATATTTCTACATTTCGCTTTAAGATCAATGTTGTTTTTACCTCCCGCAGCACATCCCAATTTGTGGGGAACTTCACCATGATATGCCAAATACACCAGCGGTGCCTTGTTGAACGCATCTCCTCAACTATGCCCCTCCTAATAGAAGCCGCATGGTCCGTCAATATAGCTATGGATGGTCTTCCTCCCATACAATTCAACCATTGTCGAAATACCCAAGCATAAGCTTCTGATGTCTCGTGTGATATAAACGCACAACCTAGCAATATGGATTGACCATGATGGTTCACCCCAACAAAATTGGCAAATGAAAGTTCCTACTTTTTCGTCAAGTACGTGACATCAAAGCAAACCACGTCTCCAAAATCTTCGTAGGCTGCCCTACTCCTCGCATCTTCCCAAAACACATCCTGAAGAACCCCATTACTATCTAAACGATGTGCGTGGTAGAACTTCTGATTGTCCCGTTACCTTTGATCACAGTAATCCATCAAAGCATTGTCGTCACCACCCTCCATTCTTAGCCTACGCTCACTCTTCACAACATGCCTCATGTCTTTCTGGGCAACATGCATGTTATCATCACCATGACGTTCATTTGCTAGACTACCACGTATTTTGGGAACACTAACACCGGCCTTCACGTCATTGAAAAACCTCCTCCGCATTGTGCTAGTGAATCCTTTTAAATAACGAAACTTGAATAGAATTACCTTTTAATTCACGAAAAAAATAACGGCATTGTTCATAAACTGTTCGTATAACCTCCAAAATTTCGACATTGTTCATATATCCTCCAAAATTACGACATTGTTCATATAACCTCCAAATTACGACATTGTTCATATGACCGTACATTATTCAACAAAATATAACCTATTGGAATCGAAATATACATGATAATGTGTTCTCTTACCATGTCACATAACCAAACAAAGATTTCATTTACATAATACCAAATTACAAATAATTAAAATACATACCACAATCATGTCGAAGAAATTGATATGAACAATTATTTGAAGTTTTTAAAAAGTGAAGTTACAAACTATTCAGTCACAAACAATTCAAGTCATAAAAATCCAAAGCAATTAGATATACCACAACCCAATAAAGAATTGAATGTTAATACGATGACCTTACCATGTTATCCACGTATATTACCTCGTAAGTTATCATCACCATGACGTTCATTTGCTAGACTACCATGTATTTTGGTAACACTAACATCGACATTCACGTCATTGAAAAGCCTTCTCCACATTGTGCTAGTGAATCCTTCAAAATAACGACATGATTCATATAACCTCCACTATTAATGGAAGATAACAAGAGACTTGAATGGAATTACCTTTAATTCACGAAAAAAATAACGACATTGTTCACAAACTGTTCATATGACCTCCAAAATTACGACATTGTTCATATAACCTCCAAAATTACGACATTGTTCATATAATCGTACATTATTCAACGAAATATAACCTTTTGGAATCGAAATATACATGATAATGTGTGCTCTTACCATGTCACATAACCAAACGAAGATTTCATTTACATAATACCAAAGTACAAATATTTGAAATACATACCACAATCATGTTGAATAAATTGATATGAACAATTATTTGAAATTTTTAAAAAGTGAAGTTACAAACTATTCATTAATAAACAATTCAACTCATGAAAATCCGAAGCAATTAGATATATACCACAACCCAGTAGATAGTTGAATGTTGATACGATCATCTTACTATGATATCCACATATATTACCCAGTAAGTTTGAAGACCTGCAACCTTAACAATCCACCTGGGGTGCAAAACAAATCCCTCGTACCAGAGGGGTATTGACGACGAATGGTATACTAGGCGGCCATCATAGTCTTCGTACAAGGCCTGCACTAGGAAATCACTCCTAATATTGTATGTAACATCGGGGTCAGAGGCGTGCTCCACCATTCTCTTCAATGTAAGGCTCACCATGTGAGGTAAGAGAACACTCAATGGATAGTATGGGTGAAGGTATGGAACAGGAAAGTTTGTGAAATCCATTATATTAGTGGGGATGTTGACCCGGCGTGAGCTTTATTGAAATAGCTGGACCAAACAAGGTCCTGAAATGGTGTTAGGAAAGGTTGGAAGACCTCCATACTAAGTTGTGTAAGATAATGTGTCGCATACCACCCCATCACAGAAAAGGGGATGGGTACAAAGAGGAAGCAATGCAAGTTTGGGTGGTAAAAGAATTATATAGGCAATAGATCACCTAGAAAGGTTTGTAGATGAAACATGAGAAGTAGAGCGTTGAACATCAGGGACGGAGCTGCGGCTGACTCGTCAGAGCTCACCAAACTATCATCGGAGCTGAAATTGTCAGAACTCTCGTCCATGGAAGTCGAATGCGGGTTGTTGGGGTCCATATCTTTGCCTGTTACTTACAATTACTTGGTGGATTGAAGTTGGTTAGGAGAAAGGGGTTTGGAACTTGTTGATGATGAAGAAGAAGTTGAGGGA
This sequence comes from Patellifolia procumbens, assembly GCA_947645195.1. Classification (NCBI taxonomy): domain Eukaryota; kingdom Viridiplantae; phylum Streptophyta; class Magnoliopsida; order Caryophyllales; family Amaranthaceae; genus Patellifolia; species Patellifolia procumbens. Next base: position 10,525,845 of record CANSGD010000193.1, read on the forward strand.
AGATGAAGATGATGTAGTTTGTTGATTTTGAGGGGAGAAAATGGATTTTCACTTGAAAATAACGATGAAGAAGATGAAGCTTGAAGAAGATGAATAGTACTTAGGGTTTTGGGGAAAAAGAGATGTAGTATTAGGGGAGGGGAGTGAGGTACTCGGTAGTTTTGGGTTCAAAAGACAACTTTGCCTTGGGGTTGTCGTGGTTTTGGCGGGATTAAAGGCTAAAGGAAGAAAACCCGGTGAATATCATAATTTTGGTGGTTTGGGGTTGAAAAGACAACTTTGCCCTGAGGTACTAGTTAGTTTTGGGGTTGAAAAGACAATTGACGGCATTTTCCAAGGAGTGTTAGATGCAAGGGATGTCGTCCGCGCAATGTCCTATGCATTGAAGTCAATTCCAAAAAAATACACAATCATAGTCTTAGTTGGTAACAATGTTGTTTATGTTTTCCCTATTGATGCCATCACGCCATCGTCGAGCATGTTCATTTCATCAGGCCGTTGGATTCCCCCCGCTCTTCGAACATACTTGGGAAACTACATTAATACGAGGGTGTTCCTTACAAAACATTGGAACTCATATACCAATGAATGGGTACGCACACTAAACATAACATTTTCCAACTGCTTACATGTGGATGCTTGCACTTTTGCGATAACTACAGACGGTTTTGTATCATAATTTTATTTTCAGAAAATAAATCCAATTTTATTACAAATAATAAATAATTTGAATAAAATTTACTTTCGATTCACTGGTTCTATTTTACCAGTAGTTAATAATATATATTACACTTTAATTCGTAGTATAAGATGTCCACTTTGCAGTACAGTCCTTACATGATATAGTATACAGAAGTCCTAGTATAGTGCAGCCTGCCACCCTTTTCTCATTCTTGACGTTATTACATGCTTCTACTTACCATTATTCCATGCTTCTGCTTAACCAATGACAAAATATTTCGGGAAAGCAACATACCACTTGAATCCATAGTCGGCTCTATAACGGGAACACAAAATTCTTTTTTCTTACGTACCTGCAACTCTCTTTGTGCCTTCCCTTCCTTTAGCGGAATCACCTCCTGTGCCTTTCTCTTCAACGACAACTTCCCCTCTACCTTCTGCTCCGCATGTGCCTTTGATTTAGGGAACCCTTGTTCAGCAAAGCTCTTCTTACGTAATGTTGCTGGTCTACCCTTCTTTTTCATTATTGCAGGATCAATCACACTCTACTTCCCTCCTGTCGGGAAAGTAACATAATCTATACAACCTACGCCTATTCGTCAAAACTTCTTCACTCTGCCCACTAATTACCAACCATATAGGATCTTCTATCAAATGTACAACAGTACCATCCACAACTTCCTCACCACATCCAAAACAGTGCGTTATCCTCTCGCACTACTTTTGCACTTCTTTAAACTTCTTATCTGTGTACAACTTTTGGAATAATGCCTCTGCCTTGTACCCTGTCACTAAATTCCTATTATATTTAGTCGCTTCACAAATAAATCGAAAATACTATATATACTCTCTACTCTTTGTGTTGTCTTTATACCAGCCCAAAACATGTCTTTCATATCAGCTGGTACCCACATGTGTCTCTCCTAAAAAAAACAACTCAACTGAATCTCAAATTCCTCAATGAATTTAAACCACCTCAACACAAACTCCTCCTTCATAACTTCAACTATCTTCGGGTACCTGCAAAACATATACATTATTACCACATTATCAATATTATATTCATACAAGTATATATAACGGATTCCACATTTTATATATAATGATACATGCATAAATTTTTGCATTACCATAATTTTACAAGTCCTGCCAGTAATATGTAGTATAAATAGTTGTTTTTACATATAAAATATATTTTTGCAATACGAATTGCAATTTGACTCATACTATTCTACATACTACCCCCGTTCTTTTTTAGTTGCAATGGTTTCCTAAAACGGAATTTTTCCAAAGGTTGCAATGATTCTTTTTCTTTCCTTATTTAGTTTTAAAAATAAAACCCTATAAAATTACTATTTTACCCTTACTAAATATAATTAACAAAACCTAACATCCTCATTTCAATCTAATTAAAATCTACACTTTAATTAATTACTCCCACGAAAAATCATCCAATACCCCAACCAACCACATTTAATGTTTTTGAAGCAACCCCAATTAAACCCCCCCACCCCTTCATTTCTCGTCATTTTCCAGATTCTTCTCTTTGTTCTTCATTGTTCTTCATCTTCTCTACCAAACCTAGATCTGCTTCTCCAGCTTTCTTCACTTTCCTCTCTATTTTCTTCACTTTTCTCTCCATTTTCTTCCCAAATCCAATAATTTTCGACTCCTTTTCCTTCTAATCCTCCTCTTCCTCGTCATTTTCTCACAAAACCTTGGCAATGAGTCCCAACAAAATGTATTGCTCAAATTTATAACCCCTTTGGAAGACGCCTTTGTCGAGACTGAAGATGATTTCGAATCAGAAACTATCTTCAAAATCATGGAAAGCTGTAAGAATGATTCTCCTTGGCCAAAGAGGATTTACAAAAACGGCATTGCCTTGAAACTTCTGAAACCTATGCCCGCTTTAGGAAGGGTTGTTTAAGATTGTGAAGATTTTGATGTCATGCAGAAGATGAGGGTTGCTCGAGCGTTGGCATTTCATTTTCCGCGAAACCCAAAATCAAAGGGTAAGGAGAAGGTTGTTGTGAAGGAAGAGTATGTTGAAGAGGAACCAAATTGCCCTAGATCTGGGAAATAGAAGGTTGTTGAGAAGAAGGTTGTTTATATTGATTCCAAAAGGAAAAGATCTGGGAAGAAAAGATTAAGCTTTGCTCCCCTGATTCCTCCTACTACCCCTCACTGTCTTATTGTGTGTGCACTTCAAGCACAAGAACCACCTACTGGTTCGAAGAAAAAAGGGAAGAGGAAGTTGGAAGATCCCTGTATTTCTAGGGTGAAGGAAAGAGAAAAAAAAAAGGAAAGGAAAAGAGAAGGATGAAGAAAGTAAGGGGAAAGGAAAGGAGAAGGTGAAGAAGGAATTGCATGTTGACGGTTACTTCATGGTTGAGGGTCCTGTTCCTGGTAGGGAGTATGATTTGTTTGTTGAGGATGATGAGTTTGACAATTTGAGGCTTTCTAAACTTGTGGAGGATTATGATGGTGGGCTTGAGCCTGGACCAGAAATCCCAATGAGTCCCTGCACTAGTTCAGAGCTTGATCCTGATACTCCTTGCCTCATTCTAATGAGAGGAAATTCTTCTCATTGAGGTTTTGTTTTCTATGAACTCCCATGTTTGTTTGGTTATGAGTCCTGTTCTTCCTGCCTCTTGTTTATGTTGCCATCATTTTTAATATGAGTCCCCTATGATGCTGTTGTTGTTGGTTGCCTTACATGTGCCTACTGGTATTATCATCAACATTGTTGTTGTTGTTGCTTGGCTTACATCATGTCATTGCTGGTGCTGCTGGCTCAAAGGCTTATATTGTTCACTTGTGTGATTATGTTGCTTGGCTTACATCATGTAAATGTTGGTGCTGCTGCCTCAAAGGCCTTTTTTTGTTCACTTATGTGATTATGTTGGTTGTTTGATCATACATGATGTTGTGATGTTTAAGGATGATTATGTTGTTCACCATTGAGTCCCTTTTTTTAGGAGGAATTGGCTAATGATGTTAAGCATGCTAATGAACACCTAGTATTAATGATAGGCAGCACCACTCTTGTTTTCATGATGCTTTAAGTATGACTATTTGTCCCCCTTTTGATGTCAGCTAAGCATCCATATGATGAAGGGACTCAACTTAGTACCTCTAAGAAGTAGGGGGTGATATAGCTCCATACTTGGTTACATTACCAGTATGTTAAGGAAACTAACCCTACTTCTAATTTGAGTTAAAAATAAATCCCTGATGGATGCTAAGAAGTCAAAGGATGTTTTTGATAGCTTAGCACTGCCACTTTTAACTTGTATGCCACAAAGCTCAACTAATAATTAAAAGCAAGTAAAATAAAACCAAAAAATTTCTTTCATTTCATATTCAGTTTTAATGTCTTTCTCAACATGACTGCTTACAAACCTTGTCCTTTCCCCAACTAATAAAGATTTCTACTTCTTACATTTTGAAAAAAAGGATGAACTCTTAATGTGTTTAACCTAGGTTTGTTTAGCAGTCTTGCCATTCATTGGGTATACACCAAAAAATAGATCCTATGTTTCTTTCACAAAATGTTTATATACCCAAAAAACAACATCCTTAGTTCCTTTGTAGCAGTCTTCACTGTTGTTCTCCATCTATGAAGTCAATACCTTTACCCACACTAACAAACCTTTCATTCAAATATTTGATTGCCTCATCCACTACAACTTGATCAACAGGGACACTTTCTGTTAATAACCAAGCCTTTCTAACCTCCTTTTACCATGGTGAGGGATCTTGTAGTTGTTTCCTCCCTTTACTTTTAGGATCTCCAACATCACATATTGTAGCAGCAACCATGTATATTTTAACATTTCTGGATCAAAAAAATCATAAGCATCTTGCACTTTGGTGACCAGGTCTTCTAGGTTCTTAGGAAATGACTTGTACTACAATGCTTGTATAGCTGAAAAAAACCTAAACCTAAAACATTAAGATCTGGACTTTGAGCTGGTTGGCATATTAGTTGAATATTGAAACCATTTGTAGTGGCAACAACAATAAAAGCTCAATCATTAGGCTGTATATGGGGTCTTGCATTATCTTGCTGAATGTATATATATCCTTTGATACCCCTGTTGGCCAACATCTCATGATACATAGTATGACTTTATTGATAATCATGTCCCTGATGACTTCTTTGGTGACACTTTCAATTGCTTTTGTTTCAAGAGTGTCTGCCTCTCTGTTTTTACTTCTGCTCTTAGCTGTAACCCTCTTCACAAAAGGGAAAATGCCAAACTTCATGTAGCATGCCCCCATTTTCATCTTTCATAGGCCATGATGTGGCTGCCACAAACATTGCTTTCACCTTGAACCTCTTTGATTGTTGACACCTATATGGATTTTCCTCATGTGGGAGTAAATAGAACCTCCTCATGTCTGGATTTAGATAAAACCATTTTTTATCTATGTGTATAATGTTATGCATGTTCACAAATCTAGCAGGCTCATTTGTGGTTTGTGGTTCAATTTGTTTCAATACCTAAAGCATCTTGTCTATCTTGTGTGTGTCTGTTAGTAGTGGATGGTTGGTACTTGTATGAGTCCTCAATCTGCCTTTCTTCACCATTTTCCAAAATGTGGACTGGGAACATTTCAGTGCTCCTGCAACTGATCTAAGTGTTGTTCTCTTATGTAAAGGCAAGGACTGAAGCCATTCCTTTTAAAATTCAATGGGATTTCTACCAAATCTTCTTAGTTTATTTGGCTTAACATCTATAACATTGCCTAAACATTGTTTTTGTGCGCCTTTCCATATTCTATACAATGTAGTTAAACAAATCCCAAATTTAGATGCAATTTCTGTCTTTTTACCCCTTGGTATCTTCCCATTAGCCTCAGTTAATAAAAGTTCATCAATTATCTTTCTTCTTGCTTCCAAACTTAATTTTGTTTTTTACTTACCTGATTACCATGTTGTTGATGTACTTGTTGCTGTTGGACTTGTTCCTGTTGATGCACCATATTGATATGGTTTCTTCATTCCTCGTAGCCATCCATCCAGCGTTGAATACTGATGAGACCATATTAGGCGTGTTTTTAGAGTGATTCGGAGTCCGTTTAGTAGAGGTTTAGGCTTGAGAAGCGGAGTTGTGTAATTATTAGCCTAACTGTGATAAATAGAGAATCGAGTTGGTTTCGGTGTTTTAGAGGTGGATTTGGGACATTTGGAAACTTTATATTGTTTTAACCATTTACAGGTGGACTCTGTCCCGTGTTTATGGTTCGTTTGATAAAGAAAGTCAACAAGTTCGTGATCATTATATTTTAGTTCTCGATCGTGGATGTTTAATGACGATTCGGATTCAAGCAAGAGTATACGTGAGTGAGCTCGTAAGGAAGCCGCAAGCCTTCGTAATACAAGCATCACAAGCCAAGTCTAGCAGCACTCTTCCCAGCAACAATGGTGCGCAGCCCACACAGCCCCATGCGTGTAGCCCACGGGGGATCCAAAGAGTTTGTTGGTTATGTATCCCATAATTTGCTCCCCCCCTAAGCATGATGATCCTAGTATGTCTACCATTCCTTGCACGATACATGACACCCTCATTCCCCAAGCTATGTTAGACTTAGGAGCGTCTATTAATGTGATTCCTCTCTCCCTTTATGAGTCTTCAAAGCTTGGTCCTCTTATTGCTACTAGTGTCATTGTGCAATTGGCTAATGGATCCACTATCCGCCCGAAAGGAAAAGTCGTGGATGTGTTAGTCAAAATTGGTAAACTACAATTCCCTACTGATTTCTATGTGTTAGAGATGGAGTCTAATGCTTCTCCCGTTCTCTTAGGGAGACCGTTTATGAAAATCTCCAACACTAAGATTGATGTAGGTGTTGGGTTATTGAGTGTCGAGTTTAGCGGTCGGGTTGAGTCTTTTGGGCTTTTTGGTTATAAGAAATCTGCGGTGTTTGAACCATCATGCTTTGTTGTTGCTATAGAGTCGGTGTCACATAGCCCTTGTGGCACAGCTAAAAAGAAAAAAACTAAGAAAGTGAAAGATCCTAAGAAACACCCCGATGTGCCCAATGATTCTCACTTGTTTTCGCTAACATTGGTTGGGAAAAGTGTGGTTTCCTCTTATTTGCAGGTATAAGAGTTCAACCAAGGAGGTGACTCCTTCCCCGATTAATTTCAGGAGGTAAGTAGTCGAGCTAACGACTCTCAACTAAGCGCTACTCGGGAGGCAACCCGAGCTTCTTTTCTTTCTTTTTTCTTTTCTTTCTTTCTTTTCCTCCCACCCTCCATCTTCTCTTTCTTCTTCCATTCCCTGATTTCCATCATTTTCTATCTTCTATTCCACCACAACATATAGCCATACCCTTTCTCTATTCCTTTTCTCATTCCCTTTCCACGAAATTTCAAACACATTGAGAATCTGCATCCTAGATTCATCTATTAGGTGTGAATTTCGAACCTTTCCTTCCATGGAGGTTAGGTTCGAACTTGTCATTGTTGGTTGGTTGAGGGAGTTGGGTTGTGAGTTGAGTGGATCTTTGGTCGCCTATTTGCTGTTGGGGTGAGATATTGATACTTTATGAGTAGTGGTGTCGAGGGAGTAAAGACTTATGAGAGTTGATGTCGTGTTTGTCCCCTTTTCCCTTCTTTTTCTTCCTTATACATACTCTCACATTGAGGACAATGTCTTGATTAAGTAGGGGGAGATATTCATTGATTTGGGTGTGTTTTGTGTCTTACAAATTTATTTGCTTTTGAAAAAAAAATGACAAAAAAAATGAAAAATAAAAAATCCAAAAAAAATATGTGAGAACCCGCTGAGTTGAAAACTTAGGCAAGAATGGGGGCTCGGATAGGTTGAAAACTCGAAAGATCAACCTATGCAAAAAAGTGGCTATCTAGAGCGGGTGAGATGGTGAGTTCATTATTTTGAAAAAAAAAAAGCGTGAAGCTAGGATGAAAACTCGAAAGAGCACCTAGGCAAAATGAGAGATAAATGAGAGATACTTCAAAAGATGGTGATAAAAGGAGTGTTTCCGGTAGGATTTCATCTTAGTGTTTGAAGTAGAGGTGAATAGGTTAGAACTCATCTATCTTTGGAGAAATAAGGAGTGAAAGTGGTGTTTTGTGCAGATTCGGTGTGAGTTTGAGTCCCTTGAGATCTTCCGGGCCTCGAATTCACCTTATTGATCTTTTGACAATATATATATTGTGTGATCTTGGTGTTGATCGTTATTGATTTTGATGCTAACGTTATTTCAGGTGAGCTTTTGGTTCAAGTATGGGGGTATCTTTTGCCCTTATGATTGGCCTTAAGCGGTTTAGAGGAGAGTAGCATCGTATTTGTACGCTAAGATGGAGTAGCTTATGTGTGTTGTTTTAGAAGGGGTGTACCCCATGTTCTCTATGATTGAGTTTACTAGAGGACAATTAAAGTTCAAGTGTGGAGGTATTTGATAAGACCATATTAGGCGTGTTTTAGAGTGATTCGGAGTCCGTTTAGTAGAGGTTTAGGCCTTGAGAAGCGGAGTTGTGTAATTATTAGTCTAACTGTGATAAATGGAGAATTGAGTTGGTTTTGGTGCTTTAGAGGTGGATTAGGGACATTTGGAGACTTTATATTGTTTTAACCATTTACAGGTGGACTCCGTCCCGTGTTCGTGGTTCGTTTGATAAAGAAAGTCAACAAGTTTGTGATCATTATATTTTGGTTCTCGATCGTGGATGTTTAATGACGATCTGGATTCAAGCAAGAGTATACGTGAGTGAGCTCGTAAGCAAGCCACAAGCCTTCGTAAGCCAAGCATCATAAGCCAAGTCTAGCAGCACTCTTCTCAGCAGCAATGGTGCGCAGCCCACGTAGCCCCATGCGCGCAGCCCACGCAGTAACCGCAATCAGTAAACGTGCGCGACTCGCGCAGCAAAGGACTCTAGCAGCAGCGCCCAGCAGTTTCTCCGCGCGACCGGCGCATCCAATGTGCGCGACTCACCCATGTTGAGGCTCAGCAACACGACCTTGGCGATTTAACGATCTACTTAGTTTAATAGCTTAGTTTATGTTATCTTTTAATGATTCATTCATCATTAGACTATCATTAGTACCCTAATTAGAGAGAGAAACATTTCTTCCTTCTCTCTAATCTTTCTATGGTGTTGATTATTTTTGAAGTTTCATTGAATTACCCTATGCCAATCTTAGCGTAATTCACTTCTTGAGAACTGTAATCTAATCTTCGGTTAGTTTTATTGTGAGGTTTCTTATATGAACAATTTCTTATTTATAATATTGAATTCTTTTTTCATTGTTTGATCATTGATTTGATTCTCTTTTCAATTAATCAATTGCTATTACATAGATCGATTGCCGATTCGATCGTTCTTTGTTTCTGGTACCAAACTAGCGTTTAACTTTGAATCTGGATCTTGTTATTTCCTAGTGAATTCATTATTTCCAAATTGAATAATTACGCTAGTGATTTTTGTTTGGCACATAGTTTCCTAGGGCTTTAATGTTCTTTAGAATTGAACCTATATTGCTGATTCGATTAGGTTGTTCTATAGTTCAATTATTCTATCTGCAGATTCGGGTAGTTTAAGTACCTTTAGAGGAAAGCGGGATTAAATTCTCAATCTATGTGTGATTAAGATTGGTTGTTCATATTTAGAAATCGATGATCGATAACCCGAACCGAAGTGACGATTGAACGAACTCAAGACCTTTCTCCATTGATATTCCCTATATTTTATTATTTTCTTAGTCTGTAAATTAATCTTTTTAATCTAAAACCCTCCATTTAATATCTTGGGAACATACTTTAGTACCTGAGTCTCTGTGGTTCGACCCTAATTGCCTCCTACATTAATTTGTATTGGAAAGTTGGTTTTATAAATATTATATGTGGTAAACGCGTGAGACCGCGTCCCACCAAAGACCAAGCTCATCATCATCCTCCATGAAGTTTGTCTACTATTAAAGCAGTTTTTTGAAGATATAATAGTGGCTGCCTAATTTTTTTGGTTGATTTTATGGAGATATAATTAATTAGTAAATAATTTAATTAATCCGCTTGTGTGGAGATGTAATTACCTAACTAGTTCACGAACATTGTGTGTGTTTTTTTTGGGAACACTCTCTCTTCATTGACTCTATTTATAGAAGAGAAAGTTTGTAATTGTTGATGAAAAATGAAGCAGGATATGAAATGGGGAATTTTTGGAGGAGAAACCAAAAAAATTTGGCTCCTCTTTTGTTGGGTGGAAAAAGTCCACCAATTTTTTGTGGCAACTCACGTGGGGTAGCAACAAATCCCCCCCCCCAAAATGCCGCCAACTCATGTGGTCCCCATATTTCTCTCTCTTTCTTTTTACTCATTTATTATACTCAACGGTCCACACTCCCCTTAATTATATACCCAAATATTTACCTAATACCACATTAAAAATTTGGCATTGGTTTCCGTTTTTCAAAGAAACATTGCAACTAAATAAAAACAGAGGTAGTATAAAATTTATACATTTCGCTTTAAGATCAATGTTGTTTTTACCTCCCGCAGTACATCCCAAGTTTGTGGGGAACCTTCATCATGATATGCCAAATACACAGCTGGTGCCTTGTTGAAGGCATCTTCGCAACTATTTCCCTCCTAATAGAAAGGTCCGTCAATATAGCTGCCGATATTCTTCCTCCCATACACTTCAACCATTGTCGAAATACCCTATCATAAGCTTCTGATGTCTCGTGTGATACAAGCGCACAACCTAGCAATATGGATTGACCATAATGGTTCACCCTAACAAGATTGGCAAATGGAAGGTCGTACTTGTTCGTCAAGTACGTGGCCTCAAAGCAAACTACGTATCCAAAATCTTCATAGGTTGTCCTACTCCTCGCATCTACCCAAAAAACATCCTGAAGAACCCCATTACTATCTTACTGATGTGCGTAGTAGAAGTTCTGATTGTCCCATTGCATCCGATTAAAGTAATCCATCAAAGCATTGGCGTCACCACCCTCCATTCTTAGCCTACGCTCACTCTCCACAACATGCCTCATGTCTTTCTGGGTAACAGGCATGTCATCAACACCATCACATTCATTTGCTAGACTACCATGTATTTTGGGAACACTAACACCGGCATTCACGTCATTGAAAAGCCTTCTCCACATTGTGACCGTGAATCCATCTAAATAACGACATTGCTCATATAACCTCCATTATTAATGGAAGATAACAAGGAATTTGAATGGAATTACCTTTTAATTCACAAAAAAATAATGACATTGTTCACAAACTGTTCATATAACCTCCAAAATTAGGACATTTTTCATATAACCTCCAAAATTACGACATTGTTCATATAACCTCAAAAAATACGACATTGAAGAAATTGATATGAAGAATTACTTTATGTTTTGAAAAAGTGAAGTTACAAACTATTCAGATACAAACAATTCAAGTCATAAAAATCCAAAGCAATTAGATAAACCACAACCCAATAAAGAATTGAATGTTAATACGATGATCTTACCATGTTATCCACATATATTACCTCGTAAGTTAAAAGACCTTCAACCTCAACAATCCATCTGGGGTGCAAAAAAAATCCCTCGTACCAGAGGGTGATTGACGATGAATGGTAATGTAGACGACCATTATAGTCTTCGTACAGGACCTACACTAGGAAATCACTTCTAGTATTGTATGTAACACTGGGGTCAGAGGCGTGCTCCACCATTCTCTTCAATGTGAGGCTCATCATGTGAGGTAATGGAACACTCAATTGATAGTATGGGTGAAGGTATGGAACAAGATAGTTTGTGAAATCCAGCATATTAGTGGGGATGTTGACCATGGCATGAGCTTCATTGAAATAGTTGGACCTAATAAGGTCCTTAAATGGTGTTAGGAAAGGTTTGAAGACATCCATACTCAGTGGTGTAAGATAATTTGTCGCATAGCTCCCCATCAAAGAAAAGGGGACGGGTACAAAGAGGAAGCAATTCAAGTTTGGATGGTAAACGAAATCCACAGGCAATAGATCACCTAGAAAGGCTTGTAGATGAAACTTGAGAAGTAGAGCTTTGAACATCGGGGACGGAGCTGCAGCTGACTCGCGGGAGCTCACGAAACTATCATCGGGGCTGAAATTGTTGGAACTCTTGTCCATGGAAGTTGAATGCGGGTTGTTGGGGTCCATATCTTTGCCTGTTACTTACAATTACTTGGTGGATTGAAGTTGGTTCAGAGAAAGGGGATTGGAACTTGTTGATGATGAAGATGAAGATGAAGTTGAGGGAGGATGACGTTGAGGGAGGATGAAGTAGAGGGAGGATGAAGAAGATGTAGTTTGTTGATTTTGAGATGAGAAAATGGGTTTTCACTTGATGGAGTGATAAGTGGAGTAGCTTATGTGTGTTGTTTTAGAAGGGGTGTACCCCATGTTCTCTATGATTGAGTTTACTCGAGGACAAGTAAAGTTCAAGTGTGGGGGTATTTGACTAGACCATATTAGGCGTGTTTTTAGAGTGATTCGGAGTCTTTTTAGTAGAGGTTTAGGCCTTGAGAAGCGGATTTGTGTAATTATTAGTCTAACTGTGATAAATGGAGAATTGAGTTGGTTTCAGTGTTTTAAAAGTGGGTTAGGGACATTTGGACACTTTATATTGTTTTAACCATTTACAGGTGGACTCCGTCCCGTGTTCGTGGTTCGTTTCATAAAGAAAGTCAACAATTTCGTGATCATTATATTTTGGTTCTCGATCGTGGATGTTTAATGACGATTTGGATTCAAGCAAGAGTATACTTGAGTGAGCTCGTAAGCAAGCCGCAAGCCTTCGTAAGCCAAACATCACAAGCCAAGTCTTGTAGCACTCTTCTCAGCAGCAATGGTGCGCAGCCCACGCAGTACTCACATCAAGCAGCAACCGCAATCAGTAGACGTACGCGACTCGCGCACCATAATGCGCACCTCGCGCAGCGAAAGACTATAGCAGCAGCGCCCAGCAGTTTCTCCGCGCGACCGGCGCGTCTAATGTGCGCTACTCGCGCATGTCGAGGCTCAGCAACACGACCTTGGCGATATGACGATCTACTTAGTTTAATAGCTTAGTTTATGTTATCTTTTCATGATTCATTCACCATTAGACTATCATTAGAACCCTAATTAGAGAGAAACACTTCTTCCTTCTCTCTAATCTTTCTATGGTGTTGATTACCATGGAAGATTCATTGAATTACACTATGTCGATCGTAGCATAATTCACTTCTTGAGAACGGTAATCTAATTTTCGGTTAGTTTTATTGTGAGGTTTCTTATATGAACGATTTCTTATTTATAATATTGAATTCTATTTTCATTTTTTGATCATTGATTTGATTCTCTTTTCAATTAATCAATTGCTATTACGTAGATCGATTCGATTCGATTGTTCTTTGTTTCTGGTACCAAACTAGGGTTTAACTTTGAATCTATACCTTGTTATTTCCTAGTGAATTCATTATTTCCAAATTGAATAATCACGCTAGTGATTTTTGTTTGGCACATAGTTTCCTAGGGCTCTGATGTTCTTTAGAAGTGAACCTATATTGCTGATTCGATTAGGTTGTTTTATAGTTCAGTTATTCTATCTGCAGATTCGGGTAGTTTAAGTATCTTTAGAGGGAAGCGGGATTAAATTCTCAATCTATGTGTGATTAAGATTGGTTGTTCATATTTAGAAACAGATGATCGATAACCCGAACCGAAGTGACGATTGACCGAACTCAAGACCTTTCTCCGTTGATATTCCCTATATTTTATTATTGTTTTCTTAGTCTGTTATTTAATATTTTTAATCTAAAACCCTCCTTTTGATCTCTTGTGAACATACTTTAGTACCTAAGTCTCTATGGTTCGACCCTACTTGCCTCCTACATTAATATTTACTGGAAAGTTGGTTTATAAATATTATCTGTGGTAAACACGTGCGACCGCGTCCCACCAAAGACCAAGCTCATCATCATCCTCCATGAACTTTGTCTACTATTGAAGAAGTTTTTTGGAGATACAATAGTGGCTGCCTAAGTTTTTTTTTGGTTGATTTATGGAGATGTAATTAATTAGTAAACAATTTAATTAATGTGCTTGTGTGGAGATGTAATTACCTAACTAGTTCACTAACATTGTGTGTGTTTTTTTAGGAATACTCTCTCTTCATTGACTCTATTTATAGAAGAGAAAGTTTGTAATTGTTGATGAAAAATGAAGCAGGATATGAAATGGGGAATTTTGGAGGAGAAACCAAAAAAATTTGGCTCCTCTTTTGTTGGGTGGAAAAAGTCCACCAATTTTTTGTGGCAACTCATGTGGGGTAGCCACAAATCCCCCCCAAAATGCCGCCAACTCATGTGGTCCCCATATTTCTCTCTCTTTCTTTTTACTCATTTATTATACTCAACGGTCCACACTCCCCTTAATTATATACCCAAATATTTACCTAATACCACATTAAAAATTTGGCATTGGTTTCCGTTTTTCAAAGAAACATTGCAACTAAAAAAAACATAGGTAGTAAAAATTTCTACATTTCACTTTAAAATCAATGTTGTTTTTACCTCCCGTAGTCCATCCCAAGTGTGTGGGGAACCTTCATCATGATATGCCAAATACACCACTGGTGCCTTGTTGAAGGCATCTCCTCAACTATTTCCCTCCTAATAGAATGGTCCGTCAATATAGCTGCCGGTAGTCTTCCTCCCATACACTTCAACCATTGTCGAAATACCCTATCATAAGCTTCTGATGTCTCGTGTGATACGAGCGCACAACCTAGAAATATGGATTGACCATGATGGTTCATCCTAACAAGATTGGCAAATGGAAGGTCGTACTTGTTCGTTAAGTACGTGGCCTCAAAGCAAACTACGTATCCAAAATCTTAGTAGGTTGTCCTACTCCTCGCTTCTACCCAAAAAATATCCTGAAGAACCCCATTACTATCTAACCGATGTGCGTAGTAGAAGTTCTGATTGTCCCATTGCATCCTATTAAAGTAATCCATCAAAGCATTAGCGTCACCACCCTCCATTCTTAGTCTACGCTCACTCTCCACAACATGCCTCATGTCTTTCTGGGTAACAGGCATGTCATTAACACCATCACGTTCATTTGCTAGACTACCATGTATTTTGGGAACACTAACACCGACATTCACGTTATTGAAAAGCCTTCTCCACATTGTGATTGTGAATCCTTCTAAATAACGACATTGTTCATATAACCTCCATTATTAATGGAAGATAACAAGGAATTTGAATGTAATTATATTTTAATTTATGAAAAAATAACGACATTGTTCACAAATTGTTCATATAACCTCCAAAATTACGACATTGTTCATATAACCTCAAAAAATACGACATTAAGAAAATTGATATGAAAAATTATTTTAAGCTTTGAAAAAGTGAAATTACAAATTATTCAGTAACAAACAATTCAAGTCATAAAAATCCAAAGCAATTACATATACCACAACCCAACAAAGAATTGAATGTTAATACGATGATCTTACCATGTTATTCACATATATTACCTCGTAAGTTAAAAGACCTGCAACCTCAACAATCCATCTGGGGTGCAAAAACAATCCCTCGTACCAGAGGGTGATTGACGATGAATGGTATTGTAGACGGCCATCATAGTCTTCGTACAGGACCTGCACTAGGAAATCACTCCTTATATTGTATGTAACACCGGGGTCAGAGGAGTGCTCCACCATTCTCTTCAATGTGAGGCTCACCATGTGAGGTAAGGGAACACTCAATTGATAGTATGGGTGAAGGTATGGAACAAGATAGTTTGTGAAATCCAGCATATTAGTGGGGATGTTGACCATGGCGTGAGCTTCATTGAAATAGTTGGACCTAATAAGGTCCTTAAATGGTGTTAGGAAAGGTTGGAAGACATCCATACTCCGTTGTGTAAGATAATCTGTCGCATAGCTCCCCATCACAGAAAAGGGGACGGGTACAAAGAGGAAGCAATTCAAGTTTGGATGATAAACGAAATCCACAGGCAATAGATCACCTAGAAAGGTTTGTTGATGAAACATTAGAAGTAGAGCGTTGAACATCGGGGACGGAGCTGCAGCTGACTCGTGGGAGCTCATAAAACTATCATCGGGGCTGAAATTGTCGAAACTCATGTCCATGGAAGTCGAATGCGGGTTGTTGGGGTCCATATCTTTGCCTGTTACTTACAATTACTTGGTGGATTGAAGATGTTTAGGAGAAAGGGTTTGGAACTTGTTGATGATGAAGATGAAGTTGAGGGAGGATGAAGATGATGTAGTTTGTTGATTTTGAGATGAGAAAACGGGTTTTCACTTGAAGATGATGAAGCTTGAAGAAGATGAATAGTACTTAGGGTTTGGGGGTCAGAGGGATGTAGTATTAGGGGAGGGGAGTGAGGTACTAGGTAGTTTTGGGATTTTGGGGTTGAAAAGACAACTTTGCCCTGGGATTTTCATGGTTTTGGCGGGATTGAAGGCTCAAGGAAGAAAACCCGGTGAGCAACATTAATTTGCGTAGAGGGGTGATTTTCACCACATGTGCAATTGCAATAAGTAACAGTAATTGAATAAATATGGGAAGAGGTACTACAAAAACAAATGTAGTACTACAAATCATATCTTTCTTCACATACTTTTGTTGTGAATACTACATTAATAAAGAAACTATCTACGAAATAGGAAAGAGGAATATAACCAAAAGACAAGTACTAAAGAAGCTGAAGAGTTCTACACAGCTCTAGATAAAGTTCCACGCATAGATACAGGCTGGGTTCTTTCATATACGTATAATTATTATCATCAATTCGTGAATTTTCATAGGCCTTGTGATCCCATGGATTATATCTATTTGCACAAATACATCGACGGTTACCAATCGTTAATATATGTAGTCCAATAAGCATATCTTGAGTTGGTACGACAATAGGATCCCCAACAGCTCGACAGAAAAGATTCATATATATGAAAAAACAAAAGTGAACGGGGCTCTTCCGGCATTATAAGATGTTGCCTAATGACCGAACAACGCCGGAATAATCGACTCGAATACCAAGTAAAGTCTCCCTATACGTGTTATACTCATTCAATGTACATTAACCTATTTAACTCTATCATAAAAGCAACATTGTTTTATCCACATTTGTCAATATCTTATTTGTTAATATATAATAGATGTCAAGATATTATTTGTCAATATATATTATTACTAATACCTTTAATATCGCTAATTTTGAGATAAATCTACCAATATTACATATCACCGTCATCTTCAACTCCATCATTAAGGAATGCTACAAATTTGACATAGGTACTACGATGACAATAAGCTATACTACGTTAATAAACTTTGGACTACAAATATGAAGGAATACGTAACTTCATTCATAGATGAAACTATTTAACTCAGTCAATGAGTACTACAAATGCAAGCCTTGTACAACATTCAAAACCAACTGTACTACAATATAAATGAAAGTACTACAACACACCTTTTTAAAAGTATTGGGAACCAATAACTACTTAGATGCATGAACCTATTAAACTCAATCATCAAAGGAGTACTACAAATAAGAAATCTATACTACGTATACAACAATCCATACTACAAGTGAATTATAAACGCTACAACACACCTCATTTTTTGAATTGTATTGGGAGCCTACCCTTAGTTTGTTAATTCGCTTTTAATTCGCGAATAAAACGCCGTTTTCGTTTTTCTGAAAAAAAAGGGGAAGAAACGCAAAAAACTTCCAGACCTTATTAAACGGAATAATTCGGCTAGTGACCGTATAAAAAGTTTCAAACGTTTTATACGCGTTTTTTACTGAAAAAAAACGTTGAGTTTTGAATACCCAAAAACCAAACCACAACCCATTTTAATCCACTCGCACGCCGTCACACCGGCCATCTGTCTAGTGGGGTCTGACCGGCTGCTTCACTTTGCTAACATCGGCGTCACTGTCGAAATCTTCAGGTAATTTTAATGCCGGAATGTTGTTTGTCACTTCTCTTTTTGATTTGGTGAATGAAAGTGATGTTGTTGGTCACTTTTAAACCTACCTAGTGCTTATCAATGTCATCGGCGAATATATGAGCTCAAGAAATTGATGAAGGCATTCTCTTAAGAAGCAGAGCACGAGGAAGCAATGATATATGGGTTCAGGGTTTCGCCCTTGGTTGCTTTGTGGGTTATGAGAAATTGAGAATTGGGTTTTTCTTTTCTTTTATTCTCTCTTTAAATTTCTATACTAGCTCCCATTGAATCTGTGCTCTGTAGACTCTTCGAGAGACTAAATGTGGAGGATACTTGTTTCTCTTTTCTTTTTAGTTTTCCTTATAAAATCATTACCAAGGTGAGCATAGCATTTGTGTGTTAAACTTAGCTAGTTAAAAGACCAAAATAGGATTTATAAACTTTATTTATCAAATGTTATAATAACATTGTATGGCCTATGCTTATAGAAAATGTTAAAATTCACTTATGGTAGACAGGTATACATTTGTGTTTTTCAAATAGAATTTAATCAGTAAAAATGTTTAAAAATAATTGCCGAATTTTCCCCCGAATTTTTCAAAATGAAACTGTTTTAAACGCGTATACGTACGTATCCGAATTTTAAAAGTCAATGTTTTTTTAGTCGAATATTTGACCGTTTGTTTAAAATTTTTGCCGTTTTAAACGCGCCGAATTAAACTCTGTTTAATTCCCGTCCCGTTTTTAACTAACTAAGAAATGTACTACATTTGTAAGCGAAGTACTATATATGTACAACAAACCTTTCTACGACCTCCACTTTCTAACTCTATCCATTATAGAGTACTACAATTTTGATATATGTACTACATCTTGTGCAAGGTGTACTACAGATTATAGCTAATTCTACGACCTCCACATTCTTCCTAAAAGGGTATTGGAAACCTATACTAAAGTTCATATGAAGTATTATTTGACCATTTACAATTCATCATTTCCTCCCCAACAGGTTAACAATGCATGACTATGTGCAGCTCGGAACCAATTACAATGACAAACTATATTGTTTCCTTATGTTTCAGTGCCCTACTAAGACCAAACCAATCGTGTCGATTGATAAGTGTTGTAGTGAACAAAGCAATCGTGCAACACAAGATTTCAAGCATTAGTGTCTAATAATATGAATAGGGGACACTATAATGATTGAGTAACACCAACCTTTTCAGAAACTATGTTGTTTCCATATGTTTCACTCCCCTACTAACAACAACAAACCAATCGTGGAACAAATATTTTCTTTAAATATTCTATTACAATATTGTAGAACCGCATCTTGCTAATTATCCCATGTCTTAGTGGCATTAAACATTATTAAAAAAAAAGGATTACATTAACTTCAAATTATGTTTGTGTACATGTCCAAATATTAATACTACAACATCATAACTATTGATAACTTTACTACAAAAATGTACAATAACTTTTATTACCTCGTTTTACTACATATAAAATTTCTACATTTCTCTTTAAGATCAATGTTGTTTTTACCTCCCGTAGTACATCCCAAGTTTGTGGGGAACCTTCATCATGATATGCCAAATACACCACCGGTGGCTTGTTGAATACATCTCCTCAACAATTGCCCTCCTAATAGAAGCCGCCTAGTCTGTCAATATAGTTGCGGGTGGTCTTCCTCCTATATAATTCAACCATTGTCGAAATACCCAAGCATAAGCTTCTAATGTCTCGTGTGATACAAGCGCACAACCTAGCAATATGGATTGACCATGATGGTTCAGCCTAACAAAATTGGCAAATGGAAGTTCGTACTTGTTCGTCAAGTACGTGGCATCAAAGCAAACCACGTCTCCAAAATATTCGTAGGATTCCCTACTCCTCGCATCTACCTAAAAAACATCCTGAAGAACCCCATTACCATCTAACCGATGTGCGTGGTAGAAGTTTTGATTGTCCTGCTGCATCCGGTCAAAGTAATCCATCAAAGCATTAGTGTCACCACCCTCCATTCTTAGCCTACGCTTACTCTCCACAACATGCCTCATGTCTTTCTGGGTAACAGGCATGTTATCAACACCATGACGTTCATTGGCTAGACTACCATGTATTTTGGGAACGCTAACATCGGCATTCACGTCGTTGAAAAGCCTTCTCCGCATTGTGCTAGTGAATCCTTCTAAACGATACTCTTTCACCAGCCTTGCTTTTGTTGGGTTGGAATATGGTTCACATGTTGTAATACAACTTTCTTTACTTCCCAAAACCCACACTTGTTCAGGCTAGCAGAGACAATAGCTGGGCAACCACACTTCTTTTATTTGCGCTTCTTCGTCTAATTTCCTTTACTCACAACATATCACCTACTTCCATTGTTTTAGCCCTCTTCTTTCCCTCCTTCAAACCCTTCATGTCAGCACTTCCATTACACTCACACCTCCAATATTGTAATCTCTTCATTTTTACCTTTCCATTACCTTTCCATGCACCGGCATAACGTGATATACCAAACCCCTCCTGTTTCGCATAACTTTTGTAATTTTTCTCCACTAATTCCAAGATGCCAAATACCATCCCAATCATTGGTGGGGATAGATTCACAGTTTCTTCCAACAATCCTATTGCACTTATTGTACGCAACGGTGTCACATGGCCACCATCAACAACACATTCATCAACACCACCTTCAGATGGAACTATAGAATTCAAATTACTTTCTATCTCAAGGGTACACACAGCACATGAACCAACGTTTTCAACATTACAACCATTATCACTCATCTGCACAGATTACCATTTGCCGCATCTCATAAAATATAACCAACAACCCAAACAATACCAAAAATGGAAAATGAACTAACTTCTACATTCAACCATTACAACTGAAAAATCAACTACTCAAACGCTAACATACCGTACAACTAAATAATACTAAATTCTCAACAACAATTCTTCACAAAAAAAAATACAATTTCTTTCACTTTGGCGATTTTCCAATCACTTTCTTTCACTTTCCTATTTAAACACCTTCAGTTTCATTCAATTTCTATTTCCCAATACTTTCTCAAATTTGAAAATTTCCCAATTCACAAACAAAATGGAAAATGCTTACCATATTGACTTTGTCCGGCGGAATACAGCTTCTTCCGATCAACTTTGCGGAGAATTCATGACTACAGATGAACTCCAAGGAGACTTAAATTTTAGAGAGAGAATGTTTGTGGTAAGAGAATGTTCATGGTAAAAAAATGACTAAATAAAATTCTACTCAAACCTTGTTACAAACGGAGGAAACTCTGTTAGAAGCAGAGTTACACTCTCCCAACACTTTTAATATAATTTCTAACTCTTTTTTTTTTCCACTCCTCCTTACGTGAAATTTCGTCTTTGTCCCTAATAGATCGAGTATAACCCCATATCAGATAGGACTTTGGATTTTCCCTTTTACTTTTTCATGTTTCTTATCATTTCCCCTCTTCCTCTCTCTCATATACTGTGAGTCTATTTTACTTTTTCCTGATATCCCTCACCACCATATCCTCCTCCATTTGCTTTCTCTTCTCTTAATTTCTCTCTCTTCATCAAACTCATTTATTTGGTATTGTAGCTCTTGCTATAGATTTTCTGGTGCACTTCGCTGACAATGGTGATACGAAATATATGAATATTCTTGTAAGCTTTTCCTTCCTGTAATCTATATCTCTTCATGATAGGGTTCATCTTTGTTTCACGAATTTGTTGTTGTTAGGAATTTGATTTTACTTATTTTTTTCTCATTTTTAAAACAAACAAAGGTGTTAAACTTTTTTGTAGTTTCAATTCCGAGTTCGGAAATGTCCGATACCTAGGGTTTTGATTAACCGTTTCTCCTTTTCAATTAAGTTATAATTGTCTTGTGAAATTTAATTACAACGAGATGTGATGAATCGAAAGATCCAATCAATAGAGATAAAGTTGTTATTTCCTTAACTTTTTTGCTTTATACTTCTGAATTGGTTGAATATTTAGATTTCGATGCTTATAGACAATAATTTCATTTAATTTGTAGTATAAAGAATCGGACCATGATTTTGTGATGAAAGTAAATGAGAATACAAAGAGGTATATTGTAATCTCTGCGGAGGCGATTGATGAGCTCATGCCGGAGTCTAGGTAAGAATTTTGTATGTAGGAGTAACTGGGAAGACAGGTTAGATAGAATACATGTATGTTAAAATGAATACAGAAGAAAATCTCAAAACAAATGAAGGGAGTATATGATGAAAAATAAGATTAGATATTTATGCTAAATTTGATAGTTGAAGAAAAATATACTAGAATAGTACTAAAAGATTCATTATCTATCCGAAATGTGCTAACAGAATTAATTCGAAATAGTCAATTATATGCATAGAGTATATTTCTTAACTATAAATTATACATAAGTTTAGTGTGTTAAATTAGTTTATTGGTTATGGGTGTTCTGTTAAAAAGGAAATTTTTTTATTGTTTTGAGGATTTGGGTGTTGGGTGCCATTAAAGGCAAGAAGAAATCATGGAAGATACTCACAAGTTTATTTCTTTCATGAATGACGAGAATGTTATGAAGGTAATGCACACCAACTGTTTGTCCAATATACCATAGAGATAGAGGTCTTTGTTTCTTTAGGAGTGTTTTTTTATAGTGGGGTTGCTAAATCATTGGATGTGTTTGATTTTGTAGGTTTTTTGGGGGTTTATGATGGACATGGAGCACAAAAAGTGGCAGATAGTTTACATAAGATGATCAGATTGTCGTCGAGATGGTTGATAATTGTGTTGGAATGTGGCAATGGAGGAAGCAGTAAGAGTTGCTTATCTTAAAACAGATAGAGAATTCTTGCACCAGGTAATTTTGGAGGCACAAGCACAATCTTGTTTGATTATTAATCTATAATACTTACGTGCTGAAGCTGCAACTAAGCTTTACTACAGAGCCATTCATTGATGATGAAGAGACTGACAATACTGACCAAAATAATGGAACAGAGAACCAGACAGAAAAGAAGAATGAGAGTGCGGCAAGCAAGAGCTTCTCATTAGGTTTTTGGGTTTGTCTTTTTCTTTTTTGGTTTTTCTATGTGGTACCCCTGGGGTATCAGTTATTCCAAGTGGTACCCCTCCAAAATTAAAGATCCAAATTGTACCCTTGAAATGCAATAATTGTCTAAGCCATGCCATTGCCGTTAACTGACCGTTAACTTAAGTTAAAAAATTTCGTTAGCTGTAGTTAGCTTAGGTTAGGTTATGTTAAATATAGTTTTGGTGGGAAATTTCCCACCAATTGTCTAGGGTTTAGGAGTATTAGACCATCTGCTTGCCATCTTCTTCATTCATCACCTTCTTCTTTCATCATCTTCTTCCTTCTTCACACTTTTCTTTCTCTTTGAAAATGTCCAAATCTTCTGCGATATCGTACTCGCCAATTTCACCTTGCAAGTTAGAGTTTTTGAGACCCATGTGCGATTGTAGAGTACCTAAACCTGCAAAATTGAAAATTTGCTCTACTTAACGCAACCTGAAGAAGGGGTTTTTTTAAGTGAGACGATTGTTTAATTTTCCAGTTTATTTTTGGGGTTTTTCGAAACATAGATGATGGAAGTTGAATGAACTGATCATTTAAGGGGTTTTGTGGTTTTAGAATTAAATTTTCTCCTTTTTTTTTAAATCTATTAGAGGGTGGTTGGTGTACTACGTTAACCATGGTTAAAATTCGTTAATCACCGTCACTAATTATAAGATTAAAGGGTAATGCTCAGACAGTTATTGCACTTCAAGGGTACAATGTGGACCTTTCATTTTGGAGGGATACCACTTGGAAAAGCTGATACCCCAGGGGTATCACATAGAAAAACCCTTTCTTTTTTATGGGATTAAATATATCTTTTGGTCTACTTTATTTTTTGATATAGTTTTTCGAATTTTGGCGTTTGTTTCAATACGAATCCATTTTGCTTAGTGAATTATTTGCTTCTCAAAGAATCTTGTACTTTGTTTTAATTAAAATTATATTACTTTGGTTAAATTAATAACTTATCTATATCCCTTTACAATATATCTTTATTTATTTGAGTTTTGATTTTTTGCGTGTTATCTTAGATCAGTTCTTAAAGTGGATACGGTTTTTTTGACATGTATGCTTCTTGATCCCCATATCCAATCGTATTTTGTATTTCTTATATACTATTATATTTTATTGTTTGACTGTACAACATAATTAGATTGTTGGATTAATTTGCAAATTATTGGAATTTTTGTTGTGGTTAAATTGTCCCTAACAATAACATGAATTCAATTTATTGGACTTTGGAGGGTTGATGAGAAAATTGAATAGTGTATTGAGTTTGATTATGTGTAGGGAAGTGGATGAGGATTACATTCAGGTCATGTATTTTTAAGGGGTTTAAAGAACACTAAAGACCAAGTAAAAACATCCATTATAATAATATAGATTCGAGAGATGAGGAAAGGAAATGGGTTTATGTGTTTTTTTATGGAAACTTTGAGAAGTGATCAAATCTTTCATTTTTTCTTTGCGTATAGCTTTTACATCAATGCATGCGGTCTAAAAGGTATTCTGACTGTATTATAGTAATCTCCGGTACTTTATTATAGTAATCTCCGGTACTTTATTATAGTAATCTCCGGTACTTTACCATAGTAATCTCTCGTACTTTACTATAGTAATCTTTGTTTCTTACTTTAGATTGTTATAAATTGTAACATCTATAGTTTCATGCTATTATATTCCTACAAATAAATCAAAGAATGTGGGCAAAGAACCTGATATTTTGTGAAAAACAACATTGCTATTCCCATATTTTGAACAAATTGCTAGATTTTTGTTCTCAAAATTTAAGATAAACGCTAAAATATGTTTTATTTAGAGACAATTCATGCTGAAATCCAAGGTGATAGTCCGCTAATTATCTATTTATATTCCCTATCTAAACCTAGTTCATTTTGATCGAATTACTAAAATGGGTGATATATGTATTTGAAATTCCCTATGGAGGGTCATGGTATTCTTATGGATACTATGCTTAATGAAAGTGCAATTATTGATGGAGCATTACTTTTTATTGTTTCTAAGGAGAGTTGTCTCCAATCTTAGACTTCCAAACATCTAACAAATGGGATTGATTAGCTCCAAGCTGAAACGAATGAGGTTGATTAGCTCTAAAAGTGAGAACTTTATATTCAATACCTAATTGTGGGAATTTCATGGTTATAAGGAGTAATTCCTTATTTTTTCGACTTTCCCCCCAAAATCATATTTGTGGTGTAATGCATTGATATTTTCTTTTTTTCCCCGTTTGCATAGCTTACATAATATCTATTTGAAAGGAGTGCATGATAGTCTCAAGTTTTCCATGTAGTTTTTCCTGATTACTTTGCAAGGGGTCAAATTAAGGTGGTAACAGTTGACATGAAAATGGTGGCTATGGTGGTCACTAACAGTGAGTTATCTTATTGCACATTTGCACTCTTAAAATTATCAATTGATTTGTTTTTCACTATCCTCATCCCTGCATTCACTAATGTGGGAATATCTATGATCTTTAGGAACTGCAAAGGTTATATAGTCGGAAGCAATTGATTAATACTTAAATAATGGTATCTTGATCTACTTAAGTCTTCTATAAGCTACAACATAGCAAGATCATTTTGAAGACAATCAAAAGGAATTAATTACATCCAATATGTAGGGTTGCCTTCAAATATTAGTTGTGCTTTCTAAGTTTTTTGGGTTTAGATTACACTGAAGATTAGTTGAATAGGACTGTATTCGTTGGTGTTGAATTTCTTTTTAACAGTATGGTGAAGAAGAAATAATTATTTTGGGTTGTTCCTTTGTGTCAATAGGACATAGCGGATAGATTTTGTTTTATGGGCGGAATGTAGTCGACTTTATTTATCGTTTATAGCGATGCAAGATATTCATTCGTAGAAAATGGACCCGGTATGGGATGAAAATGAAAGCTTAGAAATCTAGAGTTTTACATAATTTAGTATGATGTATAGAAACTGGAAAAAAATCCTTACTACAAAAAAAAATGGAAGGTGTTCTTGAAAATGTTAGTTCTTGTGTTTCTTCATGTATTTCAACTATGTAGCTTTCGTTATACGACTTCTAATAAGAAAAAAATCTCGATCAAAGCAAATAAGCTGTCTAAGCTACACTCTAAATCTGTAATATCCAAGATATTTTTCCTACCTTGGGGCGCGCTCCAACAACTAGTTAAGAAAAAGTTATTCACATCTATATTATTCGCTTTTTTGTTTTTAGGAAACATTGTCAAAAACCACCTTCTATAAGCACAATTTTGCGAGAAACCACCATTTAAAGCATTTTGCAAGAAGAAACCTAAAACAAAAAAATTAAACAAAAAAAAGCCTTCAGGCCAAAATCTGGTGTTGACCAACATTTTCAGGCATTCACCATGTCGTTTTCCTATTTGTCAATAGTGGTAATGTGGGGTGTTCCATTCAGAATCCTCTCGACGGATCCACAAAAAATAAAGGCAAAGGAAAAGCAAACATAGCTTCTGGGGTCTTTCAAGAATGGATGGATGAATGAATTAAGGAAAAATAACCTTGAATAAGACAAATGAAATACAAGTGGAGAGATAGAAAATTATAGAAAAAAATAGGAAGTTTAATCTGGAGGTATTCATTGTGCTTTCATTAAGGAATGATTTGAACGAGGAAGAACAACAAACTAAGAGAGAATTGCTTAAGGTTTTGTTTCCGATGTAGTTTCTTAATTTCACTTTAATAGTGTATTTTAGTTCGGTACTTAGTCTTTGATTTAGTTGTTTCATGAATCTTTTCATATATATTTAAATGTTTCTATGAGTTCAATATTTGTTTCAATTTTTAAATGTGCCATATAAATCATGCCAATTATTTTCTACATTTTACTCTATACTAATGAGCCATGTGATGATTTGACAATACACTCCATTCGTATGTCAGTCCATTATCACGTATTTTATAAATTGAAATAATGTGATGATTTGACAATTCACTTATTAGTACATTGAAACCATGTGATGATTTCATAAATTCATTAAGGAACTGCATTATTATTATAACTGATATCACGTATTTATATAGAGTTTTCTCCCTTATTTACAAGCTAATTTGTGCGTCATTGGAGCTCTTGGGAGCTATTTTGTGCTAACTATCGTATGTAGTTGTGGTTTCGTGTTTTAGTATTGAATTACAGGTTTTATGGAGTTTTCTCCTTATTCCCGAGCCTTTTGGAAGCAACCACGGCTTTACGAGATGTTACGAGGCACGTAGGATGGCTCACGAGCTTTATGGATAGTTTAGGAGGTCCCAAGACCCCTAAACGTGAAGATTAGAGAGCCAAAGAGTCAAATGAGGTTTCCGTGCACTGATCGGGCAGAAATGGCCCGATCGGGCGAAATATTATGATCGGGTACGAAAGTTGCGGACCCGATCGGGCAAGGCGTGCCCGATCAGATCGGGCGAGAACACATGTGCCCAGACCCGATCGGGCATCTACCGCCCGATCCCATCGGGTCTAGTGCTGCTAGGTCTTATTGGGACGCTGCGGAGGAGGCGAGCTTGCTGGCACTTTTTGTCGCCAGACCCGATCGGGTGACTACCGCCCGACCCGATCGGGTGGGCCGTTTTTCTCACCCTATTGCTGCACTGCTGCTGCCAGAGCCCAGAAGCGAAGTTGGGAGAATTTGTATGTGGACCCAATCGGGTACTGTGCTCGGGCCCGATCGGGTCTGGTGCTTTATCGCGCTTTTTCACTTTTTGTTCCCGTTTTTAGTGAACTTGAGGGGTATTATAAATACCTTTTCCTCAACATCTTTTATACATCTTTTCATTCTAGTTTTTCCATAGTTCTTAGTTTAGCTTTATTTTAGTCTAAACACTTTAGATTAGATTAAAGGTGATTGAACCTATTCGATTTCAATAAAAGTTCCTGCTTTCTGTCAATTGGTATTCTTTCTTACCCTAATCTCTTTTAATTACTTTGATTGCTTAGTTTAATTGTTTAATTGTTCATGATGCAATTCTTAGGGTTTCCAATTAGTTTTGTTGTTGCCGATTCGATTATGAGTGAGTAGTTCTCTTTCTAGGGTGTTAGATAGGAAAGCCATGTTTATACCATGATTGAGATTTAGATTTCTATCAATTTCTAGGGCTTGATTAGGGTGATTGTGGTGTGATTTGTTCTTATTGAGTAATTAATGTCAGTGTACAATTTCATTGATTGCTTGTGGTTAATAGTTGTTTGCACAGATCCGTCTTATGACTAGAGGCCTAGGACACATCAGTAGTTCTGATTACGTTAGTGAACATGCGGCGTATGTTGAACTATGAGCGTTGAGTCTTAACCATAGCTCAACATAGGCTCTAATCTCCCGACTCTTGACTTAGGTTTTAATAGTAGTTGACCCTATTTGATTGGTATAAGCATGGTGGACCGACCTAATACCCTAGACTTTTATTCCATAGTTTAATCCTCGATTTATTCAGTCTTCCGTAGTCTATTCCTTAGTTTAATTAATTCCTTCCTGATTTCATCTGGAGTAGCTGAATTGGTTGAATTTTGATTTAGAAACTCTGTCTCCCTGTGGATTCGACCCTGCTTCCACTGACTACCTAGTTAGAGGTCCGTAGGTTTATTTTTGATTAGGTGACACGACTAAAACCTATCAATAACTTGGAGACATTGAAACCATATGATGATTTTACAATTCATTTCCTAGCTAGTGTATGTATTATTGTGTTTGATATTGAGACGTGAGTTCTATCTAGGGTAACATTTTCTCTATATATACCTCGCAATATAATGCTTAGCTTCATTACATTCAACCTTTCACACTAAATCCAAAATTTCCCTAAAAATGGCTAATTACTCAAATATGTCGTCATAATCAAGTTACACTTAGCTATATCTCCTCTTCTAGTTCTTCCAGTTTTAATGATCCAAATTATTTCTCACATATTCAAACAACTCGAACAGGCGTAGACAGACAAATTGCTTGATGGAAAATTTTACAATGAATAATCCACATGAAGTGTATGCAATGATAACTCATCAAGTTCCAATAGCACCAAAGAAAATAGTACCAAGGAATCGTGATGATGGGCACAACCGCTTATGAAATGATTATTTTCCGAAAATCTCGTTTATCCCTAGCAATTGTTGCGGCGGAGATTTCGCATGCAAACACATGTCTTCCTTCGTATAGTAAAAGTCTTATCTTCTCATAATCCTTTCTTCCAACAGAGGAGAAATGTCGCAAGAAAGATTGGTGCATCACCGCTACTAAAATGCACTGTCGGTATGAGTTTGTTAGCGTACGGTACAACGACTGATTTTGTGGACGATTATTGCCGCATTAGTGCATCTCTTGCTAGAGATTCATTGCAACATTTTCTTGAAGGCGTCGTTGCCTACTTTTAAGAAAGCCTATTGAAAGTCATCTAACAAGATTGTTACGCAACTGAACAATGAGGATTCCCAGGAATGATGAGCTCTATCGACTACAAGCATTAGAGATGTAAGAATTCTCCACTTCAATTTAAAGGACCCTATTCCGGAAGACCTGTAATCACCCGTAATTTTTTAAATTTTATAAATATATTTAAAGTATATTTATTATATTTAGTATTAAAATAATTAATTTCTTGAGTATTGACTATTTTGAAGTCAATATTTTCCATTATTCATACACTTCCCTTTGACCTTCTTTTGTGATTTATACATATAGATAAATATTGTCATGTGGGATCTTGTTATATTCATCTCGGTATATGCTTGATTAATATCAACTTTTTATAATTTGTACTTAAATAAAATTAGAGATATTATCGTCTAAAGTAGTGCATTGGGAGGCGTGAAACTCTCTATCTTGCAATAAATATGGAACAGAGGTAGTACATATTATATACATTGCATTAATGTTTTAAGTATTGTATTATTGATTTAGTAATTAGAGTTTTTAACTTTAGGGTTTTAAACGACTAATTTTGTAGTACTTCCTCTGCATTTTATTACTTCCATCAATTTCCCATTTTTGAAAGTTGCAAATTACTTGCATCATTTCTTTTTAGGGAAATACTTCATCTCTACCTCTCTCCCATCACATGAGTCCCCTTTTTCCCTTCTTTATTTCTATCTCTCTCCTCTCCTTAATTCTTGTGCACATGCTCAATGATGCAAGTACGGAGGAAGTATTATATTAAAGGCAAAGCCGGCCATTGAGGTGCGCAAGAGAACATTTGCACACAGCTAGGGCCCCAGAATTTAGGAACAAATATATATACAGTTTGTGATGATATTGACTTATAACATTACATGTGATTCAGTGGTAATGCCTTGCATATGGCCGGTGTCAATGTTCGAGAGATCGCTTGTTTGAGTTTTGGCAACTACTTTGGTTTGTTTCATGTGCAAATGGTGTCAATGTTCAACATGTCAATTCAAAGATATGATCTTTTGGCTACTACTTGGTTTGGGCTTTTATAGTTTTTTTTTTCCTTCAGTGAGTTTCCTTAGGCACATCAATATTGATCCCATTTTTCCAAATGTTACTTGGTTTGTTGGTTTCCCATGCTAATTAATAATGTTTTTAGCAATTTTGGTACTATATATTTTTATTTATTTCTTTGAAAATCTTATATTCCATTACGCCTAACCTCTAAATCCAAAAACTTATATTCTCTTGTAAGTCTGGCCTTTTTTTGGCAATCCGACTATTTATAATCATGATCTCTATTATATAAGGAAAGAGGGAATGGCAAAAAAAAACAAGATTCTATCTGCTTTACTATTTCGATAATTAATCATTTTACGAATTAAATCTATATGTGATCGCGTGCATTTTACACTAGCATAAATAATTGTAACACTATAATACTTGCATAGTTTTGAAACTTTTTCTACAATAATCAATCAGTACTTAGACAATTAGTATTAATTCTGAGGGCCCCAAATTTTTTTCCCACAAGGCCCCCATAATGTATGGGACGACCATGATTAATGTTTATTACAGTTGGAAGCTTTAGCATTTAAAGCTATTTTAAATTATGTTTAAGAGAATTTTGAAGAATAATATAGTTGCTGTATTTTTAGTAGTATGCTAAGCTAATATTGGGAAATTTATATAAATGGTAGGAGGAGACTTTGCCTTGAGTGATTTCTAAGGATGCTAAAGCGGCCTCCAATATTGTTTATACAAGGTACATACATGTTTATATGTATGTGGACTAGTATAATTTCCTAAGGCCAGAGATGATATAGTATAATGTATACGGAATTTTTTTATAGTTTATGTGTGGCTTATGATTACATGGAATTATGTGTGTTTATGTCGTTGTGTGATGAATTTTAATTACCTATTATTAAGTTATTACATGAATGTATGGATGTTTGATAGAAGCATGTGGGAAGGGAATGTTTTTACTTAATAATTCATATGAGGGATTTAGGAGAATATCGGTTTTGATCATGAATAGTTATCATGTTATTCCCTTGGATATTTTATTACTTTACAATGACTGTAGGCTTTGTTTGGTAAGTTGGATTGGATATTTTACTACTTTACAAAGAATGTGGGTTTTGTTCGGTAAGTTGGATTTATCTCTTTTGACGATTTGGTTTATGGTTGGCTTTAGTCAAAAAATAAAAAGGGATTAATTTTGGGTCTATTGGTTTTGTATGATCACATTATTTAACGAAGATAAAAATTGGAGTCTTTGTGTATTTATGTTTATTTGCATTGGTTGTCTTATTGTTGTGAGTCCCAAGACTAATAAAATATTAATTACTGGATGGCTAAAGCAGAAAGCTAGGATTAAGGAAAGTGGATTTATACTCATGAGAGCATCCTAAAGCAGAAAGCTAGGATTAATTGGCTTAAGCTTGGAGATGCTAACACAGCTTTCTTTTATGTTGCTCTGAAAGACATGTATGCAGTTAATAGAATTTCAGCTATTAAATGTGATTCTGGTAGTATGCTGTATGATGAAGCTGAGATTGCTGCACACTTAGTGGACTTTTATTAGAGGCTGTAAGGTACAGTTGACTTCTCTCTTCATGCTCTTGATATCAGTGTTGTTAGAGCTGGTTCTCAGGTGAGTAGAGATGCATGTACTATGCTCATCTCACCTGATACTGTGGAAGAGATTAATGTAGCTTTGCTTAGTATTGATGATAGCAAAGCCCCTGGAGTTGATAGATATAATGTTGTGTTCTTTAAGAAAGCTTGGGTGGTTATTAAACATGATGTTTGTGCTGCTGTGTTAGAATTTTTTGATAATTGTTGTTTGCATCTTCCTATTAATTGCAATCTTGTTACTCTTGTTCCTACGGTTCCTAATGCTAATATGGCTAAGGACTTTAGGCCTATTGCTTGTTGTACTATGATTTACAAGATTATTTCTAAGATCTTGACTAGGACGTTGTAGAGGGTTATTTGGGATGTTGTTTGTCCAACATAATCTGGCTTTATACCTGATAGACAAATTTCTGATAACATCTTGCTAGCTACTGAGCTCATTAGATTGTACTCTAGAGCCAATATGTCTCCTAGAGCTATGATTAAGGTTGATATTATGAAAGCTTATGATTCTGTGGATTGGCATTTCTTGGAAAGTATGCTGAATGAGTTGGGTTATCCTGGGAGATTTGTCAAGTGGATAATGACTTATGTGAAATCTGTTTCATATTCTATTCTGGTTAATGGCTATCTTGTTTCTCCTTTTCATGCAAAAAGAGGTTTGAGGCAAGGAGATCCTCTTTCTCCTTTCTTATTTGCTATATGTATGGAATATTTGAGTAGAAGCCTAAACGAGTTGTCTTAGAATCCTTTGTTCAAGTTTCATCCTAAATGTGCTAAGCTTGGACTGACTCATTTAATGTTTGATGATGACTTATTGATGTTTGCTAGAGCTGATTCTCCTTCTCTTCAGTTTTTGTTTGGCTCCTTTATGAAGTTCTCTTGTGTTTCTGGGTTGTTTGCTAATCCAGAGAAGAGTGCTATCTATTTTGGTGGCAAATTAGTGATGAGAGGAAGGCCAACTTGAGTGCAGAGTTGCAGATTCCTATGGGTAATCTGCCCTTCAGATACTTGGGGTGCCTTTGGCTAGTAGGAAAGTCTCTTACTTACAGTGTAAGCCTCTAGTTGAGAAGATTACAGGAAGGGCTAAAGCTTGGGTTGCTCATATGCTTTCCTATGCTGGTAGAGTTCAGCTTATTGGAAGTATTTTGAGCTCTATGCAAAATTATTGGGCTCTCATCTTCCCTTTACCTAAAACAATTGTTAAAGAAGTTGAAAGTGTGCGTAGAAAATTTATGTGGACAGGTAGCTTGATTGACTCCAAGAAGGCTTGTGTTGCTTGGAAGGATTGTTGCTTGCCTAAAGCTGATGGGGGTTTCAACATTAAGAGTATGGTTGAATGGAATAAAGCTGTTATTTTGAAGAATTTATGGGCTATTTGTTTTCAAAAAGATATTTTGGGTGAAATGGGTGCATATGTATTTTGTGAAGAATAGGGATCTACTTAGCATGGATATTTCTCAACAATGCCCTTGGATGTCGAGAAAGATTGTGCAAAGTAGAATGTTATTGGATGGCTATAGTTGGGCAGACTTTATGCATCATCAGAAATTCTTTTTTGCTAAAATTTATAACAGGTTGATTGTGACCTCTGGTGTATTTGAATGGAAGAGGTTGTGTTATAATAACACTTCTTCTCCTAAGAGTGTTTTTATATTGTGGATGGCTGTGAAAAACAGGTTAGCTACCAAGGATAGACTTTTTGCTTTGAAGGTCACTAAAGACAGTTTGTGTGGCATTTGTATGTGCTTTATTTACTGAGTCTGTGCAGCATCTGTTCTTTGAGTGTTCATATGATTCTCAAATTTGGCAGAAAGTCCTTGGTTTGCTGAAGATTCAGAGATCTAAGATGGGGTTTCATCAGGAAGCTATTTTAGCTAGGAAGGCTAGTAGGAAGAAATTCTGATATTGCTAAGATTTATGTAGCTTGTTTTACTGAGTCTTTGTATCAGGTATGGTGTCAAAGGAATAGACTTATTTTTGATAAGATGATTGCTAGTGCTGATAGGAGTGTGAAGGATGTTATTTTAGGGTTGCTAGTAGATGCCAAGGAGAATCTGTTAAGCTTCTTCTTTGGTAGGTGTCTTCTCTCTCTCTTGAGCTAGGGGCACATGAAGAGTAAGAGTTTCCAACCCTTCCTAGAAGGTGGGGTTTCTCTTATACTGATGCTTTTGTCATATGCCCTGAGTGTAGAGTATTGCCATTTTGGTAGGTTGTATATTTTTTTGATCATGATATATAATCTTTTTCATTTTGTCAAAAAAAAAATTAATTACTTAAAGTGGATGTGAATAGCAATAAAACTTTGGACTTGTACACGTCTGAAGTATTGGACAAGTATGAGTTGGAGTACATAATGGTACTCATGGTTTTTCTTGGGACCGATTAGATCATCATGTTTTATTTTATTTATTTTGTACCTTGATATCGTTGGTTATGGGGAGCACGGAGTCGCGCTTGTTGCTTCATCTTCTAAATTGAAGACAAGGTTTGGTTGGACAACTCGATCCATTACTTATTCAATTTATTATTAAATAAATCTATGTTTTTGAGGAGTCAAGTTAAATATTGTTGGTCTGATGTTTATTGTTTATTATTACTCATGTTCAATGCTTATTAGTATCATGATAGGTTTATGTATCTTGTTTATTATATATGAACCGAGTTTCGCTGTTTACGTCTATCTTGTGCGTAGATCATGGTTGTGCCTCATTGATTCGTACTAACCTATTATTGGCGAGCAGTTCTTCAATGGAGTATTACCGACTACATGTTTAAAGTTGAGGATATCCAATGGGGACATGGGAGTTAGTTTAGTGAGATTGTTTTCTCTTACCTTTAGCTGCATTTAATTATTTATACTTTTGGTTTATTACTATTTGATGGGATTTATATTTTAAGTTGTTCAAAGTTGATTTGAACTGAGTTTGTCTTTGAGGTTTGTTTTAAATTTGACATTGATTTATTTAAGTATTGAAGTATTTTATATAAATGGTTTTCCGCTGCGAAAGTAAGCTGATACGTTTTCACACGTGTAATAATATCTCAATGACTCTCTATGTTTTCATAAAAAAGATAATTTAAAAATAAAAAGTTGTCATAGTGTTACAAGACCATGTAAACCGACATTGGTGCCGGAAGCCATTGTTTTGTATGATCTATGGATTTGACATGCTTTATTCCGGAACACTAGGTAGGTGCAGTGATATTATTGTTCAAGATAGATCTCCACTATTTAATGTTGTTTTTGAGGGTCGTGCACCTCCTGTTAATTATGTTGTAAACGGGCACCAATATAATATGGGATACTACCTAACGGATGGTATATATCATCAATGGACGACATTTATTCCAACAGTCAAACTTCCACGAAATCAAAAACAAAGTCTCTTTGCTCAAAACAAGGAGGGCAAACGAAAAGACGTGGAGCGTGCATTTGGAGTATTGCAACCTCGTTCTGTTATAATTCGACAATTAGCTCTAGTGCGTCATAAAGATATGTAAGGAAAAATAATGATCGCCTGCATTATTATGCACAATATGATAGTTATTGAAGATGAATGATATATATATTATATGCATTTTGAAGCTAATGATTATGACCAAGCTCCACAGATACTAGTGCAATGCGATGGAAATGCAGAATCTTCTAATGATCCTTTCACATACAACACATGTTTGCAAGCATATATAGATTCTTCTGATGATCCTTTCACATACAACACATGTTTGCAAGCATATATGGATTATAGAGGCCGAATTCGTGGTCAAGCTATGCAGGATCTTGTAGAAAATAAGGTTGGCCCATCTAATTATTGCACTTCTCTCCTACTTTTTCTTTTATTCTCTCTACCTTTTTCACTTTTTCCTTAGTTTTACTATCCTTCTCTCTTACTTTTGCACTTTTTCCTTGGTCCGCGCACAAAAGCAAATGTACATATTAAAAAAAAACAGAGGTAGTATTACGTAATTAAATATGATATTAACATTAACCATACTAAAGATATTAAGTTGCTAACATTATTTAAACGCAAATATATAAATTAATTAGACTAAAGATTCATTAATTATTCTTAATTAATATTCCCTCCGTTCCCATTTGATGTTCTCATTTTCCTTTTTGGGATGTTTCTAAAAGTTTTTTCCACTTTGAATCTTTTCCATTTTAAGAACTTTTGTTTTTCTACCTTATCCTTCAACAACCAAATATTTACTACACTTTTTTACTTTTTGTCTTATACATGGGCCCACTTTAGAATCTTTCTTTTCTCAATCACCCACTTTTCTTTCTCTCTCTTACTTTTTGAAAAACAAAAAATAGCAAAGTGCACTTCATATATTATAAAATTAAAAAGATTCTCATCAACATCACTTTGCATTGGTTTTCTCCCATATTCCAAATAGGAACATCAAATGGGAACATCAAATGGGAACGGAGGGAATAAAAATATTGTATACAAATATATAAAAACATGGATGTAGATGCAACTGAGGAAAGAAAATGCATGATGAGATATGGTAAAAGTAGGAGAGAGAATTTGAAGATCCAAATTGTAGATCATCTATTGGATAAAGAAATAACTAGTCGATGCCCGTGCTAATGCACGGACTATTTTGATATTATAAAGTTAAAGAAGAACGTTGTATTTAATACAATTTATTTCTAATAAAAATATTGATTTCGTAGATTCATTGGAGAAATTGAACAATAGAGCTCAAATTGTTTTGATAACTTTATTACTTCCTAAGATATCCGTACAATGATAATAATTCTTTAAAAAAATTGAAAATAATTAAACATTGGCGTCCACGACGAACACTTTCTAATTGAAAACCTCAATGCCTTTAATTGGCTAAAATCTCAAATAAATATAGTTAGTCTCTTAGGTAGCTAATTTACTCACAAATTAACCTAAACAAACCATGAAAACCAGATTAAAAGTATTATCAACTTTCGCACTCTATGCCTCATCAACAACATACTTAACCCTCATCAAACAATAGAATAAATGTGAAGTATAAGCATAGTCCCTACCATATACTTTATCATTAAATTAATATAGAAAAATTTGCCTAGAATAATGCAACATTTTGCCCATTCGCAGATAATAATGCAACCTAAAGATTATACAAGAATAATGCAACATTTATACCCCATTTACTTTAAATAAGCTAAAACCGACTGCAACCTGAAAAATGGGTAAAATGGGACATGTGTCATCTAATAATTGGTTTCAATAAATAATTTTTAAAAAAATTATATCAAAAAGATAAATTAAAAAAAAAAACATAAAACCTCCCACCCCCAACCCCACCCCACCCCACCCCACCCCCACCGCACAACACACCACCCCACCCCCATCGCACAACACCCCACCCTACCCCAACCGCAAAACACCCACCCCCACCGCACAACACCCAATCCGCAACGCACGACACCCCCAAACACCCCACAACACCGTCATCCCCACAGAAGTCGTCTGTGCAGGGAAGGGAATTGGACCGCCGACGACAACCTGCTAATATGAAGATGAGGTTGATTGATAAAACGATGGTGGTGCTGTTCTGTGGGTTGTTCTCGCGGTTACGAGCAGAGAAACGAGAAGAGGATGAGGTTGGTTGGCTGGCTGGTTTATGTGGTGGCTGCGAGTGGTGCGGGTGGTTGCGGGTGGCTGTGAGTAGTGTGTGTGGTTGCGGTGGTGGCTGCGTGTGGTGCGGTGGGTGGTTGCGAACATAGCATTGGGTGGGATTCGTGAGATTTTTCAGTTGGGGAAGGAGAGGGAGGAGGTGGTAGTGTGTGGGTGGATGTCTTGTGGCTGGGGAAGGGGCGGGCCGGTGGGTGCGTGGCGGTTATGGGTTGAAAAGGAGGGAGGGGAGGGGGAAGGGTTAGGGTGGCAGTGGGGAGATGAGGGGGAAGGGTTAGGGTGACAGTGGGGCTGGGCCGCTGGGGGTGGGGGTGGGTCTTAGTTTTTTTTATTTTTTAAGTTTATTAAATATATTAATTATAATTAAAAGTTTTAATTAAAAAGTTACCTTTTCTTCAGGTCACCGGTAATTTATCCTATTTAAAATAAATGGGGGAAAAATTACCTAGAATAATGCAATATTTTAGCGATTTGCAAATAATAATGCAACCTTTTGATTATTCTGGAATAAAAGAAGAGGTTAAATGAGACACATGTCAATTAGTTATTGGTTATCATAAACTATTTTTAAAAAAAATAATAAAACAAAAAGTTAAAAAAAATAACAAAAATTTCCCTCCCTTTTCACTATTACTATACTGGAGCCACCCCACCCCCTTCTCCCTTCCCCCAGCCACAACACCACCCATAACAGCGCCGCCGACGAACCACCCCACCAGACGCCGCCGCCGACAACCAATGTCCCCCGCACCTCCCTCTTTCCACGCACAAAACCACCCACCCACTGCCGACGACAAACCACCCTACCCAGACGCCGCCGACGACGAGCCAAACGTGGGGGTGGGGGCTGGTAGCAGCGGTCGGCGGTGGGGTTGAAGCAGCGGGGGGGTTGACAGTAGCGGGGGTTGGGGGGTGGGGGTTGACACTTTACAGTATTGTGGGGGGGGGGGGGTTGACAATAGCGGGGGTGGGGGGGTTGATAGTAGCGTGGGGTGGGGGTGGGGGGGTGTGGGAGTTTAATATTTTTTTTAAAAGTTTATTTTAATATATTAATTAAAATTTAAAGTTTTAAATAAA
Organism: Patellifolia procumbens; assembly: GCA_947645195.1. Lineage (NCBI taxonomy): Eukaryota > Viridiplantae > Streptophyta > Magnoliopsida > Caryophyllales > Amaranthaceae > Patellifolia > Patellifolia procumbens. Next base: position 10,564,399 of record CANSGD010000193.1, read on the forward strand.
AATTACCAATTGTTCAGGTAACCGGTCATTTGTCCTATTTTAAATAAATGGGGTATAAAGGTTGCATTATTATTTGTGAATCGCCTAAAGGTTGCATTATTCTAGGCAATTTTTCCTAAATGGGGTATAAAGGTTGCATTATTATCTGCGAATGGGCAAAAGGTTGCATTATTCTAGGCAATTTTTCCATTAATGTATATAGTTGTATTTTAAGTTTGAAAAGATATCCAAAAGTAGTTGAAGTTGGAGGAAAAGAACTTGAAGGCTGAGGTGACTCACAATAATACCTTGTGTTGCATGTTCCTAGAGCATATCTTCGGAGTATGTTCTTTCGATAATCAACATTCCTAAAATTAAAGTCTGATTTTCTTATTGGTTTCTTCTTTTTGTTTAATAAAATATTTTTGTATTTAAAAATATTACCATTCTGAAAAGGTAAAAACAAACCATTTGAATTTCTAGCAACTAAATATTTTGAAACTAAACTTTCAAGCTTTCTGATATATGTTTGTGAAAATATTTATTTAAAATTTTGCTTTTTTTGGTCACTTTGAAGAATAAGAGCAAACCCATTAAAAAGGGTGAACTTGGAAATTCATTCAACCCATCCCTTTTCAATTTTTACTCAGTCTAAACCCAAAGTTCACCCATTTTAAGAAAAAGAAATAAAATTGGCAATAAATACCTAGGTTCAACCTCTTTTTAAAATTAATACCTAGGGTATTTTTTATTTTATATAAGTACCACACTTACTTCATTATTTTATGAAATCAATACCAACTAAAGGATTAGCCTTGAAACTTAATGAAAATTGACCAACTTTAACAGATAGATTTCACATATAAGTTGGAGAAATGAATGAAATTAAAGGTAATTATATATAGTTGACGTTGTGGGACCTTCTATCACATAATCTCTGTCAAAATTAGTCAAATTCCGTTAAATTTTTGGGCTAATTCGTTAGTTGGTATTGATTTCAAAAAAAATGAAGAAAGCGTGATATTTATATATAATTAAAAAAACCTAGATATTTATTTCAAAAAAGAGGTTAAACCTAGGTATTTATTGCCAATTTTTCCTTAAGAAAAAGCATACTCTAATACTTCTATGAATTACCAATTCCCCTGTTTCACTTTATGGTAGTGGTGGTTAGTTATTGACAATTTAAATGGTTGAAGTTTCGAAACTAGATGGTGGTCGTGGTGAACTTGCGAAGGTGTGGTGTGTATTGGTGGCGAAATATTAAAAGGTGGTCGTGGTCGTGGTGGTTGGTTGGTGGTGAATTTAGAAGATAGAGGTGGTGGGTGGTAATTGTTCAGTTGTGATGAAAGTTTAGAGTGAGATTGGTGGTGACAATTGGGTTGCTCGTTGTAAGGAGATGAAAGATGGTGAGTGGACCCATCAAACGGATTTCTTAACGAAAGCTGTTATAAGGTGGTGTTTGATAAAATTTAGGAAAGTTATAGTAGTTAAATTCAAAAAAAAAAAAAAGTAATTGGTGGTCATTTTCAATAAGTGTAAAGTTCATTTGGTCTTTGCTAACTTTACTCTAAGTTATAAATAATGGTCAAAGTGAGATATATAAATAATATAAATGTCAAAATATAGCAATTGTAACGAAACGACACTACAAAACTAATTGATAATCCCCAACTAGTGGTTATGTTCTAACTAGACTGCTAGAATATGTTCTTAGTAAAAGTTGTCATTTTAATTTTGTTGTGTGGTCTCATGTGAAGAGGGACGGTAATACCGTTGTCCATGCTTTAGCAAAAATAATTCTGTTTGGTGTCGAGCAAAGATGGAAAACGCATTGTCTCCCTAAAATTGTTCCCTGTGTACTTATGAACAAGGAAAAATTGACAAGAAAGGGCTAAACTATTACCCATTTACTTTTATAAGTCTCAACTATTGATTATTCTTTGTAGGACCCAACTTTACTATTTTGTGACTTGTATAGGTCCTTACACGGACATTTACTTAAATGCAAATGGTTTTCCCCTGAAAAAAGAAAAAAAATGTTCTAACTAGACGGTTTTCAAATATACAATTATTTTATACAAACGTACTGGTGCATCGTACACCCTCTCACCTTCTCTCCCCTTATTCTCACATAAAGATCACATTAGAACGAATTGGATTATCAAGGAAAAGACCATACAAGCTTGAAGCATGGTGCCTCAAGGACCTGGAAGTACAAAATATTGTCAAAGAGGAATGGGGAAAGAACTATGAAGGATCCCCCCCCCTAAAGAAATTTCAACAAAAGCTAAGTGCGATTTGCTGGGCTTTGAAAAAATGGTGCTTGGACTTTAAAGCAACGAGAGGAATATGCTGGGACTCCTTCACAGATAAGCTGAAGCAAGAACAACTTGAAATCAGCTCAACAGAGAGTGCCACCCACGAAAATCAAATTAGGTCTACTTGCATGGAAGAAATTGAGCACCAATGGTGGTACTGGAAACAAAGGGAAAAATCAAGATGGGACCTCCTGGGAGATCATTGCACAGGCTATTTCTTCAGAAGTGTCAAGACTCGGAAAGCATTGAATGAAATTCGATTCATCCAAGACGGGGAGCAGTGGATAACTGAGGGTAAGGAAATAAAATCCAAGTTTTTGGATTACTACAAAGACCTCCTAGCGGGAAGTGTGACACCTGAGCTCACAGAAGAAGATGATAACCTCTTGGATGTAATCAGCCCACTGACTGAAGCACAAATCTCCTGGTTACAGAAACCTTTTACGAATGAAGAAATTAAAAGGGCTACTTTCAAGTCAAAACCCTTAAAGTCACGAGGTCCCGATGGAATACCTCCAGGGTTCTTTCATGCCTATTGGAACTTACTAGGTGAAGATATCATCCAAGGTGTTAATTCCTTCTTCACTACAGGTAGCATGCCCCGAGCACTCAACAAAACCTTCATCACCCTGATCCCCAAAAAAGAAAGAGCTCACCAAGTTTCGGACTATCGCCCAATAAGCCTTTGTAATTCACTATACAAGGTGATTACTAAGGCCTTGGTGGAACGTCTAAAACCGATTCTGAAGGACATTGTGGGGGAATATCAAAATGCTTTCGTCCTTGGAAGAACGATGACTGACAACTGCCTTATTGCACATGAAATCCTAGCAAAAGTTAAAAAGAAGAATAAGGGAAAGAAGTTTGAAGGAATCCTCAAAGTTGACCTAAGCAAAGCATATGATAGAATAAACTGGAATTTTCTAGAGCGAGTGCTGCGGAGGTATGGTTTCCCACATATATGGATACACTGGATCATGCAGTGTGTTTCAACAGTTTCCTATGCCATTCTCATCAACGGGGAGCCCACGGATTTCTTCAACCCAAAGGCAGGCCTAAGGCAAGGGGATCCCTTATCCCCCTATCTCTTCATTCTATGCATGGAAGTCCTCTCTCGAAATATGCTGAAGAAGCAGGAAGAAGGGAAAATAAAAGGAATCAAACTCGCTAAGTCTGCCCCCTATCTCTCACCTCTTCTTTGCGGATGATGCCTTGTTTTTCTTTGAAGCCTCTCCCAAGACCTGTTGGGAGCTAAAGGAAAGCATAGCAAAGTTTTGTAAAGCTTCGGGAGAAATGATCAACTTTGATAAGTCTCATGTCATCTTCAGCCCCAACACTCCTTCCCGATTCATCAGAATCCTCAGAAAGCCCCTGGGTGTTAAAAACAGAATGCAGTTGGGATCCTACTTGGGATGCCCAATGGAAGTAGATGGAAGATCCATGGCAACTTTCAAAGAAATAGAGGATAAAGTGTTCAATAAAATACAAGCCTGGAAATACTCTATCCTCTCTCCTGCAGGAAAGCTTATCCTACTGAATGTCATTCTAGCCATGACTGCGTCACATATACTATCCATATACCTCCTACCACAGAAATCAACCAAGAGTATATCCTCCTTATTTCTAAAATTCTGGTGGGGTTCCAATTGGGAGAAGAAACCGATATACCGGAGAAAAAAGGAGGTTATAGAAGAGCACAAATACATGGGAGGTCTGGGTTTAAAGAACGTCAGGGCCCTCAATATTGCTTTTCTTGCCAAACAAGCTTGGAGACTTCATAATGCCCCAAACTCACTCGTAGCTAGACTACTGAAGGCCAAGTATCGGGAGGACCCTCTCACCAGTATCCTAAATGAAGGAAGTCAAAAACCTCCAAGAAATGCCTCATATGCCTATAAAAGCATATTTAGGGCGGCCTTAACACTGAAAGAGGGATGGAGGAAGCAGGTAGGTAGAGGGGAAAGAATAAATATATGGGACGATCTCTGGGCTGGAAATTCAAGGCTGCAGGGGAGACCACAACACAGGGAACACCTGGAGGAGAGACCGGAAAAGGTGGCAGAACTCATGACCAGGGAAGGCAGATGGGATATCTCCAAGGTTTGGAATCTTTTTCCCAGGACTGAAGCCAAAGAGATCCTCTCCATACATATCCCGGAAAAACAAGATGAAGATTTGATCTTATGGAATAACACTCTCAATGGAGTATACACGGTCAAGTCAGGCTACTGGATGGCGCTCAGAAACAAGTGCAACAAAGAGGAGGCCACCCCCTTTTGGAAAAAAACTGTGGAGATCTTCAATTCCACCAAGATGGAAGATCTTTATCTGGAAAATCATAAATAGGGCAGTCCCGACGAAGGAGAATCTAAGAAGGAGGAAAGTGGGTGAAGGAGGCCCTTGCGTTTTCTGTGGCAACCACGTAGAAGATACAAATCACCTATTTCGGGTCTGCAGCGTCACAAAGCATATCTGGAAGAGTAGTGATCTGGGAATTAGGGTAAATGATCTGGAAACCACGAAACTAGAAGAATGGGTCATAAACCTTTGGAAATATCTTGATCAGATTGATGAACAATGCATGGCGTCCTTTTCTTCTATACTATGGGCTACATGGGTTCATAGGAACGAAGTCATCTTCAGGAAAGTTACCCCGAACCCGAGGAAAATTATGGAAATTCATAAGGATTCATTCCAAAGATGGAAGAGCTCCATCACTGTCTCAAAAAGACAGCTTTCCCACAAGGGAGTGAACTCCGAAGCTCGTAGCAGAATCATCGGCTACAAATTAGGCACAGGAGACCCAACTGAGTGTCTAAAAATTCAAATAGATGGATCCTGGAAACCAGGTGGAAAGGGAAAACCTAGCAAATGGGAGGCTGCAGTAGCTTGGATCAGTGAGGACAGAGAGAGGAGATGCTGGGGAGCAGAAAGAGTCTATGCGTCAGGTCCACTCCAATCGGAAGCAAAAGCCCTTTTGCATGCTTTACGTAAAGCTACTCCCATCACACAAGAAATCCATATCATAACGGACTGCGTGACGATGGTTAACGCCTTGTTAGATCCGTTAAACACTCCGAGAGAAATTCTCACAATTCTAGAGGACTGCAAACTAGAGATAGCAAAATGTAATTTATTCATATGCTCTAAAGTCCCTAGGATGAATGTGTCTATGGCACACGACCTGGCTACCAAAGCCAGGAAGGGTCTTCTCTTGTAATATATTTGCCTTTCACAGCTGCCAAAAAAATAATAAAAAAATGCTCTCTTTCAAATATGAATAGTAAACTAGCAGTAGAAAGAAAACAACCGTCTTTCAAAAGTCTCCAACTTGTCAAATCCTACTCAAAGTTTCTCCTTTCACCCCTTAAGCTAGTGGTACTAGGCTACTAGGGCGTCCTTTATATCCATTATTGAAGTATATCTACTCTACCATTTTACATAACAGAAAAACATGGTGGTTTCGAAAAGAGGAAAAGAGATAATGATGGAAAGAGGCGAAGCTAGCAATAATCTCACTAGTAGTAGCACGTCTTTAACAGAAATAGCAGCTAAAGAGCATATTGAAGAAATCAGAACTAAAAAATTCTCCATTGGAGCTAAACACCTAAATCCTCTTACATTCGATCTTCACAGAGCTGTTACCAGACTTTCTGCTGAGCTTTACACCAAAGATGTCCACTTCCTTATGGAGCTCATTCAGGTAACATATAAAATTGTATATTATGGTTGATTTTGATTAACTCTGTTGTTACACTGCTACATTTCATTTTCACTGATGATTTGGAAAGATTTATGCTTTCTTTAAGATGCATGCATTCAACATCGGCTTAGGGACAGAGGAAGTAGGATTTCATGCATGCATGAGGCTGCATGGCAGCTATGACTTATGAGTGTTTTGGTACACCGAATACTGATATACTTCCTGTGTTGTTAAAATCCTCTCAGTTTATATTTTAAAGAAATCAAATTTTTATATTTTTGACTTGTAGATAATTCAAGATATAAACAATTGAAATTATGCATTTACAAGCTAAAAGTCAAACTGTATCACTCACAAACAAAACGGAGAAAGTATTTTTGAATCTACTGGTTTTGGTTTTTTGTTCATTTCTCTGTTTTCTGGGATTTTGTGCCAGAATGCAGAGGACAATGAATATGGAAACGAGGTGGAGCCAACCCTGGAATTTGTGCTCACAAGAAGGGACATCACCGGATCCGGAGCTCCGGCTACACTTGTGGTGTTTAATAATGAAGTCGGGTTTTCGAAGGAGAATATGGTATCTCTTTGTAGTGTGGGTCGCTCCACCAAGAAAGGCAAAAGAGATCAAGGTTTCATTGGAGAGAAAGGTATACATTAGTTACATTATCATTATTCATTAATGTGTGTCATTTGGCCATTTTAATTTGTTCATTATGATATCATTCACGGCCTTCATTGAAGCAAATGCTATTGCTGTCTACCTATCTGTGATGTTTGTGTTTTATATGATGCTTCATCTAAGACAAAAGTGTGCCAAAAGTTACCTTTTCTATGATCATTTTTGTGGGTTACTATTTCTTTTTCTTTTCTTCTTCGCAATAGCTGTTTTTTCATTACCTCTATATGCTTTGAACTGTATAAAAAGATGTTAATAACTAAAAAAAACGGCTAGGACTTAGGACGGCAGCCAGAAGGACAGGCCTTTGAACAAAACTGTAACTAAAGATGTATATTTCTTAGTAGAATTTGAAGAGTCGTAACACACTAGTGACAAAGTTGATTATCATAAAGGTAGTTGGCTTTTGATTCTGACCAAAATAAAAAAAATTCCCAATAATTTTTAAATATTTGGCAGCTACTTCCCTATTTTACTTTCAAGGATAGGAGGGGGGAGGGGAGATGGAGATTCAGCAAGAATAGTTGTTTTACTTGTTTATAAGTTGTATACTAGGAGGTGCCCCCTCAAAAGAAAAAGTTGTGTACTAGGAAGTGGAGAATTCGTTCATGTTTGATCCATAGTGATCGTATTTTCTTGTTGTGATCAAGAGGTCATTTTTTTAGTACGAATTGTTCAAACGTGTCCAGTCTGAGGGGGAATGTTGGAGTATAGATACTAGGTTTTAGTGGTTTCCTTAATTCAAGGATTAGTTTGTTACTAATGTAATTGGCTTTAGTAGTATAAAATAGATTGTACTTGTAATTCCTCATTTTCACCATACGAAATAATAAGGATGTAGTTCTTTTCTCTCTCTCCCTCTTTCTCATGACGTTCTTCAATGGAGTTATCTCTCCAAATCCATGAATTCTAACATGGTATCACCGTACCATATTGACTAGCCACAAGATAAATGGGGTTCACACTTAAACAATTTGGTATTGAGTGGAGTTACCCATTTACTTGTAAACTAGTCACCACCTCCACATTCTTTTAATGTGCTACCGAGCTCCACCAACTCTACATCCGCATGTCAGGACATCAGCCATCCAGGGGTCCATGCTATGTTTGCGTTTGCCCAGCCAAATCGACGGCTCCAATACCAATTGTTCGGGCTCGAAGGACACCTCCCATCCCACATGAGCAAAGCGACTAGCCAGTAGCCACAAGACAGATGGGGCTCACACTTGAAACCATATGGTTATAAGTCGAGTTACCCATTTACTTATAAACTAGTCACCACCTCCACATTCTTCTGATGTGGGGCACTTTTCACAACAAACACATGGGAATAATACTCAATATATATATTTGTACATATACCCAACGCGGTCCTAATTTCAATGTACTGCTCCTGAAGTAAGAGGTGTGCAAGATACTGGAAAAGAAGATTGAGAGAAATCTCATACTTGTTAGTGACACTAACCAAATTATGCATTGAAGTTCTTGTTCTCCTGCAATCCTTGGGTAGTGTGTGGTTTCTTTTCTAAGGAAACACAATAGATTCATATGATGTGGGTTGGATCGAGCTGCTGATGTCGCAGTTGTCTTTTCGACTCGAGCTGAGTCAGTCTGGCAAAACAAGGAAAAATGGCCCAAAGGTTGTACTCGGGAATGGCCCTCCGATGCTTAAGTCAGAAGGGAGCTGGTTCAATTGTACTTGATTGTACTAAATGCATTTCACTGCAGTTGAATGGAAGGTAGTTTCTATTTATATGTATTGTGCATGATAACCTTACCCTGGTACTTTTAAGCGCATAGGACGTGTTCATGGCTTGGCTCAGATTCAAGGCCTAGTCATGAGAATAAAAAGGGGTATTTTGGTCCCCAACAGTTGTGAGTGTTAAAAAACTTTTCGATTTATTTGAATATTTACTTATCACATATTGTTTCCATCAATATAGGCTTTTAGACTCATTTCACGCGTAGGAAACATCGGCAAAATCAACATTATTACTTCCATGCACCGTTCTCTTCAACCAAAACTGGAAGAGGGAAATTACCCCCTGCTGAAGCACTCTATATCTTTTCGTGCAAACTCGGAAATGCTGCTGAGTGTATTTTCTCTGCTTTTCTTGAGCCCCTACATTCCAGCAATTATCAATGGATGTAACAAATTATCGCGGCTTCTTTCTTTCACTAATTAAGATAAGTTGCTATTAAGGATATGTTTTTGATATAAAGAAGATATTAGTACTACAATTAATGTGTGAGCTACTTCATTATCCAACTTGTCCAAGCCCCAGCAGGCGGCTCACCAATATGGAACACATAATATTTCTTCATACCCACTATCTTCTTGCTACTACTACTTGACCTTATAGGCTCATCCATTCCCATGGCCTTCCAATATCTACTTTCTGTCATTCGATTTTGAATCTTTCAAGTATAATAATACCATTTGTTTCCTTCAGAAAACGCTTTTCCTGCTCGGCTCAAAATGAAAACAAAATGACATTAATTTTATTCATTTATTTAAACTATGGTTTAATTCAATGAACAAACAAATGAAGTTTAAGATGCATGCATGGAAGACGAAGTAATATATGATCTAAAAAGTTTTTTAGTTACATAAGCGACGCTTATAGTGTTGATGATATTATGAGGTGTCAATACATGTTTGATGTCGATATAGCCAAGTAAATTACAGCTTGAGAGTGAGAGCGACGGTGAGCCTTATGTTTTCTATAGGGATTTAAAATGAAAAGGAAGGTCTTTCATCACTTCAGCTGATATGAAGAATATTTGTGAGGAGTCTTTTAAAATGGTGGAGATCTTGTCATTCACCTGGAGTCGTTCAGTTTTATTCATTTAGTAATTTCTCTTTCTACCTCTTGCTTGTTTGAACTACTAATTTAAGCAAATGAGAAACTGAAAATTTTGAAGTCCACTGCAGGGATTGGTTTCAAGAGTGTTTTCCTTGTGAGCAAGGAACCTCATCTCATTAGTAACGGATATAAGGTCAAATTCAGTGAAGACCCAGACAGAAGTTGTGGCATTGGTTACATAGTTCCTGAATGGGTTGGAGAAAAGACGTTTATGTCTAATTTACAGAGTGTATATGGACCAGATAGAGTCATCCCTACTACTACGATTGTTCTTCCTTTAAAGCCTGGAAAGGTTGAGTCTGTGAAAGAGCAGCTTTCTGAGCTGCATCCTGAGCTTCTTCTCTTCTTATGTAAAATAAAGAGGCTGTACGTTCGTAGTAGCAACAGCTATTATAAAGATGCCAGTGATATTTGTGCAATTTCAATATCTCATGAAACTCAACACATGGTTATAAGGTCCAAAAAAGCTGATTCCCGTGTGGTTCATTTAGCTGTTAGTAGCTCACAATGCTCAGAAGAGACATGCCCATATTACATTTGGAGGCAGTCCTTTCCAGTAAAGGCTGAAAACAAGGTTCATGGCAGAGAGGATGTGAAAGAATTGACCATCTCATTGGCGTTCCCGGTTGGAGATAGGCTAACGAGGGAAACATCATCTTCTGTTGGCATCTTTGCCTTTCTCCCAACTATGATGGTTACAAATTTCCCTTTCATTATTCAAGCAGATTTCTTGCTTGCTTCTTCACGGGAAAGCATACTTTTAGACAACAAATGGAATCTAGGGATCCTTAAATGTGTGCCTTCGGCTTTTGTCAATGCTTTTACTTTTTGCGTGAAAGAGGGCTCCACACTCTTCACTTTTGCTAAGGCCTTCAGCTTTGTGCCTGCATTAGAATCCACTTTTGTGGAGCTTGATGAAGTAAGAGAAAATATTAGGTTGATGTTGTGCGATTCTAAAATCATGCCGTGTGAAACTTTTGAGAATGGCCTAAAGTTTTGTAAGCCGCTCTCAGCTCAGAGAATTCTGCACGACTTTAGACAGTTGCTAAACAGCATGCAGCAAAATGGTCTTTCTCTCGAGGGGCTTTCTTCGTTAAGAAGTCATGCAGTAGAATCTTCCCTTGATGTGGAAGAATTTGATAAGATTCTTGACTTTCTGTGTGTTCTGTCTGCGTCAGAGAGCTACAGTTGGTACGAGAAGTGTATCAGCGCTTGCAAACTGCTCCACCAGGCATCTGAGACTGATTACATTGAGATGTTATGGATTTTTGCTAACAGTGAGGAAGTATTTTCTAAGTCTTTCTTTATGAAAAATAATGTTTTCAAGTATGTTGATCAGACAGGAGTAGTTGAGCTATGTAATGCTTGTAAAACCAAGATAGACGGCCACAGGATCTGGTTTGCAATGAAACCTGAGACTCATGCTTGGCTTAGTACTTGTAACTCAGAATTCAACTGCCCAGGCAATGTGTTTTTCCTTCCAAACTCGACCCTGGCTGCTCTTGTTGCTCATGAGCGAAGTTCTATTTTGATTGGCTGGCTGTCATCTCATGCTAACATTGAGTGTTGTACCGCCTATAGTTTTTCATCATCACTTTGTGATTATATGTTGAAAAATATTGAACAGAATCTTGTGCTCAGATTGGCTCATTTTCTTTACCATTCTCACATGAAAGGATTCCTATCTGAGACCGACTTGTCATGCCTGATTTTGTCTATGCCAATAATCGATGGGTCCAATACTATTCGCCCAGGGAAGTCTGCAACTCTTGTTTGCATGGGCAGAAGCAAATGGACAATATTATTTGGAGAGAAAAATTTATTTTCTGAACACGGATATCATGATTTGGGGGCTGTCTACTCTGCCAGTGGTAACTTGGCTGGAGAATATACTCATGAGAATTCACTTCTCAGCTTCATGGAAAAGCATACTGGAGCCCTGGATTTACCCGAGTTCTTTCCTCCAAATATTGCTTTGTCCATTGCATCTTCTAAATTGACAAGCGAACAAGCATTATTGCTGCTTGATTGGGTTAAGTTTATCCGAACTCAAAAAGCTCCTCTGCCTACAAAATTCATTGCCAGTGTTCGGACTGGGAAATGGATGAAGACTTATTCTGGGTTTAACTCTCCATCAAAGTCTGTTCTTCCCAATGAAATAGGGAAGAGAATATTTGAGATGACATCTTGTGTTCTCCAGGATCTTTCTATTCTGGATGAGGCGTTTTATGAGAATCGCATCCACCTTTATTTAGATGAGCTGAGTTATCTGGGAGTTACATTGGGAATGGATGATGTGCAGAAGGTGGCTATGAGACAGTTTAAGGCGGTTGCTTCATCAGAAATGAGCAAAAATAGTGTTATTTCTCTGTTGACATTCATTGGTCTCCTGAAAGAAAGGAATATGCTAGAAAGTGGATGGTTGGCAGCAATGCAGAAGGGTAGGTGGCTCAAGACCTCACAGGGAAGCTCCTCACCGAGTAAATCAGTTTTAATACACTCTGAATCGGAATCAGAAGCTGTTCTTCGTGTTACTAGCTTACCTCTGATTGATAGGTTATTCTATGGGAGCAAACTAGATTCCTTCTTAAGCGAGCTGGCACTACTTGGCGTTACATTTGATCAAGAGGTCTATAAATTAGTCGCTGAAAAAATCGTGTTTCCTGCTGAGCCTGCTTCCATGACTAGTAGCTGTGGCTTCTTTCTACTTAAGTGCATAAGACACTTACACCCGGATAATAACTTCCTGATTGAGAAACTTAAAATTCAACCTTGGCTGAAAACTAACATCGGGTTTAAGTGCCCTGCCTCAACTATCCTTCCAAGCCCCAACTTGGCTTATCTACTAAGTATTGTCGAGGTGCCTACTATTGATGAAGTGTATTATGGAAGATCGATAAGATCCTATAGCACTGAGCTAAAAGCATTAGGTGTGCGATTAGATTTTAATGGTACGTTAAAAGTAGTAGCTGATCAGATACACGAGCTTTCATCATCCAGTAAGATGTCACCCTCAAATGTGATATCATTGTTACAAGGCATCAGGGACATGTTGAACAGCATGCCTTCACATTTAAATCAGATTCGCGAGGCTTTGACTGGAGAAACACTTTCGAAAACCAGCTGGGGTTACCGGAGGCCTAGTGAATGCATCCTTTCTAGTCAATCTTGGGCATCTATCTCACTATTCATAGATCTTCCAACAATTGATGATTCCTACCATGGTATGGACATATATGAATACCAAGATGAGCTGGAAGTTCTGGGAGTTATGATTGGCTTAGAAGAAGGAGCTCATTTTGTTGCTATGGGTTTAACAAAGCCAATACAAGCAAGCCAAATTACGGCTGAAGGTGCTTTGACATTGCTAAAAAGTATCAGAATTCTCTTGTCTCAAACTTGCGAAGAGAAGTTTCCTCTGGCCCCTTTTCTCGAAAACGTCATGGACAGCGAGTTTTTGAAAACCTCTAGAGGCAACAGACCTCCTAAGCAATGTGTATTACTCCAACCTCGATGGAGAGATATCCTTCAGTTTACAGATTTGCCATTTCTTGATGAACTTTACTATAAAAAGCGCATTTCTGAATTCCAAGATGAGCTGAAAAGTATTGGAGTAAAAGTTGATGCAAACGAGGTTTGTCCTCTGCTGTTTGAATCCCTATATTCTCTCATGGAGTCATCTTCTATAAAACGGTATTACCGATTTTTGTGCAAGTATTCCCGGGAGCTAGAGTTTCCTTATAAAACAGATGACACCTGTAAAGTGTGGATACCTGACCAAAACGGCAACTCTGAAGAGGGCCAATGGGTTAGTTCCAATGTCTGCGTAGTTCATGACAAGAATAAGCTTTTTCACACACTCTTTCATTGCCTGGAAATCCATTATGAGAGCGAAATACTCCCGTTATTTCCACAAGAATTTGGAGTAGCAGAAGTTCCCAGATTAAGTCATTACATTCAACTATGGCATACGTGGTTGAAGAGAGAGAATCACGAACTGACTTCCACAGAATGCCACTCTTTCTGGAGTTATATACTTGACAATTGGAACTCAGAAACCGAGGAGAGTTTAAAGCAAACTCTGACTGAATTGCCTGCTGTTTCTTCAGATTTTACAGGAATTCGCCTCCTGATGAAAGAAAAGTTACTTTTTCCTAATGATTTACTGCTTAAAAAGCTGTTCATGGATATTGACGATTGTCCCCCATTTGTTTGGCTTCCAAGAGACGGCATCTCTTCTTCAATAACTCCTGCAAAACTTTATCTTGTGTACAATTCACTGGGAGTGAGAAACTTGTCAGATTCTGTTGAGTTTCATGTCAGAACTTGCTCTGTGTTAAATGAAGGAAGCTGCAATTACTTGAAAAAGAAACTCATTCCAAGGGGTCTTATAATGATAATACTTGGTTATCTTTCTGGTCCGAAGGTGAATCTAGGTGTGAAATTGAGACATGAAGTAGCTACGTCAGTACTGAACTTGTCAGTGCAAGAGAGTAACGGACCGATCCTAGTCAAATATATGTTGCATCTACCTCATTGTAAATCACTAGAAGTGGAATCTTGTAAAGGGGTTCATTGGGATAAAGAGTCGTGCATGTTGCTCATCGACAAGTCCTCGTATGAAAGTCGGAAGTTCAGTATGGAATTCGGAAGTTGTTTTTCGCAAGAACTTGCTGAAGGCCTTCTTGCTCGAGAAAGATCCATGACAGTGAATGATTTATGGATGATAATACAGTTGGGTTTTGATTATGAGTTTGAGCAACATTCAGTTGAATATCTTCTTACAAGAGAGAACTTGGAGCTCTTCATAGAAGATGAGAAGTTCCTTGATGGTGCATTTCCTTCTGATCATCTTCCAGTGGAACCTTCCTGCAAACGTATCTCACCATCTACTCCTGTACCTTCCTCAAAGAAACAAAGACACTTCATTTGAGGTGCGTTTATTCAGTGAATTTGATATGATATTAAACATTACATGCATTTATCTAAGATATATGCGATGTGCCAAGTTTTTAAAAACTAAACCAGTCATAGATTTCAATGTAAAGATGTGAGTTCTTTTCAAATATTAACTTCTGTTCAAATTTTCTTATGCAGTTGATGGTACTTTTGGTTTATCTTGGGCATAGCTTGTCTCAGTGGATGATATTCGCCTCTCATGGGATCTGAAATTGATGGCTTGTGACATATAATGATGTATGTATGTATGGATAGGCCTAATTTTGCATCTTATCAGATTGGTTGGAGCTTCCATATCAGGTGGTGCTATTTTGTAAAACCTTTATGGATAGCCAATAGCCTGATACTTGCTGAAAATAGTTTTAAGAGAACACAAGTGAAAGACCTTACTGATGTAGTGATGTTTCTTGCTTGTAGCTTGTTGCACAGATAGATGTTCGAGTTATATCATGTCAGCATAAGATAAATGATATCTTGTTAATTGCTCTGCGAGTATCCACTTTAAACACTGCTACTACTGAACTTGAACAGCCATATATGAATAGCTGTTAGAGTCTTAGAGATAATAGGGCCTGTTTCATTCGGCATAAAACTGTTGAACTGAACTAAAATGAATTCTGATATATAAGAGTAAAAGTATTGTCATAATTGAACTGAAAATAAGATGGGGAGAACAGGATCATAGTAGATACTAAAGTTATAAATATCTTCAACACATATTAGTAGTTAGCATATAATATTATTCTTAAGGAAATATTATCTTATGATTTATTTTCAATAAGTGTTAGATAATATAGGAATAATATATCTTCTAGAGATTGTTTCTAAGTAGGAGTTACTACGTACTCCTATATAAGTATATTGTAGTTATGGTTCATTTTTTTTTTTTTGCTAGATAAGAAAAGATAGATTCACACCAAAGAGACAATTACAACCTATAAGTCAAAAGCTATAGAGAAAGAAACCAACTAGGTTGGACCCTTAACTCACAGGCTACACTGAAAAAACATAGCTATACAAGCTCATCATTAAGAAACAAGATACTACTCAATACTATTAAGCCAATCCTTATCAGCTTCACAAAACCTCCTTGGAAGACATTGGAGAATTCTAACTTTCACCATCATTTTAATCTTCTTAACAATAATAGCAGGCTGCCAAACCATCCCATTCCAGCAGGCTTTATTTCTTGCCCACCACACAAAATAAAACAAACCTGTGATAACAGCAACAATCACACCCCTTTGGAATTTTTTCCTTTTGCTTCTTCTGAGAAATAAAGAAAATCTGCCAAACAAAACTTGACTAGAATTGTAGCCCAGCCATTCCAGAATAAGAGCTCAACAAGATTGGCATATTTACAATGGAAAAACAAATGATCATGAGATTCTTGCCCATTTACACACAACTGATAAGCTATATCCTGAACCACACCAAACAGATGCAGCCTATCTTTTGTCCACAGTCTACCATTCATCACCAACCAAGCAATCATGCAATGTTTAAGAATACTTAATCTATTTCATATAAATTTGTCCCAAAAGACCCTTTCCTGCTCCCCTCTCATTTTGGTATACAATTTCTTTATGGAAAAAGAACTCATAGCACTCAATTCAGCCTGAGAAAAGAAGGCCTTACTATCGTCTTTGGCTTTACACACTTGCTTCCAATACCAACAGCTGGTACTATGTTGAGTATAATTCCATCAATCTGCATCCTTAATGTAGACTCCACTAACCCATTTGATCCAAAGAGAATCCTGTTTGCTACTAATAGCCCATATTTGGCCATAGCTGCTCTATTCCAATCAACAACATGTCTGATGCCTGATGCCTAAACTACCAGCACATTTAGGCTTACACACATACTCCCAAGCAACATTTCCAGCTCTGGAAGAAAAATATTATCCGCAAAAAATCTCTGCACACTTTCTCTATTTCATGAAGAATAGATCTAGGAATAATAAACACTTGTGCCCAATATACATGAATACTCATCAAAACAGATTTAATAAGCTGCAATCTACCAGCATAAGACAAGTGTCTGCTACTCCAAATCTTCACCCTTGCATACATTTTCTCAACTAAAACACCACAATCAGCAGATGAAATCCTTTTAGCACATATAGGAACTCCTAAATACTTGAAAGGAAGATTACTATGTCTAAAGCCAGAAACATCTTTAATCCTTGTAAGAATCTCCTCACTCACACTAGCAGTGTAGAATTCAGATTTTTTTACTATTAATATTCAATCCAGAGGAGGCAGAGAAAAGGTTAAAAGCTTGTAACATCAGATAAACACAAGGAAACTCTCCACAACAACAAAGAATAACTTCATCAGCAAAGACCAAACGAGATAACGTGATAGATCTACATCTGGGATGGAATTTGAAATTTGGTCTATCATTCAAATTTCTCATAATTTGGGACATATACTCCATGCAAATAACAAATAGAAGAGGAGAGAGAGGGTCAACTTGGCTCAATCCTCTTCTTGATTCAAAAAATCCTTGGAAAGACCCATTAATCCTCAAAGATAGACAAGGAGTCTTAACACATATCATAATCAATGATTTGAAATGATTGGGAAATCAAAGGGCAGTCAACTTCTTAGACAAAAACTCCCAGTCAATAGTATTACAGACCTTCTACATATCTAACTTAAGAATACAGCTGGCACCCACAACTTTCCTCCCATAGTGTTTTACCAAGTCTTGGCAAACCATAATGTTGTGCACAATGTACCTCTCTTTCACAAAAGCTCCCTGATTCTCAGCCACGATGCCAGGCAAAACTATTGTTAATCTATTACAAAGGACTTTTGTGATACATTTATATAACACAATACAACATGCTATAGGTCTAAATTCCTTTACACTACTAGGACAAGAAATTTTAGGAATAAGAGTTAAAATAGTTGCATTTACCTCTCTAAGTAACTGGCCAGAAGAAACAAAATCAAGCACAACTACTGTAATATCATCTCCAATGATTCCCCAAGTATCTTTGTAGAAATGCCCACTAAAACCATCAGGTCCAGGCGCTTTATCACCAGGAATAGAAAACATAGCTTGCTTAACCTCCTCTGCAGTATAAGGCCTATTAAGCAAGCTAAGAGCATTTGCATCAAACACAAGCCCTCTCTCAATCACACTAGTTAATACAGGGCATCTATTCTCCAAAATTGAGCCAAGGAAACTTTATAATAAGCTAGAAAAACCTTATTAACCCCATCAAGATTATCCTGCCAATTCCCAAACTCATCATGTAAAGGATAAATGGTGTTCAGGATTCTTATTTTCTGAATTGAATGATGAAAATACCTAGTATTATCATCTCCCTCCTTGCACCATCTCAACTTTGCCTTCTGAGCAAGAAAAGAAACATACAGAATATGCACCTATCTATATTTCTCAGCAGCTTCTAATTCCAACTTTCTATAATTAATATTACCAGGATGATTTTGTGACTCTGTCTGAGCTTTCAACAACTCCTGATAAGCTTTAGTGTCAGCAGCCTGAATCTCATTAAAACCCTCAGCATTAAGACACTTGAGAGCTTTCTTAATCTTCTTCAACCTCTGAACAACCTTAAACATTATTGGCCCTTGCATAGGAACTCTCCAACATTCTTCAATGACACTAGAGAAAGTAGGAGCCTTACTCCACATAGTGAAATATTTAAAAGGTTGTTTGCCAAGTTCAATCCTAGGATAAACATTGATAACCATGGGTGTATGATAAAAGTTATGAACCATAACACTAGGATACTTCTCAAGCCAATGATTATTCACCATAGCCGTATCTAGCTTGCAAAAAACCTTATGCTCCCCTTCCTGCTAATTATTCCAAGTGAACAGTCTACCAGTATTTTGCAGATCAGTCAAGCCACAAATATTCACGCATCTCTGAAGATCAGCACTCCTCACAGTAGAACCAATTCTCTCATCAGGGGCAAGCACACAATTAAAATCACCTACAATCATTCAAGGTTCCCTAATCCCTGCATTCCGACTTTCAAAATCCCTCCAAGCTTTCAATCTCCCAGAAGCTTCATTAAATGCATAAATGAAACTGCAGTAGAAAGAAACACCACCTCTTGAAGGAATAATATAAATGAATCACCTAGCTACACATAGAAATGATAGTAACCTGGAAATTATGAGGGTTCCAGGCCACTACAACCCTTCCACCTTTATATTCAACTGAATTAGCTACAAAACACCACCCATTAATCAGTTTTTGGTAAAGAGCTCCCATATTGGCATCCTTTACCTTTATTTCAAGGAGACAAACAATACCAACAACCCTCATGCTAATGAATTTCTTCACATCAAGCTGTTTTTGCTGACTATTTATCCCCCTGACATTCCACTCAATTATCCTATCCATTGCCTTGTAGAGGTTGTCCACCTCCACTACTACTCTCACGTACTTCATTGACAGTAAGAGCTAAGATCTTATTATCATCTCCACTCTGCAACTGCTCAGTAAAAACCTCCCCCTCCATTCCTACTTTCATCATTTCTTGATCTGAAGTCAACGCTACAAATCCATTTTGAACTTCATAAGAAGCTGGACTCACTAACCTTCTCTTAACAGGCTCCTTAACTGGTTCAGAAGATGCTTTTTTAACCTGCCAAACTTGTTGTTTTTGGCCAAACTTCTTTCTATAACTCATTCCAGATTGACGAATTCCCTTACAAACTGAGCAAGAGATTGGTATCCATTCATACATAATAAGAACCTGGATCTCCATATTACATTCATTAATAAAAGAGATGGTGCTAGGAAAACTCTGATCAATCTTTACTTCAATCATCAAATGAGCAAATCTCAATTTCTCCCTCTTGATTGTAGCCTGATATAGCTTAATTGGATCCCCAACTTGTCCTGCTATTTTGAACAGACACTGCTCACCCTAGTATTTAAAGTTCAGTTGCATCTGAACCCAAGTAGGTATAGTTCTAATTTAATCCTTAGAGAAATACACAGATGCACTCTAAGGTTTCATAATGAAAGGTTTATTATCAAAGAAGACATTTGTGTTTAACACTTGATCTCTACTCTCCATAGTTGTGAATCTTACAACAAATACCCCTTGTTCACCATAGTCACTTTATCCACCCCTTTATCCTTCCAAACTCTATGTATGAATCCCTCCATCACAAGAGCCGATAGATTTGCACCAAAAACATAACAATATAAAGCGGAATTCTAGAAATCAATCTCTGATTGCACATCAACCAAATCAATCTTAACAGGAGATTTGCATATATCCCTACAATTCTCATCAACACTATCAGGTGAAAACATAATATGAACAGGGTTGAGATTGATACCTTCATTAAGAGTTCTACCCAACTGCTCCATTTTCTTCCTTCCACCCTAACTTGTACCTACTGCTTCAAATCATTGATTGATGCCCGAGGTGATAAATCTCCTCTTAGATTGTTGGAATCCCATCGATGTCAAGCAACGAGATACCCATAACCTCATCTACTGTTTTTGTTTGTTTTGCCTGAGAATCAGAAGGATGAGCCAGATTCTTCCCATTATTCTGATTAGATTGCAATGATTTTCCCTTTGATTTCCATGCCATAGCCGTCAACCGTGAGTACGATGAAGGTCACCTCAAGAAAATCGTAGCTTTCTCATCCTCGCCGTTGTTCCGGTGCTTTTAACTTTGTTGCAAAGAGTCAAGTTTTGAACACACCTTAATCAAATCATATTGTTTTCTTTCCTCTCAAACTTTTCAGTAGCAAATCAAGAGAATAGAGAGAGTAGTTTATTGCCCAAAAAAACATTATCTATAGTCAACCCTTATCGTTCCTCTTACTCTCATGTCCCTGTCCCGCTTATCTAGGTCGTGTGGATCCATGTGAGGTTTCAGTCCGGTGGGGAAAATTTTTCTTACCTACCAAAAAAACAGAAGTATTGACTAACTATACAAGGAAAATCTATAGTCAACATAATATAGCTAATTATTATCTTTTTTGCCAAAAAAAAATTATCTTTATCATAACTGTTATTATGACAAATTCTAAATGACTGTGCTAGCTACATCCACCAGACTATAGAGAATAGTTTTATTATGGTAGAGAACTGCATACATAGTGCAGATGTTAGGCAACACTGAGATGAATAATAAATACAACTTAAGGTTTATATAAGTATGTTTAGTAGTTAACCTAAATAGAATGGTGATAAGAGGTTAATAGTGCGTGGTTAAGGCACCAAAACTACTTTTCAAACCATGTTTATAATCCTTGACAAGCAACTACTAAGGGCGTAGTAAAGGCAAGTCAAGGGTCAATCTACAAGGAATTTGGGATTAATTAAAGTCTAACAAGCCTAAATCACCTAATTGAATGATTGTTGGGGGTTCAAAGGAATTAACTTGTTACCACAAATAACTAACTAAGAAATAGAATTAGCAAATGAATACGAGATACAAATGTCAATAGTAGGGATGGCAACGGGTGGGATTTGGGTCGGGTGATCCATCACCCGGTTGGACCAACTCTCATCCATCCATCCATCCATCACCTAGTTAGACTATCACCTATATTCCATCCATCCACCACCCTTGGGTGAACCGGGTGGACCGGATGATCATCCATTTTAAGATAATTAAACGAGAAAAGTTAAATCAAACTCGTAGAATGACAATTCATACATTAACTCCATGTCAAATTAAGATAAGTTAAGTTCATGGAAACATTTTGATAATAATCAAAAGGGAAAAAAACTTATACTAATGTAAATAAAATGAAATACATTTAAGAAAATGTAAGAAATGGGTGATGGAGCAGGTGATAAATGGGTGATGGGTTGGGTGATGGATGAAATTTCTCACCCTAATTAAACTCGGTTTTTCACCCTTTTATATTTTTCGGGTGGAGCGGGTGATTGATCATCCATTGGATATTGCCATCTCTAATCAATAGGGAGAATACCAGAGTTCAGGCTATGAATTACGGCGAAACTACGATCATTAATGCAATAGAGATTTAAAGGCGACGATTATACAAGGTTTAGGTTTCCACAAAAATACTTGAGCCCTCTCTCGCATGGTCCTTAATTAAGAGTAATCACTTAATCAATTAACTAAATCCTCTCTTGAATGGTGGTGTTTAGTCAATTGATTAAGTGATTCAATAAGTACAAAAACCCCCCTAATATAAGGATATCCTTAATTTCCACCTAATATCTTGAACTAGTTATTAATTTGATTCATGGGGATGATAAAAGGGTTCAAAAAATCGATTAAGAATCAACGAAATCAAAATACCAAAGCATAAATATGATCAATATCTATCTTAAGGTCTCAAACACCAAGATCATTCCATAATCATCATCAAAGCAACACAATTTTATTAACAATCTAAATAACCCTAATTCATACTTTCAGTCAAACCCTAGATAAGAAACTACTCACTAGTCCTGGATTCTAAGCAACAATCATTAATCAAAGTAAAGATGGCTGACAGAAATAAGAGTAGTTAGAGAGAAAAGAAATTAATACTTGAATTAACGAAAGTTCAATCTTCAATAACAATAGTGTAAAATTAGTACTTGAATTAACGAAGGCTCAATCTTCAATAACAATAGAGAAATAAACTAGAGAGAATTAGACTAAGTGTTTGTAACTTTTCATAATAAAAACTTTAAACTATATATAATAGGTCTACACACTCGTTGTATAAATGTACATGGTCGTGTAGATCTGACTCTCTAGAATCAGTAAGTATTCAATCAACAGTATGGTTTAGCTCCAGGAGGTGTACACGGTCGTGTAGAACTTCACACGACCATGTAGACCTGATTCTTTCGAATCAGTCTTTAAACGCCACATTATGCCAGACTTTTGCTCCCACTCCAGCAGGTTTACACGGTCGCGTAGAATTTCAAATGACTGTGTAAACCCGATTCTTTGGAATCAGTCTTTAGATGCGACATCCTGCCACTATTCCAAAAAGGGTACACGATCGTGTAGCATGTCACTTGACCGTGTAGACCTGATTGCCAACAACTCTTCAAGTCCTTAAGCCCAAAGTACACGTCCAAGATCATCAGATCCTAATATTAACATAAATAGCCCAATATCTTGAAATTCATCAAAAACAATCAAACAACCCGTGAAACATCATTGAAACACACATATTTTTAAAAAAAAATATAATCTCATTTATAAGTATGAGATTATATTACGGTAAGAATAATAATCCTCTGGGTTGCCCTCGCACAGGGCCCCTACCTAAAGGCCCAGTACAATCCATAACCCCCAACTCCCCTCCCCCCCCCCCCCACAAAATCCCAAGCAAATGCTTGGGGTAAGAAATGATCAGTAGACCAAGTTAGAGAAGATGGGAAGGCTCACCACTTGACCCAACCGCAATCCTTATTGAAACGCATATATAGGAAAAACCATGCAATCCTAACTCTAAATGTTGTAAAACTATATGAAATAAGACTTAAAAGTCCATACAAATATGTACAAATAATGACTTATCAAACTTTCCCCAGCTAGACAATTGCTTGTTTTTAAGCAATGAAAATCAAAGCACAAGGGAAGAGTTTACTACTCAGGAAAACACACATGCCAATTTTCGAAAACCAATTAAAAACCTTTCAAACATGCACTTCATAAATGCAAAACACTATCAAATCTCAAAGTTTTTAGCACAAGGAAAGAAACCAAGCTTACCACAAGTTCTACCCCAAGCTTGACTCAGTCATATAATGGAAACTCTCACTTTAGTCGTGCACAAAACCTCTCGTGTGTTTTTAAAAGGTTTAAATGGTCACTTAAAGCTCAATTCTGTTAACTACATCCTACCATAGCCATGCATATCTTCTCACTCTCCATCGCGGGTAGACTTTAATTCACATTAAGAATCATGATGACTTAATAAGAGTGTGGATACTTTTGGGAACGTGGTGCTAAAGAGGGGAAATTTAAACTTTCTAACTCAGCACCATCAAAACGAATACAATCCCAAAACCCTTTGTACTTTGTTTTCAATTCATGATAGCCAACTACACATAGTCCTCCAAAAAACATCTCCTAATCTCCCATTATTACAGACTAATTATATAAAGCACAATCTTTTTTAGAGAAGTTTGATTTTCTCATTTATTTATTTTTTCTTTTTTTTTCCAAATAATAAATAACGAGGAAGAGAGATAGGAGATCTAAAAGTAATGAGGAGGAGGTGAATTCATCGCATAACAAATGTGAGTTCCGGCCAAACAAGACCAACTATCAAATACCAACAAGCCAATGATTTTCGCATATTAGCCTGATCAAAGTAGCTTCACAATCCCCTAGGTTAGGAAATCAGTGGTGGGCTAAATATGTGGTTAGACAAGAAACAAGCTCAGGCTCACAGGGGTGACAAAGATAGGTAAGGTAATGAGGGTGGCATTTGGCTATGTAGCTCAAAGAAATAACAGAAATCTCAATCATATCCAAAATGCGGACAAGTTAACGCAATTTTAAGGGGAGTATCAACACAAGTTTTAGAGGGATGTTCGTCAAGGAAGAGCATGACACAACAAGAGGATAAGAGTAAAAAGATGTTAGTCTATAAATCTTTAAAACATAATCTCACACTAGACATAGCTACCAATATCAGTCGAATAGCATAAGACCAATAATACCACCAACCATTCAATTCCTTGACTACTAAGATACTATTGAAGCATCTCTTTTTTTCCAGTTTTGTAAAGGTTATTTACAAAAATCACATGCGTATCATTATTAGAGTTCAATTCCTAAATGTAACCTATATGCATGCATGCATGCATGAATGCAGCAAAACAAAACTTACATGCATCATAAATTTGTAATAAATGCAAAATAGAAAAAAAAAATGCGAAGTATGCTCTAAAAATGCTAAGTATGCAACCTAATGTATACAACTTCCCCCAAGCTAAATCACACAATGTTCAACTTGTGAAAATAATAGGATAACAAAAGCAAGGGAAGGGGAAAATCACAACTCATTGGTCAGGAGGGGGTGGGAACTGGAGTTACCAGGATTCCATCCACTATGGCTATCCCAGATCCGCAAATCAGAGCGAAGACCCTGAAATTCAGAGGTCATTGCAAATCACTCTCCTGCATAGACTGAAAATAGTGGCTACTAGCAAGGTTAGACTCCTGAAGAGAGTGGACATCAGACTTGAGGGACTGTACGTCCATGCGTAGCTCACCAAACCAATCCGGAGGTCAGCCATTTTGTTCTCTATAGAGAAATGACCCCTTGTGGGGCCTCAGAATCGGGGACGGGCTGATATGCAACCTCGTCCTCATCCTCGTCCATACCGTCGTCCTCGCCCGCATTCGAGGCCTGATGTGTCTTAAATATAATATTGCAAGTGCATGGTGTCTGTTGTTATCAGAGCCTTGCAAGTACGGGTCGAATCCTCAGGGAGACAGGTTTTCAAAGTTAATATTTAATTAAACAACTACTTCAGACAAAATCAAGGATGAAATAGCTGAACTACTAATTAAACTAAAGAAAGCAATATTAAAATGGGATTTAACTATGGATTAAAGAAATAGAGCATTATTTCGGTCGACCATGCTTATACCAATCAAAAGGGTTGAATAACTAACAATATGTAGGTCTAAAGTCAAACATTCGGAGCCAATGCTAAGCCTACGATCGGATCATAACGCCCTCGATTCACATATAATCAAAAACGATAATGTGTTCTAGGCCTCTAAATGTAAGCCTATGGTCGGGTCATACTCAAATTGCCAAACGTAATTCATGAAATTGTACAATGATATAAACTAGGAAATCAAGAACCAATCACACTACAATTGAACTAATCACAACCTATAACTAATAGCAATTCAAATATAAATCATGGTATAAACATGGTTTTCCTCGCTAAAGCCCTAGAAAGACGACTACTCACACATAATTGAATCAACGATAATAAATGTAATATAAAAACCTAATCTTTGCATCGTGAAAGAATTAATAACCAAACAAAGCAATCACGAAACAAAGAACGGTAATAAGTGTGAAGAACAATACCGAATGACAGAAAGCAATAACTTCTATTGAAAATAATCTGAGGTTCGATCTCCTCGAAAAACCTAATATAAAGTGTTTAACTACGAAAAGCTCTAAAAACTAATACTTATTAAAGCTGGAAATAAAGTATCCTTCACAAAATAAAAGAAGTTCTATTTATGCTGAACTCCAAACACTAATTAAAAACGGAATAAAAAAGATATAATTTCTGTTGTCGGGGCTTCTGCCCGATCGAGACACTATGCCCGACCCAATCAGGCTAAATGCAGATGGCCCAGCAATTGCTCCTTATACGCAGAATTGGCAACAGCACGAAAATGTAGCTCGCCCGATGGGTCCGGGCGTATCTGTCTACATCGGGTCGAAAACACACGACCCACTTCTCTTTTTAGCACACCAAGCAATACATAATTGTTACTCGGTCGATGGGATTGGGCTTACACACCCGATCGGGCGGATTACCTGGCCAAGCCCAATGCTCCTTTTATCTTTCATTTACAATAAGAGCCTTTCATAGGCTTACAATAAAAAGTAAGTAACCTAAAAGTTAGACACATAACTAAGTAGTGGAGAACATGATCACCACCACATACTCCATAACTACAAACTAATAAACAATTTTAATTATAAAATAAATTGCCAGCTAACTTATTACTAGTTCAACTAGTGATATTCCAGTTCAAGAAAGCTCGTGATTCGAGCGTCGATCACATGCCCCTCCAGATTAGACTACATAAGTTACTGATATCATGTATTTATGAGTGTTTCCCCTTATTTATGAGCTAAATGGCGCTTCAATGGAGCTCTTCAGAGCTATTTTATACTAATTATCGTATATAGTCGTGGTTTTGTGTTTTAGTGCTAAATTACAAGTTTTAGGGAGTTTTCTTCTTATTTTCGAGCCATTTGGAAGCAACCGCATCTTTACGATATGTTACGAGGCACGTAGAAGTGGTTATGAGCTTTATAGATAGTTTACGAGGTCCCGAGGCCTCAAAACGTGAAGAATTGAGTGTCAAAGAGCCAAAAGGAGTTGGGTCGTGTTCTGATCGGTCAGAATATGGCCCGATCGGGCGAAGATTTATTACATCGGGTGTTGGACTCGTGGGCCCGATCGGGCAGCCCTTGCCCGACCTGATCGGGTCAGAAACCCAACTTGGTTGTTGCTGATATATGGGCGTGAAATGAAGGTTTGGGAGCTAGGCTCCACCTGATTGTATCGGGCACACCATACTCGATCTGTTAGAGGCCCAACTTGTTGCACATGCTACCGTTGCTTACTGCGTACAAGAAACAAGGGAGTTGGGCTCCTTTTATGCTCGCGGCCCGATCGGGTGGTGTCCTGATCGGGTATGCCCAGTTTCTCCTAATGGTTGCTGCTGCGTGAAAAGGAAGGAAATGATGGGCTGACTTTTTTTGATTTCTACCAACCCTATCCCATAGGGAAATGGTTGCCCGATCGTGTTGCGGGTCTGTGAAGCGAATTTCTATCTTATTTTATTCGTTTTTAATTAGTTTTTAGGGGCTATTATAAATGGATAAACTCTTTTTATTTAGAGACATCTTTTTTTCATCTTAATTTCCCATTCAATCAGCTTAGGACTTTAATTTGCTTTCATAGTTAAACACTTTAGATTAGTTCCAAAGGTGATTGAACCTTGGATTATTTTCAACAAAGGTTATTGCTTTCCGTCAATTGGTACTATTCTTCTCCCTTTATCTCTTTATTTATTTCTTGATTGTTTAGTTTGAATTCATTCATGATGCAAAAGTTAGGGTTTTATATTAGTTTTGTTATTGTTGATTCGATCATGTCTGAGTAGTCTGTTTCTTGGGATTTAGGGAGGAAAACCATGTTTATACCATGAATTAGTTTTGAATTGCAATTGGTTTCTAGGGCTTGATTAGATTGATTGTGGTGTGATTTGTTCTTGATGAGTAATTGATATCACATATTTATATAGAGTTTTCTCCCTTATTTACGAGCTAAATTGTGCGTCATTTGAGCTCTTTGGAGCTATTTTATGCTAACTATCGTATATAGTTGTGGTTTTGTGTTTTAGTGTTGAATTGCAGGTTTTAGGGAGTTTTCTCCTTATTTCCGAGCTATTTGGGAGCAACCACGAC
Organism: Patellifolia procumbens; assembly: GCA_947645195.1. NCBI lineage: Eukaryota > Viridiplantae > Streptophyta > Magnoliopsida > Caryophyllales > Amaranthaceae > Patellifolia > Patellifolia procumbens. The sequence continues at coordinate 10,592,088 of CANSGD010000193.1, forward strand.
TTTACGAGACGTTACGAGACACGTTGGATGGCTCACGAGCTTTATGGATAGTTTAGGAGGTCCCAAGACCTCTAAACGTGAAGATTTGAGAGTCAAAGAGTCAAAAAGAGCTTCCCGTACACTAATCGGGCAGAAAATGGCCCAATCGGGCGATGATTTATTGATCGGGTGGTAATGTTTGGCGCCCGATCGGGCGGACATCGCCCGACCCAATCCGGCCAGAGAACAAAGAAATTTTAATTGGCTTTCTTACTACCAACCCGATCGGGCTGGCCCAAAAATGTTTCAAGCGCCAAAGATCCATGCTGCTGTGCGCTGAGGAGAGAAGCGCTTGTGGGCCAAAAGTTCAAGCCCACCCGATCGGGTACTGTTGCCCGAAGCCCATCGGGTGGGAGGTCCAAGTTCAGCCAAATGTTGTTGTTGCTGCGCTGCGTGCAAGAAGGGAGGAGCGCTGGGCTTTGCTGCTGGGCCTTGACCTCCAAATGTTGTTGCTGCCAGCGTACAAGGAAGGCGCCAGTGCTGGGCTCATTACCCCAGGCCCGATCGGGCAGGTGTGCCCGGTCCAGATCGGGTGGGCTGGATTTACTCCTTTTTGGCTGCTGTTTGCGTGGAACCAAGAGAAAAATTGTTAGACAAAATTTGTGTGGGCCCGATCGGGTGGCCCTTTGCCCGATCGGGTCCCGCACTCGATGTCGCGATTTTCTATCTTTATTTTCCGTTTTTGATTAGATTTTTGGGGAAATTATAAATACCTTTTCCTCATATTTTTAGAGACATCTTTTTATTCAGTTTTATTTCTAATAATTATTAGCTTAGTTTTAGAGAGTTTTATTTAAAATAAACACTTTAGATTAGAATAAAGGTGATTGAACCTCAGATTTGATTTCAATAAAAGTTATTGTTTTCTGTCAATTGGTATTCTTCTTTACTCTTAATCTCTTTAATTACTTTGATTTCTTAGTTTAATTATTCAATTATTTCATGATGTTGAAATTAGGGTTTCTTATTAGAATTGTTATTGTTGATTTAATTATGTCTGAGTAGTTTAATTTCTAAGGATTAAGTGAGGGAAGCCATGTTTATACCTTGATTATTTGAATTGCTATTAGTTTCTAGGGCTTGATGGGATTGATTATGGTGTGATTTTTTCTTATTGAGTAATTAACGTTATTGCTCAGTTTCTTTGATTACTTAAGGTTAATAATTGTTTGCACAAATCCGTCTTACGTTTAGAGGCCTAGTACACATTAGTAATTCTGATTATGTTTGTGAACATGGTGCATATGTTGAATTATGGGCGTTGAGACTTAACCATAGCTTGACATTGCTCTAATCTGTCGATTCTTGGCCTAGGTTCTGATAGTTGTTTGATCCTTTGATTGGTATAAGCATGGTGGACCGAACTAATTCCCTAGACCTTTATTTCATAGAGTAAAATCCGTTTTATATTGTTTTCTAGTAGTTAATTAGTCGTTCAGCTGTTTCTATCTGATTTTGTCTGAAGTAGTTGTTTAGCTAAATATTAACTTAGAACTCCGTCTCTTTGTGGATTCGACCCTACTTCCCTTGACTATCATTGTTAGAGGACTTAGGATTTATCTTTGACCAGATGATACGAATTTAGCCTGTCAAATTTTAGCGCCGTTGCCGGGGAGACGGCTAGTTTTCTAAGTTTCTGTTTGGTTATTTGGTCTACTTCTCTGTACCTCATTGGAACTTCATTGTTCTAGTAGGTATGTTTTACTGCTTATTTTTATTTCTTTTGTATGCGCAGTTCTCAAAGAAACGGTTCCCCCATCTCAGCGGATTCCAACCTTACAAGGACAATCAAGAAGATTCCAATGAGAATTCAGAGAGAAAAGTAGTCTGTTCAGCTGAACACCTCTGGATCAGACACCTCGAGTTCAGTTATGTCTAAATCACTGAAATTGTATGGGGTGCCCAACCCAGATGGTCTTTTTACTGGACCACTAATGCCCACCATTGCCGCTAACAATTTCGAGATTAAGCCTGAACTCATCAGCATGGTTCAGCAAAATCAGTTTGGTGGGCATCCTACTGAAGATCCGGCCAATCATTTGCAGAGATTTCAACAACTCTGTCGAACGGTAAAGCATCAAGGAGTCACACCTGAGCAATTGAAGGTCATGTTATTCGAGTTTTCACTCCGAGACAGAGCTCAAAAGTGGTTCAACGACATCAAAGTGTCTGAATGGTCGGAGATTTCTGCAGCATTCCTGAGAGAGTATTATCCACCCACAAAGACAGCAGAAATCAGAAATAAACTAGCCATGTTTTCCCAAGATCCTGATCAAACACTTCGGGAAGCGTGGGCTAGGTTCAGAGATTTGCAGAGAGAGTGTCCACATCACAACATGGACAAATGGTTCTTGACGCAGACATTTTACAATGGTCTGTAGCCTCAGACGAAGAGTATTGTTGACTCGTCTGCAGGAGGAGTTTTTCTGGATAAGGAAGTGGATGTAGGCTATGAGTTTCTTTCAAACCTTGCAGCCAATGAACATTCCACTTCCCGAAGCCTCACAAGGAAGGTATTGGACGTAGACGCCCTATCATTATGATAAGAGGTTTTTAGTGTGTCGTTAAGGCACTAAGAACCTCTTAGCAAACACAATTTATAAACCTAAATAGCAACTACTAAGCACGTAGTAACGGCAAGTCAAGGGTCGAACCACAAGGAAATTGGGATTGAGTTCAGTCCACTAAGTCCAAAACTACTTAAGTGAAGGGTTTTTGGGGGGTTTAAGATTGAGTAAGTTACCGACTAATTAACTAGCTAAAGAATACCGACTAATAAACAAATAGGAGAATTAATATGATAAGGAAGACACTAGAGTTCGGGCTACTCGTATGAACGTGGGCTAGACAACGATAATCGACGCTATGATGATTCTCAACGGAGTCAATACAAGGTTAAGTTCCTGATAGGGTTTTAGTCGTATCACCTAATCAAAAATAAACCTATGGTCCTCTAACTAAGGTAGTCAGTGGAAGCAGGGTCGAATCCACAGGGAGACAGAGTTTCTAAATCAATATTCAACCAATTCAGCTACTCCAGATGAAATCAGGAAGGAATTAATTAGACTAAAGAATAGACTACAGAAGACGGAATAAATCGAGGATTAAACTATGGAATAAAAGTCTAGGGTATTAGGTCGGTCCACCATGCTTATACCAATCAAATAGGGTCAACTACTACCAAAACCTAAGTCAAGAGTCGGGGGATTAGAGCCTATGTTGAGCTATGGTTAAGACTCAACGCTCATAGTTCAACATACGCCGCATGTTCACTAACGTAATCAGAACTACTGACGTGTCCTAGGCCTCTAGTCGTAAGACGGATCTGTGCAAACAACTATTAACCACAAGCAACCAACGAAACTGCGCAATAACGTTAATTACTCAATAAAGAACAAACCACATCACAATCACCCTAATCAAGCCCTAGAAATCAATAAGAGTCTAAATCACAATCATGGTATAAACATGGCTTTCCTATCTAACACCCTAGAAAGAGACTACTCAGACATGATCGAATTAACAACGACAAAACTAATATGAAACCCTAACAATTGCATCATGAACGATTAAATAAATAAACTAAGCAATTGAGAATAATAAAAGAGATTAGGGTAAGAAAGAATACCAATTAACGGAAAGCAGGAACTTTATTGAAATCGAAATAGGTTTGATCACCTCTAAATTAATCTAAAGTGTTTGAATTAAACTAAGAACAATGAGAAATAACTCTAGTCTAAAGCTAATGAAAGATGAATAAAAAGATGTTTCCCTAAAAAATGAGGGGAAAGGTATTTATAATACCCCCCAAGTCTAAACAAAAATAGGAAATAAAAGACGAATTCCGCGATGAATGGCGCCAGACCCGATCGGGCCCGAGGCACCCACCCGATCGGGTCAAATACCACGAGCCTCTCTTTGTTCCTCGTGGTCAGCGCAGCAGCCCAGCATCTAGCGTATTGAAATGCGGCCCACCCGATCGGGCCTGAGGCATCCACCCGATCGGGCCTGGGAGCATTATGGCCCAGCACAAGCGTCTCGCAAGCAGCAACATAACAAGACCTATGAGCATCCAGCCCGATCGGGTCGGGCTGAGGGTGCCCGATCGGGTCTGGTGCAAGTCTTCTCCCCCGATCAGATCGGGCATAGCTTGCCCGATCGGGTCCGCGACTTTCATACCCGATCATAAATACTTCGCCCGATCGGGCTATTTTCGCCCGATCAGAGTACGGAAACCTCCTTTTTGACTCTTTGGCTCTCTAAACTTCACATTTAGGGGTCTTGGGACCTCCTAAACTACCCATAGAACTCGTGAGCCTTCCTACGTGCCTCGTAACATCTCGTAAAGCCGTGGTTGCTTCCAAATGACTCAGGAATAGGGAGAAAACTCCCTAAAACCTGCAATTCAACACTAAAACACAAAACCACAACTATATACGATAGTTAGCAAAAAATAGCTCCCAAGAGCTCCAATGACGCACAAATTAGCTTGTAAATAAAGGAGAAAACTCTATATAAATACTTGATATCAGTTCGCCTCTAATATACTTGAGTCCTCTCTCGAATGGTCCTCAAGAGTAATCGATTAATCAACCAACCAAATCCTCTTTCGAATGGTCTTTGGTCCGTTGATTAATAAATTCATTAAGTTCGGAAAACCCCTAATTAAAAGAACCCCTTAATTCCTACCCAATCCCTTGGTCTAGAAATCAAGTCGAAACATGGGGATGACAAAAGGGCTTAGAGTTCGATTAAGAACAATAAAAACCCTAAGTGCATGGTGCACAAGGTGCATCGACATAAGAAATTGAACATTTATACAAGGAAAAATTGTTAGAAACCACCTTTTATAATTATGATTTTGCAATAAATCACTTTTTATAACAATTTTTGTGAAAAGAAACCAAAAACAAATTAATTTTTGTCAAAACAATCCTTTGACGGAAAAATCTGGTATTGGTTCATTTTCTCGTGTCGACCTGCCTTTATTTTCTATCAACCAATTTAAAAATTGATATTAACACACTCTAATTAATATCTCCTTTCTTTTATGTTTCAAATTATACCTCTTAAAAAGGGTAGATTAAAGCCTGAGGTTTCTTTTCACAAACAAATTTTTGCAAAAAGAAAACCTAATATTATTGTGGTTTTAAAAGGTGGTATCTCACAAAATTGTGGTTTTAAAAGGTGGTATCTTGCATTTTTTTCTTCACACAATTGTACTCATGTAAAGAACATTTGAAGACTAAAAGTAAAAGAAAACCTAATATTATTGTTCCTCAATGACTGAATAAGTGCATAGAGACAATTTATGTTTCATAAATAGTACCCCTATAATTATTTTGAGCCAAATTACAAACAGTTTAAATTTCGTAAAATATTAGTGGTGGTAATAATAATAATAATAGTAGTAGTAGTAGTAGTAGTAGTAAAAATAATAATAATAATAATAATAATAATAATAATAATAATAAACATCGGCATAATATCGTTCGGAATACGCTTGTTGATATTTGCTATCATTCTGGGATTTCGGCAAGAAAGGAGGTTGACATTGGATTGTCTAGGGGGAACGATGGGGCCCTCAGGCCGGCAGATGTGCTTCTTTATTCTTGGGATGGTGGTTGTGATGTGTGTGTCGACTTGACAGGGTCTTCTCCCTTGACCCAGTCTGGGTTGTCTGACTTTGTTCCTGGACGCGTTGTTGCTGATGCGGCTCATCGGAAGCGGGTCAAGTATGAAGCTCGTTGTAGAGCTATTGGGTATGGCTTCCTTCCCTTTTCCTTTTCTTCTATTGGGGAATTGGATAAGGTGGCTATTGCGTTGCTGAAGCGGGTTCAGAACTTCTCGAAGACACAGGATATAGGGGCACGTGCTGCTGCCCATATTTTCACTAGGATGGGTTTTGCTATAGCTAGAGGAGTGGGTGCCCAGAGTGTATCAAGGTTGCCCACTAATTTCTTGTAGGTTGTATGAATTTTGTTTTATAATAATAATAATAATAATTAATATGATTATTGTTTCTTCACCTCGTCCATGACCTTATCCCTTGCATGTATAACTTCTAAATCATCATCATCTGTTCTGAGGTATCATAACCTATGTCCATGTAGGTGATAGGCTTTCTAGAGCTTCGTTGTGGAGGGATTACAAGGCGTCCCCATAAACCAGAGGAATAGCGTTCGACACTATGTTACTTCCCGAATATGCCTTGACCACCCAACCCGTTTCCGTAGCCTTAGCTATCTTGTCCCAGGATCCATCGACTTCTAAAATTACCTGCGGGGCGCCTTGTAGGTGTCTCCCAATATTAACAAGATTGAAGTCGCAGGGGTGGTTCTTCGGCTCCAAAGATTGATTAGGGAATAGTTGTAACACCCCGACAATTCTCTTTTTATAAAACATGTATTTTTCAACTAAAATAGAGAATAATCAAGGCATTATCGCCCGTGTGAAAATGTATCGGCTTACTCAGAGTTTTTCAGCGGAAAAATAATAAATAAAACTTTATTAAATACTTAAACCATAGTAATTGTAAAAACATAATCCAAACCTCGAAGGTAATTCAAAACCAACTTAAGGAATTCAAAATAAATAATCCATAAAGTAACTTAATAAAAGTAACATAAATATAGGAAGCAGTAAAAGTGAGAAAGCGATCTCTCATCAGTGCTTCCCAAAATCCCAAATGAGTAAATGTGATGATGCATCATAGCTTCCAAACCTGTAGGCAAATACACAATTGAAGACTGCTCGCCAATAAAGGGTCATCACAGGATCAATAGGCACAGCTATGATCGACACACAATAAAGCACGTAATCAACAAAGCTGCGTATATACATAATAATATAAAATGCAAACCTATCATGATACTACTGAACAACAAAACATGATCAATAATAATATCCATTAAGGGAAACAATACCAAACATCCAATAAACATATTTATAAACCCATCATACGAATTTATGAATAAACTTCCCTTCCCAAACATGCTTGAATCAAACATCCATTCAATCATGTAATAAAACATCTAGGCAATTAGCAAGCTCAACAACAAGTAATTCCAATATCAAGACCACGTATGAACCATAAAAGCGTTCCCTATACATGATACTATAAATAATCCTAATCCTTAGGACATGATACTAGTCTAACACATAAGGACATGTAGGTACCTTGTGTAGACAAAGTGAGAGGCCACCTAAAAACTCTAGAAGTCGCCTAAAGTAAATTCTCCGCCTACCAAAATAATAACATAACAATGAATTGATATCTTAATTAATTCACAACAATATAATTTATTTTTAAATGCTTCAAAACTCGTTTTTAAATACTTTAAAAACATAAACTTTCCAACCTTTATTAACCTTTAATATGAAACTATAAGTGTAGGCTTTAAAAGCCTCAAAAACTATTATTTTTATGCTTAAAACTCAATTTAAATATAAAATAGTAAATCTGAAATTATAATTGAAATTCATAAATAATAAAAATTAGATTTTTAATTACTTGAACAATAAAGTTTTCAACTTTATTTATAAAACATATTAAAACTTATAAAAATCACAACTTTAATATTAAAATTATAATTAAACATTAAATAGAGGATAAGGGTTAAGAAATAATCGAAAGGAAAACACGAAAACCGGAAAACAACGATGAGGAAATGTGCGGGTGGCACGTGGGACAGCATCAACGGTGGCGCGTGTGGCTCACGTATTGCTCGTTGCTGCGGCTAAGCTCGGCACACTAGCGAAGGGGGAGTGCGGGCTTGCGGTGCTGCTGCTGCGTGACAGGCTAAAGTCGTATCACCTAATCAAAAATAAATCCTAAGGCCTCTAACAATGGTAGTCAAGGGAAGTAGGTCGAATCCACAGAGAGACGAAGTTTCTAAGTTGTAATTCAACTAAACAGCTACTTCAGACAAGATCAGACATGAATCAGATGAACTACTAATTAAACACTAGAAAGCAATATAAAGAGAGATTTTAATCTATGAAATAAAGGTCTAGGGAATTAGTTCGGTCCACCATGCTTATACCAATCAAAGGATCAAACAACTATAGAACCTAGGTCAAGAATCGATACATTAGGGCATGTGTCAAGTTATGGTTAAGTCTCAACGCCCATAATTCAACATATGCAGCATGTTCACAAATATAATCAGAATTACTGATGTGTACTAGGCCTTGAAAAGTAAGACGGGTCTGTGCAAACAATTATTACCCTCAACCAATCAATGAAACTGTGCAATAATATTAATTACTCAATAAGAACAAATCACACCATAATCAATCTCATCAAACCCTAGAAACTAATAGCAATTCAAATAATCAAGGTGTAAACATGGCTTTCCTCCCTAAATCCCTAGAAATAAGACTACTCAGACATAATGTAACAGCCCGTTCTCCCGAGCTGCTAGCTTAACACCCTTAGAAATCTCATACTTCAATGAACATGGAATCCATAATAATAAGTAATAGTTTAAATGGAACTTGCAGCGGAAACAACCTTAAAATACATGATCCTTGACCTGTGGGTTATGGGCCCACAAAACAATTTCCTTTATATAATACTTCAATTACAGAGTCATTCGGTCTCAATCCCAAAATTAAGGAATTAAATTACAACATAACTCATTATAACAGACTCCTCATATACAAACTTAAATCTCAGGACTTTAACCCATAATATACCTCTGAAACATAACTTTGCTCTCAACTCGATTCCGGCTTCTAACATAATCCTGCATCAAGGTTAGACTCTGCCACCCACCAAGTGACAGGCCACAGAAATGACAAAACAATCAGCAAAGGCTGAGTACACACTGTATAATAGAAAATACAAGTTTAGGTGTATTTTGAAACTAACACATATTTATAATAACAAGTAGTCACATTCAACTCAGTTATTATAATTTCATAAAATCGAATCGTTTGGCATGAACGCGAATGGAGAGGGGTACTGCGTACCGGCTGTCTCCAAACTTTTGAGGGTCGTCACCCCACCTTTTATGTTCTGCTTGCAAGACTTAACCTGGACATGTCCTTCAACGTCAGGATTTCGCCCCTCCTGATTGGGTAACAGCTAGGGACTACCCGCCCTAACCCGGGTGCATGTTCACGCCTTACTTTCATATTTGTAATTCAAGATATTTAATAATATACTTTAATACTTAATACTCATAATCCTCATCAATTCATTCTTAACTCACAGATTCCTTATCAACTCCCTTCAATTACTCTCGCTATAGTAGTTAAGAAACATAGAGTTTTTATACTTGAAACTAGTCTTTAAAGTAGTAACTTTGATTGAACTTAACCAGTTATGCCTTAGAGACTTGGTTAACACTTAAACATATAATTCCATCAGGAGTATACCTATTATCGATCACTACACAAGTCCATGTACTCAACATATCCCAATTAGATGCATAATCATGATAACTTGGTAAATAAGCGTTGTTTAGATCACCTAGAACAACTCTAATGAACCTTAACATGTTATGTCCATGTTATATACTCAATATACACATAATAAGATACACATCATAAGTAAATTCATTTCATAAACATGCTTCACACTAAAAAGAAACAGTCACCTAACTTTAAGTATGGAATTTTCTAGGTTAAAACCAAACTAGGTGTGTACCTTCACTCAAGAGGCTTTATTCAATGAAACTTCTTAATCCAATTGTTTCACTACTCCTAAAGCTTCCCCTGAATCAGTATAATGCTAAGAATTAGTCCAAACAAGCTTTTAGATATGAAAAACTAAGCTTAAACACAAGAGGTGTAATCTGTTGAACTTACAACAACTTATATGATCTTTAAGCAAGGTTTTCTATATGATTTTAAGGTCTTATGATTGAAATCAAAGCTTGAACTACTTGGTATGGATGTCCAGAAGTGTTATATGTAAAGAAAAGTAGGCGTCCAAGAGGAAGAAAGAAGAGAAAAGAGGCGAAAACCCAGAACAGGTTTATATAGCCTGTTCTGGCGGTACCCAAGGGGGAGGGAAAGGGGTTCTGGGCAAGGTCGGTTCCTGGGTATTTCTGGGAGGTTCTTGCTTGTGGTGGTAGCTTGAGGTGTTGGCTTTAATGCACCCAAATGATTTTAAGAGATTGACACCCAAGTAGCTGCTAAGCAGATTTCTTTGAGGATAGGTCTGAACTGTACTTTCAGCTGGCCAGTTTTTACTTAAGGAGCAATTTACCTTAGTGAGCCACGTTATTATTGGGAATAAATGACCATTTTGACTTTAAGACATCCCAAGCATGTCATATATCAAGTTTGGTTAGGTTCTCAGCTCAGATTCAACCCCGAAAGGCTCTTTAACTGGAAGTTCGTTGCCACCCGATAAAACGATCTCCATACGATTTTCACAATCTTAATGAGTAAGGTTCTTAAGGACCTTCTAACCTATTTATTGGTTTCCAAAACCTTCCTAACCAATAAGAATGGTAGATCTTACCCACTTTTGTCCTCATATGATGTTGGAGAGTATTCTAATCTACTTTAAGCACTAAAACCAATTGGAACTTAACATAACTGACAATCCAAGTAACTCTCTTCACCTGAAATACTTTAGAATTCTATTTAAATAACTTAATATAATTACTTTAAACCCAAGCTGCTTAAAATTCCGGCTGTTACACATAATTTAATCAACAATAATAAAACTGATATAAAACCCTAATCCTAACATCATGAATCACAATAATAATTAAACTAAGCAATCGAAAGTAGTTACAGAGATTAAGAGTAAAGAAGAATACCAGTTGACGGAAAGCAATAACTTTTATTGAAATCAAATCCGAGGTTCAGTCACCCCTTGAACTAATCTTAAGTGTTTAATCTAATAAAACTCTCTAATAACTAAACTAAGAGCTATGGAAATAAACTAGAACAAAAGTTGTCTCTAAAATAATGAGGGTTAGCTATTTATAATAGCCCCAAAATCTAATTAAAAACGATAAATAAAAGATAGAATTTCGCGGAATCGAGTGCAGGACCGATCGGGCAATGGGCCACCCGATCGGGCCCAAACAAAATTTGAGCCAGCATTTGTTTCCCTTGAAGACGCACAGCAGCAGCAAAAAAATATGCCCAGAACCGATCGGGCCAAAGGCCACTCGATCGGGCTGAGCCAAACTTAGCGCATCTCACTTTTCTCTTCCTTCGCAAACACAAACGCAGCTGCTGGCCTGGTTAAATGTGCCAAACCCGATCAGGTCGGGCAAGGTAGCTCGATCGGGCGGTGGGGTAAAATGTGCCCAGCAGCAACCCAATCTCCACGCAAGCACATCAGTAACTTTAGCATCAGTTGGAATTTGGGCCAGCCCGATCGGGTGGGCCTTGCCCAATCGGGTTGGTAGTACAAATGCTCTCCATATTTTCTTTGACTCTTCACCCGATTGGGTTGGGTGATGTCCGTCCGATCGGGTGTGAAACCTTACAACCTGATCAATAAATCTTCACCCGATTGGGCCATATTTTGCCCGATCAGAATACGGGAAGATCCTTTTGACTCTTTGGCTCTCAATTCTTTACGTTTAGAGGTCTCGGGACCTCCTAAACCATCTATAAAGCTCTTAATCATTCTTACGTGCCTCGTAACAACTCGTAAAGCCGTGGTTGCTGCCAAATAGCTCAAAATAAGGAGAAAACTCACTAAAACCTGCAATTCAGCACTAAAACACAAAACCACGACTATATACAATAATTAGTATAAAATAGCTCCGAAGAGCTCAAATGACGCACGAATTAGCTTATAAATAGGGGAGAAAACTCTATATAAATATCTGATATCACTGCGGCAGCAAGGCGAGAGGGAAGGAGTGAGTGACGGTGTGCGGCCGGGGACGAGACGAGGGTGGTGCGGTGATTGGGTCCGGTGCAAGCAATTTGAGGGAGAAGAGGGAGAGGGTCGGACGAGTGAGATGAGAGAAAAATAGAGAGGAAAATAAATGTTTGCAAACTTGGGGTTTGGAGGGGTATTTATAGGTTTGCCTAAAACCTATTGCAATTAGGTTTGGGCTTTTGATTGATCATCTAACCCTAATTAAATGATTTGGGCTCCTCAACCCAATATTAAAAACCATTTAAACACAACCCAAAACATTTAATAAATATTCAATACTTAAAGATCCATCCCAATAAAATAAATGATTATTTAAAACGTTTAAACAGCCGTTTGACTTTCAAAATTGTCAACACTTTAAATAATTAAATGAAATAAATATGAAAATAATTATGAATATACTTAAAATATATTTATAAAATTCATAAAATTACGGGGATTACAATAGAGACCCAGGTCGTAATTGGTTTTGCAGTTGGTTTCAAGTTCAGTCCATGCGTGGTTATAATTGCTCGTATTTAGGTAGGACTCGCCTGAATTCCCCTGAAGGCTTAGTTGTTCCTAACACACCAAATTGTCCAGAGATTGATGATCAATGTCGTAATATTACCTCTATATTTCTCTATTGTTTGTGGCAATGGTTCAACAGTGTTCTGAATGATTTCTCCAAAATTCCTGTTGGGCTAAGTGTTTTCTAGGTTTAGCTTTGGTGTTGCTTGCAAAAACTGACCCAGCCACAGGGCAATGACTGAACAGATGGAGAGTCGTGTATTATTGTGAGAGGTGATAAGTGGATTTTATATCCACTTTTAGAGCTCTTTTTACTCATGTTTCCCCTCATTTCCACCTTCTTTCCTCTCATTTCACACCATTCTTCTCTTATTTTCACTTTTCTTCTTATTTTGGTGCACTCGCGTGATTTTTGGTATTTTACCATGATTTTAAGCTAAACCTTGTGTTACGCGATGTGTCTTGGTGTCTCCTCTTGTGTCTTTTGTTCATTTGTGTAGGTTGGAAGGTACTTTGATGATTTTGGAGCTCTTGAGGAGAGGAGATAAAGCTTTTGGATCGAGTGCGGAAATGGAAGAGGCCATGAATAATCATTTTGATGATTTTAGAGCTTTGTATTTTTGATGGCGTGACGCTACTTAGTGCTTGTGAATGTATAATGGAATTGTTTCTATGCCAAGGAAGACTTATGATGGTTGTGTATTCATGGAGTGAAGCTTTGGACTTGTCAAGAGTTCGTAGAAGCTACATTTTGACCCATAAGCGTCCGCTTGAGCTATTGTTAGCGTCCGCTTACGCCATAACCGTCCACTTAAGCGGACTCAAGTGTCCGCTTATTTCCATGGTTTTGTTGGCAGGGATTTTTGAGCATTTTGGAGCGTCCGCTTAAGCTATGTAAGCGTCCGCTTAAGCCCTGCAACGCAGATTTCCGACTTTTCCTATTCGATCTAAGGCTTTGTTAGACTCATTTTTACGTAATTTTTAGAGGGTATAAATACTTTTTAGCCCTAATTTTGTAGAGACACTTAGTTTGTAAAAGCTTTTGAAGAGATTAGAGTGAGATTATTGAGTTCTCTTCTTCTTCCATACTTTGAAAACTCCATTGTTGATCAAGAATTATAGCTCGAATTACTTGCAAGTTTATATATTTTGTTTCCGGAATCGCATTCTCCATCTTTTTGTATTGTTTTCATCTACTTTTCCTCAAGTATTTCTCATCTCTAATCTAATTACCATGTTTTCTTTTGTTATTCTAAATCAATTTCATATTAAATTTCCTTTCATAATGTCTAGTGAGTAGTCTTTTATGGTAGGAATGTAGTGAAACATGGTAAAGGGGAGTTGAATTATTGTTCTTGAATTGTTAGGGGATTGTTTATCAATTGTTTATATGGATTGATGTTTTAGGGCTTGTTACTAATCGTTGGCCATGATTATGAGCTTGTATTGTGGAGTTTGATTATCATTGTCTATGTTTATTTCAAAATTCATTCCTAAACTCAATTTGAATTTTAATTTATGACCAAGAGATTGGCTTAAATTAAGAAGGAAAACCATTGAAGGACTCTAAATTATTCGAGAGTTTTTAAGTGATTATAGACTATTCGAAAGAGGTCTATTGTTGCTTATTTTCTCTAGTTTACTACTATTCGAGAGAGGTAGTGAGAATTTATGAAAAGAGTATTTTCTCATTCGATTGTGAAGCATGTTTATCCCAATTTCTCGAGTTGGTTTCTCGTTTGACTCCCCAATGCCATGTGTAGCTGCATTCCTAGTGTTTTTAATCTCATATTCTTATAACTACCTTTTAATCGAGTCATTTGTGCATTTAGTCTAATTTAGAATTACTTGTAGTCATTATTCTCTCCACTCAACCAAAAACAAAAATATTTAGAACTAGGATTAGAAGGAAAAATATAAGCAAAGGTACCAAATGAACAAGTGAATGTAGTCATTTCTTGGTCATCGGGGTGGATGGGAATTTGAAAGAACCCCGAATAACCATCAAGGAAACAAAAATGAGAATGGCCCGCCAATCTTTCCAACATTTGATCTATAAAAGGGATGGGGAAATGATCTTTCCAGGTGGCTTTATTTAATCTCCGGTAATCTATGCACATACGCCACCCGGTCACCGATCTAGTGGAGATTTTTTCTCCCTTTTCATTTGTGATGACGGTCATGCCTCCCTTTTTAGGGACCACATGGACGGGACTAACCCACCGACTATCGGAGATAGGGTAGATTATCCCCGCCTCAAGGAGTTTCAAGACCTCCTTTTTAACCACTTCTTTCATATTGGGATTCAACCTCCTTTGAGGCTCAATAGAAGAAGCATGATCATCATCGAGATGAATTCTATGCATGCACAGGGTAGGACTTAGCCCTTTGAGATCTTCAATGCTATACCCAATGGCACTTCTATGTTCCCGAAGGACGTCAAGAAGTTGAGTAAGTTGAGTGCCTTCAAGTGTAGCATTGACTATCACCGGGTAAGTCTCACCCTCACCAAGAAAAGCATATTTTAAAGAAGGGGGAAGGGGTTTCAACTCTACCTTGGGAGGAGGCTTATAACTCTCCTCCTTAGGTGAAGGTACCTCAAGGGCCTCAATCTTCTCCTCCTTAGAACAATAAATTGGAGAGGCATCCATGGCAAGCTTGAAGTTTTTCCTTTCCTCATTATCTTCCAAATCTTCTCCCAAAAGTACATCTTCCAAGGGGTCTTTTTTACCCCTTAAACTCTTCAAAGTCAAGACATCTTCATCAAAACTATCTATCCTCTTCACCTCTTCCATTATTAGAGACTTCATTGATTGCTTTAAAGCAAATTCCATGCTCTCATCTCCTACCCTCAAAGTAAGCACATCTCGCTTCATATCAACAAGAAATTCGACCGTTTTAAGGAAGGGCCTCCCAAGTATAAGAGGGACTTGAGAGTCTTCCTCCATCTCCATAACCACAAAGTCACAAGGGATGAAAACCCTTCCAACTTGGACCGGTATATCCTCCAACTCTCCAACCGGAACTTTCACCGATCTATCGGCGAGTTGAATGACCCTCCTAGTAGGCTTGAGTTCAAAATTAAGTTGCTTAGCGATGGACAAGGGCATCAAACTCACACTTGCCCCCAAATACTCCAAGGCCCTCTTGGGCTCTAAGTCCCCAATCTTCAAAGGAATAGAAAATGACCCCGGATCTTCAAGTTTCTTGGGTAGCTTGTTTTGAAGTACGGCACTAACCTCGACGGTCAAAGCAATGGTGACACTTTCCTCGAGCTTGGTCTTGTTGGAGAGGAGCTCCTTAAGAAACTTGGCATAAGTAGGCATTTGAGACATTGCTTGGAGAAAAGGGATGTGCACTTGAAGCCCTTTCATGACTTCTAAGAATTTCATGAATTTATCATTGAGTTGCTTCTTTGCTAGCCTTTGAGGAAAAGGAACTGGAGGCACATAAGCTTTGGGTGCCGCTTGACTAGCCTCTTTACGTTGCTCATGAGCCTCTTTCTCTTGGCTTGGCTCAACATCACCTTCATCCTCCACAATTACCTCCTCAAGAAGCTTCTCAACCTACCCTTCACTCCCCCTTTTCTCAACTTCCGGGCTTTCATTCACCTCACTAGGCATCTTAGGCCCCTCATAGTTTGCTCCGGATCTCAAAGTAATGGCCTTAGCATGCTCGTGAATCACGGGTTGGCTTCGGAATTGAGTAGAAGAAGAAGAAGAATTGCTTACTTGTTGGGCAATTTGGGCAAGTTGGGTCTCAATCAATTTGTTGTGAGCTTGCATTTGTTGTAAGGAAGAGTGAATATCCCCAAACTTCTTATCATTATCGGCATTGGTCTTGGTTTGTTGGGCTAGGAAAAGTTGAAGTGTAGATTCAAGTGATGAAGGCTTGGGTGGGTTATGCTCAAAGGGTGGTCTTTGTTGTGGTTGGTTGAAACCGGGTGGTCGAAAGTTGGAGGAGTAGTTGTTGTGATTTTGTGGTGGGGGATGTTTCCATGTTCCTTGAGAGGGGTTGTTCCACATCCCTTGGTTGTTGAAGTTGGAAGGCCCCTCTTGTCTTGCACCAACCCATGCTACATGTTCCATAGATCCTCCACAATAAGAGCTTGCATGATCGGTGCCTCCACAAATTTCACAAGAGAAAGCTTGGGAAGGTGGTTGGCTTGGGGATGCCAAGTTCACCTTCTCAAGTTTCTTAGCTAGAGTGTCTAGCTTAGCATGGATATGATCCATGGCCTCCACATCATACTTTCCTTTACAACTAACCTTCTTGCTTGTAGACCTTGTGTTCCCCCAAGAGTAGTGTCTCACAACCTCTTCTATGGTGGGCTCAATATCTTCAACCCGTAGCTTGGTGAGTTGACCCCCCGCTCCGGAATCAAGTCTAGCTCTAGTCATAGGAAGCAACCCTTCATAGAAACTTTGCATCAACATCCATTGACTATACCCATGGTGCGGACACGACCTTCGGAGGACTTTGAACCTATCCCATGCCTCATTCAAACTTTCATCTTCATCTTGTATGAAATTAGAGATTTTCCTTCTAGCCTCGGAAGTCTTCTCTTGGGAGTAGAACTCATCAACAAAAGCCGTCGTTACTTGTGCCCAAGTAGTCAAGGAATCGGGAGGTAGAGATTGTAGCCACTTCTTGGCTTTCCCCATGAGAGAGGAATGAAAAATATTAAGCCTCACGAACTCTTAAGTAACATTATTTTGCTTGACCGTGGCACAAAGCTCAAGAAAGTTCGCCAAATGGTCAAGTGGACACTCGTGAGCACATCCTCTATAAGGCTCTTGCTTGATCATTCTAATCAAGTGTGGAGAGAACTCAAAGTTAGCGGTTGTTGTCGGCCTCCGAATCCCACTTTTGAGCTCAAATGCTTCGGGGTGACCATAGCCCCTCAAAGCTCTTGGAACGGGTGGATCCTCCGCCATAATACTAGAAGTTGAAGAACGTGATTGATCTTCCTCAAACACCTCCCCCGGTTGCTCCTCACTAGTAGATAGTACCTTTGGTTCCCGAAAAATCCTCCTCAACTCCCGTAAAGTGCCCTCAAGATTGTGGTCAATTGGAAGCAATGGATCTCCTCGTAACCTTCTTGACATGCAAATACAAAAGCTCAAGGGAGAGATTAGTAACACAAGGGCTTACCACCAAGTAGTAAGCAACCAATTGGTAACCAAAAGAAAACAAAAATTAGAAAAAGGGAGGAGGAATAGACTTGACTTAGACTCAAAAATCACAATTCAAAGCAATGTAATCCGTTGCTTCCCCGGCAATGATATCACGTATTTATATAGAGTTTTCTCCCTTATTTACAAGCTAATTTGTGCTTCATTGGAGCTCTTGGGGGCTATTTTGTGCTAACTATCGTATGTAGTTGTGGTTTCGTGTTTTAGTATTGAATTGCAGGTTTTATGGAGTTTTCTCCTTATTTCCGAGCCTTTTGGAAGCAACCACGGCTTTACGAGATGTTACGAGGCACGTAGGATGGCTCACGAGCTCTATGAATAGTTTAGGAGGTCCCAAGACCCCTAAACGTGAAGATTAGAGAGCCAAAGAGTCAAAAAGGAGGTTTCCGTGCTTTGATCGGGCAGAAATGGCCCGATCGGGCGAAGTATTTATGATCGGGTATGAAAGTTGCGGACCCGATCGGGCAAGGAGTGCCCGATAAGATCGGGCGAACATCAATGCACCAGACCCGATCGGGCGTAGTGTGCCCGACCCGATCGGGTGGGGTGCTGCTAGGTCCCATTGTGAAGCTGCGGACGCTAAGAAGCTGCTGAGCTCGTTTGTCGCCTGGCCCGATCGGGTGGCTGCCCACGGCCCGATCGGGTGGGCCGTAATTCTTAGATTGCTGCTTCGCTGCTACTATACGAAGGCCCAGGAGCGCAGATTGGTGACATTGTACGTCGACCCGATCGGGTGGATGACTCGGGCCCGATCGGGTCTGGCGCTCTTTATCGCGCTTTTTCACTTTTTGTTCCCGTTTTTAGTGAACTTGAGGGGTATTATAAATACCTTTTCCTCACTATTTAGAGAGATCTATCTTTCATTCATCTTTTATTCATCTTTCATTAGGTTTTAGACTAGTTTTATTCTTCATTGCTTTTAGTTTAATTCAAACACTTTAGATTAATTTAGAGGTGATCAAACCTATTTCGATTTCAATAAAAGTTCCTGCTTTCCGTCAATTGGTACTCTTCTCTACTCTAATCTCTTTTATTATTATTAATTGCTTAGTTTATTTATTCAATTATTCATGATGCAATTGTTAGGGTTTCATATTAGTCTTATTGTTGTCAATTCAATTATGAGTGAGTAGTTCTCTTTCTAGGGTGTTAGATAGGAAAGCCATGTTTATACCATGATTGTGATTTAGCTTTCTTTCAATTTCTAGGGCTTGATTAGGGTGATTGTGATGTGGTTTGTTCTTATTGAGTAATTAATGTCAGTGTACAATTTCATTGATTGCTTGTGGTTAATAGTTGTTTGCACAGATCCGTCTTACGACTAGAGGCCTAGGACACGTCAGTAGTTCTGATTACGTTAGTGAACATGCGGCGTATGTTGAACTATGAGCGTTGAGTCTTAACCACAGCTCAACATAGGCTCTAATCCCCCGACTCTTGACCTAGGTTTTGATAGTAGTTGACCCTATTTGATTGGTATAAGCATGGTGGACCGACCTAATACCCTAGACTTTTATTCCATAGTTTAATCCTCGATTTATTCAGTCTTCCGTAGCCTGTTCTTTAGTTTAATTAATTCCTTCCTGATTTCATCTGGAGTAGCTGAATTGGTTGAATGTTGATTTAGAAACTCTGTCTCCCTGTGGATTCGACCCTGCTTCCACTGACTACCTAGTTAGAGGTCCGTAGGTTTATTTTTGTTTAGGTGATACGACTAAAACCTATCAAATTTTGGCGCCGTTGCCGGGGAGACGGCTAGTTTTCTATATTTTTATTTGATTATTTGGTCTACTTCTCTGTACCTCATTGGAACTTCATTGTTTCAATCGAGGTACGTTTTACTGCTGCTTTTTGTTTCTTTTGTATGCCCAGGTCCCAAAGAAACGGTTCCCCAATTCCAGCGGACCCCGATCTTACTAGGACAATCAGGAGGATCCGAAAGATAAAGCAGAAAGAAAAGCAGTCTGTTCAGCTGAACACCTCTGGAACAGACACCTTGAATTCAGTTATGTCAAAATCACTGAAGTCATATGGGGTGCCCAACCCGGATGGTCTTTCTACTGGACCACCAATGCCCACCATCGCCGCTAACAATTTTGAGATTAAGCCTGGACTCATCAGCATGGTCCAGCAAAACCAGTTTGGTGGGCATCCTACTGAAGATCCGGCAAATCATCTGCAACGGTTTCAACAGCTTTGTCGAACCGTTAAACATGCCGGCGTCACTCCAGATCAACTTAAAGTCATGTTGTTCGAGTTTTCATTGAGAGATAGAGCCCAAAAATGGTTGAACGATGTGAAAGAAACCGAGTGGAGTGAGATTTCTGCTGCATTTCTGAGAAAGTATTACCCACCCACTAAAACAGCAGAAATCAAAAATAAACTGGCCACGTGGGCTAGGTTTAGAGATCTACAGAGAGAGTGTCCACACCATAATATGGACAAATGGTTCTTGACGCAGACATTCTACAATGGTCTGCAGCCTCAGACGAAGTGTATTGTTGATTCGTCTGCAGGAGGAGTGTTTTTAGACAAGGCAGTTGATGAGGGTTATGAATTCATATCAAATCTTGCAGCCAATGACCATTCATCATCTAGGAGTTTGACTAAGAAGGTACTTGAAGTTGACGCTATTTCATTGCTTACATCTCAGATGGCGCAACTAACTCAACAGCTAATGAAGTCTTCTAGTCCGACACCTCCACCCATGAGTATCAATGCTATGTCTGCAGTAGCACCCATTACCTCATCTTACTGCGAGGTATGTGGTGTTCAGGGTCACTTTGGGCATGACTGTCAGTTCAGTCAATTTCAGATGGAGCAGGCCAATGCTTTCCAACAAAGACCACAAACCTTCCCCCCTTCACATAACTACCAAAACCCACAAAACCATCAACCTCCACCTCCACAAAACTATCCTAAACCCTCATACCATCAAACCCCACAACATTTCCAAAGACCACCACCACAAAAATTCCATCATCCCAATAACTTCCAAACTCCACAAAATTTCCACACCCCACCCCCACAAAACAACAACCCACAAGAGCCTAGCAATTCTGAACTGATGAAACTGATATTGTCTATGCAAAAGGCAAATGAGGAAACACGGAGGGCCCAGGAGGAAGCAAGGAGGGCCCAAGAGAAGCACATCCAACTTCTCGAGGCTCAAGTTGCTCAGTTGGCAGAATCTAATGCACAGAGGCAGCAGGGACAATTTCCAGGGCAACCAGTTCAGAGAGAACATGTGAATGCCATCACTCTTCGTAGTGGCATTGCATATGATGCCCCTCCAGTGCCCATTGATGAGGTTACCCCGACTGCAGGGAAGAAGAGGTTGGTAGAGGAAGGAAAAAGAAAGAATTCGACGTCTGAAGTCGATTTGTCTGCAGAAGCTGAACAGACAGGGAAGAAAAAGGAGAAGGTTTCTGAAACGCCTTTTACACCAAGGCTACCTTTTCCTCACAGGATGCAACAATCTAAGGTCGATCAGCAATTTGGTAAGTTCTTGGCTATGGTCAAGAACCTTGAGGTAACGATTCCATTTACAGATTTAATTACCCAAGTGCCTGTTTATGCCAAATTTCTGAAAGACATGATCACTAAGAAAAGAGACTTTGGTGGGGTAGAACGTGTCGCTCTTACTGAAGAGTGTAGTGCTTTTATTCAAAATAAAACCCCACCAAAGTTAAAAGATCCTGGTAGTTTTTCTATACCCTGCCATCTTGGACCTATTTTTATTGATAAGGCTTTGTGTGATTTAGGTGCTTCTGTTTCTGTTATGCCATTGTCTGTTTATAAGAAACTGAACATGGGAGCCCTTAAATGCACACAAATCAATTTACAGATGGCGGATCGCTCTATAAAATACCCTCTAGGTGTTTTAGAGGACGTTCCTGTTAGGGTAGGGAAATTCTATATTCCTGTTGATTTTGTGGTGTTAGATATGGATGAGGATGCCCAGATTCCTATTATCTTGGGTAGGCCGTTTTTGTGTACTGCTGGTGCTGTCATTGATGTCAAGTCTGGGTCTTTAACTCTGAGTGTTGGTGATGATAAAGTGATTTTTAAACTAACCAATGCTGTTAAGGCACCTATGCTTGAACAATCTTGTTGCAGGGACGAGGTTCTGGATGAAGTAGGTGTGGAGAAGGTTCCAATTCCACCTAAGGTTGCCTCACCGTCTGGAGGCATTGTCAAGAACATTTGGAGGAGAAGGATGTTTGATGAGGGTGGCACTCATTGCCAAGCCCCTCCTATTTGAGAGAGGGAGGATTATGGTCGTGCGGGACCTTTATAAACCAGCGCTGTGCGAGAGGCAACTCGTATTTTTCTTTCCCTTTTCCTTTTCTTTTTATTTTCCTTCTTTTTGTGAGCGAGAGTGAGGGTACTAACATTGTTTTTTCCTCTTAGCATAGTCCTTATCACCTTTTGGCATTGAGGACACTGCAAAGTTCAGCTTGGGGGAGGAGTTCTGTTTGTATTCCCTATCTATTTTACTGCTTTCTAGAATAGTTTTACTGCTTTCGAAAAATACTGAAAAAATCAAAAAAAAAATATGGTTCCCATGACTGGTTTAGTTGCCTCCCTGTGCCCCTGTTGTGCTCTATTTGAAATTGATTTGACTCTGTTTTCTGGATAGCATGGCATTTGTGATCTTGAGGCTATGATTTGATGTTTGATTGCTATGATTTCGAGCATTTTTGGATTATATTAGACCACTTTATGCTGCATACCTGAATTGGTTAGACTGTGAGGCCTCTTTGTAGCCTATTGGATTTATTTTATTATCCAGTCTATTCTTGTGTGTTAGTTCCTCTTTAGTGGATTGATCTTGACTTTGACTTCGTACTTGTCTGATTTTAGATGACTTGTAGCATGTGCTGTGATAGAGGCGTTCTTTTGTCTTATTCTTGAGCTTCAGAGTGAATTTTTGATATACTTTTATCCTCATTAGCCCCGCTGAGCCTAATGACTTGTTTCGTTTTACTTAAACCCCTATTACGAGCCAAAAGCCTTCACTTGATATTATTCCAAGCCTAGCTTGGGGGAGCTTTTGTATGGGTTGAGTTTGAGATTGGTTTGTTGGTTTAGTTTGGTTTTTGAGGAGTTTAAAAGTGTATTTGCTGTGGTTTGAGAGTGAGAAAGAGAAAAGAAAGAAAGCAAGTTTAGAGTTGCGTGAATGAAGTTCAGAAAAATGAAAGAAAAATGAAATGAAAATTCAAAAGAATTCTAGTTCTTTCATTCACGTACGTTCATAAAGGAATATTCGCTCCATTGCTAGAAAATTGGGTTTGTTATGCGCTTTTCATTGATTTATGAGAGTTGGGTTACTTTACATGGTTTTATGGTGGTTGTTGGGAGTTGTGAAGGCCATCTTAGGCCTTGTTTGAATGATTTATGCTCCCCCTTTCTTGGTTTTTCCACCACATTACCCAAAAGTATCCCCTACCTCTCACCTAAGCCCCATTACAACCCTATAAAGTCCTCTTGAGCTCGTGTCTGCAATGTTCATTTGATTGATTTCGAGTTAGTTTGTCAAAGTTAAAGAGTATTTCTGCTAATTGAGTCGACTTGACTAGGATGAGCGTCATTGAACCTTCTTAAACACATGAGAGTGTGAGTGGGAAGGGTACTTATGGTCGGGTTGGTGAGTGTTCGGGCACATTCTTTGCCTGCCACAAAATTGAGAGGAGTGACACCCTTGTGAGTGCCTTTTCAGGACTTGTATGCTTTGTGGATGCTTGAGTTTGATAAATTGCTTGAATGATTGGTGGTTGGATGGATTTGATGAGCCAAACTTGAATTATGCCTGCTTGAACGATTCTTAGTCTTGAAAATGTTTTGAGCTTTGATTTGTTTTTATCTTTGGGGTGAGGTAGTCTATTCCATGTTCATGTGCTGTTTGCTTGAGGACAAGCAAAAGTTTAGCTTGGGGGAGTTTGATATCACGTATTTATATAGAGTTTTCTCCCTTATTTACAAGCTAATTTGTGCTTCATTGGAGCTCTTGGGAGCTATTTTGTGCTAACTATCGTATGTAGTTGTGGTTTCGTGTTTTAGTATTGAATTGCAAGTTTTATGGAGTTTTCTCCTTATTTCCGAGCCTTTTGGAAGCAACCACGGCTTTACGAGATGTTACGAGGCACGTAGGATGGCTCACGAGCTCTATGAATAGTTTAGGAGGTCCCAAGACCCCTAAACGTGAAGATTAGAGAGCCAAAGAGTCAAAAAGGAGGTTTCCGTGCTTTGATCGGGCAGAAATGGCCCGATCGGGCGAAGTATTTATGATCGGGTATGAAAGTTGCGGACCCGATCGGGCAAGGAGTGCCCGATAAGATCGGGCGAACATCAATGCACCAGACCCGATCGGGCGTAGTGTGCCCGACCCGATCGGGTGGGGTGCTGCTAGGTCCCATTGTGAAGCTGCGGACGCTAAGAAGCTGCTGAGCTCGTTTGTCGCCTGGCCCGATCGGGTGGCTGCCCACGGCCCGATCGGGTGGGCCGTAATTCTTAGATTGCTGCTTCGCTGCAACTATACGAAGGCCCAGGAGCGCAGATTGGTGACATTGTACGTCGACCCGATCGGGTGGATGACTCGGGCCCGATCGGGTCTGGCGCTCTTTATCGCACTTTTTCACTTTTTGTTCCCGTTTTTAGTGAACTTGAGGGGTATTATAAATACCTTTTCCTCACTATTTAGAGTGATCTATCTTTCATTCATCTTTTATTCATCTTTCATTAGGTTTTAGACTAGTTTTATTCTTCATTGCTTTTAGTTTAATTCAAACACTTTAGATTAATTTAGAGGTGATCAAACCTATTTCGATTTCAATAAAAGTTCCTGCTTTCCGTCAATTGGTACTCTTCTCTACTCTAATCTCTTTTATTATTATTAATTGCTTAGTTTATTTATTCAATTATTCGTGATGCAATTGTTAGGGTTTCATATTAGTCTTATTGTTGTCAATTCAATTATGAGTGAGTAGTTCTCTTTCTAGGGTGTTAGATAGGAAAGCCATGTTTATACCATGATTGTGATTTAGCTTTCTTTCAATTTCTAGGGCTTGATTAGGGTGATTGTGATGTGGTTTGTTCTTATTGAGTAATTAATGTCAGTGTACAATTTCATTGATTGCTTGTGGTTAATAGTTGTTTGCACAGATCCGTCTTACGACTAGAGGCCTAGGACACGTCAGTAGTTCTGATTACGTTAGTGAACATGCGGCGTATGTTGAACTATGAGCGTTGAGTCTTAACCATAGCTCAACATAGGCTCTAATCCCCCGACTCTTGACTTAGGTTTTGATAGTAGTTGACCCTATTTGATTGGTATAAGCATGGTGGACCGACCTAATACCCTAGACTTTTATTCCATAGTTTAATCCTCGATTTATTCAGTCTTCCGTAGCCTGTTCTTTAGTTTAATTAATTCCTTCCTGATTTCATCTGGAGTAGCTGAATTGGTTGAATGTTGATTTAGAAACTCTGTCTCCCTGTGGATTCGACCCTGCTTCCACTGACTACCTAGTTAGAGGTCCGTAGGTTTATTTTTGTTTAGGTGATACGACTAAAACCTATCAGGCAACGGCGCCAAAATTTGACACGGTCGTTGCACGTGCCAAATATAAACCTAACTTAGCCTAGTTTAGGGCAAGAAAGGGTCGATTCCACAAGGAAGCAAGGATTAGCAAGGTTTGAAAGTAATTAAGCGAGCTAAGCCTATTTTTAGTGATTTTTGAGATTAATTGATTAACTAAGAAACTAAGAATAAGTTAGCTAACAATTTAAGTAAATGATGGAGTTTAACAATAATAGGAAGACACTAGGGATAGGGGAATCACTAGTTAACCAATTGCTAACCTATTCGTCAAGCCAAGTGGATTCATTAGGATCAACTAAGGGACTAAGGTCACTCATATGTTTCCTACTTACTCTCTCGAGCTAATTAGGAGGACTTAATCAACCAATTTTACCTATTCTCATGGTAAAATCAATCGATCAAGTATTTTCACAACTCGTAGCAATTCGATTAAGGTCCTAGGAAGCCTAACACCTATTATTATGGTGAATTCAACCTATTGACTAACCTAAGGTCCATCAAAAGCTTCATCTCTCAATCCTTCACTTTTGATCCCCTAATCTAATTCAATTGATGATCAAGCAATTAAACAAGCTATTAAATAGGTTATTCAACCCAATTTCTCCTAAATCTAACCCCTTAGCTTGACTTTTGAGGTCAACTCTAAAGCCATTAAAGAAGCAAAATAAAAAGCTTGATGTATCAAATGAAGATCAACAATGATGGAAAACATTATAAATGAGCTAAACATCAACTAACTAACACTAATCAAAGGCTAAAACAAGATAAGCAAGTAATAAGGCAAAATAAAGCAAAGAGATAGAAGAAATACTCTAAATAGATGAACATCAAATGAAAAACTCCATAGAAATACCTTCAAAAAGCTTCAAATTGATTTCAAGATCTACTTTATCTCTCTAAAAATAACTTCTCTCTCTAAAGTTTCTCTCTCTAATTAAGCTAATAATGATTCTGAAATTAAAAGGATATCTTAAGATTATTACAAAATTAGATTTATACCCCGTAGAAATAAGGGCAAAATCGTAAAACATGAAATAAAACTACGGAGCCTGGGCCATGGAGCGCCCGCTCCCTCATCGCTCCTTGGTCGCTCCAAGTTCCTGATCCACTGTCTTCATTTCTTGACCCAAGGAGCGCCCAGTCCCTGTCCTTAGGAGCGCCCGCTCCCCTGTTATAAGCCTCTTTTTTGCTTGATAACCTTCAAAACACTCAAGGCAAATATTAGATGGGGAGGGGGGGTATGCATATGAAACAACCTATATACATCCTAACTATATGCAAATGAGCTAAACTAGATGTTAAACACGAGATAATAAGAAATGAGGAAAAAGGGAAGGAAAAGGAAATTAAATGACCTAAAATGCATCTAAATGCCCTAAAACTACATGCAAATAAGTGAACCTAAAGTCCACTTATTAGTGACACATATTATACTAGCACAATGGATGACGAAGAGGTACCACCACTCCCACAAAGGTTATTCAGGGATTTTGGGACACCAGGAAGCTATGATTCCCCAGGTCCCATTGTTCTTCCAACCACCACCACCAACTTTGTAATGCATCCGCAATTTCCAAACATGGTGAAGGCTGAGGCATTCAGTGAGAGGATGAATAAGTGTCCATATGAACACTTGGATCGATTTCTTGAGATATGCTCTATGGTGACCACAAATCTTGTTTCTCCATAATACATCAAGCTCCACCTTTTCAGAGTTTCTCTCTCGGGGGATGCAAAGAAGTGGTTCAAGTCATTTTGTCCCAATCATTGATAACATGGGAAGAAGTTACTGATGCTTTTCTTCACAAATACTTCCCTGAGTGGAAAACAACTGATATGAGAAGAAAGATTTCCCATTTTGAACAAGAAAGTAAAGAAACATTATATGAAGCTTGGGAAAGATTTCGGTCTCTAGTGCGAGTATGTCCTCATCATGAGTTTGATCCAATTATGCTCAATCGGTTCTTCTACGATGGTTTAGATCACTTCTCTAGAGCCAACCTTGATGCCGGATCTGGAGGTCAGTTATCTAGCATTCCCGTTGACCAAATTGAAGCGAAAATTGATGAGGTGGTGAAAAAATGATTCTTGGGGTGGTCAAAGAAGAAATCAACAAGCCAAGAGTAGTGGCAAGTTTGGAGTTGAAAGCATAGACCAAATAAATGCAAAGTTTGATATGTTAGCAAAGCTAGTGAAAGAAGGGCAACAAAACAATGTGAATTCTACACCAGTCATGCAATTTTCATGTGATTTATGTGGTGGCACAGACCATGCAAGATCTTATTGTGGAGGTCGAGATTCTGAACATGTTGCTGCTGTGAATTCTAGGGATTAATTTCAATCCAACAGAAATAATTCATGGAGGAGTCAAGTGTTTGGACAAAGTTCTTTTGGCAATTCACAAGGTCCTTATGGAAGCAACTCTTATGGACAAGGAAGCAATAGTGGTAACTATGGGAATTTTGGTTAAGGGCAAGGTCAAACATTCAATCAAGCTCCACCACCTCCTAATACTTATCAGCATCCCAATGCCAATAATAGGGGAAACTTTCAAGGACAACAACAAATGCAAAGAAGCTATCAACCCAATCAACCTCCCTACAAAAATTCTTCAGAGCCTCCTAGTAATGAATCATCTCAAATCTTGCAGCAACTTCATATCCTCACTCAGCACCTCAATAAGCAAGGTCAATAACTTCAACAACAGGAACACGGATATAATGAGATGCAGGCACATAATAAGATGTTGGAAACCCAACTTTCACAAATTGCATCCAATCCTAATAATGCACCTGCAACTCAGCTTCATGGACAACCCTTGCCTAATCCAGCTCAACATCAAGCCAAGGCAATCACATTGAGATCTGGAACTTCTTATGCTGCACCTCCTGATCAAAGTGCTCTAATTTTGGGTGATGTATCTACAAATGTTTCAAGTGACGTGAGAATTGAGGAAGAAAATGCAGAAGTAGAGGTCGTGGAAGACTTGGATGGCACAACAAAGAAAGACAAAGATCAACCTCCAGTGAAAGCCTATGTTCCTCCTATTCCTTACCCTCCTAGAGTTGCTCAAAGAATCCTAAATGACAAATTTGCTAAGTTTCTCGAAGTGATGAAAGGGCTCATGGTGAACATTCCATTCTTGGAAGCTATGAGCCAAATGCCTGCTTATGCAAAGTTTCTCAAGGATTTGTTGACCAACAAGAAGAATTTAGAGGAAAATGTGGCCCTTCCATACCAAGTTAGTGCTTACATCTCCAAGATGATTCCGAAAAAGCCTAGAGATCATACTTTCTTCACTTTTCCTGTGAAACTTGGAGATATGGAAGCCATGGGAGCTTTAGTGGATTTAGGGGCGAGTGTTAGTCTTATGCCCCTTTCTATTGCAAGAAAGTTGTCTTTTGACATGAAATCGACTAGGAAAACTATTCTTCTAGCAGATAGGTCGGTGCGAATTCCTCATGGAGAGTTTGAAGACATTCCTATCCAGATTGGGCATGTTATAGTACCATGTGATTTTGTGATTATGGTTATGGAAGAAGATCCACAAACACCGCTCATCTTGGGTTGGGAAGCTCTGAAAACCCTAGGCATGACCATTCATTGTAAGAAGGACACCATCACGCTTGAGGTGGATGAGAAGATGAACTTTCAATTCTCCAAAACAATCAAAAAGCCTATGATGGAGCAAGTGAGGAGGATAGATGTGATAGAAGATGACATTGAAGCATTTGAGGGTAGGTGTACAACTCAGGACCCTCTGCATGATTGTTTGACTGGTGATTTGTTCGATGAAATCCATGAGATACGAGCAATTTCTGATGTGCTTGATTCTACTCCGGTGATGAGTCCGGAGGAAGAGAAAGAAGAGTTTGAAGAGCTTACATATGTAGTAAGGGGTATTAATGATGAAAAGGAGGAGAGAACCACGCCTCCTCCACATGTAGATTTGAAACCCCTTCCTTCCTCTCTCAAATATGCTTTTTTATATGCTAATGAGACATATCCTGTGATTGTTAATGCTAAACTCAATGGCACCGAGCTTGAAAAATTGTTGGATGTTTTGAGAAAACACCATAGTGCCATTGGGTATAGTATTGAGGATCTTAAGGGTGTGAGCCCTTCATTGTGCATGCATCGCATTCATCTTAGCGATAGTCAAGCCTCCACTATTGAGTCCCAAAGACGTCTTAACCCCAACATGAAAGAGGTGGTTAAGAAATAGGTTCTTAAACTACTCTAGGCGGGCATTATATACCCTATCTCTGATAGTAAGTGGGTAAGCCCGGTTCAAGTCGTTCCAAAGAAGGGAGAAATGACAATTGTTAATAATGATAAAGGGGAGGACATCTCTACAAGAACGGTCACTAGGTGGAGAATGTGCATAGATTACAGAAAATTGAATAAATCCACCCGGAAAGACCATTTTCCTCTCCCCTTCATTGACCAAATGTAAGAGAGACTGGCTCGTCATCAATATTTCTGTTTCTTAGATGGTTACTCGGGATTTTTCCAAATACCGATTCATCCCGATGACCAAGATAAGACGACTTTCACATGTCCATTTGGCACCTTTGCGTATCGAAGGATGCCTTTTTGATTGTGTAATGCGCCTTCTACTTTTCAACGATGTATGACAGCCATTTTTTCTGATATGTTGGAGGAATCCATTGAGGTGTTCATGGATGATTTTTCTGTTTGTGGTTCATCTTTTGACCATTGTCTTGGTAATTTGTCATTGGTGTTGAAAAGATGTCAAGAGATGAATTTGGTGCTTAATTGGGGAAAATGTCACTTTATGATCCAAGAAGGAATTGTCTTGGGGCATAAAGTGTCACATAAAGGGATCGAATTAGATCCGGCAAAGGTTGAAGTGATTGAAAAGTTTCCCCCGCCCATTAATGTCAAAGGAGTTCACTCTTTCTTAGGACATGCGGGGTTCTATAGACGTTTCATCAAACATTTCACAAAAATCACTAAACCTTTGACGAATCTACTTTTGAAGGATGCAGAGTTTAAGTTTGATGAAGCATATGTTCGTGCTTTTCAAACTTTGAAAAAGGCCTTGATATCGGCCCCTATTGTGCAAGCTCCAGATTAGAGCTTGCCATTTGAGCTAATGTGTGATGCCAGTGATTTTTCAGTTGGAGTTGTGCTAGGCCAAAGAAAGAATGGAAAATTACATGTCATTTATTATGCTAGCCGCACCATGGATGAGGCTCAACGGAACTATGCCACCACTGAAAAGGAAATGTTGGTGTTTGTATTTGCCTTTGACAAATTCAGGCCATATCTCATGTGTTCTAAAGTGGTGGTATATATTGATCATTCGGCACTCAAATACCTCATGGAGAAGAAGGATGCAAAGCCGAGGCTTATCCGTTGGGTTCTATTATTGCAAGAATATGAAATTGAGATCAAGGACAAGAAGGGACCTGAAACATCTCTCTCGACTTCCTCTTGATCCTAGCACATATGGAAAAGATGAAGTTCCTATAGATGAGTTTCTAAAAGAGGAGCAGTTGTTTGCTCTGTTGGTTGATGAACCTCCTTGTTTGGCCGATTTTGCTAACTTTCTTGCTTGTGGTATCACTCCATATGGCTACACTTCACAGCAAAGGAAGCTGTTTTACAAGGAGGCCAAGAGGTACTATTGGGATGATCTATTTTTGTTCAAGCAATGTGGGGATGGAGTGTATAGAAGATGTGTTCCAAATCACGAGTTCGATGAATTTCTAAAACACTGTCATTCCTATGCTTGTGGTGGTCATTCTGGAGGAGCTAAGACTGCCGCCAAGGTGTCTGAGAGTGGTTTCTTTTGGCCATCTTTGCACAAAGATGCATACACTTTTGTCCAATCTTGTGATAAGTGCCAAATAAGTGGAGGATTATCGAAAAGAAATGAAATGCCTCAAAACCCGATCTTGGAAGTGGATCCTTTTGATGTGTGGGGGATCGATTTCATGGGTCCCTTTGTGTCATCTTGTGGGCATCAATATATATTGGTGGCGGTTGATTACGTTACAAAGTGGGTGGAAGCCATTGCCTCACCCACCAATGATCACAAGGTGGTTTTGAAGCTCCTAAAAAAGAATATTTTTCCTAGATTTGGAGTCCCTAGAGTTGTCATCAGTGACGGTGGTTCCCATTTCGCTAAGAAACAACTCAATTCTCTCTTGGAAAAATATGGGGTGAATCACAAGGTTGGGCTCCCTTATCATCCGCAAACTCAAGGACAAGTTGAAGTGTCCAATAGAGAGGTGAAGAAAATCTTGGAGCGGGTGGTAAATAAGTCTAGGAAGGATTGGTCCATAAACTCGATGATGCACTTTGGGCTTACCGTACAGCATATAAGACTCCTATTGGTACTACGCCATATTGACTAGTGTATGGAAAAGCATGCCACTTGCCCGTGGAGTTGGAGTACAAGGCATGGTGGGCGATTCAAGAGCTTAATATGGATCCTACTTTAACAGGCGAACTTAGATTGTTGAAACTCAATGAATTGGACGAACTCCGATTTGATGCATATGAGAGTTCCCGGCTCTATAAAGAAAAAAAAACAAATGGCATGACTGTCGTATTCTACGGAGAGATTTTAAG
The DNA here is from genome assembly GCA_947645195.1 of Patellifolia procumbens. NCBI lineage: Eukaryota > Viridiplantae > Streptophyta > Magnoliopsida > Caryophyllales > Amaranthaceae > Patellifolia > Patellifolia procumbens. Next base: position 10,623,904 of record CANSGD010000193.1, read on the forward strand.
GTGGGGGATAAAGTACTCTTATTCAACTCCTGTCTAAAACTTTTTCCCGGAAAGTTGAAGTCAAAGTGGTCCGGACAAGATCACTCCTTACGGTGCCATTGAGGTGAAAGATAAGGAGAATAAGTTTATGGTCAATGGACATCGGCTTAAGCTTTATTATGATGGCCATCAAGTTGGTTTCATAGACCAATTGGTCTTTGAAGAGGAGAATCTTGATTCCTCTTTTCATGAACGGTGAAACTTTGCACGGTCGAGCTAAGGACCTTAAAAACAAAGCGCTTTTCGGGAGGCAACCCGATCCCTAATCTTAGTAGTATTTTAGTTTTCTTAATAGGAAAAAAAATCAAAAATCAGAAAAAAAAAATAGAAAAAAAATATACAACACAAAAGAGCAGCGAAAAACAAAAAAAAAGAAGAAAAAAAAGAGTTTGACAAAAAGAATAAGCGTCCACTTAATATTGTTAAGAGTCCGCTTAAGTTTAACTACATAGGATACAGGAACTTCCACGAGAAAAGAAGAGGGAGTTTGGTTTTGAAAAAAAAATATAACAGAGACTCCCCACTTCTTTCCTTCCTCACGCAGCAAACAACCCAGCCCCTCCCCCCCTCTCTCGCCCCACCTTCCCTGACCCCCTTTTCCGTGAGGCCGCCGGCCACCTAGCAGCCCGTCTCACCGGCGGCACTGTTCCCAGCCCGCCTCTCACACACCAATCGAACGCAGCAGCCCCCACTCACTTCCTCTGTCACAGAACCCAGCCCCCCTTCCCTCCCTTGTGTGTTTCTCCTTTACTCCGAGGACGGAGTTCATCTTAAGCTTGGGGGGCGATTCTTGGATTATTTTGGTATAAAGGGGGCGGGTACTCATGTGATGCTTCATTGTTTCTATTTGATGATGATGCATGTGAGATTATAGTTTTAGGGTGTTTGCATTTTCTTGATGCACGGCTTATAAACATCCAACTTGGGACTGCTGGTTCCCCTTTCCCCTTGCTATTATTCTCTTGTTATGCGGGTACCTTTGGGATGGAGTATCATGATGGGGGGTGTTGTTGTGGTTTCTTTGAAGACACTTGATTGTGTCTTATTGTGATTAGATGGTGTATATTCTCTTCATCCCTGACTTTCCGAAAAAAATGAAAAAAAAACAAACTTCTCCACTGTTTTCTTTCTTCTCTCATGAGTGGTCAAAAACCCTTAGCTTCGTGTCGTCGTGCTTGAGTGTTTAGGAGCATGCTAGGTTGAGTCAGTTTAGTTGAGTTTTCCCTTTTATTTTATTTTCGTCGAGTTTCCCTTCCCTCCATCATGTACATTCTCAGAGTCAAAAAAGAAAAAGAAAAAAATGAGTCTAGACTTTAGGACTGCATTGTTAGGTAGACATGGTATCAGTGACTTTTGGTGGACCTGGCGGCACTTGGGGAGTTGGTAAGATTGGTTGTTTCCCGAGAGAGGGCCACGAACCTCGTAAGACTCATTTTTGAACCCTCATTCTTAATCGTTCAAGTTGGGACTTGCACTTTAGCTTTCCAAGGCCTTGACTGAGCAGCTTAGGAGAGATAAAAGGAGGCGTTAACTTGGTTAGTTTTAGGTGAATTATGATTATAGCTACATGTCTAAAAAGCCCAATCCTGCATCATTTTTGTGTTTTCATTCTCCCTTGTCTGAACTAAATATGAGCCTAATTTTCCTTTTTCTTGGAACCCATATCTTGAAGTCACATGGCCAAATTTTATCCACAAGTAGAGCATTTGTAGATTGAAGAGTGTGGGTGCGTTCAAAGGGTTTAGTGCGGGTTATTCTTGGTAGCTTTTCATGGATGGTTCATTGTGTTGAAGAGAGATTGTTGTTTAAGGAATAAAGAAGAATTCACATGTTTCTTTCAAGATTTATGATCATTAGTGTGTGAAATATCATATTCGAGATTTGTGAAAGAGAAAATGAATTAAAAAAAAGTGCAAAAAAGAAGAAAAAAAATAAAGAAGTGTTAAGGTTGTGTCTAATAAGGAATTTCTTGGTGAATGGGATAGGAATTTAGGTCAACTCATCTTCAGTTGGCTTGAATTCGATTTATTCAAAGTTTTTGTGGGTTCGGTATTCAAAATGTCAAGCTTGGGGGAGGGTAATCTTTGAGTGTATGCTCCACTATCACCCTTTTTATAGCACCACATAGCCCAAAACATTTGTCCCTACCTTGAACCAGAGCAAACGTTACAAGCCCGAAAGACCTCCTCGATCTCTTGAGTTGTTTTGTCCCCTTTTGGCATAGGGTTAGATTTTGTGCAAGCCCTAACGAGGATCATCAAAATGGAATCGAGGTAGAGCAAAATGGTTGAGCATCTTTTTAAGAAATTACTCCTAGAAACTTGAGTTGCCAAAGGGTCTGGTCGATCGGTGCTTCATGTCTATAGTTCATGCTAGTGTAATGACTAAGAGTCGTGCATGCATCCTAGGTTTAGTTTAATTAATGTTGAGTCTGTGTGTGTCTATAGTGTTGCTCAAGGACGAGCAAGATGCTAAGCTTGGGGGAGTTTGATAAGTGGATTTTATATCCACTTTTAGAGCTCTTCTTACTCATGTTTCCCCTCATTTCCACCTTCTATCCTCTCATTCCCACCATTATTCTCTTCTTTTCTCTTTTCTACTTATTTTGGTGCACTCGCGTGATTTTGGCATGATTTTAAGCTAAATCTTGTGTTACGCGATGTGTCTTAGTGTCTCCTCTTAGGTCATTTGTTCATGTGTGTAGGTTGGAAGGTACTTTGATGATTTTGGAGCTCTTGAGGAGAGGAGATAAAGCTTTTAGATCGATTGCGGAAATGAAAGAGGCCATGAATAATCATTTTGATGATTTTAGAGCTTTGTATTTTTGATGGCATGATGCTACTTAGTGCTTGTGAATGTATAATGGAATTGTTTCTATGCCAAGGAAGAATTATGATGGTTGTGTATGCATGGAGTGAAGCTTTGGACTAGTCAAGAGTTCATAGAAGCTACATTTTAACCCATAAGCGTCCGCTTGAGCTATTGTTAGCGTTCGCTTATGCCATAAGCGTCCGCTTAAGCGGACTCAAGTGTCCGCTTATTTCCATGGTTTTGTTGGCAGGGAATTTTGAGCATTTTGGAGCGTCCGCTTGAGCTACGTAAGCGTCCGCTTAAGGCCTGTAATGCGGATTTTCGACGTTTCCTATTCGATCTAAGGCTTTGTTAGACTCATTTTTACGTTATTTTAGAGGGTATAAATACTTTTTAGCGCTAATTTTGTAGAACACTTACTTTGTACAAGCTTTTGAAGAGATTAGAGTGAGATTATTGAGTTCTCTTCTTCTTCCATACTTTGAAAACTCCTTTGTTGATCAAGAATTATAGCTCGGATTACTTGCGAGTTTATATATTTTGTTTCCGGAATTGCATCCTCCATCTTTTGGTATTGTTTTCATCTACTTTTCCTTAAGTATTCCTCATCTCTAATCTAATTACCATATTTTGTTTTGTTATTCTAAATCAATTTCATATTAAATTTCCTTGTATAATGTCTAGTGAGTAGTCTTTTATGCTAGGATTGTAGTGAAACATGGTAAAGGGGAGTTAAATTATTGTTCTCGAATTGTTAGGGGATTGTTTATCAATTGTTTGTATGGATTGATGTTTTAGGGCTTGTTACTAATCGTTGGCCATGATTATGAGCTTGTATTGTGGATTTTGATTATCATTGTTTATGTTTATTTCAAAATTCATTCCTAAACTCAATTGTTATTTTAATTTATGACCAAGAGATAGGCTTAAATTAAGAAGGAAAACCATTGAAGGACTCTAGATTATTCGCGAGTTTTTAAGTGATTATAGACTATTCGAAAGAGGTCTATTGTTGCTTATTTTCTCTAGTTTACTACTATTCGAGAGAGGTAGTGAGAATATATGAAAAGATTATTTTCCCATTCGATTGTGAAGCATGTTTATCCCAATTTCTCTTGAGTTGGTTTCTCGTTTGACTCCCCAATGCCATGTGTAGCTGTATTCCTAGAGTTTTTAATCTCATATATTCTTATAACTACCTTTTAATCGAGTTATTTGTGCATTTAGTCTAATTTAGAATTACTTGTAGTCATTATTCTCTCCACTCAACCAAAAACAAAAATCTTTAGAACTAGGATTAATTGGACAAACATAAGGACTACGTTCACTTCCCTGAGGATTCGACCCTGACTTACCCTTGCTATATGTTAGTAGGAGAGTTAGGAAACTTATATTACTTTTGCATCGGCTTTAAAATCTAACGACACTTTTGAGGCCGATCAAGAGGCATAAATGTACATCTTTCGTTAGTATGAATCACTGTTTGGTGAGCTAGATTTTTTGTTCGAAGGCTTTCACTACACTTTGTTCCAGCTTCTCTCCAATCCTGTTGTCATCTTCAATTATTTTTCCTAGTTTATTATTTAAGTATCTCTGGATGTCCACCATGTCATCCAACTTTTATGAGTCCCATTTGCTCATATAGATCTTCTTTTATGATCGTATTATTATTTTCTTCGTCATTGATGTCCGGGGCAATCCATTTGATTTTCATAATCTGATTCAAGTGTTCCAAGTTTGTTTCTGTATCAAACAAGTCTTGTAGTTCTTCAAGACTCACGTTAGTCAGGTTCATTTTCCTTGGATTTATTATAATTGGGCTTTCAGTTTTCTGTGTTTAGGATTATGCTTTCTTGATGTTGAAATCTTACTGAATACTTATTTTGATTTTGAAATGGATGACTATATATTTGAAAGGGGTGGCTCTAATCGGCGTTTCACCTCGTTGTGAACCTTGGTGCCTTACTTCGTTAGTTATCGAAAGTTGTAATATATGTAACTTGTCTTAAATTTGTTCTATTTGTTTTTTCAATATCAGCTTGTAGACTTGTGATTTTCCTTTCAACGTTCATGCTCCAGGGCTTAAGGATTTTGTTCTTCTTATTTTATTTCTAATAACTGATCAACTATATAATTTAAAACAGGACCAACATGGTTACTATTATCCGACAAATGTTAAATATATGACTGACTCGTGGCTTTTTGAACTCAGTGTTCGGTTTAATAAGGTCCATATTTCTAATTTATACTAATCGATTAATCTACTTGGCTCTGATACCAAATCAAAAGGACCGCTAAATAAAACACAATGAAAATACTGAAAGTAGTCTAATTATACTTTAATTAAGCTTAACTCAAAGGGAAAAAAAGCTCTAAAATAGTTTAAAGGTGAATAAGGACCCTTTTGCAATTTATGAAAGTTCAATGGCAAAATCATAAATATGGTAGCTGTATTTTGGTAAATAAGTTTGATATTAGAGTAAAGTGATAATTCTTTTTTTTACCAATATTGTTCAGAAACACTCGAAACGTGATAGGCATAGAAGAGCCGAGAAAAAAACCCCAAAATAGATAGTCACCATCATTTACTCATTTGTCAAGTCGACAACACATTTATTCATCTGTCAACACATTTAGTCACCATCATTTCTTTTGACATACGCGACTGTTCACATGACGCTCATATCTAAGTTTGAATAAACCTTGACTTGCCATGATTTACACGTTAAACTCGCTAGCACTCCTTCGTTATATGTCTCTTCTGCTCATATTCTTGAACTCGTAGAATCCGAAGAAGATTCTCACCGTTCAAGCTTTGAGATCCCAACTTTAGATCGCCAAACTCAACAACTTTATAACTTTGTGTATCAATTAACCTTCATGGTTATTTCAGGAGAATATCTATGTGGGTTTAAAGGAGGCAGGAGGACAGATTTCGTTTCTAATAGGAACTTACAAATTGGTTCTAGGGTTAGGGTGGAGTGGTCGGCAACTACCTATAGTCTAGAGGTTATGGTGATGGATGATGCCCATTTTCTGCCCTATCGTTCAAGAACATCGAAGATTTTGGTGGTGACAAATCCTAATGTAGATAATGTAAGTTGGTTCAATTACTATTTCAACCATTGTGTAATTTGTTAAATTAAAATTTGGTATGATGTGTAAATTCAAATAACCAATATATAAACTGAAGTAAAGTATCTTTTTCAAAATGAAATAAAGAATGCAAGAAAACAAATTAAAATATTCAAGATTCGAGATGGAATCATACTATACCAAAAATTTAACAGTAGTATCTCGATTTCTTTGACGATATATTTTGGGCTATTTCGCCTAGGAGGAGTTATAAAAATTTAAAAGCCTCGTCAACAAGTTTAGAAAGAAAAATGTATAAACTGCATTGATTAGATTTGCAACGAACTACCAACCACAAATCTTGATTTTTTTTTTGTTTTTAGTCCAAGATTTTTTGATATATGATCTAAATATCAATATATAACTTTGAGAAAAGGTTAAAGAGGATAAAATGATATTAATTTTATTGTTAAATTAATGAGAAACATATTAGAGTTATTATATATATACAAAGTAATAAAAAAAAAAAGAATAAGTGTTTGCATCTTAAATAGAAAAAGTAATTTTAATTCTAGTTTTCTTATCATATTTGTTTATATATTCAAACTATCTAAAACCTATGTGGATTTATAGCAAAAAAAGTTACTAAAATTAACTTTAACTAATTGATTTACCAATAAAATAACATATAAATATTTTAAACCAAAGTATTATAACACGTTGGCTTTCCATTCTTAGGTGTTGGTTCTATTTAAAATTCGTCAATATCTGCTACAAACTTCCATCAATAGATAAAAAAAAATTATGTGAGATAATGTAAGCGTTTTCATAACTTATGTACCAATTTTTTTCCCAATACGTAAAACATATTATGTCTGAATTATGTTTCTTTAATACCATGAAAAACACTAATCAAATAATTATGGAAGTGACAGGAGGGAGTGTAGTTAAAAACTAGAAGTATTCAAGTTCAGCAGAGTAAAGCCAAACAATTTTAGGCTTTTCAAACAAAAATATATCGGGCTTGTACAAGGGGTGATGCCCCAGCTATCCCCTGTGGAAGATCCTCCCCAGTTGATTACCCAATTATCCTTTTGGTGAGAAGATGCGCCTCTGATTAAAGTCTAAGTGAAATTGTTATTGCTAAGATGAGAACTGGAGAAGAAAAAAATAGATAAAGAATGTGCAATATTAGTTAATTTTTTTCATATTTTTGAGATTTTTAGCTAACTGCTTTTACTTTTCTACCTTTTCCCCCTCTTTTGGTAATGTTGATATCTCCAATCAAGAGGTTTTTGCATTTTCATTACTGTGCTCTCTTTTTGTTTCAATGCAAGCGGTTTACAAATGGGTTTGTGTTGTTTTTTCCAGGTTGAACACATGGTTTTCTTATAGATTTGAAGCCTTCTTGCTTACTAGGGTTGTTGAGGAAAACCCAACCCGGTTGACCCGACTCGTTGACCCGCTAACCCGAGTAAATTCCATCGGGTAATTTTGTGTTTTTTGGAATTTTGTTGGGTCGGGTACCCGACCCGCTTATTTTGCTAGTTACTAGGTAATGGATCGCTTACATTGAATACATGGGTAACCGTTTGACCCGGTAATTATGTTTCTGTAAAGTTTTTTGAGATGTGGGTTTGCCTTTTGTGTTTCTGTCTTCAGTGTCCATTTCCCTTCACTTTAAAAAAAAATTAGGCTCTGCCTCCTCAGTTCCTCACTCGCACAGTCGCTCCTCTCACTCAGGATCTCAAGTCTCACCTCTCGCACTGTCGTCGGCCGTCACTCATGGAGTGGTCACCTCAACTTATTGTCGTTAGTTTGTCACCAACCAACAAAAACGTTCGCCACCAACCAGCAGAAACAAGCAGACATTTGTGATAATGGTTAGATAGTTGGAACTTCATTTTTTTTAAAGTTGATATTTTTGTGAGTGGAAGCAATCGGGGACTATTTTTAATGATTGACTGATGAGTGGAAGGCTGGAAGCAGACATTAGTGATGATAGTTGGAACTTGATTTATTTTTTAAAATGTTAATGTTTTGATTTTTTTGAAGATTGGGTTTTCTTCTTGAGTTGAAGCAAGCAGGGACTTGGGACTTGGAAGCAAGTCATAATTTTTTTTGAGGGGAAACAGTGAGTTTTATGTTTCAAATGAACTAACTTTTTAAAAGAAAGTATTTCGGGTACCCGGGGTGACCCGACCCGGGAAAACCGGGTACCCGGCTTTTCCGGGTCGGGACATGGGCCATCTTAAGAACTAGCCGCATTTTCGGGTACCCGCTGTTCCGGGTACCCAAAAGCCGGGTACCCGCTAATGAACACCCCTATTGCTTACTATCTATATGTGCTGGTTAGAGCCCTCATCTGCTTGTTGAAGATCAACTTCATCTTCTTCTTGTGATTTTGGTGTGCTTGACCTTAAGTAGGATTTCCTGGAGTGCACATTCTTTTATGAGTTCAGCAAAGAGACTTTAGTGCGTAGAACTAGAACCAATACAGAATTAACGTAGAAGTAGCAGCAATACAAAATTGGCGTAGAAGTAGCAGTAGTAGAATATTGGCGTATAAGTACAATGGTATAGAAATGATTTTTGTGTAGATAATTAAACAAGTACGTAGGGGTATCAAAGGTACAATAACTATGTAGATAATAAGCAGCGACCACCAACAGCTAAGCAATTATGTGAACTAATAGCTCATATTCAGAAGTTATATTTGTGGGACTTCCTGTTGGTGGGTTATCTGATCTCTACGATCATCCCTACAACATATTTTGGCAACTTAGCATTAGATAGATATGCATAGTGATTATAAATTGTTATGGTATTAACGTAGCGGAAACTTAAAACAAATTGAGATATAACGGAATCAAATGTAAGATAAGAAATAAGGGACATACAATATTTAACGTGGGAAAAATCCTCCAATAGAGGCAAAAAAAGCCCCACGGAAGAGGAGTAACTCAAAATCCACTATATGAAAATTATGAGAGTACAAATACCGCAAATTATTAGGGTGAAGACGAAATTACAAATCTCACAATATTTGATTATAAATTAACAAGGAGATTTTTTGGTAGAATAGTGGAGGAGGGGGATTGTATGTATTAGGAGATTTGTAGATGGCTTAAATGTCTAGCTTTGTCGGACGGGTGTGCTATAGGTTAAGTATGGTTGTTGTTGGTGAATTGCCTAAATGCCATGCCCACCTTGCTATATTTAGGGAGAGGAAGGTTGGCAAAACACATGATAATTGGTGAAGAACCTTATAGCTATAAGTAATTAGGAACCAAATGAATGACACGTAATGGTGGTTCTAGCGATATCATGTAACATCATATGTTGAGGTATATGGAAATGCATTACCGACAATGATTCTAGATAAATCATGTATGAGCTAGAAGCTCTTATTAGTGGAGATAATAATCAAGATAATGGGGAGCACCATCATTATCTTTGTGGGGTTTTGTGTGGATTAGATTATTGATTTGGGTCATAAGGAATTTGGGCCATACTCTAACAGTCTCTATCTCTGTTGATCTTGTGGTGCTTGATATGGATGAGGATGCTCATATTCCCATTATTCTGGGTAGACCGTTTTTGTGTACTGTTGGTGCTGTCATTGATGCTAAGTCTGGGTATTTAACTCTGAGTGTTGGTGATGATAAAGTGATTTTAACTAACCAATGCTGTTAAGGCACTTATGCTTGAACAACCTTGTTGCAGGGCTGAGATTTTGGATGAGGTAGGTGTAGAGAAGGTTCAAAATGCACCTAAGGTTGTCTCACAGTCTGGAGGTATTATCAAGAACATTTGGAGAAAGCAGATGTTTGATGAGGGTGGCACTCACTGCCAAGCCCCTCCAATTTGAGAAATGGAGGTAATATGGTCGTTCGGGACCTTTATAAACCAGCGTTGTGTGAGAGGCAACTAGCAATTTCTTCTTTTTCTTTTTCTTTTTATTTTTCATATTTTTCTTTAGAGTGAGAGAGAGTGAGAGAGCACTAACGTTGTTTTTCCTCTTAGCATCGTCCTTTGTTCACCTTTTGGCATTGAGGACACTGCCAAGTTCAGCTTGGTAGAGGATTTTTGTTTGTATTCTCTATCTCTTTTACTGCTTTCTAGGATAGATTTATTGCTTTCGAAAAATACGGAAAAAAATCAAAAAAATATATGGTTCCCATGACTGTTTTAGTTGCCTCCATGTGCCCCTTGTTGTAGTCTTATTGAAAATGATTTGACTTTGTTTTCCGGATAGATGGGCATTTGTGATCTTGAGGCTATGATTTGATTTTTGATTGATATGATTTCGAGCAAGTTTTGATTATTATACACTACATTGTGCTGCATGCCTGAATTGATTAGACTGTGAGGCCTCTTTGTAGCCTATTGGATTCATATGATTATCCAGTCTGTTTTTGTGTGTTAGTTCCTCATTAGTGGATTGATCTTGACTTTGATTTCGTACTTGTCTGATATTCGATGACTTGTAGCATTTGCTGTGATAGAGGCGTTCTTTTGTCTGATTCTTGAGCCTTAGAGTGAATTTTTGATATACTTTTATCCTCGTTAACCTCGCTGAGCCTAATGACCTGTTTCGTGTTACTAAACCCTTATTATAAACCTATGGTCTTTATTTCGATACTTTTTCCAATCCTAGCTTGGGGGAGCTTTTGTATGAGTTGAGTTTGAGATTGGTTTTATGATTTGTTTGGTTTTTGGGGAATAAAAGTATATTCGATGTGGTTCCATGTGTAAGAAAAAAAAAGGAAAGTTAGATTGCGTGAATGATTGGTTCGAAAAATCAAAGAAAAAGAAATAAAAGTTGAAAAGAATTCAAAGTTCCTTCATTCACGTTGTTTATAAAGAAAAATGTGCTACATTGCTTGAAAATGGGTTTGTTGTGAGTTTTTATCGATTCATTAGTGTTGGGTTATGTTTTGTGGTTATATGGTGTTGTTGAGAGTTGTTTCGGCCATCTTCGGCCTTGTTTGAGTGATCTTGGCTCCCCCACTCTCGGTTTTTCCACCACATTTCCTGAAAATATTCCCTACCTCTTGCCTAAGCCCCATTACAACCCTGTAAATCCCTCTTGACCTTGTGTTTACATCGTTTATTGGATTGATTTCGAGTCAGTTTGTCAAAGTTAAAGAGTATGTCTGCTAATTAACTCGACTTGATTAGGATGAGCGACATTCAACCTTCTTAAACATGAGAGTGTGAGTGGGAAGGGATATTATGGTCGGGTTGGTGAGTTTTCAGCCATATTCTTTGCCTGCCACAAGATTGAGAGGAGCGACACCTTTGTGAGCATCGTCTCAAGATTTGTATGCCATGTAGATGAGTTGAATTTGATGATTTTCTTGGATGATTGGTAGTTGGATGGATTTGAAAGCTGAACTTGAATTTTGCTAGCTTGAACAATTTTTAGTCTTGAAACGTTTTTGAGCTTTGAATGTTTTATTTATGGGGGGAGACAATTTATTCCATGCTCATGTTTTATTGCTTGAGGACAAGGAAAGGTTTAGATTGGGGGAGTTTGATATCATGATTATTTATAGAGTTTTCCCCTTATTTATGAGCTAAATCGTGCGTCAATGAAGCTCTTCGGACCTATTTTGTGCTAATTATTCTATAGGTTGTGGCTTTGTTGTTTCGTGTTGAATTGCAAGCTTTTAGGGAGTTTTCTCCCTATTCTGAACTCTATTAAGACAACCACGCCGTAGTGAGTCGTTGTGAGGCTTTGGTAAGATGTTACGAGGCATGTGTGACGATTTGAGAGTTCTTGAGGCCTTTAGGCTCGAAGATTTGAGCTCGAGAAAAGAAACGACCAAAAGGAGTTTAGCCCGATCGGGCCCGTTAGCATCGGGCCTAAAACACGTCCTTGTAAGTTGTGCGTTGGAAAATGAACCTGCTGGAATGTGTTGCGGGCCCGATGGGGCGCCATGGCCCGATGGTATCGGGCGGTTGAAAATTATGCCTTGTGTGCTGCTGTTGGGCGAAGAAACACAAGATGGGCCTTACTCGCAATTCGGCCCGATCGGGCACTTCAGCCCGATGCCATCGGGTGGATGGCTATTCATGCTGCTGCGTGTTTTACGAAGGGAATTTGAGATGCTCGTGCTTTTGGCTCGATCGGGCTGGTTATTAGCCCGATCGGGCTGTTGGCCCGAAGTCGAATTTTTATCTTTTGCGGCTTTATTTTAAATGCTTTTTAGGAGTTATAATAAATAGCTAAGCTTCATTATTTGAGTGACACCTTTTATTTTAGTTTCATTAGTTTTAGTTTTAGAGCTTCTCTTCATTAAACACTTTAGAGTAGATTCAAAGGGGATCAAAATCTTTGATTATTTTCAATAAAAATTTCTGCTTTTCGTCAATTGGTATTATTCTTACTCTTAATTCCTTCTTTTATTTCTTGTTTGCTTAGTCTTGATTATTTAATTAATTCATGATGCAAAGATTAGGGTTTTACATTAGTTTTATTATTGTTAATTCATGTTTGCTAATACTACTTCTATCCCATTATATAAAGGTTGTTTCAGTATTTTCATTGAAGATTGGGGCATATTAATTGTGATCAAGAAAATGACGAAAATCATTCATAAATAAGTTAACAAAGGAAAGATTATAGTCCAAATTTGGATGTTGTAATTTCCTCATTAATAGTGATCCAAATTTGTGCCATAAATCAAAGGCAAAATAAGAAAAATAAATAAACTATAAGGAAAAAATTGGGGAAAAAAATTTCCACATGAGGGTAAGTTCGTAAAAAAACTTTTTATAAAGGAAATTTTGTTAAAAAAGACCTTATTTGTTATAAGTTCTATGAAAAAACACCTTTTAAATATATTTTTAATCATAAAACACCGTTATACTTCCTTCGTTTTTTTAGTGGTGACACTTAGACCAAAATTGTGAGAGGTTTGGTCAAAGTCAAATCTTTTAGTATCATAAAACAATTTTGGTCAAAGTGTCACAACTAAAAAAACAGAGGAAGTATATCATTATTCATGGGATTACACACCTTATTACCATATTAGGGCAAAAAGTCAACCTTTGGGTCTATGTGTGTGTGAAAGTCACGCATATCAACAAAATTTAAGACCAAATTCTGAAGCACAAAAACAGAGGGAAATAAAGAGAGTTTATGACCCAAAAATTGACTAATTTTATCATAATATAACAAGGTGTATAATTTAATATACTTCCTCTGTAATAATAATAATGTAACAGATAGAGTCGGCACGGACTCCTAGGAAAAATTTGTTAAGTGTGATTTAGCTTGGGTTTAAGTGGAAGGGAAGAGAGAGAAAAGATAACTAATGGCCACCATACCAATTACCATCTTCACCACTAACACTGCATCAACCACCTACCAACACCACATCCACCACCTACCAACACTGCCCACCATCACGCTCACCTCACCTCCTGCCCACCACCTACTGGTCACACCATCACCACCACCACGAAAATCGCAGGCCACCCAACCCCACCACGAAAAGTACTGCTCCACCCCAACCCCACCGCGAAAATCGCAGCCCCACCCCAACCCCACCGCGAAAATCGCAACCCTACCCACCACCCCACCACGAAATCACCCCACCCCCACCACGAAATCGAACAACCCTAACCCCACCACGAAATCACCCAACCCTAACCCCACCACGATATCGCCCAACCCTAACCCCACCATGAATCCGAAGCCCAGCCCAACACCACCAAGAATACGCAACCAAGCACAACCCCCACGACGATATCGCAGTCCAAAGCCCCCACTACCATGAAATCGAACACCATCGCACTCGCAACCCTCCACCATGAAACCGCAGCAAGATCCTCGTGGTTGGTGTTCAGATGGAGGAGATCAGCGTGGTTGGCGTTTGGTGGGAGGATACGACGTGTTTTGCGGTGAATTGGTGGTCGTGATGGTGGATTTCGATAGGTTGGTGGTGGTGAAGGTGGTTGACAGTTTTGGTGGTGGTGGTGAAGGTGGTGGTTGATGGTTACATTAGGGTGGAAATCATAAATGAGATTAATTTTTAATTAGTAATAAAATGTTTCATTAAGAACTTTTAATCAATTTCTAAGTTTATAAATTAAGGGTATGTATGTAATTTTACATCAAAAACTTTACTAAATAAGGAAAGAATTGAGTTTGTTGCAATTATTTTGTTACGCTTAAAATGGCAAAAGGTGCATTCTTTTTGTTACGAAGGAAATATAATATTATATAGGTATTTTCTCGCAAAAAAATTATCTAAGATGTTTTTTCAAAAAAATGTACCTTATAATATCTTTTTTGACAAAATTTCCTTTCAAAGATGAAAATTTTACAAACGAAACCAACAATTTCGAATACTCAAAAAGGAATGCAAACAATATATTGTAGGACGAAAAGAGAAGTAATTAAATGTATTAATAGTCAAAACTCTACTGCTAAATCCCACGTGATAGAATAGGGAAAATGTTATGTCTCAATATTTGAGAGAATTTACTCTATTAATCATAGAAAGAAATACTCTTAAGAAGAACAAAACGTGGTCGATGGTAGGTGAAAAGTAAGATAATTAAGGCAAAAAATAAAGTGATAAATCGTAAATAAATTTTAGAAACGAGGTTAAATTTAGATTGATATGGGGAATAAAGTAGTATTAGAAGAGAAAAGATAGATGCCTTTAATACAACAAAGCCCCAATTGGGCAATTCCCTTCATACTCTTAAAATAACGATTGGAAAGAATAAATACTCCAACATTTTTTTTTTAGGTTTTAAAGATAAGTATTTTTATTGAACCGAGCAAATTAATCTAGCTTAATTTAACAAGTTAGAACATTTAGAAGTGGGGAAGAGAAGATGCAAACTTTACTAGATCAAGTACTACTTAGAAAATGCTTAAACTACACTAAGAACAATCATAAAACTAAGGTTCATGAAGCTTAAATCTACAAAACTAAAGTATGATTAAAATGTCCATAAGAAAAGAAAAATGATAAATTCCATAGATGGCCTACCGAAACCATAAGAAAGAAGGCAAATGCTTCCCCCCTTGCACACCGTCCAGGTTTCAACACATGTACAGCTCATATTAACATTCTCTCTCATCAGTTCCTATTCTAGATAAGAGCACACCCCCATAGTGTTAGTGGGTCCCTCTTATTTTAGTGGGTCCCTTGGGTTATATAAAAAGACATACTACAAGGTGGGCGAGTGGTGACCTATTCAACCATTGAATCATCCTTTTTTTTTTCCTTCAAATATGGGCAATACCATTTCATTTTCATCCAATTAGGAAGGTAGTAGGAAAGTATAGACATTGAGAGAAACTGAAGTGGACTAGAATCTGTCCTACCTTTGCCTAATTTTGACCTGACTTTTTACTATTTTTTCTTTATAAACATCCAATCTTATTTGACACTTAAAAGACTAGCTTTTACCAAACCAGGAAAAAGTGCCACAACTCTTTTACCCTACCATAAATCAAGTGAAGATATGTAAATTTGCGATAGGAGTAATAAACTGTGACACGTTTATTAAAAAATATTCTCTTCTATAACAGATTGGGACAGATTGGGTCGGACATGAGATCCCCGCGATGAGATAGGTTGTATTTAGGATCCTGTCAATAGACTACTAAGTTTTAAACAACTACTATGATATCAAAGAAATTGATTTCAGCACAAATGTAGATAGGAGAATTAGAGTACAACATGCAAGAGGTAATTATTGATCAAAACATATTTATACTATTTACTGTGGGTTTTTCAACATGGCTACATAGATATAGAGTAGCGAAAGTAAAATAATAATGTTCAAACAAGGAGGCCTCTCCCATATAACTGTGTGGCCAAACTTCAACTAATGTCATATGGGAAACCATCTATAAACTAAGTAATTGTGGCCTTGTGGTTGTGGGTGCAAGAAATAAATGGAAGTCTATTATGTGGCTTCTTCAGTTTATCTAAGGAAAATAAAAGATGTAAGAAAAAAAAAAAAAGGAAAGCTAGAATTCAGCAGGCGAAGCTTTCACCTATTTAAAAGAAGAGATCTAAAAGCAATCTCCTTCTCAGAATGTACAGCTTGCTTGTTCCTCCTCCCTCGATTTTTGACTTCGTTGATTGCCAAATCCTTCACTTACAGGTTCCAGATAGAGCTTTCTTGCCTCGAGAGCTGGTCGAAATCAATCGTTGAGAGGTTGAATGGAACGCCACCAAATCCAAAGTCCGCAATGTTGTCATTCAGAGTCATCCCAAATGAAGAAGAATCAAATCCCCTGCAATGATCCAGCTGAATTGCATTAGAAGGAAAAACAGAACTACCCATATTATTTCCCTGGACGACATTGCCCCCGGGCACCGTTCTCTGGCCAGAGAAGCTGTTGTCCATTGTAAGCTGCAATTTCTGTTCAGGAGGGTTTATGTTTGTTCCTTGGAAAACCCCACCACCCATCTGAAACGGAAGCTTCTGTTGTGGATTGTTGTTCACATTCATCGGCATTCCTTGCCCTAAAAATCCATTCTCTATTTGGAACTGAGCCACCTTTGGTTGTGCTAGATTATGATCCTTCACAGTATTTATGTTCATTCCTTGGGAGCCATTGTTTCCAAATATAGGACCTTGACAAACAAAACTCCCACCCATCTGATTATTTTCTGCAAAGTTCCCACTCCCTTGATTGACATTCTTGTTTTGATGGAGGGTGTTGTCGTAAACTGACATTAGATTGGTGATTAATTTCTGACCATCTTCAGGAAGTCCAAGCCCAGAAGCACTGAAGTTAGTTGATGACTGGTTCTCAGATTGAAGAGGAAGCTTCTCTTGTTGTACAAAGGATGTGGCAAAGTTCGTAGCTTCAATACTGTTGTTGCCCTGAAAGTTGGTTGCTCCAACACCATGAGTTGTAGGACTAAACCTATATGGGCAGTTCACCTGATGATTGTTTCTGGAATTCCGGTCAAGAAATCCAAGACGGCTATCACTGTAAGGGCATTGAGGATACTCGCAAACAAAGATTTTCTGATCCATTACCATGTGAGACCCGGAAGATGGCTGCTTCCTCTTTTCAGAGAAATCGGAAGTATTAGCATCAATCACTTCTCCCTTAATAGCAGAAGTCATCATAGGGTTAGGAGCCATAAACTTCTCTCTCTCTACTCCAACACCAAAATTGAAGAGATTGATATTTTGAGGCTTGCTGTCATCCACTTCGCTATTGGGATCAGTGTCAACCCCCTCAACATCATAATCACTAGAATCACTAATGACCAAAGACCCACTTCCACCAGCAGTTGGAGGTGGGCATCGATCAGGATAAAGTTTTCGTGCCAAACCCTCCTCCTGATTAATGATAGCAAGCCATGTTGCACTTTCTTTGGCAGTCATCTTGTCCTGCAAGCACTTGGACTGACGAACAAGCTTCCGAATCTTTGCGATATCAGGTGACATGTGCTTGATCACAGCTGTAAGAACACTCACCTTCCATGCCTTCTTGAGATCATGAGGCTTCTTATAAGGAGGTGCTCCCTGATCTTTCGGAAGGCCCAACTGAGGCCACCATTCTTCCATCCCAGTGGGCCACCACGGTGGGGGCACACCTTTCTCCAATGGGAACCGCCTCTGTGGGGGGTCACAGTGCTGCATCAGAGCTGATAAAAGAGATCCAAGTGTGGTGTCCTGCAGTTCCTGCAGTGTGTGAGGTGTGGAAGCCATTGCATTGCAGTCTTCGTTGCTTCCAGGAATAGAATGATCAGCCTGATACTTGGCAATGGCTGCAGGACCATTCCTGTCGAATCTGACTTTCTCCTTCCACCAGGCTCGCAGATTGTCAGAAGCACCGCTGACAGGTTTCCCCTTCTCAGGAATAATTCCGTAAACAAAACCTTGAGCCTTGCAGACCTCCATCATTTTCAGCATGTATTTCAGAATCCCATCCTGTGCCCTTGACATTTTCTTTCTGCGGGCTTGCTCTTGAGACTGACGCTGCTTTGCAGCATCAACTCCTTCTTTGGCCTTATCTTTGCTTTGCTCCTTGAGCTTTTTCAAAAGCATTCGATCTCTCCACATACGCCTCTCAAGCTCATCCACGTCCACCTCATCATCAGAGTATTCCTCATCAACAGCCGCCTCTGATTCAGCTTCACGACCAGCTTCTCCCTCCCCCGTCATAGAAGGAGGCGGAGCAAAGAAGTCAAAGTTTGAACAGAAACCCATATCTTCAAAATAACCCATCTTTGCCGACGAAGAGATCATCTCTGACACCGGGAAAGGACACTTATAACAGATGCTTCGATGAATAATCCCTACGAGTACTAGTTGATAACTCCAACTCCAATCAAGAACTCCTCAGCACAGAATGAAAATCCAGGGAATAAACAATATGCAATTTTATGGACCTGCAAAAGGAAAAAAGAAGCCATCCCACCTAAGTATAATTTATAAACGGGAACTCAGAGGGTATTACTGAATATAGAGAGATTGGGTTCAATGAACTAAACAATTATGAATTAAATGTTACATAAAGTTTACACATTTAAGAATTAAAGACAATTTATTACGGAGATTTGCGCCCACACACAACACACACGTATATTACAGCAGAAACCCATAAACCTTTTTCACATCTACACATCCATATTGAAGAACCTAAAACTTCAGTATTAACTTATCATTAGCTTAATCCAAAAATGAATATGAAGCCTTAAAATAAAATTAAAATTAAATAAAATTAAAATTAAATAAAATTAAAATAAAATTCTCTGTCCTAAAGATAAAAGGAAAAGGGTAGTAAAAATAAATAAATTAGTGTGAAGAAGAAGCATAGAGAAGATAAGAATTGAAAAATAGATCTATGTGTGTGGATCTACTGATTGAAAACTCAAGCAACTACAACCATTTCCAGCAAATATATCCCATTTATTACGCAAGTCAAACTCACTTTATCATCTTATTGTAGAAACTATTTTTTCAATCAAAAACCCTCAAAAGTTTGATTTTTTAGGACCAATTTTTGACTAAAAATAAATCAAGAAATTCCATATAAGAAAAAAACTACATAAACTGATCAAACCCAAAAAAAAAAATTCCAAAAATTCGATCTTTTTTTAAATATAAAATAAATTTTAAAATATCCAAATATGACGGTGATTGGTCGCAATAACTTTAAAAGGATAAGAAGAAATTAATTACCAACCCAAACAACAAAATCAACAGCCATGTATAGAAATCCCACCAAAAATGATGATCAACCAATGGAAACCAAAAGTATTAAAGCAAAATACAGCAAGAACAAAAGAGAAAGAAAAGCATATATTATCAGTCAGCAGCAGAAAAGATATTATCTCTTTTAGCAGCTAAGCATGTATGAAAGTAAAAGAGATGGATATTACAACAACAACTACGCCTTATTCCCAAAATGATTTGGGGTCGGTTGGCTAACATGAATCGTCGTCTGAAACCGTTGAAGAGGGAGATGACATCGACAAGTGTAACAGAGACGGATCCAATAAAAAAAAAAGATGATGGGTTAGAGTTAGAGTTACCTCTACGTTGCTCCCATGGATGGGATGATCTTCAGGAAGGTCTAAGCTCAGAGAAGAGAGAAATGGAGGGAGCCAATTTCTCTTCTTTTTTTTTTTTTTGGCTCTTTTTTAATTTTCTCTGCTGGTGGACAAAATGAAGAGAGAAAAAGAGGAAAGAGAGATGGAGTTGTGGGGGTTTGTCTAGGGGTGGACAGTATATTTTGTTTTTGTATTTTTCAACTATGGTTGGGTTAAGGTTTACTATAGTTAAGGTGAGGTTTTTCATCTTTCACGTGAGTGTTTATTGGGTGTAACACCTTCCATTGTAGTGAAATCTGTAGCCACACATGTGTGCTACTTTACTTACTTTCATAAGAAAATGACACTATTAACTTCACTTCACCTTCATTTTGGATTTAAGATTGACCATTGAATTGTGCATGTGCTTTTGTTTTCAGCTTAACCTTATTCAAACTAATTGTCTTTTATTAATAAATATATAATTGGTAATGCAACTATGATGTAAATATACTAATTTAGTAGTAATTTGCTTTCATTTTGAAAGTTCAATAATAATTATACATATTAGTATTACCGGTTTGTTTTCGTGGCTTGCCCCTCTTTTACACTGAAATAAGTTTGACTCCTTCTTTCCCGAGTTATTATAGCCCTTATATCTGAGCTTCTACTAGGTTTATGCATCATTATTTAGTGTATTCATTCCTATTACACCAAAAAACTTTATCCAAGTAAACATAATAGCATATGGCACTAATACCTTTAGAAAACGTAGATTATGTTACTATATGATGTTTAGCAATTTACCTTTTAGGCACAATATCAATGGTATCAGTGTACAATATTAGATATTTTAATCAAATTGTCTTGATTTCAGTAATCTCCAATAGATTTATGTGAATTAGATCTCACTATCATTATTTGTATCAAGACGCGTCTTTTTCTTTCGATATTTCACGCGCTTAAGCTCTATATGTCGTGTTATTATGAAATTATTCGGCCTTGATGTATATTCAATATAAACATCAAGTTACTAGGTATAGGAAAAATGTTATAGCAATTTCTATTACAATATTAGGTTTTGGTTTATATAACTTTTTATAACTTATCGGAACTTATCTAGAACTTATCTTAATGAATTTGAAGTTATCTTTTTTTTTTTTTTTTTGCTAAGTGAAAAATATATTGAATCAAACAAACAATTACAACCTAACTAAAAGATGTGACAACCCTTTTAGGAAGGCTCCCAACAATCTAATATCATACTTCCTTGATCTCATCTAACCAAGATTTGGAACTAATACAAGCTTTAGAATAATAGATTACATCAATTCTCTTTCTAATACAATGCTTTATATGATTAACAGAAGTAGAAATGCTAGGTACACAATCCTCCCATAAGACTTGATTTCTAGCTTGCCATATCATGTAGATCACTGCAGTCACTAAAGCACACACAAGCCATCTTTTAACCTTCTTCATTCTCCCCCTCCTGTTGATCCAATCTAGGCATTGATCAAGGTTCATCCACCTTTTCTTTACCTGCAGCCAATCCAACACTCCATCCCATAGAGCTTTGCTATAGTTGCACTCAAAAAATAGTTGGTCAATATGTTCAACGTGAATGCCACAAATTAGGCAAACACCAAATTTTTTCAACCTGACTCTATTCATGAGTCTTTTATGAGCAGCCACCCAAAGAATGAACTTGTGTTTAGGAAGGGATATCCTATTCCAAACTGAGTTCATCCATGCAACTCTAACCCCCTGGTTCTGAATACTCTGATACAACTTCCTAATATTGTAAACATGCCCTCAAGCAGGATACCAACATTCATTCTGAACTCTTTCCTTCACTCTACAGATGTGTTTCCAAACCCAGCTGACTACCAGGCTTGTAATCACACCAATTGTTGTCTTTGATGTACACACTGCTAACCCATTTAACCCAAAGAGTATCTTTTTTCTGTGCAATATTCCATACATGCTTCACAAATGCAAGGGTGTTCCAGAGGCTAATATCTCTAATCCCTAACCCTCTAAACTTCTTTGAACTACAAACTTTTTCCCAGGCAACATAACCAATTTTCCTGCTCTTCTCATTCCCTTTCCACAAGTAATCCCTACACACCTGATTGATTCTCTGAATAACAGCCTTAGGCAAGATGAACATTTGCATCCAATAGTTAGAAATATTCATCAAAATAGCATTTACCAGAGTGAGCCTGCCAGCAAATGAAAGGTTTCTTGATTGCCAAGTCCTGATTCTTTGCACCATCTTCTCTATCAGTTTTTCACAGTCACTGGTCTTCAACTTCCTTGTGCTTATAGTAGCACCAAGATATTTAAAAGGCCATGAACCTAACTTGAAGCCAGATAGTCTGATAATTCTCTCCACATCACCAGCATCCATATTGGCATGATACAACTCAGATTTGCTCTTATTTACAGCTAGGCCTAAAGACTTCTCAAATAGATCCAGCCCTTGTAGCAGCAAGTAAACACTCTTATACTCACCTTTGCTGAAAATCATCAGGTCATCAGCAAAGCATAAGGTGTTTAGTTGCAATTGTTTACATCTTGGATGGAATCTGAACCTTAGATTATTGCTCTGTAGCTTCATGATTCTAGTTAAGTATTCCATACACATAACAAAAATGAGAGGTGACATGGGATCACCCTGTCTAATTCCCCTCTTAGCCTCAAACATTTCTGTGCAAGAACCATTCATCAAAAGGGTAAATTTTACACTAGAAATGCACTCCATTACAATATCAATGAACTTTGATGGAAACTGAAAAGCATGCATCAACTCTCTGATAAAACTCCATTCAATGGTATCATATGCTTTCTGAAGATCCACTTTCAACAAACACCCCTTGGCAGCCATTCTCCTGTTGTAATGCCTAATAATATCTTGACAGACTAGAATGTTATCCATAATACTTCTGCCTGAAACAAAAGCCCCTTGATTATGACTAATCAAATCAAGTAACACTCTTTTTAATCTTGTACAAATCAATTTTGAGATGGTCTTATATATCACACTACAAAAGGCTATTGTCCTATAATCACTAACATGAGAAGGACATTTCACTTTGGGGATCAAAGTGATGGCAGTGATATTAACTTCCTTTAGCAATTTCCCTGAATTAAAAAACTCTTGGATGGCAGCACATACTCCATTTCCCACCACATCCCAACTCTCCTTAAAAAAACCACTAGTGTAACCATCAATGCTAGGAGATTTACTATTTGGAATAGACCAAATATCATCCTTTATTTCAGCCTCAGAGAAGCATAGATTCAACATAGGAATATGCCTATCTTGTAATATAGCACCCTGCTCCATGATTTTCTTCCTTACTGGTTTTACATGAATTTTGCAGTTACTGACAATTTTTTTAAAATGAGTGACAAACAGCTCTCTAACTATTGCATAATCATACTCCCAATCCCCATCAGCATTCATAACAGTATTAATTGAGTTCCTTTGAGCCCTCACTTTAATACTATTATGAAAAAGTTTAGTATTAGAATCCCCCTCCACAATCCAGTCACCTCTAGCTTTTTGTTTTAAGAAAGATAAATATCTACTCTTCATATTTCTAAACTCAAAATTAGCCAGGTATTCATCATGGATAAGGTGATCTAGATCATCATGAAGTTTATTCTGGCACATCTGCAGCCTCACTTCAGCTAAAAGGAATTGGGATTGGATGTCTCCAAAGCCCTTCTTGTTTAACTGCTTCAACTCTGGCTTCAATAACTTAAGCTTCTTCCAAACTTTGCACATTTTATAGCCATGAACATCAGTTTGCCAAACCTGCCCAACTATATCAGCATACTCCTCATGTGTACACCACATCTCAAATAATCTGAAAGGGTAATTTCCCTGAGGTCTTGAGAAGCATTTAATTAAACAAGGAGTATGGTCAAAATCTTTTTCAGGCAGAAAAATAACTTCCATAGAAGTTAGTAAGTTGAGCCACTGTGCATTTGCCAAAATTCTATCCAGCTTAGCCATGATCCTGCTATCTTGGTCTAGTAAAGTATCTACCATTGGACTTCACATCTTCAACTTTACAGGCAATCAAACATCTTTGGAAATCCACAATTTCACTCCTTGCAACACCAGCACCCCCTATTATCTCTTTAACATTGAGCACATTATTAAAATCTCCAACTATAGCCCAAGGTCCAACAATCCCACCTCCAAGCCCTCTTAAATCATCCCAAAGTTTCAGTCTGCAGCTCTTATCATTGTGAGCATACACAATTGTACAAGCAAATGCAATCTAAGAAGCAAGACCCTTGATAATGCAATGCACAAACTGATCTGAACACAATCTAATATCAACTGCAAAAACCTTAGGATCCCAGGCAACTATAATTCTACCATGACCATTCCAAGGTAAGTTAGTGGTTATATTCCACTCTGGACAGACATTCAAATAAAATTTGCCAAGATTCTTAGCTCTGATCTTGATCTCCAGGAGACATGCCAGTTTAGCTTGTTGTGTAAACAGAAGTTTCTTAACCTCAGTTTGCTTTGCTAAACTGTTAATGCCCCTGACATTCCAAACTATAATATTATCCATGAGGGATAGGGGTGGCCAGCCCCTTATCAACCAAATCAACCATTCCCTGACAATCCAAATTCCCATCCTGTTGAAGCATCTCAGGTTCATTGCTGAGTATAGTGACTGTATCTCTGCCAGTAGTAACCTCTCTATCATTGCCTTCCTCTTGCACCAAAGCATTAAATGTATTAATATCCTGGTTCACTCCACTAGGAACTGCTGGGGGAGTTCTATGCTTCTGAATAAACTTACTAGACACCTGTCTGAAGCCATCTTCATCAACCATCAAGCCTGCATCCACTTTTGAAGCTACTTTGGGCTTCCATTCAAGCTTCTTCTTCTTATTCCAACACACAGAAACCAAGTGACCAATCTTCTTACAGCCAGTGCACAAATCTGGTTTCCATTCATATTCAACAGCTTGCTCCTTCACCTCCCCATGCTCATTTATAAACTGAACCACCTCAGGCAAATCCTGTTCTAATTGCACCTCAACTAGCACCCTTGCAAACATCAATCTATCCTTATTTGCTGTTGCCTGATCAAGTTTTAAAGCTTTGCCTACCCCCTGAGCAATTTTAAACAGACTTTTCTCACCCCAATACTTAATATTAAGCTTAGGGAAAGTGATCCAAATGGGAATCTGCTTCACATTTTGATCACACACATTCATATTCTCATCCCATGGTTTGATGATTAGAGGTTTGGAATCAAAGGAGTATTGTCCACTCAACACCTTTTCCCCCCCTTCCTGATTCAATAATCTCACCAGAACAATCCCTTTACCAACCTGGGCAATTTTATCAACTCCAAACTTCCCCCAGATTCTATTAATTAAGCCTTCCATCACATGAAAAGGTGGGTTGGCCCCAAGAACAAAACAGGTAACAACATTTTTCCAATAATCAATCTCATCAACTACATCACTAAACTCAATCCTGGGTAGGTCATGTTCATTAATAACTGATTCTATATTCATTCTATTAACACCACTTGGTGCCTGTATTGAGCAGCTAGCACCATTTTTCCTAATCAAGTTCTCATAGCAAAATATGATGTTCTGATTGCTATTCATAACAGTAACATTTCTCAATGAAGAGCTTACCTTAGTAGCTAAGGGTCTAAGTGCTGAAATCCACTCTGAAAATCTCCTTCTCTCCCTTGGGTTAACACCATTTGAAGTTATCTTAACTTATTGAAATATATATGGACTTATCGAAATTTAATTTATAAGGTGCTAAAACGTATTTGACCTTATCTCAACTTATTAAACTCGTTGAAATTCATTTGAACTTATAGGAACTTATCTCTATTAATAAAGTGAATCTTTGACCTTTAGCCTCCAATTAAAATTACAATAATAACCTCATACCCTTAATTGTAGTGAAAATACAAAAATGATTGACGCATCATTACATCTTTGTATCAAACAAACTTTTGATATTCAAATTCAATAATTCCTCATCAAATACTCCATAAACTCCGTGATCCATTAAGGATGAGGAGGGGGTCGGACATCCAAAAAATTACCATTACACCCTTAAAAATAACTGAATTTCAAGAGTAAACTTTTTTAAGGAAAAGGAAAAAGCATGCACATTTTGATATATAATTGTAATGAAGTTTGTCCGAAACTCCCGAAAATTGTCCGATCTCAAAATGGAATTGTTTACTTGTTTTCGGTCTTCTCTGTGTTGTTTTCCCTCTATATAATTACATTGTAAATATGATTTCGCACACATCGCGTGCATATAAGACTTGACTAAACTTATTATAACTCACATAACCCTTTTTCTTAAATAAGCTTAAATTTAAGTTGAAACGAACATAGCTTTAATAGTTATGTATATTTCAAAATTTTCAAAAGTATGTTTTTCGATTCTCCGACGTAATGTTTTTCATAATTTATTATGTCATAACAATAATATAGTGTTATGATGAAAATCCTCTCCACCATTTAGCACATAAGGATGATGTAGAGTAATTAATAAGTGAATTAATCTACCACTAACACACCCCTAATTATACTGAATAATCCTTTCCACCACCACCACGATTGTAGCCCTAACCACCAGTGCATCATGACTTCACCGCCACCCAACCACCACAGCCCCCTACAACCACCATTAACATCATCATCGAAACCACCAGACTACCTCCAAACCATAACCTAGACCGACCCACCGCTCAAAATACGATTTCGAAGTTTGAGACAACAATTATTGCAATTTGTTTCCACCATAGACTCCCCGATCTCCACCTCCACTAAGTTCAGCAATTCAACGACAAAGGATGAAGAATTCAGCGATTTCCACAACCACCATTTCGATACTTCTTTTTCTTCTTCTTTCATTTTTTAGATCTACAAAACGGGGCACAATAGATTCAGACTTCTGAGTTTTGATACGTTGTTGATGAAAATTGAAAATGGTAATCTGAAATGATGGTGGAAACGATGATGGAATTGGTGGTCTGAGTAAGTATGAAATGCTGGTGATTTGTAAGAATGGAGATGACAATTTAAAATGAATCCAATTTGAATGGGTAGTGGAAATGGAGGTGGATTGAAAGTGGAATTGGTGTAAGAGAGTAAAGGAATGGATGAGCCAGAAATAATGGAGGTGGTGGGATGAGAGAGAAAGTATGAAGGTGGTCGGGGAGGAAGGAAGAGATCAGTAGAATGGGGAAGAGAGAGAATAAGTGTACAGATGGGTAATTAGAAGAAATAATTAAAGGTGTTTTTAGTGTAGTTTAATGAGTTGAGGTGGGGACCAAAAAGTAGATAAGTAAGGGTAAAATGGGAATTTTATTGCCAAAATTAGAAAGATTCTAAGTAGGACAAATAAAAATAAAATGAAACGGATAAAAACGGAAAGTGAGACAAACAAAAAGAAACGGAGAGAGTATAAAGAAAGAATATGTGACTCTATACATAACTAAATAATTATAGATTAATGATTTTAGGGTTACGTAATTTTTAAGATCATAGGAACACAAAATAAATTACTACACATAATTCTTTTGTTGCATCAAATGCTAGTTGGCATGTCAAACAATATAAATGATGTATGGCTTATTTTAAATTTATTTACAATACTCCATATAAGAAAATATTATTAAAAAATATAATTATTTTTTAGGTAAAAAAGATTAATGAATGAAATAAGCAACATAAGGTTTTTCATATATTATGCTCGCTCAATCAACCTTCAATAGCTTTTAGCATATTATAATGTATCTTATTACCATTCGAGAAACAAGTTGATGGCATGTTTAGTTTATTTCATGATAAATATAAGCACTTAAACACAAGATTTTATCTATGTATTTCATAAAATTATGTAAGAAATCAATCTATTGATTTGATAGAAGTATCTTTTTATACATGGTTGCTAAATACAATCCCTTTTTACTCAACATAAACCCCCTAAAATACCTAAATTAACCCTGTATCCAATTTCCATTTCTCTTCCCTATTTCTTGTTTTCCCTCATCTGTTCCTTGCAAAAAAATAACCCCTTCAGTTGCCCTTTGATTTCTTCACCTTGGTTCTTTTTTCCTTAATTTGCCTTTGAATTTTTTTCACACCAATTGAAAGTTCAAAGAAAATTTGCTGTAAATGGAATGAGTTTGTAGGAAAATTGTTGAAAATGAAACGAGAAGTAAAAAAATTCAATGAAAAATATCGCAGTAATCCTACACAACCCTTGATGGAAACTTCAACAAATTTAAAGCAAAATTGTTGCAATAATTACTCATTTTATTAATTTGAACGGAAATTTCTGTAATAGTCAGATTGCAAAGCAAAAACGCGGAAAGTAGCGAGTGTTAGCATTTTAGGGCAAAATTAAAAGCATTGAAAACTTGAATTTGAAGTCAGTTTTTTTCAACTATCCTTTAAAATTTTGTTACCATTAAGTTTTTTTTTTGGTTGATTGTATTATGTATATTGTTAATTTTTTTTACAATGTGGAAATTTGTCAATTGTTTTCGTCTTTGAATTTAAGTGTTGTCTCTATTTTGTTCACAGTTTATGAAAAGATCTTTGTGGTTTCATATTGGTGGGCTGAAATGATGTTTTCTATTTTACTTTATGGGATGAAATTGCAAATATATTTTATTAATCTGGATGAAACACGTACTACCATTTCATATGGCTTGGCAGAATCTGGCTTGTAATAAAAGCACTCTCAATAACGGGCTAGGTTGCTTCTTTGTTTTCCAAGAGCAATTAAACGGTATTACTGTAGCAACTGGGGTTATGGATTTTCAGTTTTAGGTAGTGTCATTTCACAAAGTTTGGCTGAAATAGGTAGTGCCATTTTATAGAGTTTGGCTGAAATAATTACTGCAATTTCTTGGGCATTACTGAAAAATTAATGTTATTTCTTGGAGTTTGGATGAAAGTAATTAAATGCTATCCATCACACTCTAGGAAACAATTAATTCTCTCCCCAAAATTATATGTGAAGTAAAGCAACTCCTCTTTACTACTTTAGGTATCGGACATATTACCATGTTTGGTAATTTGGAGATCCTTTTGTAACACTCGAAATGAATTGAATATCTTATGAACTTGTAGATTGATGATGTTTAGATAAGTGCAATAATCTATTATGAAAGTTATCCTGCATTAGCTCTGCTGATATGTCCTCTTGTATTTTGTGGAGTAGTAGTGGTGGTTTGTAGTCATAGGGTAGCTAGGATATAGCATATGCACATAATATATGTGTTTAGTGTAGTAGGTTACTTTGATCTTGATCCTTGTTTGTTATAGTTTTCTACTTTTTCTCTCACTTGATGAATAAAAGTAAGCATAGAAGTTCCAATCATTCTTCATCTACTTTTTAATAAGAGTTTTTTGTCAGAAACAGCCTTTTATAATCACCTTTTTGCAAAAAAAAACCTTAAAATTTTTTTTTGCAACTTACAACTTAAAACCAAATTTTTTTTGCGAAATGAAACCTTTTTCTGATTTTCGTCATTGACCGTTAACTATAGACCATTGACCGGTATCAAAGTGGTGGGTTGGACTGGTTTTAGGGTGGTTTCGGGTGGGGGTGGTTTTGGGGTGGTGGTTTCAGGTTGGGGTGATTTCGGGTGGGCTGGGCTGATTTTGGGGGTGGTTTCGGGTGGGGTGGTGGTGGTTTCAAGTATGGTGGCTGGTTCTAGGGTGGTTTCGGATGGGGTGGGCTGGTTCTGGGGTGGTTTCGGGTGGCGTAGGATGGTTTTGGGGTGGGGGGTGGTGGTTTAGGGGTGGTTTGGGGTGGGGTAGTGGTGGTGTCGGGGTGGTTTGGGGTGGGGTTGGGTGGTTCTAGGGTGGTAAGTAACGGTCAATGATCTATAGTTAACGGTCAATGACGGAAATTCGAAAAAGGTTTCATTTTGCAAAAAAAAATTTGGTTTTAGGTTGTAAGTTGCAAAAAAAAAATTAAAAGGTTGTTTTCGCAAAAAAATGATTATAAAAGGTTGTTTCTGACAAAAAACTCTTTTAATAATTTAGTTGTGTTTACAGTTTAGTTCCTTTATTATATTTATGGCCACATCTGCATTGGTGAGGTTGTGTTATGCAAGTGTAGAAACTTACACCTATAGATAGAGCTACTACTAAAGTCGTTACGTCACTTCTCGTGGCCATAGAACTGAAAAACAGTAACATGCAAATGAAGCAAAGTATCTTCAAATTTTCTCTAACCAAAATCAAATTATAAAGAAAGCAAGTGTTATATTTTCTATCTTGTCTACTGAGATCAATTTGTAATTGTTTCACCTGAAAAATATGTCTTTTGAAGTAGGCAAATTACCTTCAGTAATTAGCGATATTAGTGTAGTTGCCAAGACTTTCAGCATAAAACACATCTTTAGTCAACCTTATACCTTGCGTAGCTCTGCATATGGTTGTTATGATATCACATCACGACTCTTTTTGCCACCTAGCTACAAAATTCTTTGATACCAAGAAGTGGAAAGATAAGCCATCATATAAACGTTCCTTTTCTTTCAATTATAACACGCTCTCGCCTAGAGAATGTTCTATGTTTTTTGCAAAATCAAGAGAAGGATAGCCATGATAAATTCCAAGTTTATGCTAACTGAGCATCCTTGTGAAACGAAGTGGGATGTCCAACCGCAACGCTATAACTACTTGCGACACTACAACAACATCGATGGAGATTAGACAATATGATGATCGAAGAGGTAAAGTTCTTTGTGTCTATTGGAACTATGTTGTTATTGTCGTTATGTTGATCAACAAATGGTAGTTATATTGAATACTCGGTATCTAAAGCTATAAAACCATTGCTTAAGTTCAGTTAGCAACTGATAGGTTTTAGTCGTGTCACCTAATCAAAAATAAACCTACGGACCTCTAACTAGGTAGTCAGTGGAAGCAGGGTCGAATCCACAGGGAGACAGAGTTTCTAAATTAATATTCAACCGATTCAGCTACTCCAGATGAAATCAGGGAAGAAATAATTAAACTAAAGAATAGACTACAGAAGACGGAATAAATCGAGGATTAAACTATGGAATAAAAGTCTAGGGTATTAGGTCGGTCTACCATGCTTATACCAATCAAATAGGGTCAACTACTACCAAAACCTAAGTCAAGAGTCGGGGGGTTAGAGCCTATGTTGAGCTATGGTTAAGACTCAACGCTCATAGTTCAACATACGCCGCATGTTCACTAACGTAATCAGAACTACTGACGTGTCCTAGGCCTCTAGTCGTAAGACGGATCTGTGCAAACAACTATTAACCACAAGCAACCAACGAAACTGCGCAATAACGTTAATTACTCAATAAAGAACAAACCACATCACAATCACCCTAATCAAGCCCTAGAAATCAATAGCAGTCTAAATCACAATTATGGTATAACCATGGCTTTCCTATCTAACACCCTAGAAAGAGACTACTCAGACATGATCAAATTAACAACGACAAAACTAATATGAAACCCTAACAATTGCATCATGAACGATTAAATAAATAAACTAAGCAATCAAAATAATTAAAGAGATAAAGAGTAGAGAAGAGTACCAACTGACGGAAAGCAGGAACTTTATTGAAATTGAAATAGGTTTGATCACCTCTAAATTAATCTAAAGTGTTTGAATTGAACTAAGAACAATGAAGAATAAAACTAGTCTAAAGCTAATGAAAGATGAATCAAAGACGTCCCTAAATAATGAGGAAAATGGTATTTATAATACCCCTCAAGTCTAATTAAAAATAGGAAGCAAAACTCGAAATCCGCGTTATTAAGCGCCAGACCCGATCGGGCCCGAGCACAGTACCCGATCGGGTCCACAACAGCTTTAGCATTTTTGGTCTTGGGCTTTGATAAATCAGCAGCGCAATAGCAATAAGTGGACTGGGCTTCCACCCGATCGGGTCGTGGATCGGGCGCCCAGCAGATTAGCATCTTGGCGCTTATGGCGTAGTAGCAGCACAGGGTCAATTGAATATTATGGCCCACCCGATCGGGCCGTGGGCAGCCACCCGATCGGGCCAGGCGACCAAATGGGCAGCAATATCCTCTCGAAAGCAGCAGCAGAATGAGATGTAGCAGCACTAGACCCGATTGGGTCGGGCGGTGGATGCCCGATCGGGTCTGGGCACATGTGTGCTCGCCCGATCTGATCGGGCAAACCTTGCCCGATCGGGTCCGCAACTTCCATACCCGATCATAAATACTTCGCCCGATCGGGCCATTTCTGCCCGATCAGTGCATGGAAACCTCCTTTTTGACTCTTTGGCTCTCTAATCTTCACGTTTAGGGGTCTTGGGACCTCCTAAACTAGCCATAAAGCTCGTGAGCCATCCTACGTGCCTTGTAACATCTCGTAAAGTCGTGGTTGCTTCCAAATGGCTCGGGAATAAAGAGAAAACTCCCTAAAACCTGCAACTCAACACTAAAATACAAAACCACAACTATATACGATAGTTAGCACAAAATAGCTCCCAAGAGCTCCAATGACGCACAAATTAGCTTGTAAATAAGGGAGAAAACTCTATATAAATACGTGATATCAATGCTGTTAGTCAATGCCCTACCTTCTTGCAAAAATTCCCACATGCTGCCCCTCCAAATTCCTTCTCTACTGGCCCTCCTTCTAAACCCTATGTGAAAGCACAAGCCCACTCCGGTCTTGTTGACACTCAACCCACCTCTCCATCGTGGCTCCTTGATAGTGGCGCTTCACATCATGTCACGAATGATCTCAACAACTTAGCTCTTCATAATCCATATGATGGCACTGAAGAGCTCATCATAGGCGATGGTAACGGCTTATCTATTGCCCACATTGGATCTCTTACTCTCTCTCATTCCTCTAACCCTCTTCACCTTACTAATGTCTTACATGTCCCATCTATCTCTCGTAATATTATTTCCATTTCTAAATTTTGCAAAGATAATAATGTTACTATTGAATTCTCGTCTTCTTCTTTTTGTGCGAAGGATCTCAAAACGGGGGCATCTCTATTCCAAGGGCCGGCTAATCCGGGTGTCTATGAGCTCCAATTTCACTCTCCCGTAGTCCACTCCAGCACAACCTCTTCCCCTCTTCATTGGCATCACCGTTTGGTCATCCGTCATCAAAAATAATAAAGCTACTTAGCTCTCATCTAGATTTTACACTTTCAAGCAATTGTCTTTTAGATTGTAATTCTTGTGCTATTAATAAAAGTCATAAACTCCCTTTTTCAATCCCTTCTATCTCCTCCACCGCCCCCCTTCAATTTGTTTATACTGATTTATGGACATCTCCCCTTCTCTCGTTTGATGGTTACAAATACTATGTCATATTTGTTGACCACTTTACGAAATATGTATGGTTTTACCCTCTCAAACATAAATCGGATACGAAACTTGTGTTTGAACGCTACAAAGCACTCGTTGGGTTTTTTTTCCAACTCCCTCTTCTCATGCTTTACTCTGACAATGGTGGTGAGTATGATGCCCTCAAAGATTTTCTAGCCACTAACGACATTTCACGTCTTACCACCCCCCCCCCACACGCCCAAACAAAATGGCTATTTGAAGCGTCGTCATCGTCATATTGTCGAAACTGGTCTATCTCTCTTATCTCACGCCACTCTTCCCTTTTGCTATTGGTCACTTGCCTTTTCTACATCGGTTTATCTTATCAACCGCCTTCCCACTCCCACTCTCAAAAACTCCTCTCCTTTTCTCAAACTCTTTCGATGAGCCTAGTTATCACAAACTCCGTAGCTTTGGGTGCCTATTCTACCCTTGGCTACAACCATATGCAAAACACAAACTCTCACCTAAATCCACTCCTTGCATCTTTGTTAGCTACTCGGCCACCCAAAGTGCCTATCACTGTCTCGACCCTGCATCCAACAAAATTTACACCTCTCGTCATGTTCGATTTGTTGAACACGATTTTCCCTATCAACGCCTCGCTACTAATCTGCACCCTTCTCCTACTCCTGCACATATTGACGATTGGTTCCCCCTCCAACTTCCTTTCCTTGTGTCACCCCCATACTCTCCCTCTATCAACACACCCTCCATCCCTCTCCCTAGTTTACCCGCCTCTTTATCTCCCTCTCACGTTCCTCCTCCCCCTCCTAGCACTCCTATCACTCGCCCTACGTCTGCTGCCCCCAACCTGCTGCCAGACGCAAACCACCACCCCCTCCCCCACGAACCATTATCACTTGTCAATTGGCCAAGCAACTTCCACCACCCCTTCCTCCTCCCCCTCGTTCCATTATCACTCGTCTAACTAACAACATTCGCAAGCCTCTCACCAAACTTAATCTACGTGCTCAACTCTAAGACCCCTCCATTGAACCCAAAACCGTGGCTCAAGCTCTTAAAAATCCTCTATGGCGTGCTGCCATGCACGAAGAGTTTCAAGCTCTCCTAAAAAATTCTACTTGGACCCTCGTCCCTTCTCATCCCACTCAAAACGTCATTGGTTGCAAATGTGTCTTTCGCATTAAGAGAAACTTTGATGGCTCCATTCAACGCTATAAGGCTCGCCTTGTAGATAAAGGCTTTCTTCAACGTCCCGGCCTTGACTATGAAGAAACCTTTAGTCCCATAGTCAAACCCGCGACGGTATGTCTTATTCTATCCCTAACAGTCACACGCAACTGGCCATTACGTCAATTGGACATTAACAATGCCTTTCTTCAAGGCTCCTTATCCGACGATGTTTACATGGCCCAACCTCCCGGTTTCTCTGATCCCTCTCTTCCCACGCATACTTGCAAACTCTCAAAAGCTATTTACGGTTCAAAACCAGCGCCTCGCGCCTGGTACCGTGAACTCCATGCCTTTCTCATTTCCAACGGGTTTCACAACTCCATTGCAGATTCCTCCCTCTTCATTCACACCACCTCCACCTCTGTAATCTATCTTCTAGTCTACGTTGACGATATCATCTTCACGGGCGATAATGATCACCATCTTCACACCTTCATCACTCTCTTAGCATCTCGCTTTTCTCTTAAAGATTTAGGTACCCTCGCCTATTTCTTAGGTGTAGAAGTACTCCCTCATCCTCAAGGTCTTCTTCTTAGTCAACACAAATATATTGCTGATTTATTGTGCAGGGCTAACATGCAGGATGCTAAGGATGTCTCCACACCAATATCTACACACCCACCTCTGACGCTTACTGGCACTCCTCTTGCGGACCCAAGCTCATATCGTGCTCTTGTGGGTAGTTTACAATATCTTGGTCTCACTAGGCCGAATGTCTCATTTACCGTCAACAAATTGTCCCAATATATGCATGCTCCAACCGAAGACCATTGGCAAGCATTAAAAAGGCTTTTAAGATATTTAAGTGGTACTATTAACAAAGGACTCATTATTCACAAAGACTCTCCCATGTCCATTCACTCATTTTCTGATTCAGATTGGGTCGTGATCGTGATGATTATATTTCTACTACTGGCTACTTGGTGTACTTTGGTAAAAATTTAGTTTTATGGTGCTCATGCAAACTACGCACCCCGGTACACTCATCCACAGAGGCCGAGTACAGGGCTGTTGCGGCTACTACGGCCGAAGTTCTATCTCTTTATAATATCTGCTTTGAACTTGGGATTGTATTTCATCAAACTCCAGTGATCTATTGCGACAATGCTAGCGCAACCTACGTCGCAGCCAATCCCGTCTTCCATTCCAAGATGAAACACTTGGGCCTTGACTATCACTTTGTGCGTGAAAATGTTCAAAATGGTAAGCTAAGGGTCTCCTACATATCAAACACTGATCAGCTCGCGGATGTCCTCACAAAGCCGCTAGCACGAGCTCCCTTCACTTCCTTGGTTGACAGAATCGGTCTTTCCCTACGGCCGATCGATTTGCGGGGGCGTGATAAGGATAAAATTAGTCAATAGTTATCCTAACCAACTCCTATCTTAGTGTATCTAAGTGTATTTTCTAATATTATCTTTGAGTATATATTTATTTAGATAATATTTGTATTCCTATCTCTAGTGTAATCGGTTAGCTTAAACTCTATCTTTTAGGATTAAGTTGTTAGCTTGTATGTATTTAAATACTCCTTATGTCATTGATGAAATTTACTCTTAAGCATCATTATTCTCTTCACATATGAGTATTAAAAACAACATATTTACAAAAAACTCCCACAGCTTAAAAACCTACATCCAGCTCACAACACCAACATCAGTTTCTGTAATCATTTACAACACCAAAATCCAACACCAACCACATTATATCACCAGTTTCTGCTGCTCAAATCCAACACCAAAATCCAAATTTTCAACATGTAGCAAATTCAGTTTACAACACAGACATTGTTTAAAACCGAATTCTTAAGTAAAAATAGAACTAAAAAACTGATAAACTCTTCAATGTGCTTCCTGTGCAACAGCAGCTACACAATCTAACTTAGCATCTTCATCTTCGATCTAATCGACAACTTCTCCCTGAATCCGCTAGTGTTTGCTTCCCCTTTCACTTGTTGTGACAGATTAGAGGGCGTTGCAACAGATCTTGATCTTGTTGTTATTGTTGTTGTTGTACTTGTTGATGTTGTCGGAGCATGAGTTATTGTAGGTGTCGGTGTTGTAGTTGCAGTAGCTGTTGCCTGGTAAATGTAAACCAAGTAATAATATTAGGATGAACACTTGAAAATGAAAAGTTAAAAAAGCTAAGAAATTATCTTCTTTGTTACCTAGCTTCCCTTTTCACCCTTTGACCCTTCACCCACATCTTATCAGAAGGAGGTCTTCCCCCTTTGTTGCTTGAGTCCTTTGTAGCATGTGGTTGCTTGCAAGTACGTACATTATGCCCACATTGCCCACATTTGCTACAATTCACACTCTTCTTGGACTTTTTCAACTGTTGTGTTCTGTAATCATCTTCCCCTTTTTCCTTATTTCTCTTGTGAAGCTTAGGCTTCCTCGGCATGTTCTTAACCTGAGGTGGTAAGAGGTGTGGCGAGTCAACCTTATCCCAATGATTCACACCAGGCATAGGTTGAATTACATTCTCGTACGCTCAAGCAAATGTATCTCTGCTATACACCTCATCCACATAATCAAAATGGTCCTCCATATGTTCTAGTATGCTTCTGTATGCATGTACACAGGGTACCCTGTTAGATCCGTAATACCCCATATTTTCGAGTACTTATTTAGGTAATTAAAGTATTTAATTTTTAGAACATAAATATTTTAAGCAAAGGGTATTTTAGCAATTTCACTCGTTTAAATTATTTTGGCGAAAGATGGCGTCAAAATTTGATTTGTTAAGCTTTTGGTTTTAAACCCTAGTCAAAAATATTCAAGAAAAAAAAATTAGGCCATTATTTTTGACGGGATTGTGAAGTAAATAGGGAATTTTTGTTTTCCTAAAACTTCCAAATTTATGATGAAGGTTACAAATCTTGGTTTAATCTCCTAATTTATGGTGAAGGTTACAAACTCTTTAATTTTGAAAATTAAGTATACCTATTCTACTCATATAAATACCCCACAGCTTAAGCCATCTTTTCCATACAAAAACTTTGAAGAATCCATACTCTTACTTCAAGATTCTTCTTTCTCTTCTTATCTATTCTAGTTTTATATTTCTTATTCAAGTTCTAATTTTCTTTGGATTAAGAAAAGAAAAGGAATTTCCATGTTTCTTACTCAAAAAAATATTATGCTCATGATAGGTTATTCATGTTTACATTCATGATTAAGTTCATGTGATAAGTTACTTATTAGATTTTTATATTATTGGTTTGTTAGGAGATCGTTGAAGATTAAGACTAAGTGGAGATACTAGTATACTTTTTGTGCAAGATTAAGGTACGTTATGTAGCTAGATCTTTTAAATATGGTTTTATGTGATAAAATTGTTTGTTGATTTAATGGTTGGATTGGTTTAAAATTTTGGTTTGAAATGGTTACAATATTTTGTTATTGGAAGTGAAAAGAAGGAATGATTTTAACAATCAATTTTATATAGAAGTTTTGTTATCCTTTTGGAAAATTAAATTATTTTTACACGGAAAGGTTGGTTGTTTTTATGAACTTTGATTGTTCAAAAGTTGTTTAGGAGGGAAGGAGGTTTATTCATGGCTTACAAGTCATATTGTTATTATTTCCGCTTGATTAATATCAAGAGATTCAAAGTCCATTTGTTGGTATCTATAGTTATCCCTTGATATAGCTCCGTGATGGGATGACTAGCTAGGGGGGAGTGCACACTTAGCAAAATAAAAGGGGAGATAAGAAGAGGAATTGTTTTCAGGATTATTTATAATCCAATTTGTTTGGAAAGAGTTTATTCTTAAAAGGTTATTCTTGAATTACTATTCAAGTGTTTGGAAAGAGTTTGTTCTTAAAATGTTATTCTTGAATTATTATTAAGTGTTTGAAAATAGTTTATTCTTAAAGAGTTATTCTTGAATTCTTGGTGATGGAGTTTTCGAAATGAAAAAAAAATTGTTACGAACTAACAAATGTGTTACATATCTAGTACATATACTGACGCGTATCTCCTTTTTCCTATTTGGCTTTGCCCTTTTTTGTAAGCAGTTTTGCATGTGAATTTTGGATGTGCATGGGAACATACTAGGAAGGGGATCTTCGATCATCTAGATTAGAGTGTTTCATTTATTCTGAGTATTGAGATAATATTTACTTTTATTAATAAAGAAGTATTATTATTTTTGGTTAAAGTCTTCCGCTGCAAAATATTTTGTTAGTTAGTAGTTGGTTGCCGAAAGCGTGTTAGTCACGTGGTGGTAATACTCCTAATTACTCAATTATTATTTACTAAATTATTTATTTAAAAGTGAGTAATTTGGGGGTGTTATAAAATCCCACCGGTAGCAAGTGCATGTCCTTCGAGCTAAATCAACTACACACTGATCTCCCCTGTAAGCAACCTCATACATATTCCTCCTCGAAATTTCCACAACACATTTCTTTGATTCATCCCCAAGGCCCTCAAATATCTTACCAATGTAGGGCATAATTGTCCCCTCGTACCTTTGCACACCCTTCCACTTCTCGTAGTTCCGTTTCGTAATATATTTCCTCATCCACTCCATAAGGGTAGGTGTCGGCTTATCCCTTGCCTCTCTTATCACTGAATCAAAAGTCTCACACAAGTTGTTTGACAACATGTTGGACTTGCAAACAGTGGTAAATGCGTGCCTTGACCAATGCTTGGTCGGGATATCATCCAAATAATCAAAAGTTTCATGTGAGAGGAACTTGATGCTCAACATTGCAACTTCAAATTCATGCTATTAAACATTTAAAACAATAACTAGAATGTTTATAATGCACTAATTTAAAAGTAATCTATCAACTATGAAAAACTAAAAAACGAGAATGTTATCAAATGTTATAAAAAGCAATACACTAAATAATTTCCTCATTTAGAACAAAATGCCATTAACTCTTACCAAGGTTGTAGCTCTAGCAGCATTCCGGAAAAGTTCTTTGTAGATAGTCCCAGTAAATTTGTGCTTGAAATTAGGCCAGATATGTCGAATGCATAACCGTATTTCTGCCTTAGGGACAACATTACTAAAAGCTCTAATCAAACCCTGTAAAAACACAAACATAAGATTTATCAAACAAACCAAATACATCACATATATCTAAAACATAGAAAAAAACAATATAATATCTTACCTTCTGTTTGTCGGACATGAAGGTTAATCCATCATCTTGCTGATCTCCTCCTACATCCCTCATCAATAAGTCTAAAAGCCAGAACCAACTTTCTGTATTTTCTACCTCCACTACAACCCATACAAATGGAAATATATTATTACATTCATACTTTCCCACAACCACTAAGATCTGCCCAAGGTATGCACCCCTCAAGTGGCAGCCATCTACACCGATGATTGGTCGGCAACCTCTCTTAAAACCCTCTTTACAAGCATTGAGACATCTACATCCTCTAAAAAATTGGGGGTTCAAACCTCCCTAGACCTAAAACTGATACAAGTGCACTTGATCCGGGATTGTGTTTAATCCCAGCAGCCACATAATCCCATACTCTCGAGTATTGCTCTTTTGCATTCCCGTACAATATCAACTTCACCCTTGCTCTTGTAAGCCAAGCTCTTATATATGATATTTCATATCCCAAATCAAGAAAAACCCTCCTCATAAAGGCCTTCAACTTCCAACTAGGGTCTGACCAAGCTCATTAATACTCACCTTAGAGTTCACCACCATTCTCTTACACACTTGTGTTCTGAGGTGAAAGATCTAATTTTCCAACAATCCTGTCCAAATAATTTCCTTTACATTTACAGTTAATAATCCTACACTTCTTTGTATCCCATTCACAATTACACCTACATTTACAATATGCACTTAACCTATCACTATCACTATCACTATGTAACAAGTAGTAGTCATACTTATTCGCAATAGCATGCCACTGTAATGCCTTTCTAAGTGTATCAGCTAGGGAAAAAACTTCAAGCCAATTTTCAATTTTATACCTCTTTTGAAGTCCACATCTGGATTAAAGAAGGGAGAGGTATCTGCTTCTTCATCCGAGCTTGCTACATTCCTCAAATCATCATAATCTACCTATATCTCCTCATATAACTCAATCTCATCCCTTGTCAGATCCTTTTGAAGTTGACTCTGCCTCTGCTTGCCTTTGCTTATGTTCTGCTTCTCTTCTGTCCTTTGAACATAAGCTCTTCACCATCCTTATTTACACCTCCATCTTTTTCACCTTGCCTTGTTTGCAAAAACAATTCATCTCCATCAACTTCTTCCTCTCCTTCACATCAACATCACTCTCATCAGAACTGGATGATGAGTTCAGAACCTCAATAGTATCATTCCACTCCAATTTCTTCTTAGCTTTTGGTTGTTCAACCTTTCCCTTGCCCTTATCCTCTTTCTAAACTGCTTTTCTTGCAACTTGCTTCACTCTAGGTGTACTCCTGGGTTGGACAGGTGTTGGTGCTGGTTTATTCTAAGTGTTCTGTTCTTCAAAAGGAATAGATACAATAGGTGGGTTGAAACTGGATCTGTCTTCACTAAGCTCATTTGTTTTTATCTTATTCACCTCCCTTTCATACACCTCATTGCTAATTTTAACATCATCATCCGAATCAATGATTTGGAGGGCAGATCTTTTAGGGTTAGACTTGGGTTTAGGCTTATTATGTAGCTTTACTTTCACTTTGTATAAAGGATGCATAGGTTTGTTTTGGCTTTCTTGAGTGCAGGGTTGAAGCTGCTTCCTTCTCCCCTCTTTTTCTGTGCAATAGAGATCAATAAACACCTACCTTATCCTCAGTTTTGAGCCAACTTTACATTGATGCCTCATCCACAATTTCATCCCTACCATAACCCAAACTTTTTCCCTTTTCTCTAAACCACTATGTGAAAGCTCTTGTTGGTGTTAAGTTGTGACATTTATAGGCTGCAACAACTAGTTGTCTAAGATTCTTAACATTGACCTCACTAACCTTATTATAGCATTTAAGATAAATTATACCCCCTTCATATAATGCCACATTTCTCCCTTTTTGGTAAACTTTCAACAAATGCACCCCCACCAACATTCACTCTTATATCAACAGTAGTATTACACATTCTGAAAAATAAAGCAGTAACAAAATGCCAACCATTACTCCAATAAGCTAAAAATAATTAAGTACATTAAATATCAAAATTGATTGCAAAATCATACTTAAATCACAACTAGGAGTAATCAATTTACAGGGAAATCAGTTTTTAATCCATATAAACTTTTATTCGAAAATCCCCAAATTCAAAAGCGAAACCCTAAATTTGATTTTCAATGTTAATAGCAATTTAGATCCGATTATTTAATTGCTGACACTAATAAACAATCTAATTTACAATAAAATAACCAAATTAGTAGTAGCTTAACTTAATTTCCTTCTTAGCCACTAGCTTTAACTACTTTGTATCCGAGTAACTGATACTGAGGGAGGATTTTTACAGCAGCTTCAATGCTATCTAGGACCCACAAATTTCCCCAGATTCGAAGAGAGATGAATTAATAAAGAAAGGATGGAAAGAAAAAAAAGGAGAAATCAATGGTGGGAAGAGGAAGACGACAAAGATTAAAGAGATCAGAGATAAATGGGAAATGAGGAGATTGGAGAGAAAAACAAAAGAAATAACTGATGTGGGGCCCACATTAAGCAAAATCCGTTAAAAGGTGGGAGCTGGTAAAGGTGGTGAGAGTTTCTAAGAAATTATGGTGGTTTTATGCAAAAAAAAGAAAAAAAAAAAAAAAAACGACAAAATATTAAGTGTGCGGCTATTCACAGCCCGTATTTACTAGCTCATAGCCCATATTCGTATAAATATGCAGATAAAAGTCTATATTACCCCCTCCCCTTTAATCATTTTCTAACATTTTCAACTTACTTCTTCCCCTTCTACCACCTTGTCCCACCACCACCACCACCACCACCACATTTGCCATCGCCGCCACCACCACCACCACCACCACCACCACATTGGCCGGATTTTCTACCGAAAAACTAATCCGGATCCGTAATTTTGATGAATTGTTTTTTTTAAAATTTGAATTTTACGGAACCGGATGAGTTTTCCGGTACCGGGAACCGAAAACCTCATCCGGTTCCGTAAAATTCAATTTTTTTACGGAATCGGATAGCCTTCTCGGTTCACGGAACCGGAAAACCAATCCGGTTCCGTAAAAAAATGCTGAAAATAACGGAACCGGATGGAGATCCGGTTTCCGCCATGGTGGAGAGGGCCTGGCTTCTCGGTACCACCATGGTGGAAACCGGATCCCCATCCGGTTCCGTAAATTTCGAATTTTGAAAAAAAATTTTTTTTTTTAAAGAAAATTCAAAATCTGATGAAACTCATCATTTTTTTCCGGAAAAGCACGGAACCGGACCCAGATTCCGGTTCCGTGAACCCAAAAATTTAAAAAAAAAATGTTTTTCTGGAAAAACACGGAACCGAAATCTGGGTCCGGTTCCGTGTTTTTCCGGAAAAACGCCCAAAAATACGCTCCTAAACACCCAAAACGCTAATTTTCTTGATTTTTTTTTTAAATTCGAATAAAACAACTCTTTTTAACATCAAACAACATTTAAAAAAAAAAAGTTTACTTGGCGATGTGGCGGTGGTGGCGCCTCCATTGAAGACGAAGTTTGTGGTGGTGGCGGCGGTGGCGGCTGCCGGATCTTTGCCCTCTTGGTTCTTGGAGCCATGGTTAGTGAAAGGGGAGGATGGAAGGAGGAGAGGTGTTAGTGAGAGGGGATAAAGGTTAGAGAGTGATGAATGGAAGGAGAAGGAGAAGGGTTAGTAAGGGTAAGTTAGACATTTCACTCAAAAATACGGGCTATGCTCTAGTAAATACGGGCTATGTTTAGTAACAGCCAATATTAAACATGGGCATATTCAAGAACCAGGAAAATTTTAACACTGTTTCCAGTTCCCACGCAATCACAAATGGATGTGAGCGCGATTAGGAATTCGAAGATATAGAGATTCAAACTCCTCAATCCTCATAGATCACCTGGTAATTCTGTCACTTTGGCTTCAATCTGCAATATAATTTCCGTTGCTTTTTTATTTATTTATTCTGAGTCAAGCTTGATGTGATATGTGTTATTGATGATCATATATTCATATTGTTGTTCCATGTCCATCAACTTTTTATGCAACAACTGGATATTTAATGTCAGTAAGGGGTGATTGATGAACGCAGAAATTAGGTTTTTTGAACCAAATCTGTGAAACTCAAGCTCTGTTGAGTTAAGTGCGGAATTTAGAGGAAGAAAACGAAATAAAATGGTTTGCGTTTTATTATTATGTCAAGCTGAACAATTGAACATACAAAAAGTATTTATATACAGAAATAAATTCGTTAAAGAATAACAAGAGGTGAAGAAATTGATGCTGTTGTTCCCCCAACGCCTTAGTCACAACATCAGCTAGCTGCAATGAAGCCTTCCTGTGTATGTTCTCTGATGTAATGAACATCATTTTTTCAAATGTTTTGTGCAACTGTTATTCGTGAAGCACCGGATTGGAAGCGATATGCTGAGCTGCCTTGTTGTCGCAATGCAAAGGTATTGGCAAATGGCAAGGGCACCTTGACACCAAGATCACTAAGTAAACCTTCAAGCCAAACCAACTCATTAGAACTATAGTTCATACTTCTATATTTGGATTCTGCTGAGGATTTTCACATGGTATTTTATTTCTTGGTCTTCCAAGAAATTAATGACTGGCCTAGAAAAACACACCTAGAAAGCATCCAGTTGAAGTGGTGAGGAAGCAGGATGAAGGGTGTGTTTGAGGTATCTTACTAGGTAGATAGCTGCCTGCATATGAGGAACTCTAGGTTTGCGTAAACCGACTAAGCTGTTGCACGGCAAAGGAAACATCTGGTGGAGTGAGATTCAAGTACAACGGCGAGTCTTCTATTTTCCTCTGGTTCAGGCATAATATCCCCATTATATATAGATAGTCTTAAACCTCTTGGCATAGGAAAAAGAGCAGGTTTGCATTCCTCCATATGAGTGTCTTTGAGTGTATCAACGGTATATTCCCTTTGATTAAGAGTGATACCAGCAGCATATTGGTATACTTCAATCCCATGGAAGAATTTGATATCCCAAATCCTTAATCGTGAAGGTTTTATACAAGGCAAGTTTAATATCATGAATATGCTGAAGATCGCTACGCGCTAAAAGGAGATCATCAACATAAACCAAAATGACAGTGGAAAAATCATTGTGATGCCTAGTGAACAAGGTATAATCATGTTTGCTTTGAATAAAGCCAAGCTTGAGCGGAAATTTAGTCAACTCCCGATTCCATTGACGTGAAGCCTGCTTCAGAGTTGAGACCATATAAGGACCTTTTAAACTTGCATACTTGCCCAGAAGCTGCCTTTGTGTAAGCTTCTGCAATAGTCATGTAAATGTCTTCCTCTAGAAAGCCATGCAAGAACGCATTATTAATATCTAATTAATGGAGATGCCAGTTATTAGCAGCAGCCACAACAATTAAGGATCTCACATGAGTGAACTTAGCATAGCAACAGGGCTAAATGTATGCTGAAAGTTTT
This sequence comes from Patellifolia procumbens, assembly GCA_947645195.1. NCBI lineage: Eukaryota > Viridiplantae > Streptophyta > Magnoliopsida > Caryophyllales > Amaranthaceae > Patellifolia > Patellifolia procumbens. Next base: position 10,668,546 of record CANSGD010000193.1, read on the forward strand.
CCCCTTGATCTGATTGTAGGCTTTAGCCACTAATCGGGCTTTAAACCTTTCCACATTGCCATATGAACAAAATTTAATCTTGAAAACCCACTTTGCACCAATAGGTTTAATTCCGGGAGGCAAAGTAGTCAATTCCCAGTAAAATAAAATCTTGCAACTTAGAAGAAGGTTGTCGAACTCTTTTTGGTCTGGTAAGAAAACTGGAAGGAGTAGGTCCAGGAATGGGATCAGTGGAAGGGGGCCGATGGTCATGTTGAGAGGTGGAAGGAATAATAGGATTAGGTGTATTTTGTGTATTTTGTAAAGTAGACGACGTTGGTATATTTTGAGAGACGGAAGGAGAAAGTGTTTTGTGTGTTTGAACAAGAAGGGGGTGAAAGGAGGATGTACCAATAGGTGAAACAAAAAGAATAAGGGAAGAAGATAAAGACGAAGTAAGGGAATCCATTGATTTATAAGGAAACTTGTCTTCCTTAAAATTTACATCTCGACTTAGAATGACCTTTTTAGCATCTAGATCATACAATTTATATACCCTTTTTGACCAAAAGGATTTCCAAGTAATACACATCTTCTTGTGCTTGGAGCAAATTTGTCACATGTCTTGTTTGCTGCGAAACATAAGCAACCTATGACCCTCAAATAATCATAATCAGGTTGTTTATTGAAGAAGAACTCATGAGGAGTAATCCATTTGAGAACAGAAGAAGGCATCATGTTAATCAAGTGTGTGGCAGAATCACCCCAGAATTGCTTAAGTAATCCTGAATGAAACATAAGAGCTCTTGCAGTTTCTAAAAGATTTCTGTGCTTCCTCTATACCCGTCCATTTTGGTGGGGCTAAACCAGGAAGACTTTTCTCACGAATGACTTCATGTTCAACAAAGAACTTGACACAAGATTTCTGAACAATCTCAGTATAGGCGTGGGCCGTGCCCACAAGAAGGAGCGGGAGTCCACTTCACAAGAATAAAGGAGGTTCCACCTTAAAATTGGCAATAAGAGAGTAGCCCTTAGCCTTATTAGGTGAACATCTTTCTCTAAGTTAATCAATATGGGACTTTCACGTGTGATGTTTCATGGTCTAGAGCTTCAACTCTTTCCCTCAAATGTGAGGTCCCTTTTCTAATGGCCCAGAGTATTGAAGATCCCAACCGTGGGCCTGGCTCTAATACCATGTGAAACTTAGGCTCTGTTGAGTTAAGTGCGAATTTAGATAAAGAAAACAAAATAAAATGGTTTGTGTTCTATTATTTTGTTAAAGCTGAACATACAAAAAGTATTTATATACAGAAGAGAAGCTAACAGTTGTCAACATTATAACCCTTCTAACTTGCCTTTAATAATTACAAGAGGTGAATAAATATATGTTTTACAAAATCTGTATTCAAGTGTAGGATCCATCCATATACCAGCAATTGTATAATCTCTTTTGGAAAAAACCTACAATCCTCTAAATTGCTTTATGCCAATATAATCATTTATTGTAGGACTTTTGATGTCAATAACCACTTTGTTTTTTTCATGTTCCCATTTCTCTTCTTATTTGTAGTGGCCTGTTGTGGTTGTGGAATTTTGTCACCGATGTTACACACAGATTTTATGATTGGCAAACGAATTGATTAATCTTTTTTAAGAGGGACAATTTTACTTTTTACATACTTCTGCCAAGTCCTTAGATAAAATTAAGTACGGCTGGTACCATTTCGTTGTGTTTTGGTTTTTCGAAGGTTCATTGGGTGGGAATAAGTACATTGTGGTTGATAATTCTAACTAGTGCACATATTGACAGTCTCTCTAAGGCTTGAAACTATGGAACGGCTTGACTGTGCAGCTCGCCTGATGTTAGTTTCAGATCTTGACTACACAATGGTATTGTGACTTTTTTTTCAGGAAACTACTTCTATTTCGGTTTCAAAATCTTGCTGTTTTTGCTAATTGGAGGTGTTTTTACTCACAGGTTGATCATGATGATCCCGATGATAATGCTCTTCTTAGGTTCAATGCACTGTGGGAAGCATTTTTCCGCCATGATTCCTTGCTAGTGTTTTCAACAGGACGATCGCCAACTATCTGCAAAGAGTTGAGGAATGAGAAGCCCTTGCTAACTCCAGATATTACTGTTATGTCTGTGGGAACTGAGATTGCTTATGGTGATTCTTTGGTGCCTGATGTTCATTGGGAACAATCTCTGAAACACAAGTGGGACAGAAAGATTGTGACAGAAGAAACTGACAAGTTTCCTGAACTTGTGCTTCAGGTTTCCCTTTTAACAATTGGCAAATATGGCAATGAGACGTTTCTTCATGCAAAAGAATGGAACTGTAATATATACACTTGTAGAATCTGATGGATCAATGGATATTCGTTGAGCTTATATGCAAATGTTGAAATGCAGTCTGAAACTGAGCAGCGCCCTCACAAAGTTAGCTTCTTTGTGGACAAGTCTAAAGCATCCCAAGTAATTGAGGTTCTCCAGGGACGTCTAGTTGAAAGAGGGGTAAGGCTCTAAATGCTGGGAAAGAAATGTTTACTTACGGGAAGGTCATCCCCTTCTTTTTTCAACATTTCTGACTGAAAATATGTTATTGCTCAGTTAGATATTAAAATTATCTATAGCGGCGGGGTTGCTTTGGATGTGTTGCCAAGAGGAGCTGGCAAAGGACAGGCTCTCACATATCTGATGAAGAAATTTGATGATAAAATTCCTAAGAATACTCTTGTGTGTGGTGATTCTGGAAACGACGCTGAATTGTTTAGTGTACCTGGAGTTTATGGTGTCATGGTTAGTAACTCAGTATATCTAAATCCTCTATTTTTATCCTGTGGGTATTGTTTCATCAATTAGTTTTCAGTTACCGAGCATCTCCCTTTTGTTTAAAATGCAGGTTAGTAATGCACAGGAAGAGCTGTTGAAATGGCATGCGTTGAATGCCAAGAACAATCAAAATATACTTCATTCCTCTGAACGATGTGCTGCTGGTATCATACAAGCCATCGGCCATTTTTCTCTAGGGCATTGTATATCACCAAGAGATGAATTGGACTCCCATAAAACCTCGAAGGCATGTATAAATCTAGGACTTGAAGTTGTGAATTTATACTTGGCTTTTGAGAAATGGCAACGTGGAGAAGTTGAAAAATCTACACAATTTATTCAGAATTTGAAGTCAAAATTTGTACGTATGATTCAAGATTCCTCATCATAGTACTTGTTTTTTCGTAGTTCCTCTACACGAAGTCTACTACCCTAAAGCATACATGAACATATTGGCCTTAAATCTTAACTTGGTAATTAATAATTAAAAAGCTGCCTCCTTTCCATCATATTCAGCAGGTGCCGCAGCCACTTATATTTCTTTTTGTTGTTTGACAATCAGCATCCAGCAGGTGTCTTTGTCCATGCTTCTGGAGTGGAGAAACCTTTATATGAATGCTTAGACACACTGGAAAAGTCTTATGGACATAAGCAAGATTGCAAATTTAGGGTGTGGGTGGATCGAGTTTCTTCGGCTCAGATTGGTTCTGATACTTGGCTGGGGAAATTTGACAAATGGGAATTATCAGGTGATGTATTTCTCGTTTGCTTGTTCGTGCTTTTATATTGTAGTGATAAGTTATCTTCTTTTGCTTCACTAACCTTTCCTATAATTAATTTCAATTAAAAGAAAACTTGAAAAAGGAACCTTGGTTGGGAGATTGAAAGTTGCAACAAGCTTGGTATATTTTACTTCAAAATGCTTTTTGCTGGCTGGTCAAGATGATTCATAGAAATAATCCTGTTCAACTTGAGATTGACTTCAATGACTTGGCTTGTTATAACCCGTGGACTCATAGTTCTGTACTTCTATATCCTCAAATGGGGCCATTCAGTTTATTGCTTTCTGTTTTACTTCAACTACTTTTTTCTATATTTGATCTCTTTAATCCTGATAAGTCATAAAAGTTCAACCCTTTTTCTCGCATTCTTTGCCTTCTTCAGCATTCAATTGTCAAATCTGTTTAAGCTGATGTTTGATGTTCTCAGTTCTTACTTACAATGTTTCTCCTTAGTTTCAACAATCCTGGTGTCTTAGCTTTAGGAATTTCATCTTGTTTGATCTTCACCATCCATCTGCATATTTGCTGTCTATATCAAACTTAGTGCGCTTTTGTTTTAAAGTAATGTGCAGTACACTGGTTATCTGCAATTCTTCCTATAGTCAAATTCTCAAGAGCTCTGTTTGTGGAGGTCTATTGCAGCAATTGTTTGTTTATTTTCGCCTTTGCTTTTTCTTTGCCTCTGTGGATTTGCCTACACTGATCTTATTCTTCCTCCGTGATTTTTTTAGTCCATATAGATTGAAAATCTTAACACTCAGTAACTCAATTTCTTTTGATATTTTTCTGCATGGTTCTTTCTCAACATTGGAGTTTTTAGCCTGTGAACAAAGACTATATAAAAACTGGCCTAAAGCTTTTGGGTTGCGTACACTATTTATATACCGAAACTGAAGACAAATCAAAACAACCATACGGAGATGTTGAACAGAGCCAGAAACAGGAGAACTTTTCATCTTTCTCTTCACTCGATTCATTTTAATGATCGTGAAGAGAAAATGTAAAATCAGATTAAAATTTTATGTTAAACCTTTTTTCTTGAGTTTTCATGCTGTAAGGATTAAAGAACTATTACTTCCAAATAGCATAAATATAAATGGCATATAAACTGTTCCAGTGCATTATCATAGTGCAATTCATGAGGCTCCACGCCTCCAGTTATGGCTAGGAATAGTCATAGGCTCTTTCCAGTAGAACCTTCATGGCCGGAATGGCATTAACTGACAATCTATTTTATATCACCCTTGAATTGCTTGGATAACTTGCCTGTAGTACCACTGTGAAAAAGCTTCATTCACATTTCATCTGCAAGAAAATAATATGCAACAGCCAGTTTCCTTGTGTATCTCTCCACTGACCACTCGAATACCTTCGGGTTGAGAATCTCTAATAAGTAGATTCAGTGATCACTTGTCTTCCTGGTTACTAATCCAAATAATTTCCATGTGTAAACTGCAAATTTGGGAAAGGAATTCCTGAAATAACCTTGGATTCTTCATCACATTTACGTGCCATAATAGGACAAGCTTTGATTTTTATAGATTTTTTACCAGGCTCTGAACTATTCATATACCTCTTATATCTCAGTGCTTCATAGTATATGTGCATCTTTTCGGTTTGAAAAAGAATTTGTGCTATATCTCCTGATTAACTTTGGCTGACATGTTTCTAGGTAAGGAGCGTCGTTGCTGTTTAACTACAGCTTTACTGAACTTAAAGGTATCATTTGAATTCAACGGGTTGGCTGCATTCTTTCATTTGTTTAAGACTAGTTTGTCAGTCTTACATGAGTTGTGCATGAATTTCAGGCCGAAGGGTTCACATGGATGCATGTACACCAGACATGGATGAACGAGACCACATCAGAAACAAAAAGAACGTGGCTGTTCTAGAGCCTTTACTGGAGAAGGTTAGATCTTAGAAGTAGACCAAGCTCATGACACTATATTTCAATTGATGGCCAGGTTCACTAGGGGGTACAACTTATGCTGGTATCGCTTGCAGGATTGGGTATGACTTCTGAGTTTCACTTGAACATACTTACTCATACAGTCACTTGACAGTAATGTGACTTGGCATTGTTTTTATTTATATCAGTATAGAGGGGTGTATGTATATGGTGATATGTGAAAGAGAAATAAGGCATCATTAAGAGTTCAAAGGCATCATTAAGAGTTTAAGTATTTTCAACACCTTTGTTCCTTCTTTGCGGCAACCATTAAGTTTCAATCATTTTTGTAAAGAGCTTTGAATTGCTGGTAATATGAAGGCTTATGAAACTTTGGATATCTGGTCATATGATTATGATTGGAAGCTCCTTGTGTCAATAACCCAATCAATACCACACACTATACAGTTTATAATCTGATTCAGGTGCTTTACCGACCATAATTCGATGTTTCCAAGTCGAAATTCTTAGGGGGGATAGGCCCTGTTCAGTTCAACTTATTTTTACTGAACTGAACTTATTTTTACTGAACTGAATTTATTTTTGCTGAACTGAACTTATTTTTACTGAACTGAACTTATTTTTACTGAACTGAACTTATTTTTGCTGAACTGAACTTATTTTTACTGATTTATGTTGTTTTTTTCTTCTTTGCTCTACTGATTTTTACTGAACTGAACTTATTTTTGCTGAACTGAACTTATTTTTACTGAACTGAACTTATTTTTACTGAATATTATTATTTTAAGGTGAAATGAACAGGGCCTTAGTGAATCCGTAGGAAGAAGTACATATATTTTGTTTTTGATGTTGAACAATGAATCTTGAGTTTTTTGTGCAAATTGATTTAATTACTTGAATTTGTTGTATTAACATAGTTTTATATGCTATTATATAGGGTTTTGGTATCATAATTTATAGATTGGTCCTGTAAAGTATTATCATTATTTAGAGAAGTTTTTTTTTCTTTTTCCCAAAAATGAACTGATCGATTGTCGCATTCACAATGCTCATTCAAATACATGATTAATTCTTCTATATAAGGAAACCAAAGATAACTCTACCTAGAAATCAAAGACAAACTCTAGCTAAATCAACTAAACACGGAAATAATTTGTAGAAATGAAAATGGCTTTTATTCTTACTTTGGAATTCTAAGTCTATGTAATCTAATTAAGACTTTTCAAATTATACCAAACTCATTCCATAAATGTAGATTGGAATGAAAATCAAAAGTAATTAATACACATACAAGAAATGGTCACGATAATATTATTAGCCTTTTAGTTCATCAATTTTAAAAAATTTATTTGTGAAAGACCATAACAATGTAAGGCTAATCTAATTGCAAGTACATGATTAGTATTTCGTGGGTGAAGGAAACTGTAATAAAAAGTTACAACAAAATAAGGAAAAATGTGCAAGGGAGCACTCAGCAACCCTTGAGAATAATGGGTTAATGGTAAGGTGACGACAATTGAGATGAGACTATCTTAATTTTGAATCTAGTTTAAGATTTGTATGGTTCATTTAATTCTTGGCAAGATTTGGGACTATGGTGTTCGGATATTTTTTTTTTTTGAGGGGAAAGGCAAGTGCATAAATTAATCGAGGGTCAACGCGTCCATGAGAACATATGGAGATATCTCCGGGGGCAATGATGTTCCCAATATTGCTCCACCCCGAAGGGCATAAGCCTAGCTATATGATGAATACAACATTCCCATCTCTCGTAGCATGAGTAAAGTTAACTGAAGTAAAGGAAGAACTATGTACTAGGACCCAGTTCGCTCTCACTCTTCTCGTAGTCGCAAATAACACCTTCCCCTGATTATCACGAGCCACCACACCTAGCCCAACCCAACATTCTACATTTAGAGCAGCATCACAATTGATTTTGACAGTTTCTGGAGCGGGAGCGTTCCATTTGCGCGGACTTGGGATCGGCTTCGTAATGGGGCTGTTGTAAATGCTCTTCGAATAGGCTCCATATTCCTCAACTAACCTCAACACACACCGGGCAAGTAAATTAGCAGGGGTTGTTTTACCTTCAAACACCTTCTGATTTCTATCATGCCAAAGAACCCACGCCACATAACATCCTCTCCTCTTCATACTACTATCAAAACTCTTCCAAGTACCCAGCAAAGAATTCATTGAGAAAACACTATTTGATGGCAGCAAAGCTTCACACCCACAACATTCCCATAACTCGCGAGCACGAGGGCAAAGAAATAATGCATGGTGTAGCGTTTCATCCTCCACCTCACACCAAGGACACCACGCCTCCTCCATAATATGCCGACGCTTAAGCAGTGCACGTACCGGCAACGTCTCAGTACAACATTTCCACATAAAATGACGCACCTTGGGTGACACATCCAGCCCCCACAAATTAAGCCATGACTAGTGGAATTCATCCATATTGCAACCACTCCAAAGCATGTATGCAGTCTTGACAGAATACATGCCATCTTTTGAGAAGGCCCACGTGAGCACATCCCGCGGGCTACGAACACTGAGGGGAATTGCAAGAATTAAACGCTGGTCCCTCTCGTTAAAATTCGCCTCAATAACATTGCAACACCACTCCTTCCCTTCGCAATCTATGAGATCTGAAACTGAGTTAATACCATCCACATTCTCACTAGTAACGCAAGCTCCATGTTCATCAGCTAGCCAAGGATCACACCATACATTAACACTCCGACCATTCCCGATGCGCCAAATAAGACCTTCCTTAACGAGGGATTTAGTCTCTCAAATGCTCTTCCAAGGGTAACTACTAATAGGACTGAGTCTAGCATCAAGAATCGTCCCGTTTGGATAGTACTTGGCTCTCATCACCTTCCTGAGCAACGAGACTCCATGGTGTATTAACCTCCATATTTGACGCCCAAGTAACGCATCATTAAAAATTGTGAGGTTTTTAAAGCCCATTCCACCCAAGCACTTCGGCTTACACATCTTCTCCCATCTTAGTCAATGCATCTTCCTCGCCTCTCCTTTTTGACCCCACCAAAACCTTTCCATAGCCGCTTGAATCTCGCTAATCACTCCCGACGGTATTTTGTAAATACTCATGAGTAAGAAGGAATGGCTTCAATGAACGCCTTTAGCAATATCTCTTTCTCGGCTCTAGATAATAGTTTCTCTTTCCAACCCCTTAACTTCTTCCAAGCTCTATCAAATATTCCCCTAAATATGGCTTTCTTGGAACGAGCCATAGCAGACGGGATACCCAAGTATTTACCGTGCTTCTCCACATGTTTCATTTGTAATATCTCAATCAGCTCTTCCGTTCTTTGTTGACTAACACCTTTGCTAAAAGAAACCTCCGATTTTTCATAATTAATTTTCTGACTAGATGCAGCTTCATATTTATTGAGAATGATAAACTGTCATCTGCAAAGAGAAGATGAGTGATTTTCGGATCTCTACAATTAGCCCTAGCTCCATGACGAATCTTGGTGCTAACCTTATTCTGCAACATCTTAGAGAAAGCATCAACAACAAGGATAAACAGATGGAGACAAAGGATCCCCTTATCGGAGACCTCGTGACGGTGAAACCGAGCCGCAGACTCTCCCATTAACAATTAAAGAATAAGTCACAGACAACACACAATTCATAATCAAATTGACCCATCTACCATCAAAGCCCATAGTCAATAAAAGCTTCCTCAAAAAGCCCCACTCATCTCTATCATATGCTTTCACCATATCCAGCTTCATAGCCACCAAGCCTCTTTTACTCTTATTCCTCTTTTTCATGGAGTGAAAGACCTCCAAAGCAATAACAGGAACAAAGGCACTTTGGTTTTCAGACACAATGGTGGGGAGAAAATTTTTTAGTCTAATAACAATGGCCTTCCAGGCCAGTTTATAAAGTACATTACACAGAATAATGGGCCTAAACTCAGACATGAGAGTGGGTGATTTAACTTTCGGAATAAGCATAATGCTAGTTTTATTAATTAAGGAAAAAGGGGCGGAACCTTGAAGAATACCACTAACAAACTCAAAAACGTCATCACCAATAATATGTCAAAAGTGTTGATAAAAAATAGCATGCATACCATCAGGCCCAAGCGCTTTGCAAGGATGCATTTGCTAGAGAGCAACGAAGATTTCTGATTTTGTATAGGGTCGGAGCAGCTCCTCATTAATAGTCGTAGGTACCACATTAGAAACGTAGCCTAGGACCTCGTGTATGTTCGCTGGGGATGGGGTCGAAGACAAGAAGAATTCTCGATAAAAATTCTCCACCACTTGTTCAATTTTATCGACATCAGTCTGCCAAACACCATCCATATCATTGATGCCCTTTAAATAGTTGTGTTGCTTGCGTTGAGACGCCTTATGATGAAAGTATTTGGTGTTCCAATCTCCATCTCTAACCTCCATAACCCGTGATATGAGATAGTAATACGCTTCGTGTCTTTCATGAAGCTCATCCAACTCCTTTTCAAGAGTTGCGCACTTATCAATATTATCTAGAGACCCTACTAGATTTTGAGCTTCGTGAAGTTCTTTTTCTACTTTGTCAATCGGTTTACCAAGTTTATCAAACTTATCTTTACTCCAACCAACAAGCTCTTGGGCAACAATCGAGATCCTCCCTGGAACATTCATAGAATACGACCCATCCCAGGCGCCTTTCACCACCTCTTCACACGAACCATCAAGCAACCAACAAGTCTCAAAGCGAAACGACTTCTTGGATCTCTTGCGCCCTGTTCTTTTATCATCTAACCGCAGCATGATCGCAACATGATCTGACTTTTATCTCATCAAATGCTCAGTGTAAGCATTAGGGAAAGCCTAGACCATGAAGAGGTCAAAATAAACCTGTCCAGTACCTCCCTAACTCGCGTCTCCGGACTATTACCTCAAGTGTACCATTGCCCAACCGCCCTGAGGTCCCTAAACTCGCAATCATCAAGCAAACTTCTAAATTCAACCATATTCCTTCTCTCCCTATCAGCACTACCAGCTTCCTTCTCTCCCTATCAGCACCACCTTCCTTCTCTTCATAATTAAGAATTTCATTGAAATCGCCACCTACAATTAAAGGCAAGTCTGTCTCTTCCCAAAGAAACAGAATCAGCTCCCAAGTTTTATGCTTGTTTGTGTCATCCGTCCAACCATAAATGCCTACAAATCTCCATTTCAGACCACTAGAACACACAACAACATCGCCACAAATGTGATTGTGAGAGTATAAGATGAGGGTAAAGTCAACATTTTCCTCCTTCCAATACAAACAAAGGCCACCAGCTTTCCCTCGACTCGAAACACCAAAAGCATTCGTGTAACCCAATCTATCTTTTAAATTCTCAACCTCAATCTTATTAATCATCGTTTCAGACAAAAAGATAATATCGATGGCAAAAGAAGAGCTCAAACAACGGAGCTGACGAACTGTCCAAGGGTTGCCAATCCCTCAGAAGTTCCAGCATAAAATACTTGTAATGAGAGGCGGGGTTGGCCACCACCAACCTCCGCCAAACCAGGTTAAGAATCAAGAGTCAATGAATCATGCTTGTTGCGCTTCCCAGATTCACCAACCCGCTCTTCCACCTCCATATCAGCCACGTCCATACTACGTTTCCTTAGAAAACACTCATGGTCATTTGCACTAAGGGACTTAGAAGCCCTAGAAATAGGTTTCCATTTTTTCGACACTCCAGACGCTTTCACCTTGTCTCCTAAACCAACTTCAAAGTTGCCAAGATTTGCTAATTGTAATGTGCCACTAGAGAAGGGGGAGAAGAAGTATCACCCTTTTCAACAATGCGGAGAACTTCAGATGATAAGTTCTTCGTACTAGACGACAAAGGAGCTATGGTCGTGGTGCACTCAGTTTCAACCATACTCTTCGCTGCACACTTCTCTACCTCAACACACAACTTACTAGGTGCTCGCTTACTAAAGAAGAGCGATTTTTGGCTAGCTTTCAACGATTCCATCTCCTCGACCTCCTTTTTTATTCCTCTTCTTGGTGACGATTTGAGAAAGGTCCCCCACCCTAGTTTACCCAGCTTCATGTCATCATCGACATTAGAGCAATCCCCTTCGAAATGACCTAAATCCACACGCAAAACAGATGAAGGGGAGACGTTCATATTTTAAATCGATCGTCACAATCTTCCCTCCCTTATCTTTGATTTGTTGACTTTGTCTGAGGGGTTTGGCAACATCTAATATTAAACGAATTCGACGGTAACTGCCCAAACCAAGCATCTCCTCCTCAATCTCCAGAGATGTACCCATATGGGCTGTAATTGCCTTCATATCCTCTTCAGTGGGAGCCGATATAGTCGAACCCAAAAAGGTGAGTGATTTAAGGTTACATCCTCCAGTTTCTCATCTCCTTTAACTTCATCTAGCAAAAGAAGATTATTATCAACACCATGGCCTTCCATTCAGAATTTTCTCTTTATCTCTCCAGTGAAACATTTGAAAGCCAAAGAGATTCGGTCCAAGGGGACAGATCACCGGTTTGATCGTCGGCGCCCAAGCCCTAATAATCGTCTGTTTCATTGCTTCCACATTAAAAGGCCAAGTAGTCAAGAGTTTCCCTACCAAAAGTAGGGATATTTGTTCTTTCGTTTCTTGGGTTGCGTTTCCCCCCAGGTCAACGATTGGTCCATCATCATCATCAATATGCAACGTGAGACATTAAATCACAAGAGAATCATTGATGTCAGTCATGGGGATTAGTATCCTCGAAAACATAGAGGGCGCCCTCTCTTTCAAGGGAGAAAAAAACTAGCAGAGAAAACCCTATCTAGAGAGAGAAATTGATACTTCTATGGTGTGCAGATATATCCAAACGTATCTCTCTGATATACAAGTCTACAATGTTCAAATTTGGATAAAATGGTTAAAGTTATAAAAATTGAGTCAAAATTAAACCATTTCAAAAATTTTAAAGAACGATAATTAAAAAAGAAAATTTGCCTAGAATATTGCAACCTTTTGGCGATTCACAAATAATAATGCAACCTAAAGATTATTCTGGAATAATGTAACCTTAATGCCCCATTTATTTTAAATAGGACAAATGACCAGGTACCTAAACAATTGGTATTTTTATTTAAAACTTTAAATTTTAATTAATATATTAACAAAAACTTAAAAAATAAAATAAACTCCCCCACCCCCTCCCCCAACCCCCCAGCCCTCGCTGCTATCAGCCCCAACCCTCCACCCCCGCGCTGGCCACCACAACACCTTTCCCTTCTTTCTTCTCTTCTCGTTACTCCTCTGTTTTCCCTTTCCCCCTTATTTCGCTGCTATTGCACCGCGCTCCACCACGGCTGCCACTACAACCCACCCTTTCGTCTTAGCCTCTAAAGCAAGCCATAAACCACCACGGAACCACCGCACACCCACTCCTTTCTCTTCCTTTTCATTCGTTGCTCCTCTGTCCTCTTTCCTCCCCTGCGCTGCTGCCTCTGTTGTTGTACCCCACCCCAGCTTGGCTCGTCGTCGGCGACGTCAGGGTGGGGTGGCTCGTTGTCGGCGGCTTCTGGGTAGTTTCGTGGCCAAGGGAAGGGAGGAGGGGTGGCTCCGGTGGCCGTGAAGAGGGAGGAGCCATTTTTGTGTATTTTTAAATCTTTTTGCTTATAATTTTTTTGAAAAAAAATTATTTATGATAACCAATAACTGAATGACACGTGTCTCAATTAACCTCTTCCTTAGGTTAAATCCGGTTTTACCTCATTTAAAATAAATGGGGTATTAAGGTTGCATTATTCAAGAATAATCTTTAGGTTGCATTATTATTTGCGAATCGCCAGAAGGTTGTATTATTCTAGGCAATTTTTCCATTAAAAAATTCCATATAATGTCATAAAGTTGGGCACAAGTTGCTTATTAATGTTACTCCTTTTGTGCTAAAATTATTGTAGTAATTTGACTTATATAGTTTATTCTAACCATTAATATCTTCAATTTTCTATTACTATCAAATACGAAATGTTGTTGTGCTAAAAATATATACTAAGACAAAATCAATAAGATCTTATACATTAACACTTGTATTTATATATTTGTAAAAAAATGTGGTCAAAATGAAATTTTTGAATAATGTAGAAGTCCAACTCTTAGATTTATCTTAGGACATATGACACTTTATTTTCTCGTTTTTTTAGGTGACGGTGCTAATGCTTTGATAAACTATGGAGGTGATTCTTGTGTCACTTTTAGGTCGGGCCGGTATCGAGTCGTGTCCACTTTGAGATGGATCTTTTTTGAGTTTATCTGATTTAGGTTTTAGTTCGTGTTGGGCCGAGTTTGATAGGTTTTGAGTTAAGTTAGGGTCTCTGTTTTCATGTGTGCAATAGGTCTTGGTCAAGCCTATAAGGTTGGATCATCTATCTAGGTCCAGTGAATTTTGTCAAATCTAATTAATTGGTAAAAAGTTAGGGTCCTTTGGCAAATTATTTGTTGTCGTAATATTAGGTTTCTAGTTAAGAGTTGTATTGAGTGAGTAGGTGGTTTGCCTCTTTACATTTTTTAGAGTAGAAGAAAAGTAAAGTGTATAAGGATCATGTTATTTTAAAAGGAAACATATCAAAACAAAAAGAGGGGAAAATTTTAGGATATCAAATTAGATATTAGAGGCTAGTTATCAAATTATTAGTGGCAAAAGTAATATTTGTTAGATACATAGTATGTTTTAGGTATATGACTAAAGATGAAAATAAAGGTTTGATAATTTTTAAGTGACTTGCAGTAATATTTTTTTTAAAAAAGATTGAAAATAGTAGCTGACAGAGTAGAGGTAACTTTTTAAATTACAACATTTTTAATCTCTTGTTTTCTTGCTAATCCAACAATTGGATTTTCTTGAACTCTAATTATTTAGAAAGCTAAGTTATTTATCCAAACAACTCTTTATTAGCTAACAAACATTACAAGAATTACGTTCGCCGAAAAATTTAGCGTTCTAAGCTTAATATTAATAATAAAAAAAAAGAATTCAAGAAGAGATTGTAAAAACATTGTCCCAAAAGCCAATGTAGTGAGTTTTAGCAACTACTTACAAAGTTAAAGCCTGGTATCCATCTCTAATCTCAAATACTAGTTTTTAGAAAGAGTAGTACTTTGGTGTTCTGACTAAGCTAAAATACTAAAAATTGTTGCAGTCCTTTGACACATAACCTTGTTTGAATTATTTTAAAGCAGAAATATAACCTTGTTTGGAAATTAATTGTTCGGTGTTGACAACAAAATATGCTACATTCATGAAAACAAAATTCACTTAGAAATAAAAATTAGAGTTGACAACGATGAGTTTGATGCAAATAAATAAAGTTTTGTGTGGAAAATTTTAGCCTTTTTTCACACATAACAATATAATTGCTTCGTTTCATTTTTTCTTTTTATTTCCATTTTAAGAAATCTTACAATATACTCCGTATATAAATCACAATTCCTTCCAATCCTAAAATGTACTTTGTCTTTCTGTCAAAATATTATGGTAAAAAAGTTTCTTTTTCCTGATCTACCTACTTTTAATTTTTTGAAGTTAACAAAATTTCTTAATATCAATGGTATTAGAAAATACAAAGAGGAATACGTCATGGATTGAGAAAGTAGTATTATTACGAAATATGTACCAAGTGGAGGCCGGTATGGTAATGAACATGCATGAATTTAATATATTTGATGACTAAGAAAACTCATATGGCCCAATATAAATGTAAACAATTGTGTTTGGTAATGAGAGGTTTGGGGTGTTTTTAGAGTTTTGGACCCCAAATAGAGTTTTTGACTGGTCAAAACTCTATTTAAGGTGTTTGGTAAAAAAGATGATTTAAAAGAGTTTTGGGGGTTGAAACTCTAATTTACAAAAAGCTGGAAAACCCAACTTTTTGGATAGAGGATTGCAAATTATATTGTAATATGACATGTTTACCCATAGTTTAATTCTTATTTTTAAAAGGTTAAAGAAATATCACAAAAGACACATGCCCATAAATGTCATTTTACACAAATCAGCTTTTATCAATCAGCTAAGTGTTACCAAACACAATTACTCAAATCAGCAGTCAAATCTTCTAAACAAAAAGTTAAAACTCTAACAACAAACTCTATACTCTAAACTCTATACTCTATACTCTATTTGCCAAACAGGGCCAATGTCGGTAAGCAAAAGAATCAAATTCTTAAAAAGGAAGCTACAATTAGGCGTTTAGCCGAATCCAGAGATAAGATTAGGGCGGTTGTAAAGAGTGTCTTCACCGATTCCATTCAGGGTAAACTAGAAGATACTAGCATAGACCATGTGGGGGTCATAATATGAATCTTCTACTTAGATCATTTCACATTAATTGCTTAATTTCATTTTCAAGGCTAAAGGTCATTGACTATGACATATTACTAGTATACCTAAGTGCTATAATGTGTTTACTTTTCTAATTTATATTGCCACATATTTAACAATGAAAACATATTTGTGGAAACTATGAAAATGAAAATGTAATAATTAAGTAAAATTTTCAAATTAATAAACTTGTACGACTACGAAAAACATGTTTTCAAGCAAATAAACATTAAACAAATATTCAAACAAGTATTTTCTCTCTATAGTCTCTCTAAGGGTGTACGACAAGGGTTTTGCTATCGTGCTCCTCCAGCCTAGATGGGGAGGGAAAAGAAGGCCGCCGGGCAGGGAATTAGCTCTCCGGCACCGGTGAACTGTGTAGATTGTTCTAAGCACTTGATTGAACTTCAGAAAGAAGCAAATCAAGTGAAGAGCAATGGAACATTACATTGTTGGGGTTAGTGATATTGAGGCTCATTCTCTTGTTGGTGTTGTTCATCTCCCATTGGGTTCTTTACCGTTCAAGTACTTCGAAGTCCCTCTTTCTCCTAGGAAATTGAATTTTTCCCAATGTAAGCCACTTATTGATAGAATCACGAAGAGAGGTCAAGGGTAGATGACTCATTTGCTTTCATATGCAGGGAGGCTTCAATTGATTAAATCTGAGTAGTACTAGGCTCACATTTTTCTTCTCTCAAAGAAGGTGTTCATAGATGTTGAGATCATTTGTAGAAAATTCCTCTGGATTGGTTCTACTCATCCTTCTCATAAAGCCCCTGTTGCTTGGTCTGAGTTTGATAAAGTCAAAATTTCTACGGTTTGGAATGTGATCAACATGTATCTCTGGAATAAAGCTGCAATTCTAAAACTCTTATGGGCTCTGGCTTTCAAGAGTGATAAGTTGTGGGGTTAGATGGGGGAACTCTTAAAAATTACATCAAGGATAGAGAGTTTGAAAATGTTGCTATTTCTAGCAACACATCGTGGCTTCTGAAGAAAATCATTGAAAGTGTCTCTCTTTTACATGATTTGGGTGGTTGGTCTACTATGCTACATCATGGTACTTACAGTATTAAGAAAGTCTACAGACTTTTGCTGGGTAGTAGTGAGAGGGTCTCTTGGAGAAGACTTATTTGTTAATAACAAAGCTACTCCAAAGAGCAAATTTATGCTCAGGCTTGCTGTTTAGAACAAACTCCCTATGTAACACTCCTCTCTCTTTATAAAACATATATTTTTCCAACTAAAATAGAGAATCATCAAGGCATTATCGCCCGTGTGAAAACATATCGGCTTACTTAGAGTATGGCAGCGGAAAACATTAAAATACTTTATTAAATACTTAAATAATATAATTGTCAAACTTAAACTTCAAACCTCGAAAGTAATTCAAACCAAAACAAAACATTTAAATAAATAATCCAAACCAACTTATTTAAAAATAATGTAAGAGTAGGAGACAGAAGATAATAAAATGATCTCCCAACAACGCTCCCAAGTCCCAAATGACTACTAAGATGATGCATCATGCCTTCAAATTGTAGGCAAATACTCAATTGAAGACTGCTAGGCAATAAAGGGTCATCACAGGATCAATAGGCACATCCATGATTGACACACAGAAAAGCACGTAATCAGCAATGTTGAGTACATACATAAGTAAAGAAAAACACGAAACCTAATCATGATACTAATGAACAACCATACATGAATAACAAAATACTATCACACTTGAACTCTTAAAACAAGACTTAACTACAAGACACACAACATAATAAATATTTAATAAATTGAATAGACAATTGATCGAGTTATCCAAACAAAAACCGGTCTTCATAAATGAAAGATTGAGTTACGGGCGCGACTCCGTAACCCCTTGACCAATGATATCGAGGAACCTTTAGAAATAACAAATAGGGTACGGTGATCAATCCGACCCCAAGAAAAGCCATGGGCTAGCACCATGTACTCCAACTCGTACTAGTCCAGAACTTCAGACGTGCACTAGTCTAAAGCTATTGCTATTCACTTTCACTTTAACTATTAATAAGTTATTCGATGTTGGACTCTAAACAGACAACCAACACATAGCATGAATACAAAAAATATTCCTCTTTTATCTTAGGATTAAATAAGTGATCAAACAATTCCAATTGACCAAGAATTAATCCTCCAAATTTATTTGTTGACTTAAATCAACAATCGAATGTCCAAAGACAAAACATGTACAAATTTATTTGTTGACTTAAATCAACAATCGATTGTCCAATGATAATAATTATACATACCCCACAAAGCCCTCGGTCTTTGCAAAGTAGTAAAATAATAATAACCAATAATAAACCAACTTACTCACAAAGTCCTCGGCCTTTGAAAAGTAATAAAATATCCACTAAGGGAAACTATACCAAAACCCATAGTCCAATAATAAAATAATAATAATCCATATCACAAGATGGATTAAAATATAATCATTCCATAACAACATGCTTGAATCAAACATCCATTCAATCATGTAATAAATCATAGCATCAATTAACCTGCTCAACAGCACAATCCTCCAATTCAATAGCCACGTATGAACCATAAAAGGGTTCCCTATACATGATACTATGAATAATCATAATCCTTAGGACATGATACTAGTCTAACACACAAGGACATGTACGTACCTTGTGTAGACAAAGTGAGAGGCCACTTTAGAAATCTAGAAGTCGCCTAAAGTAAATTCTCCGCCTATAAAAATAATAATACAACAACGAATTAAAAAACTAAATAATTCACAGCAATATAATTTATTTTAAAACGCTTCAAAACTCGTTTAAAATACTTTAAATATATTAAAGTTCCAACCTTTAACGACCTTTAATATGATACTCATAAATCTATACTTTAAAACCTCAAAAACTATTACTCTAATAATTAAATTTCACTTTAAACCAATAACAATAAATCTGAAATTATAATCAGATTTTTAATACTCGAATAATAAAGTTTTCAACTTTATTATAAAAACATATAAAAATCATAAAAATTATAACTTTAACATTAAATTATAATTTAAATATTAAAGTAGAGGATAGGGTTAAGAAATAACCGAAGCAAATCACGAAAACCGGTAAAAGAACGAAGGGGAAACACACACGGACGACGCGTGGCTTGCGGTGGCGCGTGCAGTCACGCGCGGTTAGGCTACGCATTGCTGCTACGAACGAAGAGGGACGCGGGTGGCTGCTACTGCTGCGGCAGCAAGGAGGGACGAGAGGGAGGTGGCGAGTGTTTGGCTTGTCGGAAAAAGGGTGAATGAGTGTGAGTGGTGGCCGGAAAAGCCGAGGGAGTGGGTTGTATGGTGGTTGGGTCCGGCGCACGTACTTCAAGGGAGAGAGGGAAAGGGCCGAGTGAGGAGAGTGAGGGAGAGTAAAAAATAAAAGTGTTTAATTAAGGGTTTGGGGGGTATTTATAGGTTTTGCCTAAAACTTAAGGTGAAGAGCTTTAGGTTTTAGGTTTGGGCTTGGGTTGATCATGGAATAAATTAAGTTGGTTGGGCTCCTCAACCCAACATTTAAAATCATTTTAAACACGACCCAAAACCTTTAAATGAAATATACGATATTTAAAAGATATTAATAATTATTTAAAACGTATAAATAATAATTTGACTTTCAAAATAGTCAATACTTAAATAATTAAATAAAATAAGTATGAAAATAATTATAAATATACTTTAAATATATTTATAAAATTCATAAAATTACGGGGGATTACGCCCTACCACTGATAGGCTTCTCTCTTGGGGCATTCAGTGTAATAGTTTGTTCTTTGTGTGGGATTGATGTAGAATCTATTAATTATCTCTACTTTGAGTGTGATTATTCTGTTGATATATGAAAAGCAGGTTTATGGCTACTTAGGCTTCCATGGAGTGGTTTTGATTTTCACGGGAACCTACAAGTGGCCTATAACAGAGCTCCTAGCTAGGATATCACTGGTGTTTGTGATGATGTTTAGTGAGACAATGTATGCTATTTGGATTCAACGCAACAACAAGATTTTTAATGATAGATGCTTAACCCCTCTTTAGGTTTTTAGAGAGGTTGTTTTTAAAGTATCTAGTAGATATGATTATAGGAGTAGAGATTTACTCATTGTATAGCTTGTTTGCTATGATTTCTTGTTAGGTTCCCCTCTTGCCATGTTGGTATTGAAGGTGTGGCCTTAGTTTTGTACTTGGTCTGTACACTACTTTTTTGGTAGTCAATAATAACTTTGAATTGCCAAAAAAAAACTTGTAGGACTACTATCTTAATTGGTTAGAGTATCTCCTCTGATTTTAAGTGGTATTGAGATCTTCGTGACTCCTGATGCACCAAAAACCTAGTACAAACAACTTATATATGTTTAGGATCTCGTAAAAGTCTTTGCTTGAAATGCATCCTGGTTTTTATCATACAACCCATGCTTCTAAGCCGTTGGATCAGCGTGGATTCAATTTCTTACCTTCTTTATTTGTTTCCTTTACCTTCATTTGCGTTTGTCTTTCTCTGTCTTTCCTTTTCAAACTTCTTTCTCAATCAAAGTTGTTCTAATTTAATCCCTTCATCTGATTATTGTTTTCCTAAATGACGTTTGATAAAAATTTGAATGCTTCTCCCTGCTGCTTCATTTGTTTTGCCAATGAAGATTTCCCAAGATATGACAATTTTCTATAATATATCTTTTTGGTATCTTTAATCTATTTTTCAATTTTTAAAGTTTCTTTCCATGTAACATTGTTTTCATCGTCGAATCAAGTTAATAATTCAATTGCTGATGATGTTGCTAAGTTATCAGGTGGCTCTACATTGACTTCCGATTTTGGAAGTTATATTCTGGATCCAATTGTAGTTCATTGTTATTTGTAAATTTTGTTCGATTTAGTTTTAAATTTTATCATCTTTATGTTTATCTTTTCATTTTTATGTTTAGTAGTCTATCCTTTTAGTTGAAATATTATCATTTACTTCTTCCTTTTTTTTATAGTTGCACCATTGAAATTGGGTATAACTTTTAAGAAGAGGAGAGATATAATAGAGAGAATAAAAAAGGGACCCTTGTGATGTGAGTTGCCCAAAACGAAAATGGTGTAAGTAATTTGTAACTTCTAAAAGAGGGAAATGATGTAACTATACAAAACGGAGGAAGTATATGTTATATTTCAGGAAAAAATGGATTAAACGGTAAAAACTATACATTTATTGCACAAAAC
This sequence comes from Patellifolia procumbens, assembly GCA_947645195.1. Lineage (NCBI taxonomy): Eukaryota > Viridiplantae > Streptophyta > Magnoliopsida > Caryophyllales > Amaranthaceae > Patellifolia > Patellifolia procumbens. The sequence goes on from CANSGD010000193.1 coordinate 10,689,677, forward strand.
AACACAACATCACAAACTTTTTCTAATCGGCGCAGAAAACGACATAAGTGGTTTTTTTTTGCCTAAGATTCCCTATTTCCGGTGAATCTTAGTATTTTATCTTCTTTTTATTATGCTATCTTTCTCCCACATTTACAGAGAGGCAAACAGGGCAGCCGAATGGGTAGCGAACGTCGGGCATCTTGTATATGATAGTCTCACCATAGATATTGTGGAACATTCTACTATTCTTCCTATCCTTAGTTCAGATGCATTAGGAGACCTCCTTGTGCGGAGGGGCTCCTAATGCTCTTTTCCCCTAATTTTTCTTACCTTACCAACAACAAAAAAAAACTTTCTCCCACCACTTTAAATAAACTACTAGATCTAAATATCATTTTATTTCATCTTTGAAACCCTAAAATTTCTCCGAAATTGATTTTGTCTATCAAATCCTAGAATTGGAGGATAAGTGACAAATGTTCAAGGAATAAATCAAAAGAAATGTCTACAATGTATGGTAATAGAAATAAAAAAGATAAAATACTAAAGATTCACCAGAAATAGTTCTCAGGCGAAAAACCACTTATGTCGGTTTCTGCACAAAAGGAATGTCTACAAACGTATTGTTGATCTAATTTTCCCTATATTTTATCATTTTTATGTTTACTTCTATCAATTTCGTTTTTCTGTCTATCATTCTTACACTAGATTGTTATTTTTATGTTTATTTATGTCATTTATCGTTTTCTTGTCTATACTGGATCTTTTTACTTTATGTTTACTTCTTTCATTTTTTTCTTCCTGTTTGTCATTTTTACACCGGGTTCCTTTGTGATTCTGGCATTCCCCAAAGATTGAAGGGAAAGTTCTACCCTACGGCAATTAGGCCTGCTTTGTTATATGGCACCGAATGTTGGGCGGTGAAACAATGCCACGTTTATAAGATGAACGTGGCGGAGATGCGTATGTTGCGGTTGATGTGTGGCCACACAAGGAATGACCGATTAAGAAATGAAGTGATTCGGGAAAAAGTTGAAATTGCATTAATTGAAGAAAAGATCAGGGAGAATCGGTTAAGATGGTTTGGTCATGTGAAAGGGAGATCAGGTGAGGCACCGGTGAGAAGAATTAAAGAGTGGAGGAGTAATCAAATTATAAGGGGTAGGGGAAGACCTAAGATGACTTGGATGAAGGTAATTGAAAGTGATATGAGGCTACTTGGGATTGAGGAGAGCATGGCGTTGGATAGAAGTGGATGGAGGGGCAGTATCCATGTGGAGGAAGGGGTGTGATTACTGCATTTATTTATTTTTCTCAATTGTGTTGGTATTTAAAACCTTTTGAAAACCTCTTTTAAAACTTTTTGGTGTAAACCTTGTTTTCAAAAATGTTTTAAAAATTCTTAAAACTTAAACCCTTTTAAAAACTTTTTAACACTCTTGTCGATGCCATCTCCTTTGGCAACAGTTTCAGTTGACGATTCATGTTATCCGACCCCAAATCACTTTGGGAATAAGGCTTAGTTGTTGTTGTAGTTGTTGTTGTTGTCATTTTTACACCAAAGGTTTTAATTTTGGAAAATTTCCTAGAATAATGCAAACTTTTGACAATTCGCAAGTAATAATGCAACCTTTCGATTATTCTGAAATAATGCAACCTTAATACCCCATTTATTTTAAACAGGACAAATGACTGGTAACCTGAACCATTTGTAATTTTTATTTAAAACTTTAAATTCTAATTAATATATTAATATAAAAAATAAATAAATAACCCCCCAACCCCACCTCCCCCACCCCACACCCACGAAACCTACCTGAAACTTGCCACCCCACCCTCACCTACCCCACCCACACCCACGAAACCTGCCACCCCTCCATTCTCTTCTCACCCATAACCACCCCTCTCTCAAAAGCCACACCCACCCCGGTTCGCCACCACTGGACGAAACCCCCCTTCTCTTTCTTTCGCTTCCCCTCTCCTCCTCGTGGCTGCGCCACCATCGGACGAAACTCCCCCCGTCTTCTCTTTCTTTCGCTTCCCCTCTCCTCCTCGTGGCTGCGCCACCACGAACGCACACCCCCTGCCTTCTCTCCTCCTCGGTGCTCAGACCAGCTTCGCTGGCAAAGATGGGGTGGGTGAGGTTGGCGGTGGCTCTGGTGGTTCGTGGCTGGGAGAGGGAGGAGGTGGGATATGGGTGGGGAGGAGAGAGAGGGTTGACGTGGGGTGGAGGGAGGGTGGTTTGAAATTTTCATTTTTTTATTTTGTTTTTGTTTTTTTTGTTTTTATTTTACTTTTAAAAAGTGTTTATGAGAGCCAATTATTATGCGACAAGTGTCCCATTTTACCTATTCTTCCAGTCCTAATCGGTTTTGTCCTGTTTAAAACAAAATGAAGTATTAAGTTTGCATTTATTCCAGAATAATCGAAAGGTTTCATTATTATTTGCGAATTGCCAAAAGGTTGCATTATTCTAGGCAATTTTTCCTTTAATTTTTATGTTTGTCATTTTTCGACGCAAACATATCATTTATATGTTTATTTGTCATTTTTGCCTTTATGTGTGTCATTTTCATAATGGAACATATCATTTTTATTTATAATTTTGTCGTTTTTGACTTCATGTTTATCATTTTAATGCTAGAAGGTATGATTTATATGTTTATTTATGTCATTTTTTATGTTCAACATCATCATTTTAAGTGGTCGTTTATCATTTTTATGTTTTCCAGTCATCTCAACCTATATATTTCTCATTTCTTATAGATGCTCCTAATCCAACATTACCCTCGACGCATAATGATTTTCTAATTGTTCTACTGATGCTATTAGACCCTCTATCGGTAGGATTTTCAAAACGTTAGCTGAAGGGTTCACCTTTTATGCTAAGGAAGCTGCTTTTACTAGTCGTGTAGTCAACTAAATTGAGACCTGGATAAAGTTGCTAGGATTACGATTTGTGTATGTAACAAAGAAGGTTATCTTGGTAAAAATGTTGTTAATGAGCAAGATCCTAAAAAGGAAGTGTTCTCTTTCAAGGTTTGGATGTTGTACTCGGGTAGTGTTCAAGATTTTTGACGGTGTTGCATATGTTGTTTATGATGTTCATGACAATCATGTCTTGAACACCCCTTCTTCTATGTATTATGTCGAGCAATTTAGGAATTTGACATTAGCTCACAAGGGTATGATCATTAATAATAATGCTCAAAATATCATCGGACCAAGCAAGTCTTTTAGGCTAATGAAAGAGAAATTTGTAGGTTATCCTAATGTCGGTACCTCAATGTCTGATTTTAAGAACTTTCATAGGGATGTGTAGAAGTATTTTAGAAGTAAGGATGCAGTCAGGTTGGTCGATACTTTTCATTGGAAGAGGGATCTCTATAGTTCGTTCTTTTTCTTATTATTATTTAGATGATAGTTATCATTTAAATAAGAATTTTTAGGCTGATGCGACTAGTCGGAAGAACTATTCATACTTTGGAGATGTAGTTATTTTCGACACTGCATTTTCTAAGAATGGTTATCCTATGGTTTTTGGTCCGTTCACTGGTATAGACAACCATAAAAATTCTGCCACTTTTGGGGTTGGTTTGATATGTAAGGAAGATGTTGAATCCTTTATTTGGTTGTTTAAGGCCTTTCAAAGAGCTATGGGAAACTATGATACAATCCTCATTATCACTGATCGATCAGGATCCTATCATGAAGATTGCTATTCCTTAGGTTTTTCATGAGAAATTCACTTGTCATAAGTTGTGCATGTGGCATATAATGTCGAAGTTGTCCGAGAAATTAGGTCATGTTCTCTGTTTTAACTCTAAACTCTTGTCTTTGTTTACGCAAACGGTAAGGAGCAAGCACCTTTGAGGAATTTGATGGGAAATGGCGTTCAATCTGATCCCAATGGATCCATGCATACTATAGAGACGTTCCTCAGTTCAAAAGTAGTTGGTTGCTGCTTGTTTTAGCTGTGGCATGACAAGTTTTAGTGTTGTTGGAGATCTTGAGATACCTTATGTTGTGGACAAATAGTTTTATGGCAAGGTAATCTATTATTCTTGTAGTCATTCTTTTCATTTTGGGAAATTCTATATAGTGACCGCCAATTTCTTTAAATTCTATTTGGTAGACAATATTCCTCTTTCCTCTCTATGGTGACCGTCTACATTTGTTTTTGTAATTTCTATAGCTTTATTGAATTTTAAATTATTTTTTAATTAATACATTGATTTTTTCTAATTAAAAACTTTGATTTAAAAAAAATCCCAAACCCTTCCGCCTACCCCCACCATCCCACCACCTCCTCCACAAGCCGTCTAGTCAAATCCTTCCCCTACCCCTGACCATCCGACAGCCTCTCCCCACCAGTCTCATCGCCTTCAACCTAGAATTCGAGGTTAAGGATAGGGTAAGACATGTGACATATTCATTCCAATGAGCGAATTGAGTTAGGGATGACGCATGTGCGAGCGATTGCTGCTTGTGGGACTCTGACAAAGACATACGGGTCGCTTATGATGATGCAATGGTGGTGGTGGTGGTTTCTTGGTAGCGGGGAAGGGTTGTTGGTGGGTGGGGTGTTTTTTTGGGGGGGGGGAGTTAGTGGGGGTGAAGAGTTGTTTCGCATGATGGAGTGGAGGTCGAGGGGAGGTTTGGCGCTATTTAGGGGGTAGTTGGGTGTGTTGCCGTCGTCCAGAGGCGGGGAGGGGTTGGGTTGGGTAGTTGGGCAAGGGGCGAGGGTGGTGGGATGGGTAGTTACTTGGTGTAATCGCCCGTAATTTATGAATTTTATAAATATATTTAAAGTATATTTACAATTATTTTCCTATTTATTTCATTTAATTATTTAAGCGTTGACTATTTTGAAAGTCAAACGATTGTTTAAACGTTTTAAATAATCATTAATATTTATTGGGTTGGACTTTTAAGTATTGAATATTTTATTAAATATTTTGGGTTATGTTTAAATAGTTTTAATATTGGGTTGAGGAGCCCAAACCATTTACTTAGGGTTGGATGATCAACTCAAAGCCCAAACCTAAAGCCTAACCTAATTGCCATAGGTTTTAGGCAAACCTATAAATACCCCCTAAACACCAAAATTTGCACACTTAATTCTCTTTCCTCTCTCCCAAAACCGGCGCCACTCCCTCACTTTCTTTCTCCTCAATTCTCGTGCGTGCGTCGGACCACCACCTCACACCCCTTTTTCCCGTTCACTCTTCCGGCGAGGCCACACCACTCGCCCCTCCTCTTCTCTTCGTATGTGCGGCAGCAGCAGCCATCACACCACCTCTTCCCCTTCACCCGCTCACGCGAGCCATAGCAACAGCGCGTGAATGCCACGCGCCACCACCGCCAGTCCACGTGCTTCCTTGCGCGTGTTTTCCTTGTCGTTCTTCCGATTTTTGTGCTTTTCTTTTGGTTATTTCCTATCCGTTATCCTCTACTTAATGTTTAACTATAGTTTTAATATTAAAGTTGTGATTTTTATGAGCTCTAATGTGTTTTATAAATAAAGTTGAAAACTTTATTGTTTGAGTAATTAAAAATCTGATTTTTATTATTTAGGAAAAATTATTCTAAATAATCCAACTTTTGCTCCATCTTTAAATATTAAGTCATCCTTTTCGAAATCCCAAAATAAGTAAACCTTGTAGCTTACATCTATTTAAATAAGTCAAAAAAATTTATACCTACTACAGCAGGTATCATTCGGTTAAATTTGTCTGTTGCACCTTTTAAAACCATGGCTTTCTTCCTTCCATTTCCTTCATCTGCAGTTTTCTCCGTTGTTAAACCTTCGAAACTTCTCATTGAATTTCATTACCTTCCACCCCCCCCCATACAAACAATTAAAATAGTGTTCTTTGTTTCTTTCTCATTGTCTTCCAACTGAATAATTACGATACGAAGAAGAAATCATGTAACGAAGGGGATTCTTATTTGTACAAATGGTACTTCGAACATGGAACGAGCATGAAAAAATTAACGATATAATGGATCTAATAAAATCATTATGAAATAGTGTTCTTTCTTTCTCACTTTTCTATGTTCAACTCTCACTTTCATACTTCACTCACTCTCATACTTCTCTTCTCATCAGGTTTCTTCTCTCTCTTTCTTTCTTCCCCCTTTTTCTTTCTTTTTTTGTTGAATGTGTAATGGGTTTTCATGTTGGGTATTGTTTGTAACAGGGTTGTTATATAATGAGCACTATAAGTGGGGGGATTATAGTGAGAGAATATGTTATACTTTTTGCGGAAATAAAAGCTAGCTAGGGAACACGAAAAGGGAACACAAGAGATTTTAGCGAGGAAAAATTTTCTAGGCCCAATAGGAAGAAACGACCTCGACCAAAATGGATTTTGACTCGAAACTTTCCACTATAATAGGCCAAACGACTCTGTTTACAAACCTATTACTTTTCTCTCGGCCACAACTTGAGTTCCTAAACTCAAGTTTCCAACAATAGTTCCCACAACTTTTGTTCCTCTCGAACTTCCCTTGAAGTTCCTCTCTTTCTCTTTCTCACGCTTCACTCAAAGCTTCTCACACTTACAAGAGTTCACTCAAACCCTTACCCAAAAATACAATGTGTAAAACAATGGAAGAGTATAAACTCGAATAAAGTAAGTATGAATTCTCTTAGGAACGACACTGACTCTTTAAGACAACTAAGAATATTCGGCTAAGTCAGACACACTTAATTGCAAGGTATTAGGCGTCTATTTATAATGTACTTAGGCAAGACCATAACTTATGTCCACTAACCCATGATGTCCATTACTTTAATTTATCTATTAGTTTTTATTAAACATTCCTTGAGAAATAAATAACCACTAATCCACTACTTAAATTAATGAAAAGAAGCAGTAATGTTGAACGTGGTTTATAGACTTGGAGCATAATTACACTAATTAAAATAAATTAAAGCTTAAGAAGAAAATAGTCAATCCCACTAACCACTTCACTGTAAACGTGAAGAAGTATGTTGAACGTGATATTAGTTTACTTGGGGTGTAAATAAATCATTTTCTTTAATTAGTTTTAAGAAAATATCTTCTATAAATATCTTAAACATAACCGAAAATCATAATTAAGTTTTAAGAGAAAATCCTTTAAAACCGAAAATCATTTTAAGTTTTGAAAATAAAATATTTTGATTAAATTAAAATATAAAAGATAAGATTTAAAAGATTTGTTAAATAAGAAAATCATTTTAAATCATTTCCTAACAAACTAACAACTAACTCCCTAAAGTCATGGATCAAGTCAAAACTAGCCTAGGACTCTCTAACAAACTTACTTGGGCGCACAGCTATGATAGGCGCACAACTTGGGAATTGTTAGCTGTTCCTAAAGTCGTTTCTAAGTCTGTTCCCTAACCTTGTTCCTAATAGTTTCAGTGTTTGTTCCTGTCATGGGAACATAACTAAGTTCCGTTTGAAAATTCAACACAAACTAGATTAAGTATTTACTCAACCTTAACAAGAAGATATTAAATACATTCTAATGTATTCTAATCTTCACTCCAAGCTTGATACTTCATCATTCGAACATCTTCACTTCGATCTTTGATTAATTCTCCAATTTAATCTTCGATCAAGTATTCTCTTTGCTCGAGAATGAATTACCTAGCAATATCATAAGTAAAATACAATATGTCTTTTGTGGTTAAGTCATCTTCAAAACTCAAGGGTCAAGAATTTCTCCCTTTTTGAAGATGGCAACAAAAGGCATATACAATATATAATAGGAAAAATTGATAAGAATAATCCCACCTTTGGGCGGTCTTCCATCACTGGTACCACCTTCATTTAATCCAGGTATAATCCCACCTTTGACACCCATATTCTCTCAATGGTACCTAAAACCTACAACCTGTTCAATAGGTAAAAAAAAAGGTAACCAGCTTATTTCCCCCAAAATGACTTTGTCCTTTCAACCTCCCCCAACCTCTAAAACTCATCTTCTCCAAAAAAACGTCATTCCTCCATGGTTGCCCAAGCTTCTCTTCCCCAAAAATCTGTGCAAGTGTTCAATCAAGCTCCATTATTGAAGTTCGTGGAATTTGAAGTGCCCAGAAAAAGCGAAAATACCATTTAAAATCAAATAATTACATCAAATTAATACCGTGCTCAATACTTGGGTGTGTAATAAAGTTCACGTGCCAAATCATAGAAAATACAAATTAAAATCAAATAATTACATCAAATTGAATATGAAAACAAAGTGATGAAATGTCCCGAAATTATACAATAAAACTAGCTCTTCCAGACACAATTGAAATAAAGAGATCAATATTGGATGTAAGTTTTAATATGATAAATCAATCATCTCCCACTCAATGTCGATCTTTTCAACGTAAAAAGCTTGAATTACAAAATAAACAAACTAGCAATTGTATAAAGTGTATTTGAAATCCACACCTGAAGAATCCAACGACTTCTTCAAACATTCCAGCCTGAGGCTCAGCTTATTCTTCTAATTCATCAGACCACCACCGTCTATGCTTCCGCCGTCTATTATTACTATTTTGTTTTGTTATTCTTATTCTTACTTGGGAATTTTCATCACTGTAACCATAATCATCAAAGCATTGGGGATTGAAATCGAATTTGGGGGATCGAATTGCTTTGGAAACGTCTGTACTGAAAATGCAGCAATTGTAAGAGAGGAAGAGAGTGAGATGATTTCCATTTGAAGTATGGGTGGTGAGGATGGAGGCTGGTAGTAGTGAGATTGTCCATTATTTGAAGAAGAAAAAAATTAGCTTGAAAATGGCGTGAGAAGTAGAGGTGGAAGGTAGAGAGGAAGAGGGTGAAAGAGGGGAGTAGCAGTTAATAAGGAGGAAGAAGAAAAAAAAAATAGCTTGAAAATGGCGTGAGAAGCAGAGGTGGAAGGTAGAGATGAAGAGGGTGAAAGAGGGGAGTAGCAGTTAATAAGGAGGAAGAAGAATAAAAATTAAAGATAAAATACAAATAAACATAAGAGCTAAATATTACTTGCTACAACAGGTTGCCTTCAGGTAAGGGATCATTGAGAGAATATGGGTGTCAAATGTGGGATTATACCTGGATTAAATGAAGGTGGTACCAGTGATGGAAGACAGGCTAAAGGTGGGATTATTCTTATTAATTTTTCCTATATAATACTTAATTTAAACAAGTCATACAAAAAAACTATTTTACAAAGTAATTCAACTAAGCTAAATTAAATTCTAATAGACAATTTACAACCTGAAATTATAAGCTCTTTCTCTCTAACGGCCCTTTGCGGGTGCACGATAAGGGTATGTGTTATTGTGCACCTCTGGACTGAATGGGGAGGAAGAAGAAGTCCGCAGGCCAGGGGAGTGGTTCTCCAGCATCGGCGAGCTCTGGTGAATCATCTAAGCAAGCGATTGAATATGGAAAAGAGGCAGAGAAAGTGCAGAGCAATGGAACAGTTATATACCAAGTGGTTTAATTGGATGAAGAAGCTCGAACAAAGTGGAAATATTTCACAAATCAAAGTAAGATCTCTGATAAAGGTATGAGGTTAAAATTTTTTGCTCCTACAATTATTGATGGCTTCCCTACTACTAGATTAGACAAAGCTGAGATTGAAAAAATGACTGAGAAATGGATGAACTCAGTGATTGTTTATGTAGTAGGGCAGAATCCTACCTTAACCTCTTTCAAAGCTTATATATGCAACAATGGGACTTAGCTGTTGAACCTTTGATGTTTAAACATGAGGAGGTTTATTTCATGATTCGTTTACAAAGCAAAGAAGTTAGGGATGCTATATTGTTTTCAGGACCACATCTTTTTATGGCAAGCCAATGATAGTTAAACAGTGGTCAGCCAATTCAACTTCCATAGTGAAGTGTTGAAGGTTATTCCAATTTGGGTTAAATTACCTAATTTACCTTTGTGTTGTTGGAGTGAGGATTCACTTAGTAGAATTGGGAGTTTGATTGGAGTTCCTCTTTATGCTTGTGAATGTACCTCGAAAACACTTAAAGTTTCATTTGCTAGGCTGTTCATTGAAATGGATGTTACTAAGGATATACAACATTCTATCAAGGTAGCTGATCATAATGGGAAGATTATTAATCAATTTGTGCAACATGATTGGCTACCACCATTTTGCAAAAAGTGTGATATAATAGGCCATAACTGTTTGAACAAGCCTGTACAGCAGAAACCTAAAGCTCCTCAACAGGTTTGGGTTAAGAAAGTTCAATTACAATCAAAGCCTGTTCAAACTACTGTTGTGATCTCCAAGGTGGCTGAAATAGAGAAGAGTTTTGAGAAGCCTAATGAGCATATTGTTACTCCTAGACCTGTTCACAATGGTGAGGGATTGATAACTTCTGTTAACACTCTTATGATGCCAGCTAAGGAGGTTAATGAAGAGGGGGTTTGGAAGGTGGTTGCTAGGAAGAATAAAGATAAGGGGAAGCAGGTTGGCTTGTACTCTTCTAAGAAGTCAGCACTTAGCGCTATTCAAGACTCAGGCAAACCTGGGGGTGAGAAGGGACCAAATCCTTACTTGTCTTGATGATAGGTACATCATGGAATGTTAGGGGCATGAATGACCCTATTAAAATAAGAGAAGTTAAAAACTTCCTGAATTTGCAAAAAAAATCATTGTGTGTGTTGATTGAAACTAGAATTAGGGTGCATAATAAGACAAAGGTGTAGAGGAAGCTTGGTAGTAGATGGAGTTGGAGTTGTAATATGACTCTTATCCTAAGGGCATGTTATGGCTTGGTTGGTTAGATGCTGAAGTTAACTAACTGTTCTCAGTTCTTCAGAACAAGTTATTGTGGCAGAGGTTAGTAACTAGGCAGGTTCATTCCAGTTTCTTCTAGTTTTGTGTGTATGGTTTACACACTATCAGTGATAGAAAATAACTTCGGCTGGAGTTGGCTGCAGCTGTTAGGGGTTGTTTTATTCCTTATGTCATCATTGGGGACTTTGATGCTATATATCTTGCTGATGATAGATTGAATGGGGTTCCTGTTAGTAAAGCTGAGACTGAAGATATGGATGAGTTCATCAGATCTGCTGGGGTTATTGAAGCTCCTAGTATGGGTGTGTATTACTCTTGGTCAAATAAGGGTCTTGGAAGTGATTGAATTGCTAGCAGGATTGACAGAGCCTTTGTGAATCTGGCTTGGTTGGATGCTTTTTCCACTGTTAAGATCCCCTATTTGCCTTGTGGTAATTCTGATCACTCTCCCCTGGTGTTTTACTTGGATCGTGCTATTATTGAAGGAGGCAGGCCTTTAAGATTTAATATTATCTTGTGTGAACATGAAGCTTTTGAGACTTCTGTAAAGAAAGCTTGGCAGCAGGGTGAGGAGAGGTTTCATATGAAGAGTGTTTGGAACAAGCTTAAGTTTGTTAAGCTTGAAATGAAAAAATTGCACACAAATCATTATACTGTTGCTCATCTGAAAGTAGAAGAACTCAGAAGGAATTAGCTGCTATCCAAGCTCTGTCGGAGCTGCATAATGAAGTGGAGTTACAACAGCAAGAAAGAGAATTGTATGAAAAGTTGAGGTTTTGGTCTAGAATAGATGAAAGTCAACTGAGACTGAAATCAAGAATCACCTGGCTAGATAAGGGAGATTCTAACTCTAAACTGTTTTTTTTACTGTTGTTTAACTCAGGAAAGTTAGGAATAGAATTGGAGTGATCTACAATGAGCTTGATGAGCCTCTTTACACTCCATGTGTTATTCAGAATGAGCTCATTGGTTTCTATGAGAAGTTATTAGGTACCTGCAACTCAAAGCTTCAAGGGATTGACTTGCCTACATCTAGAGATGGGCCTTCTTTGAGTGCTGCCAGTAGAAAGCAACTCGTGAGACCTGTGACAGATGGTGAAATTGATTCTGCTCTATATGCCCTAGATGACTCTAAAGCTCCAGGTATAGATGGTTTTAATGCAGATTTCTGTAAGAAATGTTAAAGTGTTATTAAGATTGATGTGTATGAGGGTGTAAGAGAATTTTTCCAAAAGTTTTTTATGCATGGGCCAATTAATTCTACTTCAATCACTCTTATTCCTAAGGTGTTAAATGCAAAATATGCTAATGATTTCAGGCCTATAGCTTGTTGCACTATTCTTTACAAAATTATCTCTAAAGTTCTTACTTCTAGACTTCATGAGGTAATTAGTTAAGTGATGAATCAGTCTCAATCAGGTTTTATCCCAGAGAGACATATAGCTGACAATATCATCCTTGCTACCGAGATTATTAGAGGATATGGGAGGAAATCCATCTCTTCTAGATGTTGATCAAAGTTGATATCAAGAAAGCTTATGATTCAGTTGAACGGCCATTTCTGGAAGCAATGATGACTGAATTGGGTATTCCTGAGCAGTTTATAAAGTGGATTATGACTTGTGTGCAAAGTGTTTCATACTCCATCCTGATCAATGACATACCTTCAAGACCTTTTAAAGCTAAGAAAGGATTGAAACAAGGAGAACCTCTTTCTCCTTTTCTCTTTGCTCTTTGTATGGACTATCTTAGTAGACGCTTGAGTAGGTTGAGATTGGATCCTGATTTCAATTTTCATCCTAAGTGTGAGAAAATCCATCTTACTCACCTCATGTTTACTGATGATTTGCTACTCTTTGCTACAGCTGATGTGGGTTCTATTACAAAGATTATAGAAGCTTTTACTTCTTTTTCCCAAGCTTCAGGCCTTTCTACTAGTATTGAAAAGAGTTGTATTTATTTTGCTGGGATTAGTGATATTGAGGCTCATTCTATTGCTGACTCTGTTCAATTACCATTGGGTTCCTTGCCTTTCAAATACCTAGGAGTACCTCTTTCTCCTAGGAAATTGAACTTCTCCTAATGTAAGCCACTCATTGATAGAATCACAGAGAGAGCTCAAGGATGGATGACTCATTTGTTGTCATATGCAGGGAGGCGTCAGCTGGTAAAGTCCATATCGAGCAATATGCAAAATTATTAGGCTCATATTTTCCCTCTTTCAAAGAAGGTCATTAGAGCTGTTGAGAGTACCGGCAGGAAGTTCTTGTGGAGTGGTTCTTTTAATCCATCACATAAAGCTCCTGTAGCTTGGGCTGAGCTTCATAAAGTCAACTGCAGGGGGTTGGAATGTGATTAATATGTCTCTTTGGAATAAAGCTGCAATGGTTAAGCTATTGTGGGCATTGGCTTTCAAGAGTGACAAGTTATGGGTCAGATGGGTAAACTCTTCTACATCAAGAATAGAGACTTGGACAATGTTGCTATTGCTATCAACACCTCTTGGCTTTTGAGGAAAATCATTGGAAATGCCTCTCTTTTGCATGATCTAGGTGGCTGGACTAATGTTCTATCTCATGGCACTTTCAGCATAAAGAGAGTCTATGGGCTTTTGATGGGCCCTAGTGAGTAGGCTTCTTGGAGAAGACTTGTTCACAACAATAAAGCTACTCCTAAGAGCAGATTTATCCTTTGGTTTGCTGTTCAGAATAGGCTCCCTACAACTGATAGGCTCTCTACTTGGGGCATTCAATGTAGTAGAGTTTGTGTTCTGTGTGGTCTTGATGTTGAGTTTGTTTTCTCACCTCTATTTTGAGTGTGATTATGTTGTTACTATTTGGAAAGCAGGTTTACAGCTGCTTTGGTTGCCTTGGATTAGTTTTGATTTTCCCAAGAATCTGCAAGCAGCATGCAGTAGAGCTCACAGCAGGTCCAGAGTTTCACAGTTGTTTGTGATGTTATATACTGAGACATTGTACTCTGTATGGATACAACGCAATAGTAAGATTTCTAGTGATAGATGTCTATCCCCTCTTCAGGCTTTTAGAGAGGTTTTATTTAGAGTTTCTGTTAGGTGTGATGATAGGAGCAGAGAGCTTCTTATTGTATAGATGGCTGGTTGTCTTAGGTTTCCCTCTTACCATGTTGGTGTTGAAGGTGTAACCTTAGGTTGTACTTGGTGTGCTCACTACTTTTTTTGGTAGTCAATAATAACTTTGAATTGCCAAAAAAAAAAATCTAATAGACTTTTATTTTATTTTAACTTATGAGAAAAAACGATTTTAAACTAGGGAACATGAAACAAGGTTAGAAAAATTTTACTCTTCTTTGGCTTTCTCTTTCCCCCTTATGCCGCAATTTCGAAAAGATGAATTTTATCTATCAAAACACATCACACCACCAAACTTAGTTAGAAACAAGTTGGTTAGTATGAGCAAATAAAGCATTCAACTCTCAAAACTGCAATCCAAGAATATTAGCCATTCAAAAGACGCATACATGCAAAAAGATTCAACTTAAAATTAGCCAATTAATGTTGTTCCATTGTAGCATGCATAAGAAAGAAAGAAAATTAAAACATTGTTCCCATAATTAACGAAGAAAGAGTATTAAACTCAGAATAGAGTTTAGGCTTGAGGAGAGGGGGGTTGTTCGACTTCTTCCATCACATCATTTATTTTGTCCATCACTTCCTTGTGGTTGCGTTCCACAGTTTGAGCAAGCTTGAACATCATGGACTCCAATAGCATCATGTTGTTGTTCACATTTTGGAGCGCCATAAGATTCGTCTTAAGTTGTTCCATGACAAGCCCTTGACCCGTAAAAGCATTATCAACCTTTTCCGACAACCCTTTCACAATCTTATTCACATCTTGGGCTTCTTGAGCAAATTCCATCATCGCCTCTGATTGACCCAAAACTAAAGTAAACAAATGATCCAACCTTTGAGCATGTGCAAAGGTATAAGTAGCACCAATGGAGGGGTTTGGATATGAAGATGATGAGGGTTTTTGTGAATTGGTTGCGGCAGTGGGTTCCTTAGGATCAGGAACAGCAGTTTGTTCCTCAGTGATGGGAACAACTGTAGGTTCCTTTCCCTTGGAAACAGCTGAATCAGGTTGTTTGGAAGGAGGAGGAATTGGTGAGTTTTGTGGCTTGTTGTACTTGGGGGATGCATTTTTAGGTGGTGAAGTTTCCATAGGGGCAGGGGATTGTTCCAATGATGAAGGAACACTAGCCTCATAGTTTTCTTTAGCAATCACCTGAACTTCATCATCATCGACAACATCATCAAAGCACAAAAGATGGAGAGCTCAATACCTTCAAGTTGCGAATGTGCCTACTTGATCTAGGGAGCTTATAAGACCGGTTTCTCCTTCTCCAATTCTTCCTTGTCAACTACTTTCTTTCCTTTTGCCTTTTCTTTTGCTTCTCTTTCTTTTTCTTTTTCGATTTCTTCAATTTTTTCAATTTTCTTTTCTTTTTCTTTTTATTTTTCTTTTTCTTTTTCGATTTCTTCAATTTTTTCATTTTTCTTTTCTTTTTTCTTTTTCTTTTTCTTTTTCGATTTTTTCAATTTTTTCATTTTTCTTTTCTTTTTCTTTTTGTTTTTCTTCCTTTTCTACTCCCACCTCAAAATCAGTTTCTTCATTTTCTTCTCCTTCGCTGTCATTTTATACCTCATCATCATCTAAGTTTGATCTTCGTTGCACAACTTCCCCAGCAACAATAGAGACATTCAAGTTAATTAATGCCTTTGTGCTTAACAGATTTCCCGTTGTAACACCAACTAAAGGAACTCCATGAAGCTTCACATTGAACTTCCTTAAGAAAATTGTAATTGGGGCTCCATACCCTACAACAATCCCATGCTCAATGCAAGGATTCAAGTGTTGAATCATGAGGGAAGGAAAATTAATGGGTTTATTTGATGCAAGGCAATGGATATAAATCAAATCCAGCATGCCAACTAAAGCACGTTTACAAAGACGAGGCAAAAGAGCCTTTTTAAGTATATGAAAGAGTATTTTGTGGAAGAAGGATATATTATGATCAATAGATGTAGCAATTCTTTTACCACCATACTTCACAACTAGGTCATTAAAAGAGAATCTAGAAAAAGGGTATGCACCACGTTGTTTCTTAAAGTAAACATCAGTTTCCTTCACCGGAACACCGAACAGTTTTCCCAAGGATTCACAATTAAAGTCAATTTGTGTTCCTCTCACTATAATAGAACAATTTCTCTCCTCATTGATAAGAGGTTTTTAGTGTGTCGTTAAAGCACTAAGAACCGCTTAGAAAACAAAAGTTTTAAACCTAACGAGCAACTACTAAGAACGTCGTAATGGCAAGTCAAGGATCGAACCACAAGGAAATTAGGATTGACTTTAGTCTACTAAGTCCAAAACTACCTAAGTGAAGGATTTTTGGGGTTTGAGATATAAGATACCAACTAATCAACTCGCTAATGAATACCAACTAATAATCGAATAGGATAATTAATATAATGGTGAAAACACTAGAGCTTGGGTTACTCGCATGAACTCGGGCAAGACACAACACTCATGCAACTACGAAGCTATAGAGAATAACATGCAAGGTTAAGTTTCCCTCTAAAGTCCTTAAGTCCTCTCTCGAATGGTCCTCAAGACTAATCAATTAATCAATCGACTAAATCCTCTCTCGAATGGTCTTTAGCCAATTGATTAATGGATTCAATTTGATTGGAAAACCCCTAAATAGGATCCTCTTAATTTCTACCCAATCTCTTGGTCTAGAAATTAAGTTGATTCATGGGAATGACTAGACAACAACAATCAATTAAGAGTAATTGAAATCTAAGCCCTAGCATAAACTTGATCAAGGTCTACCCTAAGGTGTCAAAACACCAAGATCAATGCATATTAGACATGAATAAAGCAATTACAAGAACGTCTCAATTAGCCCTAATTCATGCTTTCGCCCAAACCCTAGATAAGGAACTACTCACTAATCATGGATTCAAAGCAAAAGAGATTAAATAAATTAAACATGATAAACAAAGCAATAGAAATAAAGAAAAGAGATTGAAGGAAAATTACTTGAATTGAATAATGGATTCGATCTTCAAAGATGAACAATTGAGAAACTAAGTGTTTAGAGAGAGTTTAGGGCTAAGCTAAAGTAATTAGAGACTAGAATATCAGATTATAGTAGACAAAAAACGCTACAAACTAAATAAAAGGTTCATTAAACTAAGACGGAAAAACGGGATCAAACCCGAAGTCAGCCACGGTCGTGGTGAAATCACCACGGTCGTGGCGCCTTAAAATTGTCCAGGCAGCAGCTAATCTCCAAACGGACTGACTCGACGAAGTCAGGTCACCGCGGCCGTGGTGATTTTGCCACGACCGTGGCCCCTGACTTTCATAGTATCAGTTCCAATTCTTCAACAATCTGTTTTGCTTGCTACAGGTCCCCACGACCGTGGTGACCTACTGGTCAGCGGACAGCTCAACTTCGAACGATCATATCTCTCTCGTCTCATACCGGAATTGGGCTCATGACCAGTCGTTGGAAAGCTATCGAAACGAGCTAACACCTCCCGCTAGAATCACCTTAATACGATTTATAAATCAAATGTTATGCCTATTTGAAGTTCAACAGTCCACAACTAGTCTTCCAATGATCATATGACTTCAAAAACCTGCTAGTTAGCCTGGAAATCATCCAAAAACAACTAAACAGCTAATAAAGCGACAATATAACTCAAAGGTGACAAAAACCATGCAATGCTAGGCTTAAATGCTCTAAACTACATGCAAGGACACTAAAAATGACCTACAATTAAGCACAATAAAGTGCTTATCAAACTCCCCCAAGCTAGTCCAATTGCTTGTCCTCAAGCAATGCAAATCAAATTCAAGGGTAAGAGTTCAATGACTCCTCACAATAATACGCATGCCAAGATAGAGAATAAACACCTTTCAGACCTTTTCATCAATAAATGCAAAACACTATCAAGCCTCAAAAATTATAGCACAAGGAAAAGCATCCAATCTTACCACAAGTTCTCCCCTAAGCTTGGCTCAGTCATATGGATAGTAGCTCTCACTTTGGTCGTGCTCAAGGTCTCTCATGTGTTTGTAAGGTCGCAATAATCGCTCAAGGCTCAATTCCGTTGACTAAATCCTACCATAGGCTTGCATATCTTCTCACTCTCCATCGCGTGAGACATAAGTTTTTTTCAAGAATCATGAGGACTTTATCGAGGTTATAATGAAGGCGAAAGGTGAGGGTGTGGATACATTTGGGAATTTGGTGCTAAATAGGGGAAAGTGAAGCATGATAAAAGGTTTTTAGCGTGTCCCTAAAGCACTAAAAACCGCTTAGCAAACAAAACTTAAAACCTAACGAGCAACTACTAAGAACGTAGTAATGGCAAGTTAAGGGTCGAACCACAAGGAAATTGGGATTGACTTTAGTCTACTAAGTCCAAAACTACCTAAGTGAAGGGTTTTTGGGGTTTGAGATTGAATAAGATACCAACTAAACAACTAGCTAATGAATACCAACTAATAATCGAATAGGAGAATTAATATAATGGAGAAAACACTAGAGCTTGGGTTACTCGCATGAACTTGGGCAAGACACGACACTAATGCAACTACGAAGCTATAGAGAATAACGTGCAAGGTTAAGTTTCCCTCTAAAGTCCTTGAGTCCTCTCTCGAATGGTCCTCAAGATTAATCAATTAATCAATCGACTAAATCCTCTTTCGGATGGTCTTTAGCCAAAAGATTAATGGATTCAATTTGATTGGAAAACCCCTAAATAGGATCCTCTTAATTTATATCCAATCTCTTGGTCTAGAAATTAAGTTGATTCATGGGAATGACTAGACAACAACAATTAATTAAGAGTAATTGAAATCTAAGCCCTAACATAAACTTGATCAAGGTCTACCCTAAGGTGTCAAAACAACAAGTTCAATGCATATTAGACATGAATAAAGCAATTACAAGAACATCTCAATTAACCCTAATTCATGCTTTCACCCAAACCCTAGATAAGGAACTACTCACTAATCATGGATTCAAAGCAAAAGAGATAAAATAAATTAAACATGATAAATAAAGCAATAGAAATAAAGAAAAGAGATTGAAGGAAAATTACTTGAATTCAATAATGGAATCGATCTTCAAAGATGAACAATTAAGAAACCAAGTGTTTAGAGAGAGTTTAGGGCTAAGAAAAATGTAATTAGAAACTAGAATATGAGATTATGCCGAGTCTAAGCCAAAAAAACTAATTAAAAGAGTCATTAAACTAAGACGGAGAAAACGGGTCAAAGCCCGAAAGCAGGTCGACACGGTCGTGTCCAAAACGACACGACCGTGTAGACCTGTTACACAATATTTCCAGCGTTTCTTCAAAGCTACTGCCCGTGTGCTCAAATGGCTACACGGTCGTGTCCAAAGTGACACAACCGTGTAGACCTGACGTCCAAAGTTCTTCAGCATCTCCAATACTTGCTGCCATGCTAGAAAAAGTGCTACACGGTCGTGTCCAAAATGACACGACCGTGTAGGCTTGGTTTCCAATCTTCAACGCCAATCAGTTGTAAACTGATCCTCCAAGTAAAAGGCTACACGGTCGTGTCAAATGACACACAACCGAGTAGAGCTGCTTCAAGCTCTTCCAAGCCCTAGCCTCCATCCAAGGGTCTCCAAATACCCAAAGTGCTCCAAATACCTGTTAGTTTGCCTGAAAATCATCCAAAACAACTAAACGAGTAGTGAAGCGACCATTTAACTCAAAGTAATCAAAACCATGCAATGCAAGACTAAAATGCTCTTAATCTATATGCAACGACACTAAAAATGCAGCATGGATAAGCACAATAAAGTGCTTATCAAACTCCCCCAAGCTAGTCCGATTGCTTGTCCTCAAGAGAGCAAACGATAGACATAGGGAAAGAGTTCTATGACCCCTAACAATGATACGCATGCAAGATGAATTATGTAGACCTTCAAACATTTTCAACAACCAATGCAAAACACTATCAAGCCTCAAAGTTTGTAGCACAAGGAAAAACAACCAATCTTACCACAAGTTCTCCCCCAAGCTTGGTTCAGTCAAATAGATAGTAGCTCTCACTTTAGTCGTGCGCACTTCTCTCGTGTGTTTAAGTAGGTCAAATGAACGCTCAAAGCTCAATTCCATCGACTATATCCTAACATAAGCTTGCATATCATCTCACTCTCCGTCGCATAAAGACCAAAGTTTGCATCAAGAATGAAGAGGACTTAGTCAAGGTTGTAACGTAGGCTTAGGGTGAGGGTGTGGTAGCATTTGGGATCGTGGTGATAAAGAGGGGAAAGTGAAACTTCCAACTTAGCACCTTTCTAAAAGAACAAAACCAATCCTACACAAATTTGAATGCTCTACACAACCTATCATAAGCTCTCCTCTTACTAGCATCTCAATCTCCCTTATTGTGACTTTTGAACACACCACAAATCCTTTTTTCTCTTTTTCATTCATTTTTTTTTTATTCAATTTTTTTTGTTTTTGTGGATTGTGGTGATTTAAGAAGAAGGGAGAAAATGAGAACTTCAATGTATGGAAAGGAGGCAAACTCAAACAACACATGAGTTTTAACTAAACACAAAGTCGAACACCTACACCAACTCATTCTCGTAACACCCATCAATATGTTTTACCCCATCTAAGTAGTTTCACAATCCCCTAGGTAAGGAGATAGGTAATAAGCTAGAGATGTGGTTAGCAAAGAAAACAAGCTTAGGCTCACAGGGGCTTCAAAGAAGGATAAGTAGGTGAGGGTGGCCTTTGGCAATGTAGCTCAAGTAACATGAAAGCCTCAATCACATTCAAGCTGCAAACAAGTCAAGCGTATTCAAGGAGAATCAATGCAAGTTCTAGAGAATATTCAAAAATGAAAAGCAACACACAACAAGCAGATAAGACTGAAAAGATGTCAGTCTATAAGGCTATAAAAACATGCTCTCACAAAGGGTATAGCTACCAACATCAGTCGAGTCGCACAAGAGGGAGACCAATCATACCACAACCCGTCAATTCCTTGGCCTACTAGAGACTATCAAAGCATTTCCCTTTTTTAATTTTTGTTTTCAGGTCATCAAGAAAAACACATGCGTACCAAGGGCGGAGTCCAGACCTAAATGCAATCTATATGCACATGCAAGGCTAAAGAAATCTATAAGCACCCTAATCATGATACTAAATATGTAACTAACGCAAACTATATATACATCCTCCCCCAAGCTAAACCACATAGTGTCCTCACTGTGAAAAGTCTAATGATAACATAAGCAAGGGGGGAAAGAATCCCGACTCACTGGTCGGGAGGGGGGTGGGAGCTAGAGCTACCAGGGTACCAACCACTGTGCCGACCCCAATCCTGCAGATCAGAGCGAAGCCCTCGGAACTCTGAGGTCATCGCGGAGAAATTGTCCTGCAAGGACTGGTAGTACTGCTGAGTAGTGGTCTGGGACTCCTGTAAAGAATGGACCTCTGACCTGAGGGACTGAAAGTCCATGAGTAATCCGCCCATCTCCTGTTGGAGGTCAGCCAGCTGCTGCTCCATAGAACTGAACGCCCCTTGGGGGGCCTGTGCACCATGTGCTCTCTCTCCTTCTTCTTCTTCTTCTCCTCTTTCTCCATCACACTACAACAATTATAGGCTTTAGTGGCAATTTTTTTGCATCAATTAACAATTTGCTACAATAAGTTTTAAAAAAGTTAAATTACTAAGTCTACCATAGCTATTAAAAATTAATACGATAGCCTAATAAAGAATCGATGCGAAAACCCCAAAATCTCAAGTGCCAAATTCTTTTCAGATTTAGCCGGCATATACTCTTCAAAATTTTGGCTAAAAATTTTCATTCCACCGCCACTCCAATTCACTCCCTTGCCTTCTTCGCCGCTCAAAATTAAAATGCAATTTCAAGTTAGTTTCAATTCATAGAATTGAACTGATCCAGTATTCTTCGCCACTCCCTTGAGTTCCTTTCATTTCTATTTGGTGATAGGGTTTTTCTGTAAACTAACGCGGCACCGCAACACCCTCCCCACCACGGCACGTTGTTCCGATGGGTTTCTTTCTTCTTCCACTGCGGTACCCTCCCCACCGCCGTACGTTGTTCCGGTGGCCCTTTGAGCTAATCTCGTTTTGAAAAGATTTGCAATCATATTATTTCATTGGTATGCCTAACTCTTCCATGTTATTCTCATCTTTCTTAATTGATGTTTGGTGAATTGTTATTTAGATGCAAGTTTTACGTAATTTATGGTTATTAAGTGCTCTATACTCTAATGTCACCTAGTGTGGGGAATTGTTATAGAAAAAAAAATTCGGTTTGTTTCCCCTTAGTAGCAGTGTCTGCTTATGTGATTATTAAAATTAGCACATCCAAGATAATCTTGCTAGTATACAGAATGAACAAGGGCTGCTGGATGTGGGAATTCTACAATTTGAAAGATCTATCTTTAATAATTATATGTTTTTGGAAGCATGAAAGATATTTGTTTTGTTCTAGAGTTATGTTTTTTCTCTAGTTATGTCTTTGGCAAGTGCTAATAATTAACCCGTTAGTTGTTCCAATGGTCAAGAGTAATGCACTAAAATGCTCTAAGTGCTGGGTGTGGTCGAGTTTCGATTTCATTTTGATCTTTACTTGTGCCCTTTTTTGTATGTCTTTTACGTATTCGATAAAATGCCTAAACGATTCACCTCTGGTTCTAGACTAGCTCTGTGTTGGTAAACCTTCCTAAAAGTTTGTTTATTTTCCTAACAAATGACTACAATTGAAATGATCATCATTCTGCTGTTAACTAAGTGGGGATATTAATCTCTTTGTTATGGTTGTTTCTGTACTTAGCAATCATACAATTAAAATGATCTGAACCCTGTCATCCCTTGACTTGCTACGGGCTCTATCTATTGCTGCAGAAGGATCTAGACCTAATGATGTTTACTTATTCTCTCAGTTCTAAACTTCATCCTACAAGTACAACACGTCTGCAAACTGTAGCAGTCTTCTTCATCCTATGCTCGTGAATAAGCAAGCTCGTGTGCCTAATGATCAATGCTTGGATCTTCTTACGTATTGGCGTGGTACAACGAAAAGACCAAGGTATGTTAGTACAAAATGCTATGCTCCAACGTATCTCTTTCCGTGCTATCTTCATTTGTTTGGTTGTTTAATACGTGGTTAAAAGCTTTGTCGGGGAAGTACCTTTGTCAATAACAACTGATTATGATGCTACTATTAGGTCTGTTGTTATGCAAATTTTCCCTGGCACACGACATCGTTTTTGTAAATGGCTTGTTTTTAAGACGTGCCAAGAGAAGTTGTCTCATGCTGTTCTTGAGCATCCGGGTTTTTGAGGCGCATTTTCATAAGTGTTTAACTGACCTGAGTTGGTTGATGAGTTTGAGTCTTTTGGTTGTAGCTTTTCCATAGGTATTTTCAGGGATAATGAATGACTTCGGTCCATTTCATCTGCCACGAGGCAGAGGGTTCTGGTGTATTTGGTGGATGCCTTTTTTGCTAAGATGTTAGTCACACAACGTATTGATAGTATGAACTCATACTTTCAAGTCTTTGATGGATATGTGAATGCGTCTACCAGTCTTAATTAGTTTTTTAAGCCCCCTGAAAAGGTTGTAATAGTATCTGATAGCCTCCATGATTCACAATTCTGATGTCATTAGAAAAATGACTGCCCCAATGAATTATATATGACAGTAGGGAAAACTAAAACAAAGAAGCCTAAATAAAGTTAATGGAAACAATAAGAGCCTTAAAGGTTTATTTTTCTCTCCTGAGAAGAACAACAAATCTTAATTCAGTTTTATGCAATGCCCAACATAACTATCACTCTCTTGGCCATAAAAACTATGATTTGTTGTCTTTAAGCCTTGAAGCATCTATTGCATATAACCCACAGTAAGTAAGCTTTGACAAGAGCAATCTGTCTTTATCCTTCATGTGGAAAGAAGTCAGTCAATCACACGTTTCAAGATTAATAAATTAGGTAATGCTTGCTAGAAACCATGAGAAGTGCAGCAACTTGGTTTAACAATGCAAGTTTCCATGCTCAGATGAAATCATTATCTTTAGTTACATCTTTGGGTTTGAGGAGATACAATTTCTTTATATAAAAGCATAGATACAAGGATTAAGAAGGCTAGCAACGAACTGAGATCAATGTTATTAGCATGTTGTAGAATGATTTAGCTTTAACTCTTGATATATTCTCCTTCTTCCATCAATATGATTGTGTGATTGTGTTTCTTTGTTTAGAATCCTGCTTGTATTTCGTTCTTTGCCTATGTGGTTCATTGGTTCGTTACCTGGATAGGGTTGGGACGATCCTTTGGAATGGTATTGTTTTCTTGAATAATCTATATCAGTCTTAAATATTTATTGCCTACTATTAATAAGTTACGATGTAATTTATAGGATGATGATCCTTTGACTCATGGATGAGGAAGCTACAATTGAGTCTTACCATGGACTTTGTTGGCATCTAGGTAAAGTTTGGTTTTGGAAAGCGAATTAAATGCTCTTTCAATAGGCATAAAATAAAATTGTTCTTATTTATTATTTAGTTTTTTTTCTTTGTTTTTAGCAGGCACTACTAAAGGATGGAAGTAGTAGCATAGAAGGTTTTTGGCGAACATATGAAGCTATTAAGATTTTTTCCTTTTTATAAGTAACATTTGGTTAACACGTAACTGCTTGTATGATTATGGAGTTATTAGACTCCATTTTGATATAAGGATATAAATGTAAATTTCAATAACTTTGAAGTTAGCATATTATATATATACGGTGACAATTATTTGACTCTGTCTCTTTGATGTCTTCAAATTATTAACCACACAACTATGACACTTGTGAACATTTTTGTATCGGCAGCATGATTTGGATTATTTAGCTATAATTCAAAGCACTTAAAGTGGGAATTGTAATCGATACAAAAGTAATACTCATTTGCTAATATTCTTTTCGGAGGCAATTGTAATCGAAACAATGGAATCAAAGAAAATGACAATATATTTTTCGTGGCAATTGTAATCGACACAATAGTAATTAGTAAATGTAAATCATTGTCTATAGTAGCAATTACAATCGTTGCCTATTGAAAATAGTGGTGATTGTAATTGATGCTAAAGTTAAATGGAGGTAAACGAAAATAGGGAACTCGTGGTAATTAAAATCTCCACAATATTCGCCGGTATAGCTACAACCCTTTCGCGTCAATTGTTTTGGCCTACCCCAACGATTATGAAAATCGCTTCGATATGCTATAGAAACAATGGATCTCGTAACAAATAGGGATTTGACCCTAAAGGTTTTCGTGGCAAATATATTCGCCGCGAAAGACCAATATAATCGCCACGAAATCTCTTTTTTGTTGTAGTGTCAACCTCCATGTCAGCCTCGCCACCCTCAATGCCCCTTGGAGGCCACTCATAATTCGGCTCAAAAATCCAGTTAGCCTGATCATAAATGGGGGTTTTGGAAGGATCTGGAAGGATAGCGTAATTCTGATGGTTTACCTTCCAAATATACCCGCCATTCGAGCCCAAGGATGAGATCCACCCCATAGTCTGAATAGAGCTAATGTCGATCAGAGTGGATCCTGGGACAGGCTGAAATCCTGCACAATCAATACCACGAGAAATAGCAATCAAAGTAATCATCCCCCCACCAAGATGTCGCCGGACCCCTTACGGACCACATCCTCAAGGTGCTCCATCAACCAAGCCCCGAGGTTCAGTCTGGTGTCTCCTACAGTCATGTAGTGGAGGAAGTACAGCTCACGGCCGGTAACCACTCCCTGGCTATCCCCCCCTGGCGAATATGTTGGTGCTGATCACCCTATGAGACACTCTTAACCCCGTACTCACAACGTGGGAGGCCTTGGCCGAGCTAGGAATGTATGGAGAACGGGCAGTCAATTGCTGCCAAAAGAATTTCTCATTGTAAGAGGACACCCACGCACTCTTAGGCCCTATGACCCCACCCTTTGGCAACCCAAATGCGTCATTCACGGCCCCTATGTTCATAGTGTAGGTCTGGCCAAGTAGGTTGAAGGTCATGGTCCTAGGGTTCCGACTTCCTTCCGCTCTACGAATGGAAAGAGTGGAGAGGAACTCCAAGGTGAGACTTCTATAAGTGTATGCATGCAAGTTTAGCCAATTTGTCCACCCAACCCCGTAAAAAGTTGTTGAACGTCACCTTGGACCCATAGGGCCGCGGCGTTCGCATCATAGAACTTGGTCGGGCGAACGGTTCTCTTAGAAAGTCTCATAAAGGCTCTAAGGTCGGGATTTGTGAAATTAATCTTGAGGGTGTCAATTTGTGGAGGATAGATGGGGGTGGGTGGTGGTGGTGATTGGTTGCGTAGATTTGAGGTACTTGTTTTCCTTGTCGGGTTCCTACGGCTGCTAGAGGCCATGATAACAATGAATTGCAAGCGAAGGGTCAAACAAACACAACAAGGTGCACACAAGTCCACAATACAAACCGAGAAGACAACAAACCACAACAAGGTGCACACAAGTCCACAATACAAACCGAGAAGACAACAAACCACAACAACAATCCACAACAAGATGTGCCTCACCAAACAACAAGCAACACAACTCAATTCAAACCAAATCTATTGTCAACAAGCAACAAACCACAAACTACAACTAATCTTCAAAAAAAATTCAAACAAAAAGTAAGAAATCAAGAGAGGAAAGTGTATACCGATCTAATGGTGGGAGTAAATCCCGCAAATGAACCTTCGGCAGTGGTTAATGATGATGTTGAGTGAAGATTGTCCTCCAATTGCAATGAAATCCCTCAGAAAGCACTTTCCCCAAATTGG
This sequence comes from Patellifolia procumbens, assembly GCA_947645195.1. NCBI lineage: Eukaryota > Viridiplantae > Streptophyta > Magnoliopsida > Caryophyllales > Amaranthaceae > Patellifolia > Patellifolia procumbens. The sequence continues at coordinate 10,716,369 of CANSGD010000193.1, forward strand.
AGAAGTTAGGGTTTGTGTAAACTTTTGGTTTGTGGAGAAGAAAAGGATGAATAGAGGTAGGTGATGAAGATTTGAGAGGCAATGAGTGATTTTAATGGTGGATTGGAGGTGAGTGAGTGAGTAATAAGGGAGATTGGGGTAGAGAAGGGAGAGTTTTTGAGTGAGAGAGGGAGGGGGTCGAAATTTGAGAAGAAAGATTATGAGGGACAACCCCCTCCTTCCCCGTGTTTAATACCAGCGGACACAGGGGTACATGGTCGTGTCGATTTTGACACGACCGTGTTGCCCAAATTTTCACCAGGCAGGAACTCTTGAATTGCAGGGCTACACGATCGTGTCGATTTCGACACCGTCGTGTAGACCTGCAGTTCTGCTTTCTCTCGTTCTTTTGTTTTTGCTTTGCCTCCTCTCTTTTTTTTTCTTTTCTTTTTTTTTCTTTTTTTTTAAAGTAAATTAAACGACACAAAAATAAGCAAAAATTAAAAAAAATGTAAAAGAAAATAAAATCAAACTACCTAGTTCTAAAAGAAATATTTGGGTTGCCTCCCAAGAAGCGCTTCTTTAAAGTCATTAGCTTGACTAAGAGGACTCACCTCTCAATGATGGTGCTCGGGTGAGCTAAGTATCAAACATCCCACGAAACCAATGACGTGGTTGTCGTGGTAGAGCTTCAAGCGTTGGCCATTAACCAAAAAGGGACGCTCATCCCCCACAATCTCATATGCTCCATAGGGGGTAGTCTTCACTACTTCAAATGACCCCGACCACTTTGATTTAAGCTTTCCGGGAAAAAGCTTAAGCCTTGAGTTAAACAACAAGACTTTGTCCCCGACCCGAAATTCTCGTTGTTGTATCCTTTGGTCGTGCCACATTTTTTGTTCGCTCCTTATACAAGCGCGAACTCTCATAAGCATCAAAGCGGAGCTCCTCTAGTTCTACCAACTTTTCCTTTCGAGTTTCCCCCGCCAAAGTAAGATCCATATTAAGCTCTTTGATTGCCTACCAAACTCGATGTTCAAGTTCAACGGGCAAGTGACAACCCTTCCCATACACAAGACGATAGGGGGTGGTGCTTATAGGAGTTTTGAAAGCGGTGCGAAGAGCCCAAAGAGTATCATCGAGCCTCATAGACCGATCCTTCCTAGTCTTGTTCACCACTCCTCAAGCACATTCTTCACCTCTCGATTCGAGACCTCAACTTGGCCTTGAGTTTGGGGATGGTATGAAAGTCCCACCTTATGATTGACCCCATATTTCTTCAAAAGAGCTTCCAATTGCTTCTTAGCAAAGTACGAACCTCCCTCACTTATAAACACACGAGGCACCCCAAATCTAGGAAAAATGATCTTCTTCAAGAGCTTCATTACAACCTTGTGATCGTTGGTGGGGGAAGCGATCGCTTCGACCCACTTGGTCACGTAGTCCACCACTACAAGAATGTACATATTCCCCATAGATGGCACAAAGGGTCCCATGAAGTCAACTCTTCACACATCAAAGGGCTCAACCTCAAGAATATTTTAATGCGGCATCTCGTTCCTCTTGGTGATCCCACCGCTTCATTGACACCTATCACAACTCAAGACAAATCTCCTAGCATCCTTTTGCATGTGAGGCCAAAACAAACCATTTTGGAGCGCCTTAGCAACAGTTTTACCCGCTCCACCATGTCCTCCACATGCCAAAATATGGCAATGATTCAAAACAGAATGAATCTCATGATTGGGTACACACCTCCTAAAAACCGAGTTACCGCTTGAACAATAGAGGGTCGTCCCAATAGTATCTACACACCTCCTTGAAGAACCTCTTCCTTTGCTGAGAAGTAAGACCATGAGGTCAATCCCACAAGCCAAGTAGTTCGCAAAGTCCGCGAACCATGAGACCTCATTATTTATGATAGCAAAGAGGTGTTCTTCCTTCAAATCATCATTGATGGGGGCATCCTTTAGATCAAAATCTCTCTCATCAAGGGAGAGGCGAGAGAGATGGTCAGCTACCAAATTTTTCGTCCCCTTCTTCTCCTTCATCTCAAAATCAAATTCCTGAAGAAGTAGGATCCACCTAATGAGCCATGGCTTTGCATCCTTTTTGCTCATCAAGTATCGGACCGCAGAATGGTCCGTGTAGACAATAGCCTTATTGCAAGTCAAGTACGAACGGAACTTATCAAATGCGAACATTACGGTCAACATCTCCTTTTCCGTAGTGGCATAGTTCCGTTGTGCGTCTTCCAAAGTCCTACTTGCATAGGCTATCACACGGAGCTTTCCTTCCTGTCGTTGCCCAAGTACAACTCCCACTGCAAAGTCACTAGCATCACACATTAGTTCAAAAGGCAAGCTCCAATTAGGAGCTTGCACAATAGGAGCAGAAGTAAGGGCTCTTTTCAAGGTTTGAAAAGCCTCGATACAAGACTCATCAAACCTAAATTCAACTTACTTTTGAAGTAGATTCGTCAATGGTTTGGAAATTTGAGAAAAATCCTTGATGAAACGCCGGTAAAAACCCGCATGTCCAAGGAAAGCACGAACTCCTGTCACCAATTAGGTGGCGGGAGTTTCTCTATTACCGAAACCTTTGCCGGATCTACCTCAATGCCCTTACTAGACACTTTATGAACAAGCACAATACCTTCTTCAAACATGAAATGACACTTTTCCCAATTCAATACTAGGTTAGTCTCTTGACACCTTTTCAACGCAAGTTCAAGATTAGCAAGACATGTGTCAAAAGAGAAAACACACACACTAAAGTCATCCATGAAAACCTCAATAGAATCCTCCAGCATGTCAGAAAAGATCGCCGTCATACACCTTTGAAAAGTAGATGGGGCATTACACAAAGCAAAAGCCATCTTTCGATAAGCGAATGTCCCATATGGACAAATAAAGGTGGTTTTCTCTTGGTCATCCGGATGAATCGGAATTTGAAAGAATCCGGAATAACCATGAAGAAAACAAAAGTGTGAATGACGAGAAAGCCTTTCCAACATTTGGCCAATAAAGGGGAGGGGAAAATGATCTTTTCGGGTGGACTTATTCAATTTTCTGCAATCGATGCAAACTCTCCACCCAGTCACAGTTCTAGTAGAAATATTTTCCCCTTTCTCATTCTCAACAATAGTCATGCCTCCTTTCTTAGGAACCACGTGAATCGGGCTCACCCATTTGCTATCGGAAATAGCATAGATGATTCTCGCGTCACGCAATTTTGTAATCTCCTTTTTCACCACCTCTTTGAGGTTAGGATTAAGTCTTCTTTGAGGCTCAATAGAGGAGGCATTACTATCGGTGAGATGGATATGATGCATAGCAAGAGAAGGACTTATCCCCTTAAGGTCATCAATCGAGTACCCAATGACATCCTTATATTTTCTCAATATCTCAATCAACTTAGATACGGAGATGTCATCAAGAGCCGAATTGACAATAACGGGATAAGCACATTCATCATCAAGGAAAACATATTTAAGGGAGGGGGAAGGGGTTTGAAATCTACCTTGGGAGGAGGCTTAGTACTCTCCTCCTTATCAACGGAAGTGGCTAGGACCTCAAATCCCGATCCAAGTGTTTCCTCAACGGTAGCACTGTCGAGAAGCATAGAGAACTCTTTCACCTCTTCCATATCTAAACTCGGCTCCTCAGTGATAGATGCATAGAGCTCATCCTCAGTGTGTACTTCCCTCTCAAATCCCTCCATCTCACTCTCCACATGACTAACTCGGCAAACCCTCTCAATCATAGGCTTCCTCAATGTCTTGGAGAACTCAAAGACAACCTTTTCATTGGCGACCTCAACAGTGATGGTGTCATTTCTATAATTTATCACGGTGCCCAATGTCTTAAGAGCCTCCCTTCCGAGAATGAGAGGAGTTTCGGGATCTTCCTCCATGTCCATTACCACAAAATCACAAGGCACAAACACATGCCCAACTTGGATTGGAACATCTTCCAACTCCCCATGCGGGACCCTAACAGTTCGGTCCGCCAATTGGATTGTCTTCCTTGAAGGAAGAAGAGGAAAATGAAGGTGCTTGGCTATGGAGAGAGGCATCAACCTCACACTTTCCCCCAAATCGGCCAACGCACCCTTAGGCTCAAAGTCCCCTATCTTCACAGGCAATGTAAAACTTCCAGGATCTCTTTGCTTCTTGGGCATAGCATGTTACACAAGTGCACTCACTTGGTATGCCAATGTAATGAGCTCATCTTCTAGCTTTCGCTTGTTGGAGAGGATCTCCTTCAAGAACTTGGCATAGGCCGGCATTTGAGACATGGCCTCAAGGAATGGGATGTTGATTTGTAGGCTCTTCATGACGTTGAGGAACTTAGTGAATTGTCGCTCAACTTCCTCTCCACTAACCTTTCAGGTTATGGGACCGATGGCACATAGGTATTAGGTGGAGGAGGTGTTGCCAATGAAGTTTTGTCACCATCTTGCTCATGATTCTCCTCCGTCTCCTTGTCCTCTTCTCTTCTTTCAACATAAACTTCTCTCTCAATTTCTTCCCTTGAGCATCATTCTCAACCTCCTCAACTTCACTTCCCTCACACTCATTGGGCATCTTAGGGCCCACATAGTTTATTCCCGACCTCAAATGGATGGCTTTGGCTTGATGAAGGTTAGGGTTGGGAATAGATTGGCTTGGAAGTTGATTTGTGGGGTTGGAAGGGTTCTTCTCGGCCACTTGAGCTAATTTGGTTTAAAACATTTTGTTGTGAGCTTGTAACTCTTGAAACCTTTGGTCATGGCTTTGAAGAGCTTGGCTTTGTAGAGCAAGGGTTTGGGTGATGGTTTGGAGTTGTTGGAGAATTTGGGAGGTAGGATCGGAAGATGGAGTAGGTTCGGGATTTGGCTTAGGAAATGGTGGGTTTTGAGGGGCCTATTGGAAGTTGGATCTTTGATGAGGGGCTTAGTAAGTGTTAGAGTTTTGAGAAGAGGATCCACCTTGATTTTAGCTTTGAGTAAACCCTTGTTGAGGTTGATTAGAGCCTTGTTGAGGTGGATTCCACCCTAGTTGAGGTTGGTTGTAACCTTGGTTATAGCCTTGTTGAGGTTGTCTCCATCCTCCTTGTTGATTGCTCCTATAGCCTTGGTTACCTTGATAACACTCTCATCTACTATTCATTGCCGCCACATGCTCTGATTGAGATCCTCCACAATAAGAGGTATCATGGTTTGTACCACCACAAATGTCACAAGAGAAAGCATTCACTTGTGAGGGACTAGATGATGCAAGGGTGATCTTTGAGAGTTTCTTGTCAAGTTGATCCATCTTCGCTTGAATTTGGTCCATTGGGTCCAACTCAAACTTACCAACCTTCTTACGTTGAGCACCTCTCCTTCTTCCACCCCATGAGTAATTCTTGATCACTTCTTCTATGGTGGCCTCTAATTGGTCTTGTGGGATCTTAGAAAGTTGACCTCCTGCTCCAGCATCAAGGTTTGCACGAGACATAGGATCAAGACCATCATAGAAGAACCTCATCAGTAGATTTTGATTGAACTCATGGTGAGGGCATGAACGAATCAATTCCATAAACCTTTCCGAGGCCTCCGCAAGTATCTCATCACACTCTTGCTCGAAAGAGGAGATTTTCCTCCTAATATCTACAGTCTTCGACTCTGGGAAATACTTCTTCAGGAAAGCCAATGTAACTTTCTCCCATGTAGTGAGGGAGTTAGCAGGTAAGCTCTTGAGCCAAGATTTTGCCTTTTCGGAAAGAGAAGACCGGAAGAGATGCATCTTGATGTAGTCTGGAGAGACATCATTTGTCGTTATCATAGCACAAATCTCCAGAAACCGATCAAGATGATCAAGTGGATCCTCATCCGACCCTCCACAAAATTGCTCTACTTTCAACATCCGTGTGAACTGAGGGTGAATGCTGAAATTTGTAGTGGTTGTGGGGAGTCGAATTCCACCCTGTAAAACATAGGACCCCGAATTTCCGAAATCCCTGAAGAGCTGTGCATTTTCCTCACCCATGTCTGATTCACTTTCACTTGTCGAACTTGAGATTGGTGAAGCTGGTGCAGAACTCAAAGTCAACCGTTCCAAACCTCCCTGAAGCTTTCGCAAGGTGCGATTGATTTCCAGATCTAAAGGTAAAATGGGTGAACCGTGAGTTCTCCTTCTCATGTAATACAACAAAGCTAAGCAGAGGGTTAGCAAATAACAACACACTCTAAAACAAAAGAAAAATCACTCAAGCAATACTAAACTCAAGTAAACTTCAATCAATAGCACAATTTCCCCGGCAACGGCGCCATTTTAATAAGAGGTTTTTAGTGTGTCGTTAAAGCACTAAGAACCGCTTAGCAAACAAAACTTATAAACCTAACAAGCAACTACTAAGAACGTAGTAATGGCAAGTCAAGGGTCGAACCACAAGGAAATTGGGATTGACTTTAGTCTACTAAGTCCAAAACTACCTAAGTGAAGGGTTTTTGGGGTTTGAGATTGAATAAGATACCAACTAAACAACTAGTTAATGAATACCAACTAATAATCGAATAGGAGAATTAATATAATGGAGAAAACACTAGAGCTTGGGTTACTCGCATGAACTCGGGCAAGACACGACACTAATGCAACTACGAAGCTATAGAGAATAACATGCAAGGTTAAGTTTCCCTCTAAAGTCCTTGAGTCCTCTCTCAAATGGTCCTCAAGATTAATCAATTAATCAATCGACTAAATCCTCTCTCGAATGGTCTTTAGCCAATTGATTAATGGATTCAATTTGATTGGAAAACCCCTAAATAGGATCCTCTTAATTTCTATCCAATCTCTTGGTCTAGAAATTAAGTTGATTCATGGGAATGACTAGACAACAACAATCAATTAAGAGTAATTGAAATCTAAGCCCTAGCATAAACTTGATCAAGGTCTACCCTAAGGTGTCAAAACACCAAGGTCAATGCATATTAGACATGAATAAAGCAATTACAAGAACATCTTAATGAGCCCTAATTCATGCTTTCACCCAAACCCTAGATAAGGAACTACTCACTAATCATGGATTCAAAGCAAAAGAGATAAAATAAATTAAACATGATAAACAAAGCAATAGAAATAAAGAAAAGAGATTGAAGGAAAATTACTTGAATTGAATAGTGGAATCGATCTTCAAAGATGAACAATTAAGAAACCAAGTGTTTAGAGAGAGTTTAGGGCTAAGAAAAATGTAATTATAAACTAGAATATGAGATTATGTCGAGTCTAAGGCAAAAAAACTAATTAAAAGAGTCATTAAACTAAGACGGAGAAAACGGGTCAAAGCCCGAAAGCAGGTCGACACGGTTGTGTCAAAAACGACACGACCGTGTAGACCTGTTACACAATATTTCCAGCGTTTCTTCAAAGCTACTTCCCGTGTGCTCAAATGGCTACACGGTCGTGTCCAAAGTGACACGACCGTGTAGACCTGTCGTCCAAAGTTCTTCAGCATCTCCAATACTTGCTGCCATGCTAGAAAAGTGCGACGCGATCACACGACCGTGTAGGCTTGGTTTCCAATCTTCAACGCCAATCAGTTGTAAACTGATCCTCCAAGTAAAAGGCTACACAGTCACCGTGTAGAGTTGCTTCAAGCTCTTCCAAGCCCTAGCCTCCATCCAAGGGTCTCCAAATACCCCAAGTGCTCCAAATACCTGTTAGTTAGCCTGAAAATCATCCAAAACAACTAAACGAGTAGTGAAGCGACCATTTAACTCAAAGTAATCAAAACCATGCAATGCAAGACTAAAGTGCTCTTAATCTATATGCAACAACACTAAAAATGCAGAATGGATAAGCACAATAAAGTGCTTATCAAAGCATCCTAAATCAAGACCATCTAGACAAATGCTAACCCGAAACCATATAACTTTGTTGCAACAAGTCAAACAACCAATAATACCTCCTCAAATAGCATCTCCTAATCTCTCTTCATTAAGCACTAAGAGCAAAACCACAATTTTTTGTTGGGATATTTGATGTTCCCATTTTTTTGTTTCTTTTTTTGTTTCTTTTTTTTTACTAATAAGGGAGAGAGATATGGATATCAACAAGAAGTAGCGAGGAGGTGAACTCAACACAGAACGTGAGTTCAACCACAGCACACATCATACAACCAACTCATATCACTAACAAAGCACTGAATCACAAGATATACCACTCTCCAATCTAGCTTCACAATCCCCTAGGTTAGGAAATCGGTAATAGGCTAAAGATGCGGTTAAACAAGAAAACAGGCTCAGGCTCACGACGGTGACAAAGGAGATAAGATAATGTGGGTGGCATTTGGCAATGTAGTTCATATATACAATGAACGCCTCAATCATATTCAAGAATCAAACCAGTCAATGCAATTTTAAGGAGAATCAATGCAAGTTCTAGAGAACATTCGTCAAGGAAGAGCATCACACAACAAGCAGATAAAACTGAAAAGATGTCAGTCTATAAGGCTATAAAAACAAACTCTCACAAAGGTTATAGCTACCAACATCGATCGAGCCGCACAAGAGGGAGACCAATCATACCACAACCAATCGATTCCTTGGCCTACTAGAAACTATCAAAGCATTTCCTTTTTTAGTTTTCAGGTCATCAAGAAGAACACATGCGTACCAATGGCGGAGTTCTAACCGAAATGCAATCTATATGCAACCTAAATATGATACTAAATACTAAAATTCAACCTAAACATGACACTAATATGCAACTAATATATACATCCTCCCCCAAGATAAACCACACAATGTCCTCACTGTGAAAAGTCTAATGATAACAATAGGAAGGGAGTGGAAAAATCCCGCCTCAATGGTCAGGAGGGGGGTAAGGAACCACGTGAGTAGAGCTTTTCCCCTTAAGGTCATCAATCGAGCTCCCAATGACATCTTTATATTTTTGCAATATCTTAATCAATTCAGGTATAGAGATGTCACCAAGAGCCGAGTCAACAATAACAGGATAAGTACATGCATCATCAAGGAAGACATACTTAAGGGAGGGGGGAAGGGGTTTGAACTCTACCTTGAAGGAGGCTTATTACTCTCCTCCTTAGCAACGGAAGTGGCTAGGACCTCAAATTCCGACCCAAGTGTTTCCTCAACGGTAGCACCGTCGAGAAGCATAGAGAACTCTTTCACCTCTTCCATATCTAAACTCGGCTCCTCAGTAATAGACGTATAGGGCTCATCATCAGTGTGAGCTTCTCTCTCAAAACCTTCCATTTCACTCTCCACATGACCAACCCGACAAAATCTCTCTATCCTGGGTCTCTTCAATGTTTTGGAGAACTCAAACACAACCTTCTCATTGGCTATCTCAACCGTAATTGTATTATTTCTGCAATTTATTACGGCACCCAATGTCTTAAGAGCTTCTCTTCCAAGAATGAGAGGAGTCTCCGAATCTTCCTCCATATCCATCACCAAAAAATCACGCGGCACCAAGACATGCCCAACTTGTATCGGAACATCCTCCAACTCACCATGCGGGGTTCTCAAAGATCGATCCGCCAATTGAATAGTCTTCCTCGTAGGAAGAAGATGGAAGTTTAGGCACTTAGCAATGGATAGAGGCATCAAACTCACACTCGCACCCAAATCGGCCAATGCACCCTTAGGCTCGAGGTCACCTATCGTCACCGGCAAAGTGAAGCTTCCAGGGTCTCTTTGCTTCTTAGGCATATCTGGTTGCACTGGAGAAATTACTTGGTATGGCAATTTGATAACCCCGTCTTCAATCTTTCATTTGTTGGAGAGGATCTCCTTCATGAACTTGGCATAGGCTGGCATTTGATACATGGCCTCAAGGAATGGAATGTGTATTTGAAGGCCTTTCATAACTTGGAGGAACTTAATGAATTTGTCGCTCAACTTCCTCTCCACCAACCTTCGAGGATATGGGACGGGTGGCACATAGGTCTTAGGTGGAGGAGGTGTTGACAATTGAGCTTTGTCACCAACTTGCTCATGAGTTTCCTTATCTTCTCTACCTTTCTCAGCATCAACCTCTCTGTCATCTTCCTCAACTTGATTGTCCTTCTCAACCATCTCAACTTCACTTTCTTCACACTCATTAGGCATCTTAGGGCCCTCATAGTTTATTCCCGACCTCAAATGGATAGCTTTGACTTGATGTAGGTTGGGGTTAGGAATGGGTTGGATTTGAAGTTGATTTGTGGGGTTAGAGGGGTTTTTCTCGGCCACTTGAGCCAATTGGGTTTCATGCACTTTGGTGTGATCTTGTAACTCTTGAAACCTTGGTTCATGACTTTGAAGAGCTTGGCTTTGAAGAGTAAGGGTTTGGGTGATGGTTTGGAGGTTTTGGAGAATTTTGGAGGTAAGGTCGGAGGATGGAGTAGGTTCGAAATTTGGCTTAGGAAATGGTGGGTTTTGAGGGGCCTTTTGGAATTTGGATCTTTGATGAGGGGCTTGGTAAGTGTTAGAGTTTTGAGAGGAGTATCCACCTTGATTGTAGCTTTGAGTAAACCCTTGTTGAGGTTCATTAAAGCCTTGTTGAGGTGGATTCCAACCTTGTTGAGGTTGGTTGTAGCCTTGTTGAGGTTGTCTCCACCCTCCTTGTTGATTGCTCCTATAACCTTGGTTACCTTGATAACCCTCTCCTCTACTATTCATCGCTGCCACATGCTCTGACTGAGATCCTCCACAATAAGAGGTATCATGGTTTGTACCACCACAAATGTCACAAGAGAAAGCATTCACTTGTGAGGGACTAGATGATGCAAGGGTGATCTTTGAGAGCTTCTTGTCAAGTTGATCCATCTTCGCTTGAATTTGGTCCATTAGGTCCAACTCAAACTTACCACCCTTCTTAGGTTGAGCACCTCTCTTTCTTCCACCCCATTAGTAGTTCTTGATCACTTCTTCTATGGTGGCCTCTACTTGGTCTTGCGGGATCTTAGAAAGTTGACCTCACGCTCCAGCATCAAGGTTAGCACGTGACATAGGATCAAGAACATCATAGAAGAACCTCATCAATAGATTTTGATTGAACTCATGGTGGGGGCATGAACGAATCAATTCCCTAAACCTTTCCCAAGCCTCCGCAAGTGTCTCATTACATTCTTGCTTGAAAGAGGAGATTTGCCTCCTAATATCTGCTGTCTTCGACTCTGGGAAATACTTCTTTAGAAAAGCCAATGTAACTTGCTCCCATATAGTGAGGGAGTTAGTAGGCAAGCTCTTGAGCCAAGATTTTGCCTTTCCGGAAAGAGAAGACCGGAAGAGATGCATCTTGATGTAGTCTGGAGAGACATCATTCGTCGTTATCATAGCACAAATCTCCAGAAACCGATCAAGATGATCAAGTAGATCCTGATCAGTCCGTTTTAGTGCATACTAATAGCTCATTTTAAGTCTCATTACATGTAGCTTTAGAGCATTTAGAGGTAGGTTTGCATGGTTTTTCTTTTCTTTAGATTTCAATTATACTTCACAAGTGTTTGGTTGTTTTTGATGTATTTCAAGAGAATTGGCATGTGTTGGAGTACTTTTGTGATCTAGGGACTTTAGGCATGTTCGAGGTGCGTGGCTCGTACTTTGGAGAGGCTCAAGTGAGTCAAGCTTGGAGGAATGGAAGGAAGAAGGCCACCACGGCCGTGGCACATACACCACAGTCGTGGGTACCTGTAGCAAGCAAAGCAGTACCATGAAGAAAAGAAGACTGATTCGATGAAATCAGGTCACCACGGTCGTGGTTATTTTGCCACGGTCGTGGTGCCTGATCTTCACAGAATCAGTGGTTGTATTGTATAGTTACTGCCTGGGCGTTTTTAAGGCACCACGACCGTGGTGACCTGCTTTCGGGCGTTGACCCGTTTTGTCCGTCAAACTTTAATGACTCTTTTTATTTAGTTTTCTTAGCTTAGACTCGTGATTATCTCATACTCTTAGTTTCTAATTACTCTCTCTTAGCCCTAAACTCTCTCTAAACACTAGTGAACTCAATTGTTTTATCTTTGAAGATCGAATTCGTTAATCAATTCAAGTAATTTTTCTTCAATCTCTTTCCTCTAATTTTATTGCTTTGTTTATGATGTTTAATTTATTAAATCTTAATTGCTTAGAATCCATGGTTAGTGAGTAGTTCCTAATCTAGGGTTTGGGTGAAAGCATGAATTAGGGGCTTAATGTACATGTTCTTGTAATTGCTTTATTCATGTCTAATATGCATTATTCTTGGTGTTTTGACACCTTAGGGTAGACCTTGATCAAGTTTATGCTAGGGCTTAGATTTCAATTACTCTTAATTGATTGTTGTTGTCTAGTCATTCCCATGAATCAACTTAATTTCTAGACCAAGAGATTGGGTAGAAATTAAGAGGATCCTATTTAGGGGTTTTCCAATCAAATTGAATCCATTAATCAATTATTAGTCGGTGTTCATTAGCTAGTTAATTAGTTGGTAATTAATGAATTCAATTTGATTGGAAAACCCCTAAATAGGATCCTCTTAATTTCTACCCAATCTCTTGGTCTAGAAATTAAGTTGATTCATGGGAATGACTAGACAACAACAATCAATTAAGAGTAATTGAAATCTAAACCCTAGCATAAACTTGATCAAGGTCTACCGTAAGGTGTCAAAACACCAAGATCAATGCATATTAGACATGAATAAAGCAATTACAAGAACATCTCAATTATCCCTAATTCATGCTTTCACCCAAACCCTAGATAAGGAACTACTCACTAATCATGGATTCAAAGCAAAAGAGATTAAATAAATTAAACATGATAAACAAAGCAATAGAAATAAGGAAAAGAGATTGAAGGAAATTACTTGAATTGAATAATGGATTCGATCTTCAAAGATGAACAATTGAGAAACTAAGTGTTTAGAGAGAGTTTAGGGCTAAGCTAAAGTAATTAGAGCCTAGAATATCAGATTATAGTCGACAAAAAACGCTACAAACTAAATGAAAGGCTCATTAAACTAAGACGGAAAAAAGGGGTCAAAACCCGAAGTCGGGTCGCCACGGTCGTGGTGAAATCACCACGGTGTGGCGCCTTAAAATTGTCCAGGCAGCAGCTAATCTCCAAACGGACTGACTCGACGAAGTCAGGTCACCACGGCCGTGGTGATTTTGCCACGACCGTGGCCCCTGAATTTCATGGGATCAATTCCAAATCTTCAACAGTCTGTTTTGCTTGCTACAGGTCCCCACGACCGTGGTGATTTCACCACGACAGTGGTGACCTACTGTCAGCGGACAGCTCAACTTCGAATGATCATATCTCTCGTCTCTTACCGGAAATGGGCTCATGACCAGTCGTTGGAAGCTATCGAAACGAGCTAACACCTCCCTCTAGAATCACCTTAATCTGATTTATAGATCAAACGTTATGCCTATTTGAAGTTCAACAGTCCACAACTAGCCTTCGAATGATCATATGACTTCAAAAACCTGCTAGTTAGCCTGGAAATCATCCAAAAATAACTAAACAGATAATGAAGCGTCAATATAACTCAAAGGTGACAAAAACCATGCAATGCTAGGCTTAAATGCTCTAAAATACATGCAAGGACACTAAAAATGACCTACAATTAAGCACAATAAAGTGCTTATCACTCATCTATAGAAAATTTCTCACATAATTCTTCCATTATTTGGGAACGAGACATTAACCATAGCAATCCTTAAACAGCAGTTCCCAACCCTGAAATTTTAATACTTCTAGCAATTGATGAAAATTTACCCTTCTACACCAAGCAAAATCAATACATAAGCCAAAAACATACCTAGGTCCCCCCTCAGATTTTGCATGTGTCTTTTCGACTTCCATCTCCACCGATTCTTCACTTTGCTTCCTCTTTCTCAAAATTCGTTTAGGTGGATTTGGAGAAATATCCATTGGAGTTGGTGAGTCGTTTTGAGTAGAAGAGGGAGAGGGTTTTTCGGTTTTAGGTTGAGTGTGAAGGTAATGATTATTTGTGAGATACATGTTTGAAGGAAAGGGGCGGTTTTTATTTAGGTGAATGGATGCAATTTGGGTTTAGTGGGAAAGCTTAAGCTAAATTTAATAGAGGTAATTAATGAGGAAATTAATGGAGAAGATGGAAAATTAAAAAATTAACTAATCCGTGCTAGGCACGCAGTTTTGGGGAAGGAAAAAAATATAGAAAATTAAGGAAAGAAGTTAAGATAATTACAAGATAATATTATTTCCCAACTAATTGGAGAGATATTAGGAGAGAGAAAAGGAATTAAGATCAGATTTTCAGGAGAAAAATCTGAACAGAATATTTTGTATTTTTATTTGAATTTAGAAATTTGAAAAGAATTCCTAAATTTAATACGCTGAGAACAGCGTTGGGGAACAGCGAATGGGAACAGAGAAACTTGCTACTTTGGAACGCAATTAACCTTTTAATCCCTTGTTAACTCTTAAGGCATAGAATTGTCTAAAGAACATTAAGGATAATATTAATGGACATTGGTGAGCAGTTTTCATACAAATTCACTTATACATATGAAATAATCATATAAAAGTTGTGATGCATTTAAATAAATAAAGACACCAAATTTATTCACACATATATAATGCCAAAGATTCAAACCAATAGGGAGAAATATTATAGCAATTATTTCAAGTTAATCAAGCCAAGTTCAAGTCTTAATTTTTCAAAACGATCTCTATTTAAGGGCTTTGTCATAATATCAGCAATCTGACGTTCAGCTTCACAATTTCCATTTTAATTAGGCCCTTTCCAACGTTGTCCTTAAGAAAATGATGCCTAATATGAATATGCTTAACTCGAGAATGATGCACGGGATTTTTAGAAATACTAATAGCACTAGTATTATCACTATAGATGGGAACACATTCAAAGTAAATTCCATAGTCACGTAGTTGTTGTTTTATCCAAAGCATTTGGGAACAGCTGTTGCTGCTGCAACATATTCAGCCTCAGCTGTAGATAAAGCAACTGTGTTTTGCTTCTTGGTACTCCAAGAAAGTAAACTATGACTAACAAAATGAACCAAACCTGATGTACTCTTTCAATTGACTAGATCTCCAGCGTAGTCAGCATCTGCAAATCCTTTCCATTCAAAGGTATCACTTCTCGAATAGAACAAGATTAAATCATCAGTTCCTTTCAGGTATCTTAGGATTCTCTTCACTGCTGTGAGATGAGATTCCTTCGGATTGGCTTGAAACCTAGCACATAGACCTACACTAAAAGCAATACCGGGACGACTTGCAGTTAGATATAATAATGAGCCAATCATACCTCAATACTTGGTTTGATCCACACTTGTTCCTATAGCATCCTCGTCCAACCTAGTTGAAGTTCCCATAGGTGTATGGTTTACTTTTGAAGTCTCCAAACCATACTTTTTCAGCAGTTCTTTAATATACTTTTGTTGATGGATGTAAATTTCTTCCTCCGTTTGTTTAATTTGTAGCCCCAAGAAGAAATTGAGCTCACTCTGCATACTCATTTCGAATTCTTTACTCATGAGATTAGCAAAGTCCTTGCATAAACATTCATTAGTCGCACCAAATATAATATCATCAACATATATTTGAACTACTAATAATTGTTTCCCTTTTGATTTCAAAAACAAGGTCCTATCAAGTTTTCCTCTTTTAAACTCATTTTCAAGAAGGAACTTTGAAATTCTTTCATACCATGCTCTAGAGCTTGCTTTAACCCATAAAGAGCTTTGTCAAGCTTAAAGACATGATTTGGAAGATCTTTATTTTCGAAACGAGGAGGTTGATCAACATAAACCGCTTCATTTAAATAACCATTTTAAAAAGCACATTTCACATTCATTTGATACAATTTAAAACCCATGAAAGCAGCAAAATATTCTAATTTCTTCCAATCTAACAATAGGAGCAAAAGTTTCTTCGTAATCAATACCTTCCTGTTGATTGTATCCTTTCACAACCAAACGAGCCTTGTTCCTTACTATGGTTCCGAACTCATCCAACTTGTTCCTAAGCACCCATTTTAAACCAATCACCTTATTGTGTTTAGGTTTAGGCTCAAGGTGCCAAACCTTGATCCTTTCAAATTGGTGGAGTTCATCTTTCATAACTACGATCCAATCAGCATCAATGAGAGCTTCTTCATGGTTCCTGGGTTCCATCATAGAAAGAAAAGCACGAAAATCTCGTTTGAGTTCCCTTGTGAATATCACTGATAATTAGTTCCACAGGATGGGAACGCTGATGCTTCCAAGGCTTTGGTTGGAAACTTGATTTTCCTGTAAGGTTTCTTGTTCATCTTCACTTTCTCGTTCTTGGGAACCAGGTTCAACAATAGTGGATTCATTCACTAGTGCATCATCACCTAGTTCATCTTCAATGTTGGGAACAGGAACAGGATGTTGTTCCTTAGGCTTCGATCCCGTGACTTCTTCTTCCGAAATCTCATCGGTGAGAATTTGGTCTTTTATCAAACCTATCTCGAAGTCATCATCAACCTGTGTGCCTGGATCAAATTTATCTGTTTCATTAAAAATAATATGTACACTTTCTTCTACACACATGGTCCTCTTATTATAAGCTCTATAAGCCTTGCTACTTAAAGTGTAACCTAGAAATACCGCTTCATCACTCCTATCATCAAATTTCCCAAGACTTTGTTTCCCGTTATTATGAACAAAACATTTACATCCAAATATCCTGAAATAGGTAATATTGGGCTTTTTACTAAAATAAAGCTCATAAGGGGTTTTGTTCACCAAAGGTCTTACCATGGCACGGTTTATAATATAACAAGCAGTATTAACAGCTTTGGCCCAAAAGTTTCTTGGAAGTCCACTAGCTATCAACATAGTTCTTGTAACACCTCGTAATTTCACTAGAAATTTCGTGCATTAATTTATATGGCTTACATTGTTATTTATAAATCTAAATATAATTTCGTTTATAAAAACTATATTTTATTAAATAAATGATCGTATTTGAAACCGAAAAATATTTCGGTGGACAATGTATTGTGCATACGTACCTTAATTTCAAAATGTGTATAGTCGATGGACGGGTAATTATTTTACGATGTTCATAGTATTTATATTTTATGAATTTGCATAGATTTACCTATTAAGCTAAATTATCTATAAGACTATTAATTTTCATTTAGACCATTGCTTTCTAAATTTTGTTCCTTGATTTAATTTTAAGTTTTTATTAATTTGTTTAGTTATACCATATTTCTTTAAACTTATATTTTATAAGGTGTATAATATTGCTCCAACGATTTGGTTTAACTTAATGTTATTTATTTTAAGTTGAGCTTATTTTGATTTATGAAAATGTGATCATACATTTTATTATTATTATTATTGAATATAATGTTTGAGTATCTCTTTCATTCCAATAAGGCCAAAAGGCTTGGCCATCTAGAGGCTTCTAGAAGACTTCAATAATCTGTTCATCCTTTACTTTGTAACCATGAAATGCTAAGGGTTGTGCCTCCTCATCCCCTCCATTAAACTCCCTCATTATACCCCTTAATGATGACCATTAAGCCACCATTAATACTCCTTAATAACCCTATTAAACCCCTCCCTTTTGCTGTCCATTAAATCAGAATAACAGAAGAATTCTCTTCCCTTTTGCCTTCCCACACACATCTCCTCGAGAAAGAAGAGGAAGAGAGAAGTCTTCCCGTTTTTCCCTTGCATACCCTCACAAAAATGGCGATCGCTGGAGATCTAACTGTTGGATCTTATTAAAATTTGTACAGCATGGTCACAACATCTAGACGTTCACTTTGACCAGAGGAATTTTAGAGCCGAGTTTTATATCACCGGGAATCTTGGTCGGAACACCAGTGACTGTTTTAGAGGACCCTAAAATTGTTTAAGAGGAAAATACTTTGTTCAATGGAGGAGAAGTCTTCAAGGGTCAAGAAGGTTTTGATGATCCGCACGTTTTCTAGGCTATTATATAATGTTTTTCGGCACTCCGCTCGAAGATCGAGGTAACTAGCATTATTCTAGCACGTTAGGGAATAGATTAGGAACTTAGGATGTTTAGAATCGCGTTAGAGAACTTAGAATCATGCTAGATGGAATTTAGGTGATGGTTTGTGTGTAGTTTGATGTAGTATCATGTCAGGATGGTTTTCGTGATTCATATTCGCATATTGAAATTATGTATATGACCTTGTTATTTTCCCCTTGATTTATTCGTTGTCAAATTTGATATTTTGTTCTTGTAATGAATTGGTGTAACATGATTATTTATGTGGGAATTGAGGAATTGGTTGCAAGGTGATGTTAGTGTCATGCTAAGGCGTTTAGTTGGATGATTTATGATGTTTAATGGATTAGTTTGGCGGCTTGTATCTTGGCGTATGCGTTTTGTTGGTAGAAGGTAATACAAGCATTGCCCGCAAGTAGCAGGCATTAGCTGCTCGCGACCCGCGAAGGGCTAGGTCGCACCTCGCGATGAGGGACTGCCCCTCTGTTGCTTCATGTTTTGGTAAATTCCTAAATTGCTTACAGCATGTTTGTTTGTTGGTTAAAGGGTTTATATATGTATGTTATGCATGTTAAAGTATGTTTGGGTTGCATTTGAGTTATTTATTAAGGGTATGTGCCTTACATTGTTGGGTGACCTTTGGAGTCTTTTTGTTATTGAGTATTGAGATTATACTTTGAGTTGTCAACGTTAAAATATTTGGGGGAGGATAATACTGCCCTTAGCATCTCTTCGCCAAGATATATGTACGGGAAATATTGTGACTTGGTCATAATTGACTTTGTACCCAAACTCAGACGACGTTTTTGTGTTATATACCTTAACATCTACTTAATATTGTCTTATGATTTTGGATTGCGTGTGTACCTTGATGCGTATACCCATGTTGGTTGTTTGGATTTATTGTATACCTTGTCGTGTATACTCATGCTCGTTGTTTTGGATTTCTTGTATACCTTGTCGTGTGTGCTCATGTTTTGATGTTATGGAATTCTTGGTATACCTTGACGTGTATTCTCTTGTGATTTGTTGATCCTACGGACAGCTTGGTCCTAGGAATTTTGTTTATTAATCCTACGGAGGGCATGGTCCTAGGAATTTTGTTTATGAACCCTACGGACGGCATGGCCCTGAAATTTTGTATGTTAGTTGTGCAAGTTAATCCTAAGGACGGCATGGTCCTACGAGATGAGAAAGCCAACCTTGGGCCGCATGCTCCGATGGTTCTACTCACGGGTGGCATGATCCATTGGTTTTTGCAATCCGGAAGGGCGGCATGGCCCCCGGATATGAGTATGTTGGCCCTTAGACAGCATGGTCCATTGGGTCTACTCACAGGCGGCATGATCTGTTGAGTGTGTTTGGTTAGAGTTATCGTGCAAATTCTAGCATTCATCACGGGTGGCATTATCTGTGAGCTAGGTTTTAGAGTGTGGCCATACTTATACTAGGGCGGCATGGTCCTAAGGATGTATTCCTGACTTTATTCCATTTTATTACATTCTCTTTGCAGGCCCTCGTATTAGCCTCATTTATGTCTTATTGATATATATGAAACTTTTTGAACTTTGTATCATTTTCGGAACACTATTCTTTGGGATTTTCTCAATCATATGACTATTGTCATTATTTGTTATTATTAAAGTTTTTCCTTGTGAAAGCACGATGTATGTTGTAATGTGTATTATGCCTCTTTGCTGCTATTGTGACGCCTTGTCTTCAGCGTTTATTCTAACTTCTTTAAGCTTACTATTTGTTTCCTAAATTGGGCTGCGAGAACTGCTAGTTACTCCCCACTGATTGTGGAATTTTGTTGAATATATTTTGACAGATGACGTACGGTTTAGAGTTAATACAGAATGACTGGGGTTGAGCGTTTTACCTGTGTGAGCAAGGAAGTCGTGCTAGTAATTGTGGACGAGCACTACGAGTCGGAGATTAGGACTAGTTCTATAGTGGGCCTCAGTAGTTTTACAATGTTCATTGAGTTTGTTTCACATTTTGGGTATTAGTTTTTACCCCCTTACTCCTTAGAGTGGCATTCCCGTCTCGGTGGTATTTCCGCTACCACTGGTTATTCTTTTTTTCTTTTTTTCTAGTCTCTTTTCATAGTTAGTATTTGATGGGATGTTACAGTTCTAGTCATTTCCTCTAAGGTTCTATTCTTCCTTTCAACAACACCATTTTGTTGAGGTGTCCTAGGGGCGTATTGTGGGCAAAGCCATGTTCCCTACTAAAGTCGTCAAACTTAAAGTTCTCAAATTCCTTGCCATGGTAGGATCTAATGTGCAACAGCTTTTGACCACTCAAATTTTGAACTTTCTTTGCAAACACTAAGAACTCATCATAAGCCTCATCCTTTCTAGAAAGAAAAATAACCAAGTAAATCTAGAATAGTCATCAACAATCACTAGCACATACTTCTTGTCACTCCTACTTTGAATCCTCATTTGTCCACATAAATCCATATGAATCAATTCTAATGGTCTTGTGGTACTCACCACGTTTTTGGACTTAAAGGAGGATCTAACATGCTTCCCTTTAGCACACGCGTCACAGACTCGATCTATGTGAAACTTAATTGAAGGTAAACCTAAAACTAGTTCTTTAAATTGAAGTTTGTCAAGTAAAGAGAAACTAGCATGTCCAAGACGCATATGCCATAAAAACGGATCATCATCAATAACACTAAGGCATGTAAATTTATTTTTGGGAACAAGTTCAAGATCCACACATATGTGTTTCCTTTCCTTGTGCCTTCTAAAACGACATCCTTTGTGCTTTTGTTGACGATCAAACATTTTTCTCTATTAAACTTCGCATGATTCCCCTTATCACATAATTGGGAAATACTCAACAAATTATGCTTTAAACCATCAACTAGAAAAACATTATCTATGGAATGTGTCGATGACTTACCAACTTTGCCCATGGCAACTATGTTGTCTTTCATGTTGTCACCAAAAGTCACACTTCCACCATCGTAGGCAGAGAGTGAGAGAAATCTTGATCTATCTCCAGTCATATGCTTTGAACAACCACCGTCTAGGTACCATGTGTTGTTCCCCCTAACTCTAGCCTCAAGAGATTCGATCTCATCATCAGATTCGGAATTGTCAAGTGCCATGAGACTAAAGTTTGTTGTTTCCTCATTAGGTTGAGGATCATCTTCTTCCTCGAAATCAGATTCTCCCCATGCAGCAACCATTGCTTTCTTCAAGTCGGATCTGGTATAGGAACTGTTGTACTCCTTGTTCCTATCTTTGCTCTATTCCCTTCCTTTGCCTTTTTCTTGTTCCCATTGCGGACACTCCTTGATAAAGTGATCGGAACTGCCACATTTATGACAAATAGGTTTGTTAGAATATTTCTTATTTTTACCTTTGTAGTCTCCATTCTTCATGTTCCTAAAAATATTTTTGAATTTGCGGACCATGAGAGCGGATTCCTCTTTGTCTGTTTCCAAGTCATCACTTTCATCGGCTTTTAAGGCAATCGACTTTTGTTTGGACATATCTCCATTTTCATTGTCCAAGTGTAGCTCGGGAGTCATAAAGGAACCAACAAGTTGTTCCAGATTGAAATTCGTAAAGTCCTTAGTTTCTTGTAAGGCTCCTTAGGACCTTACGTACCTGTTCCTAAGAGGTAATCACTTTTTCAAGAGAGGTTAGCTCATTAATAATATTTTTAAAGCGTGTAAACATCTCTTGAATAGATCCTTTAGATTTCATTTGAAAAAGTTCATGTTGGTTCATCATAAGATCTATTTTTGATCTCTTAACTTCACTCGTTCCTTCATGAGTGACTTCAAGAAGATCCTAAATTTATTTTGCGGATTTGCATCCCATGACACGATTGTGTTCGTGGGGTCCAAGACCACAATAAAGCAGTTTAATGGCAAGAGCATTGATTTCCGTTTTTTCGAAATCAGCTTTTTCGAAATCATAGATGGATATAGGAATTACCTCGTTCTTGTCATTAGTGGTAGTGACTTCAAAATTGCCTACCTCTACGACTCGCCATACCTGATAATGGTAGGCTTTGATGAAGATCTCCATTATGTTCTTCTAGTAGGTATAGAACTTGTCGTTGAACATCGGTGGCCTCTGTGTAGAGTAACCTTCTTCCAGTTTCTCTCTAGTATTCATATTTTCCAAGATCTTGAACTCAACAGGGTTTCCTGTGTTTTTAGAGTTCCCGCTCTGATACCAATTGTTATATAATATGAGCACTATAAGAGGGGGGTGAATTATAGTGAGAGAATATGCTAGACTTTTTGCGGAAATAAAAGCTAGCTAGGGAACACGAAAAGGGAACACAAGAGATTTTAGCGAGGAAAAACTTCCAAGGCCCAATAGGAAGAAACGACATCAACCACAAGAGATTTTGACTCTAAACTTTCCACTATAATAGGCCAAACGACTCTGTTTACAAACCTATTACTTTTCTCTCAGGCCACGACTTGAGGTCCTAAACTCAAGTTCTGAACAACAGTTTCCACAACAGTTGTTCCTCTCGAACTTCCCTCGAAGTTCCTCTCTTTCTCTTTCTCACGCTTCACTCAAAGCTTCTCACACTTACAAGAGATCACTCAAACCCTTACCCAAAAATACAATGTGTAAAACAATGGAAGAGTATAAACTCGAATAAAGTAAGTATGAATTCTCTTAGGAACGGCACTGACTCTTTAAGACAACTAAGAATATTCGGCTAAGTCAGACACACTTAATTGCAAGGTATTAAGCGCCTATATATAATGTACTTAGGCAAGACCATAATTATGTCCACTAACCCATGATGTCCATTACTTTAATTTATTTATTAGTTTTTATTAAACATTCCTTGAGAAATAAATAACCACTAACCCACTACTTAACTTAATGAAAAGAAGTAGTAATGTTGAACGTGGTTTATAGACTTGGAGCATAAATAATCTAATTAAAATACATTAAAGCTTAAGAAGAAAATAATCAAGCCCACTAACCACTTCACTGTAAACGTGTAGCAGTATGTTGAACGTGATATTAGTTTACTTGGGGAGTAAATAAATCATTTTCTTTAATTATTTTTTAGGAAAATATCTTTTATAAATATCTTAAACATAACCGAAAATCATAATTAAGTTTTAAAAGAAAATCCTTTTAAAATCGAAAATCAGATTAAGTTTTGAAAATAAAGTATTTTGATTTAATTAAAATATAAAAGATAAGATTTAAAAGATTTGATATTATCCTAATTAAATTAGAAAATCATTTTAAATCATTTCCTAACAAACTAAAAACTAACTCCTAAAGTCATAGATCAAGTCAAAACTAGCCTAGGACTCTCGCACAGCTATGATAGGCGCACAACTTGGGAATTATTAGCTGTTCCTAAAGTCGTTTCTAAGTCTATTCCCTAACCTTGTTCCTAATAGTTTCAGTTTTTGTTCCTGTCATGGGAATAGAACTAAGTTCCGTTTGAGAATTAGACACAAACTAGATTAAGTATTTACTCGACCTTAACAAGAAGATATTAAATACATCCTAATGTATACTAATCTTCACTTCAAGCTTGATACTTCATCATTCGAACATCTTCAATTCGATCTTTGATTAATTCTCCAATTTAATCTTCGATCAAGTATTCTCTTTGCTCGAGAATGAATTACCTAGCAATATCATAAGTAAAATACAATATGTCTTTTTTGGTCAAGTCATCTTCAAAACTCAAGGGTCAACAAGGGTGTTAGCATCTATCCCCCCCGTTAATGGATTCTGTTGGTGATGCCCTTATCATCATGATGAAAACTCACAACTTACCTAGTTCAGAACATTCAGCTTCTGTAAAATCAAATGGTGTATCCAAAACCAAGCTTCTGTATTCAATTTTAAAAATTATAAAAATTTTCTGTTCAATTTCCAAACATTAATCTGAGAAACATCAATAAATAACAACTCGACTAGAAATTTTCACAAATTTTCGTAATTAGAAAAAATTTGAACCACTTCTAATTTAAATCTACTGAAATGATGAAGGAATATAGGAGCGCCGATTGGGCAAGTAGCAGCAACCGGTACTCGAAGTATAGGAGGGGAGGAGAGAGTGGCCTCACTAGAGGAAAGAGAAAATTTTGGTCTAAAAAAAAGAGAAGGGGTGGTCGGCTTGGATGACCAGACGACAGTGGAAAAACGAGGAAGGAGGAGGAGATTAAGAGAGTGAGATATGCGGGTGAGAGAGTGTGTGTGCTGGGTCTAAAAATGGAGGAGTTGCAGTGGTGGGTCTAAAAATGGAGGAGTGTCAGAGACACTGTTGGTACCAAAAAGGAGAGTGAAGGTAGAATAATAGAGGTCATTATGGGAGGTCAATTTTTTTAAAATTATCGGTTAATCAGGTGAATGGTAATTTGACTTGTTTAAATTTAAATGAGCTACAAGGTTTACTTATTTTGGGATTTTCAAAAGGTTGATTTAATATTAGAAGATGGAGCAAAGGTTGGCTTATTTAAAACAATTTTTCCTATTATTTATGAATTTAAGTTATAATTTCATATTTACTATTTTATATTTAAAGTGAGTTCTAAGTATAAAAGTGATGGTTTTTAGTGTTTTTAAAGCCTAGGCTCATAGTATTGTATTAAATGTTGCTAAAGGTTGAAAATTTAGTGTTTTAAAGTATTTTAATTAAACTTTGAAACGTTTTAAAATAAATTATATTACTGTGAATTAATTAGGATATTAATTCATTGTTATGTTATTATTTTGGTAGGCGAAGAATTTACTTTAGGCGACTTCTAGAGTTCTAAAATGGCATCTCCCTTTGTCTACACAAGGTACGTACATGTTCTTATGTATTTGACTAGTATCATTTCCTAAGGATTAGGATTATTTGTAGTATCATGTATAGGGAACCCTTTTATGGTTCATACGTGGCTATTGAATTGGAATTAACTATTGTTGAGCATGTTAATTGCTTATTTGTTTTATTACATGATTGAATGAATGTTTGATTCAAGCATGTTTGGGAAGGGAAGTTCATTTATAAATTCGTATGATGGGTTTATAAATATGTTTATTGGATTTTTGGTATTGTTTCCCTTAATGGATATTTTATTACTTCTCAAAGGCCGAGGACTTTGTGGGTAAGTTGGACTATTATTGGTTATTATTATGTTACTACTTTTCAAAGACCGGGGGCTTTGTAGGGTATGTATATTTATTGTCTTTGGACATTTGATTGTTGATTTAAGTCAACAAATAAATTGGAGGATTAATTCTTGGTCAATTGGAATTTTATAACCACGTTATTTAATCCTAAGATAAAAGTGGAATATTTGTTGTATCCATGTTATGTGTTGGTTGCTTTATTAGAGTCCAACATCGAATAACATATTAATACTAAAAGTGAAAGAGAATAGCATAAGTTTTAGACTTGTCCACCTCTGAAGTTTTGGACTAGTATGAGTTGGAGTACATGGTGGTAGCCCATGGCTTTTCTTGGGACCGGAATGATCGTTGTGCCCTATTTAATTTTAAAAGGTTCCTCGATATCGTTGGTCAAGGGATTACAGAGTCACGTCCGTGATTCGTCTTCTTTAATGAAGGCTGGTTTTGATTGGACAACTCGATCCATAGACTATTCAATTTATTAAATGAATTATCATGTTGTATGTTTCGTGAAGTCAAGTCTTATCTTACGAGTTAAGTTTCAGAGTATTAGTATTGATCATGTTTTGTTGTTCAATAGTATCATGTTAGATTTGCGTTTTTATATTATTATGAATGTACTCAACTTTGCTGAGTACGTGTTTTTCTGTGTGTCGATCATGGCTGTGCCTATTGATCCTGTGATGACCCTTTATTGGCGAGTAGTCTTCGATTGAGCATTTGCCTACGGGTTTGGAAGTTATAATGCATCATCATATTTATTCATTTGGGATTTGGGGAGCATTGATGAGAGATCTTTTTCTCACTTTTATCGCTTCATATATTTATGTTACTTTTATCAAGTTACTTTATGGATTATTTATTTTAAGTTCTTTAAGTTGGTTTTAGATTACTTTCGAGGTTTGGATTATATTTTGACAATTACTATGGTTTATTTAATAAAGTTTTATTTAATGTTTTTCCGCTGCAAAACTATGAGTAAGCCGATACGTTATCACATGGGCGATAATGCCTTGATAATTCTCTATTTTAGTTGGGAAAATATATGTTTTATAAAGAAAGAATTGTCGGGGTGTTACAATTGGAATTTTTTATTTTTCTTTTACATTTTTCAAATTAATTTTTATAATAAAAAAAATCAGTTTTTATTCAAAAATAATTTTAAAATGTAATAATGTCATTAATTTACTAAAAATAAAGTAGAGGGTTATCAAACAGAATAAGGAGAAATTTTGTCTACCAAATACTCCCTCCGTCTCAATTTGATGTTACCATTTGGAATATGGGGGAAAACCAATGCAAAAGATTCTAAAGTGGGTCATGTGTAAGACAAAAAGTAAAAAATTATAGTAAATAATTGGTTGTTAAAGGGTAAGATGGGGAAATAAATATTCTTAAAATGGAAAACATTCAAAATGGGAAGAACTTTTAAAAACATCCCAAAAAGGAAAATAAGAACATCAAATTGAGACGGAGGGAGTAGAATTTAAAAACTTTGAGGTGCACCGTATATAATTTCCCTATCATTTTTGTCAGTGTTCTTTTCATTTCTTCACTCTCTTATTTCTTGTCGAACAATTCAATTTATTTCAATTTATTTTGTTATCTTCATTTGAATCTGGACTCCTTTGATTTATATTGTAAAGTCTTTCATTTTATACTGATGCATTATTTCTTATTAAAATTGTATTGTTTTTATTTTTTAGGCATCATTTTTATGTTGTGTTGTTCTTTTTTGTGGTTAAAGTTGTCATTTTTTTTACCAAAATTCTTCCATTTTTATTTTTGATCCTGTGATTTATATGTTTTAACATTTCATTTTTCAAGAGGTTTATAGAGTCACCTTGAGGAAGGTGTTGATTATGTTGTTAAATGTCATTGCAAGTTGTTTATTAGGGAAGGGCATGATGTGGCTTTTTCTAGCATAAAGGATTCAAGAGGTTGCCTCTTGTTACATCAAGAGACGATGGACTAGAATGGCTCTTAGCAAGCCGATTGACTCACTTGGTCGCATCATAGAAGATTCGTTTGCTATAAAATCCTAAAAGAAGAAGGTTCAACAATTGTGATCGGAGTTTTATATTTGTGTTAGTGCAGCTGGAGAGAAGGAAGAATTTATCGATAAATTATTGTTGAGAATGAAGTATTTCAAGGAAGAATTGGGCAACAAGAGTGTTGATGTTGCCCCCAAGGATAACACTAAAGAAATTGAGACTCTTGTTGGTTGTCCTAATCCAACCAACACTCTTATATTCAATCCTAGTGTTTTAAGATTAAGGGATGATAAGGGGATTAAAGGAAATAAAGAAGTTATGGAGAAGAGAGAAAAACCCGTTAGGCTGTGCAGAACTTGTGGGAACTATTCTCATCATGACAATATAAATTGCGATAAAAAATGTATTTATTGTTGCTTCTTTCTTTTTAATTAATTTATTGTCTTTCGTGAAGATATTTTCATTTTTTACATGAAATTATCATTTTAATATAATAACTTATCATTTTGAAATAAGTTCTAATAATCATTATACAAATCAATGTTGTCATTTAAATTGAGTTTTATTGTCATTTTAACACCCATATGTTATTACTTGTCATTTATATTACAAACTCTCTCATTTTTGTGTTGAGCAACGTTATAATCTTAAAGATGTGGAAATTGCCGATATAAATGAAATGTTTGATTATAAATATGACAGAGTAGGCCATAATAATGACACTGCTAAAAATAAAGATGATAACATTGAAGATAACAATGACAATTTGAAAGATAAAAATGATATAAAGTTGATGATTAAAATGTCAGAAAGAAAGATAAAAAGGACAAATTGGAGGATTAAGATGAGAGAGTCTTGGAATATAATGACAAAGTTGAGGATAAAAAAGACAGGGTCTATGATCAAAACGACACGGTGAAAAGATAAAAATGACAAAGTTAAGCATTAAATTGACAGAGTTTAGGATTAAAATTACATATTCTAGGATTATAATGACAAATTTGAGCATTAAAATGACAGTCCTGCATAAAAATAACAGTGTATAGATAAAAATGTCAAAGTTCAGAATAAAATGACAAGGTCTAGAATTAAAATAACCAAGTGCAAGATAAGAATGATAAAGTTAATAATTGAAATGACAGAGTTTCAGATTAGAATAACTAAGTGTAAGATGAAAATGACAGTTATTAATAACAATGGCAGAGTCTATGAGTAAAATGACATAGTCAACCATAACAATGAACAAGTGGATCATAAATATAATTTATAAAATAACTATTACAAAAAAAAGTTGAAGTTCATGATTATTCATTCCATAATATTCATAATATTAAATACAATTGTTTCCAAGAATTACAAAAACACTTCATTAACAACCTCTTACATGATTTTCAATTGATCTGGAGTGACGCCGGCATGTTTGCCGGTCCGACAAAGTTGTTGAAACCGTTGCAGATGATCTATCGGGTCTTCAGTATGATGCCCACCAAACTGATTTTATTGCACAATGTTAATGATTGCAGGTTTAATTTCGAAATTTGTTGCAGTGATGGTAGGCATGGTGGGTCCAGTGGAAATACCGTCTGGGTCAGGCACCCCATATGACTTCAATGGTTTTTACATAATTAAACTCGAAATGTCATTTTCGGAGGCGTTTAGCTGAACAGTCTGTTTTCTTTCTGAACTTTCTTTCGAAACTGCATGAGTGTCTTTGTCAGATCGGGACCCTCATGGATGGGAATACCTTTTATTTGATACCTGGGCATACGAAAGAAACAAAATGAAGCATTGAAAAGTACCTCAATTGGAACGATGAAGTTCCAATGAGGCAAAAAGAAACACTCTAAATAATAAAATAAGAACTAGAATTCTAGTCGTCTCCCCGGCAACGGCGCCAAATTTTTTGATGTGTTTTAAAAGTAATGTCGCAAGTGCATGGTGTCTGTTGTTAGCAGAGCCTTGCAATCACGGGTAGAATCCACAGGGAGACAGGTTTTCAAAGTCAATATTCAATTGAAAAGCTACTTCAGATGATATCAGGGAGAAAACAGCTGAACTACAAATTAAACTAAAGAAAACACGATTAAAATAGGGATTTAACTATGGATTAAATGACTAGGGATTAAGTTCAGTCCACCAAGCTTATACCAATCAAAAGGGTCGAATAACTAACAATATCTAGGTCTAGAGTCGAACAATCAGAGCCAAGCTAAGCCTACGATCGGGTCATAACGCCCTCGATTCAAAATATATGGAACGATTGTCATATAATCAGAGACGATTGTGTATTCTAAGCCTCTAAAAGTAAGACTATGGTCGCGTCGAACTCAAGTTGTCAGACGTAATTCATGAAATTAGACACTGATAAACTACGGATTCAAGAACAAATCACACTATAATTGCCCTAATCACAACCTAGAACTAATATCAATTCAAATAAAAATCATGGTATAAACATGGCTTTCCTCCCTAAAACCCTAGAATGACGACTACTCACTCATAATTGAATCAACGATAAGAAATCTAATATAAAAACCTAAACTTTGCATCATGAAAGATTAAAAAACTCAACTAAGCTATCAAAGATAAAAAAAAAAAATTAAGAGTAGAGAACGATACCAATTAACGGAAAGCTATAACTTTTATTGAAATAATCTCACGTTCAATCACCTTCGAATCTAAACTAAAGTGTTTTTCCTCTAAAAAGTATTTAAACTAAGCTAAGAACGAATAATGAAAAAAAGTGTTTGACAAAATAAATGAAGCTAACTATTTATAATAAACTAAGAAAACGATTAAGGTAGGTCGACAAAAGATAAAATTTCGCCTCCTCGTGTCGCCCGCCCGATCGGGTCAAGGCTCGCCCGATAGGGCCAAGCCAATTTACAACACAGCAGCACCTTCGTCTCACTAGAATTCAGCAGCAGCAGCATTAAACTATCAGCCTGATAGGGTTGGGCTGAGCCATTTGGCTGGCTTCGTGTCTTCACTCATACGCACAGCAAAGTAATCATATGGTTCCCCCCCGATCAGTTTGGGCCAACCTGCCCGATCGAGGCCGAGAACAAAGAAAACTGGAGCATTAAATTACGCCCAATCGGGCCACATTCAGCCAAAAACACGTCTCTCAAGCCCGATCAGGCTAGGTTGCGTGGAGCCTTTGGGCTGGGCTCTTTTCTCCATTTCTTCGGCTTCAAACTTAGATATCCACATCCACACTCCTCGGGACCGTCATCGATAGTGCCTCGTAATGATTCGAACGTGCCTTGTAACAACTCATAAACCTATGGTTTCCTCAATAAGGCTTGGGCTAGGGAGAAAACTCCCCAAAAAACCTGCAATTCAACACGAAACAAAAAAACCACAACTATATAGAGTAATTAGTACAAAATAGCTCCTAAGAGCTCCAATAATGTACGATTCAGCTCGCAAATATAGGAGAAAACTCTATAAATAATCATGATATCAGATACAGAGTTTGCTAGCAGTCCCTTTATTTGCAGATGAATGTACAAGTAGGTGATTGTATAATTCCTTTGCTTGTCTTCTAGTTGAAATGGATGTAACTAAGGACTTCCATAATAAGATTTTTATTTGAGATCTGAAAGGTCGTGTGATTAAGAAAATAAAGAATATGAATAAAAGCCTCCATTGTGTAAAATTTGGTGTCATGGGCCATGAGTGTGATTAGTGATGGGGTTTAAAATAATATTAGCAGTGCATGGTGTCCGTTTGGTAACAATGATTTTGCAAGTACGAATCGGATCTATAAGGATAGGGTTTCTGTGATATAATGCTTAATTATCGAACTATTTCAGACTGAAAAAGGGGCAGGGATGATAACTCAGAATCTAATTTAAGAAATGCAAAATCAAACTAGGGATAAATCAATTAACAAAAGTCTAGGGATATTGCTTGGTCCACCACGTTTATACCCACGATAGGAATCAGACAACTCAATAGTAGTTACGTCTAGGGTCGATCAATTAGAGCGGGGTTAATCCTATGTCAAATCTTTACACTCTCAAATCAATATATACAGTGTGGTCTCTAACATAATCAGACTTACTAAGAGTTCTAGGCCTCTAAAAGTACCATATTCGGATACGAACATATATTAGCTAGATTATAGTTTATGAAACTGTGCAATAGCATAAATTAAACATGAAATTGAATCACTTGGAAATGCTCTAATCACAACCTAAATATAATGGAGAATGGAAATAGCATAATTGTGGCATATCATGATTATGCTATTTTGAATTTTTGTAATATATTTAGGTTGTGATTAGAACAATTCTATGTGATCTTATGCTAGCGGATGTACTTCATTTTTTGATTTGAGAGCTTTAAGACATGATTGTAGGATAACTTGTTTCAATTACATGATGCTAGACTTAAGTATTGTTGAGTTATTTGATTCCCTTAATTGGTATAAGCATGGTAGACTAAACGAATAATCCTATACTTTTATTTAATGATTTAATTTACCCCCACCCACACCTCTCCGTCACCCCAACCCCGCCCCAATCCCCTGACTAGCCCTCCCCCACCCTGAAACCAGCACCCAAGTCCCTCCTCCCCCGACCACCACCCCAGTCCTCCACCCCCCGAAGCCACCTCCCCACCCTTCCCTCACCCCTAAAATCACCTACCCTTCCCTCCCCCACCCCCAAAAATATAGAGAACTGTAAGTTTATTTTTCATTGAATGGAATAGAGAACTATAATTGTCTTTTGTAAATCACATAAGTGACCCATGAACCTTATTAAAGCAAGATTATTTCTTAGTCAGGGTCTCGGGGGAAAGGATACTAAAAATTTTGTTTGATGAAATTCAGTTGCACGTTGCAAGGATTGAAAAACAAGCTCTTCAAAGGAAGAAACTAATATCCATCTTATAAGGAATAGGTGTTTGGTATGAGGGATAGGGATAATAGAGATAAGAATGAAGGATAAGGCTAAGGAATTGGTGAGTGGGATAAGGATAAAATAGTGATATTCCATTATTTGATATAGATGAGGAATAAGATTTGGATAAAAAACAAATTTCCTTAAATAACCCTACTAATTCTTTTTCTCACTCCTTACTCCTTCCCTTTCATTAAGGGTAAATTTATAATTTTCTATCTTATCCTTATCCCTCCTCCTTATACCACCATCCTCCCAAGTATTATTTCTATGGGATTAGAAGCAATTTTATCCTTATCCCTAACCCTCTTCTTATCCCCATCCCTTCAAACAAACAAAGCATTTCCCTTATCCCTTTTCCTTTATCCTTATCCCTACTCTCTTATCCCTCCTACCAAACACCCCCTAGTAGTAGACGCCTAATCGGACAAAGGAATAACTCTAAATGGCCTTAAAATGGAGATATCCACATGAGAAACTCAGCATCAACATACTCTAGTCAAAGAAGATATATGATAGATGTCCAACTGGAGTATTCATCTGTATGTGCCCTTGTGAACATAGATGTGGAGTTGCAATAGTAACGAAGTTCATGAGCTCCAGCCCCTCTCGGTGCCTGGGGTGGTTTTGAAGGTGGGGGAAGGAATAGATGGCAGTTTCATGGGTGGCGGACATAGGTGATGGTTTTAGGGTAGGGAGAGGAGGGGTGGTTTAGCGGGGTGGGGGATTAGGGTAGAGGTGTCGAGGGGGGTGGTTTGAGGGTTCGAGGGGACTAAGGTGGTGGTTTACCAGAGTGGGGATTGGGGTGGAAGTGTCGAGGGTGAGGGAAGAGAGGGGGCGTAGTTTCGGGCCTGGGGGGGCTAAGGTGGTGGTTTAGGGGGGTGAGACTTGGGTGGTGGTTTTAAGGTGGGGAGGGCTTGGCAGGGGGTTGGGGTGGGTTAGGGGATGGGATGGGATGGGGTTGTGGGAAGGTTATTATTTTTACAAAAATCAAATTCACGATTTTTTTAGAGAAAATAAAAGTCAACGAGTTTTTTACCTGTCAAATATTTTATATGTTGAAAAGACCCAATTTCAAAAGATCATTTCTAAAGGTGGGATTATTATCGACTTATCAAAAGTTGAGATCATTCTAGAAAGAAAGGGTAAAGGTGGGATGTGTCCCATAAATATTTTCTAAATAAAGAACAAGAAGCGAAGGGGTAAACTATTCGAAAGAACCAGAAGGAGGAAGGGGAGGAGGGAGTAAAGGAGTGAGAAAGTAGAGAAAATAGTAAAGAGCACCAGCTCAGGCGTGTCAGCGAATTCCTGGATATAGCGTAGACTAGGCTGTTGGAGGAAGAAAGGGAGATAAAAAAAAGGGAAGAGGGGCTAAGCAAGGCCATTTTTTACTGCTTACTATTTAATTTCTGAAAAGATTTACTGTATATGCTTCTGGGATCTTATGACTATAAGTTTGTTCTAAAACAAACGAATTTCAGAAGTGATTCAAGATAAATCTGTGGAAGGAGTTAGTTAGATCAAACAGTGTTTAAGTTCATATTCCATGACTAATTTGGTTGCGTATAAAACATTGCCATAGAATGATTTTCATGCAAAACAATTTACAATGGAAAACACAATTGCAAAATTAGTTTTCCATTGTTTGTTTCTACATAAAAAAAAATGATGAAGATAAGGAAAATGAAAGGGAAATTAATGTGATAGTGGGAGAGGTGTACAAGAAAGGAAGACAAAGGAAGGAAAATAGTTTTCCTTTCATTTTGAAGAAAATGAAAGTAAAATAGTTTTTGATCATTGTAAGAGATATTAAGATCATAGGAAAAATGGTTTTACACGCCTTTTTAAACCAAACAATATAAATTGAAAATAGATTAATACAATATTCTAGGAAAATGTTTTGAATCCTACCAAACGAAGCCTAAGAGTACTATAATTCTAAATTTCAATTCTGAAAGGATATATATGGGTTCGTCCGTTTCGTCTGATCTGATTTGAACTATTCTGATCTGAACTTTTCTTATCTGGTCTGAATTTTTCTTATCTGATCTGATCTAAATTTTTCCAATCTTATCTGAACTTATTATAGTTATTTTTTCTTCTTATTTTTTCTGATCTAATCTGATTTTTTCTGATCTAATCTGATCATTTCTGAAATAAGCATTAAAGTGTTTATATAAGTTGAAAAGAACATAGCCATAATCATATTGTGAATCACTTCCTCATTAAGCTACTAATGAGTAGTTATGGTTGTGGGAGGTATAATCTATAATAGATCAAGCTAGTATAATCAGATATTGCTGCTATAGTCAACCAATTTATTGGGCCTTGTATTGTATAGCTAGGTAGGCAAACAAGGCCATTCAAGTAGGGACGTCAGTGGGGCGGGTTTCCTGGAGACCCGCCCCGTATCCATCCCATTTAGGCGGGGATGGGGGAAGGTTTCGCGGGTGATGGGGCGGGGATGGGGATGAAAACAATATCCACCATGGGTGATGGGCTGGGTGTGGATGATAGATTGGCCCCGCCCCATCCCCGTCCACCCCGCCCTATCCTCGCTCGCCCCGCCCAAGCCTCGCCCGCCCCGCTTTATCCTCGTGTATTGAAGAAAATTTATTTTGTAATGGAAATTATTTTTTTTAAATAGTTTTTACCATTTGTTTCTCTAGGCCCAAAAAAATAAGTAAATCGACATTGGTACAGGGATGGGGCGGGATGAGACAGGGGTTGGGGTGGATCTAGCGGGGGTGAGGCGGGTATGAGGATCCACGTTGGTGATGGGGCGGGAATAGTTTTTGTTGTGTCCCCGTTGGGGCAGGGATGAGGATAAGATCTTCCCCCGCCATGGGTGATGGGGCGGGGATGCGGATGAGTTTTTTAGGCGGGAATGGGGATAGGAATGCAAACATCCGCCCTGCCCCGCCCCGCCCCATTGACAACCCTACATTCAAGGATTTTAGGTTGATTGAGGAAGCTAAATCCATATCCCCTCCAATGAACATCTCTAAGTAAAATCGTTTAAGGTTATGATACAAGTTAGACCATATTCTCTTACTAAATTTGGAGAACTAAATCGTGAATAATTGGATATGAAGTAACAAGGTTTTATGACTTATAGTATCTTGTTATTTGAGTTAGTACCTACGGGAGAAAGATTGAGTTAGTTGTTAGTCACTCGATCGTTAGTAAAGAAGTTAGATTTTAGTTGAGGATCTTTCGCGACCTCTTCTAGATTTAGGGGGAAGACCATATGCACTATACTCTTTTTCACTTCGATCAGGTTTTTATCCCAATGGTTTTTCCTCACACGGTTTTTAATAAGGCAATATATTTAAGCATATAGCGGAAAAATTGCACGGCTCTGAAGTATCATTAGAAAAGATGTACATTCAAAGGGGGCATTATGATCAAAAGATGAATGTTATCTTTCTTTGTAAAAAATGCATAGCATTAAATGCATAATAAATTTCTAACTTGGTGAATATAAATACCGAGCTTGGTAAACGATGAAAATGCATCGAGTCAAAAGAATGGTTCAATATTTTCTTTTTGTTCAGTATTATCTCTCTTCAATTTTCCCTCCACCACAACTAATTATGGAAATCCAAAAAAAAAGGTGTGTGACAACTGGTTTGGAATTTTATAAAAAAAAAGTACTTGTTGTTAGTACAATTTTTATTATACAACCATACACCCAAAGCTATTTTTTGCTCAAATAGTTTGGTGGTACCATGAGCATACATCCAAGGCTATTTTAGTTATTTGAGCAATAAAATAGCATTGAATGTACCATACTCATAGTACAGCAGGATGTATGATGGATAATCTCTGTTTTTAGCACTTACAAACACATGAATAGGGATTAAAGCCCTTGTTTGGTTCAAACTCTCAAAGAGAAAGGGAATAGAACGGGATAAGGTGAAGAAATGGAATAAAAAGGTAACCCAATTCATTCCATTATTTCATGTGTTTGGTTCAATATTTTACTTTAAGGCCCAAGCCCATAAACTCTATTGAAATTGGTTTATGTGTTTCTCTACCCTCACTCTTCATCTCTCTCATTTTTCCCTTTCTTCATTTCATGCATGGAACTCATAGAAAATCTAGAAGATGCTTCAAGCTACGAAATGGAGGATGATTTCAACATCATCCAAGTCTCTTGATGAGAATTTCGATTTGATTTTATTGACAATAAGATTTTTCAGAAACTTTCTTTATTTTATTAACAATCAGATTTTTC
The DNA here is from genome assembly GCA_947645195.1 of Patellifolia procumbens. Lineage (NCBI taxonomy): Eukaryota > Viridiplantae > Streptophyta > Magnoliopsida > Caryophyllales > Amaranthaceae > Patellifolia > Patellifolia procumbens. The sequence goes on from CANSGD010000193.1 coordinate 10,752,622, forward strand.
CATTTGATATTTATCGACCAATGTTTACCATCAATCATGGCCAATTGACTATGGATGAGTCAAATTTGCCTCCTCCATCATCAGATCTAGCTATTTAGGATTGTTGACATCAAATTTAACAATTTTGTTTGGTTAACCTGTGCTTTGTGGCTTCATCTATGGAGGTCAATCAGTTTTAAGCAAATGGTTGATGAGCATCTGATCAAAATTGTTGAGATTCCACCAAGAAATGTGATGACTGATGAGTGTGAAACTTTGCAGTGATGGCAAAGTTAATGTTTGTTTCCCCTGTTGAAGGGATTTTGTTGCTACAGGGTCACAAAGCGGTAACGGAAAATCAATCGCGGAACCAAACACAAACATACACCAACGGAATCCTCGTTTCCATTCCGTTTCTGGTGGCATAAAAATCACCAACCAAACATGACCTAAAAGTGCATGGTTGAATGAGTCATTCTATAATCTACAATGGAAGCATAATGCACACCATACTGTCTATCTTAGACAGCACTAGCAGCATCATACGGATTACTACTGGGTTACCATCTTATCCTAACAAGTCACTATAGTTATTAGTTGGTCCAAATAACCAGTCTCTCTACTCTCTAGTCCATTTGATAATTGGGCCAGAAAAATCTTCAAACTTGTGATTTGTGACTATGTCAATCCATTTTGTAAGAACAGACAAAATACTGTATTATGCAGTGTACTTTCCCTATCCACTTCCTAGTTCCTACCCACACCAGACAGCTTCCGCACTCCCTTTACCTAACTTCACTTAGTTCACCCTTACAGAATCTCAATTGCGTTTTAATCTTGACTTAGTTTGCTTTCAACAAACGAAATCAGATCCATCAAGTGTTATTCATCAATTTAATCAACAAAATTAGAAGCAAATATAGCCGGATGCCCGGAGGTCCAAGGTACATCATACTCATAGTACACACGGAACACGGACTTAGAGCAAAGGAGAAAAAACTCCCCTTAGACAATACCCGGATAGCATATCTGTGCATAATATGATTTTTCAGTTAGATGAGAGACTTCCAAGAGAACTTGAATTCATGAAACAAAAATTTTTTCTCCCCCTAAAAGAAGAGAGCAAAGCCTTGTTTGGAATTTTTCCTATCCACCCATAACAGAACCACCTAACTTTTAAGGGAAAATAAGAAAAAGAAAAAAGAAGCCCAAACAAACCTCAACAAACACAAAGCTTAAAAGAACAAAACCCCCCAAAAAACAGAAGCTAAACTAAAAATTTGAAAATCAGTTATTGAAAGAGGGTTAAGAAAAAGGGGGGGAAAAGGCTCTTCGAGCGTTACAACTGACATGAAACTAAGCTAGTTATTGAAGAAGGAGACGATGGAGAGGATGAAGAGAAGTAAAGCGAATTCTCTTCTGCCTTTGGCAATTTCTCAATCTGACTGTCTAAATCTTCAGAAGTTTTAATCACATCTGTGTCATCAAAGAAGGTGGCATCCATACTAATCAAGTTCCCTTCCCCCTCAAAGATCATATCAATATTCTCTTCAAATCCTGTCTCGTCGAATAAATCAAGCAACCCGCCATCTTCGTCGAAGGGGATATTCGGAACTAATAAGGGGTCGTAACCTCCTGTATCCAAGCAAAAGCTCCACGGGTTTTCTCGATCATCCATCCCGAGCATGGATGTGTGATCATCAATGGAATTAATGAGTTTAGGCTCCTCAAGCTGAGATGGGATAGCCATTTGTTGATATTGTTGCTCTATCTCTGCCAAATCTCGCTGCTTCACTGCTGGTTGATCTTGATCTTGTTGCTCTTCTTCCTTATGTTTTTTTATTGGTTGTTTTTGCTGCCGCTGTGGCAATATAGGTTTTGGTTGAATGGGATTCGGTTGTTGTGATTGAGCTTTGGGCATAAGATTCTTCACACGCCCAATATAGTTGCTAATATCAAAATTAGTGACTGCATTTGCGCCTCTGTACTCGATTGCAGCCAGGTCATATGCTGCTGCTGCTTCTTCTTGTGAACCTTGAGCAGAGACAAGACAATTCATGTCAGCAAAAGATAGTGAAAATAAACTGCCCAGGATGGGTTTTATACTCTTATCAATGCTCCGTGATCGAACTAAGCTACAGAATACAGATAGAGATTAACCATAGGATTCGATACATAGCAAACACGAAACCAAAGAAAAACTCTCGTATTCATTTAGGTGTTATTTGAAACAAGACTTGAGAACCAATAGCCTGCAGCTAAGAAGTGAAGGACTTTTGTTTCTTCTCTAACTATTAGAACTAAAACTGAAGTAATGAGAGATAATTTAGTTGTGAATTAGTTGATGGTCCTTATCATAGCTGATCTAAACTTAGTCGAACATATCTGAAGTTATTCCAACTGATCTCCGGAGTGTTTTATTAAGGCGGAACAAAGTCGTAAATGTGTAATAGTGTAATTGATACTAAACCGAAAAAGAATACAGAAAGAAGCTTCAAAACATAAACATTTAAGTACTTCAAACACCCTTTGGATGTGTCAACAATTTAGGAAACTTTTTATCGAAAAGAAAACATAAAAACCATTAAAAAAAAACTAGGAGACAGAGGTAATGGGATTTGTCTGGTTATATTGGTGTCTAAATTTTGACATAAGATTTTCGGCCCCCATATAAAAACAAGGGTTTTAGTTAGGGATAATAAGACCAGGTAAGGAGGTACTATATTAAACAGAACATCATGAACAATTTATTGAAATAATCTCAGTCCCAAGATAAGATGTGCATGAAAGCAGTCCACATGTGACACATCCTTTTAAGTTGACCATAACCCATCCTCTCTTAGCCCCCCTGAAAAGAGGAGGAAAATCAAACAATTTTTTTTATTAAAAATAGAAATTATGATGAAAATCCAGAGCAAGCAAATATTAGTTGAATGGGGACAGAATAGAGAATACTTATAATTCTATTTCTTTCTTTTGGATAAATGTTATTAGCAAGATATCTCCCAACAACTAACAAGACACATTACCATTTAAAGCAGGAGAATTTGCCAACTCAAATGAAACATGGGTGAGGGACCAAACATGCAACAAAAGTCCCTAAAATAGGTGGCTAAAGATAATATTGCCCCAACTTCATACTTCCCCTACCCCTCAATTATCTATTGCGCGTATTTTAAATTACATATTATTAGAAAACAGTGGCAGCGGCAGATTTAGAAATTTCTACTCAGGGGCATAACATTAACAAATTAAGGGTAAGACTGATCTAATCTATAGAGGGATAGGTAGAACTCAAATTTTCAAAATTCCAAATTTAAGTAGGCGCAATTGACCTCACAACTCAAAAGTGGCACCGGCGCTGTTCTCAATCACCTTTTACCCAAAGAAAGGAACTATTCGCATTTCTTTACTATCCAAGTAGTACATAATTGAAAGATAGAGCATATAGAACCTATATCTAATCCTTCAATTTTATCACCAAGTCAAGATTTACGGCTTAATCTTCCGTCACTTACAGAAGCCCAGGAATATTATGTATCATACAAGTCACAAGAAGGAATTGTTCTTTCATTTATTTGTGCATGAAGCTCCCATGTGCTCAAGTATAGTTGAGGAATGGAAGATGGTAGGCCAACATTAGCATGCATAAAGTGGCCCTATGTAACATATAAACTTTTCTCATTTCTTTATATTCACCCCCCCTTTTTTTATGTGCTCATCGCAATCTCTCATAAAAGCTTAATTCTCAACTACCCCAGATCATCTATTCTATATAGAAAGACAGAAATTAGGGCCTACAAAAAATACCAGTAAGCCCAAATCTACTTCTTAAGATTGATTCCTTTCTTTAATCACCTTTTTTTCCTCTTTTCATTTCTTTGTGTGACCCCTGATTAATTTGACTTTATTTTTATCTTTTTAGGTAAGGTTGGGGTGCACAAGCAAGCAACTGCATATGTGTATTAGTCAGGTGTGGCAGGGTTTAAGCAAAGAGTAGGAATCTTAGTGGATCGTAATCTTCACCAAAACCGTACCTAATAATAAATTATCTTACTAATAATTGTTCTTCAGAATATTAGATCAAACCAACCCCTTCCAAAAGGGATTCACAATATTTTGACTCACGTGACGCCACGTGAGTCCGCAAAGGCGAGTTTTTTAATTAGTGGCAGATCTAGCGTACCGTACTCACTCACCCCCCTTTCCTTCATATCATATTCTTTTAGTGGCATACATGCATGATGATCACAGAAAAGTGACCACACTAAAAGGGTCTGTCCAAGTATTAAGTATCTTTGTCCCTCTGATTATGATAATCACATTGTCTGAGCACGTATATGTGTGTGTGTGTGCGCTCGTGATCCTAAATCTCATCAAACGAGAGCGAGCACAAGAGAAAGAGACAGAGAGAGAGAGAGGACATTACTGAAAGTGCCCAAGTAGAGGTATTTGTTCCCAAAAACGCGCCCGATTCGTGCCTCCCATCTCCCATTATGATGATGCCTACAATACCCAAATTAGAGAGAACGAAATAAAAAATTAGACATTCAAAGAGGTCACATGACCCATAAAAATCCAAAAAATAAAACAAAACAAATTGAATAATTCAAAACTTGTGACCATCTTTTTAGATTTTTTCTCTAACTTAACGGCCATATTCTAATGATAATCATGCAAGCAAGCCTTTAATCATTTGGGTTTATTTCGAAAACACGACATGAAATTTGGGATTTTTCTGCATTAGTCTAAAAGTAAAATTTCAAATTCGCATTATTCATTGTAAAAAATTTCCAAAATTAAAACAAAAGAACGCTTTCATTCATCGAAAATGTACCTAGCCACGCCACGATATTTTGACACACCCCTCGAAAATCCACTACTTCTACGTCTCAATGACGCCAAGTATTCTTCTTTGGTTACATTTCGCATTTCTTCAACCTCTTTCGTATAATTCTCTACCTACATGAGTCAACATACCATATGGTAAGACAGCTTTGTATTACTAAAATGATTTGGTCAAATTTTGTCACTACATCAAAGTACGACATCAACATTGATATCATGACCAACATGTTGGGCTTGGGGAGCAGCAAGTGGAAAGATAGTGGCAAAATTAGATTAGCAATTAACACCTCTGCAATTGACAAGACTTTTGGGTTATGGAAAATTAATTTATGATTTATGAATAACTTAAGTCTGCTCACAAACTTAGGTACTCACAGGAAAATTTAATGTGGTTTCTGGTCCCCAGTACTTAAGTGCCGCCAGGTCGTACGTCCGAGCTGCATCTACTTCACTATCATATGCACCTGCATTATAAACCCCACATCTCTTGTTTTAGGTCCGCCTGACTTACAATAACTTATTGTGGCGTACTTTCTTCTAAAATCATCCGCGTTTTACAATAAATCATTATAATTCTAACCCGTATAAAATTTTCAATGTATTTCATATGCATGGTGCACCCGATGCTAGATTTTAATATGCCGAGGTTGCTCAATTGGAGTCCTCCATTGAGCCACAAAATAGCATCAAATGATGCCATATGGTACACTTGCATGTGAGATAAAATTCGCGAAAACTTTGCATTTCTCAGAAATAAAATTAAAACTTTTGCATTAAAAAATACACTTAAAAAAATGGCGAATTAAAATCGACACCGAAAGCAAGAGAAAAGGAAGGTATAAAATCCCGTGAATGCTAACAATCCAAGTAGTAAATGTCATTTCTTCTCTTTTATATGTCATTTATGTTTCATTTTTTTGAAGACGAAAATAAATAAAAAAGAAAAGAATTGAACTTACCCAAATAAACTATGGAGCAGGAAGCGGAGCATGAACGTTGTGGGGAAATAGTCAAGAGACAAATAACGCACACATAGTCAGCAACTTGGTAGAACAAACTTCGAATGACGTCAGAATTAAAAAATGATAAATATATAATAGTAATAATAATACGACAAATTAATTTAATGAATTGATTAAGTAGTAGGACTACTACAGTATCATTATCAACAACCATTAAGTATAAAATAAAGTAATCAACCGAGATTACGGATCTCCATGAGAATAGTTACCATTTCTGTTCAAAAATTTTGTTTCTAATAAAAATTAATTAAAGAAAAATAATTAAGAAAATGAAGAGAAATTAAGAATTAAAATTAAAAAGAACCTTGTCTTCCTTTTTTGTTTTGAATGTTATTCCAAGAGCTTTTATCCCATAAATGAGCTTCAAATCTTCCTGTCCATCTATGTCTGCAATATTTCACCCATAAAAAAGTAATATTATCGACATGCAAATGAATTAATGTTCATAAAACCAATTCCTAATAATAATAACAATGAAAAAACAAATACCCAATTGATCAAAACTATTAATTATTCGAAATTGAAATTGACAAGTGGAAAACAATGTGAAATGCTTAAATAAATAAAAAAATTACCTGGTGACACCTCTGTAAATGGAGCTTCGACGATTGGTGGGTGATTTAGCATTGGGAGATTTAATAGTTTTAGTATTAAGAGAAGCTCTTTTTCTTCTAGTTCTTTTAGGGGGTTTATTATTATCATCTTCTGCATTTTCATTTTCATTTTCATTATCAATAGTATGATTAATTAGCTGACAATCATCTAGAACACATGAGTTTGACGACGACGAAGAAGAAGACGACGGTGATGGAACAGAGGAATCAGCAGCAGCAGCAGCAGCAGCAGCAGCATGAGTAGTAATGGGAGAAGAGAGACGAGGAGGATGTGACCTCTTCTTCATTCTCTTTCAAAATTGAGAATATAGTATATGTAGATTTGACAAAATTAAAATAACAGAGGATATAATATATAGTTGTGAAATGAAATGAAGACGTTGGTGTTGGTGTGTGTTTATATGGAGAAAAGAATGAATAGGAATGAGGGGGATATTTGGTAAGCAAAAGTAGTTTACCAAAAGAAGGAGAGACAGATGAGGAGTGAAGACTGAAAAGAGTTGAACAAAAAGGAGGAGGAAGAGAATGAGAAGTGTAAAAACAGATTTTGAGTTTGATGATATATCTCACTCAGGTGTGGGAGGTTGAGGTTTCTACTCTACTTGTGTTTGTGGCCTTTGTGGGGGGTTTAAGCCTTTCTTTTTAACCTTGGTGTTGGGTTAAGGGTTTATTTTTTTAACTCATGTCTTGGGTTATCAAATTTAATAGTAGGTATTTAGGTGCAACCCAAACACTTGGCTTATGCTTTCAAACTCTTTCAGCCATGCTACCAATCACCCTTCGCTTTATACACTCCCCCTACTTTTGGATCTCTCCCCTACATTTCCATTTCTATATGAAATACTACATCCGTTCTAAGTGTATTGTAACATTTACCTTATTTGGCAATTTCATATTAATTGCAACCTTTCTATTTTAATCACCAAAAAGATCACATGTGCAACCTTTCTCTCTCTTCATTACTTATTATCACATGATGCAAGTGGGGAAGATGGCCCACTTTTTTGCTTTTCTTAATAAATGTGTCAACCCCCTATGTTGCAATACATTTGGAACGGAGGTAGTATATAACCAAGTAGTACTTGGTGTAGTGGTAAAGAGAGCATTTGTCCAACCTTAATGTTGGGGGGTTCAATCCCCTTTAGCGGCACTTTGAAGGTAGGGATTCATCTTATCCTTTTCCCCTACTGTCAAGTGACTGGCCCATACCGCTTGGCGATGACGATTCAGTCCGACTCGATCCTAACGAAAAGGTCTGGTTCGAATCTTAAAACATAAAAAAACGAATGAAATTCGATAGAAGTTGGATCCAACTAGAATCTGATTATCTACATGGTACTAGACTAAAAGTACATTCAAATAGGATAAATAAATCTAGGCTTAGTATTAGAAATTAAGTAAAAGGTTATGATTTTTATACCAAAACTATATTTTGATTGATCTTAAATGGTAATTTAATCTAAATCTGATCTGAATCCTAATACAAATTAGAATAGGAATGCAAAAAGTTTACGTACAATTGAGATGGAGAGGGCTTGAAATTTGGTAAGTCCGATTTTAGTCTAATCCAGTGTCATTCCTAACTCTTCTGAACTTAATACACTAGAAAAGGTTCTTTGGCCTAAAATTTGGACAATAAAAACCAACTTAATTTGCTCTTGCGAACTATCAAGCATACATGATTTTAATATAACATAGGAAGGCTTAATTTTTTAAAATTAGTAAGTTAAATGTTATAGGAAAAATTGATTCTAATAATGCAACCTTTTGACGATTCGCAAATAATAAAGCAACATTTCGATTATTTTGGAATAATGCAACTTTTATACCCCATTTATTTTAAATAGGACAAAACCGGTTAGAACCTAAAGAATAGGTAATATAAGACACGTGTCGCGTAATAATTGGTTCTCATAAAAAAAATTTATAAAAAACTTTAAAAAAAAAAAAAATAATAATCCCTCCCCCACCCCCACGTTTACCCAGCAACCCAACCCCCTCCCTTAGCTCTCTGCCTTCCTCTCTCTCCTCCATAACCACCTTCCAACCACCACACTCTCATAAAACCACCACCTTCTGCCGGCACCGCATCACTCTCATAAACCACCACACACCCTCTCCTTCTTCTTTCCCCACCTCTATACATCCTGCTCTCTCCTCCCCGTCAACCAGCGCGGCAACAACTGTTGGCAATATCTCTTGCTCTCACCATCAAGCACGACTGAACCAGCATTGGCTCACACCAAACCTGATGTCTCCAGTGATACACACAAATCCATTTCGATTTCCCAAAAATTATTCCATCTTATCAATAAATCCCATTACAAAAATCTAAAGCAGTAGCATTTCATTCAGCATCTAATCTAGAATTATCCAGCTGACTAACATAACAAGATCTTGATGAGCTAAAAACGAAGAAAGAAACTTGAAAGTTTAATTCTTGATCGATATTTGAGTAGGTAAATAAAACTTGAAAATGTAGAGTAATCCTTGGGTCCCACTTTCGAAACCGGTCAGACGCGCCCTTCTCGGCTTGATTCACCGTCGAAGACTTTAACAATTCATCCTTATTATCGGTTGGCAAAAGTACAGGTGATTGATTATGGGGGTTGATGGAAAACGTCGAAATTGAGGAGGAATTGATCGTGGACAGTGAAGTCGAGAAGCAACAATTGTTGTCTGATAACGCCTTAATTTTGACTCGGACGAGTTAACTCGTTGTGAGACTCGCTTCTAGTAGGAGCAGAAGGGAGTGGAGTAGATCAGTGACTGGGTCATGGAATAAGTTGATAAATGGGGAGGGGAAACCTAGGAGAGAGAAGTAGTGAACTCATCATCATCTTTTTAGCTGAGTGAAGGTGAGAAAAATGGAGGAGGTTTGAGTGAAGGTGAAAAATGGGGGGGGGGTTCAGTGGTGGTGGTGGTGGGGCTGTGGCAGTGGGTGGGAAATGGGTGGGGTTAGTTTAGTTTTTTTTTTTTTGAATGTTTAGTTAGTACTATTAATTAGAATTAACAGATTTAATTAAAAATTTACCATTTCTTCAAGTTACCGGTCATTTGTCCTATTTAAAATAAATGGGGTATAAAGGTTGCATTATTCCAGAATAATCGAAAGGTTGCGTTATTATTTGCGAATCGTCAAAAGGTTGCATTATTAGAAACAATTTTTCCAATGTTATATAGTCTTATTGGACTAAAATCTCTAGGGTGTCAACTTAGGTCCATTACACATATAAGGTCCTTTGGGAGCAACGGAAAGGGTAAAGCAATCTTCACCCTAAAGTGTGTTTATGGGGTTTTATCTTAAGATTGTGGGAACAAACCCTATCACTAGACCAATTACTACTAGTTAAAATTTACAAAATGGTTGTTTGTAATAGCCATGAATATGATGCATTTTACTTAGAGAAAATTGCGAGAAAAAACCTTTAAAATTGACCACTTTACGAGAAAAAGGACCTTAAAAATTTTTTGGCATTTAAACACCTTAAACAAAAAAAAGTTTGCGAGGAGGGACCAAATTGATACTTACAACTTTATTAAACACTAATTACATATTAGAAAAGAAATATCTAATCAAAACTAATGAGGGTGATGATGGGTGCCTGGGTGGTAGAGGAGAGAGGAGGGGGTGATGGGTGGTAGAGGAGAGAGGGGTGGTGATGGGTGGTAGATGAGAGAGAAAGATTTACTTAAGTATATTTAGTTTTAATTAGGTATAATTAGTTTTAATTGGATATAATTTTTTTTATTAATATATAATTAGTATTTAATTAGGTTGTAAGTATCAATTTGGTCCCTCCTTGCAAACTTTTTTTTTTGTTTAAGATGTTTAAATGCCGAAAAAAAAAATTAAGGTCATTTCTCGTAAAGTGGTCAATTTTAAAGCTCCTTTTTCGCAAATTTTCTCTTTTACTTATGCGTATATGATTCTTTTCATCTAGTTTATTCAACTATATAATACTCAAACTATTCCTTTTCGTTCTTCTTACTTTGATATTTGTGGTGAAATTTGAAAAAGTTTGACCTTTAATATCTTAGAAATATAAATTTTATAGGAAAATTTATTTTAGATAAGTTAACATTTGCTCTGTCTTCTAATATTAAGCCAACTTATCGAAAATCCTAGAATAAGTAAACTTTGTTATTTACTTGAATTTAAACAAGTCAAAAAAAATTTAACCTACTAAAGCAGGTAGCTTCCGGTAAAAAAGGTGCATTGAACCTTTGTAAAGGTTTGACCTTTTGACTTTTGTTTTCTTCCTCCCATTTCCTTCTTATTCTTCCTTTCCTCCATTGATAAAACTTCATTTCCTTCATCCCTTTCCCACTCTAAGATTTTTTTTTCTCAATTTTTTTTTGCTTTGCTATGTCTGAAAGTTTCCGTCCACTAGCTTGCCGCCGGCAAGTCCGTCGTCATTTTTACTGTTCCCGTCCTCATTGAAGCCTTTGGAAACTAGGTGTTGTTCGTTGTTGCGGATTCTCGGCGGCACTTCATAAGCTGCATTCGTCTCCCCCTTTTTCGTTTTAGAGATGCATTTTCACTTACAAAATTTGAATTCTCATCAGATTTTAAAATTCACCAGGTTTTACTTGTATCTTTTGATTAATCAATCGGTTTGTTTTGTGTTTATTTCAGAAATTTGCGTAGTTCATTGACTATTTTTTTGATTTTAAGGTTCGTTATTCATGTTATGTGATGGATTATGGTTTAAGCTGTGTGAACGTAGTCGCTAGAATATGAAAAGCACAAGTTACAGGATTGCTAATTTTTCTGAAGAACAATTGGAGTATTAAAGTGTTTACGTATATGCTGAAGTGGAATTGGCCTTTTGGTTGGTGAATTTTTTGAATGATAATTGTATTACCATTCACGTGCTTTCATATGTCTAATGAATGAGAGGATCCCTGCCATTGAACTTGATTTGCGAAGTCATGGTCTCTGGTGCCTTGACATTCATACAGTCTCAAATCTGAAGAACTTGTAATGTCTACATGTGGAGTAGGGAGAAACACTAGAAATTGGGTATATCTGATGATATAATGCAATTCTACCACCTTTGCTTTTTCAAGTTTGGAAAGTGTTCAGTTGAGATTTCGTCACTTGTAGCGTTATACATTCTAGTCAGTGGTATTGGAGCTCTCAGTTTTGATTCTTCAATGGCAGAGAGTGTTTCAGTGAGTGTCTTGGAGTGACGAAGCTGAATAGTCGAAGAGGGAGAAGATGGGTCAAAGGTCTTTTGGGAGATAATTTTTTAAATTACCGGTCAATCAGGTCAATGGTAATTTGACTTGTTTAAATTCAAGTGAGCAACAAGGTTTACTTCTTCTAAGATTTCAAATAGGTTGACTTAGTATTAGAAGAGGGAGCAAAGGTTGGCTTATTTAAAACAATTTTTCCAATTTTATAAGATGAAAAGTACTAGTGGTCGATTTGTGTACATAAATACTCTAGTAAAAGTAATTTCTTACAATTTATACTACTACATAATAAGAGAAAATAATGATTAAATTTCGTTTTAAAGAATATGGAGAAAAAAGAACAGAGGAAGTCTATTACAATGAAATTATCTTCTAAAAATGTTTGCCTAATCTCTATATTATTTTAAAGAAAAAATAATCTTTAAATTTCTAAATGAATCGTTTACACTATAATGTTCAACATATTTGGAAGGCTTGATATGGATGGTTTTAATATGGTAACCAGCTAGAAAATTAAGTCAAAAGCTGATTTGATGATAAAGGGTACTTTCTTTCAGCAGTTTTATTAATTTTTATAAAGAAATCAAATACTTCCATATTCATATGATAAAACAACAATCATTAATATCTCAAGTCTAATATAGACCAAGTGTACACTAAAATTATTGTAAACCCAGTACAAAACCCAAAAGTTAAGATTTTGTAATTAAAAGTTAAGGTTTAACAATCAAAAGTGAAGTTTTGTAATCAAAAGTCACGTGTCATAAATGAAAAGTTAAAAGTTTTGTTTCAAAAGTTAAGATTTTGTAATTAAAAGTTATGGTTTAGCAATCAAAAGTTAGGTGGTCTACACTATTTTTAGCGTGGATCAGGTCCACCCAAGAGTTTTTCTCATTAATACGATATAAACTTCTAGGACTTTCACATTGTTTATTGATGTAAATATATGATCTTTTACCAATGGATCCATTGAGCGACTATATTTTGAAATTGAACTTTTTTTATTTTAATTGATTGTAAATGAAGAATTGATGTGTGTCCGCTGGTCAACACACTGCATCAATCCCATCAACAAATCAATTAGTTGAAGCAAACAAAAGTCTACAAACAAAGTACTCAAACTCTCACGTGTAGAAACTGAAGTATTCAAATAAAGTCGTCAAATAAATAGATACATATTAGATATAACCCGAATATAATAGAGAGAAATTAAGATTATTATAAGTAAACGTTGTAAACTAGTAACTGAATAAAAAAAACAAATAGGCTTCGATTTGTCCCAAAAGGATGGTAATAACCCCTAGAATAATAAAGAAAAATAGGATTCCTAGCCTAATTGTCCCAAAAGAATGGTCATAGCCCCTAGAATTAAAAAAAATAGAAATATTTTTAGACACGTAGAATAGGAAGGAGAATAAGATTTGAAATAACCTTGACTTAGACATATAACTTTTAATCTTTAATTATTAAGTAAAAAAGTATATATTACTAAGGGCTCGTTTGGTTGAAGTTGGAAAGTATAACTTTTGATGAATTTGCATTGCCCATGAAATTTTATTTTCTAGGAAGTACATTTTTTTGTTTGGTTGAACATGGAAAATTTTGGAATTTCCACTTACCTAGGTAGGCTAGGTAAGTTATTTCCTCCATTTTGTAGGAAATAGAAGTTCCATTTCCCATATTTTTGTCAACCAAACAACAATACATGTATTTAGTATTTACTTCCTAAGAGTTTTAATTTCCCATGTATTTGAAGATTAACCAAACGAGTTCTAATATGATTTAAATGTAAATTAACGTAAATTTTACAATATGTTGCATAATGAATTTGTTACAATAACTCAAAGAAACTTGATAGTTCTTTGTATGTAGCGTAAAAGGTCAAATTGGTGCAACAGATAAAGGAACTAAAGATGAGAAAGTTTTTGAATTTTTTAATTAAATCTCATATACTTTTAAAATAAAGATTGGGTAAAAAGATAAATGTATTCCATCCATTTCTTTTTGTTTGTCCTACTTTCTGTTTTTGTCCGTTTTTTTTGTTTGTCCTACTTTCCGTTTTTGTCCGTTTTTTTGTTTGTCCTACTTTCCGTCTTTGTCCTTTTTTTATTTGTCCTATTTTTTCATATTTCCCTATATGAAAAAAATTACATTACCTATCTACCCCTACTTTATCACTTTTTAGTCCCACGTGTTTCTTACAATTTTTTCTCGCCTACTTTAATCACCTTATTTACTATAAAATAAGTAGACTTTTCAATTGTCACTCCACCCACATATCTATGACATCATTTTCCTTAGCATTCTAGCCTAAAGTAAATGAGACAAACAACAAGAGACAGAAAAAGTATTTCGTAATTTAGATTTGAAACTTTTGAAAATAGGAGAAGGTTAATTAAGACAAAATCGGGAAAATGGGAAAATAATAATCAAGGTGACCAGGTGAGAGGTGAGTTTAAAAAAAAAAGCGTTAGCTGGAAATGTCAGTTACTTTGTGGTGGGTTAAATATTAGCCAGAAAACATGAAAAAGCAGGTGAAAGAGAGAACACGTGTGAGATCAAATCTGAAGAGTTAAAAAAGAGATTTGGCAATTTGCTAATGACTTTGAAGTGTGCCAGCAAAGTTGTTCAGAAACTCCCATCAACCCCTTCTTCACAACAAAACAAACCCACATTTGCAAACTGCTTGACATGCAAATGGCTACCAGAGCCTCTCCTCATTTTCTTCCTTTTTTTTTTTTTTTTTGGAATGGGCTCACTTTCATGCATTCATTTTTTGAAAGGGTTGGCTGCTGGACCATATTTCTACATGGGAGTCAGTCTGCAATAGAGCCGGAAGTAGGTGATCCGGTTCATGTTCAGGGCCAGCAGGTCTTGAGCCTAAAACATGTCAAGAAAAACTCGTGTTGTGTCCAGCCCATTTTACATTTTCCGATCTTCGTTAGAAGATGAATTCCCCTAAACACAGTCCAACCCGTCATGCTAGACTCAGGCAGTTTTGGAAAAATGTTGTGAATAGCCCATCACCGGCTCTCTTGTACCCTGTTGAGCTAGTAGTGGACTCGTGTTGTGCTAGGCCAGCCCGGCCCATGCCAGTCAATGGATTAGATACTAGAGGCTAAAGAAGAAAAAGGAGCCACTGAAATGCCAAATAGTTCTAGGTTTATATTTGACATGTATCTTTGTACTTTGATAAATAATTCTCTTTTATAAATGCCAAAGGCAGGATGTACACAAGATTTTCAGAACGGTCTAGATTCCAGAAGTGTATACACACAAAAAAAAAGGATAACAGGAAAACTATTTACCATAAACCAGAGGAATAAGGATGCACTGAAAGACCAACACCCCCTCCACATAATAACATGCCTCCTGATTCTATTCTGCTCCTAAAACTTACCCTGTCCACCAAAAGCTTGTAGTCTTGAGTGTTTTGATGATGACTTAATCTAGCAATATGAGAGTTTCTGCTTTTGCTTTCATTTCCACGATCCTTGGAGAATATTTTGACGTAATTTCTTACATCTTCTTCGAGTGAAGTGGTATTGGATTGCTCGGGAGTGAAAGAAAACTGTGGTTTTGTCCCTGAACTCTTGCTTAGACTACGGCTTCTATGTGGATGATTATTACAACTGAGATTAGCTGATATACTATAACCCTCATTTGATTGCAAAGCTGGACTTCTCTGCATATCACCCTACAGGAAACAACGAACATCAAGAGTCAATAAAAACCTTGAGTTACTATCTGAAGATGCATCAAGAGTGCAACAGCAATAGTATCACTTCATCACAGTGTGACACAAAAATGCATTATGAATCCACAGTATATGGCCATAGATAAATGAAGCAAACTTAAATCAATTTCTGTGCAACTTTGCTGGAATGTTGTGCGCTGTGTGGTGTACATGGAAATACATTTATACAATACCACCCATCATGAAGAAAAAGACGAAGGTTATAAAAAGCAAAATTACACATAAAATCCTTATTGATATTTCAATTTATGAACTTGTGTCAATTGTCAACGAGCTATGACCTCATTGCATATATATACTTCCACCAAAATACAGCAAACAAATGCATGAGAAAAGACCAATCCAGCAAAAGAATTCAATTTCATGAAACTACTTTTAAAACAGAACAGAAATACCAAAGAAAATATTAAGAAAGCAAGGACATATACACGCATGACAGGCATTGTGTTATTGTTAAAAACGGACCTGTGGCTGGCCCCCAAAAGAGGAGGAAACAGTAGCTCTGCTTGAAATTCCAGTTAAATCTACTCTTTCCCTACTGACCATGTTGGATGGTAGATCCTCCAGAGATGAAAAGTCAGATTCATCAAACGTTGATATTGAAACACATTCATCAAAATAAGCCAAGGCTTCTTCTTCAAGGTGCTTCGACATTTTCTTTCTTTCAAAACTAGCCTGCAAGTGCCAACATAACTTGTTCCATCAAATTAATCCTATAGGATTAATAGGAATATGAAGGCCAAGTGCCAACTAAAGACCAAAACCATGGAAGGGAATGGGATCAAAGGAAAAGATACCTAGGCCATTCAAGTGTGAATTCAGATTAGTGCTTTCATTAATAATGCATAAAACTGCTTTACAGTTTACAGCAATTATCAGATGCAAGACATAGTCGAATGAACTGACCAAATATAACAGTAGTAGTGTGCACGAGATTGTTCATTCGCCAACAAAAGTCTCTCATAGCATAACAGTTAGGCTATCAATGTGGGTATGGATCAGACTCTTGCTAATGTTCTAAAAGAAACTCACAACTCATCAAAATGTTACACGACTCACAAAGTTCACCACGGGGCCTAAACATTAGATCATTCAATATCCACATATATACACTTATAATGAAAATGGCTATAGAGGTCAATAAAAATCAAAGTTGTGGTAATTTTTATACAACCATCTTTGCCTTTATAGCTTCTAGCTACGAACTTTATAGCCATTTTTATAAGTTAAGAGATGCAGATGGTACATAACCCTTTCACTCTTCTTCATCCACATGATTATACAGTACATGCGAAGCTGGTAAAATAGATCTAATAATCGGGCTTGATTTTGGTATATTACTGTTTAGGTCTATTTTGATCTGTCGTCATTATTTGGAGTGTCGGTTTAATGTCGGGAGAATTAATTCAGCACCTATATAAATCGGAGCAACACATTCATCATGCATTCACAATCTACATCGTTCAAGCTAATTTGGTTCAAGTCTGGTTCGATTCGGATATTAAGTCAATTTCATGCCCCTTATTTTGGGTATCAATTAAAGTATGAGTTCAAGTGTATTGAATTAATTTGGGTTCAGTTGCATTTTACCAGGTCTATCATCATAGCTACTACACACTATCACGTGGAACGCACGTGCAAGTTTACTAGTTATATACTAACATATATATATATATATATATATATATATATGTTTCCTTGCAACACCATTTGTCACCAACCCATGATACTGTAAGTTACTAGATGCCCTCACTACTCAGTAACACTACATAGGGAAATAAAAAGATCACCTTTCTTACTGTACGAATTTTT
Organism: Patellifolia procumbens; assembly: GCA_947645195.1. NCBI lineage: Eukaryota > Viridiplantae > Streptophyta > Magnoliopsida > Caryophyllales > Amaranthaceae > Patellifolia > Patellifolia procumbens. Next base: position 10,769,856 of record CANSGD010000193.1, read on the forward strand.
TGCGCAAGAGGAGTCTTTGGCTCTGGAACAATATCGTTGAGAATTTTATTCAATTCAATCTCACGATGCTCTTCAGCAGCTAATTCTGCTCGAAGTTTTCTGGAACGTTCTTCACACTGCAAATAAGAGCATGATTGCGTTATGACAGGTTTCTATGGCTACAAGTCACAAACAGGGGGATGAACATTTCATAACACGACAATTGCCATTATCACTCATTTATTTAAGGGCAAATATAACATCACAAGATATGAAAGCAAAGAAAGAGGTCAACTAAGGTTGTTAAAATCGGGATTACTTTGACTCGTAAAGGGGTCTTAGAATCGGATCGTAAACTCGAACCGTAGAACCGTAAGATTCTACGAACACGTATGATCTAGATATTGCTCATATTATAAGTAAACTTAATTATAGGCGATATTGACCATATGTCTCTATTAGTAGCTTTGGTGTCGTAATTAAACTTGATTTAAAAGTAAGAAATTTTCGCTAAAACATAAAAATGCATGGAACCGTGTAGAATCGTTAATCGAATCGGGTAGAATCGTTAATCGAATCGGGTAGAATCGTAAATTCATAAGATTCTACAATTTGAATAAGGATTTTAACAACTATAACAACAATATACTATTAAGATGTTGAAAAAGAGAAGCAAAGGTTTCATTAGACCAGAGTATGTTTGTAAGGTGCTAAAAAGGCAGTAGATAAGGCCATAAGGGCTTATTTGGTTTTGGAGTAATTATAAGAGGGTAAAATGTACAGGGTATACACTATACATCCCTACAATAATTTGAAATACTTTTTCCCCTACTTTTAACCTCATATCAGGCAAGCCCTAAGGAGCAGCTGACAAAATAATTGGTATACAGAAACCCAGAGCGTGGCCAGGATCAAGTAGGAAATGCTGGTTTGATTTCAACAGGTGGGCCAAATCAATCCACAAGACATCTTATGAACCTAGCACGCCGCAGTAGAGATAAAGCAATACCACCCAGAAAATTTTTGCTCTATTTTCTTATTGGGAGGATGGGCCAGGCTTCAGATAACTTGGAGAAGGAAGCCTTTTGCCAACTTCTAAGTTCTATCAAATGACACTAGGTAAGGATCTAGATTCTAACTGTGACCTAAGGCTACCTTCAGGAGCCCTTAACCAAAATAAATTACTAATAAACAAAACACTAGAAGGATACAAATGGTAAACTATCCCGAAGAAACTTTACTATTGAACAATTTTCAACCAAACAATGCTATCAACTATCAAGTCAGATATGCAATATAGAATTACAGATACATGACCCGACAGTCCATAATCTATTCTAGAAAACCCCAAACACGAAACGAAAGGAAATCGAGTCAAGAAAGCAAAGCTAAAAATTGAGGGGAGGAAATATCTGTACAATCAGTCAATCCATCATGTTGTCACTAAATAAGGTCAATCTAAAAGTAATAAGATAAACATCAGTTTCTAGCTGACTAATAAAAAGAAAAAGCACCTCTTCCAGCTCCTTTACAAATTCCTCCCTAATATCCCTTACTAGTTCAACTGCATTTGGATTTTCTAGATCAGGAGCGACATCAGAAATACTGCTGCTATAGATAACATCAGAACTACTCCTTAACATGGCCTGCAAAAATTCTAGTAGTTTAGCAAGTGCATGATTTTTGCAGGAAAAAAAAAGGTATCAAATGGCAGCAGAAAATATAGTAACAAGATTGCCTGTGAAACTCATGTTTAAATAAATTAAATTGAACCATAATTCACATCTCATTGAGTTGTCTCTCTGGATGGCAGCTCTCCATCCAATTATAAGAGGTTCCAGAAGTAGAGAACCATGATTTACACTATTCCATGGTCATTTTCATTTCCAGCGACAAGATATAAACTATAGCTTTGTTATATTGCCATGAATTTTCAAAACGATTCAGCCTTATTACCAGTTATATTTGCCAATGTGACCTGCAGAAGAGACACTTCCTCTGTTTACTGTTAGGTAATGACGATGGATCATTTTCTCACCTTTCACCCATGAAAAGGGCAAATGCAAATCGTCGGTTACTGCCCATGTAAACTAGGTGCTGTCATCGGACTTGATTCTCTTAGTTTGCTGTCATTATTCAACTAATCAACACAGCTCTGACTCAATTCCAGAAATAACTCCATGATAGAAATTTACACTAATATTTTATGAAAGGAAAAAGTTGATGATACGAGCAGCATTTTTACATTTCTCCCACTATAAACTTTTCATTTTCCCTAAGTTCGTGAACTCTTAGACTACCTTTCTTAATATAAAGCATATAATGGGTACCACTAAGTCAATATTGATATATAATTGCTTTTGAAAGAATGTATAAAGACCAAAATCATCAGCCATTACAGAAATAGGTATTTTTAATCAATTTAATAAATGATTGTATGAGTAAAAACTATTCCAACTAAAAGTAAAGAAGATACCATCCTTTTAAACTAATTTGCCTAACTTCACTTTTTTTTTTTTATGCAAATCAGGAATATTAGATAGCAATAATTAAAAGGTTTACAGACCCAATAACTTCACTTAATTAATATTCAACATTCCGCACATTACACAGGAGAGGAAACTGATGTGCCTAAAAGGAACACCACCAAGGTTATATGCAAGCTCTGAGCTAGCATGCAGCAACAAGAAAATGCACGACTTGAGGAAGCAGATACACCTTCCTCCTCTTATGGTCGAAAATGTTACTACCTCCTATTCTTTCATGTTAATATTGGCTCACTAATATATAAGACAAAACATTATCATGAGGGGTCTTAGTAAAATTGGTACAATGTGCATTTTCAATGCATCAACTTTACATAGTTTTCTCTAATAGGCACAAAAGACATTCATAGCCAAAGGTGTGCATCACTGCATTAGAGACCATGAAAAAGCAAAAATGGAGGGAGTATGTAATGAACATACTTATTGCTAGATGTAATAATAACCATCATATACCTAAGAGACAAATTATGGAAATAATCTAGGATCACCCTTGCGAGAAGGGTCCCCTAGGGTTTTCTTATACCTTATTAAAATATATATATATATATATTATGCAGATAATCCATAAAGGCAACGAGCAATTTTCTGAACACACCATATTATATAGTACTTCACCCAAAATCAAGAATCCACCATTTCAAACAATATAAGAATATGGTTTCGCGTGAGAGAGGCAAATGGTGAGGAAATAGTATAACAAAGGGTAGCATAGAGAATCAGGATTTGTCAGCATAATTCTAGTTTGTAGACCAAGGCCCAATATCTCTAATATGTTTAAAGTAAAAAAGTCTAACAATAATTTCCTAATACAAGTAGCATGATCCCCCCCAACCAAAAAAAAAAAAGTGATCCCATATAAATACGAGAACTTAAAGGCCAATCGTATAGCACATTGGTTTCTTCTCTTGTAGCCCACAAAATCCCAAAACAAAAAAGTAAAGGATTAACCCAATACCTTCGCTCATAGCAAATTATTTACCAAAGATATTAAGATAACGTGTTAGGTGGAAATGAGAAGTCATGCAAGTAACTAGTAAGTAATATACTCATTAGTCATTAGGAAAAATCAACATATATCAATCAAGAAAGCAAACCCAAGTCTGAGCATAAATTAGTACTAATCGGCTCTGACATCCAGGGAACCTTAGCAATTGGAAACCAAATGAGGAGTATAGGGTGATAACAGGGTCAACAACACTAGAAAAGACTTGCATAAAAAGTCCCCACCCTGAAATAGTGAAATTTCTACTTCAAATATTTAAAGAGCCAAAACCCTCATACATCAAAGTAAGCTCCTTCATCTCTCTTGGAGACACTCCCACAAGTGACGATCACAATCATTGCAAAATTAGGAACACGAAAAAAAGCAACATGAAGTGAGGAAAGGAAAAATAAACCAAGTACATAGAGGCAACTTTTATCTCCTCCCGAAACCTAATGCATGAAACATTCTATATCTTAAACTTGGCCAACAGGAAAAACCAAAGAATGTGAAAGCTAATCTTTGATTTATAATAGACTACTCCACTATAATCCCGCAATCAAACTCGCCTGCCGGGTATCTATCAAAAAATTGTGTCAAGAACCCTTCAAAGGTTAGGAAGTTTACCCATCTTCCAACTTGAGAGATCCTTCTCGACATACAATTTCCAAGAAAAAAAAACTGTTCCCACCGTAAAAAGTGGAGAAAAGCACTATGAATGGAGGACAAGTGGTAAAGGTTGAAATGGGTGGCCATTCTCTATGCCCAAAGGAAACATGATAGAGGCTAAAATGGGTGTCCATGCGCAATGTTCCATGAGGGTCTAAAAACATGGCGTATTAGGACAAAGAAAAGAGTTAAAGTAAGGGAGTCCATGTGCAAATTGTTTTCTTTTGAAGATAAAGAAAACTTACATTAATGATAAGCCAAAAGGCACTTACAATAGCAAGTTAAAATCAAAACCAACACCCGTATACAGCTTTTTTACTCACATTCTACCAATGGCTTCACTTTGCTTGGCTGTACCATGAAACAATCTAAACCATATTGTATCATTAATGACAAAATAAATTTCACAAGGGAGATCCAACTAGTGCAGAAAAAGTAGGAGAAAAAATAGAAATGATTCTCAAGATCTCCGGTCTTGTAGGCCAATAAATAACATGTGACCTTCAGAAGGAAGGGAGTTAAAACCATCTCAAAAATGGGAGAAAAGACGTTCACAAAAAGGGAGAGGCTTATCGAAAAATGAACTCCACAAGATCAACAAATCTAACAAGCAACGCAACGAAAAACACTTGGGACTTACCAAAAGTAAAGCAAAATCATTGAAGGTCCCTTCAAAAACCAATGGTGGAAGCTAGGGGTTTAAGTGAGAGGATGAGAGAGGGATAACAAGGAGAGTGCTTTGTCTCCTAACCCCTTAAATATACTTTTTATCATAATTTTGGCTTTAGGATACAATGAAAGAGGGTAGCATTAAGATATAAGATCAAGTGCTGAACTTCATAATTCATGGTATCATATGTTACCTTCCTTACTCCATTTAATTCTCGCTCAAGATCAAAGAATAACCACATTCAACATGTTGCACAAGAGTTGCATGACTTGCATTTGATTTTAAGAGCATAACAAGAAAACTTAGAATCTAAGTTAGTTTATGCATTAACGTACATAGGCATTAGGTGCTAATTGAGATGGCCTCCTATTTTTTTATTATCATAGCATATGAAGTTGTCATAATTCATTGTGCCAATAATAAACTGTTTATTCAAACAGTTCTTTCCAAAATATAGATCATGTTGTGAATTTGAAAAAAGCATGTAGAGAAAGATGTAAAGTTATCATTCAGTCAGAATATTGGCTTTCATTATAGATCAATAGGCAATAAACCAAGGTGGAGTTTCCATGATGACATTTATTCTAAGCTAGCCGCTTGTAGCTGTACTCCCTGTTTGTGGGTTTCTTACAAATGACACCAGGTAACTGCGGCCTGCAAAGCAAATGAGGCCTACCTCACTATTTAAAATTTTATACTACTCTGTAGTTTATCATTGGAGCCCGACATTGTACTATGATGACTTTCCAGGTAGCTGTTTGACAGAGTACAGCTGAGTTAAGATTGTTCAGACAATCTTGTTAATAAGATGGTTAGTACTGTCAATAACCTCTGCTGATCATTAAAAAAAGGAATTTGGGTTGAATTATATTCTACGGCAAAAGAGAAAGTACAAAAAAAGAAGAACGATATAAATTCAATCAATGGACAGTAAATACTCACATCTTTTAAGTCGTTCTGCATGTCAGAGATAGCTTGTCTAACTTCAGAACGGACAGTATCTAAAATTCCACCAGTTGTACCATTAATGTCTTTCAAGGGAATTATCTAAAAATAGAACGAAGCAAAGGTTTAGACCTTTAGGGTTCCATATCCAACTGAGAAGTCAAGAACAAGGAACCAACCTTCTCCTCTGAAACTGGTTTGATAATCCTCTCCTCAGCTTCTGAGACCGAACTTGTTGATAGCACATCATCCCAAACCCAGTGTGGTGTTCGTGAACCAGACTATTAAAGATAAAACCTTGAAAGACTCAGTTCTTGCCCTTTACTTGTACAAATAGTTATCAAAACAGCATGCTACATGGAGTAACAAACAAAGTACCGGACTAATGGCAGAAACATCTGAAGTCTCGAAGGCAGGATGCTGACTCGACCACGTACTGCGGCCTTTCAATACTTCAGACAAGTCAGAAGCACTTCTAGCCAGTTTGTTTCTTCCCTTCAACAAAGTAAGATTTGCATCTGAGACCTTACTTTTGCTTCTAGAATTTGATGATTTGCTTTGCTGCTCCCTTTCACTCTAAAGAAGCAATTTATTGAGAAATAAAAGAAAGAAGCAAACGTTATGCACTTAAATCTCAAAGCGAGAACTTAAGATTCAGGCATCTACGCTACCAGCACATTATGTTAAAGCCCATATGAAGAAATTGCACAGCGAGGAAAACAGAAAAATGAAGCAAAACAGTGACAAAATTATCAAGATTCTTTTCATTGCACATTCAGTTCAACATACAAATTACAAAGACATACAAGCGCAAGCTACATGTAAAACCTAACTTTGAAAAGAGCTTAGCTTTCATATCTCAACAGCATATTATAAATTCCTAGAACTACCAAACTTCACTTCCTCATTTCTTGGTATAACCTCTCAAATTGATATCAAACCAAAACCTTCAGATCACAGACTAGACACAGATTTATGCATATTTGATCTTGGTACAAAAGAAATGCAAGAGGATTATGTGTCAAAACCCGTTATTTCTAAATTAATTTTCTCTCCACTTATGGTATCTAAACCTTTTAGATACAAGCACCTGCACACATGCACAAACATATCCACCCTACCCCCCTCCCGATCGACCACAAAACATATTAGAATGTATCAATAAAATCAAGCTTTAGACAGCTGCTGAACGCATTCAAGCAAACTCGACACTGTTAACAATCCACAAATAATATCATTTCTTACACCCATCAACTATTGAACAAAGTAGATATGATGAACCAACCAACCAACCCAATATTCCTGAAACCATCTAGCTCTTCATCTGTCACAAAATTAGACAAATATCAACTTTAAGGCTCCGTTTGGTAGGGTGTAAAATATTTCCAGATGAAAATGGTTTTCCATGAAGAACCTTTTACATTGGAAAATTAATTTTTATGACGGTTTTCCGTTGTTTGGTTGCATGTAAAACGATTTTTCATTTTGAGCATTTTGCATTGTTTGGTTGAGTTGAAAATCAATTACTTGTACTTCAATTTTGAGGGAAAATGTTTTCCTTCTACTTTTGGGGGAAAATGTTTTCCTCCCAGTTTTGGGGGAAAATGTTTCAATGAGGTGGAAAATGATTTTCCATCCCAAGTTTACATTTTAATATTTTACTTCAAACCGAACAATGTAAAAGGGGAAAACAATTTTCAAGAAAAACGTTTTACACCCTACCAAACGGACCCTAAGTGTCTAATTAGAAACAATCCCTCAATAATTAGACATCAACATCGTGACACATCAGCCCTCCTTCACTCCCTTCCACGCATTAAAGGCTAAACTGGACTCTGTAACATTACACAGATTCTGCAATCCAGCAATACTCTATCATAGCAATTCATCTGAATAGCACAAAACAACTAAATCAACAAATGGTAAGAAGAAAGATAGACAAGGGAGTGACCAAACCTCAGAGTTCCCATAGTGTCCACGAGACGGCGACCACCTCCTAGTGGCAGTATCAACCCTAGACAAGCTCCGGCCAAAATCCTTCCTCGCTCCGCCGCCACCAGAAAGCTTTGTCTCTCCTCTATAACTTCTAGAAACTGACCTCCCCCTTCTACTGTCATCAGAAGAACCCTTTACATTATTCAAGCCAACAAATTTAGGGGTGTCAAAATTTGACAGCTTAACCCCATCATCATTATCAATATTATCTTGGTGGGAATTAGGAGACCCATCAACCCAAAAGAGAGGATTGTCTCTTTTGTTATGAAATTCAGTGGTTGTATCCAATTGGGTCCTTGAAAATGCACTCACACTTCTTGATCTTCGAATTGGAACTTTCTGGGTTGAATTTGATTGCTTTCTTGACTGCTGTAATGACTGCTGTTTATTAGTAGTTGAGGTTGATGATGAAGTGGTGGGTCTTCTAGAGGTGGATTTGAATGCAGAAGTAGCCATTTCTGTAGGGAATTTTTTACAAGTGCAAAGGTAGCTGCTTTGTAAATGTAATAGACATTTTGAAAGATTGAAGATTTTGGGTGGGAATTTGTGGGGTCGAATGAATGATGGGAGTAAAAAGGGTGTTGTTTTGTCTTTCTTTCTTTTGGCTCCAAAAAGTAGTGTATTTGTATTCTGTATGTGCTTTCCTTCTCAGTTTCTCAGACGTGTTTTGGTCAACCTTTTAGATACCTTTCCCATCTTCTTTTTTTGTGCCGATTTCTGTTTGTACCGACGCATCAGATGCACGTACATAGCTAAATGAGTTTGTCGTAGCAGTCAACAGCCGATGAGATCTTAATTCTTACCTCTGTATATAACACAAGTGCACATGCCGTTCCTATATTTTAAGGGGCTCTGCCTCTAGGAAAAATATTAGGATTCAAGATTGGTTGGATCCGGAGAGTCATGATCTGCAAATGGTCTGCTGTAGCCAAATTTCGGTCATCGAAGTATAAGAACTCAATTGAAATTGGTTTCAATTATGATTTATGAATAGTAACATTTCGGACTTGGTACCCAATAGATCCAATTTCAAGACTTAAGAGCTCGTAATTTCATAACAAATGTGATGTTACACAATATATTAGTTAGCAGATAGCCACATAATAGCCCCATTCTTCGAGCATTGAAAACAGATTTTATTCCAAAAGTTAAGGCTCTTTCTTATTTTGTCCAGCCTTTATCTTTGACTTAGTGATTTTTGTATTAAAATAAATTCATATACTATCTTTTTTTATAGATATAGTATCTAAGTTTCCGTTTTTGGTTAGATTATCAATGGGATTGATGATGATGAAGCTTTTAGGTTTTCATTAGTTTCATGAGACTTTTTACTTTTGCGATTTTTTGCTTCTTGATCTTGATTTTCAACTCCAAAGTGTCATTCTTACTTTTTAATTTCTTTTTCACAATAATTTACCACCTTTTCATTCATTATAGAAGGAGTCATGATTTGAAGATGGGATGAGAATTGATTTCAATACCTCCTGAAATCGAGAAGACTACTCTAACCAATTGAGTTATCTCTCACTCTAAAGTGTTGGAATTAAGGCTTGAAAAGCCTCCATTGGGCTGTTACTATGGAAGGGAGTTTTCCCTTGTTTATTAACTCACTTCCTCTTTCTTGTCTATTGAGTTGGTTACTTGGTTGGCTTCTGGGTTGGAGATCATGCTTGGGCTTGGGCTTGGACTTGCTACCACAAACACGCGCGCCGCCCGTCCGGGCCTGGGTTCTTGGAAGAGATGAGATGAAGCTTAATTGATGACCAAACGTTTTTAACATCAAAATTTTTAACCACAAACGTTGGGCTTTAAAACTGTTGTCGATTACCACCGTTGTCGGGCCGTAATCGGTTTCAAGTCACTAGTCTCCTACCACAGCACAGCCTTGAAATCGTTTCTAATTCCGCCATTGCAATTGTCAGTTTCTAACAATTTGAAAGCAGTTATATTATTTGCAATGGCTGACTTTACAACCAAATCCATGACTCATCATCTGTCCAAGCTCAAGTTTCTTGATGGAAATAACTACTGATGTTGGGCCTCAAAAATGCTGATGGTTTTTGAGCAATTGGACATCGATTACATCCTCTTCAAGGATTTTCCTGCTACAATTAGGGGTGTTCACAAAAATCCGATCCGGTCGATCCGATCCGAAATATAGTTTTTGGATGATTCGGGTGACCCTTTTCGTATTTTCGGATATCCGAAAAATCCGAAATATGTTAAAAAAATCAATATCCAATCCGATCCGAAATATCCGTAATTTTTTTCATTAAATAATTTAAAATTTAAAAAAAATTTCCAAAAAAAATCGGATCGAATAATCCAAAAAATTGGGTATCTGAAATATTCTGATCGGATATGAACACACTTCTCCCAATCTGAAAATTTTGGATCGGATCGGATCGGATAATCCGAAATGAACACCCCTAGCTACAATTACTTCCACAGATGATTCATCCTCTTCTCTTTCTGCTACTGAAATTACAAAGAATGATGATGAATTTATAAAATATGTAAAAGATAATAAAATTGTTTGTTTCCACCTCCTTAATCTGATCACGAACAATTTGTATGATTTATTCATGGTTCATAAATCTTCATCCCCACCCCGCCCAGTAGGTATGCACTAAAAACTATCCCTCCCATCATCCGCATGTGTTGTATTCGTTATTTTGATGATGACAAATAAATAGTTTTTAACTTAGTTTTAATTAGTTCTTAATTAGTTTTTATTTATGTACTTATTTATAAAGTATTATTAATTATTTATTTTAGGAAAAATTATTTTAAATAAGTCAACCTTTGACCCATATTCTAAAATTAAGTTAACCTTTGAGTTATTCTACAATAAGTTGACCTTGTATGTCATTTAAATTTTAACAGGTTGGTTTACCTTCAACCTGTTTGACCTGTAAATTAAAAACATTGACCCAACCAAACTACTCCCTCTGACAATTACCCATCACGTTTCACTCCCTCTTCTTTTCGATATTTTGTCTTCCCCGTTCAAACTCCATTGAAGAGTTTCTGCAATTGAAGATCCATCCAAGAATTTCTGGCATTGATTGAAGATCCTTTCAGCAAAAGCCCCTAAATTATTCGCAAAACTTGTCTTCTTCATTGTTGAATCAGAAGAAAAACAAAGGCTAAGGTTCGTCTTCTTCATTGTTGAATTTTTACTCTACGGCACCACCAAACCCCACCTAGCCAAAAAAAAACCCAAAACCAGACTTTAACCCCACCAAACCACCTAGTTACCACGCTCATACCCCCCTCAAGCCCCACCCAATACCACCCACTCCCTGACACCCAAACCACCCCCAACCACGAAACTAAGTAAACTAACCCACCCTAAATCACCCTGCCCCACCATAAAACCAAGCAACATCCACTCAAAATTAATCACCATCTCCGCACCGAGTGATATCGCGTATTTATATAGACTTTTCTCCCTTATTTACAAGCTAATTTGTGCGTCATTGAAGCTCTTGGGAGCTATTTTGTGCTAACTATCGTATGTAGTTGTGGTTTCGTGTTTTAGTATTGAATTGCAGGTTTTATGGAGTTTTCTCCTTATTCCCGAGCCATTTGGAAGCAACCACGACTTTACGAGATGTTACGAGGCACGTAGGATGACTCACGAGCTTTATGGGTAGTTTAGGAGGTCCCAAGATCCCTAAACGTGAAGATTAGAGAGCCAAAGAGTCAAAAAGGAGGTCTCCGTACACTGATCGGGCTGAAATGGCCCGATCGGGCGAAGTATTTATGATCGGGTATGAAAGTCACGGACCCGATCGGGCAAGGCGTGCCCGATCAGATCGGGCGAGCATCAATGCACCAGACCCGATCGGGCTTAGTGTGCCCGACCCAATCGGGCCGGATGCTGCTAGGTGCCATTGTGATGCTGCGTGTCAAGAGAGCACGCTAGTGGAATTTGTGTGAGGACCCGATCACAGACCCGATCGGGTTCTGGATCGGGTGGACTTCATTTTGCGTTGAGTGTTGCGCTGCTGCTAACGAAGGCGCCAGAAGACCAAAAATGTTAAAGCTGCTCGGCACCCGATCGGGTACTGTGCTCGGGCCCGATCGGGTCTAGTGCCATTTGTCGCGAATTTCGTCTTTTGCTTCCTATTTTTAATTAGACTTGAGGGGTATTATAAAGACCGTTTTCCTCATTATTTAGAGACATCTTTTTATTCATCTTTCATTAGCTTTAGACTAGTTTTATTCTTCATTGTTCTTAGTTCAATTCAAACACTTTAGATTAATTTATAGGTGATCAAACCTATTTCGATTTCAATAAAAGTTCCTGCTTTCCGTCAATTGGTACTCTTCCTTATCCTAATCCCTTTTGTTATTCTTGATTGCTTAGTTTATTTATTTAATCGTTCATGATGCAATTGTTAGGGTTTCATATTAGTTTTTTCGTTGTTAATTCGATCATGTCTGAGTAGTCTCTTTCTAGGGTGTTAGATAGGAAAGCCATTTTATACTATGATTGTGATTTAGACTCTTATTGATTTCTAGGGCTTGATTAGGGTGATTGTGATGTGGTTTGTTCTTTATTGAGTAATTAACGTTATTACGCAGTTTCGTTGGTTGCTTGTGGTTAATAGTTGTTTGCACAGATCCGTCTTACGATAGAGGCCTAGGACACGTCAGTAGTTCTGATTACGTTAGTGAACATGCGGCGTATGTTGAACTATGAGCGTTGAGTCTTAACCATAGCTCAACATAGGCTCTAATCCCCCGACTCTTGACTTAGGTTTTGATAGTTGTTGACCTTGTTTGATTGGTATAAGCATGGTGGACCGACCTAATACCCTAGACTTTTATTCCATAGTTTAATCCTCGATTTATTCCGTCTTCTGTAGTCTATTCTTTAGTTTAATTAATTCCTTCTTGATTTCATGTGGAGTAGCTGAATTGGTTGAATATTGATTTAGAAACTCTGTCTCCCTGTGGATTCTACCCTGCTTCCACTGACTACCTAGTTAGAGGTCCGTAGGTTTATTTTTGATTAGGCGATACGACTAAAACCTGTCACCGAGCTCCGTCAAAAACCGCCTCAATAGATGAGAGATGAGGGTTGTAGCTGAAAATGAGAAAGGAGGGTTGATATCACGTATTTATATAGACTTTTATCCCTTATTTACAAGCTAATTTGTGCATCATTGGAGCTCTTGGGAGCTATTTTGTGCTAACTATCGTATATAGTTGTGGTTTTGTGTTTTAGTGTTGAATTGTAGGTTTTAGGGAGTTTTCTCCTTATTCCCGAGCAATTTGGAAGCAACCGTGGCTTTACGAGATGTTACGAGGCACGTAGGACAGCTCACGAGCTTTATGGGTAGTTTAGGAGGTCCCAAGACCCTTAAACGTGAAGATTAGAGAGCCAAAGAGTCAAAAAGGAGATTTCCGTACTCTAATCGGGCAAAAATAGCCCGATCGGGCGAAGATATTATGTTCGGGTAGAGAAGTTGCGGACCCGATCGGGCAAGCCATGCCCAATCCGATCGGGCGAACACACATGTGCCCAGACCCGATCGGGTGGCATTTGGCCCGATCGGGCAGGCCCACAAACCAAATGTTGAGATGTTGCTGCTGTGCGCTGAGGAGAGCAGCGTTTAAGGGCCAAAAGTTCAAGCCCACCCGATCGGGTACTGCTGCCCGAAGCCCATCGGGTGGGAGGTCCAAGTTCAGCCAAATTGTTGTTTGTTGTGTTGCGTGTCACTTGAATGGAGACTTGGGCTTTGACGCTACTGAATTGGTTTACTAGCAGCCGCAAGAAGACAAACACATGCATGGCCCACTAACTTTTGTTGTTGCTGCTGCGTGTGATAAGGAGACATGCATGGCCCACCTATTTCTAATTGTTGTTGTTGTTGTTGTTATGTATTCATAAGAATGGGCGCTTTTACTATGCACCCGATTACCAACCCGATCGGGTGAGCCCATCTTTTGCCTATGCTGCTGATTTTGCGTGAAATTCAAGATAAAAAGTTGGGTTGAATTTTACTATGGACCCGATCGGGTGGCCCTTTGCCCGATCGGGTCCCGTGCACGTCGACGCGGATTTTTTATCTTTAATCCCGTTTTAATTAGACTTTGGAGGGGTATTATAAATACATTTTCCTCGTTATTTTAGAGACATCTTTTATTCTAGTTAGACTCTAGTTTATTTCTCATTGTTCTTAGTTTAATTTAAACACTTTAGATTAGATTAAAGGTGATCAAACCTATTCGATTTCAATAAAAGTTCCTGCTTTCTGTCAATTGGTATTCTTCTTTACCCTAATCTCTTTTTTTATTCTTAATTGCTTAGCTTATTTATTCAATTATTCATGATGCAATTATTAGGGTTTCATATTAGTTTTGTTATTGTTAACTCGATTATGAGTGAGTAGTTCTCTTTCTAGGGTGTTAGATAGGAAAGCCATGTTCATACCATGATTGTGATTTAGATTTCTATCAATTTCTAGGGCTTGATTAGGGTGATTGTGATGTGGTTTGTTCTTATTGAGTAATTAATGTCAGTGTACAATTTCATTGATTGCTTGTGGTTAATAGTTGTTTGCACAGATCCGTCTTACGACTAGAGGCCTAGGACACGTCAGTAGTTCTGATTACGTTAGTGAACATGCGGCGTATGTTGAACTATGAGCGTTGAGTCTTAACCATAGCTCAACACGTGCTCTAATTTCCCGACTCTTGACTTAGGTTTTGATAGTAGTTGACCCTATTTGATTGGTATGAGCATGGTGGACCGACCTAATACCCTAGGTTTTTATTCCATAGTTGATTCCTCGATTTAGTCCATCTTCCTTAGCTTACTCATTAGTTTAATTAATTCTTCCCTGATTTCGTCTGAAGTAGCTGAATTTGTTGAATATTAATTTAGAAACTCTGTCTCCCTGTGGATTCGACCCTGCTTCCATTGACTACCATAGTTACAGGACTGTTGGTTTATTTTTGAATAGGTGATACGACTAAAACCTATCAAGGGTGTAAAGGCAGTTGTCGGTGGTTGGTGCAGGTGGCTGCCGACGGAGGATAAAGAAGAAGGTAGAGTGAAGGTATGTGGTCTGGTGGGTTTATATGTGAGAACCAGAGGAGAGAGAATTAGATAGAGAAAGAGGGGGTTCGATGAGGAGGAGGGAGAATGGAGGTGCATGTGAATATGTGATGATGGAGGATTGGAATGAATTGGAGGAAAAAGATGGTGATGATGAGAGCGGAGGAGATCACTAGTGGAAAATTTTGCAATAGCTACGCCCTATTAGCTGCGGGCTGCCTGAGGAGCCCACATCAATATACTAATGACGGTGGGCTGCATAACAGCCCGTCGCAACAACGCCCTTGATACGGGCTTAAAAGAGTCAGCCCATAGCTATCCTAGTAACATGTAGCCATCCTTTTCATTTTCCGTCTCCTCAAAACCAACCAAAGAAAAGGAAAATCACTTAACCCTAAATTCTACAGAAATGGTTGATGCCATCTCTCTCTGGAATCTTCCCTTGCCTGCTCTCTCTTGAGTCTCAGGTAAGACAATTTTTATTTCTCTTCAATTCCTCTCTGTTCATCTACCTCCATGCGTTAAATTTCTTACTTATGACTTCAAATCCTTTTCGCTTTTCTGCGTATTCTCTCATTAATCATTTTCGCTTAGTTTTATATCGGCTTCATTCTTATGCAAATGTTTAATTTGTTAATTAGATTTAAAATTTTATGTTTTCACAACTCTTACTCTGATTTTGAGCCAAAGATTTGCTCGTTTTAGTGCAAAAACTGAAAGGTAAAGAGAAAAGGAAGATAATAAATCGGATGAATTTCGTTATTACCTCCCATTTTGCAGGCTGTCTGGATCTTGAGATTGGGATTCTTATAAAATCAGTTCAGAAAGAGGTTAGGGTTTGCGTTTTTTATTAAGTTTTGCTCTTCCAATCACTATTTCTTCTTCTTTTTCTTTTGTTTGATCTGGTCTTTATTCGTATTGTAATATGGTCTTGATTTTGTGGATGGTTGTGTTGCTTGGTCGATTATTCGTGGTTGTTGCCTTGCTGGGTCAATTTAGGGTGAGTTTCAGGTGCTGAATAGAGTGCTTCGTGTGTGATTTTGGGGGTTAGGGTAAGCATCTTAAGGTTAATTTAGCTTCTAATTAATGAATTAAGCACTTTCGCATTTGTAAATTTATGATGAAATGGGTGAATGTTCTTAGTGTTCTATGTGGTTAATGGAATGAAATGAATTGAAGCCACTAACTGTATATTTTATTTTCTAGTTGTAAATTTCTCAGTTTGATTCATTATTTGCTTGTATTATTGAATGAGTTCAACCATCTTTTGTCACTCTTTCTCTCGGTAGCTAGAGCTCGTCCAAGGTATTACCCTAATTTCGCAATTTTCCCTCTAATTTCTCAATTTTAACCCTAATTTCTCTACCTTATTCCTAATTTTGCAACTTGTGTGTTTCTTGATTCGAGTTTTGGTGACTGTTTGGCACTAATTTTCAGTAGTTAAGGACGAAGTTTTGGTGATTCGAGCTTAAGGATGTGGTTAATTTCAAGGTCCGCTGCTCAAAGTATCTTTGCACTCTCTGCGTCTTCGACTCCGAGAAGGCTGATAAGTTGAAGCAGTCCCTTCCTCAAGGTATCAGTTTTTCCCATCCTAGAATTTACTTCTTTAGCATTATTTTTGGTTGTTTGGTTGCTATCTAATTCACTTTTTGAATTCTCTAGTCGCCTAAATTGGCCAAAAATAGCCCGATGCTAGAAGAGCACGTTTTTTTTTCCTTCTTTCTTTTTATTTTATTTTTTTCAAAAAGATTAAAATTAATTAAATAACCAATTATTTGATGACATGTGAGTGGTAACCTGCTACATTAGGTTACAAAACCGATTTGACTTACTTTGAGCTAATGGTATGTAAAAGTTGGCTTATTATAGAATAATCAAAAAATTAACTTATTATTAGTTAATGGCTCAAAAGTTGGCTTATTAAAACAATTTTTCCTTTGTTTTATTAGACCTAAAATAAACTTATGGAGAATTGGTTTAATAATAACCAAAATTAAGTTGTTTAGGAAAATAGAATATTTAGTTATATTACTTTGTGTAAAATTAATATTCTAATATTATGGAATATTGGATTCCATACTATTAGTTGAGTTTGTTAGTGGTTTACAGGAAATTGAGACGTTGAAGGGCTGGCGGTTTTGCGAGGCTAGATTGATGGGTTGAGGTCCTAGATTCTAGGGGCCATGATCTAAGCTAACAAAATGCGCATCTAATATAAATCCTAAACTGCTAAACACCAAGTCAAGAGCTGTTGAGAAGATCATGGAAGACTCGAAGACTCGTTCAAACTGTGTAAACACACGGTTATGGATCGTGGCCTTAGCATGATCTATAACGGCTATGAAGGTGGAAGATAATGCCTAAAAACTTGCATCCACTACAAGGAAGATGAAGAAGACCGTTGAAGATATATCACAGCTATATAAACTGAGAAGAACTCAATTTTAGTTCTTAAGACTTTCTACATTAACTGTGTAATTCTTTTAGAAAGTTATTTCGGTTTTATTCTCTTCAATAATTTATTGTATACCATTAATCTGAGTTGGGGTGAGTGAAATTTTGTGAGAAAATTTCTACATTCAAGAGAGAAAGGGAAGAAAGAGAAAGAGAAGACTTCGAGTGAAGTAAAGAGAGAAAGTCACGTGTTCTGGGGGAACAAGGTGACTGAGAACCAGTTCCTACAGGAATAGAGTGAGTTGCTGTTTATAATAGGGTGTAAGTTACTATTATAAATAAAAGAGCAAGATTTATTCCTAGATAATATAGGAATAAGATCTTGTTTAAAGCATTTCTAGTGTTCTTAGTTTTAACTTCTCTTTAATTCTTTTAAACTTATTAATTCCGCAAAAATAGCCCCTAATAGTCTTTACTACAATTCACCCCCCCTCTTGTAGTAAACTTGTTAGTTCTAAAGGTCCAACAATTGGTATCAGAGCTTGTTCCTCCTGAAACAGCTAACACTGAGGAGGTTGATCCTAGAGAACATGAATACAACTGGAGAAAAGCTAGATGAGGGATACTCTAATTAACGTCCTCCAATGTTCAATGGTAAACATTATCCCTATTGGAAGAATAGGATGGAAATATTCATTAAAGCAGAAAATTATCAAGTTTGGAGAGTTATTGAGATAGGTGACTTTGAAGTCACTGAAAAGAATGAAGAAGGTGAGCTAGTTACAAAACCAATCTCAAAGTATGACAAAGAAGACTTCGAGAAAATAAAGATGAATAACATGGCCAAGAAGATTCTGCATTGTGGTCTTGGTCCTCATGAACACAATAGGGTCATGGGATGCAAGAGTGCAAAGGAGATGTGGGAACTCCTTCAAATTACACATGAAGGAACAAGCGAGGTCAAGAGATCAAAGATAGACATGCTCATGCATAGATATGAGTTATTTCAAATGAAACCTAAAGAGCCAGTTCATGATATGCTTACAAGATTCTCAAATATCATAAATGAACTTGACTCTCTAGGACACTACTACAAAAACATTCAAAGAGACCAAAAATAAGAAATGTGTTTTATAACCTAACCGATCTCTCATCCTTTGAAACCATTAGTAACTCAAAACTGGTTTCTCAGGTTGAAGGCGGGCAACACAAATTGGCATTATGATCTATGAGTAACGTGTGATCATAAGACACGGTTTCTTACCTATTTTTATTTTAAATTTATTTAAAGCTCTAAATCCATACCTTGCTCTTATAAATCCCATCATCTTTCACGGCCCACTCTGTAACCCTAATTTTTTTTGCAGCCGTTCTTACTCCTTCTCTCTTAGATCTAACACCAAATTTGATCCATCAATCTTCTCAACTTCTCCAACCCACCTCTCTCTCTCTCGTTTTCTTTTCTTCAACATAATCAACTACAATATTTTTTTCATTCAGAAATCAAGCTTAATAGTTAAGAATCCCTGGAATAGGAAGGGAAACTTCGACTTTTTTTTCCTTTGATGCATGGCTGCAGATTTGTGCTATTTGAAGCCAGGTATAGTTTATGTTCATAGTTATGTCTTTTGGTTTTTGTGTACGCCTAAAAGGTAAGCAGTTTGCTTATTTTTTTCTTTATCTATTCTTTGAGATCTCCATTTTATTTATTTTAAAATTTTCATTATTTGTCATTTGAAGTTGCAGATTGTTGCTCATTTTTATGATGGTTGTTTTTCGTGGATTAGGTGGAGTTTGCACAGAGACAACAAATACCAAATTGATGATCTACATCACATACTCATCATCTAACTGAAACATCATCACTTTATCTATATAATTTCTTTAGATTAATCATGTTTTAGATCTTTGTATTCATGTTTTATACTCATCTTATTTTTAGATGGGTGTGTAATAGTTAATGTTCGATGAATGGAATTTTGAGTATATATAATCATATCATCTTGTTGTACGTCTAGAGTTTTGATTGCTCTGCAACATTTACAATTTCCATTTTGATTAGAAAATGTGCATCAATACGCACATTAATGAGATATTAGTAATGTTGTAAAGCTGTAATTTTTTTTAAAAAAAAAATGTTAGGCTAAGAAACCGTTTTTTTATAAAAACCCGTGTCAGACATAAGACAAAGAAACCAGTTTTCCTCTGGATGTGGTTTCGCACCTTTTATATTTTGCTATAAATGAAGAGACCAAAGAGACGTGTTAAGTGTCTAATCCGGTTTCTTAGATTAAACTAAGAAACAGGTTTACTTGACCGGTTCCCTATCCTAGGACACCTATAAGATGTAAACCGGTTAAGCTTCGGTTTCTTAGGGGGTTTTGGACCGGTTTCTCAGGGCTTTTTTGTAGTAGTGGGAAATTCTATTTCTCCAGAGGAATAAGTACGCAAAGTATTGAGAAGTCTTCCACAAGACGAGAAGTGGATGGCTAAGGTGACAGCTCTACAAGAAACCAAGGATTTCACCAAGTTTAACATCGAACAACTTGCTGGATCCTTGATGACACATGCGTTGCACTTAGGAACTCATGAACCTGACTCCAGCAGATCAAAATCCCTGGCTCTCAAGATTGAAGAACAAGATGATTCAGAAACTGATGAAGAGAAAGTTGCCTTGATAGTTAAGAAATTCAAAAAGTTCTTCAACAAGAACTATATAGGGAAGAGCACAAGGAAAACCTCAAAGCTAAGTTGCCATAAATGCGGAAGTCCATATCACTTCATAAAGAAATGTCCTTTGTGGGAAAACGAGAAAGGAAAAAGCAGATTCAAGAGCAAAGAACAGCAAAAACCTTTCTCTAAAGTGAAATGAGAAAGGCTATGGTAGCAGCCTGGGGTGAATCAGCATCTGATGAGGAACAGGAACAACCTGAGGATGAAACTGCTCAGCTGTGTCTAATGGAAAAATCAGATAGTGAAGAGGACGTATCCAACAAACAGGTAAACTTTAATGTTGTTGAAGAAGAATCATCAAAATTAAATAAGAATCAACTCACGGAATTACTTTTAGAAACCCTTGGTAACTACAAGGCAATCTGCATAAGAGAGGAGAATATGGAGAAGGCCTTGAAAGTTACCAAGGCACACACAAATTGGTTTAAAAAATTAAATTTAGGTATTGAGGAACGGTTCTTTGATATTTTTGATAAATACCGTGGATTTTAAGAAGCTTATGAAAAACTGAAAAATGATAACTACTTCTTGAATATTGCTTTGGCAGAATTGAAACTAGTTGTTCCTGAAGGATCCAGTTCCTCTGACAGTACCAGTAAACAATTTGAAAATTTGAAAATTGAGCATGAATCAGTGCTAAATGAAAATATGGTACTGAAGAGGAAATTGGAATCTTCAAGAGTCAAACTTCCTGATCCAGTTAGTTCGATACAAAAATATAAAAATGAAGGAAGGAATGGACTAGGTTTCAATTATAAGAAGAGGAACAAACATAAAAAATATGTTGACCTGCCAAGCAACAGATTCTGTTCCTATTGTGGGAATAGTGGACACTTAGTGTCTGACTGTTCCACCAAAGAGGAACAGATCGAAATGAACAAAAGTGGAAAATTAAGAGGAACGCACACTCAACAGAGGAACCCAAGTCTAAATGGGTTCCTACCACTGACTAATTATTGTAGGTGCATACTAAAGTGAGGGGGAGCAACCTGTGGTACCTCGATAGCTGTTGTTCTAAGCACATGACAGGAGATAAAACCAAATTTCTCTCACTTTCAGTCTACGAAGGAGGAACTGTGACCTTTGGAGACAACCTGACAGGTAACATAGTTGGTATAGGTAAAGTTGGGAAATCTCCGTCACATTCCATTAATAATGTGTTTTTAGTCGAGGGTTTGAAACATAATTTGCTTAGCATCTCTCAATTCTGTGACAAAGGAATGTGAAATTTATGAATGTTGTGTGGTTAGTGACACCATTACAGGAACCAAGATACTAGAAGGAACAAGAAAGGGAAACACTTATGTTATTGACCTAAACCTTGTTTCTAGGAACAATCTAACTTGTCTTAGTGTACTAGATGATGACCAAAACCTTTGGCATAAAAGGTGTGGTCATGCAAGCTTTACACTGCTCCTCCTCCTTTTTTATTTTTGGCCTACTGCTTTGTCTTGTTGGGTATTGGCAGCACTGTTGTAGTATTTTATTATTTTTATTACTGCAGTTTTGTTGCATTAAATGTTGGAAGTATGGTTGAATGATTTAATTCTTGTAATGTGGTGTTGTATGTTATTGAAAAACCGCCTTTAGTACTTTTATAAATTTGAGTTATCGACGTCGTAATGCTTGGGGGAGAATAATACTGTCCTTAGCATTATTTCGCCAAGAGTTATGTACGGAGAAGATTTATAATTAAATTTATAATCAACCTCGTACCCAAACTCAGATAACGACTTTGATGGATTTATATTTAAATTGTGATTTAAAGGAGTTTAAATATATATTTTCTAAACCTTGTTTAGCATTTGATTTAATTACTTTATTTTGAAGATTTGATTTTTGAAGTATTTATTTGAAGAATTATGATTTTATTTCTATTTGAAGTATTTGAAGTATATTTGAAGTATTTGATGGTTTGAAGAATATTTGAAGTATGTTTGATGTTTGTTGAATATTTAAGTTTTGAAGAACTTATTTGGTTTAATTGTTACTTTGAGTTGAGTAGTCTAAGGGATTATTTTATCCCAAGGATACTGAACATGCACTCCAAGAGGTGAGGGGGCACTAAGCAGGGTGCTACCCTACATTGGAGAAACTTAGGATATGTTGTCGTCCGAGAGGTCAGGAGATACTGCGCGTAATATCCTGCATCGGGAGTTTGGCCATTCTTAGACACAGATGGTAGGGAACGTAACCGATAGGCCGTTTTGGAGGTTGCGATCTGACATAATCTTAGGAAGTGGGCTGCGGGTCACTAGCGTTCATCTCACTCATATTATTTTATTTGACGATTTCTTTATTGATTTCACTTACTATTTTGAAGTCTCTTTCTTTTGACGATCTATTTATGGAAACATTTATACTTATCCTTCTATGATGACTATTAATGTTGCTCGTGTCTTATAGTCTCCTACTTTGCATATTGTATGTTTTCTTTATGCTTTGTATGTTTATTGTGTATGCCTGACTTTATTCTTCATATTTTAAATTGTTAATTGAATCCTGATTGGACTTGGAGAGTTGTTAGTTACTCCCTACTGATTGTTGATTTTTGTTGTATATCTTTGCAGATGTAGAACTTTAGGATCGTTACTGTCTGGACTGGGGCTGTGAGACATGGTCCTGTGAGGAAGAACATGGTCCTAGTAGTTGTAGATGAGTGATATATTGATTTCTTATAGAGTTTTTCCCTTTCTTTACAAGCTAAATTGTGCGATATTGATGCTCTTAGGAGCTATTTATGCTAACTATTTCGATATAGTTGTGGTTTTTGTGTTCCATATCATTTTGCAGGTTTTTAGGGAAAAACTCCCTATTTACTCGATGTTTAGAGCACCATGCTATGGCGGAAGGTTATGAGGCATCTTAGCGGTCTCGAGATGGTATTCAAACCCCATTGTGAAGAAGAAATATTCAAAAGACTTGGCGTCTGAAGCCAAGTGAAGCAAGGAAGAAAGAAGACTCGCCCGATCGGGTCGGGCAACCACTGCCCGATCGGGTACGAGTAAAATGGCCAGAAGTTCAGATTTCCGCCCGATCGGGTGGACTTGCCCGATCCCGTCGGGCGGACCTACACTTAGCCATATGTTGCTGGATTTTCTGAGAGTTGAAGAAGAGGTCCACCCGATGACATCGGGTGGTCTCGCCCGATCGGGTGCTTGGGTTGCGGCCCCGATCGGGTGGATGTTGCCCAATCTCATCGGGTGAAGCACTATATACTGACGCTGGAAGCTTGTTCCCAGACCCGATCGGGCGGCACTTTGCCCGATCGGGTGGACGACACGGGGATGCGATTTTCATTATTTCCCCACTCTATCTTATTGTTTTCTTAGAAACTATAAATACTTTTTAGGTTGTTTTTAATTGTATCTTTCATATTATTGAACATTTAGAGAGCTCTTAGCCTAGTTTATTATTGCTTTCCACTGTAGAAGAGATTCAAGTATTTTATTCAATTCAATTAAAGTTCCCGCTTTCCGTCAATTTGGTAATCGTCTCTCTTATTGCTTTATTCTTATCTCTCAATTACTTTTGTTCAATTGCTTTTCATTATTCAATTAGTTCATGATGAAATTCTTAGGGTTTCCAATTAGTTTTGTTATTGTCAATTCAATCATGTCTGAGTAGTTCTCTTTCTAGGGTGTTAGATAGGGAAGCCATGTTTATACCATGAATGTTATTTAGACTCCTATTGATTTCTAGGGCTTGATTAGAGTGATTGTGGTGTGGTTTGTTCTTAATTAGTGATTAATGTTATTGGCCAATTTCATTGATTGCTTTTGGTTGATAGTTGTTTGCACAGATCCGTCTTACGACTAGAGGCCTAGAACACATCAGTAGTTCTGATTACGTTAGTGAACATGCGGCGTATGTTGAACTATGAGCGTTGAGTCTTAACCATAGCTCAACACATGCTCTAATCCCTCGACTCTTGACCTAGGTTTCGATAGTTGTTGATCTTGTTTGATTGGTATAAGCATGGTGGACCGACCTAATACCCTAGGCTTTCATTCCATAGTTAAATCCTCGACTTAATTCGTATTCTTTAGCTTACTCATTAGTTTACTTAATTCTCCATATTTTCATCTGAAGTAGTTAGTTAATTGAATATTAATATAGAAACTCTGTCTCCCTGCGGATTCGACCCTGCTTCCACTGACTACCTTAGTTAGAGGACCGTAGGTTTATCTTTGAATAGGTGATACGACTAAAACCTATCAATGATAGGAAGATTAAGACCACCTTTCTAGTGGGTCTTAAGTAGTTTTGTCATGGATGTTCTTATCTTTTGGATTATGCTCTAGTTTGGATTTATGGATTGATGCGTTACTTTGGGATTTTAATATGTTTTTGTGGAATGAGGGTATGGGACCTCATTTCCTTAATTATTTGAGGATTATTTTGACTTGGGATTATTATTCTATGTCGTGTTTTAGAATAACATTTCCGTCCCTTTGGTATTTCCGCTGCCACTGACTCTTTATTTATTAGTTTATTTCATTTTTTTTTAGTTTATCTTTATTTTATTTACTGTTAAAGGACGGGATGTTACAGTAGATGTTTTATACACAACAATGGTAAAAACAATTTAGGCAAATTTGATGCTAGAAGTGATGAAGCTGTTTTTATAGGATATGCTTTAAATAGTAAAGCATACAGAGTTTATAATAAGAGAACAATGTGCGTAGAGGAAAGTGTTCATATTATCTTTGTTGAAACTGACTCACTACAGGAACCATGTTATGAAAATTATTTTGAAATTGGGTTAACTCATCCTCAAGAGACTGACAATCTTGAGGAGGAACTGACTCCTATAGGAACAGTTAAGAAACATATTCTTGAAAATGAACTAACGGTTCCTGAGCCTGTTCTTCACGAGGAACAGGTAAATGAAGGAACAATAGATGCAGGAATACAGGCAGAAGAAATTCACACAGAGAATGAATAGGAATAAACTGAAGAACCTCAAGTTGAAGGAACATGAACAGATTTGAACCAAGATCTTGGAAGCACCAAAAGTCACATCCCCTAGAGCTGATCATTAGCGACATTGAGAAGGGAACTCAAACAAGATCTCAACTTAGAAACTTGTGTGCCTTTCAAGCGTTCCTATCTATGATAGAGCCTCGAGACCACAATGAAGCAATGCTAGAGTCTGACTGGATAAATGCCATGCAAGAGGAATTAAATGAATTTCAGAGGAACAAGGTATGGCACTTGGAGCCCAAACCCAAGAATCAGAAGGTAATTGGGTTAAAGTGGGTCTTCAGGAACAAGCTAGATGAACATGGCACTGTGATCAGAAACAAGGCCAGACTCGTAGAAAAAGGCTACAACTAACAAGAAGGTATTGACTTTGATGAAACCTTTGCTCCAGTAGCTAGAATAGAAGCAATAAGAATTTTAATATCATTTGCAGCTTTTATGGAATTTAGGTTGTACCAGATGGACGTTAAATGTGCATTTTTAAATGGATATCTATTGGAAGATGTTTATGTGGAACAACCTCCAGGATTTGAAAATCTTGATCTCCCAAACCAGGTCTATAAGCTAGATAAAGCCTTATATGGGCTGAAACAAGCTCCTAGATCTTGGTATGAAAGACCTTCTAAATTCTTACTTGCTCATAATTTTGTTAGAGGCAAAGTTGATAGAACCTTGTTCCTTCAATCAAAAGGAACAGACATTTTAGTAGTACAAATTTACGTTGATGATATTATTTTTGGTGCTACTAATGATTCTCTGTGCAAGGGTTTTGCTGACTTAATGAGCAGTGAATTTGAAATGAGCAGTGAATTTGAAATGAGCATGATGGGAGAGTTGAACTTCTTTCTTGGTTTGCAAATCAAGCAAACTGAAAGAGGAACAATGATACATCAGCAAAAATACGTTAACGAACTGCTAAAGAAATATGGACTGGAACAAGCTAAAACCAACCACACTCCTATAGGAACAGGAACAAGGTTGGATGAAGATCAAAATGGTAAATCAATAGATCAGAAATTATACAGAGGTATGATTGGATCTCTTCTTTATTTAACTGCAAGTAGGCCTGATATTTCCTTCAGTGTCGGTCTATGTGCTAGGTTCCAATCAAATCCAAAGGAATCCCACTTGATAGTTGTCAAGAGGATCCTTAGGTATTTGAAAGGAAGTGACGATCTCTGTTTGTTCTATCCTCGTAGTGATACATTTGACCTAGTTAGCTACTATGATGCTATGCTGGAGATTTGGTCAATCGTAAAAGTACCTCAGGAATTGCGCAGTTCCTAGGAACAAGCTTAGTTTCTCTGGGATCCAAGAAACAACATACAGTTGCCTTGTCAACTGCTGAAGCTGAATATGTGGCTGGTGCTGCATGTTGTTCTCAAGTCTTATGGATCAAGCAACAGGTACGTGATTTTGGTATTAAGTTTAAATGTGTTCCAATCTTTTGTGATAATACCAGTGCCATATGCATATCCAAGGATCTCGTACACCACTCAAGGGTCAAGCACATTCACATTAGACACCACTTCTTGAAAGACTATGTTGAAAAGGGCTTAGTCAAAGTTGAATTTTGCCCTACAGAAAATCAAATTGCTGATATTTCTACCAAACCATTATCTAGGGACAGATTTGAAAAGATTCGCTTGGAACTAGGAATGATTAGATTTGTATAAAATGGCCTATAAAATTTGAACCTTATGTTCTAGTCATTTCTAAGAGTGTCCTGCAATCTTCATGAATTAAATTTCATACACCTAGGGTCATCTCTAAGGACTCACAATTGTCTTTAAATATTATCCTTATTGTCCATGCACAAATATAGAGTATGTAAATTAAATTTCTTGTATAGTTTAAAAAGGGTCTGTGTACACAAGAGTAACTTTTCTTCTTCCACATTTTTATTCTCTCTCTCCTCCTATCATTATGATTTCTCTGATTCATTGTATCAACCATTTTATTTACTCAAAATCAAATTCAGCTTATCTAATTTAAAGAGGGGAAACATTAAATGAAACACATTTACTCAAGCCTTACCCAGTCAAATCACACCTCTTCACATTCAATTCAACACGCCTCATCATTACAATATATACCTCACACTTCACTTCACTGACCACTTTTACCGACCCACTCCATCTTTTACTATTCATCTTCTCTCTCCTTCATCTCTCTTCATTCTTCATACTCTCTATCTCTCTCCCATGGAACCCAAAAAGGCAACCTCTGGACTTCAAGAAAATTACCCAGCCGAAAAAACCCCTCCATGAACGAGCAAAGTGACCAAGAATCTTCTAATCCAAAAGACGATTCCACACATTCTCAATAAACCATTTATGACACTGAAGCGGCATCTCCCAAGCCTGAGGACGATGACGAGGATCAAAAAAGCAGTCAGGGGAGAGATCTTCAGATTCCCATAAAATGGGTAAGAAATCAAAATCCTCTCAATTTATTGTCGGATTCTGTGTTGATCTTGAATGGTGCAAGAAAGTAAAATGGAATGAGTTTCGAAGTTTGTTAAAGTTTCAAAAATGGATGAAGTTAGTCTGTGTAGATGAAGGATTATATGAGGAAGAGATGAGTTCCTTCTGTGAGAACTTCAATAAAACAGAGGGAGTGTGTGTAAGCTTAGTGAATGGGTGTGTGGTCACATTTACAGAAAAGAAATTGAGTGAATGGTTTGAAGTACCTTCAGATGGGTACCAGGAGTATGTTAAACGGAAAGGAAAATTAAACATCAATGGCGTCTCAAATGAAAAAATTCTTCAGTTTTTTCAAGGAAACCCTAACTCTATGTCCATTGACCAAAAAGATCTTTCTCCCTTTCACAAACTTTTGTTTCAGTTTGTTTGGCGTTTTGTTTTACCCCGATCTTCCAAAAGAACCCAAGCTAATCTAATGGACCTCTCTATAATGTACTGTTTAGCAAAGAATATCAAGATAAACTTTCCCGCTCTTATGATCTCTCACCTTTCCTACTGCATATCCCATAATACCAAGGTGGGATATGGCAATCTGATCACCATAATTCTAAAGCAAAATAAAGTCAAACTGTCTTACAACCCTTCTTTCACCCTTGATCCTGAAAATTATTTGACCAAGGAGACGCTGACTAGACTTAGTTTGAGGGTGGTTGGTGGGAAATTGGAATTTGAGGGAGAGGCTACAGTGACTAAGCCGGAGGTAGGGACAAAGAGAAAATTATTTGAGGAAGTTGTTGGGGGATTTGTCAGGAAGAGCCAGAGACTGGCTGGGGGGAAGTCTCTTAAGGACCAGGATCCGGGTCATGCTGAAACGATCAATCTGGATGAGGATCAGGTTCCTTCAACTGCTGTGGATTTTCCTCTCATATCTACCACTGGACTTCATGGAATTCTGAGGAAAATTTGGGAGTCTCTGACACTCATGCACACAAGGATCAATGTCCTGGAGAAGTCAGTTTCAACCCTTGATACGCAGCAGCAGGAGACTTTAGCCGCCATCAAGCAGGCAGACACGGGGATCAGGAACAAGGTGGATGCTGTGATCTCCAAGATCGACTCCGTTGTCTCCAACATCTTCAAATGCACCAAACCATATTTCCCCCCCTCTCTTTAAACAATAGATTTACTGGATATTTTTTTGGGTTTGTAATATTTGGTTGAACAATTTTTTTCTCTTTCCTTTTTTGCGTGTCTTCTTTTCACACAAATCTTTCTGAACTTTTCTTTCCTTACTCTTGTGATATGCTCAATCTGATCCTTTTTGCTTGCACATGCTTTTTCCTTTCGTACTTGCTTGTGTTTGGATGGCTAATATTATGAGATGCTTGTTTGAGCTACTTTAATTGATGCCTAGACTGTTGACTCTTTAGTGCTGCAGGGACATATCTTAGTTTTGATGATAACAAAAGGGGGAAAAGACTTGTTGGCTGTCTAAAAAACATTTTTCGGTCTGACTTAGTTCCTAGAGCCTTTCTGATTGCCTCTGATCCTAGAGGATCCAGATGCTAGTCCAAATTGAGTTTAGACTTAAACTTAGACTTTTTAGATTTAGATATAGATTTAAACTTTACTTTAGACTTAGACTTAGGTTAGAAATTTTTTTGCCAACTTATTTGCCATCATCAAAAAGGGGGAATATTGTTGTATTCGTTATTTTGATGATGACAAATAAATAGTATTTAACTTAGTTTTAATTAGTTCTTAATTAGTTTTTATTTATGTAGTTATTTACAAAGTATTATTAATTATTTATTTTATTAGACCTAAAATAAACTTATGGAGAATTGGTTTAATAATAACCAAAATTAAGTTGTTTAGGAAAATAGAATATTTAGTTAATTAATTTGTGTAGAATTAATATGCTAATATTATGGAATATTAGATTCCATACTATTAGTTGAGTTTGTTAGTGGTTTATAGGAAATTAGCGGTTTTGCGAGGCTAGATTGATGGGTTGAGGTCCTAGATTTTAGGGGCCATGATCTAAGCTAACAAACTGCGCATCTAATATAAATCCTAAACTGCTAAAGACCAAGGCAAGAGCTGTTGAGAAGATCATGGAAGACTCGAAGACTCGTTCAAACTGTGTAAACACACGGTTATGGATCATGGCCTTAGCATGATCTATAACGGCTATGAAGGTGGAAGATAATGCCTAAAAACTTCCGTCCACTACAAGGAAGATGAAGAAGACCGTTGAAGATATATCACAGCTATATAAACTAAGAAGAACTCAATTTTAGTTCTTAAGACTTTCTACATTAACTGTGTAATTCTTTTAGAAAGTTATTTCGCAATTTTAGTTCTTAAGACTTTCTACATTAACTGTGTAATTCTTTTAGAAAGTTGTTTCGGTTTTATTCTCTTCAACAATTTATTGTATACCATTAATCTGAGTTGGGGTGAGTGAAATTTTGTGAGAAAATTTCTACATTCAAGAGAGAAAGGGAAGAAAGAGAAAGAGAAGACTTCGAGTGAAGTCAAGAGAGAAAGTCACGTGTTCAGGGGGAACAAGGTGACTGGGAACCAGTTCCTAGAGGAACAGAGTGAGTTGCTGATTATAATAGGGTGTAAGTTACTATTATAAATAAAAGAGCAAGATTTATTTCTAGAGAATATAGGAATAAGATATTGTTTAAAAGCATTTCTAGTGTTCTTAGTTTTAACTTCTCTTTAATTCTTTTAAACTTATTAATTCCGCAAAAATAGCCCCTAAAAGTCTTTACTACAATCCACCCCCCCTCTTGTAGCTTAGCAAACTTGTAAGTTCTAAAGGACGAACATCATGGGTCTCCGCACCCGTCTCACACCCTTCGTACCTGCCCCAACATCTATTTTCCTTCTATACCCGCTCTAACATACGTTCCATATTTATTAAAGTATGTGCTAATTTTTTTTTGTAAAAATATATTAGAAATAAGATTAGTTTATTAAATACAGTTTTTATTAAATATAATTTTTTATTGATAATTGTACTTAAGAGGTGGAAAAAGCAGGCGGGCGGGGATGGGGCGGCGCGGGCGGGGATGGGGATGGGGAAGGGGAGGGTACATTTCAAACAACTGTCTCATCACCCCATGGTAGAGATAATTTTCATTCCCATCCTTGCACCATTACCCAGCGAAACCTTTCCCCATTCCCGCCTAACTATGGCGGATGCGAGGCGGGTCTCCACAAACCCCCCCACTAACATCTCTTGACTTCACCCCTTGATTTTCTCTCTCCTCTTCACCCCTTCATTTTCTCTCTCCTCTTCACCCACAGGCTATAACCACCAGAGTACCACCTCCAATGTTTTTACCCACAACAACCAACGCCACCTTCTCCACGCTACTGCCTAGCTGACAACCACCACCCAACCAACATCATAGCTAATATGTTTAGTGGTCAATGTCAAGCTTGTCAGCAAATTAGGTGATGTTTTTTCCTCCTAGATTGTTTTGAAATTTATATTTATGAACTGATGAGTATAATAAATCATAAACCTTTGCTTGTAAAAGAAGCACCGTCTTTATTCAAATTCTACCCATATTGAATTTTGTCTTGCATAGTCATTTGAGAATTTTGAACTTGTGTTCGAGTTGTCGATGTTTTCGAAATTTGAAGTTGCATATTCACGAGGCTAGATCCTCTAGATTCACCAAATCCACTGATAAGATTGAATATTTGCTTGCTTCATTACAACAAGAATCGCAATAGGAGAATTAATTTTTAGTGGTAATATATGTTGAATTGTAGGTTAGATATGTTAGAACTTTTTCACCGACTTATGTGCATGTGGTTGTGCTTGGCCGAATGTGTTGGCGTCAGCTGTCTCACTAATATTTTTTAATGAGACGCGTCTCACTAATTGTAACTTGGGTTGTTGAAGAACCAACCTAGACCGGTAAAATGGATCAGACACGACCGAATTGAACAATTCCCGTCTTTAATTCGAGAAGTATGTGTAAGGCCTTGAAAATGATTGATTTTATTCTCCTTTTCGAATTTTGGCGAAATTGCCCAATGATAAATTTGCGAGAGTAAAATAGATTCTTTCTTATGATTCAAAGCCAATAATTGATTCAATACCCAAAGTTATTCTTAAGAGTCTAACTGGTTCGAGTTTTAGACCAGTTTCACCAGTTTATTCTCGTGCCATTTAAGTTATCACCGGTCTGATCTTTGGGGAAGGGTGTTTGGTATGTAATGGGGATAGAGATAAGGACAAGGATTGGGATAGGGATATGGATAAAGATTTAATAATGGGGATAGGGATATATTTATCCAATCAATTGTTTGGCATGAGTATGAGACAATGGTTGGAATTCTTATCTCCCATGTTTGTTATTATGGAAAATGATTAAAACATAAAATTACTAAATTGTCTCTGTTAATAATTATCTTCAATACAAAATAACAGAGGCACATCTACGGTTGCCATGCGCCCATGCTTGCCAATTGCCATCTCCCTTTATCAACCACCTTAAAACAAGAATTAATCCCAGAAAACAACAATAATCAAACAACAATTGCAGGGGTAATTAATTAAGATAAAAATCCAACCATAAGATTCACATTAGAAATTCACACAAATAAAAACAAGAAAAAGAAAAGTAGATGTGACAAAATGAACTAGAGCTACGTTTTCTAAATCAAATAAATAGACCCACCTATGATTTCTAGTCAAAGATTAAACAATTAAATGGAAGAGCATTGAGCATAAGAAGAAATCACCAAATTAACTCACCTTCTTAATGCGAAATCCTTCAATGGAGAGGAGCAGCTACGCAGCAGGAGAATGAGAAGGGGAATGCTGAAGGGTTTTGCAATTGCTTTGCTGTACAAGATAATGCAGAGAGGCAAAATTATCATTTTATATCCTTAGTAGAAATCCCCATCCCTCATACCTACCGCTTGGTATAGAATTGGTGGGATAACTTACATTTTTGTCCTTGTTCTCGTTGCACTCAATTTTGTAACTCCCCATAAACAAACATGGGATAAAGGTGAAGAGGGACAATAAATCTTTATCCCTACTCCTTAAGTCCTAATCCCCTAAACAAACAAGCTCTCAATACTCAAAATTTATTTTTCCAAGTTTCGATCGGGTCCGGGCCGGTCTGGTCCCGTGAACACTTGTTACGCCACAGTTGGCGACTGGACCACGTTTAAACTTTGTTAGTACTCCCCAGTTCTCAAACCACTCCCATTTCCCAAAGTCTTGTTACTACACTCTCGTCAATCTTTTCCAATTAAAGTCTTGTTACATCCAAATCCCAATGACTAATTTTTCCGAGTGAAAATCAGGTTAAAAGGGATCCAAAATCCATATTCTCACAGCTTGATTGATGATGGGAAGCTATGCGAGATCGAAGCTCTGGGTAGTGCTAGTTTTGGTATTCATTGGCATTTTTGGGTTAATTGTATCTGCTCAGTCCCATCGTCCTAAGAATGTTCAGACTGCACTTCGTGCTAAATGGGAGGGTACTCCTCTTCTTTTGGAAGCTGGGTATGTTTATTTCTTCCTTTCCATCTCAAATCTCAAATCTTTTTTATTTTTTGTATTCTTAAATGGAATTTTTTATTTTTATTTTGAACAAGTAACAACATTAGCATTACTTGTGTGTTTCAGTGAATTAGATATGTTCTCCATTGTCATTGCACATGTGGAAATGATTATGGGCATTTATTGATTTTTAAACTTTGATTTTTTCATCAATTATTCCTTTAGTTTTGATGCATTGTGATGGATAGAAGTGATTTTCATGTTGTTGTCCGAAATTAGTTGATGAATTGAATACTATGTTTGTAAATTACAATGGGTTAACTGTTTATTAAAGTTAGCTTCTTTAAGGGGTTGTAGTGGAATTGGTATTACAAATTGATGTCAATTTGTTCATTTTTGGCATTCCAATTTTTGAAATCTTAATGGACATGGGATATACTATCCTTCACAAATTATAAGTATTGAACAATTTGGTATAATTTGATTATCGGTGAATTAGATTTTTTTTCATGATGTTGCTGGTAAGATGTTGATTTAGAATGGTTTGTTCATAGTAGAATTATTTTATGTTATAACTATCAAGATGCCATTATATTTTTGACAGAGAATTGCTATCAAGCCAGTGGAAAGACTTGTTCTGGGAGTTCGTCGACAGCTGGCCTCAAAATGAGCATGATGATGTTGATTCAAGCTCAGCAAAAGGCTGCATGCTTAAAATTGTTAAACATGGACGCTCTTTCTTAAGTGAACATCTAGGCTCAATGTTTGAATTTTCTTTAACTCTCCGATCAGCATCCACAAGATTAGTCCTTTATAGGCAGTTGGCACAGGAGTCCTTATCTTCTTATCCTTTGACTGACGATGCTGTTATGAATGCTGGGGATGAAGGGGCTTCAGATTTTCATGGTAAAACAAGTATAGGGAACAGAAAAACTGACGCTCTTCTTGTAGGGGTGAATCCAAAAAGTCCAGGAGGAAAATGTTGTTGGGTTGATGTTGGTGCATCATTATTCTTTGATATTGACGAACTGCTAGAATGGCTGCAGGTCCACAAGGATGTGTAAGTTAACCACACCCTCCATCCCTAAATCACACTTATCACAGTCCATAATTAATTTGGGATTATTTGTTAGGAACTCTGTTAAAAAGCTAAATTTCCACAACTACCTTACCAGTTAAAATTTCGATTTCCACCATGCCAATGTGGTTTTCCTTTGGAATTCTAGTTAAGGTACCATGAAGGGAGTATCGTAAATCTAAAAGTTCAACTTGCTAAATTTGTAAAGTTTCATAGTATCATTACTAATTTCTTTTTCTTTTTTTGTTTTTTTGGGGGGGGGGGGCACTATAAAAATTTGGGCTATTATTTATGGTCGAAGGAAGTATGAAAATACAACGTAAAAAGGAGCGGGGGGGAGGATTAGATAAATACTTAAGGCTTCTGAGGTTGGTTTTCAGGATCTGCTGTAACTTTTTACAACTTGACATTGTTTTTTTGTTGCAGAGGTGGGGATTCCTTTCAGCAGCCTGAACTTTTTGAGTTTGATCATATCTACTCTGTTTCTAATAGCTCAAGTCCAGTTGCCATCTTATATGGAGCTCTGGACACTGAGTGCTTTAGGGAGTTTCATGAGATACTTGTTAGAGCAGCCAAAAAGGTACGTTCTGTTTAGAATGCTCTCTTCTATTGTTTCTTAGCAATTTTTCTTTGCTCATCTTGATGAGTTTTTACTGATTAACATTTAGTTGTTTATATTGGTGTTTGTAATTTGATCACTTCTGCCGTCCAAGCTTTAGTGTTGGAGGGCAATAGTTGGATATCATCTGATATTCCAAAGCCTACCATGAGAATTTGTTGGCTTTCTTTCAACCTTTAAGTCTTCTGTAAATAAGGATGCACGCAAAATTTTTTATTTGACATGTTGGAGGTATTTGGCAATTGATGGAGTTGTTAGAAAAGAAGCCTGATAATAGTCATTATACCAAACTAGCTGAAGAAATGAGTCAAACAGATTGGACCAATTGCCGATTGGAGGATTTGGTAGCTCGATTACTCGTGTGCACTATGATCAAATTTGCTATGTTGGAGACACCGAGGCAGTAATGTTTTGTAGATTGAATGAGAGAGGCAGAAATAACAAACAGATCCTAGAGAGAAAAAGAGTGAACTTCAGTCACAGTTGCAAAATCCAATTTGCAATACACTTTGGGGGCGTTTGGTTGGAGACGGGGAAAAGGAAAGGAATCAAGTAAGGGTTAAGGACATGGTTCGAAAATACGGGAACGGTTTCGGAAACGGAAACGGTTCGGGTTTCGGGGTAACGGAACGGATACGTTTGTCGCGGTCCTTGTCGCGGTTTTCAGAATTTTTTTAGTGTCTTTCTATGTTTCTTAAATAACTTATTTAAAAGTATTATTATTGAAAAAAAGTAGATACTAGATTAGAGAGGCATCTGTACCGAGTATTACAACATAGTGAGACATTGTACTTGATAGTGGAAAAAAAAAAGAAAAATAGGAAGTAGGTCATGTGATAGCGGAACTACAAATAAAAAGATAAAAGAAAGGGATGAGAGATGTGAGGGTGCAGCGAAGTAAAAGAAACAAGTAAAAGAAAAAGAGGGCCCACTTCCCACTTTCCAATTAGACATATCTCCCCTCCACTACTGAATAACAATAAAATAGGATAAAATATTCACACCTAAAAAAAAACATCACCCACCCACCCACCCACCCACCTGTCAGTATTCATTTAATATAGTTCCCACTTCCCACTTCCTACTCCTCCTTCCCGATGAAAAAGAAGCTCTAAACATGGCGGCATGGCCATGTCTTCCTCTCTTATTCTTTCTATCTTTATTCTCTGCTATTGAAATCGGAGAAAACGCGTCTTACAACGGAAAATGCGGGCGATACTTCTTTGTACCGGTCGGAACGGGCGAATCGGGCAAAATAACGCCCTTTTATAAATCACCGTTCTGTACCGGTCAATCTCGGTTCGCCAAAGTTGAAATCCGTGTCAACTCGGTCGAACCGAGTTGACTCGGCCGTTATTTTGCACCATGGTTAAGGAGGGTAAGGAATGTAAACCCCTTTGATGAAAAGAGTTGTTTGGTTTAGTTTTTTTTATTTCATCCCCCCTTTTCCCCGTTTCACCCATCACCAAAGCCAAAACAACCAATTACACACACCACCTCTCCTCTCGCCAGCCGTCGCCGTCGCCGTCACCGTCGTTGACACAGTCGTTGCACGTACCAAATTAAATACCTAACTTAGCCTAATATAGGGCAAGAAGGGGTCGAATCCACGAGGAAGCAATGTTTAGTCAAAGTTTGAAAGCGATTTAGCGAGCTAAGCCTATTTTGGGGGTTTTTGAGATTAGTGAACAACTAAGAAATTAGGAACTAAGAAACTAGCAAATAGACTAAATGATTCGAATTAAACTATATTAAAAGGACACTAGGGATAGGGGATTCACGAGCTAACAATTAATTAACCAAATTGTCAAGCCAAGGGGATTCATTAGGGTCGATTAGGGGACTAAGTCACTCAAATGTTTCCTAATTACTCTCTCGAGCTAATTAGGAGGACCTAGTCAACCAATTTTACCTATTCTCATGGTAAAATTGATCAACCAAGTAATTCCACAACTCGTAGTGATTCGATTGATATCTTAGGAAGTCAATCACCTATTCTCATGGTGAAGTCAACCTAAAATCTAGTTAAAGGTCTATCTAAGGTTTCATTTCTCAAGCCTTCACCTTGGATTTCCATAACAAGTTCAAATAGTGATCAATCAAATAAACAAGGTAATGAAATTAGCTAGACAACGCAATCTCACCCAAATCACACCTCTAAGCTTGACTTTCAAGGTCAACACATGATTAGCAAGGTCATCCCCTTCCCCTAACTACTAATATACTCACTAGCCATGGAAAGGAATAAATAAAAAGCTTGAAGCAACAATGGTGAAAATCGTATTTAATAAGCTAATCATCAACTAATTACTACTAGTCAATACTAAAGCAAGGTAAAACAAGTATAAAAGTAAATAAAGAGAAGAGATAGAAGAAATACTATGCAAAACTCCATTAAAATAACTTCAATCTTCAATTTAAAACTTTTAGATCTAGTTTCTCTCTCTAAACATTATCTATCTCTAATTAAAGCTAATTAAATTCAGAAATTAAAACTTAGGGCCCCCATTATTACAAAATTGGGTTTTAAATACACCTAAAGTACTAAGGGCAAAGCCATAAAACACATAACCGAAACCGTAAAAAAAACCAAAACAAAACCTAAACCGACCGAAAT
The DNA here is from genome assembly GCA_947645195.1 of Patellifolia procumbens. Taxonomy (NCBI): domain Eukaryota; kingdom Viridiplantae; phylum Streptophyta; class Magnoliopsida; order Caryophyllales; family Amaranthaceae; genus Patellifolia; species Patellifolia procumbens. Next base: position 10,807,118 of record CANSGD010000193.1, read on the forward strand.
CGACCGAAACTGACCGAAATAGCAATGGAGCGACCCGCTCCAAAAACAATGGAGCGACCGCTCCAGCCTTGCGCTCCAAGGTTGCTCTAACCCCGCTCCAACTTGCTGCTTCCCTGCTGTGATTTATGTGAATGGAGCGACAACTCCCCTGTTCTTGACCATTTCAACATGCCTAAGCAAACAAGACTTGAAACGAGGTTAGATAAAGGGGAGGGGGGATGCAAATGCTCTAAAAACTAACGCAAAACATAAAATCACGAAAAAGGGTGTAAAAGGGAAAGGAAAGGGAACTACATGGCGTAAAATGCAACTATATGACCTAAAACTAATCCTAATTAATGGGTCTAAAACCCACTTATCAGTTGCCTATATCTCTCCCTTCTGGGTTAAGGTGGTTATGTGGTGTTTCAATGTTGGGTTAAGGTGGCGTTGTGGTGTTTCGTTGTTGGGTTAAGGTGGTTTTGTGGTGTTTCATTGCCTATATCTCTCCCTGCTGGGTTGAGGTGGTTTCGCCGATTGGGTTAAGGTGGTGTTGTGGTGTTTCTTGAAGATGGGATGAGGTATGATGGTTTTCGTGGTGTTTCTCGAAGATGGGATGGGGTATGATGGATTTCATGGTGGTTCTCAACAGATTGGGCTGGGTTTTAGTGGTTTCGTGGGTGTTGTGGTGGTTCTTGACGGATTGGGTTGGATTTTGGTGGTTTGTGGGTGGGTTGTGGTGGTTCTCGAAGGTGGGTTGGGGTTAGGCGTGGTCTTCTCTCTCCAGTTGGGTGGTTCTCATAAGTGGGCGGTGTTTTTTTGGTTTCAGGAATGGGTGCACTGATGGTTTGTGTGGCAAAGGGGGGTGCTGGTATGGTGGTTTGACCTTGCGGTTGCTGTGGAAATGAGTGGTGCTGGTGGTTCAGGCAGCGTTGGCGGTTTGGATGACGGAGACAGGTGATGGTATTGTGGTTGAGGACTTGGGGTTGCTGCCATATATAAGTGGTGAGGTCAGGAATGGTTGAGTGGTGGGGGTGGTCAATGATAGTAAGGGTGATTGTGGAGTAGATGAGAGAAAGGGTAAGTGAAACATTAGGGATGGGTGGGAAATGAGAGTAGAGGACTTTGAGGGTAAGGGGAGGGTAAAGGGAATGCTTAAATTGACTTAGCAAACAACATAGTATAAGGGATCCTCTTAGTTGATTTTCTTACCCTCTCCTGAAAATCCCATAACAAATGCCCCCTAGTCACCCACCTCAACAAGGGATGGTAATGGGCTGTGCCAGATTAGATCTTTCCCATTGTCTGGCCTCAGCCAGGTATGGCCCACTGGTTTAGTGCTTAGCTATCCCAACTCTTAAGCAAACCTTGGCCCACCACGGGAACTAGCGTTTTGGCTCGTACCCGTTCACATCCTCTTCTATCCTCTGGGTTAAATTTTATAAAAGAATCTACAAATTGAATATTTTCGACCTTAGCAGCTTCAACTAATATTTCCCCCCCCTCTAATGTCTTGTATTTTGATTTGTCAGTAATCAAAACGAGACCTTTATCATGTTTAGCTTTCTGTTATCTTTGAAAAGTCAAAATAAAACCTGTTCGGCATATCTCTTGTGAGGAAGAGTTTGGATCTAGGTCTATGTTGATCTATGCTAAACAAAAGCGGAAAAAAGGAAACCAGTTTGTGAGCGTTGGAGGAAGAATTTGCACACTGACATTAGACCTCTTTGATGCGTGCCCCTCCTACCACCAGGCATGGTTTCATTCTCCCCTCTTGGTAGAGCTTGCAAATATTGGAATAGAAAATTATGCCATGTCTAGATTCATGACTTACATTCAAATCTACCCTTTTATTAGGAGAATACTCTTTTTAGCAGTATTGCAAAGTGTATATTTTCTTGAACACCTTTATGGCTTTATGGTATGCAAAGGTAGCACTGATTGATCGCTAAGATCTGAGAACCAGTGCATACCAATTATGCATGGGACCTTCCACGGAAAATGTTTCTTGCAAATTATCGAAGCTGAGTTTATTTCTGCTGGGTTTCTTGTTGAGCTGTTGTCATCGTCTATTATATATTTTTATTTATCATATGATTGTATCACATGCAATGCTCATGAGCTGTTACCTGGTTAACAACTTTCAGGGAAAGGTTAAATATGCAGTTAGATCTGTTTTACCTCTTGGATGTGAAGCGAAGACTAGCAATTGTGGTGCACTTGGTACCAAAGATCCTGTAAACTTAGGTGGCTATGGTGTGGAGCTTGCCTTGAAAAATATGGAATATAAGGCTATGGATGATAGTATGATTAAAAAAAGTGAGTATGCACAATCTTTCTCCATTACGTCCATGGAGCCTCTCCCTCTCGTTCCATTCTTTAGTGTTTTGGCATTTTATGGAGGAAACTCTCAAATTTGAATCTGCCGTCCTGTTGTCTACCTTCATTGTAAATAAATTCTTTGAGAATGATTTTCTTATTGATTCAAATAAATGCACTTAAAATAAATCCATTTATCAAAAGTGCATCATTAAGACAACTTCCACGAAGTGATTGGACCTTCATAGACTAAAAAAGTGGTGAACATGATGTTTGTCTCTTTGTTATTTCTACTGTCACTTCTGGATTCTGTACCTTGCGGTGTCTTTTAGTGCCTTCTTGTGAATGTACCTGTTATCAACTTATCATTAATTCCTTACCCTGGTAGCCTTTATTCTAACTTTACTTCTCTTTTACTTAAGTGAGTTTGAGAAAGAGTTGCTTATAATTTTTTACGAGACCCTCTCTGCACTTTTTCTAAGTACAAGACACTTTTTCGTGGATGTTCCGCTTGCAATCTGAAGACTGTCCTCGTTTGTTTCTTGATTTAACTCTTATATATAGTATAAGTTATTGGCTTAACTCTTATTTCTTGTTGTAGGTATCACTCTTGAAGATGCGCATACCGAAGATCTTACACAAGAAGTTCGGGGTTTCATTTTTTCCAAAATACTGGTTCGTGAGCAACGAATCGTTCCCATATTGATTGTCTTCCTGACTTTTAATGGAGTAGCATTGATGAACATTTATGTACTAAATTTTCATAGGGATTATTTTCTCAGTTTTTAATATTTTTTTGGAAAAATTAAACTTTCCCACCTTTTTAAAACAAGAATTTCAAAACTCCCACCTTTGTTTTTTTTTTTTTTTAAACTCCCACCTTAAAACTACCAAACGTTTTAAAACTCCCACCAGTTAACGGAATCCGTCAAAAAATCCGTCCATACACCATTCCATCTCCCTCTTCTTCCTCCTTCTTCTAATCTACTCTTCAACTCCCCTTCATTCTAATTTAGCACCCTTCTTTTCCTTTAACAACTTAGTTTATACGGTCAGCAGCCAATGACAAGGTACATCTCTAAAACGTTTGGTAAGTCACTGCTATCGAAGAGCTTGAATTGGTTTGTCAAGCTTGATTAGTTCGAGTTTGTTTTAGGCTGTTGCTTTGTCTGAGAACTTTCTGTCATCGTCTTAGGAAGTTTTCGAGCTAAGATTGTACTAGTATAGTAGTTTCTAAAACGTGTAACATGAAGTGTAAGAATGATAACTAGCTGTCAGTACGCTAGGATGTTTCCTGGCCAAAGTTGCTTTAGTTTAAATTGAGAATTATGTAATGTGGAGTGATAGAATAGGAAGTTTGTGGGAGATCAGTGTGACAAGCCAACAGTCATTGCTGTGAACCCATATCGATGGAGAGCGTGCAAAAGGGGTTAGATTGATGCTATCGGTCCTGTTTTTTACAATATAGGATACCCACTAATGGTAATGAAATTGCAGAAATATTTATACTCTAGCAGGTTTTGGAAATTGGCTCCTTAATCAATCTTCACATGGTATAAACTATCAAAGGGGGAAATTAATAATTAAGATATCATCATCTTCATCACTTGACGAGAGAGTTGGAACACAAGAAAGACAAGCTATTCAATCTATACGTGAGCAATGAGCAATGAAGGGGAGTTGAAGAGTAGATTAGAAGAAGGGAGGAAGAAGAGGGAGATGGAATGGTGTATGGACGGATTTTTTAACGGATTCCGTTAACTGGTGGGAGTTTTAAAACGTTTGGTAGTTTTAAGGTGGGAGTTTAAAAAAAAAAAAAAACAAAGGTGGGAGTTTTGAAATTCTTGTTTTAAAAAGGTGGGGAAGTTCAATTTTTCCTATTTTTTTTAAGTTTCTCCAAGTCATAACGGACAAGTTACCCATTTTTATGGGGTTTTCAAATCAACCTCTTCCATGCAAGTATAAATTTGTATATTTTCTGTCATTTTCTTATTCTAGAAAATGCAATTTTCAAGAACTCATGTTACTCAGACACGGATTAAGTGTCTACTTGGATACGAGTGTCCAAGTATCCGACTCGACTATTTTGTAGAAAAAGTCAAGTTTTCAGTTAAAAAAGAAGTATCTAAGTGTCGTATCGCGTCCGACACGACACGATTCTCGATTTTTGAGGCAAATGAGGGTGTCGAAGTAACATAAAAGAACTGTGTGTGCTGGCTCTAAAGAAACTATAGATGTAGAATCTTATGTTTGTGCTTAAGCAAATGCTCGAGTATCTGATGTTAGGATGACTTGTTTCTTGTTTCGCTTCTATTGTTTACTATCTCCCTTAACTTTTAAGGCAATAGCATATGAACTAACGATTGTGCTAATAACCTCCTTATCATTATGCAGGAGCGTAAATCTGGGCTCACCTCTGAGGTAATGGCTTTTAGGGATTATCTTTTGTCATCCAGTGTATCAGATACTCTGGAGGTTTGGGAATTGAAAGGTAAAATTACTAGTTTGCTTCTGTTGCTTCTAATCACAGTTCTAACTGCACTCATCTAAGGTAGTAATGTTAATAATAAAAAACAGATTTGGGACATCAAACTGCACAGAAGATTATTCATGCATCTAATCCCTTGCAAGCAATGCAAGAAATTAATCAGAACTTCCCCAGTGTCGTTGCATCATTATCGAGGATGAAGGTGCGATATGGTTTAGCGATATATGCTGTTTATATAAGTGACTGTTAGATTGATTTCCGGGATAAGGAAAAGATGGCCTAAGTTATCTGCTCAGCTACTAAATTTTGTCTGAATGCATGCAGCTCAATGATTCGGTGAAAGACGAGATACTTGCTAACCAGAGGATGGTCCCTCCTGGCAAGTCTTTGATGGCTTTGAACAGCGCTTTGATCAATATTGATGATATTGACCTTTATCTGTAATGTCTCTTGCTTAATCTTTCTCTACTTCCCTTTTCTTATTGACATCATGACGTAGAGTTTGTTTCTTGGTCTCTTGCTTAGTATATTTTTCTTCCTTCCGTTCTCACAATTTCTACGTTAATTAATCTGCAACCTTCACTGATTGGGCACCTTCAATGCTCAAGCTTGAGCTCTTGGCCTCTTATATTAAGGGGCTTCTGAGAGTTCACGTTTTGCTGCTTCCACTATTTCTGTTGGTTTCTTAATACTTGATTTCTCTTGTGGGCTTCAGGTGGACCCATCCATTTTCCTTTTAGACATTCTTTATGAAGAAAGGAAAGTTTAGAAGAAAGTAACTATCATAATCTGAAACGGTGGTTTTTGTTAGTTCCTTTGGAAATTTGATAGACTGCAAGCAGTACCAGCTTTATCTTTAACTTGGTTTTCTGTCAATGATTATATAAAATTGCCGACTTTCTTGAAGTGCAGAATACAAATTATAGCTACCCCCGTTTCAAATAAATAACAACATAGATAAACTTGCAGAAATCAAGGAAGTAGAGAGAGAAAATGAGGCACAAATTAGATAATGTAATTAAAGTTCATGAAGGAGAGAAAGTGGTAATGTGAGAGAGAAATGAGTGATGGGAATATGAGGTGACCACAAATTAGATGAAGTGATTAATGTAGAGAGAGAAAATAAGGGGACCACAAATTAGAGAAAATATTTCCTAATAGGATAATTTAACATTTATTTTGACATTTCCAAAAGAGGAATATGTAGCATTTATTTTGAAATGGATGTAGCATTTCGGAAGATGGTCTTCAGAACTTGTTTGTGTTTGCTTTATGCAAATATCATGTGGTGGCATGACACTTGCTATGCATGCAACTTTTTACCATCATGTTTACCCATTTATAATAAACTCTGGAGATGTTCCTTTGTCAATGAAATGACACTTCAATTTGCTTCAATTGTTACCTTTTATGTTAGTCCATTCATCCAAAAAACTATAATCCTCTTATAGTTGATTTATAGACCGTCATATATGCATCATCAGTGCTTCTTTAATGGGGGCTTATATGTATGCTTTACTTCGAAATTACAGGTTAATTGATTTGGTGCACCAGGAGTTGTCGTTGGCTGATCAATTTTCTAAGCTGAAGGTACGCTTCCTTTAAGCTCTCCTAATTCTTTCATCCTACTTTGCTATGGTAATATGCACATTGTGACATGTAATTGGGGTGTTCACGGATTGGTTTGGTGCGGGGTTGGTTTTGTTGCGGTTTGAGACATAACGCAAACCAAACCGCAAAATATGGCATTGGCATTTTTTTGAACTGACCTGCACCATGCTTTGGGCCAACCAATCCAAACTGGTGTGTGCAAAATGGTTTACTGTGGTATAGTTGTCTATTTAACCATTTTTTCCATCCGCGATGAGCGTTATATAATTTGTAACAATTGAAGTTATTGTGTCAAACTCGTCTATTAGATAAACTATGCATGCCTAAGATAACAAAAAATCAGCCATCAAATGCAATCCTAATCTAATACTGAAGATAAAATTAGTAACTAAATAATCAAACATCTAATAGATTGCGAATCCTACTAAAACTATAAGTAAAGACTCCTAAGATGCTTAAAACAAGAAAAAACTTTCCTAAGTAGGAAAGTAAATGCTTGTAAGCAAAACCTAATGCAATAGGAACCCTAGAAGCAAAGTATGGATGTTCACGCATCACTTTCCTAGTTACTTCCGTAGTTTTATCTAACTTTTTTCCTCATTTGTGTATTATGAATTTAGTGCATCTAAATGCTCCTATGGACTAGCTGGTCTTTGCTTATATATTGAGCTAACAATATTTCATGTGAGTTTACATACTGATTTGTTTCCAGAGTCAGTTCTGCTAATTTGTGTGCATGGTTGATGTTTTCTAGATTCCAGAACCTACTATAAGGAAACTACTATCAACTTTAGCACCCTCAGAATCAAGTATGGTTCGCATTGATTTTCGCTCAAGTCATGTTCATTATATCAATAACTTGGAAGAGGATTCTTTGTACAAACGATGGCGTAGCAATATAAACGAGGTAATAATCATTTTACCTTTGGTTGACTGTTAATTGTCCAGTTGGTACACAAGATGATGGGTTTCAAGAGGCTCTGACACGGCATCGTTCTGTAGATCTTGATGCCAACATTTCCGGGACAACTACGGTATATTCGCAAGAATCTGTTCCATGCGGTTTATGTAGTTGATCCTGCCACTTCTTGTGGGCTTGAGGCAAGTATTCTGTTGCTTACATGCTATTTGTGTTTTGTTGAGGGACTAGATAGAGTACCAATTGATTCATTCTAATTGTTACTTTGTAGGTGATCGAGATGATTGCCAATTTATATGAAAATCAACTTCCAGTGAGACTTGGAGTACTATTATATTCCACCACATTCATTGAGAAGGTTGAGAAAAATGGTGGGGAGAATATTGCAGATTTCAGTGTCAGCTCAGCAGATGAAGATGTCTCGAGTTTGGTACGTAACTTTATGAATTTTTTATTTGCTACGTGATCTTATTCTGCTTTGGCATGGTAATGAATCCTTAATCTTTAATCAAAATCTGCTGTCCTGTTGATTTTCTGCTTCACAGCTATGATACTTAAGATTAGCTTGGTGAAAATTCGACTCATGTCAAGCTCAACTTGATGGGAGCTCAACCCGAGCTCTTAACAAGTCCAGCCAAACTGGCCTATGCGACTTATTAAGGCTGAACATATGTTCCTTTGTTTGTTTGGGGTGGGTAGGCAGGCATGCTGGGTTGGTCATGGATCTTAATCGGGGGGGGGGTGTGGGGGTGGGTTTGAGAAGATATGACTGTTAAGTAGCTGATTGGAATATATGGTTGGGATCTGTACTCAGTTATTCATTTTCCTCTTTTTCTTTTTTTCTCCACAGATTATTCGTCTTTTTATCTATATCAAGGAGCACCATGGGATGCTGAGCGCTTTTAAGTTTTTGAGTAATGTAAGTATAATTTCCGCTCTTCCTCCTTTGTAGTCGTTACTGGTATATAAGTTTTTATTGTTTTGCTTTGGTTAGCCCTAAAACCATGTCACTTAATTTTTGAGCTCTGAAGGCTGAAATTGTTGTGTGATTTCTTTAATTTCTGAATAAGCAGATAGCTTATCTGCATCTTGGACATATATGCTGTTAATATGATTCTTAATTATTGCTCATTAGATTAGAGCAATAACTCTTAACAAACAAAACAATGTATATAAACAAATACTTAGCTATCCTCTTTAAGAGGGTCGCGAAAGCCAAATGGCTTCCAGAGGGAGATAGGGAGGGAGAGAAACCTAAGAGAAACAGAGTTCCCAGTATAAATCAATTTGAAGACAGGGTTCTGAATGGGCCAATGAAAAACATCAACCGTGAAGTAGAGGCTTCCAACTGAACAATTTGAACGGTGACAACTTTTTGGCTCTCTTGGTATAGTTTTTTTTGTAAAGAATTCTTGTTAGTTGTGTGAAGCTTGGTAACTTATTAAATCGAATGCCATAAAATTTTAGTAATTTAAGCGTACGGGGCGCTTCGAGGAAACTCATCAAGAAAATAGCTTTGAGGTCACAATGCTCTTTGTTAGATTTTGCTTTATTATGAAGTTTTCTATTTTCAACTTCTAATGTGTCATGGTCTGTAGTGAAATCATTATGGAGTTTTCCTTTTCAACTTCTAGTACGTAATGGTCTGTACTAAGGCAACAAGATACACTTTGCACTTAAAAGGTGTATGCCTGTGTCAAAACTTGGAGTTTGTTCAGGTCAACGTTTATTTGCTGGAAATAAAAAGTAAAAATACATACGTCATACATTTGTCGATGTCTAGTAATTGAGACGATCCTGGTCATTACTTGGTTATGAAGATAAGTCTATGCTCTTCTATCTGATGTTTACACATCATAAATTGATTGATGCTCTCAAATCTCAAACAACTGAATTTCTAATAAAAATAATATGCATTTTTCATGACTTTGTGAGAAATTGTTATTTCCATGACATTTGATTTTATATATTAAACTTTATACCTGGCATGCTCATTACTAGCAATGTAGGCATCTGATTGTAGTTCGCGGTGGTTATTATATTTGCACATCTTTTGGGAGAGACTGAATAATGAAACACGCCTTGATGTGTACAATTCTTTTGTTCCCAAATATCATTGCCTAACTTATTTGTTTGTCTTTCTGTATCTCTACAGAGTAGTCTTTTGTTTCTTAAAGTCCTCAGAAATGACTTCTCATCTTTTAGGTTCACACAGAGTTTGGTGATTCTAGGGAAGAAACTCCAGAGAGGCATCAAGTTGAAACGGCATTTATAGATGCATTATTGTGAGTTCTTAGAATATTCAATTGCTTTAGCATGTTACTTTGTTAACTATTTCAATGTTTAATTTAGGTATCCAGAATTCAGGTTTAGCACCTTTGTTAGTTGAATATTTTGTATTTGCCTTCTTCTCCTGACTTTGGCACTTTTGTGTGTTCTTGCAGAAGCGAGTCAAAGTCTCCTCCACAAGACTTGCTACTGAAATTGGACAATGATAAGTCTTTTAAAGATGTGGCTCAAGAAAGTTCTATGTTTGTTTTCAATCTTGGGTTGTCTAAGCGCAAGTGCTGCCTCTTAATGAATGGACTTGTGCACGACTCAAACGAGGTAGATTTTTATGCGCTGGACAACTCCTGCTTGAACCTATTTTAATAAATATCGTTGTAAAATCATATACTACCTCTGTTATTATTTAGTTGCAAGGTTTCTAAAAAAAACGGAAACCAATGCAAAATTTTTAGGGGCCGTTTGGTTTGGGGTTTTCAGGAAAGGGTAAGGGAATCAAGTTGCTTGATTCCCTTATATGTTGTTTGTTAGGTGTATTTTATCATTCCCTTTCCCCCCCTCCAAACCCCCAAACTCCTCTACTCTCATTCCCCACCCACCCCCAAGGTATCACTTACCCTTTCTTCCTTCTTCACCATGGTCAATATGACCCAACTTTGACCACCAATTCACCACCACATACAACCACACAACTCACCACCGCCACCACCTACCCCATTGTTCCCACCGCCGACGAGCCCCGAACCACCCAACCCCACCTCCGACGTGACCGGAACCATCCAACCCCACCTCCGACGTGACCAGAACCACCCGACACTACTTCCAACTAGCCCAGAACTTATCTCCAACTAGCCCAGAACCACCCCGACGCCACCTCTGTCAAGCCCAGAACGCACGGCAACAGCTACGGCAACCAGCGAGCCCAAAACGCACGGCAACAGTGACGGCAAGCCCAGAGAAGCACGACAACGACGAGCCCAAAAACGCACGGCAACTACACCGGCGAGCCTAGAAACACATGAAACCTTTGCCGGCGAGCCCAGAAACACATAAAACCTTTGCCGGCGAGCCCAGAAAGCCACGACTTAGCATCTCTCCGGCACGCTGAACACCGGCGCCGGCGTAATGTGAAGGGGGTGGCGGCTTAGTTGGTGGTTAGGAGAAGGAAAGAGAAAAAAGAGATGTGGTGGTGGGCAAGGATAAAAAGCTTTCAACATCCAAACAACCTTTTTAATCAAAGGGTTTTCTTTTCCTTTCTCCCCCTACCCCTTTCTTGATACCCTTTCCCTTACCCCGCGGCAACCAAACGCCCCCTTATAGTGTGGTCATGGTGCGAAAATACGGCCGAGTTGGAACGTACCGGCCGAGTTGGAACGGTTTTTGAACTCACCGAACCGAGATTACCCGATGTGTACCGGGTCTTTGAAAAACAACGCATTTTGGAGCGGTTCGGCCGGTTCTAGCGATACGTACCGGTATCGCCCGGGTCCAGCAGTTGGTGCGGCCGAAACGGTAACCTTTTTCATTGCCATGGCCGGATTTCATGAAGCTTTCTTGCCGTTTTGGCCGGTAGAAGGTCGAGCTTCATTATTGCGTGAACTTCAGTAGACCTAGGGAAGTAAAAAGGCCAGCTGTTTTCTGTAAGGCTTGATTTTTATTAGTTTACTAAGGGAAAAGGCCAGCTGGACACTTTATTTTCTAAGTGGGGGTAGGTAGGTCAAAGTGGCAGGGCATTTATTAAGCAGAGATAACACCGGTTCCTTCACAATAAAAAAAGGGATGGGCTTTTCTTTTAGATGATAATATGAAACTGGGTCCAATAAAAAAAATTGAAACTGGGTAAGTGCCAAGCTAATACCTAACCCTTTAGAATAAATTTTAAAAAGGTGAGATATTATACATATTTATCTTTTAAAATTCTCAATATCAATATTTTTAAATAAACTAAATGTTGAATCAAATATCAGATTAAATATTACAAAATATTCAGTTTCTCATTATACAATTTTCCACTATACTAATATTAATATTGGGGTATAATCATTAAAAATAATATTTTTGTGCCTCGACAACCGTTACGCTATCCGCGACTAACGTATCCGTTCCGTTACCCCGAAACCTGAACCGTTCCGTTACCCCGAAACCTGAACCGTTCCCGTATCCGAAACCGTTCCCGTATTTTCGAACCATGAGTGTGGTATTAGGTGAATGTTTGGGTATATAATTAAGGGGGAGTGGGGACCATTGCTATGTAATTAATTATGAAGAATACATCACCCACCACCTTCACTGCCACCACAAACCACCACAGCACCAGTCCACCACAAACCACCACCACAGCACCACAAACCTTGGCTACAGCACCCCCCCAAAATCGCACACCACCAGAAACCACCACCACCACAACACCAAACCACCACAAACCTTGGCCACAGCACCCCCCCCAAAAAAATCGCATACCAAACCACCACCATAACACCACAAACCACCACCACAAACCACCACAACACCACAAACCACCACCACACCACAAATCGCACACCACCACACCCCCAAAATCGCACACCACCACACCACAAATCGCACACCACCACACCCCCGAAATCGCACACCACCACACCACAAATCGCACACCACCACACCCCCGAAATTGCACGCCACCACACCACAAATCGCACACCACAACACCACAAATCGCACACCACCACAACACCACAAACCACCACCACACCACCCCCGAAATCGCACACCACCACACCACAAATCGCACACCACCACAAATCTGGCCATTTTCGTTCTTTGTGTGGTGTTTTCGGACAATTCTGGGCTTTAAGGTGGTGTTTTCGGCCGTTTGCGGCCTTGGGGCTGGTGTTTTCGGACGATTTAAGAGGTGGTGGTGGTGTTTTCGGCCTTGGTGGGTGGTGTTAAGTCCGGCCTTGGCGGTGATTAGTGGTGGTGCCGTTGGTTTTTACAGATGAAGGTTGAGAGAAGGGGAGGAGAGGTGAAGATGGTAGAGAAATGGTGTGGGTGGGGGTGGGGGTGGGGGTGGGGATGGGGGTGGGGGGTTAGGTTAGGTTAATTTAGTGGGGATAATTAGAATGAATTAAGATTAATTGGTAATAATCTATCATTATATTTTAATATTTAATGTTAATTGTATTTAGTAAGGGTAATATAGTAATTTTATAGGGTTTTTTTTATAACTAAATAAGGAAAGAAAAAGAAACATTGCAACCTTTGGGAAAATTCCGTTTTAGGAAACCATTGCAACTAAAAAAGAACGGAGGTAGTAGAACAAATTGAAAACTAACTTTTTGGTGGAATCTGATGTGCAGAATTAGCTATGATCATAAATGTACACTTTTAACTTCGAAATTGTCTGAATCTTTTCTTCATAACTCTTTTTCACCCAGAATCAGAATTATGCATCTTATGTTCCATTGAATTTAGTGATATTGCCCTAGTTGACTTTGTCACGAAATCTAGAAAGGTAAACTAAGTCTATACTTATGAGCGGAGCATTTCATTAACATCATTTAGGGGTGTTTGGTTAGAAACTGGTAAAGGGAAAGGAATCAAAAAGGGTTACGTGGGGAAAGAAATCCTTAACCCCTGGAATCTCCCATATGTTGGGTTAGGTGATAGAGAAAGGGCTATAAATCTTTTTCACTCACCCTCTATCCCTCCCTCCCCTTTATCTCTTTCATCCCTCTCACAATCGCTTTGGTGCTGCTTCAGCGAATTGGCACTTCATCACTCTTGACCACTGACGTTTTTCTCGTACAAGGACAAGGCTTTATGTCCTTTCTTGCTGGTCTTTTTCTCTTCTCCAGTCTCTCTCTCTCTGGGCGGTGGTCGTGAATGAGGGCGGTGTTCGTAGATGAGGTAAGTAAGGTATTGCATTTCTAACTTAGTAAAAAAAAGCGTGCTCAAGGAGCGCGAGCTGAGCTGCATATGTCATTTTTGTTAAGGCGCCAGGAGCACTAAGCGCTTGTATGGCGGAAGGGAGAGAAGTGATTAAAAAACCAATTCAATGTTAAACTAATTACCTTGTCTTTAATTCACCAAGCAAAAGCCCTTTGTTAGTGGCATGAATTTTCATCAAATTGAACATGATTTTAAAACCCCTAATTTAGCGGAAAAAACGTTAATTGATAATATGAAAGCAATGGCGGCTGCCCAGTAACCGAAGAGACTCGTCGAGCCTCTTCACTAAGTTCCAGCATTATATTCATCATACTAACCGGTAGGGCATTAGCCGTCGTCGTAATAGTGCAACATGCATGGTTCGAAAATACGGGCGGTAGGGTGGGGAATGAATGTAGAAGCATATGGGGGTAAGTGAAACTGAAAAATAAAAGGGAATGAAAAAAATATCAACCAAATATCATACGAGGGTAACTACTATATTGATTGCCTTTTCCTTTCTCGTAACTCTCTATCCAAACGCCCCCTTAGATTTATCAGTGTCAACCTTTGCAAGTATTTCTTGCTATTCTGTGAGGACACATAACATAATGTTGGGTCGAAGTTTCTGCATTGGCTGCCACCTTAAGTTTTTGCCAGAGGTTTCAAGTTTCTCTATCAGAATTCAGAAATAATTATAGATCATGATGTTAGACATGCTGGGAAAGTGTTTATAAGTGCAAACCTGCATAGGGAGGAGGCTCGTCTCTTGATGACTTGGCATCCAAAAGTATATCTTTGGTGGGCAATTGGATTTGCCGACTCACAAGAGCCTTGCTGGTGTTAGCTGAAGCTGATAAGGAGCAGATGCATTCTTCAGCAGAATAGGTTGGACAACTAGCAGGGTATTAAGCATCCTCCAGTCATTAGAATATCTTCTTTGATCCGTTGCCACTTTCCTTTCCCTTGAACTTGTCATGTATTGGTAGGTAACAAGGATATTTTGTGGAAGGAACCTTGGGCAGGGAAACGGTGAGTTCCTAGCCTTTCGCACCGTGCAATCAAATATCCTCGGTTCACTTGGACCTAATATAGTATCCTCTCCGTCCCATAATATAAGTCCCCTTTCCTTTTTGGGAGTCAAATTTTAAAATCTTTGACCAAATATTCTTATTAATATATACGATATAACATACCCATCTGGGATCTTGTTAGATTCACCTTAATGTGTACTTTTATAATATCAACTTTTTATATTTTTTAATAATACGAAATTGGAGATATAGAAGGTAAAAGTTGTGTCTTGGAGACTGTGCAACAGAAAACAAGATTTATATAGTGGGACAGAGGGAGTATGTTTTAAGGTAGGGGTGTACTGAGATGAGTGTGCTTGTTTCTATTTAGGAAGATCCGCATAATTGGGAGTTGGATAAATTTCATAATTTGCTAGTTTTTTCTTTATTTGTATTAATCATTAATGAGTATCACTTGTCAGGGTACCTTAAGTCCACATAGACTCATTTCATATGTGTTGCCACTTTTCTCTCTCGGCCATGTATTAAATAGGTAATAGGAACAACTTCGTGGAGGGTCCTTAGGCAGGACTAGGAGAAAATATCATCCTCTATCCTTTTCCCACTGTTTTGTTGGCTATCCTCATAAATTCCATGATCTTATTTACATGTTTTAAGGTAGTGTTGCAGCAGGAATTCGGCTTGTTGTTTTAAGAAGATTTTCATTATTGACATTTGAGAGTTTATAATTTGGAGTTGGCTATCCTCTATAATTTGCTAGTTGTTGAATTTTTTTATTGGTCTCCCACAATCTTTTACAAATTTTTTTGATTGATTGAGCTTTTATGTGTTTGGTCGTATGGTTCGGTCTTCTATGATAAGTTCTTCGAAGTGTTTTCCCTCTTCGACTTTTATATGAAAGGCTATGGTCATTACGTGAGTTGAAGCTTTTACGTAAGCAACTTTTCTGAAGAAACCTCGATAATCCTCCATGCAAAATTTAGGTTTAGGCTGAGAGCAAACATGTAACACCCGTACGGCCGTACCACTCATGGTCTTTGGGTTGTTAGCTTGTTACCCTATGCACATCTTTTGCGTCTTTTCAACTTCTGATTGGAACCCATATTTCAGCCTCACTAGGCAGCTGACTTTGGTTTCTATCATCCATAATCTCAATATGTGGGTGTGGGCTTCCTTAGATCTGCAAGTTACCTAGCGGGCATGCGGGTCCCAGGCTCCCAGCATGCCCAAAGACCAAATCATGTCTTTCAATGCATTTTGTGATCACTCGCTTGAGTAAAGCTCTCTAAAAGGAAGGTATACCTTGTCTGTATGGGCAATACCGTCAAATTCTTTTGGAAAAATTGATGGCCCCGGACCATGCGCGGTTTTCTTAACACAGTCCCATTTGTATATTAAGCAACAAGACTCCTAACTATGTGTAACTATGGGGGGCTGCTTATGGAAACAATCTCTACTATTATTTTCTTTTATGTATTAGACCTAAATCTGAGAATAACCTTGTATAGTTGGGATAGTTGTTGTTAATCGATAGTTGAGACTGTTTTAAGAAGACCGCCTATAGTTGGGAGTTGGGACAGACGGGTGGCATCAATTTTTCCAATTCTTGTAAGCAATTGTGACTCGTGAGTGCTACAAAATCACGTGTTATCTTCTATTGCAGCTAGTAAGGAGATCGGCAGTGGATAGTAAGGAGAGTGGATACTTGGGTCATTTAGGTCTGTTATGTGGGTTATCAGTTATTACTTATTAGAGATGCAAAAAGCACAAGATTCAACGTGGGTATTACAAAAAATGTTGTACTAGTCAGGATTCGTAGGGAGAGGGTATCGTTTCTCCATGCGCATGGTTCTTGTCCTGGCATGTCTCGATCTATGTGAAGCACATTGGATATCCTCTTTTCTACGTTCTTGGATTTATTGGACTTCTTGCCCTCCCTTATTTGAATTTTAAAAATCAATTTTTTGTCCTTATATAAAATGCTATATACGCTGGCTATGTTACTCAGACACGGATTAAGTGTCTACTCGGATACGAGTGTCGAAGTATCTGACTCGGCCATTTTGTAGAAAAAAATCAAGTTTTTAGTTAAAAATGAAGTATCCAAGTAGAGTGTCGTGTCGGACACGACACGATACGACACTCAATTTTTAGGGTAAATGAGGGTGTCGAAGTAACAGAGTACGCTGGTTTACAGAATAGGTTGAGAACCTGTTATTTGTCATCTGAACTTGTTCAGTCATTGTGTTGAGTTTGCTTCCCTTTGTAATTGTTTTATATTTTTATGTTCTATAGTTACCGCTATTGTACGCTCCTCTTCTAATATAAACCATAACATTTTTTTATAATAAAATTTCTCATTCAGGAAGCTCTGCTAAACGCTATGAATGACGAGCTGCCTAGGATACAGGAACAAGTTTATTATGGCAACATCGATTCACACACTGACGTGTTGGATAAATTTTTATCGGAGAATGGTATCCGTCGCTACAATCCACTGGTAATGCACCAAAGAACTCTAGGAATGTGTGCGTGCATGTGTTTGTAACACATAACTTATATCTCTACAGGTTATCTCATTAAAAATAAGATTTCTGCATTCATATGCTCTTATGTAGATTATAACTGATGGAAAAGTGAAGCCTAAGTTTGTATCGCTTTCCCAATCAATTCTTGATGTGGAGTCTGCTCTTCATGAGATGAACTACCTCCATTCCCCTGAAAGTAAGTCGTTTTGCATTTGGTATGATTTGTCCTGCAGTAGTGAGCTTCCTGTTTAAAATGAACCCTCATTTGGTCCACACACTATTGCAGCTATTGACGATGTGAAGCCAGTGACACATCTTCTTGCCATTGATTTGACATCAACAGAAGGGATGAAGCTCCTTCGAGAAGGAATACGCTATCTTGTTAGTCTCTTATTCTAGGATGGTATTTATGTTGAATAATTATTTTCTCAGCTAATAACTCCCCCCCCCTCCCCTTTGTTTTTCTGAATTTCAGGTAGATGGATCCACAAAAGCCCGTGTAGGTTTTTTGTTTGTCCCCAATTTTGCTTCTGATTCACCTGGCGTCCTCTTTGTGAAGATCTTTCAAGTCACTACATCATATAGGTGTGTATGCCATCGTGCTTGTTAATGGACTTTTGGGCTGCACATATTACTTGATGCTTTGCCTTTTGTCTGTATAGGAAATTAGCTTCCTCGAAAGTTGTTCTCAGTTTTCATAATATTATCATAGTTATGTACTTATGTGTGTTTGTCATGCAGCCACAAGAAAGGGGTATTGAAGTTCTTGGATCTGCTATGCACTTTATATGAGGATATTTTCGTGAAAAATCCTTCTCAGCAGACAGAAAGCTTTGATACATTTATTGAAAAGGTTTCTGATCTAGCAAACCTGAATGAATTGCCATCTAAGGTTTATAGGTCTCTGCTTACTCAATTTTCAGTCGATGATTTGCAACGACAATTGAACAAGGTACCTGATTGTCTAATCTTTGCATCTTTTGTACAAGCTGCTGCCACTCTGTTCTTTTAGTTTCTCTCATTATGTAGTCGGAAGAGTAATTGCTGCACATCGTTTTTAGCGCTTGTTTTCCTCTTTGTTCTCATTGTGTTTTTACAATTTCTTTGTTGTTGGCTTCCAACCTGTAGCTCGTTAGTTTTAGATTCTGAGACATTAAGGATGTTTCCTACTATATATTTAATACTACCTCCGTATTTAAATAGATGGAACACTTTTTTTCACACTTTCCTAGGCAATTTTTGGTAAATGGTACTCCCTCCGTTTTTTTATTAGATTGACTTTGGGCACTATTCATTCTTTCCACTTTGCCAATTAATATCTATTTATACATAAGGAAAAATATAGTCTTGTGGGATCTTGTTTGATTCGTCTCGGTATACATGTTTCAAATATATATTTTTATATTTTTACAACTATACAATTAGAGATATAGTATATCAAAGTTGTGCCTCGGCAAATGTAAAAAGTCCAATGTTACATCTAATAAAAACGGAGGGACTATTGGGTGGATATAAGGGTATGTAATTAGATGAAGTGGGGACCATCGCATGTGGTATAGTGTAAAAAAAAGTAGGAGAGAGAAATTGGGGACCACAACATTAGGTTTGACTAAGTTTTGTTTACCCAAAGAGGGAAGGTTATAAAAGGTTATAAAAGGTCAACCCAAAAATTACCCAAAGAGGGAAAAGAAAAAAGTGTTGCATTTATTTAGAAATTTTCTAGAATGGAAAGTGTTCCATCTATTTGAATATGGAGACGGAGGTAGTATATAATTTCTGGATATATGTTGTTTTGGGGTTCACATCGTGATTTTGCAGGGGGCTCTGTTTCTACACAAGCATCTTGGGCATGAGTCTAGCTTAAATGCAGTCATTACCAATGGAAGGGTGCGTTTTCTGCCATCTTCTCCACTATGTTGATCTTTTTTCTTCTTCCTAAGTTTTTTTTATCCAGGTAACTACCCTTCCCGAGAAAAGTAGTTTTTTGTCTCATGATCTCCATTTACTGGAGTCATTTGAGTATAAGCAGAGAATAAAGCATATTTCAGAAATCATTGAAGATTTAAAGTGGGAGAACGTTGACCCTGATTCTCTAACAAGGTTATCCTCTTTCTAATGTCTATTCTTGTTGCACCATTTAAAGAGACACTCAGATGCATTCTCTGATAATTATTATCTAATGGCTTAGCTAAATTTTCAATTCCACATAATCTACCTATCATTTACACTACAGAGAACTAGTTTGGTTGAGCATAAAGTAACCATGTTGTATTGCGTATCAATTCTAAACCCTAAGCAGTTACTAACAATTGATTGAACTTTATCTGTTGGACTGAATGGTATAGATTTTCTGAGACAAGCTTTGAAAAAGGTGCAAAATGACGTTGTCAGAATATTACCTCTTTTCCATCTCGTTGTGGCATTAATTGTGTTTTTACGCGAAATTCTTTGTTTTGGGAAAAATGTTGCTTGCGAAGTTATCTCCTTTGTTTGAATGGGATTTTTTTTCTTCATATTCCCGCATACCAAATCACTCCTCACTCTGAAAGCAGATAATATAGCCGGTCCAAAGACGAGGGTCCCTATCAAATAATTCATAAAATATCATGTGCATATTGAAAAAGGGTCTCTTCTCTCTTTACCCAGTTTCATGTTTTCTCTTTGCTTCCAGCCTTCTTTTCTTTCTCTAAAGAATTGGTTTTCTTCTAATGAAACCTTTGCAGCTCTTAGGTGTGCAGATCCAGATTTTTCTACATGTATGTACATGTACTTACATGCATACATAGTGACAAATTCACATACATACATTCCTTGCATCCCTGAATATACTCCGAACAAACTCATTTTCCTTTTCGAGATGCCCGGAAATAAACTTCACCCTTTGTTCCAGACGCAAGAAACTTCACCCTTGTGTTTGAAGTAAAATTTTCCTTTCATATCTTCATCTAGTCAACTCTTTGTTTTGTCTCCATCCCATGACCGTTTTTTTACTCTTTGCCCTTTCTCTCTCTCTTTTTGTCTCTCTCCCTGTCTATCTCCGTCTGTCTGTCTGTGTCTTTATATGTATGGCTATGTGCAGCCGAGCACAACTCTGGCATATGAGCTTTATGTTAAAGTGACATACTTTCTAATTTGTGTCATTGTAAATATAAAAGTACTCTGTCTGTTTGTTGTGCTTAATTCCATTTTTGTGTTACTTGCAGCAAGTTTATCAGTGATGTTATCATGCTTGCCTCTTCGTCGATGGCTATACGAGATCGAAGTACTGAGGGTGCTCGTTTTGAGATTTTGCAGGCGACATACAGGTTAATTGATATCCTTAAACGTTATGATTCTTGTCTTTTGGTAAGTTGAACACTTTCTTAGCAACTAAGGGATATGCAGAAGAGCGATGGCTTGTATCCATGAAGAATTTCATGGTTTTCTTTTTTCTTTTTTCGAATTTGTGTTTCAGTGGTCTGTTCTGACCAAACTATGGAGAAAGTCCATTTAGATTGAGGTTAGAAAAGTGCTAATCCTGATGAAAGAATACAATTAAGTTTACCCAACTTTGATAGTACCTTTGAAGTAGGTGTAGAAAGCATAGTTTTGTTGTTTGACTTCATGCTGCTTTTAACATACTATCTGTGGATCCTGTTTTCTGATTTCTTTTCAAGTTTTGTTCAATCTTCTTCTTTTGTTTCCTCTTTTATCATCACTGTTTTTTGTTATTTATTTAATTTACTTTTGTTGTTCACAGTGCTGTTGTGTTAACTGGCGAAAGTCCTATCCATATTGATGCAGTCATTGATCCCTTGAGTCCGTCAGGACAGAAGCTCACATCTCTTCTTCAGATATTGATGAAATATTTTCATCCAAGCATGAGAATTATACTTAATCCGTTGGTGAGTTATGTCTCAGGTTATCTTTGTCTTTCTGTACTTGCTATTCCGAAGCTGGTGGCTGTATAAATAAGTATCCTAAACTCAATTCCAAAAAGAGGGGAAAGAAAATATTTGCATGTCAAAAAGCTGGTGGATGGGGGGCGTTGTTATGTCTTCTTGGATATAAATATATCTGTGACCTAATTGTGGTATGAGGGCATTGCCCTCTGCCCCTCTCTCTTCTCTCCAGCACTTGCAGAAATCAGCTGTCTTGGAAGGCATTGTTATACAATTAGTAGTACATTGCAAGCCAATGCCACCTACATATCTGTGATATGAAGTTCTGCTCATAAAGCCATAAACACTTTTCTGTGAACTATAAACCAAAAGGCTGATTTAAATCTGCAATTAGTCCCTCTGTAAAATAACCCTTTAAACTTTGAAGTGCAAACTGTTCTTGACTCTTGGTTTTTACGAAAAATGGTGATTGGTTAAAAGTGAAGTGGTTCGCAGACGCCGCGATAAAAAAATGTTCCTTCCTTTTTATTCTATAACAGCTATTAGAGAATAGAGGGAGTATACTATATTCTTTTCTCAGAAAATATTGCTCATGCTAACATGTTCATTTCATGGCAGAGTTCGCTTGTTGATCTTCCACTGAAGAATTACTACAGATATGTTGTACCATCAATGGTAATGCCCATGCATCTGCTTCGTTCAAACCTGCAACTATTATTAGTCTAATATGCTGACTGTCTCATTTCGTCCAGGATGACTTTAGTGGTTCTGACTATGCTGTGAATGGTCCTAAGGCTTTCTTCGCCAATATGCCATTATCCAAAACGTTGACCATGAACCTTGATGTTCCTGAAGCATGGCTTGTGGAGCCTGTCATTGCCGTGTATGTTTTTACTTTTTATGCACATGGTCGATTTGTCGTGCATGTTACTCCATATGTTATAAATTTCTGGTTTTCTGCTTTTGCATTCTGCCTAGTTGCTTCATTGTAAGCTGTCCACTTTTTAGTTCTTTATAGAGTGTAACCAGCAACCACTCTGTTTGTCTGTATCAGCCATGACTTGGATAATATATTGCTTGAGAATTTGGGAGAGACAAGGACGCTGCAAGCTGTATTTGAACTTGAGGCTCTTGTTCTTACAGGTTTTTTGTTAGTGATATTTGAGTGAAAATCAACTTCCTATATTCTTCAACTGCTCATGAACTGTTTTGTTGTACATAATCGAAAGTTTATGGTCAAATCGCTGCTTGTATTCGGTTGTCTTATTTCACTTTTGATGTGGACATCAGGTCATTGTTTCGAGAAGGACCATGAACCACCTAGAGGCCTTCAAATGATTCTTGGGACCAAGAGCGTTCCTCATCTTGTAGATACTCTTGTCATGGCAAATTTAGGCTACTGGCAAATGAAAGTTTCTCCTGGGATATGGTATTTGCTGCTTGCCCCAGGAAGAAGTTCTGAGCTGTATCTTTTGAATGAGGATGATGGTGGAAGCAAGAAGACTGCTTTGTCAAAACGTATAATAATAAATGACTTACGTGGTAAAGTCGTTCATTTGGAAGTAGTGAAGAGAAAGGGCAAGGAACATGAGAAGTTGTTGGTTTCTGCTGATGACGATGACCATTCGTCAGAAATGAAGAAAGTCAGTCTTCGTAGACCTCCGCTATTTGTCCTTACCTAAAAAACGAAGAATTTATTTTTAGTAATTTAATTTTAAATTCTTGATACTTGTTTCTGTGCTATGCTGGCAGGAGAGTGAGAGCAGTTGGAACAAAAATATATTCAAATGGGCTTCTGGTCTCATTGGTGGAAGTCAGAATACGAAAAAGAGTGGTAGCACTGTGCCGGTAATCTATTGCGTCTCTTCATCATTCTTTGAACCTAAATTTAGATGCAAATGTTATCTAAAATTTTCAAGTATTGATTTGAGTATATATTCCACCACTTTATCGAGAGTTTACATAATAGACGCATAAATGCACGGGTTTGCACTCACCAAAGCACTAAGAGTTGGCTCATTCTCTAATACTGAGTTTTTCTCTTTGAATGGAGATAAAAAAAGAAGTGTTCATAGAGTGGTTGATGGTGTTCATTTGAGGTCATTGTAATCATTCATCTTGGTATCTGGATGAATCTATTATAAGAGCGAATGGTATCATTGTGATGTTTACTTTTGTTTAGTATTTATCCGAGTGTTTTGTAAAATATAGCCCTTGGTGTTAGGAACAAGTGTTATTGAAATTCCCCAAAATGGTAGTAACTTGGAAAGTTATGACAAAATCACACGTCGTTCGGTATGATTATATGTTCATTATTTCTGTTTACAAGAATATGTTGAATGTTTATCATGGTTCAAAAATGTGGATCAATTGCGGCGACGAAAACGGTTGCGGTGTCATGGGAACACACATACATGTTGATCGTGCAGACAAGTTGCTGCCCACATGAATTTGGTTGTATAGTCTCTTTCCAAATGGCTTTACCCAATTCATGAATGAATAATCGGTACTTTGAGGTTTCTAGGAATTCTGATGAGTTTTTCAGCACGGGCAAACAACCATGGGGAGGGGGAGTTTTGACTAAGTGACTACTAAAATGTTTTATGCGGGGAAATTCCAGTGATTCCGGCCTGCTATCTCATACTAAAATGTTATTCCGGTATGAAGCGGTCAGTGTCGGTTCGCTATCTTGGAAATCCCTTACAATACGAGCACATTGAATTGTAACGGCCTTGTTTCAACACCATGATGCTTATTATCCGTAGATCCTATGGATACTTCCAACATAATATTACAAAAAATGTTATCGTGTACGGTGTACCATATATGAGACCGTCACATACCTTATACTTGCCAGTCTGGATGTGCTGGCTTTGTCTTCTTTATACTAGAGTAATTACTGATAAGAAATCATTTTGAAGAATGCAATTGGTAGATGAGATAACCTACGAACGGGAAAGGCAATATGTTTAAAGCATGATGATCTATCGTGTTCTTCCCATTCCAAAATAAGCGTCTTTTAAGTTATGTGCACCATGGTTCAAAAATGTGGTTTCGGTCACGGTTGCGGTAACGGTCACGGAAATGGAATTGATGCGGTTGCCGAGCTGCTAAGTATCGGCCGATATCACAAGATATTGCTTGAGTCAGCCAAAAACGGGGTCTTTTTACACCTTTACAATGCGGGTTGTATCAGTTTGGTATATTCGAAAACCTTTACAATACGGACATAAGAAATGGTACGGCCTTGTTTTGACACCATGATGTGCACAGATTAATAGTTGCATCTATCGCCTTGATAATTATTTGACCAGTAATCTTGCAATGATTTTACAAAATGACAAATACTTGTACACTGCCATTTAAAGTGTCTACGTAACATGAGAAAGTCAGTTAAGTAAATGTGGAATGAAGAGAGCATTAACAAGGCTAATAATCTGAAAATCATCTGCTGTCTTTGTCCCGAAAAATCACAAGTACTGGAACCTTAGTGATCAGTCCATACTTCATTGTGAAGTTAGTATTTCTTGACAACTATGACTTATCTACATTCTGAGAGCCATATATATAATTCTTGGACAGAAAACCCAGTTCTCTCCTAGCTAGCCGATGGACCTTCCCCACAAGTTAATTGCAAATATATGACAAAAGCATTTATCTTAAACTTGTTAGTATGTGTTAGATTATTATTCTGAATTCTATCTTCTTGTAGACCAAATGTTCTTCGGGTATTTTTTTGTTCATTTACTGATTACGTGCCTTATACTCACCCTAGCTTTTACTTGTTTGCGTTCTACATGATTAAAAGAAAAGGTTATGACAAATCTAACTGATCAGTGCCTTACACTCACCTTAGCTTTTACTTGTTTGTATTCTAATTCATTAAACAAAAAGTTTATGATAAGTTTAACGACAATGCTATGGGTTCCTCCCTTTTCCATTTTTGAGGGTATCGATAGGGGTACAGCGTCCTTTTCTTTATCGTTGCCTTTTTCCTGTCTTTTTGTTCAAGATATATGAGGTGGTCCTTAGCTAGAAAATTTGGCTTGCACAGCTGTGCCAGAGACAAAATGGTTCTGATTTAGGCTGTGTTTCTTATTGATTTGTTATGACATATTGCTATAATTTAATGCTATTGAGATCATACCTTAAACTTTTAGCGCTGCTGCTTGATGCTTAATCAATTAACATTGAATGGCCATGTGCATGTTCGAATAGCTAGTTATCATCGCTTAAAAACTAGATAACTATAGCTTCAAAAACATTTTCTTCATTCGCATCTCCAGGTTATAAAGCCTCCCATTTGTTTTAGCAGAACAGGTGGATAACAAAACTTGAACATTGACTTTTGCAGGAGAGTAAAATTGATCGACAGGGGAAACCTATCAATATATTTTCGGTTGCGTCAGGACACTTGTAAGTATAGCATTTCAGTATCAGTTTCTGCCTTTTGTTTCTACGGGTATAAACCTTCATTTTTCTGAATGCATGTTCTTTTTTTGTAGTTAAATGCAAAAATATTGATTTATACATGTAGCAAATTCCCTTAAAGGAAACTAATGTTGATTTTTTTCTTCTTTGCACTTAAGGTAAGGATGAGTTTAAACTTATTTGCTTTTTGATATTTAGCAACAAAATGTCGACTTAGGCCAGGCATTAGCTTCACTGATTCAAAAAGAAGAACAATAGTGCACCAATTAGGAGTAAGGTAATTGCTAGAAATTAATTAACTCAGAGAACATTTTTGTATGTTTAATATGTTGCCTCGACACCCTCGACCACCCGGAGTATCGTGTGTCGACTCGACACGACACGCGACACGCCTGGAAAAAGTGTCGAGTCGCGTACCGGAATAAGTGTCGAATTTTTTTCCGACACTTATCGGATACCCGTGTCTAGAAAATTAGTCAAGACACTCTTTTGACCGTATCGCCGTATCCTTAAAATTTTAGGTCTTGAGTGTCGGATCCTCGGATCCCTACTCGGATACGACACCTCTGAGCAACATAGTTTAAAACCCTTAATAACCAAAAAACTATAGTGATGTAGACTGGGTGCGAGTTTTCTGCTTTGCGGATGTACCAATTATGTACGACATCACACCTGACACTTCTCTATGCCTCCCCCCCTCTCTTCCTTTGAATTTGGAAAGAATGCACGAGCACTTAGCTGTCTATAATCTACATAAGCAACTTCTTGGGTGTGATATGATTATAATTGAACAGGTGTACCTAAGTATGATATGTTGCCGAACTTTTGTCCCCATCGGAGTTAAAAAACGTGGTAACATATATTATTTGATCCATTTGACCATATCTGTAAGCGCGAGTTAGAATGTTCTACACAATTGCAATGCACATTTTTATACAAGAGTTCTCTTGGCTTACCTCTTACATAATTATGAAGAACCTTCTAAGGAATTCTCTAGTAGCTGCTGTAGAGGTTTCCATGTCTCAAAGGCTGTTCATGTGCAATCCCACACAAACTTAGCCAATTGGACCCAATTTTAAACCGTTATTATACTGCTGTCAAGTAGTTCACTGGACAAAATGGCTGTGCCTGAACAAGCCGCTTTACATGGAGGTGTTGTCAAAGATCAGCAGAGGGTGTCCCCCATGTTTTATGCTATAGCCTACTATTTAACTTTTCTAGTGGGATAAGAGACAGGTTGTGACAAGGAAATTCCTTAAAAATCTGGTGAAAGAACATGATGGTTTGGGCTGAATTTCACAAAGCTTCATCATTTGGATTATCACCATGGAATGGTTCAAAGTCCTAAAGGACACTAATCAGACACTCTATCCTAAAGAGCTCGATGACCCAAAAAATTTACGTCGAGACTATGATTTCTCTCCATCCACAAGGACATCTTCAGAGAATGTAGATCTTGAAAAGACCTTGTCTTTTGGCAAATTATCATAGTTGTTGAGCCTTTCCATACAAGTGATCCATCTAAATGCGGCGCTTAAAATTTTCTAATTAAGTAGTAAGATATTAAATGGTATTGCAAATTACATATTTCGTGATACTATTTCATTTCCTAGGGGGAAGTGACCTCCTTGTGGTGGCAGAGGCGCATAAAAATTATGAGCAATGGCAAAATCTAGATGTGTAACGAACATTGTGGTCCCCAGGCCTAGGGTAATAATTAGAAGGAAATACTATGATTCATGAAAAAAACATGGTGGATATTTAAGAGCCCTAGGAATTATTCCGGATAATGACCTTGAAGTTCATGATGATGACCTTTTTGCACTTAGCTACATTCATGAATATGTCTTTAGATTATTGCATCTAGAATAATGTATGACATTATTATACTATGTGTTGGTGCTAGGTTTATGGAGGATTGGGGATAGATATCTAAAATGAAAGGAAAGTTGGTCTTATGAATGTATGTCAATTAGCCATGAGAATATCCCGCAGCTGGCATCCCAACATTTTCAAAAGGATTCAGGTAAGGAAATGTCAAAGATGCTTGTGTAAAGCACCAGAAAGGGCCTGGATGGCTTGCTAAGCATTGTGAATTTTGGAAATACTCTGAGATACCATCTATTTTGGAGGGTTTCCAACTACACCTGCAGCTTCTGTTACAGGGAGTGTGATGCCTTGAAACAACCCCATAAAAGTGGTTTCACACCTTTCCTACAAAAAACCAGATTGATCAGGCAGGTTCTCTATGCTGTTTCTCCTGCTCCGTCCTCTTGCACCACTATTAGCATGTGGAGGTCTGCCTTTGCTGACACACTTCTAAGCACAGTGTAAATCAATGTCATTCATCTAGTGATATGTGAAATGGGTACACGAGCACAATCTACTATCTACTTTGGTTAAATAGTCTATAAGTGCTCCACTTATCAAGACTACACACACTTTTCAGAATATAGTATGCTGGCGGATGGGTTAATTAGGTAACACTAAGTTTTCTAACTGATGTAGAGGCTATCAGCCAAGTTATATCGTTCTAAGGCTTACCGAACCGAGCTCCAAGCTCTATATGGCTATTACATGCCAGCTGTTGTAACCGATTTGCTATTCATATTGCACGCCTTTCCACGAAACCCAATAAAGTATGTTTCATGGATGACTCAACCAATTACTTTGATATTAAACCTCTCTTTGAAGTATCTTGACTGACCTTGATCTTTGCCCATGTGTCTATAGCTGTAGTAGGCTTGTAGTCTCTTGGTTCTCTCCCTCTTTCACTTCTCCAAACCGGGGCTAATCTTTTTCCAAGTATGCTCTTTTCTCTCCTTTTTGAGTCATCTAGCCCCCTCAGCCATTCGAATCACCATTCTGGCTGTTGTGGCATGTGGTTTTTGATTGGTGGGATTGTGGGGGTAATCAATAATAAGGATATATACCATTTTGACCAGATGATAGATTATGGACAACAGTTTGAATGTGTGTATATTTGAAGTTTAAACCTAAGAGCTTGATTTTGCGAGTTGCTCTTTTCTCATTTCTGGCTGCTTGAAAGCTGGCCATTTCCTTATTCTGTTGCTGTGTCCACTTATGTCAAAATGCTAGATGGTTGAAGTTTTGATATTTAATTCATCTTAAAACCCTTTTGCATCTTTTCTTTTTTGTTTATTTTTTGGGTTCCTACAATATATCTAGGATTACATTCTTCAATCTCGTGCATTGTGTTTGAAGGCAATATGTAGTTGACTTTAATCTACTGTATGTTTTCTCCACCTTAGGAAAATAATTGACTATCTCATATCTGGTGATTGGATGGCCTTGGCACATGCCTATGTTACTCAGACACGGATTGAGTGTCTACTCGGATACGGGTGTCCAAGTGTCCGACTCGGCTATTTTGTAGAAAAAAGTCAACTTTTTAGTTTAAAATGAAGTATCCAAGTGAAGTGTCGTGTCCGACACGACACGACACGACACCCGATTTTTGAGGTAAATGAAGGTGTCGGAGTAACATAGGCACATGGACTTTTTTAGTAGAATGTTTTTGTTTTTTTTGCTCTTGTACGTTGTTAACAACTAAACATTATGGTGTTTCGGAACTTAAAAAATTGATGTTTTAGATAGTTTATTGCCTTTTGTGGCATAATTGTAAAGAGTCTCACTCTAAATCATCTTATTGTTTATTTACAAAGTTCATGGTGTAATGAATAGATGGGAGAAAAAGTGGACTGTATTGAGAATAACAAGGAAAGATAAATGGCTGTAACTTGATGCAATTACAACCCCTAAGCCTTCGAGTGGTCAGTAAAGGAGGAATTCTAAACTGAACGTATGTCTACGGCCACTTTGGGGGTGGCCACCAATTCCATAACATCTGGGCCAGAACTTTTGATGAAGCCGGGACATTACCTTAAACTCATTTGAGCTAGGGTGAATTTTGGTTGTTGATGGGAGATCTAATTTATGATCCAGTGGCCCAATTTAAGTTCAACATAATAAGTCGAGGAGAATAGAGCCTAGGCTAGTTTTGAAACTTATCACCCATTATCATCGTTACGTTTTCTGATTAGCATTTCGTTAGTTGCAGAACCTCCTGCCTCTTTCACAGACTACATCAGTTGCTTCTTTAAGGTGAACATTGCATTGAAGCCTTAAATGACAATAGTTAGGTTCTACTCTGTTTTGTCTGTATATGTTTGGCTCTTCTTATTGACATTGTTGCTCTAGATATCTATTGCTTTTGCTTATATATATAGTTTCTTGATAATGTAAACGATCTCTTTATGTTCCAGATATGAACGGTTCCTCAAAATCATGATATTAAGCGTCCTGAAAAACACTCAACGGCCTGTCAAGTTCTGGTTCATAAAGAACTATTTGTCTCCAAAGTTTAAGGTTGAAATTTCTTTTTAATGGAGTAGGGGCTGAATCTTGTCAAATTATTGTCATTTGGAATTCATACTTTATATTTTTCTGGCAGGATGTGATTCCACTTATGGCTCAAGAATATGGGTTTGATTATGAACTGATTACTTACAAGTGGCCCACATGGCTGCACAAACAGACGGAAAAGCAAAGAATTATTTGGGCTTACAAAATTCTTTTTCTCGATGTTATATTTCCATTGTCATTGGATAAGGTAAATAGCTTTCTATACAGCTGGTATCGTTCCTGGTCTTTTATTTCTGAGTTTGTGCATTGCTACATTACAAGTATCGATGAATATTTGCTGTGTCAATCTGCAGGTTATATTTGTCGACGCAGATCAGGTTGTCCGAGCTGACATGGGGGAGCTTTATGACATGGATATTAAAGGGAGACCTCTAGCATATACACCATTCTGTGATAACAACAGAGACATGGATGGCTATCGTTTTTGGAGACAAGTATAACCTCTGAATTACTCTATGAAGTTTGTACATTGTACAATGGCATTTGTTATGAATTTTGTTTGCTGCAGGGATTCTGGAAGGAGCACTTACGTGGAAAACCCTATCATATAAGGTGGGAGCTTGCTCTAACTGTATTTTCTAGTTTCTTAAATAACCATCTTATGTAATTGTGTATCCTGCAGTGCTCTGTATGTTGTAGATCTGGCCAAATTCCGACAAACTGCAGCAGGAGATACTCTCAGAGTAGTTTATGAAACTTTGAGCAAGGATCCCAACAGTCTTTCTAATCTGGATCAGGTATGAAAAGTACCTAATTTAATGAAATAATAGACATGCTTCTTTTTTCATTAAAAAGGTAAGCATTTTCTTTTGTTCCTGTTATAATCCTACAATTTTTTTTTCTATTTGCTTTTTATACATTTCAAACTCCCTCCACCCCAATGAATTTTCCACATTTTTCTTTAGTAGGCGGTCCCAACTCCCAATACATGGCGTCATTTTTTAGTAATATTTTTCTGTATAGTTTCATCACCCGTAAGGCCGTCACGCACACCTACTTTTTGACTTCCTAAAAGCTTGTGCAAAATGTATGTGGCAACTATAATGAAACAGGTGGAATAAATTATTAGGTTATTCTCATCGGTGTGACTTTTAAAATTTCACATTGGTGACAACAAGTTGTTTGTTAAACAAAAAAACCCTATACATTAGCTTTAATGACAAATTTCCGTTAAATACACTGTCATGTTTTGGATTAAGTTAACTAAGCTGACCACGCTCCATCTTATTTTTCCTTTGTCTTTTTCCCTTCCTAAAACAATCCCTTCCTCTATGAAAATAAAACGAAAGCACTTGCACTCTCACCCCAAAGAAGACCTTTCTACTTCTTCCTCTCTACTGGAAAAAGAACAACTCTCTGTTCCTTCCAATGTCGAAGCAGTCATTGAAGTGGGTGAGATGATGCCTTAGTAGTGCTGCTCACACAGACTTGCTGAGTCAGAGTTTTCAATGCAATGGCAAAGCCAAGGTGGATATTTGATTTAGAATAGTCAAGTTTCCCTTGTGAAACTTTAGAGGTTTAGTATTCATTGAGAAGACTCATATCACAATCGTGCAACTGCTTCGACATCATTCCATTTGCAAATTCTTGGACTGACATACTTCCATGTGTCATTAAGACCAGTCTCGCAAGATATTCACAGAAGAGAACCTGCAAAAAAGAAAAAAGTTAAATCAAATGTTAATAAGATATGTAATAAGAGACAAGCAAGTTCGGTGATGACCTAGAATCATTACCAAACAATGACATAGTGTCTATGTTATTCAGGGTACATCATGTAAGGTGTTGGTATAAATAACATCTGGACATGCCTTAACTACATACTTCAATTTTTCTTAAGTTAATGGGCACACGAATAAGTTAGGTGATGACCACAAACAAATTCTTTAAGTCTTCATCCAAATTTCCAATTAACCTAGTATATAGTGCCTTATGTTCAATTATAGTAAAGAAAGTAAAGGATTACTATGAACGACAACAAAAATCCGCCCTTTGGTCTAGCATTTTAGCCACCACTTCAACCGTCCTATCAAAGATGAACTTTGCATAGTCACACCTCGGAATCAGATCAAGTTCCACGACAAGATGGAGCCAAGTGTCCTTTGGTTTACGATTTGGGGTATATTATGTTGTGAGATGCAAACCTTCCCACCGAACCAAGAACACTTTATGCCATACCTTCCCCATCAAATCCATTATGTAGCATTTGCGTATGAACCGTGTGGGATACCCACTGGTCTATGTGCATCAAGCTGATGAAATTTGCCTTTGTTTCAGGATCTTCCAAACTATGCGCAGCATACAGTACCAATCTATTCTCTCCCACAAGAATGGCTCTGGTGTGAGTCTTGGTGCGGAAATTCTACGAAACCCAAGGCGAAAACCATTGACCTGTGCAACAATCCAATGACTAAAGAGCCCAAGCTTCAGGTAGGGTCATTGATTTTTGAGGTGGTGGTTATGAACTCGTAACTGTTTATTGTTAGTATTCACCTTCTACCACCTTATACGCCCAGGGTGCTAGAAGAATTGTAGCCGAGTGGGTTGATCTTGATTTAGAGGCAAAGCAGTTCACTGCAAAAATTTTAGGCGAAGATATGGATCCTATTGAGACTACACCACCATCACCTCCACAATCTGAGAGTCCGAAAAGTGGTGAAATCTCACCGGAAATTGACATGGAATCCAAGGCAGAACTGTGAAGATCGACTTCTTTATTTCTTAATTTAATCTTTTGCTGGTTGGGGGCCTGGGACGAGGTGTCGTTGGTGAATGGTGATATCATGAGCAACACAAATGCTGATCGTCAAGGTTGTCTTCTTACACCTAGCCTGATAAGATTGTATGTTGTATCAAGAAACAATTATTAAGCAATCTTTACTGTTCAGTAGCTGCTGTGAAACAATTCACCAGACACTTTGGTCAACGACTCCTTGAAAAGTTCACGACAGATGAGCCCTGACAAATACTCATCGAGAACTTGAGGGTTCTCAATATTTTCCGAGCAGAACATTTTTGTAGGAATAGTATAGAGATAGATTGATTCATGTACTACAATTTGCAATAGTTGCGTATATCATGTATAATTTCCAGGCTTTCCCTGGTCAAATGGAAAAGTTTGGCCTCCATAACTTTGTATTATTTTTATATAAATGACAAAAACAAGGCTCGGTTCTTTTTCAACTTATTTAAGCACTTAACCGCTTATTTTAGAAATGATCGGATCAAGCTAAGAAAAATTCAGATTAGATCAGGAAAAATGAAAAAAGTTCAGATCAGAAAAGAATAAGAACCAAAACAACTATAATAAGCTTAGATCAGATCAATTTAGATAAGAAAAATTAGACCAGACTAGAAAAGTTTAGATGAGAATAATTCATATTAGATCAGACGAAAAGAATGGATCCAAAATGTTATAATGAGTCCGTGATGGAATATTTTTTTATAAGGAGAGAAAAGCAGGCGGGCAACTTGAAGTTAAGGGATGGTTTACAATACAAAAGACTCTGAAACAATTAAAGACGGATTTAGAAGTATAGAGGAAAGCATGCTCTGGCCTCATACCACCCCAGCCCAATTTCCAAGCAAACTTGGTGAATAGACTTTTAAGGTGAACGATTAGCCGAAAGCCGTAAATGAAAGAACTCCCTAGTCCCATCTAAATTGAGAAACCAAAGTCAGCACGATCAGAGCCACCAACTCAGACACAAGCTACCTAAAAACTAACTTAGAGAAGAAAAATAACCTAAAAGAAACAAAGAATATAAAAAGAAACAGGAAGTCTTGTGTGCGGCTTGCCGCATGATTAACAAACCGTGTGGCGCGCACACAATGACTAATTTAAGGGGGTTACTAAGTGTTTTGGGAGTTATTGACTAATTAGGAGGGTTACTAACTGTTTTAAGGGTTAATATTGGGGTTTGCTAACTGTTTTAAGGGTTACTAACTCTTTGCAGAGGGGTTACTAATATTTTGGATGTGGGTTACTGACTATTTTGGGGAGGGGGTTACTGAATATTAAGGGGAGGGGTTACCGATTGTTTTGGATCGATTTGGAGAGTGAAAGACTAACATATGAATTAGTAAATAGCTACGCCACATCATTAGTTAATGGTATGGCTAGCCACATATAAGAATTTGCCTTTAAATCAACTACTTCAAAAGAACTTGAACAAGAAAGGCTACAGCAAAATATAAAAAATGCTACTGATACAAAAGGTCAACAACAGAAATTAAAGACAAACAGAAAACAAAAGGCGAGAAGGCTATGTTAAATTAATTCCAATAATTACAAATAAATTCATCAACATTTATCAAAAGTATGCAATTGTACCAAATGAGCGATCAACATCAAAGCATCACCAAGAAAAACAATAGTGAGTTAACTCTTTGGGTGCCTGTGTTCTGTGATGCACGTAGATCAATCCTTTTGAGCTGTGGAATCATCAGCATAGTTGTACTTCCCTATTATGGATTATATTATTATCTTCATCATAATAAAATGAATCGCGTTACCAAGAAAAAAGAATGTGAAGAATAAAAAGTAGTGTAAATGGCGGCGTAGGACAACCAAGTCCACCCTTAAGGCTTAAAGCGACAATTGTTTAAAAGCTTGATCCTTTCCTTGATGCTACGAAGGTAACAGAAACAAGCTAAGCAAAGCATAATATCACTCTTAATTCTAATCCATATAAGTTGTTAACATACTGCAAGTTTACAACGTACAAGCTAAGCATTAAGTGAGTACATCACTCCCGTCTACTTTTCCAGGGGCATAAAACTTTTTCCACTTGTTTGTTTCTACCTTCATTTACGAACATGCTGACACTATTCGAACAATTATTTCTGAACTGGGAGATCTTTTCCCATTTGTTTGATTTTGGTTTATTCAAGAGCTTGGCAGACTACTCATTCGGTATTGCCATTGCCTTCTCTTTCATTGCTATTATTGTTAGCATCTCCTTCTTCGGAAAAACGAAACCAAAAGGTATGTTCGTGTTCCCTTCGTGAGGACCAGTTGTCAAATTGTCGTCCTTAAAATTAAAGTTATCCTTTATAATAGTCGGTTGATGTTTATCTGATCGATCACTTCATGTATGCAGTGACATACTATACTAATGTCATTTGTCCACTTCTTTTGTAGGCTGCTTAGACCCAAAGATTTTCAAGGAATTTAAGCTCGTTAAGAGAACAAAGGTGAGCCATAACACCGACAGATTTCGATTTGCTCTTCCTACACCTGAATCCGTATTGGGTCTTCCTGTTGGCCAGTACATCAGATGCAGGTTAACTTCGCCTCCTTCCCCCAATCTTACCATTATTATAACAGATGACAATGGCTTGCATATAGTTGACAATATCTCATGCTTTTTAACTATGCAGGGGAAAGGATAGTCAAGGTGAAGAAGTTGTCAGACCCTATACTCCAATAACTTTGGACTCAAATACAGGCTACTTTGAGATTATTGTGAAGGTATAATTTTACAAAAAAAAAAATTGGAGTTCAAGGTTCATGTCAGTTCAAAAAGCATAGCGTTTAGAACCGTTATGAAGCCAGTGGTTCTTGTCACTAGAGTTACAAACATCAGAAGTATAGAAAATGATCCACTTCTAGCATTAAAAAGTTTGTTCAATACATTTTCGATTTATATTTTAACTAATGATTTTTCCAAATATATCCAACAGACGAGGGATTATGAGTTTATACACAATAATTTAATAAATAATTGCTTTGCTAATAGTAGTTCGAAGTGTAAAATATATCCTTTTTGCATGTTAATAGCCCTAAATTATGTCTTTATTTCATGTGTATACAATGACGAATTCCAGATGTATCCTCAAGGACGAATGTCTCAGCATCTCAGACGGATGCACGAGGGTGATTACCTGCCTGTTATAGGACCTGTGGTACAATTACGAATCTATATCTTAATTTGATGGATTGATCATTCCTTAACAGTTACCATCATTTTTATCCAGGCTTTAGCATACTAACCTCATAAGTTCTGTAGCTTCTTATGGATTAAAGTCGACATAGCTCCTTGTACCTAAATAATATATGTTGCGTTCTAAGGGCCGATTCAGGTACCAACCTGACAAGGCTAGAGCATTTGGCATGCTTGCTGGAGGTACTGGTATCACTCCTATGTTTCAGGTCAGTTTGTTATGATATTTTAAACACCAGAGAAACATCATTCACCAGTGTCTTTTTGGCGACTTTTCCGTAAAAATAAAGAAGTAAAAAACACTTTTGCATCCTGTTCTCATTCTGACTACATTTTCCTTTATCGTTTACATCGCTAATCTCCTAGATTACGAGAGCCATACTGGAAAACCCGAAAGACCAGACAAAAATACATCTGATTTATGCTAATCATACAGTTGATGACATTCTTCTGAAGGTAAAGTTATTGATCATTCTGTTGGCTTTAATTACGTATCCACGCTAACATAAAATTACCTTATGTGCTACATTTACAGGATGATCTTGATCGCTTTGCCTCCAACTACCCAGGACGTTTCAATGTCTATTATGTTGTGACTCAGGTATTCTTGCCTTTACTTCGATGATAATCATACAAACAGCACAAAAGTGTAAACTATGTAATCTGTCTGTCGGCAATTTATCTGATCTGACAGCCGCCTTTAAACTGGGATGCTGGTACTGGACACATATCCAAGCAAATGATTCAAGATCATTGCCCTAGACCGGCAACTGATGTGATGGTAAATGTCTTCCGCTCTTTCTCCAAACGCCTGTTTTCTATGTCATGTAGCTCGCATTACTTGTGGACTGGATTGGCTAAATACAGGTTTGCAATTTTAAATTTCAATTAGTTAGTTTTGTGCTAACCAAAAGTTTTTCTATGATGTGCATGATGTCAG
Organism: Patellifolia procumbens; assembly: GCA_947645195.1. Taxonomy (NCBI): domain Eukaryota; kingdom Viridiplantae; phylum Streptophyta; class Magnoliopsida; order Caryophyllales; family Amaranthaceae; genus Patellifolia; species Patellifolia procumbens. The sequence continues at coordinate 10,843,831 of CANSGD010000193.1, forward strand.
ATACTAAGATGTGGACCACCAGGAATGAACAAGGCCATAGCAGCGCACCTCAATGAACTTGGTTACACACCAGAAATGCAATTTGAGTTCTAATCTACAATTTGTTAATTTAGTGCACAACCAAAAGAAAATATGAGTTTCCACTTCTCTTGGTAAGCTTCTATCATGTAAAGGGCACATAAGATCATTGCCTTATTCAATGTACAACGTATTATTTGTTAAGAGTGAAAAGGAACTTATGGACAGGGATTGTAATAACCAAGTAATTGATCAATAACATTCTCTCTAAAACACTTCTCTATCTCTCTATATTTCTCTCTGATTCTTATTTCTCTCTTATCTCATTTCTCTTTATCTCTTCTTCTAGCCATTTTCTGTTACATTGAACTAGCAGGAGCTCTTGTTGTGATGTACATGCCATTATATATTATTGTTTGCTAAATTCATGAATGCTACTTCTTGAAAGAATCCCTTAGAGAGGGTTTGTGTTGCATTGACAATTTATTATAATTGTAAGAGAATCTTAGGGAGACAAGGAAAGTATAAAGACCTTAACATTTGTACCCAAGAAAATTAACGAGAGCTTAATATAATTAGAGGACGTTAGGTCGAAAGATAGGAAAAGAGTGTTAGACAAGGAAATGAATCTAAAACCCCCGAAATCCACTTCATGTTTATGGTGTTGTCGTGTAAAGGGATTGGGGGTTGTTCGAAACCTAAGGGGTCGGGAAATCAATGTAGAAAGGATTTGGGGTAAACTTAAACTGAAAACAGGGTTAAAAAAAAGGTATAATTGCATCAACCAAACAGCTTGTAAGGGGAACATGGGTGTTTATTACCTTTCCATTTCTAGAAATCCTACATCCAAACGCCCACGTACAAAACATGGCTTGCATTAGCGCGCGGACCCCCAGGGTATTATAATTTATTTGCTAAATATCATGTTAATTAGTTGTACAATATGTTTAGGGTGATATAAAATTACAAAACCCATGGGAGAAGCGTGTGGCTTTCTGTTTTTGTACTCGTGTTTCATTTAGGAACCTATATATCATGGAGCCATAGAAAATTTGAACCAAGTTACAAGTATAATAGTGTTTCCAACAAAAATGCGAGCATGACGTGCAAGTTGTGTAATCACGAGGTGTGAGCTTCAAACAAGTCAATTGCAAAAGGATGTGAGTGCCATGTGCATGAGCATAACTCTGGAAAGCCCCTACAAAACACAATGAAGAAATAAAATACATGTAAAAAGGAACATGATTTCAGCAAATAAAAGACCCTCTTTTTCAAACCAACATACAACCAAGGAACTAACCCTGTATACTCAATAATAAAGGATACTTATGCTGTCACCTTGTAAGAAAAAAACTTCCCTCTGCCGCACTGAAAGAGATAAAAAACTTGGAAGAAATTTGGATTTCAATCTCTAAAAGGTTGTTCCCCTTATATTATCAAACATTGTTCTAAAGATAAATAAAGGTAAACTAAATTCACCGCGTTGGTCTATTTTTTAACGTAAATTCATCATCGATAAATTCCATGATAGTTGCTTTAATAACAGTAAGAGGTACATTCGACGTTGTATCTTACAACATAAACAACAACAACTGACCAATGAAACAGGAAGACCACTTCTAACTTATGTCCACAAAGAATACCATATACAACGAGATGAATAAGTATACAACTAATACTTAAAGGTACAAGTAAGAGATTAGAAGCATACCTGAATCATGGAACCTTTCAGTACCGATGGAAGGGGTCCCTTTTTGTGCAAGGGATTCCTTAACCGGAGACCAACTCCCTTTTCTCCTAAAAAATCACAATAAACAATTCATAATTAAAATATTGGATAGGAGCCATATAACATTATAGAAACGTTAAAAACTATATAAGAGCAAATAGAAAATGTAACTTAAATAGTGCAAAGTTATAACCTTTCTTGTAAGATGTCCCTGAGACTGAAAAATAAGGTATAAGGAGAACCAGCAATAAGTATGGACTATCCCATCACTACAAAATTTCAACTCGAGATAACAATATAATCATGCTAAGGAGAAACTCTTATCCCAATTCCCAAAATTAGGCCGGTGAGGAGCTCATTTTATAAATATGCTACATGAATGTAAAAGAGCTTGAAGGCAAAACATAAAATTAATCGAGCCTAAGTATTAGCTTGCGGCATGGGATAGGAGAGTGGAGGTTGCCTAGGTATTACCCATAATAATTTGTAATATTTAGGTCACCTCCAAGAGTATAGCCAAGGAATGCATCATACATTATTAATACTCATAGACAAAAATAAAAATCATTGTTCGTTGAAGAGAAACTAAATAAACTCAACACTTTGTGGATAGCTTCCATTATTCCAATCTGTGTGAATTTGATGAGAAACACTTCAATTCTCTAGTAAGGCAAAATAAAAACATAGGGAGTGTTGTTGTTAGGCAATATTGGAATTTCCAAAAAGCAAATATACTAAACACTAAGTTCGGCTAGGAAGAAATGAAGCGAAAGGGACGAATTCATCCTACGTTGTCTTGATTTGAAGGGAAAATGCAATTTAGAAAACCTTTTTAAGTAGGAAAGGGAGCAAAGGTAGGAAAAGTAAATTACAAACCTAAGGAATGGGCAATTGTTGCCATTTTTCCTTCTCAATCCTTCTTTTGGAAGACAAAGCCTACATCCATACATCAATAATGAATAATATTGAACTCAAAATGTGTATCATATACTTACGATGCACGAGATTTGGGCCTACCTTTAAGAAACATAATCAGCACAATGTGGTCAATATAGATGATACTTCTAACTTCATAATAAACAAAGCACACAACCGATCCTACAAAAGAGAAGGGAAAAATCATCAAAAGCAAACCGATATACTCAAAGAAGCACGGCTAGCAGCCCAACACATTCATCTCAATTGCAACACGCGCAAGTTACAAGGAAATCCATAATTAATATAGTAATAGGCAATTCAGTTCAGATCAATGCCAGATCTACTTATCAAGATAAAGACATTTGTCATGTCCACTTATTAGTGCAGTCATTTAAATCTTATATGGTATTATACTACACAAAATGCAGGTAGTGATCAGTGTGTGTGTATATATGTATATGTTATTACTTGTTTTAAGAAGTCGATCGGTGGTAAGAATTAAAAGAAGTGGGCTGCTCATGTCAATACACAATTTTTATGCATCTACTTACAAAAGCTAAGAGAATTTTCATTTGATAGTCGGTACTCCTAGAGTGAATACCACGTGGAGGCTATAGAAATAAGCTAGTACTGTTACAACAGGAATACCACAAAGAAAAATTTAAGAAAAAGTGAAACTCTGCAACGAAGGCTCAATAACACACTACACAAGAAAACACATTGCAATAGCATCCAACAATTTAATCAATACAACAGTGCTTGATTCAGAATACATGACGTAAAATGGAAATCTAACGAATTTATAATTCACAATACAAGCTTGTGAGAAGATTCTTGTCAACGTTGTTAATGGCCCCTATACAAAATTCAAGACTATTACCGAGCTTCACAACCAAATCAAATCATCCTAAAATCCCAATCCCCAATTATATACTGAGTTAAAATGAAGCATTTATTAGTTAATCCAGACAATATATAGTAGGAGCTCAGATGAGTAGTTTAAGCTTGACCCTCTTGAGCTAAGCTCCTCCCACTCATTCCTCTTCTTTTCGAACGCCAATAGGCCCAATGTGACATGTACCATAATATCAATCACTAAGAATGAAAACCAACCACGAGAGTCGAACAAAAAGTGGGTATGAAATGAAACAGCAAAAGTACTCAGTTCAATTCATCCAAAATAACTACTATATAGCAAACACATAGTTTGATTCCTCCATTAAAGTAATAAAATCAAAAGTAGGCATTCTTTACCAGAAAGGACAAAAGTTTAGATGGATTTAGATTCTGGGCAAAAAACCACTAACAACATTATCCATCAACAGAATAAGAAACTCCCCTACATGATTTCATTAAATTAAAAGAAAGATCTTACTTTGTAGCACCTTCATTGACCTTCTAGTTGTGCTTCCTTGCGTACCTCTAGTTCCTCAAGAACTTCAGGTCCATCTTCAACATTAACCCCAAATATACAATTCATTATTACGCCATTAATATCGATTATAAGCTAAGGTTTAAAATTTGATAGAGAGAGAGGGTACCCCTTCAAATTTTGTTAATTTCAACTGGTTTAAACAGAATGAAATAGCTTGATTATTTCTTCTTAAAATTCACCGGAAATATGTCTTTTAATGAATTTCGTCTTCCCTGCAAATCGAATCACAATGCATATTTATTTTGACAAAGACAAAATCAATGAAATTGAGATGCAAAGTTTAAATCGAACAAATTCACACAAAGAGCCATTTCATCAAGGAAAAATCGCAAAAGAAAGCAAACCAATTGCGTAAAGAAGGAATGACGGAGTGAAACTTACCTCTACCACCATCACTGACAAGATCAAGGTTGAAGCTTGGATAATCGACAGCTTGTTGATTAGGCAAAGCGTGGATCTAAAGAAGAAGATGAAATCAAACAACAAAAAAATCGAACATCAAAGATCAAAATGAAGAATGAGCTAACCATTATTAATGAATGAAATGAACAAATAGGAAATATACAGAGAAGTGAGTTGAAGAGCAGCAGTAGAGGGAAGGAGGTTCGAGGTTCGAGGTTCGAGGTTGGAGGAGAGAGAACATTTTGGGGAAGAGGAGAGATTTACATCAAGTTAAGTGGGAGGAGAGCGGATGTCGAGATTGGAGCAAAAACCACACCCATAGACCATAGTGCAGGTGTATGCATACTCATGTTTAATGATGCTCACACCCCCAAATTAATTACTGGACTTAGTAAAATTGCGAAAATGGTTGAAAGACTAACAAATGAGATTTTGGAGCAAAAAATGAATGAACATATTAAACATTAAAATGAAAAAGATTTTAATCTGAAGTATGAGTACCAGGTGCATGCCAATTTTTGTAATTTTTGAATATTAGGGCTTGGTTATTTTACCAAAATGACATTAGTAATTTTATGAGGTTTACAGCTCTTCAACTCGTAACATGAGATAATATTTTTTTTTTTGTTAAATGAGGAGTCATGGAAATAGGATGAGAATCGATTCTAAAATCTCTTGGAACTAGGAGAAATACTCTAACCAACTTTACATATTGTTATTTTAAATAGTTTAAGTTGGTTTTAAGATACGTTTGAAGTTTGGATAATATTTTGACAGTTATTGTGGTTTTAATTAGTTATTAAAAGTATTTATTTAACGTTTTCCGCGGCAAAATTCTGAGTAAGTCGATACATTTTTACACGGGCGATAATACTTTGATAATTCTCTTGATTTTAGTTGGAAATATATGTTTTATAAAAGAGAGAATTGTTGGGGTGTTACAACTTGTCTCTCTCATCTCCACTCCCTTTTTTTTCTCTTTCCCTTGCCCTTCTCCCTTTCTCCTTCCCTTTCTCTATTCTCTTCCACAACCCTAACGAACACCACCTCCGCATCACTTCGCCCCTACCTTTCCCTGCACCGTACGCACCATCCAACCCCTATAGTCACTACAATTAGAAATTCAAACCTTCCCAACAAATGAACGAAAATTCTAAAGTTTTGACCCCTTTATGATGATGAGGCCACTCAAATTCCAGCCAATCGAAGTTTCAAAGTAGCTCTAGGCTTCCTATTCCTCCCCCAATACCATCGACCTCTATGTAATATGTTCTATCGTGGTGGAGAGAGTAAGAATATTAGGGAGCAAAGAGATGGTCAAGGTAGAGGTGGTAAATGAGTCAAGTCGGTCAAGTCATGGTGGGTTCACGGGTCGACGACTTGCATTTTCTTAATCCTTATCTGATCCAGTTACTTGATGTGTCTGGAATTATTGACACAACCTATTTATCAAATGTGTGGAGTTTGAGTTGACCTGATTATCTTTTTATTATATACTTGATATTTATCAATTCATATATTTTAGTTGAACATATTAAATCATATTGTAGTTAAACTTAACATCTAACAGTGTATAAAAGTAATATTAACTAAACTAAATTCAAAAACCAAATAATGAAGGTCAAATAGAAAGCTCTAAAATACTAGGATTATTGTAGATAAATGGATCGCTGTATCGTTTTCGTACTAAAGAGTTCAAGTTAATCCAACATGTGTAATAAATGTGTCAGGCAGGACAACCCATATGTTGAAAGACTTGATTGAAACCTGCTATAATCATATCGGGTTGTCGAGTCATGTCAACATTTAATACTTTAAGAGACTCCAATCATGCTCCATATGTACTACACATGTATTACTGAAGAAAGGGAAAGGGAAGGGTACTAATGTCACTAACCAAGTAGCTAGAACTGTCACAAGAGGAATGGGGGAGGGAGAGAATAATTCCCACCTATAACAGTAAAAGAATTCAATTAGTGCCAGAAGATGCTACTGAGAAAAAGGATGTAATGATGTACTCCCTCCATCCCAAAATATAAAACCTGTTTTCTTTGCACATTCTTCAAAGCGCACCTTTGACGTTCTATATCTTCAATTCTTATGAGTAAAAAATATAAAAAGTTGATATTATGAAAGTACATCTTATAGCGAATCTAACAAGATCCCACATGGGTATGTTTACTTGTATATATTAATAAGAATATTTGGTCAAAGTTTTTAAAGTTTCACTCTTAAAATAGAAAATGGACTTATATTATGGGACGAATGAGTATATTAAATTATCAATAGGAGCAAAATCCTCTAGAGAAATCATCTAGAAAATAAAAAAGAAATATTGAACTTGGGAGAGCTCCTTCTTTCTCGAATGTAAGAGATTGTACTGGGAGAGTTTATTGTGAATTTTTCCAGTACAAATATATCCTTCTCTCTATCATCTGTCACCATATTAACTGTTTACCTTGTTAAGATTTTTGCAGATCTTAGCACTTGGTATTAAAGCATTAGATCCTGGAGTTGAATGACATGGTAGCCACTAACATGAAACGAATAGAGCAGCTGGAACAAGGGATCGTTGATCTTCGAGCTTCTTGAGTGGAGAAGTGGCATCAACGGTGGAGAAAGCGGTGGGGCCGTTGCAGCAAACCTTAGCTGCCCAGATCGCCACCAGTTTGGAATCAGCCACCAGGGAGTTGGGTGAACAAGTGAGAAGAGTGTGAGGCCAAATTGGAGCGATCACGATTAAAGGAGGTCGAAGCGGATGAGAGTGTTGAAGGGAAGAACCCAGAAACAGAGGCCGGAGGGGATCTTCCAGAGCTGGAGTCGACAAAGTTGGAGAGGAAGGCGAATTTTGGGTCTTCCGGCGGGTATCGAGGTGGAGGGAGTTGGATAGCTAAGAAATTGGATCTTCCCATTTTTTCGGGTACAAACCCATATGGGTGGATAATTCACGCTGAACGTTATTTTCATTTTTATCGGCTAATAGAGGAAGAGAAAGTGGAGGTAGCAGTGGTGTCAACGGATGGAGATGCTCTCTTATGGTACAAGTGGGAGAACCAGCGGAGGCCGATTTCACGGTGGTCGGACATGAAGGCGATGTTGCTCCGACAGTTTCAAGAGTCAGCACTGGGTACCTTACATGAGCAGTGGTTGAGCCACCAGCAAACGGGGAGAGTGGAGGAATACCGACGTCGCTTTATCGAGCTTCTGGCTCCCCTTGAAGGTATACCTGAATCCATAGCCAAATGTCAATTTATTAGTAAGTTGAAGGATTAAGTAAAAAGTGAATCAAGGGTGATTAGGCCCAAATTTTTAGACCATTCTATGGAGTCGCAGTCTAAATGGAAACCAAACTCAACTTAACTAATATGATAAGAAGATGGGAGCCCAGGTCTATTGCATCCAGTGGATAAATTCAATCTTATAATCCTTCCAACCCTTCACAAAGATTAAACCATTAACACCAGCCCACCTGATCACAATTCTCTTATTCATCTCCCACCTAATTCCAACAGCCCACCCGTTCACCATTTTCTAACCTATCACCCAGTTACTCTGCTCATTCCACAACACATACCAGAACCACAAATTCAATTCCAGTTACTAAACCATTTGGGGAAATAAGAAGGTTGAGCGAGAAGGAGTTACAATTCAAGAGGGAAAGAGGGTTGTGTTTTAGATGTGATGAAAAATGGACAATAGGCCATAAATGCAAGAAGAAGGAACTGAGCATCTTGATTGGCCAAGAAGAGGAAGATGTGGAATATGGAGTTTTGGAAGAAATAGACACATAGAATCCCCTACAAACCAACAAGGTGAGCTTATCCAAACCGAAATCTCCCTAAATTCTGTGATGGGAATTTCTAGCTCGAAAACTTGAAAATGGAAGGCTCCATAAATGGCGAATCTGTGATAGTAATGGTTGGTCCTGGGGACACACATAATTTTATCTCAAATGATGCAGTAGATAGGCTACAGATTCCCATCACCCCATCCAAATCTTTCGAGGTTTCCTTGGGAACCAAAGCTAAAGTTCGGGGGAACAGGTGAATGCAAAGCGGTGGCTATGATGCTGCAGGGAGTAGAGGTGGTAGAGGATTATTTACAATTGTCGTTGGGCAATTCCGATGTGATTTTGGGAATACAGTGGCTGGAAAAGTTGGGGACTATGGCGACGAATTGGAAAACACAAACATTATAATATAAGAAGGGCAATCAAACCATTACTTTACGAGGTGACCCGACCTTGAACAGAACGACATTTTCCCCCAAAGAAATGGTGAGAACTTTGAAGAATGAAGGGACAAAGGATAATTAATGGAGCTCAGCCAACTGGATGATAGTGACTTGACCACAACTTTCAACACTATTCCAAGGTGTCTACTACCAGTGCTTTCCTCTTATGCTCAAGAATTCCACATGCCGCATGGACTCCCTCCTAGTAGGGGCCATCAACATTCTATTAACTTAAAGCATGGGTCAGACCCGGTTAGTGTAAGACCGTATAGATACCCACAATCACAAAAAGATGAGATTGAGAGGCTTATTTCTAATATGTTGGCTGCTCGCAATTTTCAAGTTTCCCGTACTGCTTTTTCTAGTCCGATGTTGCCAGTTAAACAGAAAGACGGGTCATGGAGATTTTGTGTATATTATAGGGCATTAAATCATGTCACGGTTCCTGATAAGTATCCTATTCCCGTGACCGATGAGTTGCGTAATGAATTACACAAGTCTACTATTTTTTCTAAGTTGGATTTGAAGTCTGGCTATCATCCAAATAGAATGAAATAGGAAGACGTTCATAAGACAACTTTTAGGATGCTGAAGACATTATGAATTCCTTGTCATGCCATTTGGGTTAACCAATGCCCCGACAACCTTTCAAGCTCTTGTGAATGAGGTGTTTAAGCCTTATCTACGCAACTTTGTACTTGTATTTTTCGACGAAATTATGGTTTACAATGGCAGCATGCAGCAACACAGAGCACACTTGGAAGTAGTGTTGAAAATTCTAGAGGATAATCACTTGTATGCAAATTGCAAGAAATGTTACTTTGGTAAGACAAAAGTGGTGAGGAAGCTCCTTGGGTACTTTGAGATTAAATATAAACCGGGTGGACACAACAAAGTTGCGAGTGCTTTGTCTAGAAGTCAACCTGCTACCACTGAATGCAATACCATCATCACTTCTTACACTCCTAGTTGGGATGATTTTCTTCAAATCATCCGACAAGATCAGTCCCTACGGCTCTTACAAACGGCGGTAGAAGCAGGGGTGATACCAAACCTAGAGTTTTCTGTTGAGCATGGGTATTTGAAGTATAAGGGACGCTTAGTAGTCCCCAAGAAGTCCTCCTTACCCACCACTCTCATGCTGGAGTATCACACTTCTCCCATTGGTGGACACTCTGGAATTTTCAAAACTTACCAAAAGGATTGCCGCTGAGTGGTATTGACAAGGGATGAAAAAGGATATTACTCAATTCGTGCAAGGGTGCAATGTATGTCAACAGATGCAAACATCTTCCCTAAGTCATGTGGGCCTCTTACAACCTCTACTCATTCCCGATAAGTTTTGGGAAGATATCTCAATGGATTTTGTGGAAGGTCTGCCCAAATCCCATGGTTTGGACTCATTCTGGTGGGTGTAGATCGGTTGTCCAAGTACAACCATTTCATTGGCTTAAAACACCTTGTCATTGCCCTCTCAGTAGCTGCCCTCTTCATTAAGGAAGTGGTGAGTTTACATGTTTTCCATGACGCCCGTTCGTTATCATTTTTTGTTTTCAGTTTTCAATTTTTTTTAAAACTTAAAACAAAAAACAGGAAACCACAAAAAAGTAGTTTTCAAATTTTAGTTGTCAGTTTTCAAAATCATCATGTTTCCAATAAGTTTGAATAATCTTTACATTATTATAGGACATATATCATGACTTTTAAATAAAAAAACCAAAAAACTGAAAACCACAATGATACCGAACGGGCCCGAAGTTCCATGTTACCATTTGTGTCTGACAGAGACAAGGTATTCATGAGCTTCTTTTAGAAAGAACTTTTTAGGCTCCAAGGCACCAACTTACATAGAAGCACAACTTATCACCCACAAAGGCCATAATCGTATGGCTAAACTGAGGTGGTCAACAAGACACTAGAATCTTATCTCAAATGCTTCATCATTTGTAAACCCAAAACATGGGCTCTGGGGCTTCCTTGAGCTGAGTATTGGTACAACACCTCCAAACATTCTTCAACTCAACACACTCCCTACAAGATTGTGTATGGCAGAAATCCTTCTACATTGTTCAGTTATGAGAAGGGAAGTACAACAGTTGTGTCCTTGGAAGAGCAGTTGATTGACAGAGATACTACTCTAGATGACTTAAAATATCATTTGTTGACAGCTAAGAAGATCATGAAACTTCAAAAGGATGAAAAGAGAAGGCAAGTGCATTATGTAGTGGGTGACTAGGTGTATTTGAAATTACAGCCTTATAGGCAGCAGTCCCCGGCAAAGAGGGTCAATAAGAAGCTCTCTCCTAGCTTTTATGGACCTTTTTCATGTTATCAAAAAAGTGCGCAGGGAGGGCTATTATAGCTTCCTCCTGAAACCAAGCTCCACTCAATGGCTATTGGGAAAATCCTAGTTTTTACCTCCTTACCTCCGCAACTCATTTCTGAGTTTGTTTTAGACACTACTCCTTTTGAAGTGCTTGCTATCAGGTACAGTACCATATATCCTACTGAGGTGTCAGCAGTTTTGATTCAATGGGTAGACTTACCAGAGTATGAAGCTACTTTGAAGGATGCTAAACTATTACATGCTCGTTTTCCTGTTTTCCACCTTAAGGACAAGGTGCTTAAGTTGGCCCGGGTATTTCTATAACCTCACCCAATCATGCTCCATTTATACTACACAAGTACTACAGAAGAAAGGAAAAGGGGAAAGGTACTAATGTCACTAACCAAGTATTTACAACTGTCACATAAGGAATGGGGAGGGAGAGAATAATTCACACCCATAGCAATAACAGAATTCAATTCGTGCTCGAAGATGCTAGTGAGAAAAAGGATTTAACGATGTATATAGATAGGAGCTAAGTCCTCTAAAGAAATCATCCGGATGTTGAACTTGGGAAAGCTCCTTTACCTCTCGTATAAGGGATTATATTGCAAGAGTTTACTCTGAATTTCCTGATATAAATCTATCCTTCTCTTTGTCATTGTTAAGAAACTTGCGGATCTTAACAGAGACAAGTAAAAGAACTCAGCTTTTGCTATTGTTTCTTTTTCTCAATTTCGCATTTGTATGGTTAGTTGGTTACCATTCTACTGATTGGTTGACAAAAACAAATTTAATATTGAATAATTCATGTTAGTATTTCTTTTTTTATTGTTTCCATTTTCTTACCATTCCATTTCAGTGTTAAACAACATGGCTTTACCTCTACTGTATTTTCCTTGTTCTACACCAAGTCGTATATTCTAACAATTGAATTGTATTCTCCTATAAGAACTAGCTTTCACTCGTTATTTAGCTGAGATTATAAAGGACATGCTACAAGAATCAAAGGCCAATCTTGAAGATCACATCAAAATTAATCTGAGAATGTACATGTGAACAACATGACCAGAAAGTGTACATATCATACAATCAACAGAGTAGAATCTTCCTCAGGGTGTGATTTCTCCCTCTTCTTGAGGGTCATCATTTTCACCATCACCCTTATCAGAAGCAATATGATCCTCATTTTTGCTGGGTTCTTCCTTCAAAGAGCCTGCATTTTCTTCAATTACATCGCTCTCAACTCCCATTTCTTTGACAATGACCTTGGGGTAATAAAGAGGTTTCTGAGGATCCTCGAAGAATGAGTTGATGACCATGAAACGGAAAGCCTGCAACAGTCGGCTCTTATCTCTCTTTATATCAGTGCTCAAAAGCTTTTGCAGAAGCGTTGGCTCTTTGATACACAACGACGTCTCTGATGAATTATCACCATCCACCCTTTGTCTTTTCACAAATGGCTCATGCTTCCTGAAGGAACCATCATCTTTTGTTCCCCTCTTTGTAGCAAACCAATTATTCCTGTCAAATCTTCCACCTCTATTGTACCTGTTCTGAAATCGCCCATTATTCTGAAAGCGCCCCTTATTCAATGGCATTCTAGATTTGTCTCTCCCATGAGCCACCTGGTGCTCCGGATCCAATAGATAGTGTGATGGAATTTCTGGAACTTCAAAACCCAACTCAACTTGCTTTGCCAATACATCCTTTAGTTGCTATATTGACCCAACAAAGCAATTGAGAAATCAAACTAGGTGTACATAACAGATTGCATATACTTTTGTAATCAAACTATCGAAACTTCATAAGAGCTGTATAAAACTACAGTCGACTACTCCAGATGGAAGAGAACCCCACTGGACCATTCTGGCTCACAAGAAAAATGCTCGGTACCACTCCATTATGGCCTTAAAACACGCTGAACTCTAAGAGAAGACAAATAATGTCGAAAAGAACAGTCAAACCGAAACCTCCAAAACGGTAAATCATTCACGGTAAATTCCAAAGAGAACAACTCTAGATAGAGCGCACTTGGACCAATCTTACAAATTTATTATGCAGTCTTGTAGATAGCAAACAAAGCAGTTTAACAATTCTTTACTTCCCACTAGTCGCTCAGTAGTGATTCTGTGTTTTTTCCATGCTGAGACGAATACATTATACCTTTGTTATTTTGTCCTATTATAACAACACTACATGTTACACTTTACAAACGTCACAACTTTACGTGCAAATGTTAGATATATCCAGCATCTCAGCAAATAAAACCCCATCATCTCAACACTACATGATACCTCATTTGTCATGCATATATAGGATAAGAAGCTCAACTTATATGTATCTAAACAAACCCTTGGGGTCTGAAATTCTGAATCAAATCTTTGCAGTTTGCACCATGATATGCCCGCAATAGTTGGTCAAAAAAATTAACACAGAAGCAAAGCCGTAAAAATAACACATTTAGAATTTTGTAACTCAAATGAATATCACACCTGACGCCGTAATTTAGCATCTTCGTCTGCAGCATCAGCATTTGCTTGCTTTTCAGCGTGTTTCTGCAAGTAACGGGATAGACTTTTGGGTAAACAAAGTAAAATTATTCAGTCAAAAGCATTACAGTTAGGCTATATAATCCAACCTTTTCCACATTGCCTTTTGAGGGATAATTTTTCTTGCGTTCTTCACGCCACTGGTGAATTTCTTTCTCAGTGTATAACAAAGCGAGTGACCTATAGTTAAAAATGAAAGCACACCGCAAATAAGACACGGTCAAAATCTGCAGACTGAGTGATTTGTAGATGCACTGTCTAAACAAAATGGTGATATTGTGCCAAATTTAATCCTCTGCAAATAACGATCATGGCAAGTTGCAACTACAGTAGAAATAGGTACTGAAATCTTCATCAGCAGGAACAAAAAGAATGCACAACCATGTACCTTGACTTTCCACTCTTAGCTTGGTTTGCAGAATCATCAGGACCAACATCTTTTATGCCTGTTTACAAAAGGAAAACGGGGAACTATTTTATATCACCACAGATATTACACCAAGATGATTCCAACATTGGAGCTAATATGACATCAAGGCCTGCATGTATACAGCATGTAGAACCATCATAAGGAAGGACAATCAGTATAAAGAAGAAAGAAAAGCAAGGGCTGATTAATTACTTTCACAATTTAGCAACGAATACACAAGTAAACAGCAGTAACAAGATCCTAACTAAGGTTACCTAAATCACTAACATATATATTTAATCATTTGGTGGTTGTTCAGAATTAAATTTTTTATGAGTACTTGCTCACAACCAAAATGTTTTAAAAGGTCTATTTTGACAAAATTTTCAACAATTTATTTTACGGTATTTCACTGAGAACAGGATACAGCCAGATAACAAGGTGTTATTTCTTTAGGAACACTACAAGAGGAGGGGGGGGATTGTATGTGTAGAAATGAACGTACTTTTTGCGGAATTAAAACTTTAAATAGCAAAGCAAGATAAAGGAACAGAGAGATTTTTACGAGGAAAAACTTCCTGGGCCCAACAGGATGAAACGACGTCGACCACTAGGGATTTTAAACTCAACTCTTTCACTGATTAGGCGAAAACACCTTGTTACAACCTAACTATACTCAGGGCCACAACTTGAGTTCCTAAACTCAAGTTCCTAAACTCAAGTTCCTGAACAGTCGTTCCCTTAATAGTTGTTCCTCTCAACTTCACTCGAAGTTCTCTCTTTTTACTTGCTTCACTCAAAGCTTCTCTTGTACATGATTTCACTCAAAATCCCGTTACCCAAAACCAAGATTACAATGATACTTCAAACTTAATGGAAATAGAGTAAGTAGGTAATAGGAACTTTGTTGGCTTAATAAGAGAATGAAGGCAGTGACACTTTATAACTCAATATTCACTTAATTGCTTAGTCAGTCACAAAAGGAATGTAGTTAAGTCCTTGTCTTATTTAGTTAATTAAACGTGGTTTAGATCATGGGATAATGGAGTAGTGGAGTTAACCCATGTTCGTTCCTATACTTAAGGAACAAGGAACCACTAATTCCACTAATCCCACGTTCAGTTGAACGTTTAAATTCATTTTCCAAAAAGCAAGCAATTAATCAGCTAAGTTGTTGACAAAAGGTTATTATTATTCTTCAATTCTGATAAAATATCTTTAAAAAGATTTTGTTAAGTAAAAGATTTTATTTTATATTTATCAAATAAATCGAAAAAATCTTTTCTTTCAAATCTTAAATATTTCAAAAATCTTTTTAAAATCCTTTAATAACCGATTAAAAACTTAGTCATATATTCAAAAGATATTTCCTAATTTTACTCAAAGAATATCTAACTGTTAATTAGTCAGGCGTGTGAAAAGTATTTCTCACAAAAACATTGTTTTTATTTCAGATATTACTTGTTCCTTTATTGAAGTCAGTTTAACTGTTTCTTTTACGTTGTGCCAACAAGTCTGTTCCTGTTACAAACATTCTCTTATTAAACACTTCGTAGTTCCTTACCACTGTTACTTGTTCCTAACATAGAAACTAAAGATACGAGCTTTGCTTGTTCCTTTGCTTCCATGTAACTCCAGTATCCGTTTCTTGAGCATATTCACTTAGTCGTTATAATCCCGCTTCTTTACTTGATTTCTTCTCTTAGATTTAGTATTCTCTGTGCTCAAAATAAGATACCTTACAAGATCCAAACATTCACTAATTTGTTAGTTCATACTACTTAGTTTGTTTCTTTATTCCTTTGTCATTATCAAAACTAGGGATTAACACAAGGTTCTAAAGCAACATAGATATCTCCTAGTAGCAATTCTCAAGCTTCCTAGGTTCTTGCCTCTTGTCTTGTGTCAGGGGTGATCTTAATTTGTGTCTTCTCTATTCCTTATACTCCCTCCGTCTCCCAAAGGATTTCCCATTTCCTTTGGGCACAAAGTTTAAGGAGTGATGTTGATGTGGAGCCTAGTTTTCATATTATAATGGAAAAGTAAGGTAGTGAGTATTTTTTTAGAATTGTTTATTAAGAGAGAGAGTGTGGGGTCAAATACTTTTTGTAAGGAAAATAATATTATAGTAGGTGGGCCATATCCAAATAAGGAAATGGGAAATATAATTGGGACAAACATAAATGGAAAAATGGGAAATCCTTTGGGGGACAGAGGGAGTATTTAACTTTCCTCTGAGGACAGCACTCTACCATATTCCACTATGCAATCGTTTTATTTTCTATGAACCCCTGCATTGTTAAATCTTCTAACTGGTGCTTTGATTTTGCCTCTCCCATCTTACTACTAGTACCTGCTTCTTCAATTATATATTCTAAAATTATCTGCTCTGGATCTTTCAAACACACCTTCTTTAACTATACAACAAAGCTTCTAAGCTATATAATCTCATCTTTCCTGGATGCTACTCAAGAGAAACTTAGTAAGTTTGTCCACTAGTCCATAAAAGCTTGGCCTTAGTGGTCCTAGAATATCAATATCTATAGATAAATATTGTCGTGTTTGATGTTTTGGTTATGGGACGTCAAACGTATGCCAGATGGCAGGAAACTTTCAGGTAACAAGTTAATTAGGCAATTTGCTATTATCTAACCCATAAATCACAACTCTATTTACGTCTAAGATCAATATACAATGTAATTGACTATAAAAAATACATGAACCAAGGTACCAGAAATCAACTAAATACTCTTTTTGTTAAGCTTACCGATTTTTTTGGAAGACAACACGGTACTGACAACCTATCAGTTTGCAGAGAGATGATTCTTTATATTATGATCAGTTTTGATCACGTACACAGACATTTTTTTCATTAACATACACCTATGAAGTACGGGTACTTAATCAGGACAGAAAATCCTGTACCAGGTAGTAAGATACAGGGACAGGTGGGCACGGCCCAAATACGTTCCTAAATTGTATCTGAAATGGCAGGTTCGTCTGGGGACAACTATGTAGCTGATGGGGACGTCTCAAGGACGGATCTATAGGCTGAGAGACGTACCTAGGCCTTTTTGATCTAGATCTCACCTGATTTTCAGATATAGGGCTCCTGTTCTTCCATTTCTTCTACTATGACGAGACCGCACGCACTTGGGACGACCATGTGGCCAGCCACACCGCACGTCCAACTACTTTTCTCTTCTGCTCCTTGTCCTCTTCAAATCTGCGGCTGGTCGTTGTTCTCTTTCCTTCTCTCTTTCTCTCCTCTGATTTTCTTTTGCTTTAGGATATAAGCTGCTCCTTTTCTTTTTCTCTTTTTATAAATCTTTCAGTAGTTCCAACACGTGAACACGTGAACACTGAACAACCACCCTACTTCTTTTACGTTCTCTTTCCATTGTTTTTTTTCAGTTGTCATTTTAATTCATATAAATTCTTTTTTTTTGCCGAACCCAAGCCGTATCCATACCCGGAAATTTATTTTACTGTTTCCGTTCCCCGTATCCATGTTACCTGTTGTTACATGTCATGACATAGCCAATAAAACAATGGAAAACATAAAGAACAAGTTAATCAATAGTCAAATTCAAGGATATAAGATGTGCATAAGAAGACCACCTTACAGAAAATAAGAACCCAAGTAGGTTCAAAATACCCTTCCCCCCAACCTCCCCCAAAATAAATAGATAAAAAAATTGGAAAACGCTATATGGTGACCCTTAGGTATTACAGATTCTATATGGTGGACATAAAAATTTCAAAATCTACAAAATAACCTTGAACTTATTTTTCTATATTCCATGACCTTTTTTCATTAAAAAAAATGATTTTTAATTAAAAAAAATTGATTTTTGACTACAAAACATTATTTCAAAATTAAAAAAAAAAAAAACCATCCCTCACCCCCTCGGCCCCTCCCCTAGCCCAGCCTCTCCTCTAGTCCACAGCCACCCTTCACTCTTACCTTCCTTTCCCCCCTCAAATCTACGCAGCCATGCAGCCATAGCCACGGTGGTGGCAATCCAGTCGGCACTACAGCCATACGCTGCCATGAGGACACCGTAGTCCATGCATCCATGAAGTCCAAAACACGGCAGCAGGCATTCGAAAAGCAAAGAGAAAAGACCGCGAGGGTTATCGAGAAGACGAAGGGAACAAAGGCTGCCGGAAAGACCACGATGATGGAGGGTGCGTTTCATTCACTCGCTCCAGTACATAATTGAATATTCGAAGGTTAAAGAAGTGATCTCCGGCTGGGGAAGGAGCAAGACAGGTCGCCGCGGCCAGGGTGGGGGAGGAAGGCTGACCGTGGGCTAGAGAAGGGATTGGGCTAGGGGGGGGTGGTGGTGGGAGGGTTTTGCGTTAAAAAAAAAATGAAATCAGTTTTTTATCAACAAAATCATTTTCTAATGGAAAATGGTCAAGAGATATAGAAATGATAAGTTGAGGGTTATTTTGTAGATTTACAAATTTTCATATCCATCATATAGAATTTGTAAAACTTAGGGGTCACCATATAGAATTTCCCAAAAAAATTGATCTTAGAGTGAAGAGGAAGCATGCTTACATCTTATAAGATTTTCCAGTGAACCCCAGAATTGAAGAAAAATATCAACCAATCAAAGGAAACCAGTTTTTACATCAGCGGAATCTTTGAGCTAACAAGTAGCAACTCAAAAACAGTGTCAAATAAAAAAAAGAATACGAAAAAACATTAGCCTAATAAAAATGGTCTGAGGAATTTTTTGCAACATAATCAACATAGGTTATGCATAACAAGAGCTGCATTGGCTTGGCCAAAAGACAACACCGACAATTTTTAAAATGTAGCCGGGCAGCTTCACAGGAGTAGCGTTCAGGTAGTAACCTAACGCTTCCAGATGTTGAGCCAGAGCCTCAATTTGACCACTCAAGTCACAAAAGCTTTAGTGTTTCCATGTGAAGATGGTCAAAATTTTAATAAGGTACTCAATCCTGTCAATCTAGTCCACTAGCTCCGTTTGCAACCCAAACATTTGGCCATTGAGCTCAGTACTATTGAACGAATACGGCAGAACAGCATTAGAACAACGCACTAAATTCTATCAGGAGAGCTGATACACAAAGCTACAAACGTTGACAAGAATAAGTGACAAACCTTTCCCTTCATTTACGTTAGAAATTTTATATGTTCCTTTTGGATTATGTATCTGATGATCTTGAGACTTCTGGAATCTGCCAAAATGTTTAAAGTCAAAACCAAAAAATTGGAGCAACTATGTTGCGATAAAATATAAATAGTAAAAACCAAAATGTAATATACCTCCGGTTAGATGCTTCTCGTTTATGGTGCATAAAATTCTTATTATTACGGTGACTTGAGTTTGAAATATGCATTCCTTCTTGTCCATGATTAGCCTGCATCATAATTGAAGAGGTTCGTCCAGTAAAGGTCCAATATTAACGTCCTGTTATCCAAACACTCTATTTGTAAACAGTAATTACAGTTTTAATTCTTTTCTTCTTACAATCTCCAATACACAACTTTAACTATCTATTAATATTTTGTACTAAGAGATTATAAAATTGATAGTTTAAAGATACATCATACATGCATATATAATCTCACAAGATCCCACATAACTACCAACACATATATAATTGTGTAAAAATTACACGGAGGGATTTAATTGTAACAATAATCATCTCTTTATTTTGAGTAAGTGGTGATAGCTCAATGGAGCTCACCTCAACTTCCATGCCCGGGTTCCAATCCTAATTTGCAACATTTGGGGAGGGGGACCACAGAGGGAGTGATCGGCAAAGTTGTGTCTTCAGCCTTGAGCAAGGGTAGCCCAAGGATTTCATTCACCTATAAGATAGATACTCATCTCGTGTCATGAGGTACTGAAGATTGGGTGTACAAAGAGCTCATGGTCTTATAAACTACTAGCAAGTGCCTTGCAGATGCAAACAATGATAAGTGAAGATGCTTGCAGTGTCCCTAAGTTGAAGCATTAGAGTTGCAATTGTTCGCACAACACATACAACAAAAAGGTACAGATTAGAGCTCCCTCCCTCCGAGCACCCCCCCCCCAATCCTTACCTACCTATTAAGTACAAAAGTTGCATACGTTACCTAAGTGAAAATCTGAAAATCACAAGCGGTGGCTCGATACTAACTCCTTCATACCAAAACAAAGTCGTGACCAAAAACAGCCAGACTGCACGCACCACTTAAACCACACCCACAAACGAATGTAGCTCCTACTAACTCAGTTTATTTAAAAACTGAAATAAACTTCTACTTCTTCCGGCTTGCACTCTTAGTTCCATTCTCTGTGCTGAGGTCCTCAATGAGCTTGGACTGCTGGAGCAGAAACCAAAAAAAAAAGTTGCTAGAAGACCAGGATTGGGTATACGATCAGCATATTTATGATGAGCTTCAGCAGGAGGAGGGTGGAGATCAGGAAGCAAGTCCTCTGTAGAAGGAAGGACTTGTGACCTTTCGGACCTTTTCAACCCACTTACAGAATTGATACTTTTATAAAACCATGTGGTCAAGGCAGAGCGTATAACACCTATAGGAAGAACAACACTTTTAGGACTGGAATTGTAACACTAAAAAATGGTAGGAAAATGTGGCGTCTTATACTCTTGTGCAAAAGGAGAATGGTTATTGCACCCTGAGCTCAAGGCTTATGAAAAAAGAAATATCTAAACCGGCCCTATTCAAGAATGACATTTTTTCTTCTTCAAGAGGGTGAATACCACTCCAAATTGCAACCAAACATGGAAAAGTTGACAAAATATGTAGGTTTGACAGTAACAAAAAGTTTCGGAGAATGTCGATGAAGAAACCAATATATAGATGATTTTTAATCGTCTCATTGACTATGTTACTCCTCAAATCAAAGGATTCCTTCCGCTGTTTTGTGACCAACCCTCAGATTGTAAGGAGTAGACTGTATTCTTAGATTTCATATCCTTTTTAAAAGCCGTTTCATTTCAAGGAATCGATAAAAGAAAGGCAAAGAGAATCAAACACCGTTATTTCCCTTTGATAGCGTCTCTGTTGTTGCATTTTTGCAACACCCTTTCCAAATTACCAGTTTCCTAGAGACTCCGACCAGGTTCAGTTTCTATTTTTTCCTTTTGTTTTGTCTTCAATTTCAGTATTGCCTTGGGAAATGACAGTAAATGGCATCAAGTTCTTGCTTCCTTCCCTAATTATCTTTTCACCACAACCTCTCTCTCTTGCACTTGCACACTACCACATCAATGATGGAGAAGCTTCTTCAAGAGTAATTGTTAAGCTGACTCTTTCTGCTCCCTGTTTCTCTGTATATCAACTCCATGTTTGGTAAATTGGAGTTGGTTGTTTAAAAACTTTACCTCAAAACATAACTTGAAAGAAATAAGGGGTAATATAGAGAAAATAGTAGTAATGTAATGTAGGCACTAATACACACAAAGCAGCTTGGAAATCTGAGCAGCAATGCCCAGAAAGTGACAGATCAAATGTAACGAGAAGGTCTTCTCAATTGCCTTTCATTTATGCCATCTCTTCTTTTCTCCATTCTCAACCTAACCAAAAAAAATCATTTTCACAGAAGAAAAAGAAGAAATTTCAAATCAGAAAAATGTAAGAAGATGGGTAAAGGAAGAAAATCGCATGTGCGATCGCGTTTGCGGTAACGATTGCGATGACGCGGAAGCGCCTTGTAACGGTCGAGTAGAACAAATCGCGGTTTACGCAGCGTGAATTTTTCAAAAAAAAAAATACACTTACAATTTTTTAAACCTCGAATTTGCAGTTTTGATGTTTTATAAGTATTCTTATGACTTAAGTTGACCAAAGCTATCATATGGTTGAGTTATACATATGGTGAATAAAAAATTACTTAGAACATGAAAATCCATATCTTATTATACATATAAATAGATACTAACTCATATCTGATCCAACTTGAAAGCCTATGTTAAGTTTTTCTCCTTTCGTGGGTCTGCGCCTATTGTTTTTTGCTGCTATGTTTAAGCAGTGAGTCACCATTTTATAACGGAATAGACGGCGAGGTGGACGTGAATATCATTATAACGTTACATAACATCATTATGTAAAAGTCAAGTTCAAAATCCGTTATATAACGACCGTTACATAACATAACGGCAAGCCATATAATTTCTAAACAATTTAAAAGATATTATCAATTTCAAGAGATCTTACAGAGTATTCATTTTCGGGGTGTAAAGGGAGTTTGGGGATTGGAAGGGGGATAGGGAGTGGAAATTGGTGGATCAGATAAGGATAAAATAGTGTTTGTCCCTTGTTTGGTATGAGTTGGGAATAAATTGGGATTAAATGGTTATTTTACTTAAATAGCCTTACTAATTTTCCACCTCCTTTCTTTTCATTAAGAGTAAATGGGTCATTTCCTTACAAAATTTTAATCTCACATCTAATACCTACCCCCATGTCTTATTTTGGTGGGTTTATTTCCCATTCCCGATCTCCCTTAAAAATCTCAAACCCTCCAAGGGATTATTTCCCATTCCCGATCCCCATTAAAAATCTCAATCCCAATCCTTCCTTCGGAATCCCACCAACAAAGACCCCCTTCAAGTCTTCTCTTCGTATATGTTTCTTTCTTGTCAATTTATTATCCATGTGGATTTAACATCCCAATCCTTCCTTCGAAATCCCACAACAAAGACCCCCTTCAAGTCTTCTCTTCGTATATGTTTCTTTCTTGTCAATTTATTATCCACGGGGATTTAAAATCCCAATCCTTCCTTCGAAATCCCACCAACAAAGACCCCCTTCAAGTCTTCTCTTCGTATATGTTTCTTTCTTGTCAACGAAGGAAAATTTGAGATTTTGCGGGCAACAAAAAAAGAAGATGCAAACGATAGCGTAAAGAGGAGAGATAAAACAATAATTTTTTGTTCACGGTCTCAATTAAGTAGTCATTGTACCCATTTTTATCACTTTCGCCGTTGTTAATGGTATGATGTGTCGTTGCGGCGACGACTTAACTTTAGCAACAAGGAGCCAACTCCTTAACTCTTGCCAAGCTTTTCCCACTCTCTCTTCTCCCTTCTAGCCTGAACCTCACCTCTTAGCCATTAAAAGTTTTTCTTTACTAAAACCTAGTCTACCCGATATTCCTCACTTAACAAATTCCAAAAATCAAGCACCTAGCATGCATCAACATGACATGACAAAGGAATAAAATAATAATAAAAGCTAGAATGTAGCATGAGATAGAGAAACACCTCATTAGGTTCTCCTTCACTTATTTTTGCCCTCAACACTCCAAGGTTTTCTAGTGACCTTATGTTGGATCGAGATGACTACAACAAAAAGAGGAGATACAAATGGATTCACCTACCAATAAGACAATCTCCATTGACTCCAATAATGAGTATGATGTAAAAGATTTCAATTTTCCGAAAAGACTTCTTCATCTTATCACATGTGATGTGGTATTTTTATTTTGTGGAAAACAAAATCCCCACCATCGGGTGTTCTCATTTCTTTTTTCAATGTCTTGTTTAAGAAGTGGTACTCACTATGAACTATCCGTAACTATAGTAATAGTTATGGATGCATAACATTTTCTTAAGTAAATACTTTTATCTTTCCTCCCACCTATTCCATAAAGCAAATCTATTAGAAGAGAAGGGTAATCTTAAAGAAAAACATTGAATCAACGGAATCAAAATTAGGTGAAATCAATGTCATCCTTGATAGTCAATGCATTTGTGGTTAAGATAGATTTGCAGTTTGACCGACCAACCCAGCATCTATTTCCTTTACGGCATTTCTTTCCTTTAAAACATAATCTAAATAGCTAATGGCAATGATTTTCAAGTAGGTAACAGCAAACAAAACCTACATTGCTCTTGCTTACATGTCTTAGCTAAAAGGGGGGAAAATTAAAGTAAGGGTCTTGATGATGCAACTCACATAAGGATCTACACGGGTATTAAAAAGAAAGCTTTCTTTGATTTAAAAGAGCGGAACGTGTCGAGCTACCTCTCCATAAAACTTTTAGATCACTCTCCGCGTAACACTACCTTGGACTTGAATACAAAGAAAAAGTGCATAAGGTTGTTCAGGGGCAAGGTGGTATACAACTCTTCTGTGCTAGCACTGCCATTTTAGAAAGGCGCGCTTAAGGCGCAAAAAAGTGTGCAAAGGTGCACCCAAAGCACATACTTATATTCTATGTTACTCGGACTTTTCATTTTACCTCAAGTACTCATGTCGGACCCTTGACATTCCGACATGGGTATAGACACTTCATATTGGGCTAAAATCATGAAAAAATTTCAAATTTAAATGAGTCCGACACTTGGATACGTACCCGTGTGCGACACTTGTACACTTACCGTGTGCGACGCAAGTACAGAGAGTAACATAGCTTATATTTTACATCAATTTTGTTTCATCGGTGCACACCCTATGTGCATTAGGATCCCTAACGACAAGCCTTCTATTTATTTATCCATGGGAATCTTCATCTACCTCACTACTTATCCTTTCTCTTTGATGTTCTGGAAGGTAAGTTTATCACTACCCCGTAACGATGGCAATATAACCTCGGTCCGATCCGATTCATTAAAGTCCCGGTATGATTCTTTTATAAAAAGTCTAAGTCCGCATGGGAGTCAGATTCAGACTTCGAGGGTGCAACTCAATTCCCGTGTGCTTTTCGAAAAAAAGTATGGAAAATGTAGGCTTTGTTATAAAATATCATGTGAATGTCTGTTATTCGGCTTATTCCTCCCCGATAACTTCTTTTTATTCTCGATCTATATTTGTACTCTATTAGGCTACGTGTACTCCAAAGGAAAACCCAATTCCTATGTTGTATATATACCCCTTTAGTTCTAGAATTAGATAACCTTAATTACAAAAATAAACATTAACAATGTAGTCTTATTCAATCAATAATCATAATTTGTGAGGTTAATTACTCCCTTAATGGGTGGAATAAAAAATCAACAGCTTCCAAATGGGTGAATCAAAATCACCTTCGCCATCTTCATATACAAGGCTTGTCTCTACTTTCTTTCCTTTTGGTGTACGGCATATACGAGACCAATGACCTCCACAACGATAACATTTTCACTTTTGCCTTTATCGCACTTGTTAACATCTCTAATATCCCATTTTTGGTGGCAATGTCGGTTTTTAAAATAACCACATTGACCTCGGTCATATCCGCCGGTCACGACCATTAATGTTCACATTGATTTTTTTCCCGATATGGGATGTGATAATTTGCTTCAGGAATGGAGTACACCTAGTTGGTCGAAATTTATGATTTTTCATTAAGAGTTCGTTATTTTGCTCAGCCAAAAGAAGACAAGATATTACTTCAGAATATTTTGTAAAACCTTTTAACAGTGTTGTGTTTGCACGACAATACTATTTGCGTGGAAGGTGAAGTACATTTTTTGTAACATTTCTACATCATCAGTAACTTTATCTCCACATAACATCAATTGAGAAGTAATAGTGAACATGGGTGAGTTATATTCACTCATAAATTTAAAGTCTTACAACCTTAAGTTTAGCCAATCATAACGAGCTTTAAGGAGTGTTATAGTTTTGCGGTGGTTATAATCGTCCTTTAAATTACTCAAGACAAGGGTCTTTAGTAGTCAAATATTAAATCCCTAATCAAGAGTAATTTAAAGGACAGATATAACCACCGAAAAACTATGACATTGTCTAAAGCTGCCTAGTGAATATAACTCGATCATGTTAAGTATTACTTTCTCAATTGACGTTATGTGGAGAAAAAATATTGATGCATAAATGTTAGAAAAAACATACTCCACCTTCCACGCAAATAGTATTATCGTGCAAACACAATACCGTGAGAAAGGTTTTACAAAATATTCCGAACTAATATCTTGTCTTCTTTTGGCTGAGCAAAATAACGAACACTTAATGAAAGATCATAAATCACGACCAACTAGTTCTACTCTATTCCGGAAGCAAATGTCACATCGCATAACGGGAAAGAACTCAAAGTTAACATTAATGGTCGTGATCGTCGTTATCGGAATGGATGTGGATATGGCCGAGGTCGAGGTGGTTATTTTAAAAACTCACATTCGCACCAAAAAATGGGATAATAGAGATGGTAACCAGCGCGATAAACGCAAAAGTGAAAATGTTACCAATAAATGTTACCGTTGTGGAGGAAAAGGTCATTGGTCTCGTATATGGCGTACACCAAAAGGAAAGAAAGTAGAGACAAACCTTGTATATGAAGATGGCGAAAGTGATTTTGATCACACATTACAACCCACTTGGAAGCTACTAGTTTTTTACTCCACCACGAAGTGAATAATTAACCCCTCAACATTGATTGAATAAGACTACATTACTAATGTTTATTTTTGTTATTTAGGTTATCTTATTCCACAACTAAAGGGGTATATATACAACATAAGAATTAGGGTTTTCCATGGAGTACAGGAATACTAAATAAGTACAAACATAATAGAAAGAAGATATCGGGGAGGAATAATGGGTATCCACGTGATATTTTATAACAAAGCCTACCTTTTCAATACCTTTTTTCGAAAGACATGGGAAATGAGTTGCACCCTCAAAATCTTAATCTGACTCTCATGCAGACTTAGACTGTTTATAATGGACTCATACTCGGACTCTAATGAAACGGATTAGACTGAGACTAAATTGCCATCATAAGGCTAGGTGAAGTGAGAAACTTCCACCCTCCCTCTTTATGTTCCTACTTAGGGAAACACATAGGAGACTACATAATTTTTTCGCCTAAGATAGCACGTGGGAGCAATATTTTAGCTCATATTCCAAATCTATGCACAAAAAGATTATCCTTAAAAGCAAATATTATACTTCCTCCGTTTTTTTAGAAAGTTTTTAATTAGGTGTTACACTTTCCTTTAATTAGGAGTTACACTTTCCTTTTTTGCAAAAAGTTTCTCTCTATCTCTCTCCAATCACATGGTCCCCACTAATTTTTTCTCTCCACTTCTCTCTTATCCAAAAATTGCCTAGGAGTCCGAGAAAATAAAAAGTGTAACATCTAATTAAAAACAGCGGAAGTATTACTCATCGTGACAATGATTATAATTCAAATGCTCGAAATAACAAGCATTATCAATATAACTCCTCGCTTCTTCTAATCAACCTTCCACTCCAAAAATAGGAACTTAAGTGATGGTATGTTAATCATATAGCTCTCACTAAAGATGTTATCTTGTTTTCTTTGACAGTGTAACTCATAAGTTATAAGCAAAATAGGACTCTCTTGCTTACCCTCCTATCATCGATATCTAAGGGACGGAAAATTCCACATAAAATCTTATTAAAGTGAGCATCCATGGGTAAATGCAACCTTTAGCTATGAAAATATTTGGCAATGATAAAAAACACTTATACTTTCTAAAGATTCCTATTACTTTCGAGAGTTTCCTCTCAAATGGATATTTAACGGTTAATAGATCAATTTGCTACTCAACAAAATGCAACTTTGCTTTGATCTTCACAATCTATAGAAAAGGATCAAGCCTTTGCCACTTACAGCATTGTACACATGCATTACTTTTCAACCTATTGGCCCAACAATAATTTTCTAGCTCATCTTGAGAAGACTCATCAACAAAGAGTAAAGGACTAAAGCGACAATATCAATCAAGCTCAAGACTCATTATAGAGCTTCAATGGAGAAGGAAAAAGGAAGAAAATTGCTTGATTGTTTGATTTCAATTTTGGTTCACTAATATACTACACATATGACTGAAATCAAATCAGATTCAAATGTAGGAGTTCTTAATTCATTACCGGGAAAGAGATAGATTTAGAAATAAAAAAGTGATTGCAAGAGAAGATACCACAATTGTTGGGTAAAAGAAGGCATATTAAATGATGGTGCAATGATGCAATTTTAGTTAAATAATTCCAATATGTTTATGAGTAAGAAATACTTCACAACTTTTGTCGATATCTTCCATTTTCATTCAAGACGAGTATTGACCTTATCTAGACCTGTCAAAATTCGACCCGACCCGAAACCCGACCCAAAACCGACCCGGAAATAGTGGGTTTTGAACACAACTTTTTGACCCGAACCCGATTGCGTCCGAACCCGGGAAAATCGTTTTTTACCCGACCGACCGAAAAATCATTATATTTTTAGAAATAATATGAAATTATGGGAATTTTATTGCTAAAAAATAGCTTCAACTATAGTATTTGGTTCCAAAAATGAATTTTGTTAAATGTGGATGTAATTTTAATGGTTGAATTCAACTATAAATGACTATATTTTATATAACTTACTATTTCCAACGTATATTGTGTATATTTTGTTACATATATGACTAAAAAACCAAATGAAAGAAAGAGCAAATACAAATCCCTTAACCCGTTGGGTCGACCCGAAACCGAACACAATGGGTCTTGAACAAGGTTTATTCGACCCGAACCCGGAAATATTTTATTTTGACCGACCCGACCGACCCGTTTGACAGGTCTAACCTTATCTAATAGAATGTATTTGTTATGACTTATGAGTTGCCAACGAACCATTACTACTGCATTACTAAAATGCTATTTACATGAAAAGAATACTTCTAAAGGGTCAAAATTCAAGCTATTTATGACCTGAGTAGTCAGTCCTATATAGCCAACCTCCTTTTCCCATATAGGTCCTGACCCATAATGTTTTATAAGTCGACACATCATTCTGACATGATAAGCCCTCTAACAATAACAGTTTGAGATGCCCTCTCTAAATTGTATGTGCAAGATTCATTTTTGAGTGTAAGTCACTTCCGAAATCTTACTTCAAGATAAAGGAACCCAATTCCTTTCATGGACAAAAATATCTTTAGACATCTTTTCCGTGATGCTACTTACAATATTACTTAAAGGACATACATCAGTACAAAAAAATTTGACAAAGTAAAAAACAGTAATAACTTTATGAAGGCTTTCAAATGAACATGCTTAGAACCAACGCGTACCTGCAAATTTGAGAACTGAACATGCGGATGAGATGAAGCAAAGGGATTGGAAGGTGGAGCAGAAACACTTTGCACCTGCTGATTAAAATTAGTCTGCTGTAGACCAGCATTAGGTTGGCCAAAACCAAGCTGTGGGTTCCCAAGAAAGGTGGCATTTTGCGGATTCATATACTGAGCAACTTGGTTAGCACAACCCAGTAACTGAGTCAAGGCATTAACTTGAGCAGGATTCAATAATGGCAAGTTTCCAAGTTGATTCTGCCACCCAAACTGCCCATTGTTTAAGGAGTTATTCCCAAACAATTGAGTAGGATTTCCTGGACCCAAATTGCTCAACTGCCCATTAACTGGAAAACCCAAAACATTCAAATTCTGTCCAAAATTATGTGGAGAAAACCCTGGATTAGATTGAAACAGTTGAGCTGTACCCACAGTGGAGCTGCCTGGATGAACGTTCTGTGAAGCATTGAAATTGGGCAAATTCATAAAAGGGGGAGTATTGGCATTACCAAAATTTGTGTTAAAACTACTATTGTTATTATCAAAGGGAATTGGTAATTGGGGGTTAGTAAATCCTATTTGCGATTGAATTTGCATAAGATTGGGCATCATATTGCTTGTACCTCCAACAGCCTGCAAATTAAAAGCAAACAATGGTATAATTAACTAATCTATGCATATATTTGCTCAAAAGAGAGAGAGAAAAAGAAACCTGTGGAGGTGTAGACCCCCCTGGAGGTGCAGAAGTAAGGTGGTTGCCGACATGCTTAATGAAAGGGCGCATTGTATGAACAAAACCTGCTTCCACAATGAGATGATGAAGTAAGGTCAAGTAGAGGAGTTGCGCTTTTGCAATAGAAGAAGCACCGGGTGTAGGGTTTTAGAGGGAAAGGTTTTTAAGGCACAGGTCTAAAACCTCATCATGAAAATGAAAGCTATTTGTTCACTTTAAAGCACGAGCTTCGAGAAAGAGATAGATTTTCGATCTTGTATTCATCGTCAATCTCGATAACTTTTTCCCTCAATAATGTTCTCTTGGAAAGAATTCCCACTTTGCACGAATAGGAAAACTAATCTATATTAATAACCGAAGCAAAATCCATTGCTTACGTGTCGAGCTATGCATAATTCCAAGGACATGTGGCTTTATTCCAATACCCTTTGTACACGTGTCGTGATGGCAATCAACTTAGCACTAATATGGAAAATATGTCATATATAGCGCATATCAGCTAAAAATAAGGGATTGCATGTTCAAGTTTATCTTAAAACGGCCAATTGGTATCATGCAATATGTGGTTGGGCATTTAAGCAATCGTTATTACCATTAATAGTTGATGTGCTTAGATCGTTACTATTAGGCAACGGTGCAAGCTCAATAGAAAGATGAGAATGAAACACCATTTGGAATTAAGTGATGGGTTTTTTAAATAAAATAATGGGCTTAAGGTAGTCTAATTTTAATATAAATTACACCGCCTCTTTTAATAACTTTTACTGGTATTAAAGGTTAGGTGAGGCTAACCGTTAATGCAACAATTGGGTTGCATATATTTTCTTTTAATTGGTTTATTTATGCAAAGGAGGCTATGCCACAATTCCTAATGCATTGAACCTGTAAAGGAAAAAAACATTCATCAAACTAATTCTCCGACACCAATTCCGCAACTTAGAAAGAAACTAACACCAATTCACAATCATCCAAACACACCAATTAACACAATCCACAAATTCACAAAGTCCTCCATTCCAAAACCAAAAACCAACTTTCGATCCTTCAACCAGAAACCAATTCACAAAATACATATAACACCCCCAAATTCCTAATTATCTTTTAGGAACATAGAGGCACCGCCGCGTTGAAACGCAAGGCATTTAAAAGAAATAGCATAAACTTCTAGAATAATCATTTCCAAAATTCTAAATACTTCTAATGGAGCGAAAAAATAAAACTATCTAACCTATTATAGTTCAATCATTTCAGAGTTACAAAAACCCTTTATTTAAAACAAATCTACAAGTATATATATTGATTTCGATGAAAGGTCCCTTCCTATTTACCTTTTTAATGTAAAACAATTTTCGAAAGGTTAAGATGGAAGAAACAAAACTCGGCCGTAACGTAACGGTCATTATGTTAGGGATTTTGGACTTGTCGTTACGCGAAATGTCGTTGCGTAACACCGCAATGAAATTCACGTCCAACTCCCCGCGTTGTCCGTTACGTGAAGGTGACTCGCCGGGTTAGATCGTTTTTTTACTTGTTACATCCGTTACTATATCAAAATTGGTCAAAAAAGAGAAAGAGAAAATACGCATAGTAGCACAAAAACATTAGGGACACACCAACGAAAGTAGAAAAACTTGCATAAGCTTTCACGTTGAATAATATATATGATTTAGTATCAATTTATATTTATAATAGGATATGAATCTCACGTTGAATGTAATTTTTTAATTCACAATATGTGTAACCCACCCATATAATTGCTTTGGTCAAATTAAGTTATAAGAATACTTATAAAACTTTAAAAATGCCATTTTGAGGTACAAATTCTAATTGTGTGAATTTAAAAAAAAAATCACGCCGCGTCAACCGCGTTTTATCTCTATTCAACCGTTACAAGCCGTTTTGATCGCTACAGTTACCGCAAACATGACCGCATCCGCGATTTTCTTCCTTGGCACACATACCATTTTGTAACACCCTTAAATTCCTAATTACCTATTAGGAACCTAGAGGCGTTACCGCGGTGAAACGCAAGACATTTAAAAGAAATAGCATAAACTACTAAATTAATCATTTCCAAAATTCTAAATGCTTCTAATGCAGCGAAAAAATAAAACTACCTAACCCATTATAGTTCAAACATTTTCGAGTTACAAAAACCCTTAGTTGGTTTTATTTAAAGAAAATCTATAAGTCTACATATAACTTCAAACCATTGACGCATATAATTTAATTTCATAATATTTCTAAAGTAGAGTTCACTAAACATAGAGGTATGCAAAATTTTGATGAAAGATTTCTTCCAATACAAAAAGGAATCCTGCTCGTCAAACAACATAAGGTTAAATTGGGTCATCACAGGTAGTACAATTTATGACAGATAACAAGAAAGTATGTACACAACAAGATAACTTAAACCATAAATATAACATCCCAACATGATCATGGTTAAACAAAACATGTGACATGACTAAGAACTCAACTCTTGAGTTGACGCACACACGATTTAATTACTTTATATTTGAATTGGCATTGAGGGTGCACTCTCATCTACCAAGAATCAAACGGGCTACTACTATTTATCAGTGATGAGCGTCCCTTGGACCCACCCCAAATCGCATAACCTTGGAAGTGATAAGAGCGTCCCTAGGTGCGACCTCAAATCAAATAACTCTAACAGCGACAAGAGCATCCCTAGGACCGACCACAAACCAAATAACCTTGCTCGCAACGTCAGTATGATAATACCTCCAAGTAAGAGTCTCGCTTGGATCAACGTACTCAATCAACTTACACAGAATGTCTAGCTAACCTTAGCCATCTCGGCGAAAAACTAAAACTATAGGTCATCTAAATCATCATGTAGAAG
Source organism: Patellifolia procumbens (assembly GCA_947645195.1). Taxonomy (NCBI): domain Eukaryota; kingdom Viridiplantae; phylum Streptophyta; class Magnoliopsida; order Caryophyllales; family Amaranthaceae; genus Patellifolia; species Patellifolia procumbens. Next base: position 10,876,470 of record CANSGD010000193.1, read on the forward strand.
CCTGCGAAGAAATGTACAACATTGTGGTTGTCATTCCTACAAGTTTTAATACCTTTCTTTCGTTCACTTTAAGTGCTTTAACGTTTTATGGAAGTATGGACACATACACGAATGACATAAATACACACATGACACAAAAACAACTCATATAATCATATACATTCTCTTTTATCTTAAATCACGTTAGGTGATCAAATATCATTCTTTTAACTAACTCCTTGACTTAACGTGAAATTACCTTGAACTTCTAAATCAAACTTACTAAACTTGACTTGCTTAGTTGCAGAAGACGAAAACTACTTGATTCCAAAATAAAGACAACCTGCCATATATGAACATGTAAGACCTTGCTTAACATAATAAATTTGCTTTCTCGGTGAGAACCTACTAAACAGCATGTTATTAAAAAATTCCTATACTTAACTTAATGGATCATGTATCATACAAGTAAACTTGAACATGAATTATTATAATATATAAACCAAACATTTAAGTCCTCTAATCATGACACTAAGTTTCTCATGCTTTACGACAATCTATAAAATATAGACTAACCATGATTCCTATTCTAGAAATTCGCTAACGTGTACGTACCTATAAAGCGTGCACACAACTACATACTAGAAATCCCCTTTAATGCATTATATTGAGCTACTACTTAATTCACACCAAATTATTAGAATCCTAAAAATCAAGTTCAAAACCTTCAACTTAATCTGATTTTTTTTATTCTTTATGCAACAAAACCCTTTTTAAAAATTACCCCATTCTTTTTAGTACATAAAACATAATCAAACTTATTTACATATGCTTATACAAAGCTGAAAATTGGAAATAAGTCTTAAGAAAATAATAGAATCAAAAATAAAAGATTATAGTACTAAAGATAATAAACACTTAATTCCAAGTTGAATAAAGAATCTCGCAATTACAGGAGAGAGAGTGAGAAGGACAAGAAGGTGTTAACAATTGGTGACTAGAATGAGCAAGGAAGCAATGAAAACAGAGAGGGAGAGAAAGAAGGATACCAAAACCGAGCAAGAGAAGAACGACGACTTCACGGTGCCGTAAACCACCCAATGAAGGTTGTGCGCGAAGGACGAGGTTGCCGGTCACGGAAATTGAATCGGTGAATCTTGAGAGGGACCTCCGCCGTTTTGTTTTTTTCGGTTTGCTGTTGTTGTTAAGCAGAGAACTATAAGCCAGAAGGGGAAGGAGACTAGAGAGGCCTGAGAGAGTGAAGGCTTTTATTGTTTTTTTTTTCTAATTACTAATTAGATTAGGATTATAAAAATATACTTATATTAACCTAGTCAAATCCTTTTTGGAAAATTTGCAATTAATACTTAGGTTTAGCCTTTTTATATTACATAGGCCCTTTTTTATACTCGCTCCCTTTTTTTAATAGATACAGTATGTTTTACCATTTTGAGATGTTTTTAATATGTATATTTCTATCTTTTCCCATAATTTGAAGGTTAGCCCACCTAATTATTACATTTCTCTCATACTTTTTCTTTTCTTCTCTCTATATTTTTCACTTTTCCTTACTTTTACTAACATTCTCTCTTACTTTTGCACTTTTTCCTTGGTCCGCGCGCAACACCAAACATACATATTAGACCCTTTTTTATATTACATAAATATCACAGTTACTTCAAATTTTTTAAAATCAATGTCAGTTAACGAAATCTTCATAAAATTTAATGGAATTTGACCAACTTTAACGAAATTTCATTTAGTAGGACCAACTTCTAATTTTCTCTCCATGAATCAGTTACATGAAATGACTTTTTTGCCCCTCATCAATTACCTTAGTACAATAGTAATTAATCGTAATTGCTACTCTGTCTTACCACAAACTATTCCCCTACCCAACATATCTCACAAATAAAAAAAACTAATCAAACAAAAAGGATGAACAAGTGAAAAATTTGAGAAGATTTACCTTTAAATCTTCAATTTTCATGTCAATATGCATTTACTCGACCTTCAATTTTGACTCTAACTTGCGAAAAAGATGAACCAAAGATTTTCATTGGAGAAATGAATGAAATTAAATTGTTGTCATGTCTAGTTGACATTGTGTGACCCGCTAAATATTTAAAATGGAATCTACACTTAAATTGGTCAATTCTGTTAATGGAAATTTCGCTAGTTAGTATTGATTTTAAAAAAAATGAATCAAATATGGTGTTGATATAAAATTAAAAAGGAAAATAGATACTTATTTTAAAAAAAAAAAGCTAAACCTAGGTACTTATTGCCAATTTTTCCTTATTATTAAAACTCTAATACTTCAAACTTCAAATATTTTACAATATAAAACTTAAAAGTTCATGAAATATAAACTTGACTTATAATGTTATTATATCATAACCTTAAAATATATAACTCGCTCACTTTATAAATAATACTTATATTAGGTGACTGAAAATACTGGAGTATTACAGACTACCCCCCCTTCAAAGAAAGTTTCGTCCTTGAAACTTAGAATAGTACCCAGAAAACTACACTCTTTAAATGTAACGCCCCGACTTCTAACCATTCTTATTAGGCTAATTAATCTGAGATTAGCAGCGGAAGATATGACCTTAAGCCTAGTTAGTCGGTGCGTTACTGTCGTACTTTCCGCTTGGAAAATACAAGGCAACACATACTTTCATAAAACTATATCATATCATTACTTAAAATCAGAGTTGACATAATAAGCATGATTAACTTAGTGAACTTAACTACTATCTTAGAGTTTAGAACTCCATAAGTTGATGTTACATAGCCGTCGTACTGACTAAGTCAAATAGTGAATAATGCCTCACAACTACGCCATTCCTTTATCTCGCGATAGTACCTAAAACATAAAAGCAAAACGTCATGAGTCGAGGCCCAGTAACATACTACCCTAGCATCGTAAATTCATTTTATTTGTAAACAGGGAAAGGAGAATAGTAAACCATCATAAAACCTTTCAGAAATCCACTTGGTAGACATAAGGTCAAACGACATTAACACATGCAGCTTAAAATATAATATAATAACTTGAATTTCATACTTTCCATATATCTCTTTAACTTGGTAGTTTTGATAGTCCTCAAGGAACACTCTCCCTTGTTGGATCCATTGCAATTCTTAACATTGTGGTACCCCTCAAAGAGCACTCTCCCTTATTGGATGTACTACTCATTCATAACGTTGTTGTACTTCTCAAGGAGCACTCTCCCTTATTGGACGTACACATTCATAAAATTGGTATCGCTCAAGGAGCACTCTCTCTTATTGGTATTCATAAACTTCGTATCCCTCAAGGAGCACTCTCCCTTGTTGGTATTCATAAACTTTGTGTTCCTCAAGGAGCACTCCCCTTTGTTGGACATTTTCGGATTCCTCAAGGAGCACTCTCCTTTGTTGGATATCTTCGGATTCCTCAAGGAGCACTCTCCTTTGTTGTTATATTGTAAATTTTTTATTACTCAAGGAGCACTCTTCTTTATTGGACATATTTACAGCTTTGTCTCCCTCAAGGAGCACGGTCCTTTGTTGGGTATATATATATATATATATATATATATACTTTCGTTATTGATAATTTTCATTTCATATACGTAACCGTACTCTATAGAAGCTCGGAAAAATCGCCTTAAACATCGTAAGCAATGAACACGTTCATAGTCACTAATAAACATTTTTTTGTATCAACATAATTAATCATAAGCATTTATGAAAGCATTTGAGTTTGTCCCACAAAACAAGTAAAGATCATCACGCAAACATATTATTGACAAATCATTTTCGTCGAACATTTCATATCCCGCAATCCATATGAAATCACATTTGCATAAACATATATGTAAATCGACATAAAACATAGTTATAAAAGGGCTTGCGGATGCTAGCAGTAGAAGTTATCTCGTTCCTTACTTAGTAATCTTGAGAACCCGTGGAGGCTTGTAATACCCTTTCCTTTTAATCTAGCCAAGTGTTAATGTATTAGAGTCCTTCTTGTTAAATTTTTAAACCATTACTTAAAGGTTTTGCTTGAGTTGATTATACAAGCTTATAGTTATAAAATTGGCGTTGTTAATATCATTCTTATGTTATAGTGTCCTTCATACACATTAAAAGCTTCATAATTGATAACTTGATTTACTTTCAAGTTTTTTATAACTTATTAACCAAAGTTATTAACATTATTAAAGGTTCATAATAAAATTGAACATAAACTTATATTCATAATAATTATTCAATTAAGTCATTGACGATATTAAAAGAAATATAATTAACAAAAGTAATTTATTAGGATTTACTTAAACGTTAGTACTTGTTTTAAGAACATTAATAATGTTCTTAGTGAACAATTTAAATAAAGCATAAATATATAAATAAAGGAATGTAATTAGAGCTTCATTATAAATAAATAGATAAAGCAAAATCATAAATAAATGAGCATAACTATAAATGAATATAAATAAAGCGTAATTATAAGTGAATATAAAGGTGAATTCTAAATAATATATTTAATAATGTTAGAAATATAAATCAATAAATTGCCATAAATAAATCATTAGCTTAAGATAAGCAATTATAAAAGTTAAATGCGCAAAACATACTAAATTTAGTCATTTCTCTTTTTAAGTTTAAACGGTAATCTTATGTTAGAACGTTAATATCATGTTAGTAGTCCAAGAGTCGAAAGTTAGTAGAAATCGGTCCTATAATTGTCCATCACTAAAGTCGAAACGCATTTTTCATAGACCTCCATATAATCAGCTTTCATTAATATATTATCAATTTCATTATTAAAAATAAAACAAGAGTTAACATTATAAATTAAAACTTGGTATGTCACTTTAATGAACTTGAGATGTTATAATCAACAAGTGGTTATTAATAGTCCAAGAATAATTATGTTAGTCATAATGTAGTTAACATATTAAAACAAGTTTATTTATTTAGTCAAGTATACATATATATTATAAGTATTGAATAGTTAGTACTTATAAATAAAATTAGAACTCATCAATAAGTATTAAGAATTTAATTAACAACATTTTAATATTTAAGATTTTAAGATTTATAAACATTTTAATATATAATTAAGCTTTAAACTTACAAGAGTAACTAATTAGAACAAAGGAGGTATTGGCATACCACTTGGAAAAACTCAAGGAAAACAGAGCAAGGAGAGAAATGGGGTTGCCTGGTGTTCTAGTGGCCGGCGGCAGGACGGGCGGAGCTCCGGTGGATGGGAGGTGGCGTTGGTGGCAGCAAAGAGGGGTAGCAGGGGCAACGAAGGAAGGAAAAGAGGGAGAAGGGCGGTAATGGAGGCGCGTTGCCGGCGGCGGGAGCTGCTACAGCGCGTTGCCGGCGGCTCTACCGGAGTAGCAGGGTCCGTTGGTGAGGAAAATCAAAGGGAAGGAGAGAAAGGGGGGAGAAGAGTTGTGAGTGAAGATTTTTGTTGAATAAAATGCTATTTATGGACAAATGCTTATGAAACATTGTTAGCCTAGTATGAACACAAGATCAACTACAAGAGGGGGGTTAATTGTAGTTGAGGGGATTTTAAAATTTTTTGCAGAAATAAATAACTAAAAGCTAAATAAATAAAGAAAGAAAGAAACAACTAGGAACACACGGAGATTTTTAACCAGGTTTACTTCCTTAATTCTCTAGGAAGAAACCCTGCCGTTTTCTTTATAATAGAATTTACAACCTATTATAAACACTTCTCACTCAGTTCCTCTAGGAACTTGACCCTGTTCCAAGTCACCTTGTTCCCCATGAACTCGTGACTTTCTCACTTGATTTCACTCGAATTCTTCTCCTTCTCTTTCTCTCTTTCACTTTTGATTACATAAACTTTAAACTCTAAAATTTCTATTTCCCCCAATCACTCGAAAATAAATACAATGGTTTATGCTATTGAAGATAAAAACCGAATGAACTTAAGATATGATATGCGTGTAGAGCAGCAAAGTTCTTCAACCTCTAATTAGGTTTTCTATTCATATATATAAAGGATTCTCTACGCCTTTTTCTGCTTCATAGAAAGGTTATGGGTCCATAAGATTAGCCCAATATCCTCTCTTCAAGATGATCTTTATGCGCATGAAAATCTCTAACATAATCTAAACCCTAGTCAACCATATCTCCATGCCGTTAGTCGTCAAGCTGAGTATAAGGAGGTTGGTTGAGCTTCCTTAAATCTAGGAACTAACTAGCAGTTACTCATATCCTGCTGGGTTTTAGGGTTGTCGTGTTTATCTTGTTTCCTCCATTGTAGCATCCGTCTATGTAGTTTGTTTGATGCATCATTATCGACTTTATTAAAATGTGCACAATGCTAACAAACTAACACAACTAATATCATGGAAATTAATTTTACTCAAATTAATGTTCCATGACATTAGGATTATTTCAAAGCAAACCATATATATAAAAAATCGAGTGATAATATAAATCAAGTACATAAAATAATTAGGTTTAATAACCTAATTGCGTTAACCTCATAACCATTTCTCCATAAGTTATAATTAATTATTCCTAAGTATTTGACTAAGAAAAATAACCTAAATATATTAAATAAAAGCCTATGAAAATACTAAGTCTAAAAACTATTAAATAAACCCTACGTAAACTAATAAAAGTCTATACTAAAAAAATACATTTTTGTCATAATCAAAATAGTGAAACCAACAATATTCCCCCTTTTTGATGATGGCAAATAATTTGGCAAAATAAAAAATAAAAACTAAGAACTAAGCTAAGTTTCTGAGGTCTCAACTATGACTAGGAACAGACAACTAATACTAGGACCAGAGACAGAGTAAGATCAGAAAAGCTACAGGAACTAAGTTAGGCTAGAATTTTTTTTAATTTATGCCAATATCTCTTCCCTCTTTTGTCATTATGAAAACTAAGTATATGCACCTGCAACACTAGTAGAGTCAACAATCTAAAGTCAGTTAAGTAGCTCTAACATTGTGTACTCATAATATTAGTCATCCTAACTTTCTAAGAGTATATATAGCGGGAATAGGCATTCACAAAGCAAAAAAAAAAATACTATGAACAGAATGCAAAATAGTAGAGATAGAAAAGATATGGAAGATGAAAAGAGTAAAATAAAATTCATAATTTCTTGTGTCACATCAGGACACAAGAAGAAGCAAAAAAAATGGACAATGCAATTGTTCAACAAATTATACAACCCAAAAAAAACTGAAATTTTAATTGTCTTAGGGGGTGGATCAGGGATCAGGGGAGTTCATGAAAGGGAAAAGAGGCAACAACAAAATATATCTTGGCTAGTATTTTGGAAGCTCCTTGATTGATGGCTTTGATGAGTTGATCATGCTGCACATCCTGATGGGCAATCCGGGCTTCTAATGCCTGCACCCTTGTTCCCATAACAGCAATAGAGTCCTTTATCTCCTTTAATAGCGCATGGAGACCAACAGTAGACAACAATAGAAAGTCAACAACCTGAGATCCAGCTACTTGAGGAACTGGATCCTCATCCAAATATATCATGACCCCACTGTCTTAGTTCCTCCTAGGTTCTGCTAGTCTCTAACTCTTGCAGACTGATTGCTTGAGTTCCTCTCCTCTCTTCCTTTTCCCAGATTCCTCAACCTCTTTCTCAGCCTTCACTACCACTTCCTCAATATCAAACTCCAGTTTTCCCCCTCTGACTCTCATACTCAATCTAGAGAGTGTGTCTTTTGTTACGCAGTTTTCAGGTTCAAGATCATAAGAGGGGTGAGAAGGAAGTTTGACTTTGCATTTCTTTAAAATAATGGAAATTAAATTTCCATATCCTCTGCGGTTCTTGTTTGTAATGCAGTGGGTGAGGTGAGATATGAATAAGGCTGGAAAGTTTATGGGAATATTTTTGGCAAGGCAGTACATGAGTGAAAGGTCAAGAAGATTTGCCTGGGTCCTCTTGGAGGTACGAGGAACCAGGAACCGACAGACAAAGTGAAAAAGAAATTTGTGAAAGGCCTTTAGGTCTTTAAGATCCATGGAAAGATCAGTGGGATTACCACCGAAAAATTTCAAGATTTTACTGTTGTTAGCTCCCTCCACACTCAATTTCGCTTTCCCCTTAAAATATTCTTGGTACCCTTCAGCAGGTACCCCAAACCAATCACTCAGATTTTCTCATTAAACCTCACTAATTTTCCCTTTACAACACTCATGCATAGCCTATCAGAATTGTCAAATTTACTACAAAACTTAGACATTTCTTCCTCAAACAAACCCTCATCAACACACAGAATCTTATCCATATATGAAAAATCACAAGGTCCAAGAACTTAATCCATTTTTCTTTCTTGCACCAGCCCATATCAACACAAAATCCAATTAAAAATTTAGGGGATTTCGATTTTTTACCTCTCTTGGTGTGAATGTTGAGTGGTTTTTAAGTTTCTGCTTCTTCCTCTTGCGTCTCTGCCACTTTATTGGAAGAGGTTTCTTTTTTGGTGGATTGTGCTTTGGAAGTCGAAGATTCGTGGACCAAGTGCTCTGTTTCATTTTCGCTTGCCTCATACTCAACCAAAGGAGATTGCATTTCGTTGGGAAGAAGTGAGGTTTCCGAGCTTTTTCTTTTAAGAGGTATGGAGTTAGGGTTTGTGGAAGGAGAGATAGGGAAGAAGATAAATGGTTTCTTTTGGTTTGATGGTTTTGAAATTAGTCGAGTGAGTGATTGAATATCGATTTCTTATAGAGTTTTTACCTTTCTTTACAAGGTAAATTGCGCGATATTGACGCTCTTAGGAGCTATTTATGCTAACTATTTCGATATAGTTGTGGTTTGTGTGTTCCATATCGTTTTGTAGGTTTTTAGGGAAAAACTCCCTATTTACTTGATGTTTTGATCACCACATTATACCGAAAGGTTATGAGGCATGTAGGCGGTCTCGAGACGGTGTTCGAGCCCCCTTGTGAAACAAGAATTGTCAAAAGAATTGGCGTCTGAAGCCAAGTATGAAGCAAGATGAAGATAAGCTCCACCCGATCGGGTCGGGCAACCACTGCCCGATCGGGTTCGATCTTCTTAGGCCGAAAGTTGAGAATTTCCACCCGATCGGGCGGCCTTGCCCGATCGCTTCGGGCGGACAAACACTTGGTGAATTTTGGCTGTTTTTGGAATACTGAAGAATATACTCACCCGATGGCATCGGGCGGCCCTGCCCGATCGGGTGCTGGAGTTGCAGCCCCGATCAGTTGACCATTGCCCGATCCCATCGGGTGCATGCAAGTTTTGTGCTTCTGAAAGTCTGTTCCCAGGACCGATAGGGCGGCCTTTGCCCGATCGGGTGGACGACACGAAGGATGCGATTTTGCGTCTTTTCCCACTCTATCTTATTGCTTAACTTGAAACTATAAATACTTTTTAGGTTATTTTTATTTGTATCTTTTACCATATTGAATATTTAGAGAGCTCTTAAGTCTAGTTCTTCATAGTTTCCATTGTAAAAGAGATCAAACGTTAATTCAATTCAATTAAAGTTACCGCTTTCCGTCAATTTGGTAATCATCTTTCTTATTGCTTTATTATTATCTCACAATTGATTTATTTTACTTGTTGATTTTCCAAATAGTTCATGATGCAATTCTTAGGGTTTTCAATTAGTTTTGTTATTGTCAATTCAATCATGTCTTAGTAGTTTTCTTTCTAGGGTGTTAGATAGGGAAGCCATATTTATACCATGATTGTTATTTAGATTCCTATTGATTCCTAGGGCTTGATTAGAGTGATTGTGGTGTGGTTTGTTCTTAATTAGTGATTGATGTTAGTGGCCAATTTCATTGATTACTTGTGGTTAAGAGTTGTTTGCACAAATCCATCTTACGATTAGAGGCCTAGGACACATCAGTAGTTCTGATTACGTTAGTGAACATGCGGCGTATGTTGAACTATGAGTGTTGAGTCTTAACCATAGCTAAACACATGCTCTAATCACTTGACTCATGACTTAGGTTTTGATAGTAGTTGACCTTATTCGATTGGTATAAGCATGGTGGACCGACCTAATACCCTAGGCTTTTATTTTATAGTTAAATCCTCGGTTTAATTCGTCTTCCTTAGCTTAATTATTAGTTCAGTTAATCTTCCCTGATTTCATCTGAAGTGGTTAGTTGATTGAATATTAATTTAGAAACTCTGTCTCCCTGCGGATTCGACCCTGCTTCCATTGACTACCATAGTTAGAGGACTGTAGGAATTATTTTTGAATAGGTGATACGACTTTAGCCTATCAGTGATGTGATGTGATGGGAAAGGAAATGAGTTTTATGTGAGAGAATTAGGCGTGTGAGAAGAGTGGTAATTGAATGAGTGACTTCCCTTAGACAATTAATCATCCAACCTTTAATGAGCATGCATTTAATTTAATTTCGAACCATTGCAATGTATAAATGAATGAAGTGAGAATGGAAGATGGAGAATTCGAAAGAAGAAAAATAAAAATAAGGAGAATATGAATGATGAAAATAAAATAAAATAAAAGAGAAATAAGAAAATTTGAACTCTTGTAACTGATACCTTTCATGCTAAGTTATACAAGCACCATTTTAATTTACTCAATGTACTAGTATGGACAATAAGGATAATATTATTTAGACAAATGTGAGTCCTTATCCTTGACTAAAGGTGTATGAATTAAGAAATTCATGAAGATAGCAGGCATACTTAGAAATGAATATTACATAGGGGGTCAATGTCATAGGCACTTTCAGACAATTCTGATCATTCCTAGTTCCAAGCGAATCTTTTCAAACCTGTCCCTAGAGGGTGGTTTGGTCAAGATATCAGCTATTTGATTTTCAGTAGGACAAAACTCAACTTTCACTAAACTTTTTCCACATTGTCCTTTAAGAAATGATGCCTAATGTGAATATGCTTGACCCTAGAATGATGTACTGGATCCTTGGAAATAAATATAGCACTTGTATTATCACAGATTATAGGAACACATTTGTAGTTTAATACCGAAATCACGCACCTGTTGCTTAATCCATAGGACCTGGGAACAACAAGCAGCAGCTGCTACATACTCAGCTTCTGCCTGTTGACAACCCAAATGTGTTCTATTTCTTTGAACTCCAAAAAACTAAGCTTGTTCCTAGGAACTGAGCAATTCCAGAGGTACTCTTTCGATTTACCAAGTCTCCAGCATAGTCACCATCAGAGTAGCTAACTAGATCAAATATGTCACTTCTAGGATAGAACAAACAAAGGTCATCACTTCCTTTCAAATACCTAAAAATTCTCTTGACTACCGTCAAGTGAGATTCCTTCGGGTTTGATTGGAATCTAGCACATAAACCAACACTAAAAGAAATATTAGGTCTACTAGCAGTTAAATAAAGTAGGGATCCAATCATACCTCTATGTAGTTTCTGATCTACTATTTTACCACTTGGATCCTCATCCAACCTTGTTCCTGTTCCTATAGGAGTATGGTTGGTATTTGCTTGTTCTAATCCATATTTCTTCACTAGTTCCTTCACATATTATTGTTGATGGATCATTGTTCCCCTTTCAGTTTGCTTGATTTGAAAACCAAGAAAGAAGTTCAATTCTCCCATCATGCTCATTTCAATCTCACTACTCATTAGATTACCAAATTCCTTACACAAAGAATCATTAGTAGCACCAAAAATTATATCATCAACATAAATCTGTACTACTAGTATGTCTGTTCCTTTAGATCGAAGGAACAGGGTCCTATCAACTTTACCTCTAATGAACTCATGTGAAAGCAAGAATTTTGAAAGTCTTTCATACCAAGATCTAGGAGCTTGTTCCAGCCCATAAAGAGCTTTATCTAGCTTACAGACTTGGTTTGGAAGATCAGGATTTTCCAATCCTAGAGGTTGTTCCACATAGACGTCTTCCATTAAATATCCATTTAGGAAAGCACATTTGATGTCCATTTGGTACAACCTAAAACCCATACATGCAGCAAATTCAATCAAAATTCTTATAGCTTCTATTCTAGCTACAGGAGCAAAGGTTTCATCGAAATCAATACCTTCTTGTTGATTATACCCTTTTGCTACAAGTCTGGCTTTGTTCCTTATAATTGTATCATGTTCATCTAGCTTGTTCCTAAAACTCATTTCAACCCAATGACCTTTTGGTTTTTAGGCTTGGTCTCAAGATGCCAGACCTTGTTCCTCTGGAACTCATTCAGTTCCTCTTGCATGACATTGGTGGGACGCGGTCGCACGCGTTTACCAAAGATAATATTTATAAAACCAACTTTCCAATACAAATTAATGTAGGAGGCAAGTAGGGTCGAACCACAGCGACTTAGGAACTAAAGTATGTTCACAAGAGATCGAAAGGGGGGGTCTTCAGATTAAAAAGATTAATTAACAGACTAAGAAACACAATAATAAAATATAGGGAATATCAATGGACAAAGGTCTTGAGTTCGGTCAATCGTCACTTCGGTTCGAGTTATCGATCATTGGTTTCTAAATACAGACAACTAATCTTAATCACACATAGAGTGAGAATTTAATCCCGCTTCCCTCTAAAGATACGTTAAACTACCCGAATCTGTAAATAGAATAACTGAACTATAGAACAACCTAATTGAATCAGCAATTTAGGTTCAATTCTAAAGAACGTCAAAGCCCTAAGAAACTATGTGCCAAACAACAATTACTAGCCCAATTATTCAATTTGGAAATAGAGATTTCACAAGGAAATAACAAGAATAATCAGATTCAAAGTTAAACCCTAGTTTGCTACTCATAAACAACGAACAATCGTTCAACAATCGAACTATGTAATAACAATTGATTAATTGAAAAGAAAACCAAATCAATAATCATACAATGAAAATAGAATTCACTAATATAACAAAGGAATTGTTCATAAAAGAAGCCTCACAATAAACTAACCGAAGATTAGATCACCGTTCTCAAGAATCGATTTACGCTACGATCGGCAAAGCATACATCAATGAATCTTCAATAATAAACCAAAACATAGAAAGATTAGAGAGGAGGAGGAAGTGTTTTTCTCTCTAATTAGGGTTCCAATAAAGTCTAAGTATCAAAGATAATAAAAAGATCAAAATTAGAAGCTAATAAACTAAGTAACAAAACATTAAGATCGTCAAAATCGCCCGTCCGCATTGCTGGGCTCGACTTGCGCGAGTCGCGCATCAAGGGTGCACGAGGTGCGCGCGACTGCTGGTCTGCTGTTGTGCTGAGCTACTGCTGGGACGACGCAATGCTCGAGGTGCGCATTTTGGTGAGCGAGGCGCCCACGGTTCCTAGCCAAGAAGGTTGCTTGCTGCGTATGAAGCGTGGGGTGCGCGCCTAGGCTGCTGGCTTGCATATGCTGCATATGATGGCTGCCGAAGGCTTACGGATGCTCGCGGTTTGCTTACGAAGTGATGTTTGCTTGCTTGGCTTGTCGCTTTACGATCATAGCTAATTCTCATACGAACACATCGATTCGAACGTTAACACTTGTTGACTTTCTTTATCGAACGAACCATGAACACGGGACGATGTCCACCTATAAATGATTAAAATAATATGAAGTCTCCAAATGTCCTTAAAACATCTCTAAAGCACCGAAACCAATCTAATTCTCCATATACCACACTTAGGCTAATAAGTACGAAACTCCACTTCTCAAGGCCTAAACCTTTACAAAACGCACTCCGAATCACTCTAAAAAAACACACCTAACATGGTCTCATCAAATACCCCCACACTTGAACTTTACTTGCCCTCGAGTAAACTCAATGATTAAGAACATGGGGCACCTTTCCACATCCACACACAAATGAACTACTCCCCTTATCAGTCCATCCTAGTGTAGAAATATGACGCTACTCCTCCGAATTGCTTAAGGTCAAACACAAGGGCAAAAGATACCCCCACACTTGAACCAAAAGCTCACCTGAAATAACGTTAGTAGCAAAATTAATAACGATCAACACCAAGATCACACACCAAAAGTCATGAAATAAATAAGATGAATTCAAGACCCGAAAGATCTCAAAGGACTCAAACTCACACCAAATCTGCACAAAACAACATATTCACTCATTTCCAAAGATAGACGAGTTCTAACCTATTCGCCTCTACATCAAACACCAAGATAAAAATACCCGAAACACTCCTTATATCACCATCTGATTATGACACCAACTCCGGAAAATGATTCAAAATATCTCTCTTTTATCTCTCATTTTGCCTAGGCGCTCTTTCGAGTTTTCATCCTAGCTTCACACATTTTTTTCAAAATAAAGAACTCACCATCTCACCCGCTCTAGATAGCCAATTTTTTGCATAGGTTGCTCTTTCGAGTTTTCAACCTATCCGGGCCCCCATTCTTGCCTGAGTTTCCAACTCAGCGGGTTTTCACATATTTTTTGGATTTTTTCATTTCAATTTTTTTTTTCAAAAGCAAAGCAAAAATAAATGTGTAAGACACACAAAACACACTCAAATCAAAGAACCCCCCCCCCAACACACACACGTAATCAAGACATTGTCCTCAATGTGAGAACATGTATAAGAAGGAAAAAAAGGGAAAAGGGGACAAACACGACATCAACTCTCACAAGTCTTCACTACCTCGACACCACCACTCATAAAGTATCAAAAACTCACCCCAACAACAAACAGATGACCAAAGATCCACTCAACTTACAACCCAACTCCCTCAACTAACCAACAATGATAAGTTCGAATCCAACCTCTATGGAAGGAAAGGTTCGAAATTCATACCCAATAGATGAATCTAGGATGCAAATGCTCAATGTGTTTGAAATTTTGTGGAAAGGGAATGAGAATGAGAAAAGTAATAGAGAAAGGGTATGGCCATTTGTTGTGGTGGAATAAAAAAGATGGTGGAATTCCGGAAATGGATGAAGAAGGAGAAGATGGAGGGTGGAAGGAAAAGACGGAAAGAAAAGAAGCTCGGGTTGCCTCCCGAGTAGCGCTTAGTTTAGAGTCGTTAGCTCGACTACTTACCTCCCGAAATTAATCGAGGAAGGAGTCACCTCCTTGGTTGAACTATTGTACCTGCAAATCAGAGGGAACCACACCTTGCCCAGCCAATGTTTGTGAAAACAAGTGAGAATCATGGGGCACATCGGGGAGTTTGTTAGGACTTTTCACTTTCTTAGCCTTTTTCTTTTTAGTAGTGCCACAAGGGGTATGTGACACTGACTCTATAGAACCAACAAGGCATGATGGTTCAGACACCACAAACTTCTTACAACCAAACAGCCCAAAAGACTCAACTCGACACTCAATGACCCAACACCTACATCAATCTTAGTGTTGGAGGTTTTCATAAATGGTCTCCCTAAGAGAACGGGAGAAGCATTAGACTCCATCTTCAACACATATAAATCAGTAGGGATTTGTAGTTTACCAACTTTGACTAACACATCCACTACTTTCCCTTTCTGGCGGATAGTGAATCCTTTAGCCAATTGCACAATGACACTAGTGGCAATAAGAGGACCAAGCTTTGAAGACTCATAAAGGGAGAGGGGAATGACATTCATAGACGCTCCCAAATCTAACATAGCCTGGGGAATGGGGGTGTCATGTATCGTGCAAGGAATGGTAAACATACCAGGATCATCATGCTTATGAGGGAGCAAATTATGGAAAACATAACCAACAGACTCTTTAGAGCGCTCTACTACATTAGGGGTAGGGGGACTTATCTTGGGCTCCTGCACGTCCTCATAAAGACCTTTGCTCTTTTCATATCTCACGCCGGGCCGTAATGCTGCAGGAAATAGGTGGAAGGGGCTTGTGTTTGGAATCTCAAGACTCCCCCCATGTTGCTTCGGAGCATCATCCACCACCATGATAGCACTTACATTCTTCTTTGGGTTCAACTCAGTTTGGGAAGGCAATTTCCCACTATCAAGAGCCTCCAACCTACTCACCACACTAGAGACTTGGCTCATCTAATTCTCCAGATTTCTGATGCTAGCTCGAGTCTCCTCTTGAAATTGCACTATATTGCCTTGCATAGATGTCATGTTCTTGGTCAAGGTATGTATCATAGCCTCACAAGACATAGAGGATCCCTGCCCATGATTTGGAGCTTGGTTGTTATCGTCACTGCCATATCTCAATCGCAGGTTATCCCTCCAACCCGGATTATAGGTGGTAGAATAAGGGTCATACCTCCTTTGGTTGCTTTGTTGGCCTTGGAAACCCATGGCCTTCACTTCTTCACTCGGCCCCTCTTGCAATTGGAGACAACAATTTGTAGGATGGTTAGAAGAACAAACCCCACAAGCCCTCACATGTTGCACTTGCCCCTTTACCATAAGCTCTCTCATTAAGGAAGTGAGAGCTTGCACTTGCTTGCCCAATTGAGGATCACTAGTACTTGCGGCACTAACATTCTTCCTTTGGCCACCTCGCCTTCAAAAATGTCTGGAGCCTTAAGACAACTCCTCTATCAAAGCTCTAGATGCGTCTGGAGTTTTGTTGATGATAGAACCACCACTAGCAGCATTGACCATACGCACATCCTCATTCGTAAGTCCATTGTAAAAATAGAGGATGAGGTCTTGGTAATTTTACCCATGATATGGACAGCTTGCACACAACCTCTTGAATCTCTCGCAATACTCATAAAGAGTCTCATCATATCCTTGCTCGATGTTGCTTATCTGTTTCTGTAAGATGGCGGACTGAGAAGCGGGAAAGAATTTCATTAAGAATCGCCGCTTCATTTATGCCCATATGAGATGCAACCTGGTGGGAGATAGTAGAGCCAATGTTTGGCGGTATCCTTTAGGGAGAAAGGAAACGCCTTCAGTATCACATGTTCTTCAGTAGCACTGCTCGGTTTAATGCTTGAGCAGACTACATGAAATTCAGACAAAAATTTGTTTGGATCCTCCCCACTCAGTCCATGGAAGGATGGCAATAAATGGATGAGCCCTGACTTGAGCTCAAAAGTGGTGATGGTGGGATCGCCCTCTTCATATTTAGGGAACACTATGCATAGAGGCTGCTGATCAAGGTTGGGTTCAGTGAGCTCCCATAAAGTTCGTGCTTCCACTCGTGGCGACATGGCTTCCTCATAATCAATATGGAATGGAAGCTCCTCAAAATTTCTCCGCGATTCTCTCCCCAACCTGAGAAGATTAGTTCAAATTCTGGACTGTACTGCAAATGATATTGGTTAGCAGCGCGAGTATCAACCATATAAAGAAGAAAATCAAAAAATAAAGAGAAAAAAAACAATCTAACATAAACACACTTTCGTTGTTGCCAAGTCCCCGGTAACGGCGCCAAAATTTGGTGGGACGCGGTCGCACGCGTTTACCAAATATAATATTTATAAAACCAACTTTTCAATACAAATTAATGTACGAGGCAAGTAGGGTCAAACCACAGAGACTTAGGAACTAAAGTATGTTCATAAGAGATCGAAAGGGGGGGTCTTCAGATTAAAAAGATTAATTAACAGACTAAGAAACACAATAATAAAATACTTCCTCCGTTTCTAAATAAGTGACACATTTGCATAGTGTTTACTATTCACATCTTAGACTTTAATTAACTTTGGTGATTTATACTTTAGAAAAAACATAGTCATGTGGGATATTGTTAGATTCGTCCCAATGTGAATTTTTTTAATATCAACTTTTTAAAATTTTTACTTATTGATAATTGTAGATATTAATGTTTAAAATAATGCATTGGCAAACGTAAAAACATGAAGTGTGTCACTTATTTAGAAACGGAGGAAGTATAGGGAATATCAATGGAGAAAGGTCTTGAGGTCGGTCAATCGTCACTTCGGTTCGGGTTATCGATCATCGATTTCTAAATACAAACAACTAATCTTAAATCACACAATAGAGTGAGAATTTAATCCCACTTCCCTCTAAAGATACGTTAAACTACCCGAATCTGTAAATAGAATAACTGAACTATAGAACAACCTAATTGAATCAGCAATTTAGGTTCAATTCTAAAGAACGTCAAAGCCCTAGGAAACTATGTGCCAAACAACAATTACTAGCCCAATTATTCAATTTGGAAATAGAGAATTCACAAGGAAATAAAAAGAACAATCAGATTCAAAGTTAAACCCTAGTTTTCTACTCATAAACAAAGAACAATCGATCGGGATTCGAACTATGTAATAGCAATTGATTAATTGAAAAGAAAGCCAAATCAATAATCATACAATGAAAATAGAATTCAATATTATAACAAAGGAGTTGTTCATAAAAGAAACCTCACAATAAGCTAACCGTAGATTAGATCACTGTTCTCAAGAATCGATTTACGCTACGATCGACATATCATACATCAATGAATCTTCAATAATAAACCAAACCATAGAAAGATTAGAGAGGAGGAAGTAGTGCTTCTCTCTCCAATTAGGGTTCTAATAAAGTCTAAGTATCAAAGATAATAAAAAGATCAAAATTAGAAGCTAATAAGCTAAGTAACAAAACATTAAGATCGTCAAATCGCCCGTCCGCGTTGTTGGGCTCGACTTGCGCGAGTCACGCATCAAGGGCGCGCGAGGTGTGCGCGACTACTGCTCTACTGCTGTGTTGAGCTGCTGCTAGGAAGACGCAATGCGCGAGGTGCGTGAGGCACGCACAATTCCTGGCCACGAAGGCTGCTTGCTGCGTACGAAGCGTGGGCTGCGCTGGGGAGCGCGATGGGGGCGCACCGAGGCTGCTGGCTTGCGTATGATGGCTGCCGAAGGCTTGCAGATGGTCGTAGCTTGCTTACGGAGTGATGCTTGCTTGCTTGGCTTGTCGCTTTACGATCATAGCTAATTCTCATACGAACACATCGATTCGAACGCTAACACTTGTTGAATTTCTTTGCCGAACGAACCATGAACACGGACGATGTCCACCTATAAATGATTAAAATAATATGAAGTCTCCAAATGTCCTTAAAACACCTCTAAAGCACCAAAACCAACCCAATTCTCCATATACCACACTTAAGCTAATAAGTACGAAACTCCGCTTCTCAAGGCCTAAAACTTTACAAAAATGGACTCCGAATCACTCTAAAAACACACCTAACATGGTCTCATCAACATTAATATAGTCAGACTCTAGCAATGCTTCATTATGATCTCGAGGTTCTGTCATGGAAAGGAAAGCTTGGAATGCACATAAATTCGTGAGCTGGGACCTTGTCTGAGTTCCCTTCTCAATGTCAGTTATGATCAATTCCAAAGGATGAGATTTCTGGGTCTTCCATGGTTTTGGTTCAAACATCCTTGTTCCTGTTTCTTCAACTTGAGGATTAGTTTCTTCATTCTCTAGATGCAATTCTTATACTTGTGTTCCTTCATCTGCATGTTCCCCTGAGGATCAGGATCAGGAACAATCAATTCCTCTTCAGGAATATGCTTTATATCAATACCTGCAGATGTTAGTTCATCATCAAGGTTGATTGACTCTTCAGGACGAGTCAGTCCAATTTCAAAGTCATTATCATAACATGGTTCCTGCAGAGTGTTAGTTTCATCGAAGATAACATGGACACTTTCCTCAACACACATTGTTCTTTTGTTATAAACTCTATATGCTTTACTATTTAAAGCATATCCTATAAAAACGCTTTATCAATTCTTGCATCAATTTTTCCTAGACTACCTTTACTATTGTTGTGTACAAAGCATCTACATCCAAAGACTCGAAAGTATGAAATGTTGGGTTTTCTTCCTTCGAGAAGCTCATAAGGAGTTTTCAAGGTGATGGGTTTAAGCATGACCCTATTGATGATGTAGCAAGCTGTGTTCACTACTTCTACCCAAAATTTCTTTGGAAGGCTGCTAGCTATAAGCATTGTCCTAGCCATGTCCTCTAAAATCCTGTTCTTTCGTTCAAGCACACCATTCTGTTGTGGTGTCCTAGGAGCAGAGAAGTTGTGATCTAATCCTTCATTGCTGCAAAAGCATCAAACTTGGAGTTTTCAAACTCCGTACCATGGTTAGATCTCAAGTGGTTCAATTTAAAACCACTGACCCTTTGAAATTTATTAGCAAAACTTACAATTCATCAAATGTTTCATCTTTGCTATGAAGAAAAATAACCCAAGTGTATCTAGAAAAATCATCAACAATAACCAATACATATCTCTTACCTGATCTGCTTTGGACACATACAAGACCACATAAGTCCATGTGTATCAATTCAAATGGACTTTGCGTACTTACCATTTTCTTGGATTTGAATGAGGATCTAACTTGCTTTCCTTTTACACATGCTCCACAAA
Source organism: Patellifolia procumbens (assembly GCA_947645195.1). Lineage (NCBI taxonomy): Eukaryota > Viridiplantae > Streptophyta > Magnoliopsida > Caryophyllales > Amaranthaceae > Patellifolia > Patellifolia procumbens. The sequence continues at coordinate 10,896,756 of CANSGD010000193.1, forward strand.
CTCCATGATTAGGTATTTTGATTGTTGGGAGACCAACTACCAAGTCTTTACCACTTAGCTTATGAAGTAGTGTAATGCTTGCATGACCACATGATATCACGTATTCATATATAGTTTTCTCCCTTATTTACAAGCTAATTTGTGCGTCATTGGAGCTCTTGGGAGCTATTTTATGCTAACTATCGTATATAGTTGTGGTTTTGTGTTTTAGTGTTGAATTGCAGGTTTTAGGGAGTTTTCTCCTTATTCCCGAGCTATTTGGAAGCAACCACGGATTTACGAGATGTTACGAGGCACGTAGGACGGCTCACGAGCTCTATGGGTAGTTTAGGAGGTCCCAAGACCTCTAAACGTGAAGATTTGAGAGCGAAAGAGTCAAAAAGGAGTTTTCCGTACACTGATCGGGCAAAAAATGACCCGATCGGGAGAAGATATTGTGATCGGGTGGAAAAGTTGCGGACCCGATCGGAGCCCGATCCAATCGGGCGAAAAATTAAAGGAAGTGTGCTGGGCTTCGTGGTTGAGGACCCGATCGGGCACATACAGCCCGATGCCATCGGGTGGGAGCCCAAATCTTGTTTCTTCGCTGATCTACTTGCGCCAGTTAAGGGGATATTGCTAGGCCCACTGATCTGCTTTATAGAGTTTGCTGCTTGTATGCGCTAAATGCTGGGGTGGGCCAGGCTTTTGTCTCCTTGCATGCGCTACAAGACAAAGCGCTGGACCCACCATAATGTTGCTGCAGGTATGCGTCTGGGCTGGGGACCCGATCTGCTGCCCGATCGGGCCAGCGATCGGGTGGGCCCATTTTAGCTCAATTTGCTGAGCTGCTGCGTGAAGTCAAAAAAAAGTTTGGTCATTATTTTTTACTATGGACCCGATCGGGTGGCCTTTTGCCCAATCGGGTCCCGTACTCGTATTAGCGGATTTTTCTATCTTTAATCCCGTTTTAATTAGACTTTGGAGGGGTATTATAAAGACCTTTTCTTCATTATTTTAGAGACATCTTTATTCTAGTTTTATTTCCATAGTTCTTACCTTACTTTTATTTGGGTTTAAACACTTTAGATTAGATTAAAGGTGATTGAACCTTGGATTCGATTTCAATAAAAGTTCTTGCTTTCCGTCAATTGGTATTCTTCTCTACTTTAATCTCTTTTATTATTCTTGATTGCTTAGTTTAATTATTTATTCATTCATGATGCAATTATTAGGGTTTCATATTAGATTTATTATTGTTGATTCAATTATGAGTGAGTAGTTTAATTTCTAGGGATTTAGAGAGGGAAGCCATATTTATACCATGATTATTTGAATTGCTATTAGTTTCTAGGGTTTGATGAGATAGGTTATGGTGTGATTTGTTCTTATTGAGTAATTAACGTTATTGCGCAGTTTCTTTGATTACTTGAGGTTAATAATCGTTTGCACAGATTCGTCTTACTTTTAGAGGCCTAGTACACACCAGTAATTCTGATTATGTTTGTGAACGTGCTGCATATGTTGAATTATGGACGTTGAGACTTAACCATAGCTTGACATTGTTCTAATCTATCGATTCTTGGCCTAGGTTCCGATAGTTGTTTGATCCTTTGATTGGTATAAGCATGGTAGACCGAACTAATTCCCTAAACTTTTATTTCATAGAGTAAATCCCTTTTTAAATTGGTTTTTAGTGTCTAATTATTAGTTCAACTGATTTCCATCTGATCTTGTCTAAAGTAGCTTTTTGGCTAAATATTAACTTAGAACTCGTCTCTCTGTGGATTCGACCCTACTTCCATTGACTACTATTGTTAGAGGACTGTAGGAATTATCTTTGAATAGGTGATACGACTTTAGCCTATCACCACACCTTTTATGCCAAAGGACTTGGTCGTCTTCTTGTACACTTAAACAAGTCAGATTGTTCCTGGGAACTAGGTTCACATCAACAAGATAAGTATTTCCTTTCCTTGTTCCTTCCAGTATCTTGGTTCTCGTACTGACATCACTAACTACACAACATTCATTAGTTGTAAACCCCCGTAATTTTATGAATTTTACAAATATATATTTAAAGTATATTTACAATAATTTTCATATTTATTTCATTTAATTATTTAAGTGTTGACTATTTTGAAAGTCAAATGATTGTTTAAATGTTTTCAATAATCATTAACATTTATTGGGTTGGATTGTGAGTATTGAATATTTTATTAAATGTTTTGGGTTTGTGTTTAAAATGAATTTTAATATTGGATTGAGGAGCCCAAAGCTTTTACTTAAGTTTAATGATCAACTTAAGCCCAAAGCCAAAGCCTAAACCTATTCACCTTAGGTTTCTAAGCAAACCTATAAATACCTCCCTAAACATCAAATTGGACACTCTTATTTCTGCTCCCTCTCTCAATCGGCGCCCCTCTCCCTCTATTTTCTTCCCTTTGGTTTCGGCGCCGTGCACCACCACACACAACAACTCCCTCTCGTTCATGTATTGCCGCCAGCACCGCCACCCTCCTCTCATGTGCAGCCGCAACAGCAGCCACACACACCACTCTTCTCTCCCTCTCTTAATTCTCTTTTTGCATCTTTCTATACTCCCGAATCTGATTGCTCAGATTTTTTATAGTTCCATCTATTTTTAGCCAAAACTTCCTTCTTCAAAGTTGTAGATCTCGAAAAGTTATTGAATTTAGCCTCATGAATCGCTCGATTCCGATTATTAATCTACCAGTTGTGGCCTCTGCAAGTTTGATAGTTTTGCTGCCATATTTCACTCGCAATTCCGGTTTTTGTGCTTTCCTTTGATTATTTCTTAACCTTTATCCTCTGTTTAATGTTTAACTAAAGTTTTAATATTAAATTTTTTATTTTTATGAGTTTTAACATGTTTTATAAATAAAGTTGGAAACTTTATTGTTTGAATTATTAAAAGTCTGATTTTTATTTGTTATGAATATAACTTATAATTTCAGATTTATTATTTATTATTGAAAATGAGTTTAAAGTGTGAAATTAATAGTTTTTGAGGTTTGTAAAGCTTAGACTTATAGTATTATGTTAAAGGTTGTTAAAGGTTGAAACTTTAATTTTTTAAAGTATTTTAAAACGAGTTTTGAAGCGTTTTAAAATAAATTATATTGATGTGAATTATTTGGGATATTAATTCATTGTTATTTTATTTTTCTAGTAGGCGGAGAATTTAGTTTAGGCGACCTCTAGAGTTTTAAAGTGGCCTCTCACTTTGTCTACACAAGGTACGTACGTTTCCTTATGTGTTAGACTAGTATCATGTCCTAAGGATTAGGATTATTTATAGTATCATGTATAGGGAACCCTTTTGTGGTTCATGCGTGGCTATTGTTTGGAATTACGTGTTGTTGAGCATGTAAATTGCCTTTATGTTTATTACATGATTGAATGAATGTTTGATTCAAGCATGTTTCGGAAGGGAAGTTTATTTATTAATTTACACGAGGGATTAATAATATTTTTTTATTATTGGATTATGGATTTTTGGTATTGTTTCCCTTTATGGATATTCTATTACTTCTTAAAGGACGAGGACTTTGTGAGTAAGTTGGACTATTATTGGTTATGGATATTTTATTACTTCTCAAAGGCAGAGGAATTACTGAGTAAGTTAGATTATTATTGGTTATGGTTATTTTACTGCTTTGCAAAGACTGAGGGCTTTGTAGGGTATGTATACTTATTGTCATTGGACATTCGATTGTTGATTTGAGTCAACAAATAAATTGGAGGATTAATTCTTGGTCAATTGGAATTATTTGATCACTTATTTAGATAAAAGTCGAAATTGTTGTATTCATGTTATGTGTTGGTTGCTTTGTTAGAGTCCAATATCGAATAACTTATTAATACTTAAAGTGGGAGTAAATAGCAATAGCTTTGACTTGTGCACGTCTGAAGTTCTAGACTAGTATGATGAAGTACATGGTGGTAGCTCATGGCTTTTCTTGGGGTCGGATTGATCATTGTACCCTATTTTATTTTTAAAGGTTCCTCGATATTGTAGGCCAAGGGGTTATGGAGCCCATAATTCGTCTTCTATTTTGAAGGCTTGTTTTGGTTGGACAACTCGATCCAGTGTCTATTCAATTTACTAAATGACTGTCATGTTGCATGTCTTGTGAAGTCAAGTCTTATTTTATGAGTTGAAGTCTTGAAGTATATTTATTGATCATGTTTTATTGCTTTGTAGCATCATGATTAGGTGTTATGTTTTATTTTATTATGTATATACTTAGCTTTGCTGATTACGTGCTATTCTGTGTGTCGATCATGGCTGTGCCTATTGATCTTGTGATGACCCTTTTATTAGTGAGCAGTTTGCGGTTGAGTATTTGCCTACAGGTCTGGAAGATATGATGCATCGTCACAGTTACTCATTTGGGATTTGGGAAGCATTGATGAGAGATCGCTTTCTTACTTTTATTGCCTCTTGCATTATGTTTTGACAATTACTATGGTTTAAGTATTTAACAAGTTTTATTTAATGTTTTTCCGCTGCAAAACTCTGAGTAAGCCGATACGTTTTCACACAGGCGATAATGCCTTGATAATTCTCTATTTTAGTTGGGAAAGTATATTATAAAGAGAGAATTGTCGGGGTGTAACAAAGTGGTATCTTGGAGATTAAGGTTTTATTGGCCTTTCGTGCCAAAACTATTTTTTAGGAGCATAACTAGCTAGCTAGCTAACTATTTCCAAAGTTACTTTTATGAAAATAAGCTCCTACTTATTCATTTCTTAAATTTATTTTGAAGAATTCGAGGTTTGTTTTTTGAAAAGGTTCGAATCTTATTTTGATGGAGATTTTATTTTTGAATCTTATTCTGATGTGTATTTTTATTTTCGAATTTTACTTTATTTTTCGATTTATTTCTAATTCTTTTATTTATTTTTTGGTTTTCTTTAGAATTTCCGAAAAATTTAATTAATTATTTTCTTTTATTATTTTTGGTATATTAGGAATTTGGTCCGTAATTTTTATTTTTATTTCAAATTTTTATTTTTCGGTATTATTGAGCATTTTTTTCGAAATTTTAGAGTTTCGAATATTATTTTTGTCTTGCTTATTTATTTGAGATGGGTAGTTTAGGATGGGCATATAGGATAGAAATATCATATGTTTGCATTCAATTGTTGTGTTCAGCTTATTTCCTATCTGGTAATCTGTTAAGCTGCTTTATGTCTGCGAGTTTATAGTTAGTTCAGTTGTTTTTGTGTGTTCAGCTACTTTTTTTCTGTTCAGCTGTTTTTAGTCTATATAAAAATTTCAGTCATTTTTGTGTGGAGTCTGAATCGTGTTTACGTGTTGAGTACATGTTTCTTACATGATTGGTTGTTGATTTATTTCTTGTATGGTTTTAAATTTCTTCTATTTATTTATTTTTGGGAATGTACGCTAAGAGTGAGCATCATTCATTTGTAGATGTCTTGCTCAACATTAGATGGACCATTAGGCATGACTGATAGTGAAGCCAACCGAGTGGGAAGTTATTACAATCCTATCGTACTTAGTGATGACGAGTCCGACCTTGAGTCTGTGCTTGAGAGCTACACTAGTATAGATGTTGGATTACGCTGTATCTTAAGAGTAGGTACTGAGAGTGATGATGAGTGTAATCCCCCATATTTTTGAGCTATTTAATTAAATAGTTTTACTCATTTTTGAAGTATTAAGCTATTTGAAAATTAGTATTTTCAGTGAAAAGGGTTCTTAGTAATTTCAAGAAGAAGGGTATTTTGATAAATTTTATCATTAAGGGTGTTTTGGTCTTTTCACCAAAATGTAGTCTTTTTCCACTATAAAAGGAGGAATTAAGGTTTCCTCCATCATTCACTAGCCACCATCTTCACAAGGAGTATTAGGGTTCCTCTTTTTCTCTCTTCTCTCTCAAACCCTAGATTTTATTCTTCATTAATTCCTCCATTGATTCAAGTTCTAATTTAGTTTTCTCCATTGATTTTTGTAGGAGGATCACTCAAGCATTCAAGTGAAGCAAAGGGTTTATTTTTCTTCCCTTTTCTTTCTCTTTCTTTCCCTCGTTTTTCCTCTCCCTTTCGCCCTCTAGTGTTTTTCCGACCACCACCGTGGTTGGTGGCCAACTGGTGGCCAACTAGTGGTGCTGGCGTTGCTATCGTTGGGCAGTGGTGCGGCAACCCTTGGTTGCTGCCGGTCGGGCGATCGTCTGATGGGTTTGTTTGGCTTTTGTGGTTTTCGAACCACCTTTAAGAAACTTTTTTACTTTATTATTTTATTAATTAATTTACTGCTGTATTTTAATTAATAAATAATTAGTTTTTATGAGGTTTTAAGCATTAATTTGTATTGGGCTTTACCTAGTAGTAAAAGTTTTCAAGTTTTATGATTTAAAAGAGTTTTAGAGTGTTTTAAAATAAAAATCAGATTTATTATTATTATTTAAAAGCTGGTTTTTATTTATTAGTAGCCTTCAATTATTTGTTGTTAAGTACTAATTATTAGTACCTCTTTCTTGGTAGGTTCCAAGCATGACAAAAGAATTGAGGCTTTTATTTGGTGATTCCATTGTAGTAGCAAGGTACATACACTTTGACCTTTGACTTTAGTTGTTTCAAAGATTATTTGTTGAGCATGAGAAGTAAGGAGAGGCTTATGCATTATGATTGTCTAAGGTTTATGTTATGAACATAGAAAGGAGACTAGGAATGAAACTTTTGAGTTATTCCTCACAATTGAGAATTATGCTATTGTTGTTTATTGCTTTGTAGCATGATTAAAGTTTATTTATGTTATTCTTGATGCTATGGATTGCATGAATATTTATTGAGCAAGGTATCATGAGTAGTTTATTTTATTGAGCAAGGTCTCACGAATAGTTAAAGTTATTGAGCAAGGTCTCACTAGTAGTTAAAGGTATTGGGCAAGATCCCACAAATAGTTAACCATTGAGCAAAGACTCAATTGGTTGGATCATGGATCCTTAAGAAAGAAGAAAGGACTCAAGGAGTCAATTAAGTTAGAAGTTGAGCAAGAGATCGAAAGAATAAGAATTGAGGTTGTTTGTGATACTTGTTTGTTATCACTTATTATAGAAAGATAAGAAATTAATTTATATGCTTATTTGTATTTGTCGTGTGTGTCTCAGATATCGAACTTTGGCAATAAAACTCTTGGGTAGGATCCCCCATGAGTATTGAACATAAGGGGGGAGTTAGTGTGTAACTATACTCCTGCATTGGCATAGCATGACGATGCTATTGCTTTTATTTTATCAAGAAAGCTTTATGGAATTCCGAATTTCTCAAGAAGGTTATCGAGTGGACTAGGTGTCACTCATAGTGTCTTTGTCGAGATGTTGAGTCTAGGGGCTCACTCTCACCCTCTCTTTCATTTCACTAACAAGCGTGTACTTCTTGAGTCAAGTCATTTATTGTTCAAGGAACTTTACTTTATTAGTAAGAGGTGTGGAATCTCTTATACAGGAAATAGTAGCCTGTATATTACTCTAAGTGGAGGACGGTGCCCGTTCATTGCCAATATATATTAAAGAATGAATTTAGTTAGTTCAGTCTTTGTTGTGCATTTAGAATCATGAGTAGAGCAAGCCGAATTATTTGAGGATTGCATATATTATTATTATTTATTGCATTAGCTTAGTAGTGTTATGTACTCAGCATTGTTGATGTATGTGTTTTATTTGTTTTGGTTATTGTTTTACCTCAATGACCATGTGACGACCCATTCAAGAATGTGTTTGTGAATGGCTGGCAGATCTTAGAGGTTGAGTTTTAAGTACAGGAGTTGTTGTGCATGGAGATCATGAGCATAAAGATGGGAATTTTAGTGCATAAACATTTATTTTAGGAAAATTTGACGCCAACAGTCCAAACTATTGGCCATCTTTCCTAAACAGTCCAAACTATTGATAATCCAAGAACAGTCCAAACTATGACACTCATCTTCCATAAACAGTCCCAGTTACCTGGTAACCTGTTGTAACAGGTAAAAAAAATTTCCTTTTTTTATTTTAATAACTGGTTTAACTTTAAAAAAACCCACCCACCACCTGCCAGCCCCCTTCCCACACCCACACCAACACAAACTCCACTAACACCATCATTATCATCAACATCATCCTCCCTCTAAACTCCATTAACACCGGAACCTTCAACCTCAAAAAAAATGAAGCCATCCTTATAATTTTGAATTAATGTATATGATAAATATTTTTGCCCAGAATCTTAAATTAATAAAAAAAAGTTTTGGGGAAATTACGTTCTTCGGTTTTCAAGGGTTTTGGGTCAATATTGCTTCAAAATCGTGAATTTGAGGTTGATTCTGTTCGAAATTGTTTCCAAAATTCAGATTATCATGATTCAAATTTTAATTTCAAGTTCTTTATTGATATTTTGGTTTTGATTTCGCAATTTCTAAAAAACCCTAATTTTTTCCCCAAATCGATTTGATTGAGTGTTAAATGAGATTTAACACTTCAATTTGTTGAAAGAGTTTGAATTGATGAATTTGCAACATATAAGATGGGATGTTATGCCTATTCGCTTAAAACTTGCTCGAAATAGGTTCAAATTTACCCAGGATTTTCGAAATATAGTTCAAAAATTCTGGGCACCTTGGCTTGTTTTTCCAGAGACGTTGACGGTGCAAAGTGGTTGTGTCGGGAAGTCGTACGATTCCGGCCAGATTTGTCGCACCTCCGGCCATCCTGTTGGCTGCAGTTCGCGGCGTGCGTGATTATTGTGGCCGGTCGTTTTTGGTTTCGACCTTCGCGGGAGGTGGTGGTGTGGGTGTGGGAAAAGGGGTTGGCAGGTGGTGGGGTGGGGTTTTGTTTTTTTTTGTTTTTTTAAAGTTAAACCAGGTTATTAAAACAAAAAAAGAGAAATATAAAAAAATTACCTGTTACAACAGGTTACCAGGTTACTGGGACTGTTTATGGAAGATGGGTGTCATAGTTTGGACTGTTCCTGGATCATCAATAGTTTGGACTGTTTATAGAAGATGACTAATAGTTTGGACTGTTGGCGTCAAATTTTCCTTTATTTTAATAAAGTTATTTTGATTTATGTTGTTTTGAATAAGGAACTATTATAGGGTAGTTCCTGAGTTGTTAACTCATTTATTGAATTATATATTTTGATTTTATTAAAGTATTTCAAGTTATGTTTTAAAAGACTTCCGCTGTATTCTCTGTTTAGCATTACGTATTATCATGCTTGGCGTAACATATCCACAGTTTCTCTGTTTTATTGAGGTTTGTAAATGGAGTGATTGGGGGGTGTTACAATGAGATGTTACAAGAGTTCAACCGAGCTAGAGGTCAAACCTGTAAGGATATCAATGTTGCTTTTATGGTCGACTTATTTGATGATGTCACTAATAGTGAAGGTGAGATTGAAGACTTTGATGAACCTTCACCTAAACAAATTAAGAGGATGACTAGAGCCGAAAAGCCAAATTATAAATGTGTCATTGAGGATATGGAAGACTTTGAAGACGAAGTATTCACTCCTGAGAAGTACAAGGAAAATAATAATAAGAATCATGATGTTAGGCCTTGAGATTTATTGATGTCATTTTCTCTATTTATTTTAGCATTTTATCGAATAAGGTAGCTACGCTACACTCGTTATTTATTTTCATACTTTTATATGAGGAATTAGATAGTGAATTATTGTTATGAATTGAGGAAATATTCATTATTAGTTTTGGGAGAAATATAATATTCTTTTGGTTATATGAATTGAGCAATATTTATTTAGTACGCGAATGAGAATTATTTTATTTTATTTCTCATGGTTGGTTATTTAATTCTTGCATGATTGTCAAACGTGAATGGTTGTACAAGTAGTGATAGATTATTTGTGCTTGGACGTGTTCCAAATAAATTATTTGTGCTTGGACGTGTTCCAAATAAATTATTTGCACTTGGACGTGTTCCAAATAAATTGTCTGTACTTGGACTTGTTCCTAATAAATTGTCTGTACTTTGGATTTATTCCAAGTAAAACTCCGATAAACCTATTTTCTTTAGACGATCTTGTATGATCTATTTTTTTTGATGCTTTCGTAGAATGACAATTAGTTATGAATCGTGACCTGAAATTGGACGTATGTGTTTTTCATAGGTTACGCAGTAGGATGGCCAACAACGATGTCGCCCTAGCCTCTACCATTTGTCTTTTGGCAGAGAGACTGACTCAAGAGATAACGGAACGTCCTGACACTGCAGGCGAGATGTTTGAGAAGTTGGCTAAAGTTAAGCCGCCTTATTTTAAGGGACAGAATGACGCTACTTTCTTGGAGAGTTGGATTAGAGAATTCGACAAGATATTTGGAGCTGTTAATTGCCCTGTGGCAATGAAGGTAGATCAAGCTGTGATGTATCTGAAGGATGAGGCTGATCTTTGGTGGAAGAAAAATGGGACTAGGATTAGTGTCGAGGCCGATTTCAATTGGGATTCCTTTACCACTGCTCTTAGAGGAAAGTTTTACCCTGCTTTCATGAGGAAGCAAAAGGCTCAAGAATTTATTAACCTTAGAATAGTGAGTACGTCAATTTCTGAGTACTACAACAAGTTCATAGCTTTGTCCAGATTTGCACCTGAGGTAGTTTCCACTGAGGAGTTGAAGGCTCAGAGATTTGAGCAAGGTTTGACTGAGGAAATGTAATTGGGGTTAGGAGGTGAAACCTTTACATCCCTAGATATTGCGTATGGGCGAGCTGCTCATATTTATGGACTAAAGACTAGGCGTGACAAGAAGAATGTTTCCCTAGGAGACAAGAGGAAAGATTTCCAGGCTGGTGGAAGTCAAGGGAATTTTAAGAGGAATGAGAATGAGCATTTCCAAGGAATTGTAGTAAGTATTCCTTAGTATTTGGGAAGTAGGATATAGTTTTCTATGTCTGTTAGAAGTCTAAAGCCAGTCCATTCTCATTAGCGATTCTTGTGAAATGGCTAAGTTCTTATAAAGCCAAGATAAATTATGAAGCTCAAAAGGTAGTTTTGAAGAGTCCTTCAAGGAAGTCGATTTCATACCGACGTTTTGGGAAACCTAAGAGTTTTGGGATTATTTCTGCTATGCAAGCTGAGAAGTTGATAAGGAAAGGTTGTGAGCTATTCTTGTGTAATGTGAGAGATGTAAGCAAGGAAGTTGAGTCGAGAATTGACGATGTACCTTTCCCATCGGGTGAGACATCACTTAGCCATTTTGCTGATTTTTGAAGACTTTGGAGTGAAGCCTTGTCCGATGACATCGGGCAGCCTTGCCCGATCGGGTGGATGTGTATTTTTGGCTGCTGAAGGAATGTTCCCAGACCCGATCGGGCGGTCCAATGCTCGATCGGGTGGAAGACATGAAGGGGCAATTTTTGCGTCTTTTCCGTCCTATCTTATTGCTTTCTTAGTTTATAATAAATAGCTTTTAGTTTATTTTTACATGGACATTTTATCATCAAAAACACTTAGAGAGCTTTGAGAGTTATTATTCATTAGTTTCATTAGTTTCATCATTGTAGAGGAGATCAAACCTTGGTTCAATTCAATTAAAGTTATTGCTTTTTGTCAAATTGGTAATCTTCTCTCTTGTTGCTTTGTTATTACTTCTTGATTGTTCTGGTTTAGTTGTTGATTATTTCATGATGCAATTGTTAGGATTTCTTATTAGCTTTGTTATTGTTAGTTTAATTATATTTGAGTAGATCTCTTTCTAGGGTGTTAGATAGGGAAGCCATGTTTATACCATGTTTGTTGTTTAGATTTCTATTGATTTCTAGGGCTTGATTAGAGTGATTGTGGTGTGGTTTGTTCTTGATTAGTGATCAATGTTTGTGGCCAATTTCATTGATTGCTTGTAATTAATAATTGTTTGCACAGACCCGTCTTACGATTAGAGGCCTAGGACACACCAGTAGTTCTGATTACGTTAGTGAACAAGCGGCGTATGTTGAACTATGAGCGTTGAGACTTAACCATAGCTCAACACATGCTCTAATCCCTCGACTCTTGACTTAGGTTTTGATAGTAGTTAACCCTATTTTATTGGTATAAGCATGGTGGACCGGACTAATACCCTAGCCTTTTATTCCATAGTTAAATCTCAGTTTAATTCTCGCTTTGTTTAGTTTGATTATTAGTTCAGTTAATCTTCTCTGATTTCATCTGAAGTAGTTAGTTGGTTGAATATTAACATAGAAACTCTGTCTCCCTGCAGATTCGACCCTGCTTTCCTTGACTACTACTGTTAGAGGAGTGTAGGAATTATCTTTGAATAGGTGATACGACTTTAGCCTATCAAATTTTGGCGCCGTTGCCGGAGAGACGACTAGTTTTCTAGTTTTTATTCTATTAATTAGCGTACTTCTTTTTGCCTCTTTGGAACCTCTCGTTCCAATTGGAGCCGTTCTCACGGTTTTGTTCTTGTTTCTCTTTTATGTCCAGATACAAAAAGAAAACTCATATAATCCCTAGAGATCTCGATACGGAAGCAATACTTCGGGATCTTAGAGCAGAGTTCGAACAAGAGAAACCTTATTCAAAGATTTCTTCACTACCAATGGCGAAGTCGCTCAAGTCTTATGGGGTGCCTAATCCTGAAGGCATACCCACATGTCCACAAATGCCCACCATTGTTGCAATTAATTTCGAAATCAAGCCTGCACTAATCAATATATTTGATTAGCTGATTGTATATAAGAAATAAATTGTTTATGATAATTGACGTTATTCGGATTTGAAAACACTTCGTTACACTTTTCGTTTTTAACAAAAAAATTCATGAAACAAAATTCGACCTTATTCAATATTACTAAGCGTTATTTTGGGAGGGTTCGTGTGAGCTGGATTCAAATTATTTGTAGTCGCCGTTTCCAAGTAATTAACCTTACCTTATGTACTGTGAAAAGTTTGCATAAAATGAACAATATGAAATGAATAGTATTTACATTATTTAGTTGACAGCAACACTTATACAATATTTTCAAAATTAAATGAAATAAATATTGTTATTTTCCAAAAACAATAAAAGTATTATTTTAAATTCACTTGCAAAATAATAATATTAACAATATTTATAATGTATACTTGAATAACATATAATTATTTTCTAAATTAAATTCCATTGCATTTTTGCACGGATCCTAAAAACTAGTTATTATTCCTTGATTTTAGTAGCACTAAGCAAGTTAGTTGACACATTATTTAGCAGGAGTTTAATATTTGTATTTTAGGATGCTAAATATGGTTTAGGGGAGTAGTGGTATCCACTACCGCTTTTATTTCTCTGTTTTTCATTTGATATTTAGGTACTTGTGCCTATTTAAGTGAAGTTCCATTTGTTTTATTAATGAGAAATTAGTGCATTAGTTTTTCCTTTGTCAAACATTAAAGAGTTTCTCCTTAATTCATATGAGGGATTAATAAATATATTATCGTTAAATGATGGATTATTATATTGTTTTCCCTTATGATTATTTATTAGTACTTTGAAAAGGCCGAAGACTTTGTGGATAAGTTGCAATTGATATCATTATTATTATTTATCTTACTTTGCAAAGACATAAGGCTTTGTAGTGTAAGTTGTATCTTTGTCTTCGGATATTTCGATTGTTGATTTTTGTCAACAAATAAATTAAGGATTAATTCTTGGTCAATAGGTTTTGTTTGATCATGATATTTAATACCTTATGTGTGGGAGAATGAATAAGGAGCAAAGTTACACATTGCCACTAATGAAAAGAAAAGAAAGAAGAGGTTGGTAAGGATATTTAAGTAAAATCATAATTTAATACCAACTATCTCCCAACTCATACCAAACAAGAGATAGACATTATTTTATCCTTATTCTACCCATAGATTCTCAATCTCCACCCCCCTCTAATCCCCAAAACTCTCATTCGCACATAACAAACGCCCTGACAATGTATCAAATTAATATCAAATGAACTAAATTCAAAAACCATATAATGAAGGGCAAATAGAACAAGACTCCAAAATACTACAATTATTGTAGATAAACGGGTTGTTATATTATTTTCGTACTAAAGAATTCAATCCTGATCCAACCCAAGTAATAAACATGTCGGGTCACAACAACCCACAAGTTAAAAGACGTGATTGAAACCTACTATAATCAAGGCGGGTGGTCAAATCATGTCAACTTTTAACACTTCAAGACACAAGGTAAAAGAAAAAGTCAGACTTTTGCTATTGCTTCTTTTTTCAATTTCATATTGGTAAGGTTGCCATATCTATTGATTGGTTTGGGAAAAAAAAACAAGTTCAATAAATGATTCATGTTATTATTTCTCTTTTTTTTTGGCTTACATTTCATTTCAGTGGTTAATAAAATGCCCTTACCTCTGTTGTATTTTCCTTGTTCTACACCAAGCCGTATATTGTTAACGATTGCATTGTATTCTCCTATAATAACTACGCTTTTTATTTTTTTGGTATTATAAAGTACATGCTATAATAATCAAAGGCCAACCTTGAAGACCACATCAAATTTGATTTGAGAGTGTCACATGTGAACAGCATGACCAAAAAGAGTACATATCATACAATCAACAGAGTAAAAATCTTCCTCCTAGTCTGTGATTTCTCCCTCTTCTTGAGGGTCATCATTTCCACCATCACTCTTATCAAAAGCACTATGATCCTCATTTTTGAGGAGTTCTTCCTTCAAGGAGCCTGCATTTTTCTTCAATTACATCGCTCTACTCCCATTTCCTTGACAATGACCTTGATATTTCTGAGGATCCTCGATGGACGAGTTGGTGACCACGTGACGGAAAGCCTGCAACAGACGGCTCTTATCGCTCTTTATACCATTGCTCATAAGCTTTTGCATAAGCGTTGGCTCTTTGATCAATGACGTCTTTGATAAATTATCACCATCCTCCCTTTGTCTTTTCACAAATGGCTCATGCTTCCTCAAGTAACCATCATCTTCTGTTTCCCTCTTGAGGTTTCCTTGACAATGACCTTGACGTTTCTGAGGATCCTCGATGGACGAGTTGGTGACCACGTGACGGAAAGCCTGCAACATACGGCTCTTATCGCTCTTTATATCATTGCTCATAAGCTTTTGCATAAGCGTTGGCTCTTTGATCAACGACGTCTTTGATAAATTATTACCTTCCACCCTTTGTCCTTTCACACATGGCTCATGCTTCCTGAAAGAACCAACATCTTCTGTTTCCCTCTTGAGGTTTCCTTGACAATGACCTTGAGGTTTCTGAGGATCCTCGATGGACGAGTTGGTGACCATGTAATGGAAAGCCTGCAACATACGGCTCTTATCGCTCTTTATATCATTGCTCATAAGCTTTTGCATAAGCGTTGGCTCTTTGATCAACGACGTCTTTGATGAATTATCACCATCCACCCTTTGTCTTTTCACACATGGCTCATGCTTCCTGAAGCAACCATCATCTTCTGTTCCCTTCTTTGTAGCAAACCGATTATTCCTGTCAGATCTTCCTCCTCCATTGTACCTGTTCTGCAATCGCCCATTATCCCAAGGGCGGCCCTTTTCCAATTGCTTTGCCAACTTAGCTTGCTTTCGCTTTGCCAACTCAGCTTGCTTTAGCTTTACCAACTCATCTTGCTTTGCCAGCTCAGCTTGCTTTGCCAGCTCAGCTTGCTTTGCCAGCTCAGCTTGCTTTGCCAGCTCAGCTTGCTTTGCCAACTCAGCTTGCTTTGCCAACTCAGCTTGCTTTGCCAGCTCAGCTTGCTTTAGCTTTGCCAACTCATCTTGCTTTGCCAACTCAGCTTGCTTTGCCAACTCCGCTTGCTTTGCCAACTCCGCTTGCTTTGCCAACTCAGCTTGCTTTGCCAACTCCGCTTGCTTTGCCAACTCAGCTTGCTTTGCTAACACATCCTTTAGTTGCTACATTGACCCAACAAAGCAATTGAGAAATCAGACCAGGTGTACATAACAGATTGCATATACTTTTGTAATCAAACTATCAAAACTTCATATAAGAGCTGTGTAAAACTACAGTCGACTATTCCAGATGGAAGAGAACCCCACTGGACAATTCTGGTTCCCAAGAAAAATGCTCGTTGCCACTACATGATGGCCTTAAAACATGCTGAACTCTAAGAGAAGACAAATAATGTCGAAAAGAACAGTCAAACTGAAACCTCCAAAACGCTGCAAGTCTTACAAATTTATCATGCAGTCTTGTAGATAGCAATAAAAGCAGTTTAACAATTCTTTACTTCCCACTTGTCGCTCAGTAGCAGTACCTTGTGGTTTTTCCATGCTGAGATGAATACATTCTACATTTGTTATGTTGTCCTATAACAACACTACATGGTACACCCATACAAACGTCAAAACTTTACCTGCAAATGTGAGGTATATCCAGCAACTAAATGGTGCCTCATTTCTCATGCATATATTAAAGGATAAGAAGCTAAATTTATATGTATCGAAACAAACCCTTAGGGTCTGAATCAAATCTTTGCAGTTGGCAGTGGCACCATGCTATGCCCGCAATAGTTATTCAAAAAAATTAACACAGAAGCAAAGCCGTAAAAATAACACATTTAGAATTTTGTAACTCAAATGAATATCACACCTGATGCCGTAATTTAGCATCTTCGTCTGTAGCATCAACAGTTACTTGCTCTATAGACCGTTTATGCATCTTACAGGACAGACCATTGCCATATAATCCAACCTTTTCCACTTTGCCCTTCGAGGGATAATTTTTCTTGCGTTCTTCACGCCACTGGTGAATTTCTTTCTCAGTGTATAACCAAGCGAGTGAACTATAGTTAAAAATGAAAGCACACCGCAAATAGGACACAGTCAAAATCTTCAGACTGAGTATTTTATAGATGCACTGTCCAAACAAAATGATGCTATTGAGCCTAATTTAATCCTCTGCAAATAACAATCATGGCAAGTTGCAGCTACAGTAGAATGCGGTAAACTGATTTCTTCATCAGCAGAAACAAAAAGAATGCACAACCATGTACCTTTGCTTTCCACTCTTAGCTTGGTTTGAAGAATCATCAGCACCAACATCTTTATTGCCTGTTTACAAAAGGAAAAACAGGAAACTATTTTATATAACCACAGATATTACACCAAGATGATTCCAACATTGGAGCTAATATGACATCAAGGCATGCATGTATACAGCATGTAGACACCATCATAAGAAAACACAATCAGTATAAATAAAAAAGAAAAGCAAGAACAGATTATTTACTTTCACAATTTAGCAAGGAAATACTTAAGTAAACAGCAGTAACAAGATCTTAATTATGGTTACCTAAATAACTAACCCCCCTGTGATTTGCGAACTGAGAGAAGTGAATACTAGACCATTTTGGGCTAATTTTGGGCCCATTCTTGGCATATTGCAGAAATAAAAAAATTGAATTAACTAACAAATTAGGTAACACTAATCCTAAGAGTCATGCCAGCACTGGTGGAGGAAGTTTCAGCCAATGAAACAATCCAGATGCACTTACATGTGTATGGCCAAACAAGATGGAGAAACTAAGGTACGGGTGATTTAAAAGAGTGGAAATCATCCTCACTGAAGATAAGGCATAGCAAGCTTAAATAGTTTGGATACATTAGGGGAAATATAACATAACAAGTCAGTTAGAGATGAGAGGCATAGCAGCATGAATCAAAGTTAATTAATCATAAATGATTTATTTTAGTGTATTTCACTGAGAACAGGATACAGATAGATAAGGTTATATGGCAACATAGGAGTCTCAGTCTGAAACTACCTAGTAGCAATTCTCAAACCACCTAGGTTCTTGCCTTTTGTCTTGTGTCAGGGGTGATCTTAATTTGAGATTGCCATCTTCTCTATTCCTTATATTTAACTTTCCTCGGAGGACAGCACTCTACCATATTCCACTACGCAATCGTTTTATTTTCCATGAACCCCTGCATTGTTAAATCTTCTCACTGGTGCTTTGATTTTGCCTCTGCCATCTTACTACTAGTACCTGCTGCTTCCATTATATATTCTAAATTTATCTGCTCTGGGTCTTTCAAACACACCTTCTCTAACTATACAACAAAGCTTCTAAGCTACATAATCTCATCTTTACTGGATGCTACTTTACAGAAACTCGGTAAGTTGATGCGACTACAGTAGTCCACTAGTCCTTAAATGTTTGGCCTTAGTGGTCCTAGAATATCAATATCTATAGATAAATTTTGTCGTGTTTGATGTTTTGGTGATAAAGGATGGTTGGTCAAATGTATGCCAGATGGCAAGAAACTTTTAGGTAACAAATTAATTCGGCAATTTGATAATATCTAACCCAAAAATCATGACCCCTTACGTCTATGATCATTATACAATGTAACTGACTATAAAAAATACATGAACCAAGGTACCAGACATCAACTAAATACTTTCCTTGTTAAGCTTACACATTCATATTGACGCAACATGGTACTGACAACCGATCAGTTTGCAGAGGGATGATTCTTTATATTATGATCAGTTTTGATCAAGTAAACAGATATTACACAAAAAGATTCTAATATGGGCTATTCTACTCAGTGAATCCCATTTTTTTTCATTGACTTAACATACACCTATGAAGCACGGGTAATTAACCTGGACAGAAAACCCCGTAGCAGGTAAGGGTAAAGATACAGGGACAGGTGGACACGGCCCAAATACTTTCCTAAACTGTATCTGAGCTGTCAGGTTCATCTCGGGACAACAATGTAGCCTGGCAGCTTCACAGGAGGAGCGTTCAAGTAGTAACCAAAGGGTTCCAGATGTTGAGTCAGAGCCTCAATTTGACCACTCAAGTCACAAAAGCAAAATGTGATGAAGCATCATGACCCAAGAGTTATGAAATGATGAAATACACAATCAGAAAATGTGATGAAGCATCATGACCCAAGAGTTATGAAATGATGAAATACACAATCAGAAAATGTGATGAAGCATCATGACCCAAGAGTTATGAAATGATGAAATACACAATCAGAAAATGTGATGAAGCATCATGACCCAAGAGTTATGAAATGATGAAATACACAATCAGAAAATGTGATGAAGCATCATGACCCAAGAGTTATGAAATGATGAAATACACAATCAGAAAATGTGATGAAGCATCATGACCCAAGAGTTATGAAATGATGAAATACACAATCAGAAAATGTGATGAAGCATCATGACCCAAGAGTTATGAAATGATGAAATACACAATCAGAAAATGTGATGAAGCATCATGACCCAAGAGTTATGAAATGATCAAAAACACAAATCAAAAAATGTGATGAAACATGATGACCCAAGAGTTGATTAAACAAAAACAACATGCCTATTCTTTCATTAAGGGGAAAGAAGAACAGATGATTATAGCCTTCATCAAATGACATCATGGGTAACTTATTATTACTCTCAGAACAAGCAACAATTTGTTTATTATAAGCACAGAAAAACAGTATTATACTAGATACTATAATCCAATTTCTATAACATCCCATTTCAGTTTCATTTTTCAACGTAATTTTTAGATTTATTTTCAAAAAGAAAAAAGATTAGATCTTGTTGAAGAAAAGAGAACCACTAGATTGAACTGAAGGCAAAAGAAATCTGACCCGACTCCGGCGAACCCATGACTCCGGCGAGTGAGTGAATCAGCCTATGAACGGAATACAAAGAGTAGGACTGTCGACTTGTTGGGACTTGGGAGGCTGGTACTCAAACAGGGTGTTTACATTTTAGGGTTTTTTTTTTGGTTTTAATTCTTTATTACAGAATATAATAGGATTGTAATTTCATTTGGATGCCAAATCCTCTACTGCTCCCCCTCCCATATACTACTACCCTTCCTTCTTTATTAACAATTATATCTTTATTTTAAGCTATTCATACATCTCCCTCTAACCGATTATAAACATTTATGCACAATGATAGACATAGTTATATGTAATCTTGTTAGATTCGTCTCATTATACTTTAATTAACGTTTTATAATTTTTACTTGAGCATAATTAGAATTATTAAAATTCAAAGTTGTGCACTGGGAAACGTGAAACTCCATATGTAATGGTTATTAAAGAATAGAGGAAATATATGATAGAGAAAATAGAGATTTCTCTTTTAATTGCCATGTCTTTTTACCTTAGTTCTTTTTATGGAAAAAACATGTCCATTCAATCCAGATGCACAAGATGCGTGCGAAAGTGTAAATGTAATGATTTTGGAGAAACTGTTTTGCAATTTCTCTAGTGATTTGTATTTTTTCCCGAGGGGTGTAATTATAACGTTAAAAGAATTTAAAGAGTGAAACAATATTAATAAAAGAAAATGAGTAAATAATTTAGAGAATAAATTAGCAATAATGATCTGAAATTAAAACATAAAAAAGACAACGTAAATCTACCAAAAAGATTAATGGAATAGGTAATTTAGCGGGAGAAAGGGACAGGGAGTAAGCGAGTGAAAAAAAACAATTATAACTATCACCCAAAAGTAATTAGTTTGAAATAAATAGCTACAATTGAAAATAAATACCAACCAATTGCGAAATCAAAAATAAATACCAACTAGTTCTATTTTTTTTCATACCAACTAACAGAAACCATCAAATTTTCCGGTCATGGTCCCTGTTAGTTGGTATGATAATTTGACTGAAAATATGACGATTTCTGTATAACCACAATTTCTAGAGGCTTGACGGAGTTAAGCACTTTGGAGGGAATCATTGAAAATCTTAGTTGGTATGAAAAAAATGAGAACTAGTTGGAATTTATTTTGAATCCTTGGTATTCTCTGACAAATTTTCCTATATATTAAAGAGTGTAAGCAAGGGATGCAATCCTACACGTGTAATCATCTCTCTTTCAATAGCAATCTATTCACTTCATTCTCATCTATTAAAAAAATTTGTGAATGTCAAGGTTTGAATCCGCAACCTCACGTATGGGAAGAAAAAGCTACAACCATTCCTCCACCACTATATTTTTGTTACTTTTGTCAAATTAATAATGATATATGGTTAACAAACCAAGAGTTATGTTACAACTTGCAACCTTTGATATCCACATAATATAAATATTCATTTTTAATAGGAAAATTTGACAAAAAAAATCTTTTTAATGTTCATTTTTGCAAAAAAGAACCTTTTAAAGCATTCTTTGCAATAAAAAACCTTAAACTCAATTTTTTTTTTTTGTAAACTTCAATTTCCAACGTTGCCTTTGGTTTTTCTAGCGATGACCCCTATTTTTTCCTGCGTTTTTGCATAAAGTAAATGGGAAAACCCTGAAATTTAACAACAAATAGCACGATATTTTAGGGTAATTTTCATAGAATTTCCGCAAAAGCGTTGAAAAGGTTGTGGGTCAATGCCGGAAAAGTGCAAGTCAATGCCGCAAAATGAAGAAATGTTTCTTCTTGCAAAACAAACTGATTTTTTAGGTATTTTATTGCAAATAATGCTTTAAAAGGGTTTTTCGCAAAAAAAGAACATTTAAAAGGTTTTTTTTTGGGCAAATTTTCCTTTTTAATACTTCATCCGTTTTTTAATAGCCATACTTCTCATTTCACGGACTCCTATGCAAAACTTAGGTGAGTAAGAAAAAGTGGTAGGAGATAGATAGAGAGAAAAAGTTACTAATAAGGGAAAAAAGGAGATGTGTAACTATTAGTTTTAAACTTTCTAGAAAGGAAAGTGTAGTAAATAAAAAATAACGGAGGAAGTAATATTTTTTCACATTGGTACCTTTAACTACAGTAAATTGTAAAACAGGAAAACTCTAGAGCATCGTTGGGGCCTAATACTAGTGGTTAAGTTAAAAGTCAGCAAATTGAGTATATTCTATGAAACTTTTTGTAGTATCATGGCATACAAATTAGATGAATAAGTAATGAAATA
Organism: Patellifolia procumbens; assembly: GCA_947645195.1. Classification (NCBI taxonomy): domain Eukaryota; kingdom Viridiplantae; phylum Streptophyta; class Magnoliopsida; order Caryophyllales; family Amaranthaceae; genus Patellifolia; species Patellifolia procumbens. The sequence continues at coordinate 10,918,659 of CANSGD010000193.1, forward strand.
TTATTTTCATAAAAGTCGTTACCCAGTAGTAAGTTATACTTACTAATGTAATTTGATTAAATAGAATAGAAAATAATTATATTGGATAAAGAGATGAAAAAAATACTATGACACATCTAATCAATTGGACAATATTTAATGCATAAATTATATATCTAATTGCTTCATAGAATTTTATCAAAATTCTTAAGGTTCTTGAAAATTATTTTGTAAATAAGTTGATCTTAACCTTGAGAATTGATTGATGTATATACTCCCTCCATTCTCTTTTGTTGTTTCTTTATTCACCATTAGGAAATTCCATTATGTTGTTTCTCTAATTTGAATCTTCCTATTTATAGTTCACTTTTTAGAGTAATATACCCTCATTGAAAATTTGTAATACCAGTCATGTCCTCTCTTTTTGTTATTTGATTTGCTCGTTCTCTCTCTTCATTAATTTGCCTCTCTCCTTGCGTTTGCCTCCCTGTCTTTCCTCTGTTCCCTCGCACTCCTTCCCTTCCTCGCTGCAACCATGCATCCCCCATTCTTCATCTCTCCACTTTTCTCCTCTCTTTCATTTTTATCCTTCATGTCTATTTTTAATTATCATGTTGATTTCCCCAGCGATTAGTGATTCCGCCAGAGGTCAAAAGATAAGTTCCTCATAAACATGCAATCTTTTGAGTAGTATGTTAAGGAGAAACGCGCTCTTGGGATTTCTGATACTCGAAACTCTATTGTTGAGTTGATTCGTTGAACTTTTGCTGATCTTTTAAGGTTTTTTTTAATATTTTTTTTGTTGATTTGCAAATCATTGAGTTGATTTGTTGAATTTATGCTGATTTTTTATTAATTTTTGGTGATTTGTAGGTCCAGCGACTATGAATTTATTCCCCGTGAGTGGAAAAACAAGCAGCAGTAGTGGCGTCATGGGCTCAATTGCCTCAACTAATTTAGGAGTAATTTAGTCAAATTGCCTTTGGGCTCAATTAACCTCAACTAATATAGGCGTAAATTACTTTTTTTTTCTTCTCCATAATTCCCTAAATGAATACTCTCCTTCTACAATGAATCTTCTTGGTCAAATATTATGATGAAGAAAATGCTGAAATTAGATTTTGGAATGCAATTAGTAAAAGTCACCCATATCTACCAAATCAATGTCTGCGAGTTTGATTAACAACATGAGAATTGAGAACATCCGTTAAAAGATTGAGAGTACAAACTCTCTTATGTCTATGTGCCTGCTGAATGAGAACAATGCTGAGAAGAACAGACTAGACTGAGGAATAAAATGGTGAAACATATAGGACTTCCATTCTTTTATGATGAACCAGAGAGAGTGTGGAAGAGAAAAAGACACAGAAATTCCCTTCAATTTCTCCTATTCGTTTACATGGGGAAATGAGATGGAGGAATCTTTTTTTTAAATATTAACTTCTATCTCAGTAGAAAAAGGAATCTATACTCTATTTTGATATTGCATTGGTTCCTCCCATGATTCTCAATAGGAACAATAAAAGAGAACGGAGGAAGTACATGAAAAATTCTTTAAATTAAAATATATAATTTTTATATCAAGGATTTTTTTTATAATGTACTTATCTTCTTTCATATTGCGTTAGTCTGGAAATTTCATTTAAAAAGAGTTTTCATATAAGATTTTTAATTATCTTCCGCTATCCTATTTTCAAACCTTTACTGAAAATCATATGATAGAAATATTTATGATCTCGTATCGAGAGTTATTTGAAACAAGCTTATGACCCATGTATTATATAGATTTAATATTCTTACTTCTTCATCAATTAAGACCATACCAATGCTTCCATTCTCCAATGGCCTTGTATAGTTGGAAAAATAGTTTTAAATAAGCCAACAGTTGCTCAGTCTTCTAATATTAAGTCAACATATCGAAATTCCAGAATATGTAAACCTTGGTGCTTACTTGAACTTAAACAAGTCAAATGACCTATAGCCGGTTTTATAGGTAATTTTTTCATAATTTTGAATTTTAACTATTTTTTTTATAAAAAAAACTTTTCTTACCATTATCTTTCGCAACCTTTCCTCTCCTCCACAACACCACTTGACCCAACCTCTCAACACCACCGGAGAACAACCCAACTCATCTCCTCTTCTATGTTTTTCTCCATTAACACCGCCTCTCAATCAAATTCATTTCAACCCAACTTATCGCCTTTTCTTTGTTTTCCTCCATTAACACCGCCTCTCAACCACCACTAAGTTATGGCAATCAAGAATTGTGATTGCTAATGGTTTAATCCATTCACACTCTTCCCCTCGCTCTCCTCTATCTCGATGCTTTTCTATCTTCCCCCTTCCTCTCATTCGCTGCTGCCACCCGCTGCAGCACCGTCGCACCCCCCCATTTTGTGTTTGGTGGAACTGTTTAAGAGTTTCTATATGAAGGGAGAAGATAAACATATGGTTTGTTATTTCCCAAGCTATGATGAATTGAATGAATAGAGAGTTTGATTTGAGGGAAATTATGGCGGGAAAATCGAGGGTTTTGGTGATGTTGATTGCATATGATGAAAGATTTGATGGAGGGCAGAGAAGATGGAATCTAGTGAATTTGAAAATTGAAATGGTGAGATTGAGAGCAAAGTAAGCGGAATGTTGTGTGGCCGTTTCTGATGCTTGCAATTGCATGCTGGAGAAACAGAAGGAGAGACAGGAGAGGTCTAAGGGGTTTTGTAGAGTTGAAAATGGGTTTGTTTTATTGAATTAAGCAATCTGTTTGTTGGAAAGAATCGTACCAGGAAATCTGGGAGAAACTGAAGAAGACGAAGGAAAAAGGACTAAGATGAAGATTTATCGGTGATACCTGTTTTACTAGGGGGCTGTTTGTTTATGGGATTAAGGAGTGGGATTGGGAATTTATATTTCATGGATAGTATTTTTATGTTTGTTTGGGGGGTTTGTTAAATTTCCATGAGATTGGGAATGGGATTAAACCCCCTCTAATCCCACCAAAATAATACTTAGGGGGTAGGTATTAGAGAGGATGATTAAAATTTGTAAGAGAATGACTCTTTTACCCTTAATGAAATGAAAGGGGTGGAGAGTTAGTAAGGGTATCAATGTAAAATTACCATTTAATCCCACATTATCCCCAACTCATATCAAACAAGGGATAAAGACTATTTTATCCTTATCCCACCTACAATTTTCCAATCCCACTCCCACCCTTTAATCCCCAACTCTCATTCACAAATACCAAATGCCCCGTAGGTCAAATATTTTTTTTGACTTGTTTAAATTCAAGTGAGCAATAAGGTTCACTTATTTCGGGATTTCGAAAAGGTTGACTTAATATTAGAAGAGGGGGCAAAGGTTGGCTTATTTAAAACAATTTTTCTTATATAGTTTGTCTTACCCAACATGATTTTGTTAAGTGTATGGTTGGTATTACTTTTATAGATTTATCGTCATTTTTCTGGACTTGTATAATTAAGTCATTGATTCCTATGGTAATTATAATCAATCATATCCTTGAACTCAAAATTCAAAACATGCTATTCATGTGCAAAAATCAACAAAACTTCTTACAATTTTCAAATGATTAAACACGATTTCATAAAAATATTTCAAAAAAATAGTAAAATTTAAATGATTTATTGAATATCCTACCAAAAAAATTTATATAATGATTTATTAAATCTTATTATAATTTACAAATTTAGACAATATCTTTTCATCATCATCGATCTACGCGCGATCTATACGTTGTTTTAACAATATTCAATTTACCAATATTATTAAACTCGTTTAAATAACCATAAAAAACTTACCATAACTTGCATTATTTTATGGTTTGATTTCTTAAATAGATTTATATGAAACTATTTCATCTTTCTTGGCTACATATGATAAGGAAAGAAGTTGTAATTCAAGAATCTCCTTGATTCGTAAAGGACATTTGTTACTAAAAAATATGTACATAAATATTACAAATTTATGTATAATATGATAGATCCAAACCTTACCATATTTGTTTGATTTTTTCTGTTAAATTATGGTCATTGTATTCCTTATCCAAACTATCGAGGCCGGAACGACAACTCAAATCCTGACAATGGAGCTACCTCTGGGAAATAAGCTTGATTTCCTCTACTGGACGTCACACAAGCACATGCGATACACTACTAAATCAGGTTATGCTTTTCTCCAGTCCAAATACAAACTTAGTGTCAAGTGCCAACTAGCGAGGTCCTACCCGCGGCTGTCTAAGGTATTCTGGCTTCTCCTGATTTATCCAAAATGGAAATTGTTTCTATGGCGAATTTTCTACAATTCCCTCCCTACTAAGGAACAACTTTCCAGACGAGGAGTTGACATTCCAACTACTTGCCCTCGTTACAATAACCCCCTTGAAACAAGTCAACACATTTTCCGTGATTGCATGTTTACTTATCAAGTATGGAGTAAGCTAGGCCATGGCCTGCTCTCTTCAAACCTTAGCAACCTTCCACTCGAGGACTGGATTGCATAACATATCCTGCCTTTTCATAGCGAGGATGATTTGCAATTTCTAAAAGGTCGGATTTTCATAGCATATGGAACCTATGGTTAGGAAGAAATGAGCTCGTTTTTCAATAAACAACTATGACTACTGCTTATTTGCGCCAATGGATTACAGACATGACAAATGAGTGCAACAATCTTTGGAATCCAATGAAGCAAAACTTGGGATTCTTACACCCACCAAACTACACATGTCGCATCCACCTGGATATTGTGTAGCTAATATTGGCCAACAACTTTGGAGGCAAATGTACATCCAGTTCCAGATAGATGGGGGCGTGGAATAGGAAGACGAAGAAAATGAGCATTAGTTGGGTGTCGGTTGAGTCCATGTATACAACTCCTCGCCCTATCACCAATATAGGGGTGGAGGTGATTTTGGTGTAGCTGTATCTGTATTCCAGGTGGTAGGGTTGCTTGCGTTGAGGCCATTAAATGGCTAATATTCATCTACTTAACCGCATAACTCTACTCACCGACTCCACCATTTTAGTCAACATGCTAAAAGGGAATATACAAACTACAATCGATCATTTGTTGACAGTCGACACTATTAAGAGACTAGCGCGCGTCTTTATCACATGTAATGTGCGCAAAGTGGGAAGAGTGGAAGTTTCCACGGCACATCACGTGGCAAAACAATGTGTCAGGACAATGCTTCGGTTTTCCCTACCCCCTTGATCACATTTTCGTTATTTAGTAGCTTACATTATTTATTCGCATGATGTTCCAATGTCAAAAAAAATAAAAAATAAAACAAAATTATGGCATTGTCACTTTAAATATTTGTTGCTTACTCCCTTCGTCACAAATTTAGGAGATAAGTTATTGAGTGGTTATCAATTGTTATTTTATTAAAAAGTTGATGTGATGGGTGTTGGTGGAGTGTATTTTATTAAAGGAAAGACAAAGTGGAGTACTTTTTGGTAGGAGAGAGGGTGTGTTGTGGGCCAAAGGAGTAAGAGAGAGGTATTAAAATATTAGTGGAATCATTCCTAAAGTAAAAATGTTCAAACTAATATGAGCCAAATGGAAAAGAAAAGTGTTCAAACTAATCTGGGATGGAGGGAGTATAATTCATAAACCAACACTAGCTCATTAGTAATATACATAACTTAATTTTTTTTGAAAAGGGAACGAAACATTGTTAGATAGGGATTAATCCCAGTATCCACCTACTTGAATTTTGGGTCGTCATCCAAGTAATGTTAAAAATAGTTGTAAGATAGTCTACTTTTAAGAAATTCCGAAAGTTCAAGTCTACTTTTATGTTTAGTACTAGCATAAATAGTTTTAAGATAAAAAGGGGTAAAAAAGAGGAGAAAGGGAATTTTGTTGAATACCACTAATGTTGTGGAAATAGGCATTAATCACTTCAAAGTTGATGAGATCTTCTTTCTACATAATCAAGATCCCATCATAGAACGGCATGACCATTATCTCTATTATATAAGGGAATGGGTGGGAGACACCAAAAATAGAAAAATGAAAAAAATTAAAAAATAAAGTATGACAGTTTAAAAAAAATAACCACTTCCACTTAAAGGGGAGAGGCTTTAATTAAACACGTCCCTGTTGGTTATCCTACCTCATTTTGATTTCTTGAAACTGTGACTTTTCTTTTTTATTTCTCTCTCTTCTTCCCTCAGTAGTCAGTCCTCTTCCTCTACTTCCCAATACGGTTTCCAATTCTTCCCTCGCTTCCAATTCACGCTACTAACGACAACCAATTCCAAAATTGAAGTATTGTGCGGAAAAGATTAGATGAAATATATTAGGTAATAAGTGATGGAAGAAGATTGAACTCTTCGAAAATTTGACTCAGAGAGACATAGCAACCCAAATGGAAATCAAAAAGTGTGGGTTAGCATGAAAATATTTGTGGGTTGTCGCTTCTTATACGTGGGATGGGTGGGAGTTGCTTACAGGAAGGTTAGTTTCTAATTTTAATACTTCCTCCATTTTTATTTAAATGTGACACTTTTAAATTCACGGACTACTAGGCAATTTTTGGGAAGGAAAGAGATATAGAGAAAAAAATAAAGGGATCCATGTGAGAGGAGAGAGATAGAGAGAGTTTATTGACCAAAAAAGAAAGTGTCACGTTTAATTTAAAACTTCCTAAAATAGAAAGTGTCACATTTAAAAAAAACGGAGGAAGTATTACAAATCTATAATGTGGTGTCCATTAAGGCATTAATGGTTTAGGATTATGCATGTGTATCTATTGTTGTTTGCTTTTAATACTGCAACTAGTATTTAGGTCCCGATGATGTTTGGGATTTTTGTATACTGAATTTTATAATAATTAAAATAATGGATGTCATATAGTGTGAAAAATTATCAAAAAAAGGCATGTCATTTACAATATGCATATTAAAAATTTACAACTTAACTCTTGATTTCTATTCATACATCATTATTGATTTTGACAGAAGAAGCACTAATAACATGTTGAAGTGATGGATGAAACTCCTTATTGCATACTCAAGGTCACGAGTTCGAGTCCTCACATTGACATTTTTTTATTATATGAGAATGAAGTGGATAGAGTGTCATTCAGAGAGGGGTGGTAACACGTGGCGGATTGCAATGCTTGCTTACACTTTTTAAATATATATAGATGATGATGATGCCATAGTGCCTCCTCATGCGAGAGGGAAGAGTTTGTTTCATGTTCGGTTTTCAGTTCTTAAATTGATCGTATTTTTTGGATTTTAGTGCTATTTTTTATCAGGTTTGAAGAACTACCACTCAATTAGGTTTGAATTTACTGAAATTGGATTACCACTCAATTAGGTTTGAATTTACTGAAATTAGACTGTCTACTGTCATAGTTTTCTGGGATTATATTTTGTAGGATTTAAGAAAAATCTTGGGTTTGCATGTGTGTTTTTTCCCATATGAAGTTTAGTTTAGTGTATTATGTATTATGTATTATGAGTTTATGATATTGAACAACCACTTTTGGGTATTTTTAAATGCTTAACTAAATTTAACAAAATAATTGGTAATGAAATGTAATTCTATTACTTGAACAACCGCTATTTTAACCTTTTACTAATCCTTTTTCTTTACAAAACTCGGTGAATATTTTTATTCTTATATACTGATTCAGGATATTATTTGTACATCAATATACCTTTTTACACGCGCGCGGACGCATCGCGTGCATATAAGACTAGTAAGGAAGAGAAGCAACAATTTTCTCAGTGTTTTCCTTGCTAGCCCGAGTTTCATCGAGAATCAACAAAGGAGGATCAAATTGTGAACATAAGTTAGGTTGTGTTTGAAGGAGGGGTCTAGTAATCCCCTTACAGTTCCAAATAATTAGATAGATGTTTTTCCGATGGTTGGAAACCCACTTTGCTTCCTCTAGGAGCTCTTCCTCCTCCCGCTTTTATTGTTTGGATAGAAATTTTTGAAAAATTGGGAATAACCACCTGTATTATGCACTTATATCAAAATAACCACCTCAATTTTAGTTTTTTTCACTAGTGGAAAAAATAGTTGTTGTTGCGGGCCTTAAAGGGACTTGTAGCTGCGTACAAGGGTTGTAGCTATTAAAGACGCAGCTACTGTGAAAAAACAGTAGCTACGTACAAAGACGCAGCTAAAATTGAAGTTTAGCTGCGGGCCACAAGATCAAGCCCGCAGCAACAAGCGTCAATAGCTGCGGACTGCAGCCTATGGCCCGCAGGTAAAGTTGATGGTAGCTGTGGCTTATCATAGATGCATCAACAGTGTAAACAAAATAATTTTAATTTTATATAAATGATTACAACACCACTTTTAGTAGCATACAATTCAGTTAAATTACTAGCATAGCAAAGCTGAACCCATGGCCCAATCTATCTTTCTATATTAATTTATAGGGAAATATGACATACATAAAGTGAGTGATTTCTCTCCTGACTTTCCATCTGAAACTTTCATTTACTCCAAGCATTGATACTCTTTCAAAGAGTAAGTGGGTTATGGCTTTCGATAGCAGAGGTAAATCATGTTAATTATTGGACCTATTCGAAATCACTACTGAATTATATGTCCCTGGTTTCTTATTATTGCAAAATCACGCAACCTTTGGTGTTTAGGTAAACACATGTACCAACAACAAAATGACCAAGTTACTAACAAAAGTTAGATTAATAAAATGACTCACACACACACACTCAATAAAGCAAAAGGCAACCTGAAAGCATTTCTCTGCCTACCACTTTTACTTACTAGCGCACTTATAAACATTTTAGTTTAGTAAAACAGCAACCGCAAACATTAATCTGATGCCTATAAAGGGGCTTCCTTTCAAGATAGGGCAAAGTAAATAGATAAACCATAGCCATTACTGGTTTCTTGCAGGAACTGCAATACAACTATTCTTTGTAGAGTGAAGTGCAAGCAAGTATGACCTGATTAAAGTTAGAAACGGCAGCATCATCAGTCACCGGAATGCCAACGGATGCTTACATACGCTGCACCATGCCTCTATTCCCAACAAGAATAGAACTTGCCTTATCAATCAGGTCCTGTAAATTGAAAAGCCTGAGTAACAAATTGCTCAATCTATCTTATTTACACGCCTAACCTTCCTTATCCCTTAGCTAAACAAATCTTATCTTCAAAGGATTACTAACTCAACTAGGACTCTCATATAACCGAAATTCCAACCATATTTTTGGCTATATTGACATAACATAAAATATTAATTAAAAGTCTAAAATAACATGACAAAAGATCTTAAAAGACTTCAAGTAACTAATTATGGACGCCCCATATTAGTTTTCACAACTAGGATTATCATCCCAAGTAATCATGGACACAAAGGAAGCATTGGAATTGAGCTTGAATCCAAAGGCTTCAAGAACCAAGCAAATAGGTTCATCTCCAAGTATTGACTTTACTTCTAGACTTGTATCATTCTCCCCCTCTTCAAAAGAATTTGTCCTCAAATTTGTATCATCATAGTAAGGACTAAGATCACCAATATTGAATGTGGCACTCACACCTCCATAATCACTTGGAAGTTCGATCTTGTAGGCACTATCACCGATCACATCAAGAACCTTGAATGTACCATCAGCCCTAGGCATGAGCTTGTTCTTCCTCTTGCTTGGAAACCACTCTTTCCTCAAATGGATCCAAATTAGATCGCCAATCTTGAACTTAGGCTGCCTCCTATGCTTGTTTGCTCTCTCCTTGTATTGAGCATTCATCTTCTATTCTAGCTTTGACTTGCTCACATGTCTTCTTGAAAGTATCGAACCTTTTCTTTGCATCCACATGAACACTAGTGGAAAAAATAGTTGTTGCTGCGGGCCATAAAGTGGTTTGTAGCTGCCTATAAGGGTCGTAGCTATTTAAGAGCGCAGCTACTGGTCATTATTATTTAGCTGCGGCTTTTATAGGCGCCTGAGATTTGGTTGACGGCGATTGTGCAGCGAGAAACTTCCGATATTTGGCGAACAAGTGAGGGAATTGCGAGCAGCGACTGCGGGTGAGAGGGATTTGGCGGTCCATACACTAAAGAGTAAGAGGGCTTTTTTTAGGCAATTTAGCTGCGGGGCTTAGAGAAGCCCGATACAAAGTTATTTTTTGTGCAATTTCGCTACGGGCCTTAAACAAAATCCGCATTAAAATAAAACTTAGCTAAGGGCTATTTAAAAGGCCATCAGCTAATGAATAGAGCTATAGGCTGTTCAACTAGCTCGCCGTTAATAGGGTGCAACAATAGCTATTTTTTCCACTAGTGGAATTTCAGATTTGGTTAGCACAATAAAATCAATAGGAAGAAAAGGATTGATACCATAGACCACTTCAAATGGAGATTGAGAAGTTGTAGTTGAATGAGATCGACTGTAAGCAAATTCAGCATGTGCTAGCTTCATATCCCAATCCTTTTGTGTCTTGCTCACCAAGCCACGCAATAGAGCTCCAAGGGTTCGATTAGTTACTTCACTTTGGCCATCTGTTTGAGGATGATGACTAGTACTGAAGAGTAGCTTAGTTCCCACCATCTTCCATAAGCTCCTCCAAAAGTGACTAAGGAACTTTGAATCACGATTACTAACAATACTTTTAGGGATACCATGCAAACGAATGATCTCCCTAAAGTACAAATGCGCCACATGTAAAGCATCATCAGTTTAATGCATAGGAACAAAGTGAGCCATCTTAGAGAAACGATCTACCATAACCATGATAACATCCTTTCCCCTTTGAGTTCGAGGTAATCCTATAATGAAATCCATACTCACACTATCCCAAGGAGAATTGGGGACTGACAATGGAGTATATAGGCCTGTATGAGAGGTACTCTAATCCCTCTGACAAGTAACACACTTGCTAACCACCATATGAACATCTTTCACCATGCTAGGCCAATTAAAACTCTCAATCAAAGTGTCTAAGGTTTTTTGAATGCCAAAATGACCAGCACCCCACCACTATGGACTTCTCTCACAAGCAACTCCCTCACGCCACTCTTAGGGATACATAGCTTATTCCACTTAAACAGAAATCCATCTTGAACTACATATAAGCCATTAGGGTTTTTAAAAGAACTACTAAAGTCATCATCATTAACATACAATTCTTTTAAGTGATCAAACCTTAAAATTCGAGCATCAACCATGGTTAAGAGATAGGATCGCCTAGAAAGAGCATCAGCAACAACATTACTCTTTCCTTCTTTATACTTAGAAGAAAAAGTAAAAGATTGTAGGAATTCAACCCACTTGGCGTGCCTATAATTGAGTTTTTGTTGTCCATGGATGTGTTTGAGTGCTTCATGATCTGAATGGAGAATGAAAGGCTTGGGCCTCAAGTAATGGGACCAATGATCTAAGGCCCTCACAATAGCATAGAATTCTCGATCATAGTTGGAGTAATTGCGCTTAGCACCACTCAACTTCTCACTAAAGTAAGCAATATGCCTCTTCTCTTGAAGCAAAACTGCCCCAACTCCAATGAGAAGTAACATCCAAGAACTCCAAAGCGAATGATCTAAAGTTTGAAGCTAAGTCCGAAAATTCAAGAAAGTAATGGATATGATAATTAAATCAAACACTCTTGAAAGATTTAATTAACTCTTAATCTCCCTTAAACCATTCCTGGAATTAAGTAGATTAAACACTCAATAATAAACACTCCTGAATATTATGTGAATGGCCGAAATTAATTGTGTTTGAAGCAATTATTCAACTCGAAAGTTTTTAACTGAAAATAATCTCTACCTTTATTGAATAAACAGGCGCCTATATATATTAGGATAATCTTAGTATAATTAGGAAACCAAAACTCTATCTAGAAAGCATTTAACTCTAATTCCTAGAATCTAGAAAAAGAAAGATAAAGAAAAGATAAGGAAGATAATCTAATAAGATAGGATAGAGATTTTCGGCTCTCAATCTATCTTATTTACACGCCTAACCTTGCTTATCCCTTAGCCAAACAAATCTTATCTTCAACGGATTACTAACTCAACTAGGACTCTCATATAACCGAAATTCCAACCATATTTTCGGCTATATTGACACAACATAAAACATTAATTAAAAGTCTAAAATAACATGACAAAAGACTCTTAAAAGATTTCAAGTAACTAATTTATGGACGCCCCATATTAGTCTTCACAACTAGGATTATCATCCCAAGCAATCATGGACACAAATGAAGCATTGGAATTGAGCTTGAATCCAAAGGTTTCAAGAACCAAGCAAATAGGTTCATCTCCAAGTGTTGACTTTACTTCTTGACTTGTATCAACAACATACATAATCATTCATGTGAAGCAATTTAATCCAAATTTGTCAAATACCTACAAAAACGCACAGCAACAAAAACATAGTTCCCAGTCTTTTACATATCATAGCATTATAAACTAGAAATTCCTAGTTCCTACTGGGTAGTTTCATAGGATTAGCCTGACAACTGACATAACAACAACATCAAAATTCAGATACTTGTAAACAGAATTTGGACCTAATTTGAAATACCCATTTGATATTACAAAAGAGAAAGTAGTAGCAGAAAATGTGAAAGGGTGTATTCAGATGTGTGATTGTTTATTTGTGTGCTGCACTTCTACTTCTGGCTGACTGAGTGTGACAATGAAGAATGAGATTATAACTTCATTGTGTTAAAATTATTTTGATTAATTTGCTCATTTACATTGTTAAATCTCAACCTCAAAATGCGCGAAATTTAATTTGTTGCAATTAATTTGATACGGAGGAAGTATTATATTACTTGCTTTTCATTTTTAGTGGAATTTTACGAGGATTCGCTTGCTGGATCCGCGACTGTGTAGTGGTATGGTAGTGTGCACATTTAAGGTTGGTTTGATTACTGATGGTATAGCAATACTTGGAAAAAGCTGATAGATGCCAATATGTTGAATTTGTAGCTAATCCTAATTCCTAAGCTTGGGACGTTGCAAAGAAGAATGGAATGAAGAAAAGTTTACCCATTATAATGTATGATGTTTGTTGATTAAATGTTGAGAACGTTAGGTTGAGGGCGTTTGACACACGAGAATGAGAGTTTAGGTAGAGATTACAATTTACTAATTTCTATCATTGAAATTCTTTTTTTGAAGACAAGACAGGACTATAAATTGATCTTTACAAAGTGCCCTTTTCTTTAGCATTAACATGGGGGGTTCTCATTCCAAGTCTCATCGCTTCAATTCAAGGAAGGTATTAGCCTTATTAAACGTGAGGGAGGAGAGATTTGAAGCCGTGAATCTGTGGTCTCTTAAAGACAAACAGATTACAACCTACAATACCCTTGTGCATATTACCTTAATAGAGTAATAATATTCTATTAAGAAGTATTCAAAATTTCTTATTTGAAGTTACCAACGCCTTATAATGATTGAGATCATCAGCAACAATCGATTAAAAAAAAAAGTACTCTAGAAAAATTTTCGTATAACAATTGCATTTTCTCTACATTTTCTTCCTTGCTTTTTCAAGAGATCACAATGCCAAATAATATAAACATAGTTTGATTTCAAGTCATGGGAACCATCTTTCAAGGCTTTAACTAAACCAGTTAGCATCAACTACTCTAGCCTCTGCATCTATTTTTGTCACCAAAACACAACATTTGTGTTAGGAGAACAAGTAGGAAAAATAATAAATAAAGGTTTCATAAGTTCAAACTACCATCTCGCCCAACACCGCAAACCCTACCACAAGAGTGATGAGGATCTGTCCCTCACTCCTGGACCTCATCCTTGACAAGTTTGATCAAGTCATCAATTCTAATAATGGTTATAGCTGCTTCAGTTGCAAGCTGAAAATTAGAATCCAAAACCAGCAAAAGTCAATTATTACACTGGTTTCAAGAACAACTTAGGCACACTCCAAATCCAAAACCAGAATCTTCTAATGTAATATATTGGGTTCAAAAAGATAACTTGAACTAGAGATACATCATACACCTCACTATGAAATATGAGATATCATCCAATGCATTGTGTAGTAACTTAGTAATGTAAAATGCCAGACTACAATAACAAAAGATAAAATGCTATTAAGGATTTATTTATATGTATTGCCATTAAACAGTAAAGTAATAGTATTGAATATTGTAGTAAAACATTTTAGCTGATTTTAGTATACACCTCACTCTGATGCTTACAATCAGCAAGCGCATGTAACAGATGCCTTTGCATATCAGCATATCTATATCTATATATGGTGAGTGTCAGCATATCTATAATATATGAGATAAGATAGATTAGAAAAATTAATCCATTTAGCATTTTAAAGAGGTTGCACTATGATAAGCAACATGCAGTTTTCTAAACTCATAACTAGCGTTTTTACTGATCAAACAATATCCTGTAGAATTATAAATTCTTGTGCTTCGAGGTTTATTACTGAGATACTACTTATTAAATAAAGACTGGGTTTAGACAATACATAGTAGGAAATAAAGTGGCCATAATCTTACCTGAATAATATTCACTTTGCTCATCGCCGGCTCAATGACTCCAGCTTCAACATTGTTGCGAATGGTACCCTTGTTTAGATCCAATCCCATACTGCAAACAATGAAAAAAATGAGTTGGAAAATTCATAATATCATTCAAAAGCTAGAAATTTACTACTTGCTCTGACAATGCTTGTAGTTATCAAGTACTTCGTAGATTCAGATAACGAAACCCTCTGCACTTCAGGGTATGCTGAATCTACTTTGCGTAAAAACACTCAGAAATTTTATCTTGGCAAGAAGGAATTTTAACAGTAAACAAAACAACAAAGGGGTTGGAACATGTAATCAACTGTTGTACCATGCAACCTTTTCCAATCGATCCCGTTTGAAATGAATGATAATCTCACCTATTTTTGAACCCCAGCAATCACTCTTCATTTTGTAGATTTGTAATTAACAATTAAATTTTTCAATGTATAACACCACATTGAACTAAATCAAGCAGAACATTGCTGAATGCAAAGATGGAAAAATTACAGAATGTTTTCAGATCCAAGAAAATCTGAAAGACTCAAGTCATGCATTGTTAAGCAGAAAGGAACATTAGTGGTTACATGGAAGCAACATCATTCAACTGCGCCGATGAGATCTTGGCCTAGTGGTTAAGACTAAGGGCTTGTGTGCAATAGGTTAAAGGTAGAAATCCCCCTCCCCCCACATGTAATATATACTGCCTTAGTGGCTCATCTGCAACTTTAAAAAAAATTTAATCAGCTGTAAAAGTACTATCAAAAAGTTGAGTGACACCATCATTGTAGTTGATTAACAACTCAAATATTTTAGTAATTGAGAATCTTGCACTTTATAACCCAGACCAGGTGACAACATATGCCAACACAATTTTCAGAAACACCCTTAGTTGACATTGATTCCATAAAACACATTTTACAATTACACTAAGTTAGCGCCCAAGGCCTTACCCAATCTCGCCTCTCATCGTTCAAAGATTCTACGCACATACTAGTGAGTAAACTTTTATTTTTTTTTGGACAAGTAAAACTTATTACTTATATACACTTTAAGGTAATCTAGAATGTAAATAAGTTGCAAAACCATCTAAGTTTAAGAATGATAAACTCGTATAGTTAGATAATTATACAGTATATGAATTTTTATTCAAATGAAAAAAAAAAGAAAAAAAAGAAACCTAAATTACAAAGGGCTTTCCCAACAGAATAAGACAGAAGTTGCAAGTCTCCTGTAGACTTTCTGCAAGTTCTTTATCATAATCCATTTGCAAGGCCATTACTACAATGAACGCCAATGTTTGACATATACTTTATAGTGAAGTGATTACAAATCACCCAAATATAAGGCAGAAAAGACATAAGCAGATCAATGCCCAAAAGGGTACCTTGAAAAATGCTGCTTTTCAGCCTTAGTCTGTGCACCATGATGGTAAGCTTGTAACTTAGCAACCAAATCTGTAGAATCCTTTGCAGCATTAACGGCAAGAACCTAGAAACACGTGTTAGGAAAATGTCAGAACCCAAGCTTATCAAGTATCAATACAAGGTTTCTCAAACTGAGAGAGAAAAAAACTATCTTAGCCATTGCCTTGGGTATAATTAGTAAGGCTTCAGCAAACTCTGCAATTGCCAACTGTTCTCTAGACCCTAGCGTCATAGCAAAGCTCTCTAAGTACACTGACAAAGCTGCCTCAACAGCCCCTCCACCTGCTACAACCTGCATTCAAAAATTGGAAAGCATATGATGCAAAAGATTGTAATTATAGTCTTGCTTTTTCTCTCTAATATTCTAAACATGGTTAAAAGACTATTGCTTACATATAACAATCAAGAGTTATACTTGGTCTCAATAAAGCATAAACAAGAAAAGAAAAGAAATCATCTTTTGGACATCTGTCATCGAATTTATCCATTCTTCTCTAACTACAGATAGTGTTTTTGACAGTAATCATTAAGCAAATTCTGTAGCCAAGAGTTAAATTTATGCATGTTTTGAGGAACATGAATTCAAGTTCAACAATAGACATCATACCTAAAGTATATATACAAGTATTCTGTTTTGAAAGTAGATAGCATATTTGAGGGGATGATGCAAGTGTCAATGTAAACATTGCGACCATCTAGAAAATGAGGATGAACCATTCATGATAGCACATATATCCAAAACAATTATTTTTAAAAAAGAAGAAGAAGAAGAAAGAAAGATAAAGATAAAGAAGAAGAAGAAGCAAACAAAGGACCTGCACTAATTTATTCACTAACGGATCTGAAAGTTTACCGTATTTGATTCAAGTGTTCTCTTAACACTGCACAAAGCATCATGGAAAGCCCTTTCCATTTCGTCAAGCATGAAGTCATTTGCGCCTCTTAGAACTAAAGAAGCCTGGGAAATATTACACCAACATAATTATGCTTCAGAGGCAAAACAAATGTAAATGTCTAATATGCAGCAGTTCTTAAAAGATGTTCAAGGAAAACTATGGCAATAAGATCCTAATCTCCAAAAACATAAACGACAAATGACACACCCCATTATTGTAAGACAAATTCTGAATATTAGATACAGGGTATGTTGGCCTTGCTAGATAATTTGCAGAACATTCAACCACACTGGGT
Organism: Patellifolia procumbens; assembly: GCA_947645195.1. Lineage (NCBI taxonomy): Eukaryota > Viridiplantae > Streptophyta > Magnoliopsida > Caryophyllales > Amaranthaceae > Patellifolia > Patellifolia procumbens. The sequence continues at coordinate 10,935,779 of CANSGD010000193.1, forward strand.
AACAATAATTACGTCTTACTCTCCATGGCATTGCCCCAACAAATGATAGCTTCATGAAGTCTTCTCCAGCATCATATAAAAGATTGAGTGCTCTGAGTCTCTAACATTGGAGCCCTATATCAAGAAAGCATTCTAATTGGTAACTACTAACCTTCAGTTAACTTGTTACACCTAAACAAATGACACAATGAAAGATATTGTAGCGATTTCAATCAAGGACTAAAAATTGGCACCTAATTGCCTCACATGCCTTAATGTACTTCCAATAAAAGTGATAAACATACAGGTAGTTCAAACTTCAGAATAAACTCAATACTAGTCATATTAACCTATCCATGTGACGATCAATCGGCTCAGGTTCAGGTCAGATGGATCAAAATTGGGTCAGGTCATATTCATAAAGATGGCCAATCAGTTTATTGTCAATCAAAGCCTCAATCCACCAAGTGAGTTCGATGAATGAAAAACTTCTAGATATGGTTATAAAGCGTTGGGTCCAAACAAACTTTCCAGTTAGGGTTATATCCAAATTGAAAACTCCATCTAAGTGCTGGGCTTAGACAACTATTCAAACACACTGGCATGCAGTGTTTTGATTACCCACATAAAACTTATCCTAGATTAATTGAAAAGAGATGATAGGAGGAAAAGCCAAGGGTGTATATTAAGCCATAGGAGGAAGTGGAGCGACACAGCATTAACAAAGAGATGATTTTACTCACCAAATGAATCAAGACAACAAATATTATAATCGATACGATACTTACAGCAGAATTACTTCTGGTCCCTTTAATCATAATGACATATCATCAGCAACACGCTCCTCCAAGACTTCATCAGCATGTCCAAGAACTGATGAATCAAATGTTTCATTCCCTTCCATATCAGCCAAAGTAGAAACCTGCAGCCATTGACAGGCAAGAGAAGAATACATTAACCATCTAGCAAAAAACTAAACACACACATATATACATAGAATGGTGACTGAGAAACATAGTTTCACCTAACAAAGCATGACAAGGTTTTTTTTTGTTTTTTTTATTTTTTTTATATACTTCCTCAATTTTTTATAACTTGTAATACTTTCTATATAAGGAGGTTTCAAATTAGTTGTGATACTTTGCTTCTTGGGCAATTATTTCTCTCTATCTCTCTCCTAACATGAGTCCCGTCTTTTTTCTATCCATCTCTACTGTTTATTCATCTTCATATATTGTCTAGGGTTCCATAAAATAAAAAGTGTCACAACTACGAAGTAAAAAAGGACAGAGGAATTAGTTCAATGCAGTGGTTGACACTTGACATTAAGCAATAGGCATGAGTGAACATTGACCCATTAGGTTAAAAAGAAAAGATATAGCCCACTCAATAAGAACAGTAATTAAAAGAAATTTAAAAACACAAACACTTAACCTACTTTAGTAAGTAATTAAGGTTATAGAATTGGATTTTTTTATTGAAATAATGCTAATAAGAATTCCTCTTCTTAAGCTGCTATAAATTATTGTAGAATAAACTGTTCCTAGAAGTTAATCCATGGTACATTTCCTCAAGAAACATACCAGTGTAGCACCAGTGGCTCTAGCAACATGGCGCATATTCTCCTTTGGCACACGTCTGACAGCAATTGCACCAGCCTGCACAAAATACTAATAACAAAAAGAGAAAAGATAAATATGTCTTTGCATACAAAGAAAATATTAACCTGAAATCTTAATTAAATAAGCGAAATTGAAGAGAACCTAAGAAAATGCTAGTAGTATTAAAAAAAGTTACATCAGGATACATATGCAATTAGTCTGGGAATATTTTAACAAGTTAACTTTCATGTAAAACATATTACTTAGTGGTGCCTCTGTGGGCTAAGACGACAGGGACATTAAGGAATTGTTAGTAGGGGGAGTTAAAAAAAGAAAAACAGGATGATTTGTAATCTGTGATTGAAATTCTAAGGGCAACTTTTCTTCTCTATTTGTAAACTGAGCATTTGATCCATCAAATAAATCTTCAATAGGAAAAGGTAGGACAGCAAAACAAGGAAACAGGAACAAGAATTCAACAAAACTACATGCAGAAGAAAAATACACTTCAAAGTTATAATTTGTCAAAACTTGCTTGTTGGTTAGATCGTTCACAAACATTAACTATCCATACCAATGATACCACAAAGTTATATATGGATAAAATGAAGAACTCCAAGCACAGATTAGTGAAAAAAGAAACTCGCCTTTAGTGCGATGTCATCAATCCCTTTAGTGGTTAAAATCACATTAGCTCCTGCATTCAGTAGTTTTTTAATTCGCTCTGTAGTCAAATCTGTTTCTCTGCACACCAACAAAGCCAAAAGAATTAAGGGTGCAAAACAAAATATTGAAAAAAGAAAGTGTCTTGTCGTGTTCATCACAAAACCTTACTGGCAAGGAATGTAGAAGTATAGATTATGTTGGTTCTAAACATATAGCTGATATACAACCATTAGAAGTGTCAAGTCGTTATAGTTCCCTAAAGAGGAAAGATTCAATGTTGACACCTTATTAAAGATACTAGGCATGAATGTATTTTTAGATTGTATCATTCAAATATTTTCTACGTTAATAACAGAGCACGGCCGTGACAACAACTTAAATTACCCTATATAATCAACAAATTTCACTTTCCAAAACATTTATTTCTATTCCCTTCCCCTTTCTAATGAAAACACATGCAATGAATAATAAAAATGTAACCAAGTATGAGATAAAATAGCCAAGCACATGATTCACCTTTGACGGATTTTCTCAAGTTCTCTAGGATCACTAACTAGAACTCGGCAACCCATCTGCATTTTCGTCTTCTGTAAATTGAAATCAAGACAAGCTATCCTAGCCGGCGCAACTCTAATGGGCATTCCTTGAGCCGCACGGCCTGTGTTAAGAGCATAACCTTTCAAAAGATAGCTATCGTTTGCACTTCCCCCATGAGCTTTCAAAATATTGATGCTCTGAAACAAGCCAAAAGAAAGGGAAAAAAATCAAGATTAAGAAGTATAGACAATTTAGTGAATTTACCATGCCATGACAAACAAAAATTACGAAGATACACCGTAAGCACCCTACATTGGAATAAGGTAGAGCCTTACCTTTATTGAGTACTTTTCTTCAACATACACAATTATCATTTTAACTGCTTTAACAGCATCTACAACCTGGGAAAATGTTGAAAAAGAAGCTTACACCACTTGAGAAACAATCCATTCATATATGAACCATGTTTGACCCATTCTCAATGAAGAAATTACCACAACTTATAATTTATTATGAGTCCATTCAGAAGAATCAAAACAGAAAGCATTTAGGCTGTTCAAAATGCTCTAAAGACCAAAAACAAAAAAAACAAAAAAAAACAAAAAAAAAAACCTAAAAGAAGAATCAAACATTTACATAGATGATGACCCGTGAATATGAAGCAAACCATGAGACTGAATATTCCAAGGAAAAGAAGAATCATATCGTTTTGAGCCCTAAAAGATGTTTTAAAAAACAACACATCTTCAATACTCAGATAAGTTAACAACATGGAGAGAGAGCTTTGAATAGCCGTAAGGAGCTATAAAATTCAAACAAGGTCATTGCTGCTGTCTTCGTTATTGTGTGCAGATGGCAAAATTCAGGTTCAACATTGTTGTAGCAAAGTTACACCATACTAAGTAAAAATATGATCCAAGAGATAAGAAAAACAAGAGATATACCAAGCTTGCAAAGTAGTCACTGTTTGGAGCTAACAACTTTGATGACATGCTTGTCTTCGCACAATTCACAAGAACTTTTTTGTCTAGCTTTTCAACCTATCAATAAGGTCAAACATAATAATTGATTATAAAGCAAGAAAGACTAATTAAAAGAATACTCTCTAAAGGAACAAACAGTAGCATGTAACATCAATTATGCTTATATGCAACAAAAAAATAATTTATCTTTCAACTAAAAATCAACAGATAATCAAATCGGTCTTGCTAAAGTTTCAAGCACTAACAAGAAGTTTATAATGGAAATCCTTTTGCATCAATAGATAGGAATCAATCATATACAGAGCCACAAGGGTGGGAATGAGAATGGATCTCGGGATCTCCTAAAACCAGGAGAAAAACTCTACACGTGAGCTATCCCTCATTTTCAATCACACCCTAATAAAATATAGCAAACTCTAATATGCAGTTAGTCCAATACAAGAAAACAAGTGTACAAACTTAAAAGAGGGAAAGTATAGGTAGTTGACAGGGTTAGCTCACTTCACATCTACATGCCATTAACAATATATAAGACCCAATGTACATTGTTCACAAGCTATGTATGCACACCTTTACTGCCAGTTTCTCTTCAATATATCTGCATGCTTCTCTCATTGCAAGCTACAAAAGAAAGTGCCAGAAGTCAGAACCCGCAATAATATGCCATACTAAAATTTCTTAAAATCCAAAGCCAATATCGAAACAATAATGATCATACTGACCCTATATCCAGTGGCTATAGATGCTGGATGAACCTTATTCCTAACCAGCTTATTTGCTTTCTGCAACAGTATATACCACAAACTTGATGAGATAACCTTAAATATAAGTATTATGCAAGTATCACCCCAGTGAAAACAAGTAGCGTAACCAAAAGACAGGAGTGCGGTCTAAAGGACTAATTCAAGGTCACCTTAAGCAACTCCGCAGCAAAAATGACCACTGACGTTGTTCCGTCACCAACCTCACTGTCTTGGCGTTCAGCCAACTCCTGCAGAACCTGACGAAAGCGATACAGTTTGTAAATAACTCTATAGCAATACGAAGCTCAAGTATGGGCCATAGAAGAGATTGAAACCATTCTAATTTGAGTAAGTGACTAGAACCAAACCAAGTACCTTGGCAGCTGGATGTTCGATTTCCAGCATTTTAAGGATAGTAGCACCGTCGTTAGTAATTGTAACGTCGCCAATGTCGTCAACCATCATCTACACATGCATATATTCAAGAGATTACAATAAAAAAAAATAAAAAAAATATGAGGCATGATTAAAACAATTGCAACATGGGAGTAATAAAATAATGAAATCCCTAAAATTTGAGGCACTACAATACAAGCAACATGTGAGTAAGAATGATGAGTGAATTAATCTACGGTAATGTAAGCAAATGAGATTATAGTAGGTTTTTGATTAAATAAAAGGACGAAAAAAGAGAGTGAGAAAACCTTGTCGAGACCGACGGGGCCAAGGGAAGACTTGACGATGTTGGCTATTGCTTGACATGCCACCACTGCAATATTCATTAACAGTATAATTAAAAAAATGATGATGATGATGATGACGATGATGATGAAGGAAGTGGGAAAGAGGAGGAGAGAGAAAATGAGACCGTTCTGAGAGCGGACATCTTCGCCGGAATAGCGATGACCCACGATATCAGGCGTCGGCATTATGGGAGAAGCGTCAGCGAAGCGTCAGAGAACAGCGGGAGTTAGAGAGACAGACTGAAAGAGTGTTGAGTGAGAAACGCTGCAGAATACCTAGGTCGGCGACTAAACACCGCCCTAAATACTTTGGGTAACGCCCTAATACGTACTTCATAAAGTTAAAAAAATTTATACACTATTTTAACCCCTCTTTCCATCCTTCTTATTCTCTCTCCTCACTCTCCCTCTCCCTCTCACCCTCACTCACCTTCCCACTCACCCTCACCCTCACTAAACACCACCGGAGTAGGATGGTCGCCGGAGGCCGGAGCCGCCAGCCGGAGCCTCCAGCCGGAAGCCGCCGCCAACAGGAGCTGTCAAAAGCAGGCGCCCGAATTTTCCGGCCGATATTAGCCGAAAATTCCGGGATTCAACCGAGGACCGACCACCGCAGGGCCGAGGAGGAGAAGAGCCGGAGCCGGAAAAAGAGTTGCCCCTTGACCGCCGGAATTTTGGGCCGGAAATAGCCGAGGCTGACCACAAAAAGGATTCTTGCTCTCTAGCCTGAAAAAGTCTCGCCGGCGCCGGAAACTAAGGTAAACTTTTTTTTTTGAAAAATACTCGACCTTGTGTAACACAAGGCTCACCATGAGGCGAGCCTTGTGTAGCACAAGGCTCGCCTTATATGGCCGTTTTTTATTGTTTTTCGCTATTAAAAAATATATGTTTATTTTTTATGTTTAATTAAATTAAATATTAATTTTTTGAATATTATAGAAATGTTATGATATTAATTTAATTATATTGTGATGTTATTTTGTGAAGGTAATTTGTTATATTGTTGAATTATTAAATATGTTAGAAATGTTATGATATTAAGAATTATATTGTGATGTTATTTTGTGAAGGTAATTAAATGAAATATTGAATTAATAATTTTGTAATATTGTTGAATTATTAAATATTATAGAAATATTATGATATTAATTTAATTATATTGTGATGTTATTTTGTGAAGGTAAATTGTTATGTTTAATTAAATGAAATATTGAATTAATAATTTTGTGATATTGTTGAATTATTAAATATTATGATAATTTTTCATGTTATATTAATTATATGTTGAGTTATGAAGATAAACATGATATTATTTCATAGATATGCTTGGAAATTTCATGTTAAATTTGTTAGGTAAAATTTATATTATTTTGTTGAGAAATAGCTTATTTATGTAATAATTAAAAAATAATATGATGCTAAATAATTTTACGATGCATATTAATGTACGTAAAAAATTTTGGGTTAATTATTGAAATTAACGTAACATATGCGATGCATATTTAACGTAAGTTTATACGAGGCATATTTAACGTAAGTTTATACGATGCATATTAAAGTTTATATAATGAATTTTATGGTTAATATAATAAATATTTTGATCATACAAGTAGAATTCGTGTTTTAATTTATATTACTTGTGTTTGGAAATATTGATTTAATATGTTAATAATTTTATATAAAAAGGACTTATTAACATGACCGGAGGAAAAGGGAAAGAGATTTGTTTGCCCCATGATGAATCTGGAATGCGTCATCCGCATCAGAGACGATGCACTGCTTCTTCTAGGAGGAATAGAGATGTCTCTTCATCAACTACTCTTGCTTTGCCTGTCCCGAACACGGGACAATGGGTTCCTCACTCACCTTGGCGGGACCAAGAGGGGGCAGCTTCTACTGACGGAGAGGACACGTCATCAGCTCATATACCGGCTCACATCCTGGCTGACATCCCGACTTATATCCCGACTGACATCCCCACTCATATCCCCCATGGACTATCTTCTAGAGATCGTGCTTTGGCAGTTCCTACATCTGGAGGTCGACGTCGTGCTGGCGACGGGAGATTTGCACGTTCTTCTAGTACCTCTTGCTCTACAAACGCGTCTAGTGGTAGGAGTAGGAGGGGGTCGGAGGAGGATAGTTCATGGAAGGTTACTGAGTCGATGCCTGGTGGTCCCATCGACGACTACGTGCTACCGAGTTACGGGGGACATATTGCTGCACGCATATATTCTGGACAGTGTAGGGGGGTTTTGAATTGTGTGAATCGTTACAAGGATTGTGTGAAGCTTTTGGAGTGGTACGCGGGCATGAGTGACCCAGTTAGGGAGTTGGTTGATGATAGTGGGTTGCACCATTTGCACGATATCATGTTTGAGAGGTTGGACATGCCGTTGATATTGGCTTTTGTTGAGAGGTGGCAGCCGGATACGAACAGTTTTCACTTACCGTTTGGTGAGATGACTATCATGTTGCACGACGTTGAGGCCATTCTTCGTATTCCAGCTGAGGGGAGGATTGTCGGGGAGTATGGCACATGGGACGACCTGAATACTAGAGCCTCAGAGTTGTTTGGGATGGAGAAGCAGACCTTTTTGAACCAACATTGGAAAGGCGGGGGTATTTTTACAGATAGACTCATTAGCAGATTTGCTGATGAGGATCTTCTTATCACGTTCCAGGCTCAGGTTTTCCTCCTCACTCTTCTTGGTTCCACTCTTTTTGTTGACAAGAGTGGCAGCAGAATCCGCCCCGTCACTCTTCCATTCTTGGAGCCACTTCAGGAGATATCTACTTATGCTTGGGGCACAGCTGCTTTGGCCTACCTTTATCGACAGCTTGGTATAGCGAGTCGTGCTGATACTCATATGATTTCTGGTTGCTTGACGTTGTTACAGTCATGGATTTATGAGTATTTTCCCCAGCTTCGCCCGAACCGTATTAGGAAGAGTATTGAGATGGGTACTGCACGGGCATTGATTTGGGAGGATACCGCCGTACCGGGGAAAAGGGAAGAACGGTTGCTCATTTACCGTAGACTGCTAGATTCTCTTACCGCATTTCAGGTACTAATAATTTTTAAATGGTTTATGATTTAATGGAACTTCACTTGTGTGCTAACTGTTTGTTTTTTTACGTAAGGTCGCTTGGTTACCGTATAGTGCAGATGCCTTTTCCTTTGGATCCAGAACCTGGTACCAGGGTCCCATCCGTTGCTTTGATATTGTTGAGCCATATATGCCAGATCGCTCCCTGCGTCAGTTTGGTTTTTTTCAGGCTGTGCCTAACCCGATTATGAGGCCGGACATTAGTGCATATCGCCCAGCAGATGGTAGGACATATATCATTTGCGTTTGAGCACTTGCCAGGATGTGATATATCCATTGTACAGCCACCAGAGGCGAGGGAGCTCTTGAGGCATTGTTTGCACTACGTCAACCATTGGAATGAAATCCGTGGCAACAAGGCACCCTACCAGCCCCCACCACCACCGCCATAGATCGGAGGATTGTTTACTTGTTAGTGTGTAACTGTTGAACTTCTAGTTGTTTTTTATGGAGTATTGTTTACTTGTTAGTGTGTAACTGTTGAACTATTATTGTACTGTTGTTGAACTTCTAGTTGTTGTGTTTGGTATTGTAACTATAATGTGTTTGGTATGTTAGTGAAATATTGAAGTCTTTCATATTGCAACCGTATTAAAAAGAAATACTTAGAAGTATAGAACTAAATTAAACTATTTCATAATAAGCAAAAGTTACACATTATAGAACTAAAATAAAATATTTCATAATAAGGAAAAAGTTACACATTATAGAACTAAATTAAAATATTTCATAATAAGGGAAAAGTTACACATTATAGTAGCTCTTCCATGCATCAATTCTATCAGTATAACGGTCCTCCCAACCTATGACACTATCAGATCTATTATCAAACCAAGCTTGAGAAATAGGAGGAATCGGACAACGAGGGCTCAAAACAAGTCGAATGAAGTGGGGGATGTCCCATCCTAAGTGAACCATTACTAACTCACCATCAGGACGATCACTACCAGGATTTGCAGTCATTGGAGGAACGGTGGTACATCCCCATACACTACCCCCATCTAATATAGTGTAGAATATGATCGTGCAATTGTAGAAATTGGCAACAAGAAAGAGATCAGCAACCACCTCAAACCAATGTTCCCTATTTCACGGACCCACATAGTGACATAGACGAATTCTAGCTAGTTCCACCTGGTGACGTCCTCCATAGACCCGGTCATAAATCTGGTTGTGAGACAGAGTGAAAGAGTGAAAGAGTGTTGAGTGAGAAACGCTGCAGAATATATACCTAGTAAACCACAATTGCTTTGTAATTTTCCTTATTTTCCCTTCTTTTCCTTTTTTTTAATATTACATAATAAACAATTATAAAACACAATAATTACATTTTTTTTTTCTTTTGTGCTAAAAGAGCCACAAGCGCGCGGATGAGAATCGATATCAGGATCTCCTGGAATCGGGAGGGAAGCTTTAACCACTTGAGCTACTGTAGGCGTGGGCCTTTACGGGGCTTTGGCCTACGTCGATGTGTTTATGGATTTGAGCCATAGAAACCGCACGTGAGTGTTGTCAAGTGAGGGGATCGCACCGTGCCTATACATGTTTCTCACTGACGCCTGAAACATTGGTGCCAAAATAATGGCCTGACTGTTAGGTCCAGTAACTAGCTCGTGGGTTCGGGGACATGGTAGGAACTGAATCTTTGACCCAAATCCGCCCGCATGTAGCGGCCTCTACTCGGTCTCATTGTAATTCCATTCAATCACATTCATTGGATACACAAAAACATAGCAATATTGTCCTTAGAAATCGTTCTAACCTATAATTACTACGAAAATGAGTTTCTATTATACATGAATCACTACCTAACCTAAAAATTGTGACCACTTTGAAATTAGTCAAATTGAAAGGTACCTAACATCCAATCATCCATGATTAATCTGACTTTAATGTGATTCAAACAATTCCGGTCTTGTTTAAACAATTATAAGAGGTGATATGTACAAGAATTAAGAATAATATATACAATAATTAAGAGTAAAATATATACAAATTCCCTTACCTTGAATCGCTATCAAAACAAGAGAAAAATAAAGGTTAGAATATCAAAACTTTGCTTCCAAATGAATCGCTTATCAAAACAAAAGAAATCGTTAGCATTGACAATAATAATCATAATAATTGTGATGATAAAAAGAATCGTTAGTATTGACAATAATAATCATAATAATTGTGATGATAAAAAAGAACGAAGGAAAAGAAGAGATTACTTACATATTAAAAACTAAATCTACATATTTACATGAATCTAAAACTATGTGGATTTCTACACTTTTATTAATTTCAATCAAAACTCAAAGTATTGTGTTAGTCAAGATTAATAATAAAAAGAAGAGAGTGATTGAGATTGAAATAGTCTCAGAATTTGTACCTAAATCCGCAAGGAAACGACTCCGAAAGTTGAAAAGGAACTCGAGAATTGAGGATTTTTTGTGAGTGATTTGTGTTTGTGAATTGAATGTGTGAGTAGAGATTTTTGATAGCTTTTGTATTGCACGTATACCGAGAGATATTCGTTGATGCCTCGAACAAGGACTAGAGGGTCGTATTTATAGGCTTAGACGAAAAATAGGATAGCCTAAACAAACGTATATACGCTATACAGAAGCGTATATACGCTTGTGAGAAGCGTATATACTCTTGTTAGAAGCGTATATATGCTTTTGACACGTGGCACTCCACGTCAGCAAGCGTATATACGCTTCCAATCCTATATATCTTTCGTCTGATGTCTTCGGGAATTTTTGCATCTGTATTTTCTAGATCTAATCTATAGTCCGAGAATATTCTAGATCTGGATCTTGGCTTCCTTGGAGATCAAGATTACACTTCTAGAACATTCCGGATTATTCCTGAGTTTTCTGAATTTATTTATTTCGAAAGTCAGTTTATTAAACGCTATAAACTTATAAAAATCATAGAAAATCATAGAAAAATCAGAAAAATAATCTAAAAATACCGGCGACTCAGAAAAATGAGAAGAATAAAATGAAAATCCTATAAAAATGACCTATAGTAAATACTCTAAAAATCCTATTACTAAAGAAAGAAGGCCTAAAAATAGAAAATAATTAAAATAACTAAAAAAATATTTTCCGCCTTTTATTGGACCCTTGGTGTATAGTTTTGAGCTCAACTTTAATTCGATTCATGCAAATGGGTTTGATTTATGACAACTTTCGGAATCAGATCTGTCGCGAAATATCGTACTTTTCATCACTGACTATTCAATTTGGGGAGACACTTTTGGGTGTCTATAGAAGCCCCCACTTTGGCTAAGTCTGGAGAGACGATTGTTCTCGTAAGATAAAGTCAAAGTATTCGATTCGGGACGGAGGATAGCTCAAGAAGTTATGCGATCTTGAGTTACCCTTTTCGCCGGTACCTGCAAAACAAAGGTTAGTTTTACCTGTTATCGCGTCCCATGCGGTTTTACTCCCTCGGAAGCGCTTGGATCCTCGGGCGATTTTCTCCCTATGGCTGGCCTTGGCTTTTCGGGAGAATGGTGTGATTAAAGGCATGAATTCCTTCGGAAGCGCCTCGTTCTCAGGAAGCTTTCCCTTCGGCTGACCCTGGCTCTTCGGGAAAAGTGATGTAAGTGATGATGTAGATGCCTTCCCTACGGCTGACCTTGGCTTTTCGGGAAGAGGTTGTAGATGTAATGATCGCGTATAGCGATGAATTCCGTATAGGCATGCATGGACGTGTATGAGTCTCTTTCGGTAAGCATAAACCTCCAGAGATCTCCCTTCAGCAAGCATAAGCCTCAGGGAAGAAATGATGTATGTGTGAATCTCCTTTGGTAAGTATAAACCTTCGGAGATCTCCCTTTAGCAAGCATAAGCCTCGGGGAAGAAATGATGTATGTGAATCTCCTTTGTTAAGCATAAACCTCTAGAGATCTCCCTTCAGTAAGCATAAACTTCGAGGATATATGTGTCGTATCTCCTCCGGAAGCGCCTCGTTCCTCAAGAAACCTTTCCTACGACTGACCTTGGCTTTTTGGGAAGAATGTTTCGTATAGCAACAATCGCGTATAGCGTGAATGCCGTATAGGCATGTATGAGTGACAAGGAACAATTGCTGTAGATACCTACATTTGTCCCTAGCCCAAGACGGCCGATGATAAGACACTCCCTAAGCAAGGCTATGCCCGATTTCCCCCACTCTCTCTCTCTAAATACACCCTTTAAATACACTCAATACTCTCTCAAATTCACTCAAAAGTACATCAATTTCAACAATCAATTAAAGTTCTTTCAAAAGCTCTTTCAAAGGTTCTTTAAGGTTAGATTCGGGTTCTTCAAAGGCTACAAGGGTTCTTAAGGGTCCGAAGCATCGTTCTCGATTAAAGGCACCGTGTTGCAAGGTAAGTTTGAGGCCAATGTCTCAATTTCTCAACCCCCTTTTGCATGCTTGTTAGAAATTTGACTTTCTATGAAATTAGCATGTAAACTTGATTAACAACTATTAGACATGAAATAAAATCAACATTAGGCATAACTTTAATTCTTGTCGAATGCTTGCATGCTTGCAATCACAACAACTATTATGTCTTAAACAAGACCGGTAATTTACATATTCTCACTCCTAATAAGACTAATTTATGGACAAATTGGCTTTTAGGCACCTTGAATATGGATCTAAACAACACATGTCGCAACAACAAATTAGTCCTTATGTGCATCTATTTCTGTTAATCAACTCGCCTAGTAATCTTGCATGCTTAGGGTTTAAAACGGAAATATCTTTGTTGTTGTCTCTTTGACAATGAACTCGCAATGACCGAGTAGAGGCCGCTAGATGCGGGGGGCGTTGTGCACTACTTCGCCCTTACCCTTGTCCCCTTATCCATGACCTCGGTGCACGACCAGACTATGGAGTCCTTCGCCTTGCTTTATGCAATTATAGGCAAGGCTTAAACCGGGTTCCGCAGCTTCCCGAAAGAAGTGCGGTGGCGACTTCCTCTACTCGTTTCGAGTATAATTCACACAACTTCAGGCATACTCACACTATGCAAATTAGCAAGAATTCAATTCTTCGCAACACGAGTCATCACCTAAATTGACGCCCCGGCGCCCGTACAGTTTTCTGGCGACTTCACTGGGGAGATTCACTAAAGCTATTATCTTTAGTGATGTGTGGACAATACTCGAAATGTCATGCGAATTCAGCGTCTTAAAGACGACATGTGTTAGGCATCCTGCATTACGCGATACTTAGGTCGTTGGCACTGAGTATTCGCTTTAGGGCAACACGTCTCATATAAGTGTGTTCTACACTTGAGACAAGACCGGGGGGGGCTCGCTTAAGATTAGCGCTGGTGCACTACCTATGTAACCAACTCTTAAGCTTGATGCCCATCCCCACCATGACGCGCGGCCGAGTGCACTACGAAGCCGTAATGGTTTAGACCTCCTTTGATCATCACAGCGGGCTGGATGTGTTAAGGATCGTTCTAAGCCTAGTCATGGGACCCTCTTGGACACCCGGACTGACCCGTTCGATAACGTAGCAACAGACTCTAGGTGGCTGGACTGTTTCTTTTTACATTTTGCATATAGGGCTCATGCTAGTGTGACAACGTGCTATGTGTTTTTAGCTAACTAAGGACCCTAGCTTTGCATACCAAACAACAAACGAGTCATGTATGAGTCACGTAACAGTCTCATATAGCAAGTGATCATTCCTTAGGCGTTGTAATGTCAAAATGGTTGTAAACTAGAATCGTTTAGGCTTTACGTCTTTTGCATCACATTATTGTAAACGAGCGCCAAAACTCGTGTTTCGCCTTAAATAAAAAACGAAAAAATCAAAAAATTAAGAAAAAATCCGGACAAAAAAAAATGCAAAAAAAAATCCGAATAAAAAACAATCGAAAAAATAAAAAAAAATGAGAAATTTTTTTTTGAAAATAAATAAAGGCGAAAAACGAACTTTTGGCGTTCTTGCATTTTCGTTTTGAGTCAAGTCAATAGGCAAGGAATGATCACTATTATGCCATGCATTGAGTCTAGTCAAGGAAGCAAGTCATGCATTTTTTTCTAAAAGTCGAGTCTAATACACTCTAATGCAGGATAAAATCATCTACATAGCAACTTTAAAGGTCGGCAAGGCATAGTCTACTAGTTCCTATTCCTTTGCACAAAAGGATCTTTCAGCACCTCAAGTCTAGGTCCTCCAGTTCCTCACCTCCACAAATGGATGAAGAAAGTAACACCGCTCGCGTCATCACTGAAATGCAATCCACTATTGACGCCATGCATGCAAGGCTTACTTCACTCGAGTATGCAACATCACCAATTGCCCCGCAGCTCAACCTAGTCAACATGGTTCTCAACATAATGGCTAATAAACTTGAGGTCCTTAACTCTAAGGTGCAGTCATTAGAAGCAACAAAGGAAGAGAAAGCGCAAAAGACCATTGGTGGCCCTTCACCAATCAAGACTGAAATTGGGGAAAGACCAAGATATCGAAAGAGACGCGAATACACTACTTTGGAGATGAGTAACAAGTAAGCATTTGAGCAACTCTTCGCTCAAGGCTTAATCACTCCAGTGGGCCCAACTCCAGACCCACCAATTAACAAGAGGTCCGCAAAATGGGACAAAAGCAAGTATTGCGAGTACCATTGTGGCCATGGCCACTTTACCGAAGAGTGCATCTCTTTAAAGGATCGCATACAAGACATAATTGATGAAGGTCACCTTCCTATCCTTCCTGAGGGTAAGAAGCCAAGTATCTGAAGCAAAGCAGTCACCCGCAGCACCCGCAGTTCACAACAAAAAGGCGTCATGAGCAAGAGTCAATAAAGTTCTAGCATAGGTTGAGTCGGAGAGTCCCTCCACCTAGACTTTTCATTTCCCCTTTTCTTTCTTATTTTCGAGTCTATGTCAACTAGGAATAAGTCATGTCATCACATTAGCCTTCCAAAAAAAAATATAAATAAAATTTCTTTTTCTATTTTCTTTTCTTAGCCTTTCATGTGCTTCAACTTCGATGATGAAATGATAATCAACACATGACCTCACAAAAAAAAAAAAAAAATGAAAAGCAAAAATTTTGAAAAAATTGGACATTGCTCGAGAGGCCATCTTTCATAGCTCCACAAAAACATCCTTCACCCTCCATGCACCCTATCACAAGTACAAATCAAAGCAAAATCCCTTGCAACCTATTTGAGCCTTCTTATGCAATCAACACACACAAAAAAAAGCCAATTTCTTTCACACCTACATCATCCTACCCTCTAAGGTGCCAAAGTGGCACGAAGCAAAGAAAAACAAAGTTGAAACCAAAAACAAGCTGTGGTTTAGACAATACAAAAAAGAGAAAGTGAAAAAAGAAGAAAGAGAAAGTCAAAAAAAAGTGAAAAGAAAAAAGTTTGAGCAACAAAGTTAGAATGAGTGAGAGTGATAAAGTCTAAGCCCAACTTCACACATTGCAAAGTTCACAACGAAAACTCAAAGCAAATGCAAAGGCGAACATACATTGCAGCAAGTTCGTCAAAAGCCTCACACCCCCAAACCTGGCCTACATTATAACCAAAAAAGCCCTCTCCAAATGAGCATCGTCCAAGCCTAGCTAGGCCGATTCCCCATAAGGTTTCGTCCTAGGCAAAATGAGGCATCACTAGCACACACGACCTCATGAACTACGACCGGTCTGATTCCACTTGGATACGTAGGTAGCCTCTCCCCGAGGTTCGACCAGATTAATAAAAATAAAATAAAAGAGGTCATTTGCATCGTCGTTTAATGTTTTCTAGAAGTCTGAAGCACACTTCTTTTTAGTCTAGAACTTGACATAGGCTCGAGTTTGAACCAGCATCTTCTAGCCAGCCACATCAATCCCCTTATCTTGTCACCCCTAGGCACAAATTGAGTCCCTTTTGTTTTGTAGATCCCTAGCCTTTCTTTCTACAACCCTTAGGACTCTCTTACTCATCCTAATGCAATCATATAGTCAGGCTCTTGCTCATGTAGTCAAAGTTGCACATCGGTCAGCTCCAACAAGCCGTGGGGGCTTTGCTTCAACAGTGTCATGTCTAGTGCAACAGAAAGTCCACTTCTCAAAGTGTGGGGGGCTTGCGTCATCGAATAAGTCCTCATTCCTTGTTCCTTTCCAGAAGGAGCAATAGACTCAAGTTCCTGACTTGAGTGGTCACAACCAAATCCAGAAGCAGCAAACATGGCACATCAATGGTAACTCCAATAAGGTTGGGGGCTTGCAGCTTCATTAGAGTCCCATGCATGCAACCAACTTTACAAGGCATGGCCATAGTTCATTGAGGGCCTCACATTGTCACAAGATTTCTCATTCAAGCTACTTGCTCTCTTCGTGAGGGAGCACCAAACTTAAGCTCCTGACTTAAGTATAAATCTTCGCTACATGTTGAGCCTTAAGCAAGCATCCCTAAGCAAATGCATCACTACTTGTGCCCAACAAGTTTTGCAATGATCTTTGCACTACCACTCGGAGTCATTAGGGGCTTACAACAGAAGAAGCAAGCTCCTTACATTTGAAGCACGTTCAACTTCAGCAGATCAAGGACCTTGTGCGCTTCCTATGCCGAGAACATATTCATCACCATGCTCAACCAATGCCATGCTCTTCAACAAGCGACAAACTCAAGTTCATGACTTGAGTCAGCGCCGTGTCTCGGCATATCGAAATCGGGGGGCTCATAGCAGAAAGGGAAGACCTCCGTGAAGCCCATGACATTTGCATGATCACTCATGAAACACTACACATGGAGGGATCAACGAAGATTCAGCAACACACTAGGTCCAAGTCCTTGCCGACCTTACGACAACAACAAGTGCGAAACATCTCAACACCGCAAAAGTCTTTAGACGCTGAAGCTTCTAGCATCGCGAAGGTTCATCTGCAGCACCGTCACAACACAAGAGGCCCTTCGTCATAAATTGGGGGGCTACCATTGCACCAATGATAGCCATATAATGTCTCTTTCTACACAGCTCGCAAAGGAAGCTTTCATCTCAGCATGCTAGGGGCTTGATCCCAAAGCTTTAATCAAGATGGTTCTATTCAACATGTATTTTCAAAAACTACATTAACATGTATTTGCTTCCTTGACTAAATAAAAGTCATTGCATTGCGCACATTTTGCATTGTAGTCCTAGCATACTAGGTCTAAGTCGAGTTGACTTGTGAGACCATAGTCAAAGTCAAAACACAAAATCGCAAAAGAGTCAAGTCAATGCATCATGTCGCATATAAGTTGCATGCATAGGGGCAGTCAAGCACCAATATAAAGTCAAACAAGTCAACTCAAATTCAAGGAGTCTAAACAAGTCCTAAAACAAACCAATGCAAAGCTAGGGTCCACCTTTAAGTGCAAATTTTGTAGGTACACAGCCAGGGGGCTAACCCCTAAGCAAAGCAAATCACGTCGTCGCTAGCATCTCGCAAGTCGGAAAAGTCAAGTTTCGCTTAAGCTACACTCCAACATCTCACATTAGCAATAGGTGAGAGTATCTACACAGGCACTAGGCTCATGGCCTAGCAAACGAGGATTGGCTTCCTGAGCCAAGCGTCGCGTTTCGGGGCTGACTTCTAGACATCAATCGGCTCTGCCAAATAAACATTCAGACGATATCAACGCAGGCCTAGAAATGCCCTATTCCTTCTCAAATTCAAAGCACCAACATTGCAAGACGTCTTGCCATGATAACTATACATTTGCAAGGGACGATGACCACAATCCAAGGCAGAGCAAAAGTCAAAAGCAAATCAAAAAGCAAAAGTCAAAGCCGAAATCAAAGAACCCCCAGTCGAGGTACAACAAATTCCCAGCAGTAATTTCAAGAACACTATCCCCAATGCCAACTTCATATTCAAGCTTCCTGGATGACTAGCAGAGAAAGGATGAGCATCAAGCCGAATTCTCAAGCGCTGATGAAGGCATGAATGGTTGAACAAGATACCGAATTCGCAAGCGAGGATGAAGGTGTATAAAGAGGTTGTGCTCTGTCACAATGAAGAGGTTGTGCTCTCTCATAATGAAGAGGTTGTTCTCTCTCACAATAAGGAGGTTGTGCTCTCTCACAATGAAGAGGTTGTGCTCTCTCACAATGAAGAGTTTGTGCTCTCTTACGATGGTACTAAAGAGTTTTGTGCTCTCTCACATGAAGAGGTTGTGCTCTCTCACAATGAAGAGTTTGTGCTCTCTTACGATGGTACTAAAGAGTTTTGTGCTCTCTCACATAAAGAGGTTGTGCTCTCTCATAATAAAGAGTTCGTGCTCTCTCATATAAAGAGGTTGTGCTCTCTCACAATAAAGAGTTCGTGTTCTCTCACAATAAAGAGTTCGTGCTCTCTCATGATGGTACCAAAGAGGTTGTGCTCTCTCACAACAACTAAGACAAAATTAAAGCCAAAGAGGTTGTGCTCTCTCACAACAAATAAGACAGAATTAAAGCCAAAGAGGTTGTGCTCTCTCACAACAGCTAAGAGAGAATTAAAGCTTAAGAGGTTGTGCTCTCTCACAACAGCTAAGACGGAATTGAAACCAAAGAGGTTGTGCTCTCTTACAACGGCTAAGACGTAATTAAAGCTAAAGTGTTTGTGCTCTATCACATAAAGAGGTTGTGCTCTCTCACAATGAAGAGCTCGTGCTTTCTCACGACAGTAATAAAGAGGTTGTGCTCTCTCACAATGAAGAGCTCGTGCTCTCTCACGACAGTAATAAAGAGGTTGTGCTCTTTCACAATGACAAAGACGAAGCTAAGCCCACAAACGACGACGAAAAGAGGTTGTGCTCTCTCACAATGGTAGCAAAAGAGTGCTCGTGCTCTCTCACGATGGCAAAAGCAATGTTTAAATCAAGATGCAGGCATAAACACCAATTCCCCATGAAGTCCTGGACAGCGGCACTGAAAAGGATGAAGCAGGCGCAGATGCAAACAGAACCTTCCTAGACGGCAGCACCGAAAAGGATAGAAACAAACAACGGCAAAGCACACGCAACTCCAGGTTCCGCAGCTTCCCGAAAGAAGTGCGGTGGCGACTTCCTCTACTCGTTTTGAGTATAATTCACACAACTCCAGGCATACTCACACTATGCAAATTAGCAAGAATTCAATTCTTCGCAACACGAGTCATCACCTAAATTGTACCCCCCGGAGCAGAGGGACCGGACCCAGTCCGGCACGGTGATGCCCCGACGCCCATACAGTTGCGTATAGCAACAATCACGTATAGTGATGAATGCCGTATAGGCGTGTGAAGGAACAATTGCGTATAACAACAATCGCGTATAGCGATGAATGTCGTATAGGCACGTGAAGGAACAGTTGCGTATAGCGATGAATGCCGTATAGGCGTGTGTAAAAGATAGGTTAATTGCATATAGCAAAAGTCGCATATAGTGATGAATCGCCATTTAGGCGGTCTGATAGCTCAAATGAGATGGGCCCTAGCCTCGTGTAGAGGTGGTGCAATGTGCAATGTTCAATGTGTGATGTGTATGGTGCATAATGTGTTTGTGTAATGATGCGTATGCATGATGACATATGTATGCTTAATGCATGATGGTGCTTATGAAGTGCGTGCAATGACAACATGTGTAATGCAAATCTATCCTTAGATCTAATGCATGAAATGACCAAGGAAATAGACTAACGTTAAAGTGTGGGATGAAGTCGTCTCAAGCCCCCATTCAAACAAAGAGTATGCTTGTGATCGCGAGCGAGCCCCCCAACCCATGGGGTTTAGGTGTATGAGAAAGGCTTAACTTGTGGTGCTGATGGTAGGTTTAGTGGGTGAGCCCCCAACTTGGTCAAACTCGTGAGCTTGCTTGGCGAAATCGAGGTTGGGGCTTGTGTCATAAGCAAGGGTTAATGGTGTAAGGCAAGGCGAGGCAATCTTGTGGAGTCATGGGCTTCGACTTAGCTTTTTGTGGTGGTAATGGTAAGGGATGAGGTATTGGGATGTGATTTGGAGTTGACCAAATCAGTGACTTGAGATGAACGCCGTATGAGGAGTGAGCAAGGGGAAGGCACTATGCTTCGAGGTGATGCTTCGAGGAGGATGCATGGTGATTGGGGCAAAGTAACAGCCTAAGGAAGAGTTGAGGAGATCCCCTCAAGGTGTATGAAAGAACAGGCTAAAGGTTCAAGAAAAGAAAAGGCTAAAATTGCTGACTATGGGTAAGCAGATGAGGAATTGATGTGGTTGGCTACCTGATGCTGGTTCAAGCTCGAGTCTATGTCGGGTGCTATACTAGGAATTTGTACTACTAGCTTTAAGGGAATCAAACCAACTGGAAGAGTGGACCTCAGAATGTTATTGGGTTATTGGGTTGGACCTCGAGATGAGACTTCGTACGTATCCTTTTGAAATCAGACCGTCGTAGTTTCTGATGATGATTTGGACAATGCCTCGTGTGAGAGGGCTTTTGTGGATGCAATGTGAGGCTACGGTTAAGGGATAAGGTAGAAAGGGAAAAGGCTCAATGATGCGCACGCAGTGTGATTTTTTGACTCTTGCTATTTTGTTTGAATTTGATTGAACTTTGTATTTGTATTTCGAAATTGATTTTGGCTGGACTTTGTATTTTTGATTTTGACATTGATTTGTTTGATGATTTTTGCAGGACTGGCTTTGAACTTTGATTTTTTTGTTTCCCTTTCATTTTTTTTTGCACATGTCTTTTCTTACGCATCGTTTGATCCCAAGGGTTAGGTTGATGCGGGTGATGAAAGAAAGATAGGCTGAATGAAAGCGTTTATGGCTCAAAGGGTTGCAAGGGATTGAATGAATACAGGTGATGGGAAAGGGATGATTTTTTTGTGGAGCTTGAGAAAGATGGCCTCTCTTGGCAATGTCCATTTAGGTGTTGAGGTCGTTAATTTAATTCCATTAAAGTTAGACGCACAAATTATATGAAGGCTAGAAAGAGGATGAGAAATGAAACTTTATTGATTTCAAACGAATTTATTACAAGCAGGCTAAGTGTAGAAATAAATCCTAATCCTAATGACATAGACCTGAAATGAAGAAAAGAAAAAAAAGACATGACTTACATTCTAGGGGAAGGGACTCTCCGACTCAATCCTAAAGCTAGGACCCTAACTAACTCACTTTGACTCGTTGGTAGTCTCCTTAAGAAGATCGTCCTCTATGTCTATTCCAATGTCGTAAACTTTTTTGAATGTGGTGAGGCCTTGGTACTTCATATGGTCTTTATACTTCGGCTGAAGGCCAGAAATGAAGGTCTTTACCATCTCTTCTTCAGTAGGAGCAGAGACTAGTGTGGCAACAACTTCTCTCCATCTAGATAGATAGGCAGTGAACCCCTCTCTCTCTCCCTATTTAAGGATCTCGAGCTCTCGGAATGCACGGGTGATGTCTTCCCAACTAGCTGTTTCTTTCTCGGGAAGCGAAAAGAACCACTTTTGGCATATTGGTTCCATAGAGAGAGAGGAAAGACCATTGGAAAAAGGGTGGGGTCGATCCCTTGGAGTGACATGGTGGTCTTAAATCCCTTGAGGTGGAATCGAGGGTCATTGGTTCGCTTGAACTTGGGTATGTTTTCGGTTGAAAATTCATTTGGTAGTTTGGAAGAAAGGCTGGGGTCGAGTGTAGGTGGGTCCTGGTGAAAGGTGGGGTCAATGGATTTTTGGATCGCCCTTTCAACCAGCTTGGCCAAGGAAGAGCTCGAGGCTCTTTCCATATCGTTGATCTTAGTTTGAAGTCCTTGGATGGTCTTGGCCAGCTCTTCAACTTGGTCGTTTAGTTTTTGGATCCGTTCTTCTTGGGAGGTCATTTTGTGGTGTTGTTACTAATCAAAAATATTGGTTGACTTTGTTGACCAATGTTGACTGTTGTTGACTTTGACTGAGAGTTTGATCGATGGAGACTGAGAAGAATATTGACCAGAGAACAAGAGATACTTGGCACCCCTTGAGTATTCCAGTCCAGCGATAGGATATAAGCGCTAGAACGGATTATTAGAGAGGTGGCCCATTTGGAGGTGGCCCAACATATGAAAGGCCCATAGAGCATCAAGCGACGAATAAGGATTTTGGAGGGAAAGCACGAGAGATTTCAAATGTTGGAAAGAAGCGCCAAGAAACTGCTATGGAGGATAACCGCTGCAAACCACCCACGATCTATAATTGAGGGCCTATAAATAGGTGAAGCCGGATCAAATGAAGACAATCAAACACACAATCAAGCAATTTTCTATCTTTCTTTCACATTTTAGCTTTCCTTAGCCACACTTGGCTTAGTAGCCAAGTATAGTGTAGTTTAGCATAGATTAGCTTATCGTAGCTTAGTTCATCCTCTCATGGATCAGTAGCGTTCTTTATCATTTCCAATTGTGTAAACAGGGAGGTAATCATCCTTCCTTGTAATGCAGTTGTAGTCTGACTCTATGCTTACTTTATAATGGATGGCTTTTGTTTCTCTTCATTTCTGTTTGTCCTAAGCTTCAGCTTTATTCCACAACAAGTTTAATTCCTCACGTTCATACACTCTTAACTTCTTCTGTGATCTTAGGAGCCATTTATACGTTAGCGAGTTTATCTTTATAATCACTAACCAGAGGGGCAGCCCCCTACCGAACCAAAAACAACATTGGGCGGTTGACTTGTTGGTGAAGTGCAAAATCACCTCAATAGGTTTTTTGGCGACCACAGTGGGAGAGGAGTTTGCATCATAGCAGTTATACTTCTTAACCATGGCCCCGAGACGATCTACCAGAAGAAGTGGTAATCAAGAGGATGATAACTCATCCGATCAAAATCTTGAGAATTCACTTGAAGATCTTGGTGATTTAGAAACTGTTCCACAACAACAATCTGTTGAAGATCTTGTTCCTCCTGAGCAAACTTAGTCTCAAGCTCAAAGTCTAGACGGTTTGCATCTAAACAGGGGAGAAGATCAATCCTTTTCAGCCAAAGGTTTGCTCAATTCAATATACACACAATATGTGGATATTGTTACAAGCCTTTTGGAAGATCTGAAGGAAAATCATAGGGAGCAGTTCAATAACCTACATCGTGGTATGGTACATGAGACTGCTAGAGTGATAACCGCTGAATTGCAAAATTTCGGTTCCCACTCACAATAGGCAGTTACCAGACAGGTGGATAGTTTTATATTAGATATCAACGAGACGTTGAATGCTACTAACGTGGCGTTGTCTAAGACTATTGCAACTGAGGTGGTTACCCGGTTGGAGCCTTTAGTGGAGAAGCACAATCAACTGAATGAACGGTTGATAAGTGTGTTATCCGCTCGAGGTTCAGGAATAACTGTCGACAACCTACGGGAAGAACCTCCCTTAGGTTATCCTAGAACAAACAATTTGATGGGATCTAATGTCCCTCCGGCCTTTCAGACAGTATCAAGGAGTATCCCTCTCCAAGATACCAATGAAGGGAACAGGAGTCAGAGGAGAGAAGCAGGCCCAAGGTCAGGTTATGAGTCAGGCTATAACCATGGTGATCCTGGACCTTCTTCTGTTCTTTTGCCTCCTAATTCAATCCCTTTGACCTCGTCAATGGGAACCGTTCCACCCTCAGGAACAACCTACGGGGCAGGAGTTAATGGTTATGGAAATGGAGGAGTATTCAACGCTAGTAGCGGTTTTCAAACTGCCACTAATGGGCATATACCTCAGAAGCCATATCCTGCTATTCCTAAACCACCACAACCCACGTATATTCCACAAACTGGGAGTCAGGGTTATCCACATCAAGCTTATCCCAACCAAATGAAACCTCCTCAAAGTAATCGCTGGGGGCAGGGATCATATGCAAAGGGTAATGCTTATGGAGGGCCTCAGGCGATGGGAACGCAGAACTCCAGTAATATTGGTGGTTTCCAACCTGGAGCCAGATATAACCAGAATCCCTATGGGGAGATGCCTCATCCCACCTATCACCAGGATAACCGATATCCAAATGGTCAAGATCAGAACTTCAACGCACCTATGGGACAGGCTCCTCACGAACCTCTCCTTAGGTAAGTGGAGGAAATGATTCAAAGGGCTATGGGAAATAACGCTGGTTTTCCAAGGAGAGGGACTTGTAATCCCTATCTTGAATGGGTTGATCGGATGTATCCTTTCCCTAGAGGATTCAAAGTTCCTGAGTTTTCTCCCTTATTCTCTGGCGACGGGTCAATATCTGCTGAAGAACACTTGGTGAGGTTTAACTGCCAATGTAGGGAGGCAGCAGATAATGACTATCTCAAATTGAGATTGTTCTCTAGTTCCCTCACTGGAACTGCGTTTTCTTGGTTCACCCATCTTCCATCGAACTCTATACAAACTTGGCAGGATTTGCAAGGGAAATTCCTTCGCCATTTTACTAGAGTGGAAGTTGGAGTTTCCATTGGAGACTTGGCCAAGATAGCACAGGAAAAAGTGGAGCCTGTAGAAGATTACATCGCCAGGTTTAAGAGAGCAAAGATCAGATGTCATCTCAACCTCCCCGAATCTGAGTTTGTTTCCATAGTCCAGAAAGGGTTGTCTTTTCCTTTTAGGAAGAAATTTGAGGGTCAACACTTCCCTGATTTTGTGGCTCTGGCTAGTGCCGTAGTGGCATATGAAAGGTGTTTGGCTGAAGAGTCTAAAAGCAAGCACAAATACTATGCTAACTATGCCAATAGCACAGAAGAGAATATAGATCAGGATGAGGACCACATGGATGTGGCCATGGCCGAATTTGTTCAGGGCCCACCATTTAAATGTCCCCAATTAGTTAACAAAAAGTCTTCCCAAAAGAAAGATTTCAGGACTGATAAAAAAAGAGAGTACACATTTAATAGTAAAAAATGTGATGAAATCTTTAATTGGCTCCTGAAGTTTAAGAAGATTAAACTAGTGGGTAGACATAAGGATAGAGATCCTAACGAAATAAAAGGAAAGATATATTGTAAATGGCATGATGCCTTCATACACAAAACTGACGATTGTGTAATTTTCAAAAATAGAATCCAGGATGAAATTGATAAAGGAAATATTAATTTTCCTGAAAAGAGTGCTAATGCTTGTGTATTGATTCTGAGTTTCTATCAGAACTGGAACAGTATGAGATGGATTGTAATATGGTTAGTATTGATACTTATTCTACCTCTCATATTGACATGCAGGAGCTCTCTAAGGTTGCTATTGCTGTGAAATTATATGAACGTATTGTGGAGGAAGGAGTGTTATTCGCCCCAAAATGCCAAGGAACAAGATTATGACAATCTCAACATATGCAGGTGGCATTTCA
Organism: Patellifolia procumbens; assembly: GCA_947645195.1. Taxonomy (NCBI): domain Eukaryota; kingdom Viridiplantae; phylum Streptophyta; class Magnoliopsida; order Caryophyllales; family Amaranthaceae; genus Patellifolia; species Patellifolia procumbens. Next base: position 10,961,399 of record CANSGD010000193.1, read on the forward strand.
GTGCTGCCACTCAACCAATCAGTGTAAGGCTTTCAAGGGCTTCATGAATAAAAAGATGAGGACATATGGGTTGATGATCTCAAAGCAAGAATATCAGGCGCTGGACCTTGCTAATTTCCAACCTAGAGGAAAGAAGGTTGAAACTGATGAAGGGCAGTCTGGCAATGTTTTTGCTAATACTAGTCATGATGGAAAGGGAAGCCAAAAGGCTCAGACATATATGGAAGCAGTTCAGAAATTTCCTTTGCAAACCAAGGCAGTGGAAGGTCTGAAGAAATTACGCTTCTCTATGTGTCCTTCTTGCGCTGATATGCTTCATTATGAGCTAGTAAGGACTGAAGTCATCCCTAATAACCCAAGTTGGGTACCTAGACACCAAAAGCTTCAGCTTGAGAGAGGATCAAGGAAGGGGTCAGTCACTCTTCCTAAAGCACCTTCTACTGTGTCAGTATTAAGCAGGTTGGGCAAACCTAAAGTAGTCTAACTAAGCAGCAAGATTGAAAGAGTCCCAAGCTCAGATAAGGGTGTTCAGGAGGCAGATGTTAGACAAAGTGATGACAACTCAAACGAGGATAAGAAACAGGAAGATGATCTGGCTCTTGCCAAAGAGAAGAGAAGAGACAGGAAGAAGGCTAGATTAATTAGAGAAGAGCTGCCAGCCAACTACAAGCAAAAGCAGTTCATATGGATGAGGAAGCTTTGCAAAAGGGAATGCTTAAAGTTGTCCCTGTTGAGGAGCCTCATATGAAGAATGGAAGCGTTTGGAGAGAGAATTCAGGGACCAGAATTCTCAAGGAGGAGCCTCATTTGGTTCCCATTCAGACAGAGAAGTCAAAGGAGGATGTTCTTGAAACCCAGCCTCATTTGGGTCATGTCCGAACAGAGAAGTTGAAGGAGAGTACTCTTGAAGCCCAACCTTATTTGGATCATGCTCAGAAAGAGAAGTTGAAAAGAAATACTTTAGAGACCCAACCTCATTTGGATGGAAGCCAGAGAGAGAGACCTTGTGAAGGAACTTTTCTGTCGGAGCCTCATTCATCCATGGAAGTCCTTCAGAGAGAGACAATTCAGGGATCATCCAAGGAACTACAGGTTGCCAATATCCAGAACCATCCCATAGTTAGAGATTTGATGGAGGATCCTACTGAAGAAGAATTGGCCAGCCATGGGACAGAAAGCTTTGCAGAAGATGCTTTGATGACTGAGCAATCATCTGATGTAGAGTTAGTAGACTATGGTTTGAAAGGTTTGGATTCGGAGGTATCTAAATCAGATCTTGACTTTCTTGCAAATTGTTGGGGGGGAGACCATGAGTCTGGTGCTTGCAATGCAGTCATTTTCCCCCCAGCGTTCAGAGCCTGTGGGTCTAAGTAAAGGGATACTTCATGGGCCGATGAGGTAGAACAAGCCGAAGCTGCAGGTAAGACCTCTACTATTTCAGTTGAGCTGAACAAGTTGGATAAAGAGTCTAGTCTAGCGCCATCTATAGCTACAGTAACTAAGGAGCAAGAACAGTTAGTTGTGGAACACTTGATAAAAGATTTTAGTGTTGACAATTCACATAGTAAGCCCCTATATGTTACAGTCAATGTAGATGGCATTAAACTAGGCAAAGTGCTAATTTATACTGGCGCTACTATAAATCTCATGCCTTGGTCAGTTTTTAGAAAATTGGGCAAAGGTAGGAAAGATCTATCTAGCGTCAGGATTAGCATAACTGCATTCAATGGCAAGTCAGAAAGTACTGAAGGTTTGGCATGCATGCATGTTCAAGTAGGTACTTCTAAGACTTGGTCAGCCTTCTTTATAGTAAAAGGGGAAGGTAATTGCAATGCATTTCTCGGAAGAGAATGGTTGCATCAGACTTATGCTATTCCTTCTACATTGCATCAAAAAGTAATATTATGGAATGGTAATGAATATGATGTAGTTTGTGCTGATGTAGATGCTTATTTGGTTGATACTAACCAAGAATTTGCCAGGGTACTTATGAAGACCTTGCCTAATAATGAAGGGATTGCTCTCAAACTTGAAAGTCAACTGACACCCAGAGTGAAAGTTATTTCAAGTGCAATCAGGTGCATTGAAGAGGCGCCTGAGGATGATGAAATACAAAACACATCCGAAGTTTCCCAAGTAGTGAGAAGTCCAGCTTCAAGGAGCCATTCTTTCCCATTTGATGACTAGGAGGCATCTCTTGGGGGCAAATTTGATGATGTACTTAGCACTATTAGGGGAAGAAGGGCTATCTTACCCAGTGTAATTAGTCTTGGATATAAATAATATCTAGACTTTCTTATTTTATATGTTATATGAATTTAATGGATTATAACATTAAAATTGGATCTGGTACAGCTCTAGCTCTTCGTAATCTTTATGCTAGTCATTATGCTCGATATGGTCTTGAGGTAAACTCAATCATGGATGACGATGCTGCAGTACCATCAAGTGGGGATTTTGGCACTCACGGTTCACTTTCTTCTGACTCCGTAGGGGGGTTCTATGGTCAAGAAGAGGAGGTGAGAGTGTGGGCCAAAAGCGATGATATTAGGCAGGAAGTCCATGATCCTCTTGAGGAGGTGAATCTTGGTACAGTGGATAATCCTAGGTGTACTTACGTTAGTAAGGAGTTACCTAAGGAGGATAAGCTCTATCATCAAGGTCCTCCAAACTTATAAGGACTGTTTTGCTTGGGAACACCACGAAATGCCGGGGATTGATCCTTCAATCGTCCAACACGAGTTGCCAATCAAACCAGGTTGCACCCCAGTAGTGCAGAGCCCGAGGAGGTTGGCGCCGGACTTGATTCCCAAAATCAAGGATGAAATTGCCAATCTCTTGAAGTTTGGGTTCATTCAGCCAGTAAAATATGCTGAATGAATCGCCAACATTGTTCCTATTGTCAAGAAAAATGGCAAGATTAGGATCTGCATCAATTATAGAGACATTAATAGTGCCTCGCCTAAAGATCAGTATCCTATGCCGGTAGCTGACATGCTTATAGATGCTGCATCTAGGCACGAACTGGTATCTACTCTAGATGGGTTTGCAGGATATCACCAGATCAGGATTGTTGAAGGTGACCGTTCTAAAACCGCGTTTAGGTGCCCAGGATCTGTAGGGTTATACGAGTATGTGGCAATGCCTTTTGGATTGAAGAATGCAAGAGCAACGTATCAACGTGCTATGAACCTCATCTTTGACGAGATGATTGGAGACTTCATGGAAATCTATATAGATGATGTTTTGGTGAAATCAGGGAGTGCATCAGAGCATGAAGAACATCTTATCCGTGCCTTTGAGCGAATGAGAAAGTTCAGTCTCAAGATGAATCCATTGAAGTGCGCCTTTGGGGTTAAAGCCAGTAATTTACTCGGGTTCCTAGTACACAAGAATGGTATCGAAATAGATCAGAACAAAGCGAAAGCTGTCTTAGAGGCACAACCCCCTCAAACAAAAAGGGAGTTGCAAAGGTTTCTTGGATAGATAAATTATGTTCAGAGATTTATTACCAACTTAGCAGGAAAAACAAAAGCTTTCTCTCCTTTTTTGAAAGTAAAGAAAGGATATGAGTTCAAATGGAATGATGAACATCAGCAGGCGTTTGAGCAGATCAAAGCTAAACTGGCGTCTCCATCAGTTTTAATTCCTCCAAAACAAAATGGAAAGCCATTGAGATTATATTTGTCAGCGTCAGATGATTCCATCGCCAGTATGCTAACTCAAGAAAATGAGCAGGGGCAAGAACAAGCAATTTTCTATCTAAGTAGGATCTTGCAAGACGTTGAAACCAGATACACCAACGCTGAGAAATGGTGTTTGAGTTTGTTTGATGCTTTCGTTAAGCTTAACCATTATTTCATGGCTTTTTCCATTGAGATTATATCACCAACCGATGTGTTGAAACATCTTTTGAATCACCCCTTTGTCAAAGGAAGGTTGTGTAAGTGGAGCATGCATTTGTCCCAGTTCGAGCTGAAGTATGTCCCTCAGAAGGCTGTGAAAGGTCAGGCTTTAGCAGATTTCCCGGTTGATCACCCCCTTGAAAACAGTGCTCAGGTTTAGGAGGAGGAACCTTGGCAGTTGTTTGTCGATGGGTCAAGCAGAATCAATTCAGCTGGGGCTGGAATAGTGATAACTTCGCCAAGAGGTGTGAAGACCAAAATGGCAGTAACTTTCTCAGACCGATGCACGAATAATAGGGCAAAGTTTGAAGCCCTTGTTATAGGTCTCAAGACCTTGAAGGATATGGGTGTCACAAAGGTCCAAGCTTATGGAGATTCCCAGTGGGTTGTATCTCAGGTTAGTGGAGAATATAGAGGAACCTCCCCTCTGGCTCTGGCGATCAATACGACACTTAGGGAGTTAATCTCTTCGTTTAAACAATGTGATATCTCATATGTGCCAAGAGAAGAGAACCAAGAAGCTGACTATCTAGCTCAACAAGCTTCTTTGAAAGACCTTGATGGTTTTGATGAGAGTGTAATACACATTAGTTCATTCAAGTTAAAACCTTTGGAAGAAGCTACGAGGTTTGAGATAAATAAAGTTAGTATTCTTGGGTGCGAGGCAGACTGGCACCAAGAGATCAAGGAGTACTTAAAGGATCCTTTTGGCAAGAAAGTTCCTGCAAATGTAAGGTTGGCAGCCACAAAATATTTCTAGTTGGGAAATAAGTTGTATCGAAAAGATCCGCAAGGACTTTTGTTGAGATGTGTGAATAGCAAGAAGGTTTTGACCATTTTAGTAGAATTTCATCATGGGATATGTGGATCACACCAATCAGGGCTTAAGATGCGGTGGCTCATTCATAGAATGGGGTTCTTTTGGCCTTCAATCAAGGGAGATTATTTGCAATATGCTAAAGGTTGCAAGTAGTGTCAGAGGTTCAAGCGCATAAGTAGAGCTCCTGCGATTGAGCTCCATCCAATAATTAAACCTTGGCCTTTTAGAGGTTGGGCCATCGATCCTATTGGAGCCATAAAGCCACCCTCATCCGGACATCATGAGTATATCTTGATAGCTACTGATTACTTTACTAAGTGGATTGAAGTTCAAGCTTTTCAGAGGTTTAATGCGAAGTGTAGGCGTGGGCCCTTGACGGGGCTTGGCCTACATCAATGTGTTTATGGATTTGAGCCATAGATACCGCACGTGAGTGCGTTGGGGGAGTGTTGTCGAGTGAGGGGATCGCCACCGTGCCTATACAAGTTAATCACGGACGCCCGGAACATTGGTGCCAAAATAATGGCCCCACTGTTAGGTCTAGTAACCAGCTCGTGGGTTCGAGGACATGGTACGGATTGAATCTTTGACCCAAATCCGCCCGCATGTAGCGGCCTCTACTCGGTCTCATTGTAATTCCATCCGATCATATTCATTGGATACAAACAACTTAGCAATATTGTCCTTAAGAATCGCTCTAACCTAAAATTACTACGAAAGTGTGTTTCTATATACAAGAATTACTACATATCCTAGAAATTGTGACCGCTTTGAATTAATCAAATTAATACGGAACCTAAAGTCCGGTCGTCCATGATTAATCTGACTTTAATGTGATCCAAACAATTCCAGTCTTGTTTAAACAATTATAAGACTAGTATGTACAAGAATCAAGAATAATATATACACGAATTAAGAACGAAGATATATACAAAACTAGAAACAAAGGAACATGAAGGCAATAATAATTATAATAATAAGAAGAACAAAGGAAAATTGAAAATTATTTACATATTAAAAACTAAAGGTGATTTGATTAAACCTACATATTTACATGAATCTAAAAACTATATGGATTTCTACACTTTTATTAATTTTAAACAAAACTCAAAGTATTGTATTAGTCAAGATTAATAATAAAATAAAAGAATAATTGAGATTGAATAGTCTTAGAAGTCGTACCTGAATTCGCAAGGAGACGCTCCCGAAGGTTGTGACAAGAAACTTGAGAATTGAGGATTTTTTTGTGAGTGATTTATGTTTTGTGTTTTTTGTTCTTGATGATTGATCGTTGATTGTAGTTGATGTTCGAATAAGCACGCGAGGGTCGTATTTATAGGCGTAGGTGAACGACGAAAAAAGATACCAAAGGAGCGTATATACGCTTGTGAGAAGCATATATACGCTGCTCAGGAGCGTATATACGCTCGTGAGAAGCGTATACACGCTGGCGCTGACGTGGACAGCCACGTCAGCAGCGTATATACGCTTCCTTTTTCCTGTTTCGCCATATATCTTCGGGAATCCGGATAAAAAATATTGTTATCTTATCCTCAAATCCAGATCTAATCTAGAACTCAGCTTGCTACCTAGATCTAATCTAGAATTCAGCTTGCTTAGAGAACAAGATATCGCTTATAGAAAATTCCGAATTATTCCCGAGTTTTCTGAATTTATTTGTTTCGAAAATCATTTTATAAAACTTGTAAAAATCATAGAAAATCAAAGAAAAATTAGAAAAATAATCTAAAAATAATGGCGAACTCAGAAAAATGAGAAGAAATCCTAAAAATGGAAAATAATTAAAAGACCTATATAAAATACTCTAAAGAAAATCCTAAAAATGGAAAATAATTAAAAGAACTAAAAACAAATACTTTCCGTCTATTAATGGACCCTCGGTGTATGGTTTTGAGCTCAACTTTAATTTGTGCAAATGGGTTTGATTTATGGATTTTGTCACAACTTTCGGAATCACACCAATCGCGAGAAATTGTACTTTTCATCATTGACTATTCAATTTGGGGAGACACTTTTGGGTGTCTACACGAAGGCAGTAAATTTGTTTCTCGAAGAAAAAATCTTCACACGGTTTGGGATTCCAGAAACTATCACTATTGATCAGGCATCAATGTTCACAGGAGAGGAGTTCGATGAGTATCTTAAAGAATTCAATATCCTAAAGGTACATTCTACACCTTACTTCGCACAAGCTAATGGGCAAGTCGAAGCCACTAATAAGGTCATAGCTAAAGGGATATCTAAGATGGTGGATAACAATCCACGAAATTGGCATACCCTTCTACACTATGCTACATGGGCTTACAGAACTTCAAAGAGAGATGCAATGGGTACAACTCCATATCAATTGGTTTATGGGCATGAACCAGTATTGCTAGCAGAGTTAAGTGCAAAATCTGCCAGAGTGGCTAGACAGATGGACTTATCGTTTGAAGACTATAGTGAGGCGATGGCAATTGAATTAATGGATGTGGAGGAAGAACGTTTGCGTGTTTTAGAAAACATCAAAGCCTAAAAGAGGCAAGTAGCTAAGTATTATAATAAGAAAGTCAAACACAAGATTTTCTTGGAAGGGGACTTAGTATGTAAGATGAAATTGCCTGAACATAACTACAAAGACCACATCTTTGGTAAATGGTCCTTCAAATGGGAGGGGCCGTTCAAGGTGGTCAAGGTTATGACTGGAAATGCTTATCTCTTGCAGGAGCTAGATGGGGAGATGTTCCCAAAAGCGCTAAATGGAAAATTCCTTAGGCAGTATACACCTAGTATTTGGGAAAGTCATCAAAATCTACGATCTAGACATCTTAATCTAGAGGCTTTTGACAAATAGGAGGTTGACATCATCACCTTAAATTCGTGTGAAAAAATCATCTAAGATGACATGCGAGTTTAAGTCTGGATGATACGATGATGGTTGCATTATTTCTCACGTGATTTGCACACGTATGACTAAAAGAAAGTTGAAATTTTTTGACGGAAGGTAAAAAGCCAAGGGGCACCTAAAGGATGGAGTAATTACACGGAAGTTACTAGATTCCTACTTTGCCTATAAATATAACCGGTCATAAAACAAGCATCTCACACCTTTGCCCCTCTTCAATTGCTTTCTTTTGGAAATATTCTTTGTTCCCTCTTTTCCTTAAGAAATCGGTCTAATACGCCAATGGAGTTCAAGAAGTAGGCGCTTGATAAAGCCCGTCGCCAAGAAGGCTTCAACTTCTTAAACCGAGAGATCGCCCGCCAAGGTCTTGATGGTGTGGAGTGGAGGTACAGGAAAGGGAAGAAAAAACACTCGTTTCCTTCGAATTCAAGTGGTTCAAGTATTGGAGGCAGGGAACTAACCACCCCTACAAAAGGAAAGAACAACGTGCAGATGAGGCAGCATTTCGGAAGGAGGAGAAGGATAGGGAAGAAGAAAGAAGGAAGAAAGAGATCGAATTGCAGCTTGACATTGAGAGGCGAAAGAGGGACAATGATCGGGGAAGAAAGAAAGGAAAGGCAAAGTGCAAGAAGTGTTCCTGCAAATACCCAAAGAACGGAGCGGCGTCATCATCGCAAGCGCCGGTTCCTCTACCTGTACCATCATCATCAACATCATCCTCATCATCATCACCACCTCCATCACCATCTGAGGGAACCTTCCCTGCGAAAAAAAGAAGACAAGCTGCTCGTATCCAGAGCGACGAGGAAGATGAAATTGATTCTGACAACTACGAGATGGTCAGCGATTGATTTTCTTTTACTCGTATTTGTAAAAAAGTAAAATTAGTCCAAAACATAGTTCTAGCAAGATCTTAGTTACCTAAGTTCTCTAGATGTTAGAATTATGTACTAATCTATGGTCGAAATTATTTAAATTTCAGAACTTTTGTCAAAAAGCTTGTCTTGCAATGTTACAATTGTACTTCTAAATTTATTAGTAATGTCAATGAAAATATTTTGTTAAATAAAATTATTATTATTTGCAAAGCATAGTACATTTATGGTCATTAATGCCAACAACGCTCTAGTGATAAGACATTACAATTACTAATGCTGGCGTCATAAACAAAATGACGGTCTAGTAATGATGGTTTACATGGGATAATGCATCAATTTATTGCTTTGGTTTCCAAGTAATTTTCCAACAAGGTAAATGTAATTCTTGGAAGTTGTGCATAATTGAATATTATCCTATCAAAAACCGCTCTAATTCATCTCATAGCAAATGTGAGTGCCCACAAAATTATAATCGTCATAGAATTATAAGGACATTATCACAACAAGAGCCTTAAGGTGAGCAATCGCTGGTCCTCTAGCGATGAGGACTCAAGTGATATCGCCCTTGCAAATTAAGGGGGCAATTTGTTACTGATCAAAAATATTGGTTGACTTTGTTGACCAATGTTGACTGTTGTTGACTTTGACTGAGAGTTTGATCAATGGAGACTGAGAAGAATATTGACCAGAGAACAAGCGATACTTGGCACCCCTTGAGTATTCCAGTCCATCGATAGGATATAAGCGCTAGAAGGGATTACTGGAGAGGTGGCCCATTTGGAGATGGCCCAACATATGGAAGGCCCATAGAGCATCAATCGACTAATAAGGATTTTGGAGGGAAAGAACGGGAGATTTCAAATGTTGGAAAGAAGCGCCAAGAAACTGCTATGGAGGATAACCGTTGCAAACCACCCACGATCTATCATTAAGGGCCTATAAATAGGTGAAGCCGGATCAAATGAAGACAATCAAACACACAATCAAGCAAATTTCTGTCTTTCTTTCGCATTTTAGCTTTCCTTAGCCACACTTGGCTTAGTAGCCAAGTATAGTGTAGTTTAGCGTAGATTAGCTTATCGTAGCTTAGTTCATCCTCTCATGGATCAGTAGCGTTCTTTATCATTTCCAATTGTGTAAACATGGAGGTAATCATCCTTCCTTGTAATGCAGTTGTAGTCTGACTCTATCCTTACTTTATAATGGATGGCTTTCGTTTCTCTTCATTTCTGTTTGTCCTAAGCTTTAGCTATATTCCACAACAAGTTTAATTCCTCACGTTCATACACTTTTAACTTCTTCTGCGATCTTAGGAGCCATTTATACGTTAGCGAGGTTATCTTTATAATCAGTAACCAGAGGGGCAACCCCCTACCGAACCAAAAACAACATTGGGCGGTTGACTTGTTGGTGAAGTGCAAAATCACCTCAACAGGTGCTAAGGTAATGGGCTCGGTGGTATTGGATGTTGGAGAAAAGTTGGGCCAAAAAATGGACTGGGCTTGGGGCTCAAACGGACAGTTCTTTGGGCCAAGCAAGGGCTATGTTGACGGCTTCACCTGTTTCAGAAAGAATTAGACCCTTAGTGAACTTCCTTGGTCATTATAGAGCATAGGAATGCAGATGCAAATGCGTGTCCTAATTTTATGGTCATCTTTCCTAGAATGCATGCATGATGAATGCAAGGTGCCCTTCCGTTATTTGAAAATCTAGATTCTTTTTTTTTTTTTGGAATTTTTTTTCTTTTTCTTTCTCTTTTTTTTTTTTTTTTTTTTTTTTGGGAAAGGGCACCGATTGACATGGGAAAGATATGCACGTGTGTCCTAAGTGGCTAGGGTTGTGTCTAGGTGAGCTAAAGGTCGAACCTATGTTTGGCCGAGGGTCAATCCTAATGTGAGTATAAGGTCAAAGTCAAGGTCAATGGTCAAAGTCTATGCCTATTGTAATGGTCAAGGGTCAAAGTCTATATAGACTAAGGTCGAAAGTTTCAAGGACAAAGTCCTTGTGAACTATGGTCACAGACCAAGGTTAAGGCCAACCAAGGTTAAGGTGAACTAAGGTAGAGGTTAACTAAGGTCACTATGGGCTATGGGTTGCGTGATGTGAACTAAAAGATGACCATGGACTACATGAAAGTGACTGTGAATGTGAGTTAGGGTCAAGAACTATACGATGGCTAGGGCTCATACAACGCACACATATACAACATGACACATGATGGCAAGTCGACTGTGGTCGGTTTGGGTTAGGTCAAAGAGGGTACCACGCCTAAGAGTAGAGCTGGGTCCAATTTCACCACTTTCACGGTTAGTGATGTATGGCCGAGTTACCCCTTATGTACACACATCCAGTAACACGTGCACACACGGCATGGGCGGGATGGGACTGACCCTAGCCATGTGATCCATTAACCACATGCACCAAAGTAGTTTCCCTCCTTATGGCGAGCTCGAGCATAGAACATGCCCATAGTGAGATCAAGGAGCCTAAGGTGCAACCCTATTCGAAGGGTCACATGCAATATGTACAATCCAATGAAAACATGCAAATGGTGGAATTACGAGACTTTCAAGTCTGTCCACTTCACCTAACGGTGATTATCCCCAGTGAAGTCGCCAAACTATAGGCGTGGGCCTTTACTGGGCTTGGGCCTACGTCGATGTGTTTATGGATTTGAGCCATCAGAAACCGCACGTGAGTGCGTTGGGGGATTGTTGTCGAGTGAGGGGATCGCCACCGTGCCTATACAGGTTTCTCACGGACGCCCGAAACATTGGTGCCAAAATAATGGCCCCCACTGTTAGGTCCAGTAACCAGCTCGTGGGTTCGGGGACATGGTACGGACTGAATCTTTGACCCAAATCCGCCCGCATGTAGCGGCCTCTACTCGGTCTCATTGTAATTCCATTCAATCACATTCATTGGATACACAAAAACATAGCAATATTGTCCTTAGAAATCGCTCTAACCTATAATTACTACGAAAATGAGTTTCTATTATACATGAATCACTACCTAACCTAAAAATTGTGACCACTTTGAAATTAGTCAAATTGAAAGGTACCTAACGTCCAATCATCCATGATTAAATCTGATTTTAATGTGATTCAAACAATTCCGGTCTTGTATAAACAATTATAAGAGGTGATATGTACCAGAATCAATAATAATATATACAAGAATTAAGAGTAAAATATATACAAATTCCCTTACCTTGAATCGCTATCAAAACAAGAGAAAAATAAAGGTTAGAATATCAAAACTTTGCTTCCAAACGAATCGCTTATCAAAATAAAAGAAATCGTTGCATTTACAATAATAATCATAATAATTGTGATGATAAAAAGAAATCGTTAGCATTGACAATAATAATCATAATAATTGTGATGATAAAAAAGAACGAAGGAAAAGAAGAGATTACTTGCATATTAAAAACTAAAAGCGATTTAAATAAACCTACATATTTACATGAATCTAAAACTATGTGGATTTCTACACTTTTATTAATTTCAATCAAAACTCAAACTATTGTGTTAGTCAAGATTAATAATAAAAAGAAGAGAGTGATTGAGATTGAATAGTCTCAGAATTTGTACCTAAATCCGCAAGGAAACGACTCTGAAAGTTGACAAGGAACTCGAGAATTGAGGATTTTTTGTGAGTGATTTGTGTTTTGTGAATTGAATGTGTGAGGAGAGATTTTTGAGAGCTTTTGTGTTGCACGTATACCGAGAGATATTCGTTGATACCTCAAACAAGGACTAGAGGGTTGTATTTATAGGTGTAGACAAAAGATAAGATATATACGCTTCTGACACGTGGCACTCCAAGTCAGCAAGCGTATATACGCTTCCAAACCTATCTATCTTTCGTCTGATGTCTTTGGGAATTTTTGCATCTGTATTTTCTAGATCTAATCTATAGTCCGAGAATATCCTAGATCTGGATCTTGGATTCCTTGGAGATCAAGATTACACTTCTAGAACATTCCGGATTATTCCCGAGTTTTCTGAATTTATTTATTTCGAAAGTCATTTTATTAAACGCTATAGTAAATCTTAGAAGAATAAAATGAAAAGTGGAAATCTTAGAAATGACCTATAGTAAATACTCTAAAAAATCCTATTACTAAAGAAAGAAGGCCTAAAAATAGAAAATAATTAATATAACTAAAAAAAATATTTTCCGCCTTTTATTGGACCCTCGGTGTATAGTTTCGAGCTCAACTTTAATTCGATTCGTGCAAATGGGTTTGATTTATGGATTTTTTCACAACTTTCGGAATCAAATCTGTCGCGAAATATCGTACTTTTCATCACTGACTATTCAATTTGGGGAGACACTTTTGGTTGTCTACAGAAGCCCCCACTTTTGCTAAGTCTGGAGAGACGATTGTTCTCGTAAGACGAAAGTCAAAGTATTCGATTCGGGACGGAGGACAGCTCAAGAAGTTCTGCGATCTTGAGTTACCCTTTTCGCCGGTACCTGCAAAACAAAGGTTAGTTTTACCTGTTACCGCGCCCCATGCGGTTTTACTCCATCGGAAGATTGATAATATCGAACAAACTGATGAAAAAAAACCAGGAAGATTGATAATTGCGCACAAAACAGGAATAAAACAGAAAACTTAAGAAAATTTAATAATATCACATCTAAACCAAAAAATATTCAGATTATTGTGATTATTCTTATATAAAGTTAGAAATTTCACATTTCACTTATAATATACATAAACAAATAAATTAACAAAAAATTACAACCTTTTGAAATAAACATACCTAAATGGGAGAAGTGAAACCAGATTTTCCACCCAAAAAGAAGCAATTTGAAGATGAATTTGTTGATTTGAAGATGAATTTGAATTTGAAATGATAAGAAAAAGGAAGAAGCACGAGTGAGGAGCGTGACGGATGAGAAGAGAGGAGAAGTGATAAATAGCTCGCGGCTATTTATAAATCGCGGGGGCATATTCGTCTTTTCCGCAGTTTTTTATGGGAGATTGGTCACGTGAGCCATCTATATACTAATACTAAAGCAATCCCCACCTTCTAAGTTTTTCCTCCCAAATTTCCCACCCAACTCACCTTAATTAATGATTTCATTTATATAAAAAAAGCTAATGAATATAAATTAATAAATGTGCTTTGAAAATTTAAGTTGAACTTAACTATTGGTACTAACTCTCCTAATTTCTCCTTCTTAAATTGTTTTGTGAATAGAAATTTAAAAATTTATTTTTCATCAACTATTGTGTATAAATTACATTTTTTTTACTGATAAACAAAATAAATTTATAAAAAAAATATTTTGTGTCATAGTGTATAAATTATTAACAAATCATATGGTAAATTACTTCATTTTTTGTATTATTCAATTGATTTTTTTTGAGAGGTATTATCCAATTAGTTGCAAAAAAAAAGTATGATCTATCTATCATAAATATAAAATTTTTTTGGTTATAAACAAGTTTACAAATAAATTTAATAAAACCGTGCATCGCACGGGAATTAATCTAGTTATTCTAATGAAACGAGGTTACAATACAATTTCTTCCCCTTTTGCGAGTTGTGGAGTCAAAGCAATTGCCCCACAAAAGTTTAAATTCACAAGAGCAAATTGGAGAATCCTTCTTGTGGGTGAGGCGACGGCACCATCCCAATTCTTCCCGTTTGTTTATTCCGGTGACAATGGAGGATTTTGTTCCTGAGGTAATCTAATTATTTGCGTGCTAACTATTTATGTTGTGGTAATTTTACTTAGCCTTCTTCTTTTTTCTGTAGTTTGAACTGTAATTTATCGAACAATTGGTGTCTTATTTCTGCTATCTTTTTTTGTTTTGTTTTGTTATTTTGTAGCACTGTAAATTGGAGTATGGAGTCGTTGTTGTGAATCTTTGATTTCTTAGGGTTTAATTTTTACTTATGTTTATTTTAATTATTGGCGTCAGTGTTCATTTGAACCCTAATTAATTGTTTGGATATTCGTTGTATTGTATAGTTTATTTAGCTGATTTATTTTGCTTGACCTTTTTCTTTATTTCTAAACTCAAATTCATGTTTTCCTTGGTCTTTCTGTTTTTTGTGTTTTGTTGTTGTGGTTTTAGTTATCAGAAGGATGCCAGGGCAGGTGGGTTCGACCCAAATTCGTATAGGATAAGTGTCTTTGTTTTGATATGTACTTGGTAACCTATGTTTGTAGTAAAATTTTATGTTTTGTGCATTTTCCTTCCCCCTGTAAGATAATGGATTGAGTAAGGGTGGTCGAGCGAAGGAGGATGGGCAGGTTGTGGGGTTGTTATCTGAGAAGCATCAGAAGGTACCCAATTTTAGGTGTCTGGTTGAGAATTTTGGTATGGTGTTGGATGATTTTTTGGAGGAGAAGAAGAAATGGGTTAGGGAAATAGGTTTGATTGTCTGTTTTACTTGGTTGGTAAAGGTCTTCCTAGGACCCTTTGCTATTGAGTTGCCACTAGGATAGATGTGGAGAAGAAAGTTTTGGTTTCTGTAGATGGTAAGAAATTTCTGTTGTCTACTCTTCATGTTCGATGGGTCCTTGGTATACCTTATGGTGGTAAGAGGGTTCCTAATCAGTTGTTGAATGAAATTATGGGGGAGGAGTCGAAGTCTATTTGGAAAACGTTTGGTTCGAAGACTGATGGGGGTCTTAAAGGTATTGCAGGTAAGCATATAGAATTGGTAGTTAGGAAGGAGGGAATTGGTGAGATGGAATTTAAGAGGGCCTTCTTAATGTACTCATTGAATGAGGTCTTGTGCCCTACTACTTGCCATCGGTTGTCTGTTAAGTTGGTGCCAGTTGTGACAGTGTTTCAGAATGCAAGCAAGTACAATTGGTGTGGGCTTGTTTTTGATCATTTGATGCATTATTTGTCAAAGTTTGCCAAGAGTTTTCATGTTAATGAATATGCTAAAGGGTGCGGTGGTTGTACGTTCTTTCTTGTGGTTAGTATCCTGACTTTCTTTTTATTGTGTTTTATGGTTGTTGCTTTGTTTATGTTTCCCTAATTGTATGTTTATTTCTTCCTTGTAGAGTTTTTATTTGGGTAAATTAGCTTGGTTTCCAATGCATTGGAATCTGAAGCCTAGGGTGATGGCTTGGTTAATGGCTGAGTTGAAGAAGGCACAGGATGAGGACAAAGTTCCCTCCGGTGATTTTAGTAAATTAGGGGTATGTTGATGATGGTTATTTGATAACCTTTTTTTTTTTTTTGTGTTTGGATTTCAGTTTGGTTTTTGTTTGTTTGTAGTGCATGGATGTGGCTTTTGATGAGATGCATCCGCTAGGCCTTCGAGATTCATTGCCTGATGGTTCTTTGGTAGACCCTGATGATGATCTGCTTTTGTAATGAATGAGGCTAAGATCTCTAAATATGCTGTTGAATTCCTAGGTGATTCTGATTGTTGCTATGTTAATGTTGTAACATCTGAGCGCATTATTTTGCACTTTGTTGATTTAAACCTATTATTTTGTACAACTGCTGATGATAATATGGTGTATTGAAGATGTTATTCCTGTTTTGTATGGCCATGGTTGGTGGTCTGTTGCAGTGTCTCTGAATCGATCAGAAATTCTTGTAATAGATCCATCAAGGTTGTCTTCTGAGCTGAATATTGCATCCGCATTCAAGTTGGTATGCTGTTGGGCAAATTTGACAACTATTTTTTTAGTTACTCTCATGTATTCCTGTTTTTATATTGAAATTTATTTATTTTATTTTGCTTCAAGTTGAGGCACTTGATCATTTCCTTCTTCGTGTAGTGCCATCGTGGGTTGTTGGTAAAATCACGTGGTGGAAGATATTGAAGGCAAATTATCACGTTCCCGTTACTGGTGCCTTTTGTTTTTCTCCTACCCATTATTCTTACTTAGTTTTGGATTTTGTTCTTGTTGATTGATCTTATTTAGTACCTTTTTTAAAAATTGACTTTTCCATAAATGTTGTTTTCAATTATAGAGTGAAGGAATCTCATGTCTCCTTGTAATGAAGTGAAGGAAGATTTGAAGAAGTTATTAGTTGGTTCTAAGTGAGTATCTGTAATTAGGGGCAGCATTAGTATATTGAACAAGAACATATAATGTAATAACAATTAATTGAATGGAGCATATATTAGCAGAGCATCAAGAGATGGATACAGAATGCTCCAAGTTTGTTTTTTTTTGTCATTGACTTTTAACCCTTTATTGGGGTGGCTAATTCAGTTAATTTTGGGCCAAAGCCTTATTTTGTTTATGTAACATACATTATGTAATTATAATGGAGATGATGCTAATTACCCTAGAAGTTTAAGTTACACACAGACAATGTTCTATCCACCTTCCGACTATGTTGTGTTTGTAAAAGACATAATTATTTATATAAGATTTTAGATGAAACCAAAGTAATATCTATGCAAGTTGTTCATTAAATCAAAGTCATATCTATCTAAGATGTCCCTTGAACCAAATTCATATGTGAGATGTTAGTTGTGTTGAAGATATTGTCATAAATATTTGAAAAAAAATATACTCAAGTTCAAAGTGAAAAAAACAAGATAAGTAAAAGTAAATGAACACAATTTTTATTGCAAATTAAGGGAAAATTTAGAAAATCATAGAATGAGGAAAAAAAAGAGAGTCCAAAGTAGTCAATTAATGATTCTTAAAATGGAAATAGGAGGAACATTTAGGACCATCCAAAATCGAAATAGGAAAAACATTTAGGGACGGAGGGAGTACTTTTTTCCATCATAGTGAATAAAAGTTTAATCACTATCTAGGTTGCTCCCCAAATTTAACTTTCTAACACACATTACATAACATCCTACTAAAGACAAGGTCAACGAATTCACACTAAGTTTATGGAATCGTAGACTAAGTTTAAGGTACACACAAACAATGTTCTATACACCTTTCGACTATGTTGTGTTTGTAAAAGACAAAAAATATTTATATAAGATTTTCGATAAATTAAAGTAATATTTATGCAAGATGTTCATTAAACCAAAGTCATATCTATCTAAGATGTCCCTTAAACCAAATTCATATGTGAGATGTTAGTTTTGTTGAAGATATTTTCACAAATATTTGAAAAAAAAACATACTCAAGTTCAAAGTGAAAAAAACAAGACAAGTAAAAGTAAATGGACACAATTTTTTTGCCAATTTGAGGAAAAATTTAGAAAATCATAGAAAGAGGACCAAAAAAAAGAGAGTTCAAAGTAGTCAATTAATGGTTCTTTTTTTTGACGGGATCAATTAATGTTTCTTAAAATGGAAATAGGAAGAACATTTAGGAACATCCAAAATCGAAATAGGAAAAACATTTAGGGGCAGAGGGAGTACTTTTTTCCATCATAGTGAATAAAAGTTTAATCACTATCTAGATTGCTCTCCAAATTTAACTTTCTAACACACATTACGTAACATCCTACTAAAGACAAGGTCAACGAACTCACAAACTAAGTTTAAGGTACACATAGACAATGTTCTATATGTTAAGGATAATAGCAAATCATGACCAAGTTCATCATACCTTGAATCTTGCCTTTGATCAAGCTCATGATCATGCATTAGTTACAAATTGTTTTGAAAAGCTTCTGTAAATATCTTAGGAGTATATTTGTTAATATTATATTTTCAATTACTTTCCTATACCATTGTATACGTTATACTTTATTCTAGACATGATATAGGATAGTAAGTTGACTAAGTTAGTGAGTTAGTGTTATATATATGTGTACCCTATACATGTAAATAATATATACAAAAATTCAGAAATACAAGCTTATTCTAATATGGTATACAGAGCATAGATCCTATCTTTTTTTTTTCCCTCATAATCCCTACTAATCTCTTCCTCTCTTCCTCTGTCATATTCTTTACTGTATTCTTTTATCTCTTTTCCTCTGCTTCCTTATCTTGATTCTGCTTCAATGGCTTCCAATGTTCCTTCCAATCAACTTCCCAACTCTGCTGACCCAACTCAACTATTTACTCTTATCTCTCTTGGCCATATCATCAAGCTTACATCCACAAATTATATCTCTTGGAAGACCCAATTAGAGGATATTCTTGGACATGATTTGTATAAATTTATTGATGGCACCTTTCCTGCTCCTGAAAAGACCATTAATGAAAATGAAATTACCATTGCCAATCTAGCTTATACTACTTGGTTTCGGCAAGACAAACTACTTCTTGGTGCTCTTATCGGAACTATTACTCCATCTCTTGTCTCTCTCTCATTTCTCAATGTGCTACGACTTATGATGCTTGGCACACTCTTGCTAAAACTTATGCTAATCCATCCAAAGGACATATCAATCAACTCAAATATCGTCTTAAGAACATTACAAAGGGAAATCGATCCATCACCGAGTATATGCAAGAAATCAAAACTTGCTGTGATGAATTGGCCTCTCTTGGTCGTCCCTTGGATTCGGATGATATTGTTGAAAAGATTCTGGATCAACTAAATGATCCTGACTATGAAAGTGTTATCAATGCCGTTAATAGTCGAGATACTCCCATATCCTTTGATGAGTTGCATGAAAAACTCATTAATCGTGAACTTTCCATAAAAAACAAAGCCACTACCACTACTCCATTTCCTGCTACTATGAATTATGCTGCCAAAAACAAAAATCATCGCCCCAACTCATCTTCCAACAACAATTCTGACATTCTACCCACTCCCCATCAATCATTACCATCCCATTCTTACTCTCCTCGACCCTTCAAGGGAAAATGTCAATGGTGTCAAACTCAAGGACATTATGTTGCTCACTGCTCTGTGTTCCGATCTCAATTTCCCACTGCTATTCCTCCTTCTCCATCTAATCACTTCCCCACTAAAGGATATCAGTCCTCAAATAATCCTCGTGCCTATGCTGCAACTTCTTCTACTCCCTCCTCTAGTGGTTGGCTTCTTGATAGTGGGGCAACCCATCATGTGACCAATGATTTGGACAATCTTGCTCTTCACTCTCCTTATGAAGGTACTGAATAATTAGTCATCGGAGATGGATCGAGTCTCTCCATTGCTAATACTGGTTATACTTCTCTTCTTACTCCTGCTACTACCTTTCAACTTCGAAATATTCTTCATGTTCCTTCTGTTTCTCGCCATATTATTTCAATCTCTAAATTTTGTCGTGACAATAATTCATCTATTACATTCTCACCCACTTCTTTTCATGTGAAGGACCTTCGCACGGGGGCATCCCTACTCCAAGGACCAACTAAATCAGGCACTTATGAATGGCATCCTCCATCACTCGTGGTCCACACCGTCTCTACTTCATCTTCAATAACAAATTGGCATCATCGCTTAGGCCATCCCCCCACCACTATTTTACAGCACATTAGTTCAATTTTTAATCTTTCTATTCCTAAATCTATCAATTTTCATTGTAACTCATGTTCCTGCAATAAAAGTCATAAGATGCCATTTCATACAAATTCCATATCTTCCAACGGTCCCCTTGATGTTATATACAATGATGTTTGGTCCTCCCCCACAATATCTTATGATGGCTATAAATACTATATTCTTTTTGTTGACCACTTTACAAAATACATGTGGTATTATCCTCTTAAACAAAAATCTGACTCCAAAAATGTCTTTGCTCGTTTTAAACTAAAAGTTGAAAAATATTTTTAACGCTCTATTATTACAATTTTCAGTGACAACGGTGGGGAGTATATAGGACTTGATCCTTTACTTGATAATCATGGTATCACTCATCTTACCTCTCCACCACATACTCCCAAGCATAATGGCTATTCTGAATGCCGTCATAGACATATTGTTGAGACGGGTCTTTCTCTTCTATCACATGCCTCTATGCCTCGCAAATATTGGCCTCTTGCCTTCAACACCGCCGTTTATCTTATAAATCGAATGCACACTCCCACTCTCAACTTTCAATCTCCTTTCTCAAAAATATATGGCACTCCGCCAAATTATCAAAAACTTCGTAGTTTTGGGTGTTTATGCTACCTTTGGCTACGTCCTTATACAACTAATAAACTTGATCCTCGTTCTACTCCTTGTATCTTTGTTGGTTACTCTACTACACAAAGTGCCTATTATTGCTTAGATTCAGAAACAAATAAAACATATGTGTCACGCCATGTTAAATTTGTTGAACATATTTTTCCTTTTGCTTCTTCCTCTATGTCTACTCCTCCCCACACCACTGAAGAAACTGATCATTGGTGTGCCATCTCACTCCCCATATTAAATATACCTCCAATACCTTCTGATCTTCAAATTGATCCACACCCTAATTCTACTGAGACGGTGTCTACTCAGTCATCTTCATCACTCTCTACTCCATCATCTTCTTCCACCTCCGCTGCCACTTATTCCTCTTCACCCCTCCTCCTCCACCCCCTCCTCGTCCTAATACTAGATCACAAAGTGGAATTCGAAAGCCCATTAACAAACTCAATCTCACAGCCACTGTCCAAAATTCATCCCAAGAGCCCACTACTATTACTCAAGCTCTTCGTAGTCCATTGTGGCGTGATGCCATGCAAGCCGAATTTGATGCCCTTCAAAAAAATCATACTTGGGATTTAGTTCCTCCTTCTCCTTCCCAAAATCTCATTAGATGTAAGTGGGTTTATCATACCAAATATAACCCTGACGACACAATTGAACTTCGTAAAGCACGACTTGTCGCTAAGGGGTTTCATCAACGCCCAGGTCTTGATTACACAGAAACCTTTAGTCTTGTTATTAAACCTGCAACTGTTAGAACTGTTCTTTCCTTAGCCATTACACAATCTTGGCCTCTTTGACAAATTGACATCAATAATGCCTTTCTTCAAGGTAAACTAACGGAAGATGCATACATGAGTCAACCTCCTGGCTTTATTGATCCTCACAAGCCTACACATGTTTGCAAATTACGTCAAGCACTTTATGGCCTCAAACAAGCTCCAAGGGCTTGGTACAATGAACTTAAGACATATCTTTTAAGCCTTGGCTTTCATAATTCTTTGTCTGACACTTCTCTCTTTATTCTCCATCACAAAAATGATATCTTCTACATTCTTGTATATGTCGATGACATTATACTTACTGGTTCTAATACTTCTCTATTAAATTCTCTCATCTCAAAACTAACTCATCGCTTTTCTTTAAAGGATCTTGGTGATTTGTCTTATTTCCTTGGTGTTGAAGTTCAACCACACACTCATGGTCTCTTTCTCAGTCAATCCAAATACATTCATGATCTTCTTGATAAAGCTCAAATGCTCAATGCTAAACCCACTCCAACACCCATGACACCTCATCCTCCTCTCACTCTTAACTCTGGTTCTCCTATTCCTAAAGCAACCGAATTTCGGGCACTTGTGGGAAGCTTGCAATATTTGTCTCTAACTCGTCCTGATGTTGCTTTCTCTGTCAATAGGTTGTCTCAATTTATGCACAAGCCCACTGATACTCATTGGGCTGCTCTCAAAAGGTTACTACGCTATCTTGCTGGCACAATACATCATGGTCTACTTCTACATCGTTCCTCTCCATCTAGCCTTCATGCTATCACCGATGCCGATTGGGCCAGAGATAAAGATAATTACATCTCCACCACTGGTTATATTGTGTATTTAGGTCGTAATCCTATATCATGGAGCTCTAAAAAGCAAAAGACAATTGCCCGTTCATCCACCGAGGCGGAGTATCGTGCGGTTGCTCACACAACTCCCGAAGTTTTATGGGTCCTAAATCTTCTACGTGAACTGAATCATAAACCTATTACTCCACCATCCATATATTGTGACAACAAGGGAGCTACATATGTTGCTGCTAATCCTAAGTTTCACTCCAAAATGAAACACCTTGCTTTAGACTACCATTTTGTTCGAGAACAAGTCCAACAAGGTTCTCTTCGTGTGTCGTACATTTCGGGTAATGACCAACTTGCTGATGCTCTCACAAAGCCCCTTGCTCATCCACGGTTCCAAGCTTTGATTACCAAGATTGGTCTCGCTCCGCGGTCGTCCATCTTGCGGGGGCATGTTAAGGATAATACCAAATCATAACCAAATTCATCATACCTTGAATCTTGCCTTTGATCAAGCTCATGATCATGCATTAGTTACAAATTATTTTGAAAAGCTTCTCTAAATATCTTAGGAGTATATTTGTTAACACTTCCTCCATTTCTCAATTAACACATCACTTTGCATTTCACGGTTCTTGAGGCAAAGTTTGAGAGTGTGATGTGGTGTGTAGGTGGGGACCAAAAAAGAGAGAGAAAAGGATTAAAGTAGGTGTATTGCTGAATATTTTAATAAAGTAGGTGTTAAAAATGAGTATTTTAATTGTGGTCCCCACATAAAAGAGAGAAAAATAAGTTTTTTAATTCTGGTCCACATCCCAAAAAAGGAAAGAAAGTAAAGTGATGTGTTTATTATGAAATTTCCGTATAAAGAAACTGAAGCGTTTTTTAAGAAAACGAAGGAAGTATTATATTTTCAATTACTTTCCTATACCATTGTATACATTATACATTATTCTAGGCATGATATAGGATAGTAAGTTGACTAAGTTAATGAGTTAGTGTTATATATATGTGTACCCTTTACATGTAAATAATATATACAAAAATTTAGAAATACAAGCTTATTCTAATACTATACACCTTTCAACTATGTTGTGTTTGTAAAAGATAAAAAATATTTATATAAGATTCTCGATAAGCCAAAGTAATATTTATGCAAGATGTTCATTAAACCAAAGTCATATATATCTATCTAAGATGTCCCTTAAACCAAATTCATAAGTGAGATGTTAGTTGTGCTGAAGATATTGTCACAAATATTTGAAAAAAAATATACTCAAGTTCAAAGTGAAAAAAACAAGATAAGTAAAAGTAAATGAACACAATTTTTATTGCAAATTTAAGGGAAAATTTAGAAAATCATAGAAAGAGGACAAAAAAAAAAGAGTCCAAAGTAGTCAAATAATGATTATTAAAATGGAAATAGGAAAAACATTTAGGAGACTCATTTTTTTTGTGAACCTATTACTTCGATTTCTTTATATCATTATATTTCTAAATGAACTTATTACTTCGTATATTTTTTTAGACTCCTTTTTTTAAACTATTACTTCTTATATCATTATACTTCTTAATGAACCTATTACTTCTGAAACGGAGGAAGTAAGATAGTTCTTTTAACTATGTCTTCTAATTATGTTAGCTAATCTTGGCCAATTCTAACATTGTCTTCCAATTGTAACATTGATAAAATTGATAAAATTGAAGTTTTAAGGTGTCTAGCCTTCAACAAAGTAACCCAAAGCTTATTAGGATTTTTAAGACTCTCCAGGCAAGGTTATCAATAAAGGCTGAATTCTATTGTCTAAGTCTTCTCATACCTAATCCTCCAATATCAATAGGTTGACAAATCCAACCTATTACAAAATTTACAAGAAAAATATACAAAATTTACAAAGAAAAAACAAGCTAAGGAATCATGGAAATGCCAAATTACAACATTGCTACTGATTCAACAATCTTCTTTTTTTCCAGGCACTTCTCGACAATCTTGTTCAAGCATATTGGTAAGCTCAAGGTCTTTACTACGGAGCGTTAGAGCTGAGCCGGTAGGCTCTGGGTCGGAGACGACGTGTCAAACTACTACTTATATCTGCAACAATGAACCAATTTATATGGTATTAATTAGATTCTTTTGGTTCATAATCATTTCAAATGATTTAAGAAACAATATTAAAAAAAGAAATCACCACATAAAACTATTGGAACCATAAAACACACAGGGTCAAACCACGATTTTGCCCTAACACTCAGCACACATGGATAATCCATCACAATAAACTTTACAAAAGTAACATGGAGCAAACTACCAACAACATAATCAGGAAACATGAAAACCATCAACCGTACTCATTTATGAAACAACAGAATTCGCATAGCATCAATTACAAAGCATTAAAACAATAATCAATCAAACACTTACCAACACGAGACTAAACAAACTTCTTTACTATACTGAATTGATACAAACATTCAGTCAAATCTAAACACATATACTCATTAACACATATGCTGATATGATCTAAATTTTGCATAACTAACTTCTAATCAATTTGCATAACTAACTTCAAATCTAGCAGTAAAGAATATCATTCAGGTCTCATCTCTGACCAAAACTTCGGCTATATTCATCTGGCACACTTGAGGGCCGTTGGTCCTGACTCTCTGCATAACTAACTTCAAATCAACCACCATAACAGTGAGGTTGTGGCCGGCTGGCCGCTAGTACCTGGTCGTAGTTGGTTGACTTTGTTGAAAATCGGTTTCCTCTTTTCTTGACTTTGTTCAGCCATTTCGAAACACAATCATGGATTAGACCATCAAAATAAGATTTAGTTCAACCATGAAAAACCCAATTCACTCATACACAATAACTTCTACTGTACTATAAATCCCAGGAAAAACAACATATAATCGAATTTCAACAAGTTTTTCTACAGAGTAATTTAAATTGTGTTTTAGACTTTAGTCAAGTTGACATAGTTCAATCCTCGTAACCTAATTAAATTTGACTACTAAATCCAAACAAATTCAACATCAGAAAAACATCCTCCTCATGATCACAAACTCGCATTAATTGGACAAAGGTCAATTCAAATTGTATCAATCACATAAGATTTTTTTAAAAAAACTTTATTTAATTACAATGGAGAAACCGAGATTGGTAATGAAATAAAAAACGTAGTAAAAATCAAACAAATCTTAATCTCAGATCCCACATGAGTTTCAAACCAAAAAGCAGGCGCAAATGTACACAAAATTACAACAAAATAACAACAACATCCATGACAAGAAGCTCTAGCTACTACTAACAAAATCAAGGGAAAAAATATATGCACAAACGCTATCCAAAACTGAGTCAAAACGTGATAACAAGAAATAATTCATAAAATGTCAAACAAATCCTGCACAATTAGGGCTTTGATAGAATAACACTATCAATGTCCAATTACACAATCAAAAAACTAATACGATGCTGTTGTACTTCCATAACTAAATACTAACTAAAATTATTCGAGTGACAAAATATTCAGAATTTAACAATCTTAAGCCAAAACCAATAAATTGTAATTGAAGGAAGAATAACTTACCTCCAAGCAATTGCCACTACTGCCCTCAAACAGATCAAAGTCCAAACTGCCAACCAGCTCCAAATCAGGTTCCAAATTTAATTCCATTTCGAATTAGTGATTTTCGACTCAAAAAACAAGCAGAAAACATATTGATTCATTCTCAACAGAAAACAAAGGAAGCAAATTTCAGATCAGTTATTTGTTGCGTCACAAAAACTAAAACCACAACAAATTGCAACCCATTACATGAATGGATTCATCTCAGGTTATAAAATTTGAGCTAAAACCCATCATAATTATTCCAAAAAAGTTTAACACAAGGCAACAAAGATAACCTTCCCAAACGCAAATAAAAAAACAAGCATAGCATAAGAATGAAAAAATGAAATAAATCGAAGTCCTTAGATAACAAACCTCCACAACATCGCCAATCGAAGAAATACTGCAGCTCTAACAATGCGATCTACCTTGAACAGTAGGTAGATCTAGCTCAAGGCTCCATGAAAACGTCCAATTCCGATCTAAATCGAAGGTTCCATGAAATCTTCTTAATCTGCCATTTTTTCAATTGAGAGGAGAGGTTTTAGTGTTTGCAAATTAAGGATTCAATGTTTGATAAAGAAAGGTGTTTTTACGCCCTTTATACCTAACTAAATGACGTGACATTATGACCCGTTACAGATCGCAAAGGAGCAGGCTTTTCCCCTTTTTTTTTTATTATGACCCGTTACAGACCGCAACGGACTGCCCTATTATTGCATGATACTTTCTTGAGAAGAGAGAGAGTTGTTAAAGGGTTTCAGTTTTCACATTAACGCTTTTCACCTTTTTGTCTTTTACTCTTTGTTTTACGTAATTTTTTTTAATTTCAAAAAACGGGTCGGGCCGAGCCCCGAACCTAAACGTGTAACCAAAGCCCGCCCAGAAAATTTTCGAGCCTGATTTCAATGACCACGGCCCGTTTTCGAGCCCAAAACAGCACTCCAAAGCCCTTCAATTTTTGGGCCGGGCCAGTTTTGATCAGGTCTAAATTTATACCCGTGGATAGAGATGGATGGCAATAGCCAATAGGTTATGGTTTCGACCTAGACCCATTTATAAGGGTTTGGGTCTAGAAATTGTAGACCCATTAGATCTGGGTTGGGTTTAGGTTCAAAGAGGAATGGGCCGGGTCCAAAAACTTCAGACCCTAGACCCGACCTATGGACCCATTTAATAAATTACGGATAAAATTTATTTATTTGTTTCAAAACCTTGAACTTTATTACATGAATTATACAACTGTTTTCTTTTAAAATTAAACAAAATTCTTTGCCTTTGGTTTCTCTAGTCTTATACTCTTTGTAAGTTGTGACTTTGAGTTTGCTATTTTATTGAACACTCTTAATTTGTAATGGTTTGTAATATGTTAAGGTTTTATGAAGTAGTTTTATGTTTAAACCATAGTCAGTCACTAATATGAACATATAAAATAGTAGGGCAAAACAATTAATTGAATTAAAATATTCGATTTAAACATAAAATTAAGAAAGACTCAATTAAGACCCCATATGAACCCGTTGACCCATCAGACCAGTAGGGTCTGGGTCCAAAAATTTCAGACACAGCGGATCTGGGTCGGTCTGGATCTCAAAAAATAAACAGTTGTGCGCGGACACATTACCATCTATTCTACGTGGGATGCACAGTTTGTGAATACTATTAATGAGCTCCCCAAATGGGTCATTGAAATTCCAAAGGGAGAAACTCAAGCAAATAAAATTTGTAAACTCGAAACAATAACATTAGTATAGTGTCAACTACGAGGTCGATCCACAAGGAAGTTGTGAGCACACTTGAGACTTGTATCAATGATTTGGGGTGAAAAGCAAATTTGAATTTGAGAATTTTAAACTAACAACTACTAGCAAATTGTACTAAAGCTTTGGAAAACAAATCACTAAAGCACCTAGGATCACTAGTTTCCCTAATCATTCACAACCAATGTCAATCAAAAGTTTAGCTCAATCCAGGTGAAATGTTATTGAAATCCTAACCTAGAAATTCAATTGAAATCATCTCCTAAGTCATTCAATCATCCATAAACTAGCTTGAGTTGGAATCTTTCCAAACCCTTACTAGCTCATGTCAACATATATGAGGTTAGCTATTCAAACCAACTCCTCAATCCCTTGGTGAAGTTGAAATGAACAATTATTCACAATCTAATCATGAGTGGCCAAGTCCAAGAATTAGAAAGCTTAGGAAACCACAATAATGGAGATAATAATCAAGTATTGAGCATGTAAATATCACTTTGGCATTGATTGCACTAGATTAGTTTCCGATCCCTAGCTACCTAAGCAAGAAAACTACTCACTAATCATTGCAAAGAACTCAAAAACTACAAGAATTAAACATGAAAACAAAGGAAAAGCCATTGAAATTCACAAAACAAAACTCAAAATTAGGGTATTGAAGAAATGCAATAAAACTACTCAAATCCACTAAAAAACTATCACAAATCAAGTAGAAACAACAAAGAAAGCAATCTAACAACAATTGGAACAAAAATCAAAGCAACTATGAAAACCCACAAAAATTGCATAAAAGAAATTGCAATGAAAACTAAACAAAACTTGATTAAATGACGAGACGGATCAAATGCATATAAGGATCGTAGAAAACGGATAAGGAACGAAGAATCTACAGGCAAAACAAAATCTTGAAGCTAAGCTTTAATGGAAGAATTTATCTCTCCTCTAACCTAAGGAAGATGAAGAAACCTAAACCTAATTTCTGAAAATAAAAGAAAAATGAAAAACTTGTTTTATTTTCTCATAAATATCCTATTTATACCTCCTAACACAACATTGAAATGATTACAAGAATGTCATTACTAAAATTCTAAAGTCTAAAAAATTACATCAATGCCATCGGTCAAAGTCAACTTCCATCACAGAGAGGGCCAGAGCGTTCGCTCTGACCTCTCAACATTTGAAAATTCTCGGATCAAAATTAGAGCGGACGCTCTAGAGTCTCGGCACTGCGTAGAAGTTTGATCTTAAAACGGCCATAACGTTTGATGTAGAGCTCCGTTTGAGGCGTGCAATATATCGTTGCAAAGCTCTCGATCTCTAGTTTCCCATGACGTTGGTTTCGCTTAAAAATTCGTTGAAAAACAAAATTTAAGGGCAAAATATTGAAGAGTGCGCGGGCAAAGGAGCAGAGTGCCCGCTCTGGAGCTCAGAGCGGACGCTCTGTAGTCTCGACCTTTCCTCTTGACCACGGGAGAGATATGGGAAGAGAGGGCCCCCCACCCAGAGCGGATGCTCTGGACCCCAGAATGGACGCTCTGGAGGCTCGGCATGCTCAGGTCAGATCTTCGACAACTCAAACTATGACCGCTCATAACTTTTGCCTCGAAACTCGAATTGCAACATGTAATATATCGTTGGAAAGCTATGGAACCCAACTTTCCGCTGCAACAAGTTTCATCTAAAAATTCTTATCATGCAACAAGATATGGCTAGAAGAAGTGATTAGTACACAAAAAACAAGGGATCAAGCCACAACTTGCAACAAGGTTTAGCATGGCAACCCTAATCAACTCATGAAACATCACATTAGGAGGCAAACATAGGAGATTGAGAAGAATAGAAAGGAAAACTAAGGAAAAAGCTACAAAAATCACTAAAAACACACAAAAACAACCAAAAGTGGAAAACTCGCCAAAAAGTAAGTAAAACAAGGTCAAAAACACACAAAAGGCCAAAATAGGAGAGTAAATAAGCCCTAAATATGACCATTTTTGGCACTTATCAACTATCCGTATATGCACGCAATGCCTGCGTAAAAATTTATAAAATTTTATACTTCTTCCGTTCCAAATTAAATGCAACAGTTAATATATTGCACTATTCACAGTATGTACTTTGACTAAAATTTGAGCTTTACACATAATGAAAAGCATAGTCAAGTGGGATCTTGATAGATTTGTCTCGTTAAATACTTTCGTAATATCTACTTTTTATAATTTTTACTTATATATTATAGTAGATATTAACCGTTAAAGTTATTTCTCGGCAAGCGTAAAAGGTGAATTGTTGCATTTAATTTGGAACGGAGGAAGTACATAAAAATTTTATTGAGGTGTTTTTATTATATTGTACATTTTGTGATTATAAATAATGAACAAAGATTATTTGTTCACTTCAACGTATTAACGTGATACTAATTTAGAGATGGTAAAAAGTGACATGACTCGTTAATCTACACAAAATAATCGAATTGTTATTAACGGGTTTGGGTTGAGGGTGTTGACTCATTTAAGTATATGGGTTGACACAACACGACCCATTTATTAAATGGTTCGGGTTAGCTAACCAAAAGGCCCGACTATTCTTTGAAATCAAAACGCAGATGATGCATGAGACAAAAACAACAGAAAATAGATCAAGCTCCAATTATATAACAGTTCATAAACATGAAATCACCATCAAACAACCTAAACCTCAACCACCACTACACAAACATAACTAGACAAAAAAATTATCCAAAACTTTATCGAAACATTTATGTCACTACTCACTAGGTTTTTTTACTTGAATATTGACCAATGTAAAATTGAAGGTTTATTACCCACAGTGGTAGTGTTAATGGTAATGCAACTTGATAATGGTTTTTGAGGTTTTTTTCAAATAACCCTAAGTTGTAGTTATAGGGGTTCGAACACAAGGAACTACGAAAGCTAATTCAATGGTAAATTGAGGGTCTTGGTTGTTTTTTTTTTTTTGGTGAAATTCAAGTCTCAAACAAACAAAAGTACTAAGAGGATTCAAATGTTAAACACATATAGGGAATATGATCCGAAACCTTAGATTGAACGGGGAATCGACTTGCCAAATCTAATGAAAATCGTGGAGAAAGATTACTCACACTATATTGCTCTCGGCGTCCCGCTAGGGCTCCAAATCAAGGGCTTGGGTTTAAAACCAAGCTTAGGGAGTATCCTTAAGGCCTCATCAACCCCAAACTCGAATTAAACCACCATTAATGCAAGAGTCACCAACTATCCTAAACTTGTAATTCCTCTCTCAAGGCAATTTCAAGTCCATAATTGATAATTTAAAGGTGTGAAATGAAATCTCTAACACTCATAGACAAAGTATAGTAAGACCACAAGTACAAGGAGTCAAACCTTGATCAAAAGTCAACCTCAAGCTTCAGAACACTCCAAATTACTCTCCCCTTCATTAAGTTATTAGCAAGTCAAAATCCACAAATCAATTCTGGGGTTTGTTGAGGTGATTTTGCACTTCACCAACAAGTCAACCGCCCAATGTTGTTTTTGGTTCGGTAGGGTGCTGCCCCTCTGGTTACTGATTATATAGATAACCTCGCTAATGTATAAATGGCTCCTAGATTTGTATGTAGAAGAAGTTAAGAATGTAAAACGTAGGAAATCAAACCTATTGTGGAATGAAACTGAAGCTTAGGACAAAGAGAAATGAAGAGAAACAAAAGCCATCCATTAAAAGTAACGATAGAGTCAGACAACAACTGTATCACAAGGACGGATGATTACCTCTATGTTTACACAATTGGAAAAGATAGTAGGAAACTAATTTTCCATGAGGATGAACAACGTTATGCTGAGCTAAACTACGCTAATCTAAACTATACTTGGCTACTAAACCAAGTGCGGTTAAGGAAAGCAGTAAAGATAGAAGATAAATGCTTGTTTGATGTGTGTTTGATGCCCTTTCTGGTGATCCGTCTCTGCCTATTTATAGGCCTTGGATGGTAGAGATCTTGGGGAGGTTGTGACAGTTATCTCCTGATAGCAGTTATTTGGCGCTCCTTTTCCATATTTGAATCCCCACATACTTTCCTTCCAAGCTTCCTTTCTGCGTCGCTTGATACTTCATGGCCTTTCCTGCATTGGGCTATCTCCAATTGGGCCATCTCTTACATATTCCCTTCTGGCGCTTATGTTCTATCGCTAGACTGGAGTATCCAAAAGATGTTAAGTCTCTCTTGTTCTTGGTCAGCATTCGTACTCAATTAACACTGGTCAAACTCCTACTCGATATTGGTCAACAATGGTCAATATTGGTCAACAAGGTCAACCAAATATTTTTAACCCGTAAAAAATTGCCCCCTTAATTTGCAAGGGCGATATCACTTGAGTTCTTGCAAATTAACGTCAAACATCGCGAAAGGACTAGTAACTTCTCATTTCTTAAAGCTTTCGTTGTGACAATGGCCTTATAATTCTGTAGTAATTATAATTTCATGGTCATTAACACTCGCTATAAAAATAGATTGAAGTGTTTTGGTAGAATAATACACCATTATGCATGCACAAATTCCAAGAATTACATTTACCTTGATGGAAAATTACTTGGAAACAAACAAGCAATAAATTGGTGCATCATCCTAGGCAACACCATCATTACAAGACCGCCATTTGGATTATGACGTCAGCATTAGCATAGGCCTTGTCTTATCACAATAATACTGTTGGCATTTAATTGATCATAAATGTACTCTATTTTGCAAAATAATAACTTTTATTTAACAAAATATTTCCATTAATAATTTCAAAAATACACTTGTAATATTGCCCAAAAGCAATATTTTTAGACAAAATATTCTGAAATCATACAGATACTAGCCTAAAATCATAAATTAGTACATAGTTCCAACATCTAGAGAACTGAGATGATTAAGATCTTGCTAGAACCATGTTTTGGACTAATTTTAATTTTTATAGACATGGAAGAGGAACAACTTCATCGCTGACCATTTTGTAGTTGTCAGAGTCGATTTCTTCCTCTTCGTCACTCTGGAAACGAGCGACCCGTCTTCCATGTTTCGCAGGGAAAGGCCTTGCTGATGGTGATGGAGATGATGACGATGATGATGGTGATGAAGGTAGGGTCACTGGCGCTCGGGATGATGATGTCGTATTCCTCTTTGGGTACTTACAAGGCGACTCGCACTTTGCCTTTCCTTTCTTTCCTCCCCGATCATTGTCCCTCTTTCGCCTTTCACACTCTAAACACAGTTCTATCTCTTTCCTCCTTCTTTCTTCTTCCTTTTCCCTCTCCTCTTTCCGAAATGCTGCCTCATCTGCACATTGCTCTTTCCTGGTGTAGGGGCGGTCAACTCCCTGCCTCCAGAACTTGAACCACTTGAACTCAAAGCGGACGAGTGCTTTTTCTTCCTTCTCCTTGTGCTTCCATTCAACCCCATTCAACCCCTTGGCGGACGATCTCTCTGTTAAGGAAATTGAAGCCTTCTTGGCGACGGGCTTTATCAAGCACCCACCTCTTAAATTCCATAAGTGTTGGCGTACTAGACTAATTTCTTGGGAGCGAAAGAAACAAAGAGGAATTCTAAAAGA
Source organism: Patellifolia procumbens (assembly GCA_947645195.1). Taxonomy (NCBI): domain Eukaryota; kingdom Viridiplantae; phylum Streptophyta; class Magnoliopsida; order Caryophyllales; family Amaranthaceae; genus Patellifolia; species Patellifolia procumbens. Next base: position 10,994,443 of record CANSGD010000193.1, read on the forward strand.
AAGAGACTGAGAAGGGGTAATTATGTGAAATGCTTGTTTAATGATCGATTATATATATAGGCAAAATGAGGATCTAGTAACTTCCGTGTTATTACCCCAATCCTTAGGTGCCTCTTGACGTTTCACTTTCCATCCTATTTTGACTTCCCAATGACCTAAACTTTCTTTTTGACATCCGTGTGCAAGTCACGTTTGAAAGCTCTAGACGTTTTGATTTGGTTTTTATCAAAACGTAACCAACATCATATCACTAAACTTAAATCCACATATCATCTTAGATGATTTTGTTACGTGAATTTAATAACAATTTGTACTAGTCTTCTACTTGTCAAAAGCCTCTAGATCAGGATGTTTTGACCGTAGATTTTGATGAATTTCCCAAATACTTGGTGTATATTGCCTTAGAAATTTACCATTTAGCGCTCTTGGAAACATTTCCCCATCCAGATCTTGTAAGAGATAAGCGTTTCCAGACATAACTCTAACCACTCTAAATGGTCCCTCCCATTTGGATGACCATTTACCGAAAATGTGATCCTTGTAGCTATGTTCAGGCAACTTCATCTTCCACACCAAGTCCCCTTCTAAGAAAATCTTATGTTTGACTTTCTTATTATAAGACTTAGCTACTTGTTTCTTTTGGGCTTTGATGTTTTCTAAAGCACTCAAACGTTCTTCCTCCACATCCATCAATTCAATTGCCATTGCTCCGCTATAGTCTTCAAATGACAAGTCCATTTGCCTAGCCACCCGAGCAGACTTGGCACTTAATTCTGCTGGCAATACTGGCTCATGACCATGAACTAATTGATATGGAGTTGTACCCATTGCATCTCTCTTCGAAGTTCTGTAGGCCCATGTAGCATAGTGTAAAAGAGTATGCCAATTTCGTGGATTATTATCTACCATCTTAGATATCCCTTTAGCTATGATTTTATTAGTAGCTTCGGCTTGCCCATTAGCTTGTCCAAAGTAAGGCGTCGAATGGACCTTCGGGATATTGAATTATTTGAGATATTCATCGAACTCTTCCCCTGTGAACATTGATGCCTGATCAACAGTTATGGTTTCTGGAATCCCAAACCTTGTAAAAATTCTTTCTTCAAGAAACAAATTCACTGCCCTTGCATTGAGCTTCTGAAAAGCTTAAACCTTAATCCACTTAGTAAAATAGTCAGTAGCTATCAAGATATACTCATGATGTCCGGATGAGGGTAGTTTAATGGCTCCAATACAATCAATGGCCCAACCTCTAAAGGGCCAAGGCTTGATTATTGGATGGAGCTCAACTGCTGGGGCTTTGCTTATTGGCTTAAATCTCAGGCATTGCTTACAACCTTCGGCATATACAGTAGGCAATCTCCTTTGATTGAAGGCCAATAAAACCCCATCCTATGATTGAGCCACCGCATTTTAAGCCCTGATTGGTGTGATCCACATATTCCATGGTGAACCTCTGCTAAGATAGTCAGAACCTTCTTTTTGTTCACACAACTTAGCAAAAGCCCTTGTGGATCCTTAAGATACAGCTTACTTCCTAGGAGGAAATATTTTGTGGTTGCCAACCTTATTTTTGCAGTAACTTTCTTGCCAGAAGGATCTTTTAAATACTCCTTAATCTCCTGGCGCCAGTTTGCCTCGCACCCAAGAACGCTAACTTTATTCACCTCAACCCCTATGGCTTCCTCTAAGGGTTTTAACTTGAATGAACTAATGTGTATTACACTCTCGTCAAAACCATCAGGGTCTTTCGAGGAAGCCTGCTGAGCCAGGTAATCAACTTCTTGATTCTCTTCCCTTGGAACATACGAGACATCACACTGTTCAAACGAGGAGATCAGTTCTCTCAGGGTTGTATTGATTGCTAGAGCCAGAGGGGAGGTTCCTCTATATTCTCCACTAATCTGAGATACAACCCATTGAGAATCTCCAAAATCTTACACTTTGGTGACACCCATATATTTCAAAGTCTTGAGACATATAACCAGGGCTTCAAACTCTGCCCTATTATCGTGCATCGGTCTGAGAAAGTTACCGCCATCTTGGTCTTTGCACCCTTTGTTGAAATCATCACTATCCCAACTGTAGATACCTACATTTTTCCCTATCCTAAGACGGCCGATGATAAGACACCCCTTGCACGAGCTGAATTGAGAGAGCTAAGGCCCAAACAGACCCTAAAAAGGCAAGTTATCACTACACCGGGCACATTTCCTTACACTAAGCACCCTTAAAAATGAGTTTTAATTTCCAAATAATTTTAACTTATTTTTACAAAAATTTCTAGAATTTTTCTGAATTTTTCTAAGTAACTTTGGCATTTTTTGGAATTTTCAGCATTTTAATTAATTTTGCGATAATTAATTAAATTATGACAGCAATTCCAAAATTCACGAAATTTTAACACAATGCAAAAATATTTTACAAGGAACTTTTTGCATATTTTTCCATAATTTTTGGACTTTTGGAAAAATAGATATGAATTTTCTAAGCAAAAACGCGCACCCGAGCGAAACGACTCATTTGGGGAGCTTCGGGACGGCTCCCGAGCTTGGGGCCACACGAATATCTCCCCAAATCAGTCAGGGATATTGTGTAATAATATCGGAATCAATTGAAATCGGAATGATTTTATTTCGATTTTTATATTATACGCAATCACCTATTTAAGGCAAGAAGAATCACGCGAATAAGGAAAGCAGGCATGGGAGCTATTACGCCCATTTGGGCGCCATTACGCCCAGCTGGGCGTAATTATGCCCAGCCTAGTTTCCTCTCACGTGACTTTAGCCTATAAATACCAAGCCCCGGCCCTCATTTCGGACACACACAATTCACATAGCGAGGCTTTGGCCGATTTTCTCTCCTCTCTCTCTCTCTAAAACACTCTTAAAACTCTCTCTCTCTTTTGCATTCAATTCACAAATTGCTTGGCACTTATAAAACACAATCAAACACATTTCAAAACACAATCTCATATTCATTCACGCACTCATTCGAGTTCTTGGTTCGTTGTGAGATCGATTTGGGGTTTGTTCGTGTTCATACGAGTTCGCGAAGGTCCCTAGCATCGTTCCCAATCATTAGCACTGTGTTGCTAGGTCAGTTTGAGGCCAATGTCTCAATTCCTCAATCCTCTTTTGCATGCTTGTTAGAAATTCGACTTTCTATGCAAATTGGCATGTAATATTGACTTAACAACTATTCGACATGAATTAAAATGAATCTTAGGCATAACTTCAATTTTTGTTGAATGCTTGCATGCTTGCAATCACACAACCTCTATTATGTCTTAAACAAGACCGGCAACTTACATGTTCTCACGCCTAATAAGACTAATTTATGGACAAATTGGCTTTTAGGCACCTTGAATATGGATCTAAACAACACATGTCGCAACAACAAATTAGTCCTATATGCATCGATTTCTGTTAAACAACCCGCCTAGTAATTTGCATGCTTAGGGTTAAAACGGAAATATTTTTGTTGTTGTCTTTTTGACAATGGACTCGCAATGACCGAGTAGAGGCCGCTAGATGCGGGGGGGGGGGGTTGTGCACTACTTCGCCCTTACCCTTGTCCCCTAATCCATGACCTTTGGTGCACGACCAGACTATAGAGTCCTTCGCCTTGCTTTATGCAATTATAGGCAAGGCTTAAACCGGGTTCCGCAGCTTCCCGAAAGAAGTGCGGTGGCGACTTCCTCTACTCGTTTCGAGTATAATCCACACAACTCCAGGCATACTCACACTATGCAAAAGCAAGAATTCAATTCTAGAAAAACCCGAGTGATCACCTAAATTGTACCCCCCGGAGCAGAGGGACCGGACCCAGTCCGGCCCGGTGACGCCCTGGCGCCCGTACAGTTTTTTGGCGACTTCACTGGGGAGATTAACTAAAGCTCTTATCTTTAGTGATGTGTGTACAATACTCGAAATGTCACGCGAATTCAGCGTCTTAAAGACGACATGTGTTAGGCATCCTGCATTACGCGATACTTAGGTCGTTGGCACTGAGTATTCGCCTTAGGGCAACACGTCTCATATGAGTGTGTTCTACACTTGAGACAAGACCGGGGGGGTCGCTTAAGATTGGCGCTGGTGCACTACCTATGTAACCAACTATTAAGCTTGATGCCCATCCCCACCATGACGCGCGGCCGAGTGCACTATGGAGCCGTAATGGTTTAGACCTCCTTTGATCATCACAGCGGGCTGGATGTGTTAAGGACCGTTCTAAGCCTAGTAATGGGACCCTCTTGGACACCCAGACTGACCTGTTCGAAAACGTAGCAACAGACTCTAGGTGGCTGGACTGTTTCTTTTTCATTTTGCATATGGGGCTCATGCTAGTGTGACAACGTGCTATGTGTTTTTTAGCTAACTAAGGACCTTAGCTTTGCATACATAAAACAAAACGAGTCATGTAACAGTCTCATATAGCAAGTGATCATTCCTTAGGCGTCGATGTCAAAATGGTTGTAAGCTAGAATCGTTTAGGCTTTACGACCTTTTTGCATCGCACAATTGTAAACGAGCGCCAAAACTCGTGATTCGCCTTTCAAAAAAAAAAATCAAAAAAATAAAGAAAAAATTCGGACAAAAAAAAGCAAAAAATCCGAAAAATAAAAAAATGAGAAAAAAAAATTGAAAATAGATAAAGGCGAAAAGCGAATTTTGGCGTTCATGCATTTTCATTTTGAGTCAAGTCAATAGGCAAGGAATGATCACTATTAGGCCATGCATTGAGTCTACTCAAGGAAGCAAGTCATGCATTGTTTTCTAAAAGTCGAGTCTAATACACTCTCATGCAGGATAGAGTCATATACACGACAACTTTAAAGGTTGGCGAGGCGCGGTCTACTAGTTCTTATTCCTTTGCACAAAAGGATTGTTCAACACCTCAACTCTAGGTCCTCCAATTCCTCACCTCCACAAACGGATGAAGAAAGCAACACCGCTCGCATCATCGCTGAAATACAATCCACCATTGGCACCATGCATGCAAAGATTGTTTCATTCGAGCAAGCAGCATCACAAGTTGGCTCACAACAAAGTCGAGTCAACAAGGTTCTCAAAGAAATGGCCGATATAATTGAGATCCTCATCTTTAAGATGCACTCACTACAAACGACCGTTGGAGTATCTTGACCAATGAAGAATGAAATTGCCAGAAAACCAAGCCACAAGAGGAATGACACGACCAACCCATCAACGAACGTGTCAAATATCAATGATGTTGAAACAATCAAGCAGCCACCGCACCGCTCCAAACGCCAATTCACTCCGCTTGGAATGTCCTACACCCAAGCATTTGACCGCCTTACCACTAAAGGCCTGATCACTCCAGTCGGTCCTACAGCTGATCCTCCAATCGAGAAAAGGTCTCCAAAATGGGATGCATCGAAGTATTGCAAGTATCACCGCGGCAACGGTCACACCATCGAATTATGCAACACAGTTAGGACCATTATACAAGGCATGATTGATGACGGTCACCTTCCTATCCTTCCTGAGGGTAAGAAGCCAAGTATCTGAAGCAAAGCAGTCACTCGCAGCACCCGCAGTTCACAACAAAAGGCGACATGAGCAAGAGTCAATAAATCTTTAGCATAGGCTGAGTCGGAGAGTCCTTCCACCTAGACTTTTTGTTTTCCATTTCTTTTCCTTTTTTTTTTCGAGTCTATGTCAACTAGGAATAAGTCTTGTCATCTCATTAGCCTTCCACAAAAATAAATTTCTTTTTCCATTTCTTAGCCTTTCATGTGCTTCGACTTCGATGATGAAATGCTAATCAACACATGGCCTCGCAAAAAACAAAAAAAAATGAAAAATTGAAAAATGAAATAAATAAAATAAATTTGACATGCTCGAGAGGCCATCTTTCATAGCTCCACAAAAAGCAATCCTTCTCCCTCCATGTACCCTTTCACAAGTACAAATCAAAACAAAATTCATTGCAACGCCTTTGAGCCTTCTTATGCAAACAAATACAAAAGAAGCCAATTTCTTTCACACCTACATCATCCTACCCTCTAAGGTGCCAAAGCGGCACGAAGCAAAGCAAAACAAAGTTGAAACCAAAAACAAGCTGTGGTTTAGACAATACAAAAAGGGGAAAGAAGAAAAAAAAGGGAAGTGTTTAAGGTTTGATCAATAAAAGTTTGAAATGAAAGTGAAAGTGATAAAGTCTAAACCCAGCTTCACACATTGCAAAGTTCACAAAGGAAAAATCAAAGCAAATGCAAAGGCAAACATACATTGCAGCAAGTTCGCCAAAAGCATCCCACACCCAGCCTACATTACAACGAAAAAAGCCCTCTCCAAATGAGCATCGTCCAAGCCTAGCTAGGCCGATTCCCCACAAGGTTTCATCCTAGGCAAAATGAGGCATCACTAGCACACACGACCTCACGAACTACGATCGGTCTGATTCCACTTGGATACGTAGGTAGCCTCTACCCGAGGTTCGACGAAATGAATAAAAATAAAAACAAAAAGGTCATTTGCATCATCGTGTTGGTTTGATGTTTTCTAGAAGTTTGAAGCACAACTTCTTAGTCTAGAACTTGACATAGGCTCGAGTTTGAACCAGCATCTCTTAGCCAGCCACATCAATCCCCTCATCTTGTCACCCCTAGTCACAAAATTGAGTCCTTTTTGTTTTGTAGATCTCCAGCCTTTCTTTCTACAACCCTTAGGACTCTCTTACTCATCCTAATGCTATCATGTGGTCAAACTCTTGCTCATGTAGTCAAAATTCTGCATCAATCAGCTCATGGGGGCTTTACTTCAACAGTGTCATGTCTAGTGCAACATGAAGGCCACTTCTCAAAGTGTGGGGGGCTTGCATCATCGAATAAGTCTTCATTCCTTGTTTCTTTGCGGAAGGAGCAATAGACTCAAGTTCCTGACTTGAGCGATCACAGTTGAACTCACAAGAAGTAGACAAGGCACATTAATGGTAGCTCTAACAACATTGGGGGGCTTGCAATATCATTAGAGTCTCCATGCATGCAACTCACTCTACAAGGCATGGTCACAGTTCGTTGAGGGCCTTACATTGGCAGAAGAGTTCTCATTCCAGCAACACGCTCTCTTCTCGAGGGAGCACCAATCTTAAGTTCCCGACTTAAGTATACATCTTCGCTACATGTAGAGCCTTAAGCATGCATCCCTAGTCAAATGCATCACTACTTGTGCCCCACAAGTTTTGCATTGATTTTCGCACCACCACTCGGAGTCATTAGGGGCTTACAACAAAAGAAGCAAGCTCCTTACATTTGAAGCACATTCGACTTCAGCAGATCAAGGACCTTGTGCGCTTCCTATGCTGAGAACATATTCATCACCATGCTCAACCAATGCCATGCTCTTCAACAAGCGACAAACTCAAGTCATGACTTGAGTCAGCACCGTGTCTCGGCATATCAAAACCGGGGGGCTCATAGCAGAAAGGGAAGACCTACATGCGGCCCATGACATTTCCATGATCACTCATGAAGCACTATTAACAAAGATTAACCAACACACTTGGTCTAAGTCCTTGCCGACCTTACAACTACAACAAATGCAAATAATCTCAACACCGCAAAAGGCTCTAGACACTAAAACTTCCAGCATCGCAAGGGTTCGTCTACAACATCGTCACAACACAAGAAGCCCTTCATCATAATTTGGGGGCTATCATTGCACTAATGATTGCTACACAATGCTTCACAGATCGAAAAGGAAGCTTTCATCTCAACATGCTGGGGGCTTGATCCCAAAACTTTAGTCAAGAAGGCTCTATCTTGCATGTATTTTCAAAAACTACATTAACATGTATTTGCTTCCTTGACTAAGTGTTTAATAAAAAGTCATTGCATTACACAAAAATTTTGCACCATAGTCCTTGCATACTAGGTCTAAGCTGAGTTGACTTGTGAGTCCATAGTCAAAACACAAAGTTCAAAAGAGTCAGGTCAAGGCAACGTGTCGCATATGAGTTACATGCATAGTGTCAGTCAACTCACAAAAGCACCGATATAAAGTCAAACAAGTCAACTCAAAGTCAAGGAGTCCAAACAAGTCCTAAAACAAACCAATGCAAAGCTAGGGTCCACCTTTAAGTGCAAATTTCGCAGGTACATAGCCAGGGGGGCTAACCCCAAAGAAAAGTAAATCACGCCGTCACTAGCATCTCGCAAGTCGGCAAATTCAAGCCTCGTTTAGGCTACAGTACAGCGTCTCACATCAGCAATGGGTCAGGGTATCCACACAGGCATTAGGCTCCTGGCCTAGCAAATAAGGATTGGCTTCCTGAGCCAAGCACCATGTTCTGGGGGCTAACCTCTAGACATCAATTAGCTCTGCCAAACAAGCATTCAGAAGATATCAACGCAAGTCTAGGAATGCCCTATTCCTTCTCAAATTCATAGCACCCACATTGCAGGACGTCTTGCCATGATAACTATACATTTGCAAGACATAAAGGTAGAGCAAAAGTCGGAAGCGAAGCACGAAGCAAAAGTCAAAGCTGAAGTCAAAGAACCCCCTGTTGAGCCGAAGAAGAGATAAGCAAGCATAAGCAGATCAAGCACGCACCAGCAAAAAGACATCATTACACGCAATTGTAAAGTGAAGAAATGTTCGTGGACGGACGTAGCAAAAAGGAGATAAGCAGGCAAAAGTAGATCGAGCAACAAGCATGCGAACGTGAAGTTCCCTAAGACGTGAAGTCTCATTTGAACATGAAGTTCGTGAAGAGCTATCTGAACGTGAAGTTCGTGAAGAACCATTTGAACGTGAAGTTCGTGAACATGAAGTTCGTGAAGAACCATTTTAAACATGAAGTTCGTGAAGAGCTATTTGAACGTGAAGTTCGTGAAGTCCTATTTGAACGTGAAGTTCGTGAAATTCCACTTGAACGTGATGTTCGTGAAATCCTTGAGCGAAATTCTGAGTCAAGCGCAAGAGCACCGGATTCTCAAGCGGGGATGAACACACAAGTACGAGCTAGATGAAAGCACAAACAATTAAACAAACGCATTGAAAGTTCAAACGAAGATGAAGATGTATTGAGTAGCTGGATTCTAAAACAAGGATGAAAGCAAAAACGTCGAAATTTCAAACAAGGATCGAAAGTAAAAACTCTCAAACAAAAGCATCGAAGTTTCAAGTGAGAACAAAAGCGTAAAAAGATTTTGTGCTCTCTGACAACAACGGCCAAAGAGTGTTCGTGTTCTCTCACTATTGCAAAGACAAGGTTGAGACGTGTAGTTCAAAAAGCGTGAAGTTCTGAGTCAAGCAAGCGAGGAAGTGAAGCTCCAAAGGATCTACGGCATAGACAGCAAATCCCAAAGGGACGAGAAATCTCAAGTAAAGGTGTGAAGTTCCAAAAGGCATAGATACAAAGTTCTCAAGTGAAAGCAAAGGTGAGGATGAAGATATCGACACCAATTCCCCATGAAGTCTAGAACGGCAGCATCGGAACGGACAGAAGCAAACAACAGCAAAGGCACGCTCACAAAATTCCCTAGTGAAGATAAGGACGTGAACAAGAACAAAGGCATAGGCACAACAAACATTTTCAACCAGCAAAAGAAAAAGGCAACATCAGCACATGGACTAATAGACAAGGCATCAAACATCAACACAAGCAAGCAAGCAATAGAACCGCTGGTGCAGGTAAAACTAACGCATTTGATTTGCAGGTACCGGGTACTTTGGCTTTCTTTTTATGAGACCTTCGTCTCTACAAACTCAGCCAAAGTGGGGGCTTCTGTAGATACCTACATTTGTCCCTAGCCCAAGACGGCCGATGATAAGACACCCCTTGCAACACACGAGCTGAATTGAGAGAGCTAAGGCCTTGACAGACCCTAAAAAAAGCAAGTTTTCACTACACCTGCACATTTCCTTACACTAAGCACCCTTAAAAATGATTTTTAATTTGCAAATAATTTTACTTATTTTTAAACATTTTTCTAGAATTTTTCGGAATTTTTCTAAGTACTTTTGGCATTTTTTGGAATTTTCAGCAATTTAATTACTTTTACGATAATTAATTAAATTATGAAAGCAATTCCAAAATTCACGAAATTTTAACACAATGCACAATATTTTATAAGGAATTTTTTGCATATTTTTATATAACTTTTGGACTTGTGGAAAAATAGATATGACTTTTCTAAGCAAAAACGCACACCCGAGCAAAACGGCTCATTTTGGGAGCTTCGGGACCGCTCCTGAGCGTGGGGCCCACATGAATATCTCCCCAAATCAGTCAGGGATATTGTATAATAATATCGGAATTAAATGAAATCGGAATTATTTTATTTCGATTTTTATATTATACGCAATCACCTATTTAAGGCAAGAAGAATCACGCGAATAAGGAAAGCAGGCATGGGCGCTATTACGCCCAGCTGGGCGTAATGATGCCCAGCCTAGTTACCTCTCACGTGACTTTGGCCTATAAATACCAAGCCCCGGCCCTTATTTCGGACACACACAATTCACATAGCGAGGCTTTGGCCGATTTTCTCTCCTCTCTCTCTCTAAAACACTCTTAAAACTCTCTCTCTCCTATGCATTCAATTCACAAATTGCTTGGCACTTATAAAACACAATCAAACACATTTCAAAACACAATTTTGTACTCATTCACGCACTCATTCGAGTTCTTGGTTCGTTGTGAGATCGATTTGGGGTTTGTTCGTGTTCATACGAGTTCGCGAGGGTCCCTAGCATCATTCTCAATCATTAGCACCGTGTTGCAAGGTTAGTTTGAGGCCAATGTCTCAATTCCTCAATCCTCTTTTGCATGCTTGTTAGAAATTCGACTTTCTATGCAAATTGGCATGTAATATTGACTTAACAACTATTCGACATGAATTAAAATGAATCTTAGGCATAACTTCAATTCTTGTTGATTGCTTGCATGCTTGCAATCACACAACCTCTATTATGTCTTAAACAAGACCGGCAACTTACATGTTCTCACGCCTAATAAGACTAATTCATGGACAAATTGGCTTTTAGGCACCTTGAATATGTATCTAAACAACACATGTCGCAACAACAAATTAGTCCTATATGCATCTATTTCTGTTAAACAACCCGCTTAGTAATTTGTATGCTTAAAACGAAAATATCTTTGTTGTTGTCTTTTTGACAATGGAGTTGCAATGACCGAGTAGAGGCCGCTAGATACGCGGGGGGGGGGGGGCGTTGTGCACTAATTCGCCCTTACCCTTGTCCCCTCATCCATGACCTTTGGTGCACGACCAGACTATGGAGTCCTTCGCCTTGCTTTATGCAATTATAGGCAAGGCTTAAACCGGGTTCCACAGCTTCCCAAAAGAAGTGCGGTGGCGACTTCCTCTACTCATTTCGAGTATAATCCACACAACTCCAGGCATACTCACACTATGCAAAAGCAAGAATTCAATTCTAGCAAAACCCGAGTCATCACCTAAATTGTACCCCCCGGAGCAGAGGGACCGGACCCAATCCGGCCCGGTGACGCCCCGGCTCCCGTACACTAGCCCCAATTGAATTTATTCGGCTCGACCCATCAACAAATAGCTGCTAAGGCTCCTTCTCCTGAACCTTAAAACTACTTTCGAGGTGGTGATCAGCCAGGAAATCTGCTAACCCCTGACCTTTCACAGCCTTCTGAGGGACATATTTCAGCTCAAACTGAGATAAGTGCATACTCCACTTACACAACCTTCCTTTGACAAAGGGGTGATTCAAAAGATGCTTTAACACATCGGTTGGCGATATGACTTCAACGGAGAAAGCCATGAAGTAGTGGTTGAGCTTGATGGAAGCGTCATACCAACTCAAACACCGTTTCTTAGAGTTGGTATACCTAGTTTCAACGTCTTGCAAAATCCTACTTAGGTATAAGATTGCTTGCTCCTGTCCTTGCTCATTCTCCTAAGTTAACATACTGGCGATGGAACTATCTGACGCTGACAAATACAACCTCAATGGCTTACCATTTTGTTTAGGAGGGATTAAAACTGGTGGAGATGCCAATTTAGCTTCGATTTGTTCAAATGCTTTCTGATGTTCTTCATTCCATTTCAACTCTTCCCCTTTCTTTAATTTTAACAAAGGGGAAAAAGCTTTTGTTTTCCCTGCTTTAGATACCTACATTTGTCCCTAGACTAAGACGACCAATGATAAGACACCCCTTGCAACATACAAGTCGAATCGAGGGAGCTAGGACCCTAACAGGCCCTAAAAAAGGCAAGTTCCCTTACACCGAGCACTTTTTGAAGTCCATAACACCTCCCAAAAATGAGTTTTAATTTTTAAATAATTTTAACTTATTTTTAAGCATTTTTCTAGAATTTTTTCATAAATTTTCTGGATTTTTCTAGGTATTTTTTGCAATTTTTCGGAGTTTCTAGCAATTTAATTAATTTTACGATAATTAATTAAATTATCAAAACAGCTCCAAAAATTACAAAATTTTAACACAAAGTACTAGATTTTACAAGGAATTTTTACATATTTTTTCCATAATTTTCGACTGATGGTTAAATATTTATGAATTTCTTAAGCAAAACGCGCAATCAAGCGAAAAGGAACATTCCGGAAGCTTCCGGAACATTCCAGGCCCGTGGCTTGCTCCCCAAGGATGTCTAGGTACATTCCCTAGCTTCCCTTGCATGGACGACAGCAATCAAACTCTCAGAATCTTCCCCTAACATAAATAACCCGACAAATACAACTAAAAAAGGCAAGGAAAATCAAAAAAAAGGGGAAAGAAGAACTGGGCGCAGTTACGCCCATTTGGGCGCTGTTGCGCCCAAATCTTCCTTCCTTTTTCGACTCCTTGCCTATAAATAGGCACTCTTAGGAGATCATTTGCACGTTTTGACGATCTTTGGACAACCTTCACTCGTCCTACTCTCTCTCTCTGCCTCTCTATCTCTTTCAAATTTACATACAAACACATACAAACACATTTAAACACATTAGATCTAAGGTTCGTTTAAGGGTTCTAAGGTTCGACAAGGGTTCCTAAGAGTCCGAAGCTCCGTCCTTGGTCTACGACATCGTGTTGCAAGGTAAGTTTGAGGCCAACGTCTCAATTCTAACACCCTTTTGCATGCTTGTATTAGAAATTTGACTTTCTATGTCCTTTTGCATGTAATATTGATTAATAACTATCCGACAATCAATTAAAAGCAATCTTAGGCAAAACTTTCAATTCCTCGCACGAGTGCTTGCATGCTTGCCTATCACCCTTAATATGTCTTAAACAAGACCGGCAAATTTCATGTTTTTCACGCCTAATAAGACAAACAATGGACAACCGGCATTAGGCACCTGGAATATGGAATTAACAACACATGCCACAAAAAACTAGACACTATATGCATATATTTCTGTTAAATAACCCGCCTAGTAATCTTTGCATGCTTTGGGTTAACAAGGAAATATGTTTGTTGTTGTGTTTTGGACAATGAACTCGCAATAACCGAGTAGAGGCCGCTAGATGCGGGGGGACGTTGTGCACTACTTCGCCCTTACCCTTGTTCCCTTATCCATGACTTCGGTGCACGACCAGACTATGGAGTCCTTCGCCTTGCTTTATGCAATTATAGGCAAGGCTTAAACCGGGTTCCGCAGCTTGCCGAAAGAAGTGCAGTGGCGACTTCCTCTATTCGTTTCGAGTATAATTCACACAATCTCCAAGCATACTCACACTATGCAAAAGCAAGAATTCAATTCTAGCAAACCCGAGTCAGCAACCAAATTGTACCCCCCGGAGCAGAGGGACCGGACCCAGTCCGGCCCGGGGACGCCCCGGCGCCCGTACAGTTTTCTGGCGACTTCACTGGGGAGATTCACTAAAGCTATTACCTTTAGTGATGTGTGGACAATACTGGAATTGTTATGCGAATTCAGCGTCCTTAAGACAACATGTGTTAGGCATCCTGCATTACGCGATACTTAGGTCGTTGGCACTGAGTATCCGCTTTTTAGGCATCACGTCTCGTATAAGTGTGTCCTACACTTGAGACAAGACCGGGGGGCTCGCTTAAGATTGGCGCTGGTGCACTACCTATGTAACCAACTCTTAAGCTTGAAGCCCTTCCCCACCATGGCGCGCGGCCGAGTGCACTACAGAGCCGTAATGGTTTAGACCTCCTTTGATCATCACAGCGGGCTGGATGTGTTAAGGACCGTTCTAAGCCTAGTCATGGGACCCTCTTGGACACTCGGACTGACCCGTTCGAAAACGTAGCAACAGACTCTAGGTGGCTGGACTTTTGTTTTTTCTTTTGCATATAGGGTTCATGCTAGTATGACAACGTGCTATGTGCTTTTAGACTAAGGACCCTAGCTTTACATACATAAAACAAACAAGTCATTGAGTCATGTAATAGTCCTCATATAGCAAGGTGATCATTCCTTAGGCGTCATAATGTCAAAATGGTTGTAAACTAGAATCATTAGGCGTTGCGTCTTGTTGAGTCATACAATTGTAAACGGACGTCGAACCTTTGCACTTCGCCTTTTCAAAAAAAAAAAAAACGAAAAATAAGAAGCAAAAAGCAAAAAGCAAAAAAAAAATAAAAAAATAGAAACAAATAAGGCAAAGGGCAAATTTTCGACGTTCATGCACTTTTTACTTTTGAGTCAGTCAATAGGCAAGGGAATGATCACCCCTAAGGCATGCATTGCATTACAGGTTGAACCAACATGGAACTTAACTTTTGGTCCATGTGCAAACAGGATAGGGTAAAGCTCGAACGCACCACAAGCTTGGGTTCGTAAACACGGGGCTCGTCTAGTTCGGGGAGAGCAGCCAGTCACTTCCACAGTTCCTAAGAGTCGGACCTCTCGGAAGCCCATTCCGAAGTCAAGGCTCTCTTTCACAAATTCGACAGACACCGAAGAAACACCACCTTCCTCGCCTCAACCAATGGGTGAAGAAAGCAATGTTGTGGCCGAAATGCAAGCTACCATTCAGACCTTGCAAGCCAAGCTTGCTGCACTTGAGCAAGCCGAGTCATTCAAGGTTACTCTCAAGAACCTTGAAAAGATGGTGCTGAAGGCAACCAACAAGAATGCCTATTCTGAGACCCCTGAACTCGAGGATATTTCTGCCAAAATCCCCGAGAAATTCTCCGCTGCGGACTTGCCAAAGTTCAAGCCAACTGATGATCCCAGATTCCATCTCAAGGGGTTCAGGGCTACCATGGCTATCAAGGGAATCGATGCTGCTTTATTCCCTAAGGTGTTTTCCATGTCACTAGACCTAGTGTGCCAGAAGTGGTTCTTCTCACTTCCCGACAAGGACATAGCTACTTGGGATGACATCACTCAAGCATTCATGGCACGCTACCACAACAACATCCAGGTTTCCACCTCTCTTAGGGAACTTGAAATCATCAAGCAAGATGACAAAGAAGGATTCACCGCCTACCTCTCTCGCTGGAAAGAGGTGGCCGCTCAAATGGTGAGTCCTCCATCTGAAATGGAGTTGGTGAAGATCTTCATCAACAATTTGCTCCTGAAATACCGCAATCACCTTCGGTACCTAGATTTGGGCACTTTCGACAAGGTCTAGCGCATCGGCATTGAAATTGAGGATGACCTTATCAAAGAAAACTCCAAGAATAAGGGGACCTACAACAAAAAGAATGAAGCATCCAACTCCAAGGGTGTGTCAAGCATGAATGTCGTAGAAGCTTCCAGCAACAACTATGGCAATAGCAATAACAATGGCAACTGCAATGGCAACGGCGGTGGCAACAACAACAATGGAAGGCCTCACTTCCGCCGCAGGCGCACCTACACTCCGCTTGGGATGACTCAAACCCAGGCATTTGAAAGACTCTCCAGCCAAGGCTTGATCGCTCGGATTGGGCCTATCTCTGATCCCCCTGTAGAGAAGAGGTCCTCAAGGTGGGATGCCAACAAATACTGCAAATATCATCGTGGAAATGGTCATGATCTCGAGGAATGCATCACCCTTAAGGATCTCTTGCAAGACATGGTCGATGATGGTAGGCTTCCTATCCCTCCAGGGGCTAAGAAGCCAAACACTCAGACAAGTCCTTTGGGTGTACTCATGCTCGAAGAAGGGGAAGCTACCTTTGACCCCTCAGTCCTCATTACTCCTACCACGCTTGCACTAACCGTAGGATCCCTCAACACCATGCAAGAGGAAACAATGGATGAATCCAACGACATCAATATGTCACTAGACGACCTTCCTGAGGCCTTGCTCTATGAGATTTGGGAACGGTGCGACATCAAGGCTCTAGCTAGGGGCATGTGTGTTAGCCGCGAATGGAGAAAGAAGATAGCTGAATTTGCCTGGAACTCTGACCTCCTCAATATCTATGACTTGTGGAGTGCAAATGGCCTCTTCAATTTTCCGGAATACTCCACTGCACCAAAATTCTGGCTGATGCAGTTCACTGATCTAATGCTCCTAAAGGATACATCACCAGCATGCACTATGCTTAGCAAAAAGAAGCAGCTTAGAAACGACAAACCGTGAAGATAACTACTCCAGGAGGCAAGGTCATCAAGTGCACCATGGGCGACGGACTAATGTTCGAGGATTCTGAATCTGAGACTGAGTCTGAGTCTAGGGTTGTAGAAGCTAGGATAGTTAGTCCTACGGAGTGTTCTCCTGAATTTTTCAAGGAGCCTAGTGTCCCCCTTTCCCTTGTCAATCAAGTCTCTTAGGAGACTAACTTATCTGTACTCTCTTCAGAGTTTAATAACATGCTCCTTTCTGCTTACTCCCCTTCATTTCCTTCTTATGATTGCTTTAATTCACAACTCGCAAGCAAACAAAACGATAATGAGTTAATAAAGGCAATGGAAGAGCACGAAAAGAAAACTTCCGTCATCGAGCAAACTGAAAAGGTAGACATCTCCGACAATAACACGCTGCGGGAGATACAGATTGGTCTGACACTGAGTCCGCAAGAAAGGGATGAACTGGTTGCGATACTAAAGGAATTCCAGGATGTTTTTGCTTGGTCCTATGAAGATATGCCAGGGATTGATCCAGACATCGCATAACACAGAATTCCACTCATAGAGGGGGCTAAGCCAGTCAAACAAAAGCTCCGTCGCATGAAACCGGATGTTGCACTTAACATTCGGCAAGAAGTCATCAAGCAACATGATGTTGGCTTCATTAGGGTCATCAATTACCCTCAATGGATAGCAAATGTGGTTCCAGTACCAAAGAAAGATGGACGGGTTCGAATGTATGTGGAATTTCGTGACTTAAACAAAGCAAGTTCGAAAGATGACTTCCCTCTACCACACATAGACGTTCTCGTAGACAACACAGCAGATCACGCCTTGCTCTCATTCATGGATGGGTACGCGGGGTTGTTACTGATAAAAAATATTCGGTTGACTTTATTGACCGATGGAGACTATTATTCACCAAGAGTTTGACCAACAACGTGTGACTAGCGACGACTAGGATAAAGAACAATGTGTGACTAGCGCGACTAGGATAAAGAACGATGTGTGACTAGCGACGACCAGGATAAAGCATTGACAAAGAGACAGGCGATACTTGGCGCCTCTAGAATCTTTCAGTCCAGCGATGGGACAGAAGCGCTGGAAGGGATGAGAGAGGGGCCCATGTGGAAACGGCCAAGAAACAGGAAGGCCCATGAGAGCATCAAGCGATAAGGAGACTTGGAGGGAAAGCACGGAGATTCAAATATGAAAAGGAGCGCTAAGAAACCGTCAAAGGGAGTAACCGCTGCCAATCACCCACGATCTCTACCACTGGAGGTCTATAAATAGAGGAAGCCGGATCAAATGACAAACACACAAACACACAATCAAACAAGCATCTATCTTTCTTAGCATTAGCATTCTTTAGCCGCACTTGGCCTAGTAGCCAAGTATAGTGTAGCATAGCGTAGATCAGTTTAGCATAGCGTAGTTCATCCTTTCATGGATCATTAGCATAGTTTATCATTCCCAATTGTGTAAACATGGAGGTAATCATCCTTCCCTGTAATGCAGTTGTAGTCTGACTCTATCCCGTTACTTTATAAATGGATGGCTTTTGTTTCTCTTCAATTCTGTTTGTTTTAAGCTTCAGCTTTGTTCCACAACAAGTTAAATCCATTGAGTTCATACACTCTTAACTTATTCTACGATCCTAGGAGCCATTTTAACG
Organism: Patellifolia procumbens; assembly: GCA_947645195.1. Taxonomy (NCBI): domain Eukaryota; kingdom Viridiplantae; phylum Streptophyta; class Magnoliopsida; order Caryophyllales; family Amaranthaceae; genus Patellifolia; species Patellifolia procumbens. The sequence goes on from CANSGD010000193.1 coordinate 11,012,626, forward strand.
TTAGCGAGGTTATCTTTATAATCAGTAACCAGAGGGGCAGCCCCCTACCGAGCCAAAAACAACATTTGGGCGGTTGACTTGTTGGTGAAGTGCAAAATCACCTCAACAGGTTTTTTGGTGACCACAGTGGGAGAGAAGTCTGCAGTATAGGAGTTGCTTCTCAACCATGGCCCCTAGACGATCTACAAGAAGAGGAGGTAATCAAGAGGATGATACTTCATCCGAGCAAAATCTTGAGAATCCACTCGAAGATCTTGGTGATTTAGAAACTGTTCTGCAACACCAACAATCTGTTGCAGATCTTGGTCCTCCTGAGCAAACTGGGTCTCGAACGCAAAGGCTGGACGGTTTGCACCTAAACAGGGGGGAAGATCAATCCTCTTCAGCCCAAGGTTTGCTCAATTCAATATACACACAATACATGGATATTTTTACAATCCTGGTGGAAGATCTGAAGGAAAATCATAGGGAGCAGTTCAATAACCTCCACCGTGGTATGATACATGAAACTGCTAGAGTGATAACCGCTGAGTTGCAAAACTTTGGCTCCCACTCACAACAGGCAGTTACCAGGCAGGTGGATAGGATTATTTTAGATATCAATGAAACGTTGAATGCTACTAACGTGGCGTTGTCTAAGACTGTGGCAACTGAGGTAATTACTCTGTTGGAACCTTTAGTGGAGAAGCACAATCAACTGAATGAACGGTTGATGAATGTGTTAACCGCTCAGGGTTCAGGAAAAACTGTCGACAACCAACGGGAAGTCCCTCCATTAGGTTATCCTTGAATAAACAATTTGATGGGATCTGATGTCCCTCCGGCCTTTCAGACATTATCAAGCAGTGTCCCTCTCCGAGATCCAATGAAGGGAACAGGAGTCAGGGGAGAGAAGCAGGCCCAAGGTCAGGTTATGAGTCAGGCTATAACCATGGTGATCCTGGACCTTCTTCTGTTCCCTTGCCTCCTAATCTAACCCCTTTGACCTCGTCAATGAATCGTTCCACCCACAGGAACAACCCACGGTTCAGGGGTTAACGGTTATGGAAATGGAGCAGTATTCAACGCTAGTAGCGGTTTTCAAACTGCCACTAATGGGCATATACCTCAGAATCCATACCCCGCTGCTCATGAACCACCACAACCCACTTATATTCCACAAACTGGGAGTCAGGGTTATCCACATTAAGCTTATCCTATGCAGCCTCCTCAGAGTAATGGCTGGGGGCAAGGATCATACACACAGGGTAATGTTTATGGGGGGCCTTAGGCGATGGGAACACAAAACGCCAGTAATGTTGGTGGTTTCCAACCTGGAGCCAGATATAACCGAAATCCCTATGGGGAAATGCCCTATCCCGCCTATTATCAGGATAATCAGCATCCGTATGGCCAGGACCAGAACTTTCATGCACCTATGGGGGCGGCTCCTAACGAACCTCTCCTTAGGCAAGTGGAGGAAATGATTCAAAAGGCCATGGGACATAATGCTGGTTTTCCAAGGAGAGGGACTTGTAATCGTTATCCTGAGTGGGTTGATAGGATGTATCCTTTCCCCAGAGGGTTCAAAGTTCCTGAGTTTTCTCCTTTATTCTCTGGCGATGGGTCAGTGTCTGCTGAGGAACACTTGGTTAGATTTAACTGCCAATATAGGGAAGCAGCATATAATGATTATCTCAAGTTGAGATTATTCTCTAGTTCTCTTACTGGAACTGCATTTTCTTGGTTCACTCATCTTCCTACAAACTCTATACAAACTTGGCAGGACTTGCAAGGGCAATTCCTTCGCCACTTTACTAGGGTGGAAGCTGGGGTCTCCATTGGAGATTTGGCCAAGATAGCGCCGGAAAAGGGGGAAACCGTAGAAGATTACATCGCCATGTTTAAGAGGGCAAAAATCAGATGTCATCTTAACCTACCCGAATCTGAATTTGTCTCAATAGTCCAGAAAGGGTTATCGTTTCCTTTTAGGAAGAAATTTGAGGGTCAACATTTTCCTGATTTCGTGGCTCTTGCTAGTGCTGTAGTCGCATATGAAAGGTGTTTGGCTGAAGAGTCCAAAAGCAAACACAAATATTATGCCAACTATGCCAATAGCACAGAAGAGAGTGTAGATCAGGAGGATGATGATAGGGATGTGGCCATGGCCGAATTTGTGCAGGGCCCACCATTCAAGTGTCCCCAATTAGTTAACAAAAAGTCTTCTCAGAAGAAAGACTTCAAGACTGATCAGAAGAGAGAATATACTTTTGATATTAAAAAGTGTGATGAAATCTTTGATTGGCTCTTGAAGTTCAAGAAGATTAAGCTAGTGGGCAGACATAAAGATAGGGACCCTAATGAAATAAAAGGAAAAATATATTGTAAATGGCATGATGCCTTCACACATAAAACCAACGATTGTGTAGTTTTCAGAAATAGAATCCAGGATGGAATTGATAAAGGAAATATTAATTTCCCTGAAAAGAGTGCTAATGCTTGTGATATTGATCCTGAGTTTCTATCAGAATTAGAACAATATGAGATGGATTGTAATATGGTTAGTATTGATACTAATATTACCTCTCGTATTGACATGCAGGAGCTCTCGAATGTTGCTATTGCTATGAAATTATACGAGCGTATTGTGGAGGAAGGAGTACTAGTCGCTCCAAAATGCCAGGAATAAGATTATGACAATCTCAATGTTTGCAGGTGGCATTTTAGTACCGCACACTCAACTAATCAGTGTGAGGCTTTCAAAGGCTTCATCAACAAAAAAATGAGGACAGATGGGTTGGTGATCTCAAAGCAGGAATACCAAGCATTAGACCTTGCTAACTTCCAACCCAGAGGAAAGAAAGCTGAAACTGATGAAGCGCAGTCTGGCGATGCCATCGCTGATGCTAGTCATGATGGAAATGGTAGCCAGAAAGCTCAGACATATATGGAAGCGATTCAGAAGTTTCCGTTGCAAACGAAGGCAGTGGAAGGTCTGAAGAAATTGCGCTTCTATGTGTCCTTCTTACGCTGACATGCTACATTATGAGCTAGTAAGGACTGAAGTCATCCCTAACAACCCAAGTTGGGTACCTAGGCACCAAAAGCCTCAATTTGAGAGGGGATCAAGGAAGGGATCAGTCACTCTTCTTCGAGCTCCTTCCACCGTGTCAGTCTTGAGTAGGTTGGGCAAACCCAAAGTGGTCCAACTAAGTAGCAAGATTGAGAGGGTCTCGAGTTCAGATAAAGGTGTCCAGGAGATAGACGCTAAGCAAAGGGATGACAATTCAAGCAAAGATAAGGGACAGGAGGATGATCTAGCTCTTGCCAAAGAAAAGAGAAGAGTCATGAAAAAGGCTAGATTAATCAGAGAAGCTGTTGCCAGCCATTTACAAGCAAATACAGTTCATGTGGATGAGGAAGCTTTGCAAAAATGGAATGCTTAAAGTTGTCCCTGTTGAGGAGCCTTATTTGAAGAATGGAAATGGTTGGAGAGAGAAGTCAAGGAACGGAATTCCCAAGGAGGAGCCTCATTTGGTGCTTGTCCAGACAGAGAGGTCGAAGGAGGATGTTCTCGAAGCCCAGCCTCACTTGGGTCATGTCCAGACAGAGAAGTTGAAGGAGGATGCTCCTGAAACCCAGCCTCATTTGGATCATGCTCAGAGAGAGAAGTTGAAAAGAACTACTTTGGAAACCCAGGCTCATTTGGATGGGAGCCAGAGAGAGAGACCTTGTGAAGGAACTTTTTTGACGGAGCCTCATTCACTCATGGAAGTCTTTCAGAGAGAGACAATTCAGGGATCATCCAAGGAACAAAAATATTCAGAACCATCCCTTAGTTAGAGACTTGATGGAGGATCCCACCGATGAACAATTAGCCAATCATGGGATAGAAAGCTTTGCAGAAGATGCTTTGATGACTGAGCAAACATCTGATGCGGAGTTAATAGACTATGGTTTGGAAGGTTTGGATTTGGAGGTATCTAAATCAGATCTTGACTTTCTCGCAAATTGTTCGGAGGAAGACCATGAGTTTCCCCCCAGCGTTCAGAGCCAGTGGATGAAGCAGAGGGATACTTCATGGGCCGATGAAGTAGACCAAGCCGAAGCTGCAGGTAAGACCTCTACTATTTCAGCTGAGCTGAACAAGTTGGATAAAGGGTCTAGTCTAGCACCATCTATAGATACCGTAACTAAGGAGCCAGAACAGTTAGTTGTGGAACATTTGATAAAAGATTTCAATGTTTACAATTCACATAGTAAGCCCCTATATGTTACAGTCAAAGTAGATGGTACTAAATTAGGCAAAGTGCTAATCGATACTGGCGCTATGATAAATCTGATGCCATGGTCAGTTTTTAGGAAGCTGGGTAAGGGCAGGAAAGACTTGTCTAGCATCAGGATTAGCATAACTGCATTCAATGGCAAGTCGGAGAGTACTGAAGGTTTGGCATGCATACATGTCCAAGTAGGTACTTCTAAGACTTGGTCAGCCTTCTTTATAGTAAAAGGGGAAGGCAATTGCAATGCAATTCTCGGAAGAGAATGGTTGCATCAGACTTATGCTATTCCTTCTACATTGCACCAAAAAGTAATATTGTGGAATGGTAATGAATATGAGGTAGTCTGTGCTGATGTAGACGCTTATTTGATTGATACTAACCAAGAATTTCCCAGGGTACTTATGAAGACCTTGCCTAATGATGAAGGAATTGCCCTCAAACTTGAAAGTCAACCAACACCCAGAGTGAAAGTCATTTCAAGTGCAATCAAATGCATTGAAGAGGCTGCTGAGGATGATGAAGTACAAAACACATCCGAAGTTTCCCGTGTAGTGAGGAGTCCAGCTTCAAGGAGCCATCCTATCCCACTTGATGTCCAGGGGGAATATCTTGGGGGCAAGCTTGATGATGTACTCAGCACTATTAGGGGAAGAAGAGCTATCTTACCCAGTGTAATTAGTCTTGGATATAAATAATATCTAGACTTTACTGTTTTGTGTTAAATGGATTTAATGAATTTTAACTTTAAAATAGGATCTGGTACAGCTTTAGCTCTCCGAAATATTTATGCTAGTCATTATGCACAACATGGTCTAGAGGTAAACTCAATCATGAATGATGATGCTGTGATGTCATCAAGTGGGGATCCTGGCGCTCATTGTCCAACTTTTTCTAACTCCGTAGGGGGGTTCTATGGTCAGGAAGAGGAGGTAAGAGTGTGGGCCAAGAGCGATGACATCAGGCAGGAAGTTCATGATCCTCTCGAGGAGGTGAATCTTGGTACGTCTGAAAATCCGAGGTGTACTTACATTAGTAAGGAGTTGCCTGAGGATGAGAAGTTGTCCATCATTAAAGTCCTCCAAACTTATAAAGACTGTTTTTCTTGGGAACACCACGAAATGCCGGGGATTGATCCTTCAATCATTCAGCATGAGTTGCCAATCAAACCAGTTTGCATTCCAGTAGTGCAAAGCCCAAGGAGGTTGTCGCTAGATTTGATTCCTAAAATCAACGACGAAATCGCCAATCTCCTGAAAGCTGGATTTATTCAGCCAGTAAAATACGCTGAATGGATCGCTAATATTGTTCCTGTTGTCAAGAAGAACGACAAGATTAGGATTTGCATCGATTACAGAGACATCAATAGTGCCTCACCAAAAGATCAATATCCTATGCCGGTTGCTGACATGCTCATAGATGCCGCTTCTAGGCATGAACTGGTATCCACTCTAGACGGGTTTGCAGGGTATCACCAGATCAGGATTGCTGAAAGTGATCGTGCTAAGACCGCGTTTAGGTGCCCAGGGTCTGTAGGGCTTTATGAGTATGTGGCCATGCCTTTTGGATTGAAAAACGCAGGAGCGACTTATCAGCTTGCTATGAATCTCATCTTTGACGAGATGATAGGAGACTTCATGGAAATCTATATAGATGATGTTTTGGTGAAATCAGGGAGCGCATCAGAACATGAGGAAAATCTTATTCGTGCCTTTGAGCGAATAAGAAAGTCCAGTCTCAAGATGAATCCATTGAAGTGTGCCTTCGGGGTTACAGTCAGTAACTTACTCGGATTCCTAGTACACAAAAATGGTATCGAAATAGATCAGAACAAAGCCAAAGCTGTCTTGGAAGCCCAACCCCCTAAAACAAAAAGGGAGTTACAAAGGTTCCTGGGACAGATAAATTATGTTCGAAGATTTATTACCAATTTGGCAGGAAAAACGAAAGCTTTTTCTCCTGTGTTGAAATTAAAGAAAGGAGACGAGTTCAAGTGGGATGATGAACATCAGCAAGCGTTTGAACAGATTAAAGCTAAACTGGCATCTCCACCAGTTTTAATTCCTCCAAAGCAGAATAGAAAGCCATTGAGATTATATTTATCAGCGTCTGAAGGTTCCCTCGCCAGTATGTTAACTCAAGAAAACGAGCAGGGGCAAGAACAAGCAATCTTCTATCTAAGTAGGATTTTGCAAGACGTTGAAACCAGATATACCAACGCTGAGAAATGGTATTTGAGTCTTTATGATGCTTCCATTAAGCTCAACCATTATTTCATGGCGTTCTCCATTGAAGTTATATCACCAACCGACGTGTTAAAGCACCTTTTGAATCACCCCTTTAAAGGTCAGGCTTTAGCAGATTTCCTGGCCGATCACCCCCTTGAAAATAGTGTCCAGGTTCAGGAGGAGGGGCCTTGGCAGCTGTTTGTCGATGGATCAAGCCGAATCAGTTCAGCTGGAGCCGGGATAGTGATGATTTCACCAAAAGGTGTGAAGACTAAAATGGCAGTAACTTTCTCAGACCGATGCACAAATAACAGGGCAGAATTCGAAGCCCTTGTTATAGGTCTCAAGACCTTGAAAGATATGGGTGTCACAAGGGTTCAAGCCTTTGGAGACTCTCAATGGGTTGCATCTCAAATCAGTGGAGAATATAGAGGAACCTCCCCTCTGGCTCTGGCGATTAATACAACGTTGAGGGAGTTGATCTCCTCGTTTGAGCAGTGTGACATCTCATATGTGCCGAGGGAAGAGAACCAAGAAGCTGACTATCTAGCCCAACAGGCTTCTTCGAAAAACCCTGATGGTTTTGAGAAGAATGTAATACACATTAGTTCATTCAAGTCAAATCACTTGGAAGAAGTCACAAGGGTGGAGATAATTAAAGTTAGTGTTCTTGGGTGTGAGGCAGACTGGCGCCAGGAGATCAAGGAGTACTTGAAGGATCCGTCTGGCAAGAAAGTTCCTGCAAATGTAAGGTTGGCAGCTACAAAATATTTTCTGTTAGGAAATAAGCTATATCGGAAAGATCCACAAGGACTTTTGTTAAGATGTGTGAACAACAAAAAAGTTTTGACCATACTAGCAGAAGTCCACCATGGAATATGTGGGTCACATCAGTCAGGGCTTAAGATGTGGTGGCTCATTCACCGAATAGGGTTCTTTTGGCCTTCAATCTAAGGGGATTGTTTACAATATGCTAAAGGTTGTAAACAGTGCCAGAGGTTCAAGCCAATAAGTAGAGCTCCAGCCATTGAGCTCCATCCAATAATTAAGCCTTGGCCTTTTAGAGGTTGGGCCATCGATGCTATTGGTGCCATTAAGCCACCATCCTCTGGACATCATGAGTATATCCTAATAGCTACAGACTATTTTACTAAGTGGATTGAGGTTCAAGCATTCCAGAAGCTTAACGCAAGGACTGTGAATCTGTTTCTCGAAGAAAGGATCTTTACAAGATTTGGGATTCCAGAAACAATACTGTCGATCAGGCATCAATGTTCACTGGAGAAGAATTCGATGAATATCTCAAAGAGTTCAATATCCAAAAAGTTCATTCGACACCCTACTTTGCACAAGCTAATGGGCAAGCTGAAGCTACTAACAAAATTATAGCTAAAGGGATATCTAAGATGGCGGACAATAATCCTCGGAATTGGCATAATCTCATACATCATGCTACATGGGCATACAGGACTTCAAAGAGGGATGCAACGGGTACAACTCCATATCAATTAGTTCATGGACATGAGCCAGTGTTGCCTGCAGAGTTAAGCGCTAAGTCTGCTCGGGTGGCTAGGCAAATGGACTTGTCATTCGAAGACTATAATGAAGCGATGGCTATTGAGTTGATGGATGTGGAGGAAGAACGTTTGCGTGCCTTAGAAAACATCAAAGCCCAAAAGAAGCAAGTAGCTAAGTATTATAATAAGAAGGTCAAACACAAGATTTTCTTGGAAGGAGATTTAGTGTGGAAGATGAAGTTGCCTGAACATAATTATAAGGATCATATCTTTGGCAAATGGTCATCTAAGTGGGAGGGACCGTTTCAGGTAGTTAAAGTCATGTCCGGATGTGCTTATCTTTTACGAGAGCTAGATGGGGAAATAATGCCAAGAGCATTGGCAAATTTCTAAGGCAATACACACCAAGTATTTGGGAAAGTCATCAATATTTAAGGTCAAGGCATCCGGACCTAGAGGCTTTCGACAAATAAGAAGTTTGGTGTCATCATCTTAAATTCATGTAACGAAATCACCTAAGGTGATACATGAGTTTAAGAGTAGTGATGTGATGGTTAAATTTTTAACTTTCTCACGTGACTTGCACACGGGGGGCTAAAAGAAAGTTGAAAATTTTCAGCGGAAGTTAAAAAGCCAAGAGACACCTAAGCGATGGAGTAAGTACACGGAAGTTACTAGATCCTTACTGCGCCTATAAATATAGACGATCATAAAGTTGCATCAGACATCTTTATCCCTTTTTTATTCTCTTTCTTCAAGAAATTTTCTCCGGTTTCTTCTTTCCCTGAAGGATTTACCTAATACGCCAACACTAATGGAGTTCAAGAAGTGGGTGCTCGACAAGGCCCGACGCCAAGAAGGCTTCAATTTCATTAACCAAGAGATCGCCCGCCAAGGTCTCAATAGTGTGGAATGGAAGTATACGGAGAGGGAAAGAAAGGCGCTCATCTCCTTCGAATTCAAGTGGTTCAGGTACCGGAGGCAGGGAACTAACCACCCCTACAAAAGGAAAGAACAACGTGCATATGAGGCAACATTCCGAAAGGTAGAAAGGGAAAAAGAAGAAGAAAGAAGGAAGAGAGAGAGATCGAATTGCGCCTCGAGATTGAGAGGTGAAAGAGGGACAATGATCGAGGAGGAAAGAAAGGAAAGGCCAAGTGCAGGTGCTCTCACAGGCATCCACAGGGAGAACCGGCGTCAATTTCACAAGCGCCAGTTCCTCTTCCTGTGTCATCATCATCATCATCATCATCATCGTCATCGTTGTCATTACCCCCATCACCATCTGCGGAATCTATTCCTGCAAGGTATGGAAGGCAGGTTGCTCGTGCCCAGAGTGATGACGAGGATGAGATTGATTCCGACACCTACGAGATGGCTAGCGATTGACTCTCTCCATCTTTGGTTTGTAAGAAAGTAAATTAGTACAAAACATAATTCTGGCAAGGTTTTAGTCATCTAAATCCTCTAAACGTTAGGATTGTGTACTAATCTATGTTTTCTAATAGTCTAATTTCAGAACTTTGTCCAAAAAGCATTGCTTGCAATGTTACAAATGTACTTATGAAATTATTATTAATATTAATGGAAATGGTTTGCTAAATAAAGTTTCTTTTATTTACAAAGTACAGTACATATATTTATGATCATTAATGTCAACAACACTCGAGTGATAAGACATTACAATTACTAATGCTGGCGTCATAAGCAAAATGACGGTCTAAGTAATGATGGTTTGCATGGGATGGTGCATCAATTTATTACGTTGGTTTCCAAGTAATTTCCCAACAAAGGTAAATGTAATTCTTGGATATCGTACGCATAATTATGTATCATCCCATCCAAAAAGCTATCCTAAGTCCATATTTCATGGCATAAGTGAGTATCCACAAAATGATAATCGCTACGAAATTATAAGGATATTACCACAACAAAAGCCTTGAGATATACAAACACTTGTCCTCTGGCGACGGTAAAATGTTAATTTGCAAGGACTAAGGTGATCTCGTCCTTACAAATTAAGGGGGCAATTTGTTACTGATCAAAAATATTCGGTTGACTTTATTGACCGATGGAGACTATTATTCACCAAGAGTTTGACCAACAACGTGTGACTAGCGACGACTAGGATAAAGAACAATGTGTGACTAGCGACGACCAGGATAAAGCATTGACAAAGAGACATGCGATACTTGGCGCCTCTCGAATCTTTCAGTCCAGCGATGGGACAGAAGCGCTGGAAGGGATTATTGAGAGAGGGGCCCATGTGGAAACGGCCTAGAAATAGGAAGGCCCATGAGAGCATCAAGCGATAAGTAGACTTGGAGGGAAAGCACGGAGATTCAAATATGAAAAGGAGCGCCAAGAAACCGTCAAAGGGAGTAACCGCTGCCAACCACCCACGATCTCTACCACTGGAGGTCTATAAATAGAGGAAGCCGGATCAAATGACAAACACACAAACACACAATCAAACAAGCATCTATCTTTCTTAGCATTAGCTTTCTTTAGCCGCACTTGGCTTAGTAGCCAAGTATAGTGTAGCGTAGCGTAGATCAGTTTAGCATAGCGTAGTTCATCCTTTCAAGGATCATTAGCGTAGTTTATCATTCCCAATTGTGTAAACATGGAGGTAATCATCCTTCCCTGTAATGCAGTTGTAGTCTGACTTTATCCCGTTACTTTATAAATGGATGGCTTTTGTTTCTCTTCAATTCTGTTTGTTTTAAGCTTCAGCTTTATTCCACAACAAGTTAAATCCCTTGAGTTCATACACTCTTAACTTCTTCTACAATCCTAGGAGCCATTTTAACGTTAGCGAGGTTATCTTTATAGTCAGTAACCAGAGGGGCAGCACCCTACCGAACCAAAAACAACATTGGGCGGTTGACTTGTTGGTGAAGTGCAAAATCACCTCAACAGGGGTATAATCAAATCAAAATGGCCGAGGAAGACATGGAAAAGACAACCTTCACCACTCCGTGGGGGCTATATTGTTACAATGTGATGCCTTTTGGTCTCAAAAATGCAGGCGCCACATACCAACGAGCTGCCACTACTTTACTTCGTGACATGATACATAAAGAAGTAGAGGTCTATCTCGACGATATGATCGTCAAATCAAAAGACCGAGAAGGACATACCCTTGCACTAAGGAAGTTCTTCCAAAGACTCCGGCAATTCAATATGCGCCTTAACCCACAAAAATGTGCATTTGGAGTCACTTCAGGCAAGCTCTTAGGTTACGTCATAAGCTCTCGAGGCATCGAGATCGATCCGACAAAGATCAAAGCCAAAATGTCACTTAGGCCACCACAAAATGAAAAGGAGATCCGAGGGTTCTTGGGTCGACTTCAATACATCAGCAGGTTCATATCCAAGCTCACAATGGTCTGTGAACCTATCTTCAAGAAATTGAAGAAAGGCGCACCCAAGAAATGGGACGATAATTGCCAACAAGCTTTCGACAGGATCAAGGAATACCTCACAAATCCTCCTGTGTTAGCTCCTGCCCGCCCTGGGCATCCACTACGGCTTTACCTCACAGCAACAAACACCGCATCTGGAGCCATGCTCGCGCAAGAAATAGTCGGTAAAGAGAATGCTATCTACTACCTCAGCAAGAAATTCCTTCCATACGAGGAACGCTACTCCGCCATAGAAAAGCTATGCTTGGCTTTAGTGTGGGCATCAAGAAAGCTCCGACATTACTTGCTCACGCATACCGTACACATCGTATGCAAAGGGGATCCTCTAAAATACCTCTTTGAAAGCCAGCAGTCAATGGACGGATGTCAAGATGGATGGTAATGCTTGCCGAATTTGACCTTAAGTTCGTGCCACAAAAAGCCATTAAAGGTAGCATCGTCTCTGAATTTCTAGCAGATTCTCCAAATGAAGTTCTTTCTGAGGACTTTGACTTCCCAAACGAAGAGTTAATGATGACTGATGAAGACAGTTGGTCGTTATACTTCGACGGTGCATCCAATCAAAAGGGATGTGGACTTGGAGTGCTTCTAGTCTCACCACAAGAGGAGCACACCCCAATTTCCGTAAAGCTCGACTTCGACGTCACTAACAATGCAGCGGAGTACGAAGCATGCATTTTCGGGTTGCAGGCTGCCGTTGCACTTAACGTCAAGAAACTCAGGGTATATGGTGATTCTTCACTCATCATAAACCAGATTTCAGGCCGATGGAAGGTACGAAGTGAAAGCCTTGCTCCGTATCAATCCTACCTCGAAAGCATTGCATAAAAGCATTGCATCCAAAATAGACGAAGTCGAATACACATATCTACGATGCGAAGACAACCAGTTCGTAGATGCACTAGCAAGGCTCGCATCCATGGTGCGCATCCCTAGTTCAGTGGCTCAAATGCCTCTAGTCATTGAAAAAAGACAAGAACCGGCATACGTCTGCACTTTAGACGGAACGGATGAGGTGCCCAACCTCGATCCAGAAGAGCCATGGTACACTAATATCAAGAGTTACCTGGAAACCGGTCAATACCCTCCTAGTGCAACAAGAAAGCAGCAAAGAGCTCTAAGGCGTCTCGCCTGGCAATATTTACTTCAAGGTGGAGAACTCTACAAACGCCACTACGACGGTCTTCACCTCCTTTGCATCACTCAACAAGAGGGCAAAACGATCATGGAGCACGTCCATGACGGGGTTTGTGGCACTCACATGAATAGTAGGCTCCTGGCCTCGAAGATCATCAATTGGGGTACTACTGGACCACCATGGAAAGGGATTGCATGCAACATGTTCGTATGTGTGATACCTGCCAGAAATACTCCAATGCACAACATGTTCCTCCATCTCTCCTTTCAACATCTGTTTCTCCATGGCCGTTCTCAACATGGGGGATAGATATAATTGGAAAGATTACGCCACCCGGGCAAGGAGGTCCTGAATTCATACTTGTGGCCATAGACTACTTCACGAATTGGGTTGAAGCAGCCTCATATGCGAAGCTTCAGGCTAAGCACGTGGCAAAGTTCATCGAGAACAACATCGTTTGTCGCATGGGGTCCCTCATGAAATCATCAGTGACAATGGCACCCACTTTTAGGCTGAGTGTGCGGATCTGATTGTCAAGTATAAGATCCAGCACCATAAGTCATCGCCTTACCGACCACAGGCCAATGGAGCAGTCGAAGCAGCCAATAAGAATCTCAAAACAATTATCTCTAAGATGACGGAGAATTACAGAGATTGGCCTCAAAAGCTGCACTTTGCCCTTTGGGGTTACATGACCTCTATCCGCACTTCGACAGGAGCTACTCCTTTTTCACTGGTCTATGGTGCCGAAGCCGTTCAACCGGTAGATGCTAGAGATCCCATCTCTACGCATTGTCCTAGAAAGCAAGCTCCCAGAAGCAGAATGGGTTAGGGCAAGATTTGACGAGTTAGCCTTGCTCGACGAAAAGCGATTAGCAGCTTTGCATCATGTGCAAGCATACCAAAAGAGAGTCGAACGGTACTTCAACAGACGAGTCAAGTCACGAGGCATCAAAGAAGGTGATTTAGTTCTTAAAGCACTACGCAAAACAGTCCTTGATCCTCAAGGTAAGTTTCGTCCTAATTGGGCAGGTCCTTACATTGTCAAGAAGATTTTACCAAAAGGGGCAGTTCAGCTAATGGACACAAATGGTGATGATTTCTACAGCCTCACCAACTTAGATCAGCTCAAGAAGTACTACATCTAAGGCATACACGCGCACCACTTTTCAGCAACACAATAGCAACATGCATCAGAACTACGGACGACCTGATTCCTTATTGGATACGTAGGCAACCTCGCCGTGAGGTTCGGCTACAATAACAAGTGCACAACTTGTTTTGGATTTGCAAGTGAATAACAGTCAGGCGGCAATTGGACGAAGTTTTCTTCAACGTGCTCAATATGTAAAGGCAATGCAAGTTTGTAATTTATTACTACTTGTAATTAAATTGAGCAATCGCAATAAAAGAAAATTTCAAACTCCAATAACTTCACTTATTACATGCAAAAGCGGCTCGCAGGCCAATCACTTTATTAACTCAAAAATAAACAAACATTAAATTGAACAAGAGTTGTGAAAAAAAAGCAATCACTCCTTCCTCTCCTCTTCTTGCTCCTTGACACCATCCTTCTTTGCACCCGAACTCTCACCTCTAGGCTTCCTCACCCACTTGCGCTTCTTGGGTCTATCTTCTAACACAGCCTTCCCCTTTCCTTTGTCATCACCTTCAAGCACCTCCAAAGGCCCAAGTCTTCTTTCAGCAACATTTGAGTCAATCCTCAAAGGAGGAAGTCTTTCAAGCCTACTCCACACCGGCACTTTCTTAGGACCAAGTTTGTCCTTGACGGAAATAACTCTACACTTAGTAGCAGAGGTCTCAGTAGAGTCACAGTCCAGTCTCTTGCCTTTGTCATGGTCCTTCTGCTCTGCACGTCTTGCCTCAGCACGGCTCATGGTATCAGCAGCATCCATCCAGACACGGTAATGGACATAAATCTTGCGGTCACCTCGAGCAAGTGGGGTCACTCCAAGTGTAGAATGGGATTCCCAGTACTTTTCCCACTCTATTGCATTGCCCGAATGCAAGCGTTTGTCCTCAGGCCTAACCGTGTCAACTGCGGGAATAAGCTGTACTTTCCAAAATTTTTTGATCACCCTTGAAGGGAAATAGAAGGTCAACGTGGTCAAGCTCGCCAAACGCACATACGGAGACATGTGAGTATGCACCATACTCCTAATACCCCACCAAGGGACAGTCCACCGCACTAGAATACCACGGTCAACAAGGATAAGAATCCACTCATGCTGAGATTTGTTGACATAGACCCTCTTACGGGAGAAGAATCCCTTAGCAGAATATTTGACAGGATTCTGGGGCGCCTCAACAAGGCTCAAGCGCTCCATCAGCCAAATCTGTCAAAAACAGCAGCATGTACAATATTTAGTCATCACACAAACAAACAAGTAACGATCTTTGTATTAATGCACGATTTTGCAAAGATTCAAACAGAATTATTGTACCTGCAGCAAAATAGGGCATCCAGTCAAAGGCGCATGCGGGTCCTTCTTGAGGCGGTCGAGTGTCACGAATAACTCCTCCTTGCACAACGGCATAGGAGTACGACTAGCCTCGCATTGCTCAACAATTGTGATAAGACTAGCATGACCAGTATTCGGTTTGCCATGAACGAATAAGAAGCGCGCAAATAAACAGATCATAATCGCACGCCTACGATGGACTCTACGGCAGGAAGCATCACTAGCAATATAGTCTACTAATGCAAGCAAGTCAATTTCACGGCCATGCACTATGCGTCGTGAAACAGTCGGGCTAAGTCTCAAGTATCGCTCATACTCATTAGCGAAATAATCCGAGTTATGAGGGATGCAACGAAGACTTAGAGCAGGCCAAACAATTATAGCACCTAACTCTTCAGGCAAAGGAACAATTTCTTTGTCCTGAAGGCGAAAACAATGCACCAACGGGTCCCACAGGCTAATAGCAACATAAAGAAGGTTTGTATCGATGCTTACATACCTTAGAGTCAAGAGAACGCCACAATTCAGCCTTGCAAGGTCCTCCCTCTCACGAGCATCCAAGCTTCGAGGCAATTCGTTCAAAGCAATAGCGAAATCTCTATCCATTTGATTTGTTGCAAATTTCTCAATGTAATGAATTAAATGAAGTTTAAGCAATGTAAGAGAGGTTCAAGCACACTTTTGAAGGCTGTAATGACGAATTAGGGTGTGCATAAACCCCTATTTATAAGCAGATTGGGCCGACAAAACTTTCCAAAACACGAAATCGAGCAAAACTGCTCGACTTTTGGGCGCATAAACGCCCACCTGGGCGCTGTTACACCCAGGTTTTGGGTGTTTTGGCCTCGTTTTGCTTCGTTTCTTCGATCCCATGCACTTCGGCACGCAGTTCTTGGTTCAACCTAGGTTCTTTTGTGACATTTCAAAGGAGAACAAGCCAACATTCTCCTCAACAATTCAACGCAACGCAAATACGCAAAAGAACCTTAGTCGTCCTCGTAGTCCAAACACCTGCACTAAACATTGCATATAGCTAGCAAGTTGACTTTTGCAAGTCGTAGTCAAAGCTCAACACTACAAAATGACCTATGTCTAGAGTCATACACGAGTCTAGCTATATTTACACATACACACGCTCGAGTTTAAGCTAGAATTGAGTCAAAGGTCAAGTAAGTCAAGCAAAAGTCAACTATAAGGCTAAGAAAGGTCTAACAAAGTCCTAAAATCTACCAATGCGAAGCTAGGGTCACCCCCTTCCTTACAGGTGGCAGGTCGATCTATGATCGAGGCACGTCGAGAAACCAAGCTGAGCTAGCACCCGCAAAGCAGACTCGTTCAGCAACTCGTCAGGGATAGAAACCACCGAAGGGGTCGCCGGCACTGAAAACCGAGTCGAAGGTCCAATCTGTGACCGAGAAGTCGAAGCGCCAGACGTGAACCTTGTGCCCGACAAGGTCGAAGTACTGCCTCGAGTGGGGGCTCGTTGCATCCTCGCATCGCCATCATCATCAGCATCCTCATCATCATCACCGCTCTGGTGAGCACCCTGGACCTACATCAAAGGGTTTCAAGTCAGAAGGGTTCATGACCAGTGCAAGATCAAGACAATAGACTTGGTGCACTTACCGAGTCCCTCAGCTGGCCATAGGAGTATCTCCATGCATCGATAACTCCTAGCAGCCTCTCAACGCCTGCCATAGGCTTCTGTTTCACGAGGCAAACAAAAGTTAGCAAATAAAACAAAGCAAAGCACCAAGACAAGCAAAAGCTACATACCCTTCGATTCTTCGGACAAATGGAAATGTGATTTTATGGATAGCAATGCAGCTTAGAGCTATCCCAATCATCGACTCTCCATAGATTACGAGAGCTAGACACCTTTTTCGCTCTCCGAGTCGGGATGCAGCAAACAAAACAAAGGCTTAGAAGACAAATGGGCAGCATAACGGCTAGAAACGGAAGGTTTCCATGCAAGCAAACGGCACTCAGGGGGCTTACGGCTAATCAACACAACCACGGCCAAGGAGAATGCACTATTCTCCTAGCCATCCAGACAGAGGGCAATCAAAACGACAACCAAAGGGTGAGAAAGAGCACTTCTTCTCCCCAGTGAAGCAACATGACCATGGGAATGCACAATTCCGTTTTGAATTCCACATGCAAGAAGAATTCAAAGGCAAATGCACGAATTCACTAATGCATAACAATCCCCAGTGAATTAATCAAGTCACCATTAACGAGCCATTTTCAAAGCTTGAAGCTACTTACAATGGTGAAAATGCATATGAGCACTCACATTATGGCAACAAGACATGGAAAGGCTTATTCCATCATCAGCAAACAAGAATCAACAAGGCATATGCATAATTCAACAAGGCATAGACATGAACAAGCTACTATTCATCTTCTTCAAGTAGTAAGCTTACAAGTTCATAACTCACTCAAATTTGCACTAAATTTGATAAAATAAGTTACAAAAGGCTCCAAAAGACATGTATAAACAATAACATTCATCAATTTTGGACATACACAAGCATGGGAGAAAGCCCCAATTCAATTGCACAAATTGACAAGGCACCTTCAAATGGCATGATTTTGAATTACAAATTGCAACTTACAAGTGGATTTCAAGTTTCAAGTTGCAAACTTACTTGGATTTGGAGTTTGATGAGCAAAGTAAGGCCTTTCCAAGCAATTCAAATGAGCTACAATGGAGTTTGGAGAGTGTTTGCACCAAACAAGACAAGAGGCAAATGGCAAATGAAGCAAAAGTGGCAAAATAAGCCACGAAAATCAGCCAAAATAGGCTGAATGCTGGGCGCAGTTACGCCCAGCTTTGGCTTATTTTTGGCTCTTTTTCGAGCCATTTTCTCGTGGGCCCACTTGCACACGCGAAGCCCATTGCATTCAAATGTCACTGGTACTTCCCGGGAGTTCCAACTAACTTTCAAAGTCATGCACAATGACCAAAATGCCCTTGGGCAAGCAAAACGGGTCCTAAAGTCATCAAATCGCAACGAAAATGCACCGACAAAGCTACAACAAGTCGCAAGTAAGTACAAAATCAAGACGAAGCAATAGCCACAATCAAAGAAAAGTCAAAATGCAAATCAAAGTCAAAGCAAAAATCCCTAGTGGAAGCAAAGCCATCATCAGCAAAGCTCAAAGGCCAAGCGGTAGCCCGATTGTTTTTATACGCAACATAAGTCAAAGCAACTACAAAAGACATTGCTATACGCAATCGTGGCTATACGCGAC
Organism: Patellifolia procumbens; assembly: GCA_947645195.1. Lineage (NCBI taxonomy): Eukaryota > Viridiplantae > Streptophyta > Magnoliopsida > Caryophyllales > Amaranthaceae > Patellifolia > Patellifolia procumbens. Next base: position 11,030,937 of record CANSGD010000193.1, read on the forward strand.
GTTCATCATCAAAGCAAGGCATAGGCATCAACATCAACAAAAAGACATTGCTATACGCAATCGTGGCTATACGCGACGTTCATTATCAAAGCAAGGCATAAGCATCAAATTCAGCAAAAAGACATTCGCTATACGCGATCGTGGCTATACGCGGCGTTATCTTCACTTTAATTTTCAGGGACGACTAGCCGAGAAGGGATAAAGGGTTCGATTCTCAAGCACAAACATCTGGTCCTAACGGCGGCATCGATACGGACAAAACAACATCTTCACATGTAGTCCAAACGGAGGCATCGATACGGACATTAGCTCATCACTTTCCTCAAAGTCCAAATGGAAGCATCGATACGGACATTAACTCATCACTCTCCCCAAAACGTCCAAACGGAAGCATCGATACGGACATTAAAGCATCACTCTCCCCCAAGAAGTCCAAACGGAAGCATCGATACGGGCGCAACATCTTTCCCCAGTAAGTCCTAACGGAAGCATCGGAGCGGACATTAAACCAACTATTCCCCATGAAGTCCTAACGGAAGCATCGGAGCGGAAACTGAACTAGTAAATCCCCAAGCAGTCCTAACGGCGGCATCGAAGTGGACAAAAGCAAATTAAAACGTTCTAACGGCGGCATCGAGGCGGACAAACAAAAGCAAACGAAAAGCTTCCTAACGGCGGCATCAAGGCGGACAAACAAAAGCAAACTAAAAGCATCCTAACGGCGGCATCGAGGTGGACAAAAAAAAGCAAACAGCAGCGAAGCATCCTCACAAAAATTCCCCAATGGAGACAGAAGCATAGGTGGAAATGCAAACAAAGACACAGACAAGCAGGCAAGCAACAACAACCGCAGGTGCAGGTAAAACTAACACATTTGTTTTGCAGGTACCGGGTACTTTGGCTTTCGTTTTACGAGACCTTCGTCTCTACAAACTCAGCCGAAGTGGGGGCTTCTATAGATACCTACATGTTCCCCTAGCCCAAGACGGCCAATGATAAGACACCCCTTGCAACACAAGCTGAATCGAGAGAGCTAGGACCCTAACAGGCCCTAAAAAAGGGAAGTTCCCTTACACCGAGCACTTTTTCAAGTCCATAACACCTCCCAAAAATGAGTTTTAATTTTCAAATAATTTTAACTTATTTTTAAGCATTTGTCCAGAATTTTTCAGAATTTTTCAGGTTTTTTCTAGGCATTTTTGCAACTTTTCGGAGTTTCCGGCAATTTAATTAATTTTGCGATAATTAATTAAATTATCAGAACAGCTCCAAAAATTACGAAATTTTAACACAAAATAATATATTTTACAAGAAATTTTTCCATATTTTTTCCATTATTTTTTGACTTATGTTTAAATATTTATGAATTTCTGAAGCAAAACGCGCAACCGAGCGAAATGGAACATTCCGGAAGCTTCCGGAACATTCCAGGCCCGTGGCTTGCTCCCCAAGGATGTCTAGGTACATCCCTTAGCTTCCCTTGCACGGATGACAACAATCAAATGCTCAGAATCTTCCCCTAAAATAAATAACTCGACAAATAAAACTAAAAAAGGCAAGGAAAATGAAAAAAAGGGGAAAGAAGAACTGGGCGCTACAGCGCCCAGTTGGGTGCTATTGCCCCCGAATCTTCCTTCCTTTTTCGACTCCTTGCCTATGAATAGGCACTCTTAGGAGTTCATTTGCACGTTTGGACGATCTTTGGACAACCTTCACTCGTCCTACTCTCTCTCTCTGCCTCTCTCTCTCTTTCAAATTTACATACAAACACATACAAACACATTCAAACACATTATATCTAAGGTTCGTTTAAGGGTTCTAAGGTTCGACAAGGGTTCCTAAGGGTCCGAAGCTTCGTCCTTGGTCTACGGCATCGTGTTGCAAGGTAAGTTTGAGGCCAACGTCTCAATTCTAACACCCTTTTGCATGCTTGTATTAGAAATTCGACTTTCTATGTCCTTTTGCATGTAATATTGATTAATAACTATCCGCTAATCAATTAAAAGCAATCTTAGGCAAAACTTTTAATTCCTCGCACGAGTGCTTGCATGCTTGCCTATCACGCTTAATATGTCTTAAACAAGACCGGCAAATTTCATGTTTTTCACGCCTAATAAGACAAACAATGGACAACCGGCATTAGGCACCTGGAATATGGAATTAACAACACATGCCACAACAAACTAGACACTATATGCATATATTTCTGTTAAACAACCCACCTAGTAATCTTTGCATGCTTAGGGTTAACACAGAAATATGTTTGTTGTTGTCTTTTGGACAATGAACTCGCAATAAACGAGTAGAGGCCGCTAGATGCGGGGGGCGTTGTTCACTACTTCGCCCTTACCCTTGTCCCCTTATCCATGACTTTGGTGCACGACCAGACTATGGAGTCCTTCGCCTTGCTTTATGCAATTATAGGCAAGGCTTAAACCGGGTTTCGCAGCTTCCCGAAAGACGTGCGGTGGCGACTTCCTCTACTCGTTTTGAGTATAATTCACACAATCTCCAAGCATACTCACACTATGCAAAAGCAAGAATTCAATTCTAGCAAACCGAGTCAGCAACCAAATTGTACCCCCCGGAGCAGAGGGACTGGACCCAGTCCGGCCTGGGGACGCCCCGGCGCCCGTACACCTGCTAAATTGGTGATAAACCTTCGAACATAATTTATCTGTCCAAGAAACCTTTGCAACTCCGTTTTCGTTCGAGGAGGTTGGGCTTCCAAGACAACTTTCGCCTTGTTCTAGTCTATTTCGATGCCACTTTCATGTACTAAAAACCTGAGGAAATTATTGGCTTTAACCCCGAAGGCACACTTCAATGGATTCATCTTCAGGCTGAATTCGCTCAAAGGCACGAACAAGATGCTCCTCATGCTCTGATACACTCCCTGATTTCACCAGAACATCATCTATATAGATTTCCATAAAGTCTCCTATCATCTCATCAAAGATGAGGTTCATAGCACGTTGATAAGTTGCTCCTGCATTCTTCAATCCAAAAGGCATGACCACATACTCATAGAGCCCCACAAACCCTGGACACCTAAATGCGATTTTGGAACGGTCACCTTCAGCAATCCTGATCAGGTGATATCCCGCAAACCTGTCCAAAGTCGATACCAGCTCATGTCTGGATGCAGCGTCTATAAGCATATCGGCTACTGGCATAGGATATTGATCTTTGGGCGAAGCACTGTTAATGTCTCGATAATCGATACAAATCCTAATTTTGCCATTTTTCTTGACAACAGGAACAATATTAGCAATCCACTCAGCGTATTTTACTGGCTGAATGAACCCACCCTTCAAGAGATAGGCGATTTCATCCTTGATCTTAGGGATCAAATCCGGCGCCAATCGCCTTGGGCTCTGCACTACTGGAGTGCAACCTGGTCTGATAGGCAACTCGTGCTGGATGATTGAAGGATCAATCCCCGGCATTTCGTGGCGTTCCCAAGCAAAACAATCTTTATAAGTTTGGAGGACTTTGATAATGGATAGCTTCTCATCCTTAGGTAATTCCTTACTAATTGTAGATACCTACATTTGTCCCTAGCCCAAGACGGCCGATGATAAGACACCCCTTGCAACACACAAGCTGAATTGAGAGAGCTAGGGCCCTAACAGACCCTAAAAAGGCAAGTTTCCACTACACCAGGCACATTTCCCTACACTAAGCACACTTAAAAATGAGTTTTAATTTCAAAATAATTTTAACTTATTTTAAAATATTTTTCTAGAATTTTTCGGAATTTTTCTAAGCATTTTTGACAATTTTCGGAATTTTTAGGAATTTAATTAATTTTGCGATAGTTAATTAAATTATGAAAACAATTCCAAAATTTACGAAATTTTAAAACAATGCACAATATTTTACAAGGAATTTTTTCATATTTTTCCATAATTTTTGGACTTGTGGAAAAATAGTTATGAATTTCCGAAGCAAAAACGAGCACCCGAGCGAAATGGCTCATTCGGGAAGCTTCCGGAGCATTCCCGAGTGTGGGGCCCACTTGGATTGCTACCCAAGCATGTCTAGGTTCATCCCCTAGCTTCCTACGTAAGCCTTGCGATCAGAATCAATGTTTAACTTAATTAAACCGACAAACGAAGTTATTTTAGGCAAGAAAAGCAAGCGGAAAAGGCAATAATTTTGGGCGCTACTGCGCCCAGCTCCTTTGCTCCCCACGCTTTGTTTGCCTATAAATACAAGGCACGGGTCTTCATTTCTCACATCCACACCTTAAGGCAAACCCCTGCCCGTTTCTCTCTACATTCTCTCTCTAAATACACACCTAAATACATTCAAATTCACTCACAAATTCCTCACACACAATTGCTTTTCTACATTCGATTAAAGTTCTTTCAAAAGTTCTTTCAAGGGTTCTTTTAAAGTTTCATTAAGGTTCGATTTGGGTTCTTCAAAGGCTACAAGGGTTCTTAAGGGTCCGAAGCATCGTTCTTGATCAAAAGTGCCGTGTTGCAAGGTAAGTTTGAGGCCAATGTCTCAATTCTTAAACACCCTTTTGCATGCTTGTTAGAAATACGACTTTCTATGTAATTGGCATGTAATATTCATTAACAACTATTCGACATGAATTAAAATCAATCTTAGGCACAACTTTTAATTTTTGTTGAATGATTGCATGCTTGCAAATCACACCTTTATTATGTCTTAAACAAGACCGGCAATTACATGTTCTCACGCCTAATAAGACTAATTCATGGACAAATTGGCTTTTAGGCACCTTGAATATGGATCTAAACAACACATGTCGCAACAACAAATTAGTCATATATGCATCTATTTCTGTTAAACAACCCGCCTAGTAATTTGCATGCTTAGGGTTAAAACGGAAATATCTTTGTTGTTGTCTTTTTGACAATGGACTCGCAATGACCGAGTAGAGGCCGCTAGATGCGGGGGGGAGGGGGGGTTGTGCACTACTTCGCCCTTACCCTTGTCCCCTAATCCATGACCTTTGGTGCACGACCAGACTATGAAGTCTTTCGCCTTGCTTTATGCAATTATAGGCAAGGCTTAAACCGGGTTCCGCAGCTTCCCGAAAGAAGTGCGGTGGCGACTTCCTCTACTCGTTTCGAGTATAATCCACACAACTCCACGCATACTCACACTATGCAAAAGCAAGAATTCAATTTTAGCAAAACCCGAGTCATCACCTAAATTGTACCCCCCGGGGCAGAGGGACCAGACCCAGTCCGGCCTGGTGACGCCCTGGCGCCCGTACAGTTTCTGGCGACTTCACTGGGAAGATTCACTAAAGCTTTTATCTTTAGTGATGTGTGGACAATACTCGATATGTCATGCGAATTCGGCGTCTTAAAGACGACATGTGTTAGGCATCCTGCATTACACGATACTTAGGTCGTTGGCACTGAGTATTCGCTTTAGGGCAACACGTCTTATATAAGGGTGTTCTACACTTGAGACAAGACCGGGGGGGCTCGCTTAATATTGGCGCTGGTGTACTACCTATGTAACCAACTCTTAAGCTTGACGCCCATCCCCACCATGACGCGCGGCCGAGTTGACTACAGAGCCGTAATGGTTTAGACCTCCTTTGATCATCACAGCGGGCTGGATGTGTTAAGGACAGTTCTAAGCCTAGTCATGGGACCCTCTTGGACACCCGGACTGACCTGTTCGAAAACGTAGCAACAGACTCTTGGTGGCTGGATTGTTTCTTTTTCATTTTGCATATAGGGCTCATACTACTATGACAACGTGCTATGTGTTTTTATCTAACTAAGGACCTTAGCTTTGCATACTAAACAACAAACGAGTCATGTAACAGTCTCATATAGCAAGCGATCATTCCTTAGGCGTCGTAATGTCAAAATGGTTGTAAAATAGAATCGTTTAGGCTTTACGTCTTTTTGCATCGCAGAATTGTAAACGAGCGCCAAAACTCGTGATTCGCCTTTAAAAAAAAACAAAAAAATCGAAAAACAAAAAAACAAATCCGAATAAAAAAAATCAATCAAAAAAAAAATCGAAAATGAGAAAAAAAATTGAAAATAAAATAAAGGCAAAAAACGAATTTTGGCGCTCATGCATTTTCATTTTGAGTCAAGTCAATAGGCAAGGAATGATCACTATTAGTGTACGGGCGTCGGGGCGTCACCGGGCCGGACTGGGTCCGGTCCCTCTGCTCCGGGGGGTACAGTCTCGGTGAGACACCGTTTTGCAAAGAATTGAATTCTTGCTATTTTGCATAGTGTGAGTATGCTGGCATCGAGGACTGTGGATACTCGAAATCGAATAGAGGAAGTCGCCACCACACTTCTTTCGGGAAGCTGCAGAACCCGTTTTAAGCCTTGTTTATAATTTCATAAAGCAAGGTGAAGGACTCCATTGTCTGGTCGTGCACCGAGGTCATGGATTAGGGGACGAGGGTAAGGGCAAAGTAGTGCACAACACCCCCCCCGCATTTAGCGGCCTCTACTCGGTCTCATTGCAAATTCACCAATTGTAACATTGAACAACACAGATTTTCGTATCGATCCTTAGTAGTTACTAGGCGAGTTGATTAATGCATGTAAAGACTATTAATTGTTGTCGCTTTGAATTAGGTCAAGATTCAAGGATCCTAAACAAATTTGTCCATGATTACCTTATTAGGCGTGACAAGCAATTATAGGTCTTTAATTAACAAGAATTAATGGTGGTTGAAAAATATGTACAAGAACAAGACTAAGAATATACATGAAGTGAGAAGAAGAAGAATTACCTCGAATCTCTATCCAAAACAAGACAAAACAAAGACAAGAGTTAGTATTGGAATCGAATCGCCGCAAAGTACTATTTACATAGAGAAAACAAAGAGAAAAGTTAGTAATGACAATCATAACATTGAAATCGAATTGAAAATAATAAAAAGAAAAGTTTATTTATATGTTGATTAATGTCGAATAATTGATTAGTCCATATTACATGATTAATTGTGATAAAAGTAAACAAAAACAAAGAAGAATTAAGGAGAAAAGAGAAATGGAGATGGATTTCTATGAGTTTTCTGGCCTCATAGATTTTACCAACAACGCGTGGTCAAAACAATCCTTGAACGAATGCCTTGAATGCCTATATCTATTGAATTGGATGTATTTTAATGTGTTTAGAATTTGAGAGAGTTTTGAAAGAGTTTTTGAAATTGAATTGAAATCGAAATTATCGTATTTTCGGAGTGTTTTGAGAGAAAATGTCGCCGAGGATTCGTTACAACTCCGAATTGAATGAAACGAAAGCCAAAGCGTCCTATTTATAGCCCTCTATCACATGGGAGCACGTGAGGTGGGTGTTGTTGCGCCCAAGTGCGTTCCTACGCCCAAAACCTTGCCCTATTTTCGCTTGATTTTCTTTCCTTTTTTGCATTTATTTGTCGGTTTATTTTGGTTAAGCTTTGATTCTGAGTGCAAGTCTTACATAGGAAGTTACGAGATGCACCTAGACATCCTTGGGGAGCAAGCCACGGGCCTGGAAGGTTCCGGAAGGTTCCGTTTCGCTCGGTTGCGCGTTTCGCTTAAGAAATTCATAAATATTTATCCACAAATCGAAAAATTATGGAAAAAATACATAAACATTCCTTGTAAAATCTAGTATTTTGTGTTAAAATTTCGTAATTTTTGGAGCTGTTTTGATAATTTAATTAATTATCGTAAAATTAATTAAATTACTAGAAACTCCGAAAAATTGCAAAAATGCTTAGAAAAATGCAGAACATTTCTGAAAATTTCTAGAAAAATGTCTAAAAATAAGTTAAAATAATTTTGAAATTAAAACTTATTTTTAATGGTGCTTTAGGCAAAAAAAGGTGCTTCGGCTTTGTAAATTAAGATTCTAGGGCATTGTCTGAGGCAAGTGTTCTTTATAATTGGACCAATTGCATTGTGGTATAGTAATATCATTGGCCTTAAGGAGGGACAAATGTAGGTATCTACAGAAGCCCCCCACTTTGGCTGTGTCTGTAGAGATGTAAGTCTCGTAAGACAACAGTCAAAGTGCTCGGTACCTGCAAAACAAAGGTTAGCTTTACCTGCAGTTATGGGTGTAATAGCTTTTGGAAGATCCTCGTTCCTCTAGCTTGATCTTGATCTTGAAATTGAATTGCCTCCAATAGTACCTCAGGTTCGACAATTGGAGAAGTGTTTGACATGCATGCAAGTTAAGTGTGATAATTGAGACAACACATATATATGTGCATATGCAGTCCCATAAAGGTCACGTTTTTTGTGAGTTTTGAAGTTGATGGGTTTGAGATAGAAGTGGAATGGAATAGAAACTTGCAAGAATCGCAACCTTGCAAGATGGAATGGAGACCTACAACAATCGCAATGTTGTAAGTAGAAAGGATCTTGCAATGATCGCAACATTGCAAGATGGAACGCAGAAATGGATCTTGCAATGATCGCAACATTGCAAGATGGAACGCAGAAGTGGATCTTGCAATGATCGCAACATTGCAAGATGGAACGCAGAAAAGGATCTTGCAATGATCGCAACATTGCAAGATGGAACGCAGAAAGGGATCTTGCAATGATCACAACATTGCAAGATGGAACGCAGAAGGGGATCTTGCAATGATCGCAACATTGTAAGATGGAACGCAGACCTACAATCAATCGCAATGTTGTAAGTAGAGTGGGAATTAGAAATCTTGCAAGGATCGCAACTTGCAAGATAGAACGCAGACCTACAACAATCGCAATGTTGTAGGTAGAATTGAAGTTGAATTGAAGAAAGATGACTCAATGCTTTGTCATGGAGGTAGCTTGACTTTGAACTTTGACTTTGAAATTGACCTTGAATTTCGACACTGACTTTGGATTTGACTTTGACTTTGACTTGACTTGAGGGAGACTAAGACCGAGGTCTATGAGTGGAGTTTCCTATGCCTAGACAAGAGTGTGACTTTGAGATTGACATTGATCTTGAGGTAGGGATTGGATAAGCTAGCCCCCAAGAGAGGCTTAGTTAGAGTTGGAAGCATTGTAGAGTGTTGAATTTGACCTTGATGAGACCTGACCCACTTGAGGCAACTTGTATAATGAAGGAAGCCCCTCCAACATGACATTGACATTAGGAGTGACATGGGCCCTAAGCCCCCCAACTTGAGTACAATTGAATTAGAACCTAGCCACCATGTTGACTGAGTCGAAAGAGTCTAAAGGGTCAATTGAAGAATAGGCTAGAGTTCGAAAAATAGAAAGGTTGAAATTTGTGTCTGAGGGTTGACACAAGTGTAAGGCTGAAACGGTTGGTCTTTAGATGCTGGATCGAAATTGAGTCTATGTCAGGATCTAGACTAAAAAGGGGTATTTTCGAATTCTAGAGAATCGAACCACTCATTGAGATGAACCTCGATTTATTTTTATTATTTTGGTCGGACCTCGAGATGAGGCTACCTACGTATCCTTGCGGAATCAGACCGATCGTAGTTCGTGAGGTCGTGTGTGTATGTGATGGATGATGCTCATTTGGAGAGGACTTTTGAGGTTGTAATGTAGGCTTGGGTTTGAGGATGTGAGGCTTTGATTTGTACTTTGCACTGGACTTTGACAAGCTTTTGATTTGGAAAATTTGACAATAGAACTTGAGGTTTTAATTTGATTTTGAATTTGACTTGATGGTGCATAGATGTGCTTCAACTTTGACAACATCCTTTTTATTTGATTTGAGATACTTGCCTTGATTTCAAAACTTCAACCTTCAATTTCTTTCCTTCTCTTTTTATTTTCCCTCAATTTTTCTCTCAATTTTTTTTTCATTTTTCTCTTTTCTTTTCACTCTTTTTTTCACTTTTTTTTGTTTTTTTTTTAGAGAAGGTAAAGAAATTTCAAGAAGTCAAAGCATAAAGGATGAAAATGGTGAGTTTGCTAAGGCATCATGCTTTCATCACCTTGACACCTTCTAGGAAGGGTTCAAGGAAAATAAAGATAATCATTTGCTGCAAACTACCAAGCACATGTTTTTGTTATGCACCATCGCAAGGTAGGGTTGATGTAGGTGAGAATGAAACAGGCTGATTTGATGTTGAATAGGCTCAAAGGGGTTGCAATGGATGTTGATTTGATGTGATGAGGTGAATGGAGGGAAGGGATTATTTTGTGGAGCTATGAAAGAGGGCCTCTCGAGCATGTCCATTTTGATTTTGAATTTTTTGAATTTTTTTTTTTGAGGTTCTTGAGTGGTGGGAGTCTCATCATCGAATTGAAAATACTAGAACTTGGACTCGAGAAGAAAGAGTCCATTTTATTTGAATTTGGAAAATGTGAAGGCTTATGGAGATGGAGACTATCCTAATTGACATAGACTCAACAATAGAAGAAAAGAAGGGGATATTGTGGCTAGGGCTGTGACTCTTGTTGACTCGAAGTAAGGGGACTTTGTCTCGAACTTGTGAATTGCCATGGTCAATGGTCTCAACTCCCTTGGAACGAGCTCGGCTTGATGTAATGAACCTTGTTTGTCTAAAACATAGAAGCTCCACTTGACTCTTGGGTAGGCCATTTGACTTGTGGGTTGACTCTTGGTCAGGCAATTTAACTTGTGGGCTGACTCTGGGTTAGACTCAGGCTTGAACCTCTATCTGATATGAGGTATCGAAACCTATTGGACTTTGGTTTGACATTGATTTGAGACAGGACCAAACTTGAACCTCTATCTGGGTTGAAGCGCTTAGACCTAGACTAAATTTGGACTTGAGAGTTGGACTTGAATTGACTAGTACTTCGACCTGGTTTGAAGTACTAAGGGATTTTGGACTTGAATGGGCTGGTACCTCGGTCTGGTTTGAAAAACTAAGAGACTTTGGACTTTAATTGGACATGGATTAGTACCTTGGTCTGGATTAAGGTACTTGGACTAACTATACTTAAATTTGGACTTTGAATTGTGTTTGTACTGGACTAGACAAAGACCTCGGTCTGTTTTGAGGTTTTGGGATGGACTCAAACTAGACTTGACTAGACGGACTTAGCATTGAGTCATCATTGGGCTTTTTGATGTGGACTTGAATGTGGAAAGGAGAAGATTTTGAATGTGGAGTGAAATTTGGAGATGGAGAATTTGAATGTGGGTTGAGACTATGGATGTGGCCCATGAATGTAGAGATGAATTTTGTGGAATTTGATTGAAGTGGAGTTGAAGTTGAATAAAACATGGATCATGGACTAGAAATATACATGGATCATGGGCCACGGACTCGAAAGAAGTGAGATGCATATGCACATGTAAACACAACAAGCACATCAACACAATAGATGCAACCTAGAGTCTGCTAAGGTCGGTCAAAGGGTGTCCAAAAGGGTCCCATGACTAGGCTTAGAACGGTCCTTAACACATCCACCCCGCTGTGATGATCAAAGGAGGTCTAAACCATTACGGCTCCGTAGGGCACTCGGCCACGCGTCATGGCGGGGATGGGCATCGAGCTTAAGAGTTGCTTACATAGGTAGTGCACCAGTGAAGTCTTGAGTGTAGAACACACTCATGTGAGACGTGTTTCTAGAAAAGCGAATACTCAGTGCCAACGACCTAAGTATCGCATAATGCAGGATGCCTAGCACCACATGTTCAATATTACATCGGTGAATTCGCGAGACTTTTCGAGTTGCGTCCACAAAAATCCCCAGTGAAGTCGCCAAAAAACTGTACGGGCGCCGGGGCGTCACCGGGCCGGATCAGATCCGGTCCCTTTGCTCCGGGGGGTACAGTCTCGGTGAGACACCGTTTTGCGAAGAATTGAATTCTTGCTATTTTGCATAGTGTGAGTATGCTGGCATCGAGGACTGTGGATACTCGAAATCGAATAGAGGAAGTCGCCACCGCACATCTTTCGGGAAGCTGCGGAACCCGTTTTAAGCCTTGCTTATAATTTCATAAAGCAAGGCGAAGGACTCCATTGTCTGGTCGTGCACTGAGGTCATGGATTAGGGGACGAGGGTAAGGGCGAAGTAGTGCACAACCCCCCCGCATCTAGCGGCCTCTACTCGGTCTCATTGCAAATTCACCAATTGTAACATTGAACAACACAGATTTCCGTATCGATCCTTAGTAGTTACTAGGCGAGTTGATTAATGCATGTAAAGACTATTAATTGTTGTTGCTTTGAATTAGGTCAAGATTCAAGGATCCTAAACCAATTTGTCCATGATTATCTTATTAGGCGTGACAAGCAATTTATAATAATTAACAAGAATTAATGGTGGTTGAAAAATATGTACAAGAACAAGACTAAGAATATGCATGAAGTAAGAAGAAAAAGACTTACCTCGAATCGCTATCCAAAACAAGACAAAACAAATACAAGAGTTAGTATTGAAATCGAATCGCTGCCGCAAAGTACTATTTACATAGAGAAAACAAAGAGAAAAGTGAGTAATGACAATTATAACATTGAAATCGAATTGAAAAAAAGAAAAAGAAAAGTTTATTTATATGTTGATTAATGTCGAATAATTGATTAGTCCATATTACATGATTAATTGTGATAAATGTAAACAAAAACAAAGAAGAATTAAAGAGAAAAGAGAAAGGGAGATGGATTTCTATGAGTTTTGTGGCCTCATAGATTTTACCAACAACGCGTGGTCGAAACAATCCTTGAACGAATGCCTTGAATGCCTAGATCTCTTGAATTGAATGTATTTGAATGTGTTTAGAATTTGAGAGAATTTTGAAAGAGTTTTTGAAATTGAATTGAAATTGAAATTATCGTATTTTAGGAGTGTTTTGAGAGAAAATGTCGCCGAGGATTCGTTATAACTCCGAATTGAATGAAACGAAAGCCAAAGCGTCCTATTTATAGCCCTCTCTCACGTGGGAGCACGTGAGGTGGGCGTTGTTGTGCCCAAGTGGGCGTTCCTACGCCTAAAACCTTGCCCTATTTTCGCTTGATTTTCTTTCCTTTTTTGCATTTATTTGTCGGTTTATTTTGGTTAAGCTTTGATTCTGAGTCCAAGGCTTGCGTAGGAAGCTAGGGGATGCACCTAGACGTTCATGGGGGAGCAAGCCACGGGCCTGGAAGGTTCCGAAACCTTCTGGAACATTCCGTTTTGCTCGGTTGCGCGTTTCGCTTAAGAAATTCATACACATTTATCCACAAATCGAAAAATTATGGAAAAAATACGTAAACATTCCTTGTAAAATCTAGTATTTTGTCTTAAAATTTCGTAATTTCTGGAGCTGTTTGATAATTTAATTAATTATCGCAAAATTATTTAAATTATCGGAAACTCCGAAAAATTGCAAAAATGCTTAGAAAAATCCAGAAAAATTCTGAAAATATCTAGAAAAATGTCTAAAAATAAGTTAAAATCATTTTGAAATTAAAACTTATTTTTAAGGGTGCTTTAGGCAAGAAAAGGTGCTACGGCTTTGCAAATTAAGATTCTAGGGCATTGTCTGAGGCAAGTGTTCTTTAGAATTGGACCAATTGCATTGTGGTATAGTAATATCATTGGCCTTAAGGAGGGACAAATGTAGGTATCTACAATTAGGCCATGCATTAAGTCTAGTCAAGGAAGCAAGTCATGCATTGTTTTCTAAAAATCGAGTCTAATATACTCTTATGCAGGATAGAGTCATCTACACGGCAACTTCGTAGGTCGGCAAGGCTAGCTCGTGAGGAACCGCCGGTCCCTATTCCTTTGTCCAAAAGGAACATTCAGCACCCCAAGTCTAGGTCCTCAAGTTCCTCACCTTCACAAATGGGTGAAGAAAGCAACACCGCTCGCGCCATCGCTGAAATGCAATCAACCATTAACACCATGCATGCAAGGCTTGCTTCACTCGAGCAAGCAATATCACCAATTGCCCCACAGCTCAACTTAGTCAACATGGTTCTCAACACAATGGCTAATAAACTTGAGGTCCTCAACTCTAAGGTGCAGTCATTAGAAGCAACAAAGGAAGAGCTAGCGCAAAAGACCATTGGTGGCCCTTCACCAATCAAGACTGAAATTGGGGAAAGACCAAGATATCGAAAGAGACGCGAATACACTACTTGGGAATGAGTAACAAGCAAGCTTTTGAGCAACTCTTCGCTCAAGGCTTAATCACTCCAGTGGGCCCAACTCCAGACCCACCAATTAACAAGAGGTCCGCAAAATGGGACAAAAGCAAGTATTGCGAGTACCATTGTGGCCATGGCCACTCTACCGAAGAGTGCATCTCTTTAAAGGATCGCATACAAGACATGATAGATGACGGTCACCTTCCTATCCTTCCCGAGGGTAAGAAGCCAAGTATCTGAAGCAAGGCAATCGCTCGCAGCACCCGCAGTTCACAACAAGAAGGCAACATGAGCAAGAGTCAATAAATTTCTAGCATAGGTTGAGTCGGAGAGTCCCTCCACCTAGATTTACTTTTTCCCTTTCTTTTTTATTGTCGAGTCTATGTCAATTAGTAATGAGTCTTGTCATTGTCATTAGCCTTCCACAAAAAATAAATTTTCTTTTTTCTTTTTCCATTTCTTAGCCTTTCATGTGCTTCGACTTTGATGATTAAATTCTAATCAACACATGACCTCACAAAAACAAAAAAAAATGAAAAGCAAAAATTTTGAAAAAAAAAATTGGACCTTGCTCGAGAGGCCATCCTTCATAGCTCCACAAAACAAACCTTCTCCCTCCATGCACCTTGTCACAAGTACAAATCAAAACAAAATCCCTTGCAACCACTTTGAGCCTTCTTATGCAAACAAACACAAAAGGCCATTTTTCTTTCACACCTACATCATCCTACCCTCTAAGGTGCCAAAGCAGCACGAAGCAAAGCAAAGCAAAGTTGAAACCAAAAACAAGTTGTGGTTTAGACAATACAAAATAGAAAAAGAAAATAAAAGGAAGAAGAAAAGGAAAAAAAAAGAAGAAGAAAAGAAAAAGAAAAGAAAAAGAAAAGAAAAAGTTTCAGCAACAAAGTGCAAATGAGAGTTTAAAGTGATAAAGTCTAAGCCCAGCTTCACACCTTGCAAAGTTCACAAAGAAAATCAATGCAAATGCAAAGGCGAACATACATTGCAACAAGTTCGTCAAAAGCCTCACACCCCACACCTAGCCTACATTACAACCCCAAAAAGCCCTCTCCAAATGAGCATTGTCCAAGCCTGGCTAGGCCGTTACCCACAAGGTTTCGTCCTAGGCAAAATGAGGCGTCACTAGCACACACGACCTCACGAACTACGATCGGTCTGATTCCACTTGGATACGTAGGTAGTCTCTACCCGAGGTCCGAACAAATTAATAAAAACAAAGAGGTCATTCTCATCATCATGTTGGTTTGATGTTTTCTAGAAGTCTGAAGCACAACTTCTTTTTAGTCTAGAACTTGACATAGGCTCGAGTTTGAACCGGCATATCCTAGCCAACCTCTTCAATCCCCTCATCTTATCACCCATAGTCATAAATTGAGTCCTTTTTGTTTTGTAGATCCCTAGCCTTTATTTCTACAACCCTTAGGACTCTCTTACTCATCCTAATGCTATCATATAGTCAGGCTCTTGCTCATCTAGTCAAAATTGTGCATCAATCAGCTCTAGCAAGCTCGGGGGGCTTTGCTTCAACAGTGTCATGTCTAGCGCAGCATAAAGTCCACTTCTCAAAGTGTGGGGGGCTTGCATCAAAGAATAAGTCCTCATTCCTTGTTCCTTTCCCGAAGGAGCAGCAAAACTCAAGTTCCTGACTTGAGTGGTCACAACCAAATCTAGAAGCAACAGACATGGCACATCAATGGTAACTCCAATAGGGTTGGGGGCTTGCAGCTTCATTAGAGTCCCCATGCATACAACCAACTTTACAAGGCATGGCCATAGTTCATTGAGGGCCTCACATTGTCACAAGATTTCCCATTCAAGCCACTTGCTCTCTTCCCGATGGGGCAACAAACTTAAGTTCCTGACTTAAGTATAAATCATGGCTACATGTCAAGCCTTAAGCATGAATCCTTAGGCAAATGCATCACTACTTGTGCCCAACAAGTTTTGCAATGATCTTCGCACTACCACTCAGAGTCATTAGGGGCTTACAATAAAAGAAGCAAGCTCCTTACATTTGAAGCACATTCAACTTCAGCAGATCAAGGACCTTGTGCGCTTCCTATGCCGAGAACATATTCCTCGCCGTGCTTAACCAATGCCATGCTTTTCAACAAGCGACAAACTCAAGTTCATGACTTGAGTCAGCACCGTGTCTCGGCATGTCAAAACCGAGGGGCTCATAGCCGAAAGGGAAGACCTCTGTGAAGCCCATGACATTTGCATGATCACTCATGAAACACTACACATGGAGGGATCAACGAAGATTCAGCAACACACTAGGTCCAAGTCCTTGCCGACCTTACGACAACAACAAGTGCGAAACATCTCAACACCGCAAAAGTCTCTAGACGCTGAAGCTTCCAGCATCGCGAAGGTTCATCTGCAGCACCGTCACAACACAAGAGGCCCTTCGTCATAATTTGGGGGGCTACCATTGCACCAATGATAGCCATACAATGTCTCTTTCTACACAGCTTGCAAAGGAAGCTTCTGGGGGCTTGATCCCAAAGCTTTAGTCAAGATGGCTCTATTTAGCATGTACTTTCAAAAATAACATCAACATGTATTCACTTCCTTGACCAAGTGATTAATAAAAGTCATTGCATTACACAAAATTTGCACTGTAGTCCTAGCATGCTAGGTCTAAGTCGAGTTGACTTGTGAGTCCATAGTCAAAGTCAAAACACAAAGTCGCAAAAGAGTCAAGTTAATGCATCGTGTTGCATATAAGTTGCATGCATAGTGACAGTCAAGTCACAAAAGAGCCGATACAAAGTCAAAAGTCAAACAAGTCAACTCAAAGTCAAGGAGTCCAAACAAGTCCTAAAACAAACCAATGCAAAGCTAGGGTCCACCTTTAAGTGCAAATTTTACAGGTACACAGCCAGGGGGGCTAACCCTAAAGCAAAGCAAATCAAGTCATCACTAGCATCTCACAAGTTGGCAAAGTCAAACTTCGTTCAAGCTACAGTCCAGCATCTCACATCAGCAACAGGTCAGGGTATCTACACAGGCATTAGGCTCATGGCCTAGCAAACAAGGATTGGCTTCCCGAGCCAAACACCACGTTTTGGGGGCTGACCTCTAAACATCAACTAGCTCTGCCAAACGAACATTCAGAAGACGTAACGCATGCCTAGGAATGCCCTATTCCTCAAAGTTCAAAGCACCAGCATCACAGAACGTCCTACCGGGATGACTATACATTTGCAAGGGACAATCACCGTAATCCAAGGCAGAGCAAAAGCAAAGGTCAAAGCAAAAATCAAAATCAAAGAATCCCAAGTCGAGGTACAGCAAATCCCCAGCAGCTCAGCGACACCATCCCCAGCAATAACTTCAGCAAAAGACATCATTACGTTAAGAATCTTCTCGGACGGTAGCACCGAGAAAGGAGTTAAGCAGGCATAAGCAGATCAAGCAGGCACCAGCAAAAAAATATCGTTATACGCGATCGTTGTTATACGCAACGTTAATCCCAAATTTTTCCTGGATGGCGGCACCGGAAAGGAGTTAAGCAGGCATAAGCAGATCAAGCTGGCACTAGCAAAAAATATCGTTATACGCGATCGTTGTTATACGCAACGTTAATCCCAAAGTTTTCCTGGACAGCGACACCGGTTAGGAGTTAAGCAGGCATAAGCAGATCAAGCAGGCACCAGCAAAAAAATATCGTTATATGCGATCGTTGTTATACGCAACGTTAATCCCAAAGTTTTCCAGGACGGCGGCACCGGAAAGGAGTTAAGCAGGCAAAGGCAGATCAAGTAGGCACCAAACACGAGTTAAGCAGGCAAAGGGTATAAGACGTGAGCAGCATTCTCCTAGGCAGAGGCACTGAAAAGGGGGTAATCTTGGACGGCGTCACCGAAAGAGATTGGTCATTGAAGAATCTTCCTGGACGGCGGCACCGAAAAAGGATAAAGCAGGCATAGACACAGGTACCTTCGTGGACGGTGGCACCGAAAAGGATGTAAGACATGAGCAGCGTTCTCCCGGACAGAAGCACTAGAAAGAAGGTCATCTCGGACGGTGGCACCGAAAGAGATTTATTATTGAAGAATGTTCCTGGACGGCGGCACCGAAAAGGATAAATGCAAGCAAACACCAATTCCCCATGAAGTCCTGGACAGCGGCACTGAAAAGGATGAAGCGGGCGCATATGCAAATAGAACCTTCCTAGACGGCGGCACCGAAAAGGATAGAAAAAAACAACGACAAAGAACACGCACAAAAAATCCCAAGTGAAGACAAGAGCACTGATGGGAATGAAAGCAAACAAACCAGCAAAGAAAGCAACATCGGCACATGGACTAATAGACAAGCACAAGCAAAGAATCAAGTAATGGCACAATCAAGCAAGCAACAGCAACCGCAGGTGCAGGTAAAACTAACTTATTTGTTTTGCAAGTACCGGGTACTTTGGCTTTCGTTTTATGAGACCTTCGTCTCTACAAACTCAGCCAAAGTGGGGGCTTCTGTAGATACCTATATTTGTCCGTAGCCCAAGACGGCCGATGATAAGACATCCCTTGCAACACACAAGCTGAATTGAGAGAGCTAGGGCCCTAACAGACCCTAAAAAGGCAAGTTTCCACTACATCGGGCACATTTCCCTACACTAAGCACCCTTAAAAATGAGTTTTAATTTCCAAATAATTTTAAATTATTTTTAAAGATTTTTATAGAATTTTTCGGAAATTTTTTGAATTTTTCTAAACATTTTTGGCAATTTTCGGAATTTTCAACAATTTAATTTATTTTGCGATAATTAATTAAATTATGAAAACAATTCCAAAATTCACGAAATTTTAACACAATGCACAATATTTTACAAGGAATAAATGCATATTTTTCCATAATTTTTCGACTTGTGGAAAAATAGTTATGAATTTCCGAAGCAAAAACGTGCACCCGAGCAAAATGACTCGTTCCGGAAGCTTCCGGAGCATTCCCGAGCGTGGGGCCCACTTGGCTTGCTCCACAAGGATGTCTAGGTGAATCCCCTAGCTTGCTACGTAAGCCTTGCAATCAGAATCAATGTTTAACTTAATTAAACCGACAAACGAAGTTATTTTAGGCAAGAAAAGCAAGCGGAAAAGGCAATAATATTGGGCGCTACACCGCCCAGCTCCCTTGCTCCTCACGCTTCGTTTGCCTATAAATACAAGGCCCGGGTCTTCATTTCTCACATCCACACCTTAAGGCAAACCCCTGCCCGTTTCTCTCTACATTCTCTTTCTAAATACACACCTAAATACATTCAAATTCACTCACAAATTCCTCACACACAATTGATTTTCTACATTCGATTAAAGTTCTTTCATAAGGTCTTTCAAGGGTTATTTTAAAGGTTATTTAAGGTTCGATTCGGGTTCTTCAAAGGCTACAAGGGTTCTTAAGGGTCCGAAGCATCGTTCTTGATCAAAAGCGATGTGTTGCAAGGTAAGTTTGAGGCCAATGTCTCAATTCTTAAACACCCTTTTGCATGCTTGTTAGAAATTCGACTTTCTATGTAATTGGCATGTAATATTGATTAACAACTATTCGACATGAATTAAAATCAATCTTAGGCACAACTTTTAATTCTTGTTGAATGCTTGCATGCTTGCAAATCACACCTTTATTATGTCTTAAACAAGACCGGTAATTACATTGTTCTCAAGCCTAATAAGACTAATTCATGGACAAATTGGCTTTTAGGCACCTTGAATATGGATCTAAACAACACATGTCGCAACAACAAATTAGTCATATATGCATCTATTTCTGTTAAACAACCCGCCTAGTAATTTGCATGCTTAGGGTTAAAACGGAAATATCTTTGTTGTTGTCTTTTTGACAATGGACTCGCAATGACCGAGTAGAGGCCGCTAGATGCGGGGGGGCGTTGTGCACTACTTCGCCCTTACCCTTGTCCCCTAATCCATGACCTTTGGTGCACGACCAGACTATAGAGTCCTTCTCCTTGCTTTATGCAATTATAAGCAAGGCTTAAACCGGGTTCCGCAGCTTCCCGAAAGAAGTGTGGTGGCGACTTCCTCTACTCGTTTCGAGTATAATCCACACAACTCCAGGCATACTCACACTATGAAAAAGCAAGAATTCAATTCTAGCAAAACCCGAGTCATCACCTAAATTGTACCCCCCGGGGCAGAGGGACGGGACCCAATACTGCCCGATGACGCCCCGGCTCCCGTACACTAATGTAAGTACATCTAGGATTGTCTGCTGTACCAAGATTCACCTCCTTAAGAGGGTCATGGACTTCTTGCCTAATATCATCGCTTTTGGCCCACACTTTCACCTCTTCTTCCTGGCCATAGATTCCCCTATAGAGTCAGAAGAATGTGAAACGTGAGTGCCAAAATCCCCACTTGATGATATTGCAGCATCATCGTCCATGATTGAGTTCACCACAAGACCATACTGAGCATAATGACTAGCATAAAGATTACGAAGAGCTAGAGCTGTACCAGATCCAATTTTAAAGTTAAAATCCATTAAATTCATATAACATATAAAATATAGAACTCTAGATATTATTTATATCCAAGACTAATTACATCGGGTAAGATAGCTCTTCTTCCCCTAATAGTGCTAAGTACATCATCAAATTTGCCCCCAAGAGATGCCTCTTGGACATCGAGTGGGATGGGATGACCCCTTGAATCTGGACTTTTCACTGTTCGGGGAACTTCGGATGTGTTTTGTACTTCATCATCCTCAGCAGCCTCTTCAATGCATTTGATCGCACTTGAAATAACTTTCACCCTAAGTGTCGGTTGACTTTCAAGTTTGAGAGCAATCCCTTAGTCATTAGGCAAGGTCTTCATAAGTACCCTAAGAAATTCTTGGTTAGTATCAATCAAATAGGGATCTACATCAGCAAAAACTACCTCTCATTACCATTCCATAGTATTACTTTCTGGTGCAATGTAGAAGGAATAGCATAAGTCTGGTGCAACCATTCTCTTCCGAGAATTGCATTGCAATTACCTTCCCCTTTTACTATAAAGAAAGATGACCAAGTCTTAGAAGTACCTACTTGAACATGCATGCATGCTAAACCTTCAGTACTTTCAGACTTGCCATTGAATGCAATTATGCTAATTCTGACGCTAGACAAATCCTTTCTACCCTTACCCAATTTTCTGAAAACTGATCAAGGCATAAGATTTATTGTATCACCAGTATCAATCATCACTTTTCCCAATTTAATACCATCTACATTGATTGTAACGTATACGGGCTTACTATGTGAGTTGTCAACACTGAAATCTTTAATCAAGTGCTCCACAACTAACTGTTCTTGCTCTTTAGGTACTGTATCTATAGATGGCGCTAAACTAGACCCTTTATCCAATTTGTTCAACTCTGCTGAAATAGTAGAGGTCTTACCTACGGCTTCAGCTTGGTCTACCTCATTCGTCCCATGAAGTATACCTCTGCTTTGGCTAACTGGCTCTGAACGCTGGGGGAAAGTGACTGCATTGCAAGCGCCAAACTCATGATCCCCTTCTGTACAATTTGCAAGAAAGTCAAGATCTGATTTAGAAACCTCCAAATCCAAACTTTCCAGGCCATAGTCTACTAACTCCACATCACACGATTGCTCAGTCATCAAAACATCCTCTGCAAAGCTTTCTGTCCCATGCCTAGCTAATTCTTCTTCGGTAGGATCCTTCATTAAATCTCTAACTATAGGATGATCCTGAATATTGACAACCTGTGGTTCACTGGATCATCCCTGAATTGTCTCTCTCTGAAGAACTTCTATGGCTGAATGAGGCTCCGACAGAAAAGTTCCTTCACAAGGCTCTCTCTCTGACTCTCATCTAAATGAGGCTGGGTCTCTGGAGTATTTCTTTTCAACTTCTCTCTCTGAGCATGATCCAAATGAGGCTGGGCTTCAGGAGTATTCTCCTTCAACTTCTCTTTCTGGCCATGACCCAAATGAGGCTGGGTTTCAAGAACATCCTCTTTTAACTTCTCTTTTTTGATGGGATCCAAATAAGGCTCCTCCTTGAGAATTTGGTTCCCTGAATTATCTCTCCAACCACTTTCATCCTTCAAATGAGGCTCCTCAACAGAGACAACTTTAAGCATTCCCTTTTGCAAAGCTTCCTCATCCACATGAACCGCATTTGCTTGTAGCTGGTTGCCAGCTGCTTCTCTGATTAACCTAGCCTTTTTCCTGACTCTTCTCTTTTCTTTGGCTAGAGCCAAGTCATCTTCTTGCTTCTTATCTTCATTTGAATTGTCATCCCCTTGTTTAACATCTGCCCCCTAGACACCTTTGTCTGAGCTTGAGACTTTTTCAATCTTGCTGCTTAACCGGACTACTTTGGGTTTGCCCAGCCTACTCAAGACTGACACATCAGAAGATGGTCGAGGGAGAGTGACTGATCCCTTCCTTGATCCTCTCTCAATCTGAGGCTTCTGGTGTCTAGGTACCCAACTTGGGTTGTTAGGGATGACTTCAGTCCTTACTAACTCATAATGTAGCATGTCATCACAGGAAGGACACATAGAGAAGCGCAATTTCTTTAAACCTTCCACTGCTTTAGTCTGCAGGGGAAACTTTTTAATTGCTTCCATATATGTCTGAGCTTTCTGGCTTCCGTTTCCACCATGATTAGCATCAGCAATAACATCGCCAGACTGTGCAGGATTAACTTCAGCTTTCTTTCCTCTGGGCTGGAAGTTACCAAGGTCCAGCGCCTGATACTCTTGCTTTGAGATTACCAGCCCATCTGTCCTTATTTTTTTGTTGATGAAGCCCTTGAAAGCCTTGCACTAATTAGTTGAGTGTGCAGCACTGAAATGCCATCAGCATACGTTGAGGTTGTTATAATTTTGTTCTTGGCATTTTGGAGCAACTAACACTCCTTCCCCCACAGTACGATCGTATAATTTCACAGCAATAGTAACATTAGATAGCTCCTGCATGTCAAATATAAAAGATAACATTAGTATCAATACTAACCATATTGCAATCCATCTCATATTGTTGAAATTCTGATAGAAACTCAGAATCAACATCACAAGCATTAGCACTCTTTTCAGGGAAATTAATGTTTTCTTTATCAATTTCATCCTGAATTCTATTTTTGAAAATTACACAATCATTGGTTTTGTGTGTGAAGGCATCGTGCCATTTACAATATATTTTTCCTTTTATTTCATTGGGATCTCTATCTTTATACCGACCAACTAGCTTAATCTTCTTAAACTTTAAAAGCCAATCAAAGATCTCATCACACTTTTTGATGCCAAATGTGTATTCTCTTTTTTGATCGATCTTAAAGTCCTTCTTTTGAGAAGACTTCTTGTTAACTAATTGAGGACATTTGAATGGCGGGCCCTGAACAAATTCAGCCATAGCCGTATCAAGATGATCATCATCCTGATCTACACTCTCCTCTGTGCTATTGGCATAGTTGGCATAATATTTGTGTTTGCTTTTAGATTCTTCAGCCAAACACCTCTCAGATGCAACTACGGCACTAGATAAAGCCACAAAATCATGGAAATATTGACCCTCAAATTTCTTTCTAAAAGGAAAAGACAACCCTTTCTGAACTATTTGAAAGTGCAAGTGACACTCAAGAGGGGGGGGGTGAATTGAGTGTTGTCCGAATGTTGTTAATTTTTCAATTTGTTTAAGAACAGTTAAGAAACAGTTCTCTACCAGCGGAATTAAAAGCAATACAAACAACACAAGGTTTTAACGAGGTTCGACTTCTAATAAGTCTACGTCCTCCACTCACTCACTCTTTTTATTAATCAACTCAGATTAACAAAAAGAATTACACTCAATCAACCTATGCACCTATGCACAAGAAGATTCCCCAACACTCACCTATGAGTGTTCGACCCAACTACTAACTCTAGTAGTTTGAATGAAGTTAATCCTTGATCAACTTCCCCAGCAAACTGAACTCACAGTACGCTCAAGTACAATACTTTTTCCCTCAAGAATGAACAGCCTAAAACGCCTAGAATGAGAGTAGTTTAAGCTCTATGTGGTATTAGGGTTTATACTTAGGTTTGATGACACGAGAGAGAATTTTGCTTTTGCTTTAGATACCAATATTGTGTGCAAAAAACCGTCATATTTGTATGCCTGCAAGATCCCTGAAGTAAGCCTTAGACAAGAGAATATTATGCAATATTATGAGAGTATATTTTCCTAGGAATATATAAAATATTCTAAGGAAAATATACTCGTTGATTTTATTTGAGATCAAATAAAATCAGTATAATATCACATAATACTCTTGCCATACCTAAAAGATATTGCTTTCACAACAAACCATGCATCCGTTTAATTTGAAAACTAATTTTGCGCGGAAAGAAAACTTTCCTAAAATACGAATGCATGAAGTAAACCGTAGAGGACTGGTTCAGATCTGTTCCCAGACTGTTCCAATCAACTAGGTTTACTTATAGTTGTGTGTGACAAGTAACCGAGGTTTCTTGTCATCCACAACTAGCTCATCTCTCATGTTTCAAACCTTTATAGTGCATCAAAACCTTTATAACAGTTACATTGCATATGAGACCTAAATGTATTACAAAACAATCCTTGGTCTTCATGCAATCTTCAAGACTTCGCTTCACAAGCTTCGCCTTTTCGCTCATTAAACTTGTACTTTGACACCTGCACATGCAAACAGAAACATGCATGCAATATGATAGTTCAATGTCGTTTGTCATCAATCAAAACTCAAATCAGAGAACTCAACACTATTGAAACAAATTCAGATTCGGGTAAGTTAAGATGACATCTTATCTTTACCCTCTTAAACCTGGCGATGTAATCTTCTACAGAATCCCCCTTTTCCCGAGCTATCTTGGCTAAATCTCCAATAGAGACCCGAGCTTCCACCCTAGTAAAATGGCGAAGGAATCTCCAATACACTCACTTCCAAACCACTTCTGGTATGTCACCTCTAACAAGGCACTCAGCCTTGCTCTAGTTGCTGCAACACACACAGGTTGTACATCAAGACCTATGAACAGATCAGAACTTGTACATCAAGACCTGTGATCAGATCAGAACTTCACACCTGCTTCCCCCTTTTGGCATCATCAAAATAAATCAGAGGAACAAAAGAATCAACAAAGAACAAAACACAACGAGTAGATAACTACTAATTATATTAAGTCAAGCTAATTAGGCAGCTCAAACAGCACTCTAGAGATGTTGATGCTACCATAGTTCCTGCAGAGTACCAAAAGTAAGAATAATAAATTATTACAGACCAGTAGGAGACCAAATTACATAAGATCAATGTTTTTGTAATTTGGGAAGGGGGAAACCAGATATAGAGTTCAATAAAATAGAGGGGTTAGCAGCAAAATAGAATAAGAAGAAAAGAGGAAATTAATCAGCTCGAGAGTCGTTTTCAGTCTCATCTTCTTCCTCCTCTTCCTCGAGGGTCTCTGAAGCAACTTCATCATCATCCTCAGCCTCCTCTTCTTCATTCTCCTCAGAAACCAGTTCATCATCCTCATCACCAGCAGCGTGTGAGGGCTCCTCTTTCTCTTCAGAAACGTCTGTCCCCTGAATACCAGCTTTGTCAAGGCGAACCTCAACTCTCCTGTAGGATTCCTGAAGTGCAGAGCATAGCTGAGTAACACTATTCATCATATTCTGCATCATCTGGTTCTGGTCACTCAAGTGCTTTACCAAGGCATATGTAGCCTGAACTGATTCTGTACTGGTCCCTGCACCAGCTGCATCACCCTTTGTATCCTCTTTCATCTTCAAAACACCACCTGCATATGTCATGCCCTTCTGACCTATAAACTGGTTCGTAAGGTGGGACATGGTACCATAGTCTCCCACCATACGAATTTTCCAATGTTTGAATACGAGGGTCAGCCATCCTCCATAGGGCAGGGAATGTTTGGCCTTCTCAACACAACTGATCATGTGGCCTAACATCATAGCAGGGAGGTTGACTGGAATGTGTTCTAAAAGACAATAGATAAGAACACTATCCATCAACCGTACACTCATACGGCCTTGTGCTCTGGGAAACACAATCTTTGAGGCTATTGTATGAAATATCCTCATGATTCGCTCCCTTAAATGTCCAATGGTGTACCCCTGCTTTGGGTCAGGCGGACCAGTAAACAACCTGGTCTGGATCTGTTCTGCTGTGACTCCTTTCAATGAGGGCCAGTTCTCCCTTGAGTACACAGCAAGCCCTTTGTTTGGGACTTTGAGAATTTCAGCCAATAATTTCTCAGACAAATTAATTGGAATACCCTTAACAAATGAAAAGTAAGACCCATCATCTTTAGTGTGCAGGTGTTCATAAAATTCCTCGACCAATGGCAGAAAAACATCTAATTCTTTGGCAAACAGAACATACCATTTTTGAAAGTCTAAAGCATCCCTAACCTCATGCAGAAATTTCTGATCAACCCAACTCTTGGCAACAGAAAAGCCAAACAAAATGGACCTATCTACTATGTCATATAAAGCTTGAGGAACAGGGACAATAGACTTACTTTTCTTAGGCTTAGAGCCTTCAGCATCAACCGTTGCAGGTTGTTTCCTCTTTTTGTCCGCTGGGGACTGGTCTGGTTCTGTTTCCTTTAATTTGCAACTTCCTTGCCTTTTGATGCCTCGGCACCCTTTCTTGCAACCAACTTCACCCTGGAACCTTTGCTCACAGCAGCCTTTGAACCCTCCTTCTCAGCAACTTGAATCAAGGGTTCCTCCTCCTTTTCTTCGATCTCATCTCCTTCAACCAGTTCCTCCACTGGTTCAGTCACTTTCTTCGATTTTTTTGTTTCAATTTCGGGAGTTTCTCCAACCTTCTTCTCTACCAACCTGTTGCTTCTTCTTTTTGACATGATTAGACTGAAATTCCTCTGTGATGAGCACTTAAGAACAGAATTGAAAACTTGAACAATTTGTGTTTCAAGAATTCGAGAGAGAAATTCAGAAAGTAAAGAATAGACGAGAATATAAGAGAATATATAAGCAAAGGAAAGAAAAGAAATCAGAAAAATATTGTGATAAAAGGAAATAATATGAGAAAAGGAAAGTGTTTGATCACAACTAAGAATATATATAGAAGAAGCCAAAGATAATTAACAACGGTTATTTCGTAAGATTTTTGAAATAAAATATCCGTTCTTACAAACTGCAGTTGCCATAATTACAACCGTCGCTTCATTTATTTCCCTAATTTGAAAATTGGAAAATACATAAAATAATCAAGAATAACCGCCTCAAGAATCTGGTTCCCAAGTGGTCTGCAACTGGTTTGTGCCAACTTACCTTTTCAAGACTTATGCTAAAGTACCCGAGTACTAAGATGATCAATTCAGCATCGCATAAGAACTTTATGAGCCCTAAAAAGCAAAAGACAAAAAGAGTATATACAAAAGAAAGAAAATATATACACAAAGACATCATTTGACTAGCCAAAGGGACAAGTCAAGACCTAAGAGCTCATTGTCTAATCTTAATCATACCCAACAAGGTACGAAGCTTGATGAACACTTCTCTGCTCAAAGGTTTTGTAAATATGTCAGCTAGTTGATCTTCTGACCTGCAAAACTCCAATTCAACATTACCTTTTTCAACATTGTCCCTTAGAAAATGATGCCTAACCTCAATATGCTTGGTTTTAGAATGCTGGACAGGATTTTTTTAAAGATTGATTGCACTTGTGTTATCACATAAAATGGGAACACTTCCAAAACAGACCCCAAAATCCTTTAGTTGTGACTTTATCCACAAGAGTTAAGCACAACACAAAGCAGCAGCAATGTACTCAGACTCACTGTGGTTAAAGCTACAGAATTTTGTTTCTTAGATCCCCATGAAATGAGACAAGAACCTAAGAAGTGGGCCATTCCAGAAGTGCTCTTCCTGTCCACAATAAAACCAGCAAAGTCAGCATCTGTGTATCTAATGAGGCTCATGCTGCTGCCCTTTGGATACCACAAACACAAATCATCAGTGCCATTAAGATATCTAAGTATCCTCTTAACAGCCTTTAGGTGAGATTGTTTAGGATTGCTTTGAAATATTGCACACAACCCTACTAAAAACACTATATCTGGCCTACTGGCTGTTAAGTATAATAATGAACCAATCATACCTCTGTATAGCTTACCCTCAACATCCTTTCCCTTCTCATCTAGGCTCAATTTCGTAGAAGTTTGAATAGGTGTTTCATAGGACTTGCTATCTTGCAGATCATACCTCTTCAGCAGCTCCTTGAGGTATTTTTGTTGATGGATCATGATTCCATCCTTGGTTTGCTTGATTTGAAGCCTTAGGAAGAACCCCAGTTCTCCCATCATACTCATCTCAAATTCACTCTTCATCAAATCTGCAAACTCGTTACACAAATCAGGGTTAGTAGCTCCGAACAAAATATCATCAACATATAACTGGACCACTAATAGATCAGTTCCTCTTTCTTTCAAGAATAGTGTCTTGTCAACCGAACCTCTCTTATATCCATTTTCTAAAAGAAAGCTGGAAAGTCTCTCATACCATACTCTAGGAGCCTGTTTGAGACCATAAAGAGCTTTATCAAGTTTAAAAACATGGTTTGGCAAGTCACTATCCTCAAAACCAGGGGGTTGCTCTATATAAACATCTTCTTTCAAATAGCCATTAAGAAAGGCTGTCTTAACGTCCATTTTGAAAGAGTTTGAAGTTCATATGAGCAGCAAATGCAATTAATATCCTGATAGCTTCAAGCCTGGCTACTGGAGCAAAGGTTTCATCATAATCAATTCCTTCATGTTGATTGAACCCTTGAACCACTAGCCTAGCTTTGTTTCTGACTATAATCCCTGAGTCATCTAATTTGTTCCTGAACACCCATTTAGTTCCAATAACTGACATGTTTTCCGTTCAAGATGCCAAACTTGATTTCTCTCAAACTGATTAAGTTCATCTTGCATGGCTAGAACCCAATTTAGATCAGTTAAAGCAACCTTATAGTCAGTAGGTTCTACATTTGATAAGAAGGAATAGAAAGCACAAAAGTATTGTAAAGTAGAGTTCCTTGTCTGCACCCCTTTAGTAATGTCACTAATGATAAGATAAGTGGAGTGAGAGGATTTGTACTTAAAATATTTGTTCATATCAAAGTTTGCATTTGTGCCTCCCAATGTTGAACCTGTTCCTGTACTGCTTCCCCCTGTTTCATTATTGTTTTGAACGAGTGAACCAGTTTCCATAGTGGTCTCATCTGCATCATCTTCATGTGGATGAGCATCTGAGTCACTATCTCCTTCCCTTACCTCTTGAGCTTCCTGATTTTGTGCTGGACCAGACTCTTCCTCTCTAGGAGAGTTGTGTGGTGAGTCTGGTTCAGCACCTTCTCTATCCTTAGCTCCTGTGAAGTTCAGCATATCAATCTCGAACTCATCAGCATCATCAACCTGCACATGCTTGCTGAACATGTTAGTCTCATCAAATAAGACATGGATACTTTCTTCAACACACAAGGTTCTTTTGTTGAAAACTTTGTATGCCTTGCTGTGTGAAGAGTATCCAACGAAAATAGCCTCATCACTCCTAGGGTCAAACTTATCCAAACTAGATTTACCGTTATTGTGTACAAAGCACTTGCACCCAAAAACACGTAAATGTGCAATGTTTGGTTTTCTTCCCCTAAGGAGTACATAAGGTGTTTTCTTCAGTAATGGTCTCAACATAACCCTATTCAAAATATAACAAGCAGTGCTCACAGCTTCAGCCCAGAAGTTTCGAGGTAGACCACTCTCTAAAAGCATTGTTCTTGCCATTTCTTCTAGAGTGCGATTTTTCCTCTCAACTACTCCATTTTGTTGTGGAGTTCTGGGAGCTGAAAAATTGTGAGACACACCATGATCATTACAATAGGTTACAAAGCTGACATTGTCAAATTCAGAACCATGATCAGACCGGATAGAGACCAATTGATGATTAATCTTATTTTGGACCTGTTTTACCAAAATCTCAAATTTTTCAAAAGTTTCATTTTTGTATTTCAAAAAGATTGTCCAAGTGTAACGAGAGTAATAATCAACTAACACAAACACATAGCTATGACCATTTCAACCTTGCACACGCATGGGCCCACACAGATCCATGTGTGCAAGTTCGAATGGTCTAGTAGTGCTTACAACCTTCTTTGGCTGAAAAGAAAACTTGACATGTTTACATTTAGCACATTCATGACAAATATGATCTGCAGCAAACTTAATGTTAGGTAAACCTTTCACCAAGTCTTGAGATCTCAGTTTATTTAGCAAAGAAAAACTCACATGTCCAAGTCTCTTATGCCACATCCAATGATCTTCCTCTACAACACTAAGACAAGTTGCACTAGTCTTAGGAATCTGACTCAAGAATGTTATGTAAACATTATTGTGTCGAAACCCGTTACAAACCAGTTCCCTTGTTTCAGTGTTGACTATATGACAAAACTTAGATTTAAATTCAACATGGTTTCCTTTGTCACATAGTTGAGAAATGCTCAAGAGGTTATGTTTCAAACCTTCAACAAAATATACATTATCGATAGCTTGAGAAAGTGTCTTACCAACCTTACCTATACCTTTGATCAAACCTTTGCTATTGTCTCCAAAGGTGACACTTCCTCCTTCATAGGCTACGAGTGAAAGAAATTGACTTTTATCTCCTGACATGTGTCTTGAGCAACCACTGTCCAAATACCAGTATGGCTTTTCTTTCACTCTAACCTGCATAAACAAATCAAGGTTTAGTTTTAGGAACCCAGATTTTCTTGGGTTCCTTGTCCTTTGGAACTGGTTTGGGTCTGTCCTTTCTTACCCAGATTTGTTTTACATTGGTCCTTTTAGTTTTATCATGTTTTCCATTTGACCAATTATGAGTGTGACTATGCTGATTGTGAAAACTGTGAACATGGGACTGATTTCTTTTATCATGTTTTTGCTTAGTCCAACAAGTGTCAATAACATGACCATTCTTACCACAGTAAGTGCATACGTGCATGTCCTTTGCAAACACATACTTACCTCGCTTGAATTCTGAAATCCAAGTCCCAACTCTTCCTAACTTTGGTGGCTGTTGGGAACTAGTTCCAGAATACCCTAATCCAAACCTCTGAGAATTACCAGGTTGTGAAGTAAGGATGTTTAGGGTACTCTGAGCATCAAGCAACCTGTTCATCTGTCTCAAGCAGTCACTCAGATCTTGTTCCTTGGTTTCAAGTTTCTTAAGCTGAGCCTCATTAAACTCTACAGCAATGGCAAGATCCAATTTTGCCTTCTGAAGCTCATCCTTAAGTTTTGAAACCAGGCTTGGATCTGGTTCGGAAGTGGTCTCAGTGTTCTTGCCTTTCCTTAGTTTGTACAATTCGGATTGAAGGTCACAGATTTTAGCTTCATATTCCAAATGTAAAGATTCAATATCAACACCTTGATTATCAGGAATACCTTGAGTGTTGATATTTTTCTTTAATTCGAGTATTTCAGCTTGTAAATAACAGATCATACCCTCATATTCCAAACATAAGTCCTCAACATTAACACTAGGACCACTAGTACTAGCAAAAGAAGCTTTTAGCTCTACATATTCTTTAAACAATTCTTCCACATCATCAATCATATAATTATGAGCCAAAATCAAGTCAGAATGTTCTAAAGTAAAGTTTTTTTGTTTGAGTAACTCGAAATTTATACCATCAATTTCAGCCTCCTTGAGCTTACTAAATCCTCTATCATTGTTTTGATAAAAATCAGTTTTTGAAAATTCTGATTGAGGTCTTAGCATCTCAAGCTCAATATTCTTCTGATCCAAACTTATTTCAAGCTCTGAAATTTTCTCTTTTAGTTCTGTAAAAATAAGTTCAAGCTCAGCAGAACGACTTTCACTTAGATCTAAATTTCGTGTTAATTCTCTTAATTTCTTTTTGTTAGCCTTATAAGCAGCATTCCCTTTAACATTTTGTTCAATAGCAGAATCAATGAAACCTAGTAACTCATCTCTATCACAATATCTCATTTATTCTTGCATATCAGAAATAGTTACCTGTTCTTCATCTGAAGAGCTGCTTCCTGCCATGAGACACATATGTCCCTTTCTCTTTGAACTGGTCTGCCTCTGGTCTACTTCTCCAATCAATGCAGACACACAAACTAGGGCTTCATCCTCCTCGCTTTCACCACTTGAATCAGAATCACCCCAGGCGGCAAGCATAGCCCTCTTTGTCATCTACTTCTCCTTCTGTCCTCCCTTGTCATTTTTCCATGCTGGACAATCTTTGATCATGTGTCCAGTTTCACCACATTTGAAGCAACCAGTGCTGGAACTGGTCTTCTTTGAGTTGCCCTTGTTCGTCCACGACTTACCTTTGAACTGAGTTCTGAGACTCCGTTCAAATCTCCTAGCCAGGAGTCCAATCTCATCAAGATCTTCCTCATTCTCTTCACCCTTCAAAGCTAGCCCTCGGCTTTTGGTTGTGCTCTCCTCTTTAGAGTCCACCAACATCTCATGAGTCATTAATGACCCAATAAGTTGTTCCATGGAGAGGGTTGATAGATCCTTTGCCTCCTGAATGGCAGTCACCTTGGGCAGCCATTTACCTGTCAAACTTCTCAAGACTTTCCTTACCAGATCTTCATTAGTAAATTCTTTTCCAAGAGATTTAAGTTCATTGATAATTGCCATGAAACGAGTAAACATATCTCTTATATTTTCATCTCGATTCATATCAAAAGTTTCATACTTAGACATTAGCATATCAATTTTAGATCTCCTGACTTCACTAGTGCCTTCATAGGCTAATTCTAAAGTATCCCATATCTCTTTTATAGTAGAGCATGCTAAGATACGGCTTACCTCATTATCAGCAATACCTTGTTGAAGTAGTGACATGGCTTTGGCATTTTTCTCGAGAGTCTTCAGATCTGCACTTGTGTATTCACTCTCCTTCTTCTCCGTTCCATCAGCCTTTTCAGCAACCTTGCGTGGACCATCTTTGATGACCATCCAGCACTCATAGTCAGTGCCAATGATCAGATTCTTCATGCATATCTTCCACCAAGGATAATTTGTTCCATTGAACTTGGGCAACCTTGATCCTCCGGATCCGTTGGTCATCTCTTGAGTATTCATTATGTCTTCCTTCTCTAGGTGTTACCCTTTCAAGAAGTTAGGCTCTGATAGCAAATGAAAGTGCAAGTGACACTCAAGAGGAGGGGGGGTGAATTGAGTGTTGTCCGAATGTTGTTAATTTTTCGATTTGTTTAAGAAAACTTATGAAACAGTTCTCTAGCAGCGGATTTAAAAGCAATAAAAACAGCACAAGGATTTAACGAGGTTCGACTTCTAAGTCTACGTCCTCCACTCACTCACTCTTTTTATTAATCAACTCAGAATAACAAAAA
This sequence comes from Patellifolia procumbens, assembly GCA_947645195.1. NCBI lineage: Eukaryota > Viridiplantae > Streptophyta > Magnoliopsida > Caryophyllales > Amaranthaceae > Patellifolia > Patellifolia procumbens. The sequence continues at coordinate 11,064,409 of CANSGD010000193.1, forward strand.
GAATTACACTCAATGAACCTATGCACCTATGCACAAGAAGATTCCCCAACACTCACCTATGAGTGTTCGACCCAACTACTAACTCTAGTAGTTCGAATGAACTTAATCCCTGATCAACTTCCCCAGCAAACTGAACTCACAGTATGCTCAAGTACAATACTTTTTCCCTCAAGAATGAACAGCCTAAAACGCATAGAATGAGAGTAGTTTAAGCTCTATGTGGTATTAGGGTTTATACTTAGGTTTGATGACACGAGAGAGAATTTTGCTTTTGCTTCAGATATCAATATTGTGTGCAAAAAGCCGTCATATTTGTATGCCTGCAAGTCCCTTAAGTAAGCCTTTGACAAGAGAATATTATGCGATATTATGAGAGTATATTTTCCTAGGAATATAGAAAATATTCTAAGGAAAATATACTCGCTGATTTTATTTGAGATCAAATAAAATCAGTATAATATCACATAATACTCTTGCCATACCTAAAAGATATTTCTTGCACAACAAACCATGCATCCGTTTAATTTGAAAACTAATTTTGCGCGGAAAGAAAACTTTCCTAAAATACGAATGCATGAACTAAACCCTAGATGACTGGTTCAGATCTGTTCCCAGATTGTTCCAATCAACCAGATTTACTTGTAGTTGTGTGTGACAAGTAACCGAGGTTTCTTGTCATCCACAACTAGCTCATCTCTCATGTTTCAAACCTTTATAGTGCATCAAAACCTTTATAACACTTACATTGCATATGAGACCTAAATGTATTATAAAACAATCCTTAGTCTTCATGCAATCTTCAAGACTTGGCTTCACAAGCTTCGTTTTTTCACTCATTAAACTTGTACTTTGACACCTGCACATGCAAACAGAAACATGCATGCAATATGATAGTTCAATGTGGTTTGTCATCAATCAAAACTCAAATAAGAGAACTCAACACTATTAAAACAAATTCAGATTCGAGTAAGTTAAGATGACATCTGATCTTTGCCCTCTTAAACTTGGCGATGTAATCTTCTACAGGATCCCCCTTTTCCTGAGCTATCTTGGCTATATCTCCAATAAAGACCCGAGCTTCCACCCTAGTAAAATGGCGAAGGAATTGCCCTTGCAAATCCTACCAAGTTTGTATAAAGTTTACAGGAAGATGGTTGAACCAAGAAAACGCAGTTCCTGTAAGAGAACTAGAGAATAACCTTAACTTATGATAGTCATTATCTGCTGCTTCCCTACATTGACAGTTAAATCTGACCAAGTGTTCCTCAGCAGATACTGACCCATCACGAGAGAATAAAGGAGAACATTCAGGAACTTTAAACCCTCTAGGGAAAGGATACATCCTATATATCAACCCATTCAGGATAAAGATTACAAGTCCCTCTCCTTGGCTAACCTGCGTTATGACCCATGGCCCTTTGGATCATTTCCTCCACTTGCCTAAGAAAAGGTTCATGGGGGACCTGTCCCATCCGTGCATGGAAGTTCTGATCTTGACCGTTTGGATACTGATTATCGTGGTAATAGGTAGGATGAGGCGCCTCTCCATAGGGGTTCTGGTTATATCTGACTCCAGGTTGAAAACAACCAGTGTTACTGGAATTTTGTGTTCCCATCGCCTGATGTCCACCATAAGCAATACTTTGCCCATGAGATCCTTGCCCCCAGAGATTGCTGTGAGGAGGATTTATTTGGCTGGAAAAGGTCTGATGGTGATAACCCTTACTCCCAGTTTGAGGAATATATGTGGGTTGTGGTTCATGAGTAGAAGGGTATGGATTCTGAGGTATATGCCCATTAGTGTTAGTTAGAAAACCGCCACTAGCGTTGAATACTCCTCCATTTCCATAACTGCTAACCCCTTCCCCATAGGTTGTTCCTGTGGGTGGAACGATTTCCATTGACGAGGTCAAAGGGACTGAGTTAGGAGGCAAAGGAGCAGAAGAAGGTCTAGGATCATTATGGTTACAGCCTGACTCATAACCTGACCTTGGGCCTGCCTCTCTCCTCTGATTCCTGCTCCCTTCATTGGCATCTTGGAGAGAAATACTCCTTGATACTGTCTGAAAGGCCGCAGGGATATTAGATCCCATCAAATTGTTTGTTCTAGGATAACCTAAGGGAGGTACTTCCCGTAGGTTGTCGACAGATATTCCTGAGCCATGAGCGGTTAACACATTCATCAATCGTTCATTCAGTTGATTATGCCTCTCCACTAAAGACTCCAACCGGGTAACCACCTCAGTTTCTACAGTCTTAGACAACGCCACATTAGTAGCATTCAACATTTCATTGATATCTAATATAATCCTATCCACCTGTCTGGTAACTGCCTGCTGTGAATGAGAACCGAAGCTTTGTAACTCAGCGGTTATCACCCTAACAGTTTCATGTACCATACCACGGTGGAGGTTATTAAACTACTCCCTATGATTTTCCTCAAATCTTGCAATAAGCTTGTAACAATATCCACATATTGTGTGTATATTGAATAGAACAAGCTTTTGGCTGAAGGGGATTGATTTTCCCCCCTGTTTAGATGCAAACCGTCCAGTCTTTGCGCTTGACACTCGGTTTGCTTAGGAGGATCAAGATCTTCAACAGATTGATGTTGTGGAACAGTTTCTAAATCACCAAGATCCTCAAGTGAATTTCAAGATTTTTATCGGATGAGTTCTCATCCTCTTGATTACTACTCCTTCTAGTGGATCTCCTAGTGGCCATGGTTGAGAAGTAACTGATTCAGTACAATCTTCTCTCCCACTGTGATTGCCAAAAAACCTATTGAGGTGATTTTGCACTTCACCAACAAGTCAACCGCCCAATGTTGTTTTTGGTTCGGTAGGGGGCTGCCCCTCTGGTTACCGATTATATAGATAACCTCGCTAACGTATAAATGGCTCCTAGAGTCGTAGAAGAAGTTAAGAATGTAAAACGTAGGAAATCAAACCTATTATGGAATGAAATTGAAGCTTAGGACAAACAGAAATGAAGAGAAACAAAAGCCATCCATTAAAAGTAACGATAGAGTCAGACTACAGTTGTACCACAAGGAAGGATGATTACCTCCATGTTTACACAATTGGGATGGATAGTAGCAAACTAATTATCTATGAGGATGAACTACGCTATGCTAAGCTAAACTACGCTAATCTAAACTATACTTGGTTACTGAGCCAAGTGCGACTAAGGAAAGCAGTAAAGATAGAAGATAAATGGTTGTTTGACGTGTGGTTGATGTCCTTTCTGGTGATCCGGCTCTGCCTATTTATAGGCCTTGGATGGTAGAGATCGTGGGGAGGTTGTGGAAGTTATCTCCTGATAGAAGTTATTTGGCGCTCCTTTTCCATATTTGAATCCCCTCATACTTTCCCTCCAAGCTTCCTTTCTGCGTCGCTTGATACTTCATGGGCTTTCCTGCATTGGGCTATCTCCAAATGGGTCATCTCTTACATATTCCCTTCTGGCGCTTATGTTCTATCGCTAGACTGGAGTATCCAAAAGATGCTAAGTCTCGCTTGTGCTTGGTCAGCATTCGTACTTAATTAACACTGGTCAAGCTCCTACTCGATATTGGTCAACAATGGTCAATATTGGTCAGCAAGGTCAACCAAATCTTTTTAATCCGTAACATGGTTCCATCACATAAACTCTAGAAATGAAATCTACTCACCAATCATGGTTTGCAATGCAGGAAAATAAGTGATAAACAATAATCTATCAGTAAGCATGATTACAAAGTTAATTGAGCTAAGATTAACAAGTGTTAACTTAACACAAACTACTAATCAACTAAACCAAGTAAGCAAACAAGTAATAAAGAAAGAAAACACTAAAGAAAAGAGAAGAAATTAGATTGATTACTGTAGATACCTACATTTGTCCCTAGCCTAAGACGATTGATGATAAGATACCCCTTGCAACACACAAGCTAAATCGAGAGAGCTAGGGCCCTGACAGACCCTAAAAATGCAGGTTTTACACCACAATTAGCCCTTCTTCTTGACCAAATCACCCTTAAAAATAATTTTAAATTTTAAATTATTTTTATAAATTTTTCTAGAATTTTTTGGAATTTTTTAAAAAAATTCTAAGCAATTTTGGCATTTTTTTGGAATTTTCAGCAATTTAATTAATTTTAAAACAATTTTTGTAATTACAAAATAAATTCTAAAATTCACGAAATTTTAACACAATGCACAATATATTATTATATTTTTTTTATATATTTTTTCTAAAAATATTCGACTTGTAGAAATTTAATTATGAATTTCCGAAGCAAAAGGCAAAATCGAGCAAAACAGCTCGTTCCGGAAGCTTCCGGAACCTTCCAAGGCTTGGCTTGATTCCCAAGCTTCCTAGGTTCAGTGAAACTTGTCTGCAAGAAGTTTGGGGATCAAATAATATCAGGAAGATATTATTGTGAGTTTTTTTTTTCCGAAATCGCGTAATCGAAAATGGCAAGAAAATCGCAGCAATTAAGGCAAAAATGATGGGCGCTATTTGCCTATAAATATGAGATCTAAGCTTAATTACACCCACTATGTGAAATTTGTTTGTTTTTCGTGCCATTTTCCTATAAATATGAGGTCTCGGCTTCACATTTCACAACATAACATCCTCATAAGGTTACTCTGCCAAAATCTCCAGTTCTCTCTCTCTCTCTCTCTCTCTCTCTCTCTCTCAACACATCATAACTCTCTTCAAAATTAAACACATTTTCACATTCAGGGGCGGAGCCAGAAATAATTATTGAAGGGGGCCGAATTCATAAATCTAAGAAAATGACTATGAATTTTTTTTGTTAGTGTTACGAGCTCGAATGGTATATATGAAATAGGGTAATAATGTATTATTTGTGACGTAAAATATTTTGTTAATATTGAGTCATTGGGTTATCAATAAAAAGTTTAAGAAAATTAAGCAAGATGTAAGATAAAATAAAAATCCACTCGTCAAACGATTAATAACAATACATCACAAAGTATACTACGTATTAAATCAGCACAATCAAATCAAAGGACGAAAACAAACTAAAGAAAAAATATGATAAATTGTATGAATTGTTGCAAGTAATATCAAGTAATAACAAGTTAAAAGAGGAGTAAAATTACCGAATTTGTGATTGTAACTTATGGGTAAAGAGACAAAAGTAACAAAAGTAATAGTAACTTAAAAAGTAATACATCCTCGGTAAGAAATTAATTGTAACAATTTTGTTACACGTGAAATAGAAACTTTTTATCAATAGCCAAAGTTTTTATCCCTATTGCTCAAGTATATAGTAGTTTCGTAGGACTTGAATACTCTAGTTAAGTACGAACTACTAAGTTACTTTTTTGTGAGTAGAGAAAAATAATAATATAATATTATTTGTTTTTTTTATATCTTTCCACATAAAGTGAATTAAATGTGTCAGTTACTTTATTTACATGTGATACACTGATACTGTTGATCCTATATCATGCTAGGAAGTAGGAAGCCTACGATGCTGTTGATCCTATTTCCTCCTTTGTTTACGCGTGATACACTGATACTTGGCAATTATTTATTATTTCATTCTTTTACCAATAAATTGGACTTAGGTACTGTACATAGAATTGATTTTTGTTTTGGGCCATGAGGGGGGCCATGGCCCCTGCTGCCTCCCCCCCTCCCTCCGCCCCTGTTCACATTCAGTTAAAGTTATTTCAAAAGTTCTTTTATGGGTTCTTTAAGGTTCTTAAGGGTTCTTCAAGGTTCTTAAGGGTTTTTAAAGGGTCCAAAGCATCGTCCTCGACCAAAAGCACCGTGTTGCAAGGTTAGTTTGAGGCCAATGTCTCAATTTCTTAATACCCTTTTGCATGCTTGTGAGAAATTTGACTTTTTATGTAATTGGCATGTAAAAATGATTAACAACTACTTGACATGAATTAAAATCAACATTTGGCTCAAACTTTAATTCTTGCCGAATGCTTGCAAGCTTGCAAATCACGCAACTATTATGTCTTAAACAAGACCGACAAATTGCATGTTCTCACACCTAATAAGACTAATTCATTGACAAAATTGGCTTTTAGGAACCTTGAATATGACTCTAAACAAAGCGACCACCACAGATCTAGTCTTATATGTATCTATTTTTGTTAACAACCCACATAGTAATTGCATGCTTAAGGTTAAACCGGAAATATATCTGTAGTTGTCTTTTTGACAATGGACTCGCAATGACCGAGTAGAGGCCGCTAGATGATGGGGGGGTTGTGCACTACTTCGCACTTACCCTTGTCCCCCTAATCCATGGCCTTTTATGCAGACCAGACTATAGAGTACTTTGCCGTGCATTATGTCTCGGTAAGGCTTAAAATGAGTTCCGCAACTCCCCGAAGAAGTGCAAGGGCGACTTTCTCTACTCGTGTTTTCGAGTATAATACACACTATTCCAGGCATACTCACACGCCGACGCCCCGACGCCCGTACAATTACCAAAAATAAATTGATTGAAGGCTTGAATAAAAAGTTGATTGCAAAAATCTCTAACACTCTACTTTCTCTCTCTAAAAGATGGCTAGGGTTCTCTAAAATGGGAAGTGTGTACAATAAATTAAGAATAAGGGGTATATAATTATATATACTTGCTGAGGTGATGTTGCACTTCACCAACAAGTCAAACGTCCAATATTGTTTTTGGTTCGCTAGGGGACTGTCCATCTGGTTACTGGTTACATTGAATAACCTCGCTAACGTAAATGCTCCTAAATGATGAACAATTGCTTATAAATGCATTTAAATTGAGAATTCACATGAAATGTTGAATGAAACTAAAGTTTAGGACAAACATACTTTGATAAAAGATGCAAAAGCCTTTGTTACTCATTAAAAATGCTTTGTTGACTTTCTTGACCGAGATGGTTATTATTTACTAAGAGTTTGACTAACGATGTGTGACTGGCGACGACTAAGACAAATGTTGATAAGGAAACAGACGATACTTAACACATTGTGGATTTTCCAATCCAGCGATAGAACATATGTAACACCCCGTAATTTCACTAGAAATTTCGCACGTTCATTTATATGGTTTACATTTTTATTTATAAATCTAAATATAATTTCGTTTATGAAAACTATATTCTATTAAATAAATGATCGTATTTGAAATCGGAAAATATTTCGGTGGACAATGTATTGTGCATACGTACCTTAATTTCAAAATGTGTTTAGTCGGTGGACGCCTAATTATTTTACGATGCTCATAGTATTTTTATTTTATAAATTTGCATAGGTTTTACTTATTAAGCTAAATTATCTTTAAGACTACTAATTTTGATTTAGACCCTTGCTTCTTAATTTAACTTGTGTTCTTTGATTTCATTTTATGTTTTTATTAATTTATTTAGTTATATCATATTTCTTTAAGCTTATATTTTATACGGAGTAACTATCTATAAAATTGCTCCAACGATCTGATTTGTAAATTAAGCTATATCTTAATGTTATTTATTATAAGTTGAGCTTATTTTGATATATGAAAATGTGATCATACATTTTATTATTTTTATTATTATTATTGAGTGTAATATTTGAGTTAGTCTTAGTTAGGCTAATGTGTTGATTTAGCTTAATCATCCTTTTTGCTGACCAACCATGTAACGAACTTTATTACACCACTTTTTTCCAATAGGACCGAAAATCTTGTCCATCTAGAGGCTCCTAGAAGACTCCAATAAAGCTGTCCATCCTTTGCTTTGTAACACTAATGCAATCCAAGGGTTACACCCCTTCATTTAGCCTCATAAACTACCATAATCATGGCCATAATGTACCCTCATTAACACCTATTAAACCCCCTATTAAACCCCTCCCTTTTGCTGTCCATATAATCAGATTAAGAGAGCCATTCTCTTCCCTTTTTGCCTTCCCACACGCATCACCTCAAGAAAAAAAAGGAAGAGACAAAGTCTTCCTGTTTTTCCCCTGCACACCCTCACAAAAATGGCCATTGCCGGAGATCTAACCGTTGGATCGTCTTCAAATTTGGACAGCATGTTCTTAACATCCATACCTTTACTTTGACCAAAGGAATTTTTAATCCGAGCTTTAGAGCACCGGAAATCAGGGTCGGAACGCCACTGACTGTTTTAGAGTACCCTAAAGTTGTTTAAGATGGATATACCTTGTTCAATGGAAGAGAAGTCTTCAAAGGAGAAGAAGGTTTTGACGATCCGCACGTTTTCTAGGCTATGGTATTATGTTTTATGGCACTCCTCTCGAAGATCGAGGTAACTAGCATTTTTCTAGTTCGATAGGGAATAGATTTTGAACTTAGGTTGTTAGAATCGTGTTAGAGAACCTAGATTCATGTTAGGTGGAACTTGGATGATTGTATGATTATGTTTTAGTTTAGTATCATGATTAGGAAGGTTGTGTGGTGGTATTTTAATGTGTGAACGAGTTGTTATGTTCATGTTGTTAGTTCTTGTTAGTCGGTTTGTCAAGTTTGATGTTTTGTTGTTATGTTGATTGGAGTAACTTGATTAACTGTTGGAGTTTGAGTTTTGGTTGTTGGTGATGCTTAGTATCATGCTAGGGTGTTTGTTTTGGTTGAGTTGGATGTGATTTGGTGTTGGTTTGGGTGCTTGAGACTTGATGTATGTTTGATGGACGAAGCGAGTGCGTACGAGCACAGCCCGCAAGCCACGAGCAGTGGCAGCTCGCGACTCGCGAGCAGGCTCGTGACCCGCGACCTCTGTCGCACCTTGCGACCAAGGCCTGTCCTCTTGGTTGCGTTTTGTTGTTGAATTTTCCCTTTGATCTTACAGCATGTTTATATGTTAGGTGTTGGGTTTATGCATGTATGTTAAGCATCTTAGAGTACGTTTGATTTGGTTTGAGTTGTTTATTTAAGGGAATGTACCGTAGTTGGTTGGGTAGTTTTGGTTGTTGCTCGGTTTTTCGAGTGTTGTGGGCCTATATTTTGAGTTGTCGACGTCGAAATGCTTGGGGGAGGATAACATTGCCCTTAGCATCTCTTCGCCAAGAGTTATGTACGGGGAATATTGTGACTTAGTCATAATTGACTTCATACCCAAACTCAGATAACGTTTTTGTGTTATATGCCTCAACATGTATGTTTTGATGTCTTATGGAATGGATTTGGTGTATACCTTGTCGTGTATACCCATGTTTGTTGTTGTTTGGATTTCCTATGTATACCTTGGCGTGTATACGTATGTTGGTTGTTTGAGTTGCTTGGTATACCTTGTCGTGTATACCCATGTTTGTTGCTGTTTGGATTCCTATGTATACCTTGGCGTGTATACATATGTTGGTTGTTTGAGTTCCTTTGTATGCCTTGTCGTGTATACATTACTCTTTGTGTTTGATTGATCCTATGGACGGTATGGTCCTAGGAATTTGTGTTTGATTGATCCTATGGGCGGCATGGTCCCAGGAATTTGTTTGTTTCCTGAGGGCGGTATGGTCCTAGGAATTTGTTTGTATCCTGAGGGCGGTATAGTCCTAGGATTTGGTTACTTAACCATGGGCGGTATGGTCCACTGGTTCACTCACGAGCGGTATGGTTCGTTGAGTATGCCATTCGGCAGGGCGGTATGGTCCTCGAATGTGCATTGCTATTCGGCAGGGCGGTATGGTCCTCGAATATGCATAGTAGTAGGCCTTGGGCGGTATGGTCCAATGAGTCTACTCACAGGCGGTATGGTCTGTTGTCTTTGAATTGATGTGTGCTTGGTTGTGTGTGTTGTTTTGATCATTGGTATGTAGCTTTCTCTCTATGTGTGTTTGATGATTATGACTCGTAGTTACATGTATTTCATGTTGTGATTATGTTTCTTTGTGATGTATGTCTTTGGCGTGCTTCTAATTTCTTTAAGTTTATTATTTGTTCCTGTTTGTGCTGGGAGAACTGCTAGTTACTCCCCACTGATTGTGGAAGTTGTTGATTTATTATGCAGATGACGATGCTGTTTAGGATTGTTACGGTTTGGACCGGGAATGTGCGTTTTGGCCTTGTGAGCAAGAAGGTGGTGCTTGTCATAGTGGATGAGCATTTTGAGTCGGAAATTAAGAATAGTTACTTAGTGGGTCTTAAGTAATTTTCCTTTATATTTTGTGGTATGTTTTTAACCATGGATTATTAGTATTGTCTTTTGGGTTTGGATCACTTAATCTTGAGGTTTCTTTTGGAGTTTCTTTAAATGTTTGGAACTTTGGTTGGAATGAGGGTATGGGACCTCATTTCCCTTTATTTATGATTATCGGAAGTTGATCATCTTATTTGGAGGATTTATGTTTATTTACAGTTTAATTCTACTCCTTAGAGTAGCATCTCCGTCTTAGTGGTATTTCCGCTACCACTAGTTGCTTTATTTTATTTATTATTGTCTCTTTGTTCTTTGTATCGGACGGGATGTTACAACATAAGCGCTAGAAGGGAGGATTGAGAGATAGCCCATATGGAGATGGCCCAACATAAAGAGGCCCATTAAGAGCATCCAGCGACGAAAGGAGGATTGGAGGGAAAGCACGAGAATTTCAAATATTAGAAGGAAGCACCAAGAAACCGCCATAAGGAGTATTCGCTGCAAACTACCCATGATCTCCACCATTTTGAGGCCTATAAATAGGTGAAGATGGATCAAACACACACACAACACACACACACAATCAAACAAACATCTATCTTTCTCTCGCATTTTAGCTTTCCTTAGCCGCACTTGGCTTAGTAGCCAAGTATAGAGTAGCCTAGCATAGAGTAGCTTAGCATAGCGTAGCTCATCCTTTAATGGATCATTAGTGTAACTTATCAATCCCAATTGTGTAAACATGGAGGTAATCATCCTTCCCTGTAATACAGTTGTAGTCTGACTCTATCCTTACTTTATAAATGGATGGCTTTCGTTTCTCCTCAATTCTGTTTGTTTTAAGCTTCAGTATTATTCCACAACAAGTTGAATCCCTTGTGTTTATACACTCTTAACTTCTTCTACGATCCTAGGAGCCATTTTAACGTTGCGAGGTTATCTTTATATCAGTAACCAGAGGGGCAGCCCCCTACTGAACCAAAAACAACATTGGGCAGTTGACTTGTTGGTGAAGTGAAAAATCACCTCAACAGGTTTTTTGGCGACCACAATTGGAGAGAAGTTAGTAGTATAGCAGTTGCTTCTCAACTATGGCCCCTAGACGATCTACCAGAAGAGGGGGTAATCAAGCGGATGATACTTCATCCGACCAAAATCTTGAGAATCCACTCGAAGATCTTGGTGATTTAGAAACTGTTCCGCAACAACAACAATCTGTTGAAGATCTTGTTCCTCCTGAGAAAACCGAGTCTCAAACGCAAAGACTGGACCGTTTGCACCTAAACAGGGGGGGAAGATCAATCCTTTTCAGCCAAAGGTTTGCTCAATTCAATATACACACAATATGTGGATATTGTTACAAGCCTGTTGGAAGATTTGAAGGAAAATGATAGGGAGCAGTTCAATAACCTCCACCGTGGTATGGTACATGAAACTGCTAGGGTGATAACCGCTGAGTTGCAAAACTTCGGCTCCCACTCACAGCAGGCAGTTACCAGGCAGGTGGATAGGACTATTTTAGATATCAATGAAACGTTGAATGCTACTAACGTGGCGTTGTCTAAGACTGTGGTAACTGAGGTAGTTACTCGGTTGGAACCTTTAGTGGAGAAGCATAATCAACTGAATGAACGGTTGATGAATGTGTTAACCGCTCATGGTTCAGGAATAACTGTCGACAACCAATGGGAAGTTCCTCCCTTAGGTTATCCTAGAACAAACAATTTGATGGGATCTAATGTCCCTCCGGCCTTTCAGACAGTATCAAGGAGTACCCCTCTCCGAGATGCCAATGAAGGGAACAGGAGTCAGGGGAGAGAAGCAGGCCCAAGGTCAAGTTATGAGTCAGGCTATAACCATGGTGATCCTGGACCTTCTTCTATTCCTTTGCCTCCTAATCCAACCCCTTTTACCTCGTCAATGGGAACCGTTCCACCCACAAGAACAACCTACTGTTCAGGAGTTAACGGTTATGGAAATGGAGGAGTATTCAACGCTAGTAGCGGTTTTCAAACTGCAACTAATGGGCATATACCTCAGAATCCATACCATGCTGCTCATGAACCACCACAACCCACTTATATTCCACAAACTGGGAGTCAGGGTTATCCACATTAAGCTTATCATATGCATCCTCCTCAGAGTAACCGCTGGGGGCAAGGATCACGCACAAGGTAATGCTTATAGAGGGCCTCAGGCGATGGCAACACAAAACTCCAGTAATATTGGTGGTTTCCAACCTGGAGCCAGATATAACCGAATCCCTATGGGGAAATGCCCTATCCCACCTATTATCAGGATAATCAGCATCCGCATGGCCAGGACCAGAACTTTCATGCATCTATGGGGCCGGCTCCTAATGAACCTCTCCTTAGGCAAGTGGAGGAAATGATTCAAAGGGCTATGGGACATGATGCTGGTTTTCTAAGGAGAGGGACTTGTAATCCTTATCCTGAATGGGTCGATTGGATGTAACCCTTCCCCAGAGGGTTCAAAGTTCCTGAGTTTTCTCCTTTATTCTCTGGCGATGGGTCAGTGTCTGCTGAGGAACACTTGGTCAGGTTTAACTGCCAATGTAGGGAAGCAGCAGATAATGATTATCTCAAGTTGAGATTATTCTCTAGTTCTCTTACTGCGACTGCGTTTTCTTGGTTTACTCATCTTCCTACAAACTCTATACAAACTTGGAAGGACTTGCAAGGGCAATTCCTTCGCCACTTTACTAGGGTGGAAGCTGGGGTCTCCATTGGAGATTTGGCCAAGATAGCACAGGAAAAGGGGGAACCTGTAGAAGATTGCATCGCCCGGTTTTAGAGGGCAAAGATCAGATGTCATCTTAACCTACCCGACTCTGAATTTTTTTCAATAGTCCAGAAAGGGTTGTCTTTTCCTTTTAGGAAGAAATTTGAGGGACAACATTTCCCTGATTTCGTGGCTCTAGCTAGTGCTGTAGTAGCATATGAAAGGTGTTTGGCTGAAGAGTCCAAAAGCAAACACAAATATTATGCCCACTATGCCAATAGCACAGAGGAGAGTATAGATCAGGAGGATGATCATATGGATGTGGCCATGGCCGAATTCGTTTAGGGCCCACCATTCAAGTGTCCCCAATTAGTTAACAAAAAGTCTTCTCAAAAGAAAGACTTCAAGACTGATCAGAAGAGAGAATACACTTTTGATGTTAAAAAGTGTGATGAAATCTTTGATTGGCTCTTGAAATTCAAGAAGATTAAACTAGTGGGCAGACATAAAGATAGAGACCCTAATGAAATAAAAGGAAAAATATATTGTAAATGGCATGATGCCTTCACACATAAAACCAACGATTGTGTAATTTTCAGATATTAATTTCCCTGAAAAGAGTGCTAATGCTTGTGATATTGATCCTGAGTTTCTATCAGAATTAGAACAATATGAGATGAATTGTAATATAGTTAGTATTGATGCTAATATTACCTCTTGTATTGACATGCAGGAGCTCTCAAATGTTGCTATTGCTGTGAAATTATACGAGCGTATTGTGGAGGAAGGAGTACTAGTTGCTCCAAAATGCCAGGAACAAGACTATGACAATCTCAATGTATGCAGGTGGCTTTCAGTGTAAAGCTTTCAAGGGCTTCATCAACAAAAAGATGAGGATAGATGATTTGGTGATCTCAAAGCAAGAATACCAGGCATTGGACCTTGCTAACTTCCAACCCAGAGGAAAGAAAGCTGAAACTAATGAAGCGTAGTCTGGCGATGTCGTCGCTAACGCTAGTCATGATGGAAATGGTAGCAAGAAAGCTCAGACATATATGGAAGCGATTCATAAGTTTCCGTTGCAAACCAAGGCAGTGGAAGGTTTGAAGAAATTGCGCTTCTTTATGTGTCCTTCTTATGCAGACATGCTACATTATGAGCTAGTAAGGACTGAGGTCATCCCTAACAACCCAAGCTGGGTACCTGTTGAGGTGATTTTGCACTTCAACAACACGTCAACCGCCCAATGTTGTTTTTGGTTCGTTAGAGGGCTGCCCCTCTGGTTACTGATTATAAAGATAACCTCGCTAACGTTAAAATGGCTCCTAGGATCGTAGAAGAAGTTAAGAGTGTATAAACGCAAGGGATTTAACTTGTTGTGGAACAATACTGAAGCTTAAAACAAACAGAATTGAGGAGAAATAAAATCCATCCATTTATAAAGTAAAGGGATAGAGTCAGACTACAACTGCATTACAGGGAAGGATGATTACCTCCATGTTTACACAATTGGGAATGATAAGTTACGCTAATGATCCATTAAAGGATGAACTACGCTATGCTAAACTGCTCTACGCTAGGCTACTCTATACTTGGCTACTAAGCCAAGTGCGGCTAAGGAAAGCTACAATGCGAAAAAAGGATAGATGTTTATTTGATTGTTGTTGTTTTTCTTTGATTGATCCGGCTTCACCTATTTATAGGCCTTCAATGATAGAGATCGTGGGTGGTTTTTGCAGCGGTTAGTCCTTGTGGCGGTTTCTTGGCGCTTCTTTCCAATATTTGAAATCTTCGTGCTTTCCCTCCAAGTGTCCTTTGTCGCTTGATGCACTCATGGGCCTCCCTGTTTCCGGCCCTTTCCAAATGGGCCCTGTAAATACCAACATTTGTCCCTAGCCCAAGACGGCCAATGATAAGACACCCCTTGCAACACACAAGCCAAATCGAGAGAGCTAGGACCCTAACAGGCCCTAAAAAAGGCAAGTTCCCTTACATCGAGCACTTTTTCAAGTCCATAGCACCCCTAAAAATGAGTTTTAATTTTCAAACAATTTTAACTTATTTTTAAACATTTTTCTAGAATTTTTCAGGATTTTTCTAAGCTTTATTGCAATTTTTTGGAGTTTTCAGCAATTTAATTAATTTTGCAATAATTAATTAAATTATTAAAACAGCTCCAAAAATTACGAAATTTTAACACCAAATACTAGATTTTACAAGGCATTTTTAGCATATTTTTCCGTAATTTTGCGACTTATGGTTAAATAGTTAAGAATTTCTTAAGAAAAAACAGGAAACCGAGCAAAACGGGCCATCCCGGGATATTTTGCCTCGAGACAAGCGTCCCGAGGAAGCCAAAATATCCCAAGGATCAGTATAATATCAGCTGCAATCGTATAAAATAACGCGAATATTTTATACGATTTTTTGCAAGATTTTATCTCATACGCAAAACAAAAAAGGCAAGGAAATCTTGCAAATAAGGCAAGATCAAATGCCCAGTTGGGCACTATTATGCCCACTTGGGCGCTATTATGCCCACTTGGGCGTAATTACGCCCAAGTTTAATTGCCTTATTTGATCCCTTGCCTATAAATACGCACCCCCGGGGCTTCATTTCACAACATTTGGCTCGACTTTCACTCGTCTTGCAACCTCTCTCTGCCTCTCTCTCTCTCTCTCTAAAACTCTCTCACAAACACTCCCAAACACATTCAAACACATAAACACATTAGATCTAAGGTTCGAATAAGGGTTCTAAAGGTTCAACAGGGGTTCCTAAGGGTCCGAAGCTCCGTCCTTGGTCTACGGCATCGTGTTGCAAGGTAAGTTTGAGGCCAACGTCTCAATTCTAAATCCCTTTTGCATGCTTGAATTAGAAATTCGACTTTCTATGTCTCTTTGCATGTAGTATTGATTAATAACTATTCGACAATCAATTAAAAGCAACTTTAAGGCAAAACTTTCAATTTCTCGTACGAGTGCTTGCATGCTTGCCTATCACCTAATATGTCTTAAACAAGACCGGTAAATTTCATGTTTCTCACGGCTAATAAGACAAACAATGGACAACCGGAATTAGGCACCTAGAATATGGAATTAACAACACATGCCACAACAAACTAGACATTATTTGCATATATTTCTGTTAAACAACCCGCCTAGTACCCTTGTCCCCTTATCCATGACTTCGGCGCACGACCAGACTATGGAGTCCTTCGCCTTGCTTTATGCAATTATAGGCAAGGCTTAAATCGGGTTCCGCAGCTTCCCGAAAGAAGTGCGGTGGCGACTTCCTCTACTTGTTTCGAGTATAATACACATAATCTCCAAGCATACTCACACTATGCAAAAGCAAGAATTCAATTCTAGCAAACCCGAGTAAGCAACCAAATTGTACCCCCCGGAGCAGAGGGACCGGACCCAGTCCGGCCCTGTGACGCCCCGGCGCCCGTACAGGCCCCTCTCTCAATAATCCCTTCTAGCGCTTCTGTCCCATCGCTGGACTGGAAAATTCGAGAGGCGCCAAGTATCGCTTGTTTCCTTGTCAATGCTTTATCCTGGTCGTCGCTAGTCACACATTGTTGGTCAAACTCTTGGTTAAAAATAGTCCCCATCGGTCAATAAAGTCAACCGAGTATTTTTGATCAGTAACAAATTGCCCCCTTAATTTGTAAGGATGAGGTCACCTTAGTCCTTGCAAATTAACATTTTACCGTCGCCAGAGGACAAGTGTTTGTATATTTCAAGGCTTTCGTTGTGATAATAACCTTATAATTTCGTAGCGATTATAATTTTGTGGATACTCACTTGTGCCATGAAATATGGACTTAGGATAGTTTTTTGGATGGGATAATACATAATTATACGCACGATTTCCAAGAATTACATTTACCTTTGTTGGGAAATTACTTGGAAACCAACGTAATAAATTGATGCATTATCCCATGCAAACCATCATTACTAGACCGTCATTTTGTTTATGACGCCAGCATTAGTAATTTTAATGTCTTATCACTCGAGTGTTGTTGGCATTAATGATCATAAATGAATGTACTGTACTTTGTAAATAAAAGAAACTTCATTTAGCAAAATATTTCCACTAACATTACTAATACTTTCAGAGGTACAATTGTAACATTGCAAGCAATGTTTTTTGACAAAAGTTCTTAAATTAGACTGTTAGAAAACATAGATTAGTACATAATCTAACATCTAGAGGATTTAGATAGCTAAAACCTTGCCAGAATTATGTTTTGTACTAATTCACTTTCTTACAAACACAAAGACGGAGAGAGTTAATCGCTGGCCATCTCGTAGTTGTCGAAATCAATTTCATCCTCGTCATCACTCTGGGCACGAGCAACCTGCCTTCCATACCTTGCAGGAACAGATCCCGCAGATGGTGATGGGGGTAATGACGACGATGACGATGATGATGATGATGATGATGATGATGATGATGATGGCACAGGCAGAGGAACTGGCGCTTGTGAAGTTGATGCCGGTTCGCCCTTTGGACGCTTGTGAGAGCACCTGCACTTGGCCTTTCCTTTCTTTCCTCCCCGATCATTGTCCCTCTTTCGCCTCTCAATCTCGAGGCGTAATTCAATCTCTCTCTTCCTTCTTTCTTCTTCTTTTTCTCTTTCTGCCTTTCGGAATGTTGCCTCATCTGCACGTTGTTCTTTCCTTTTGTAGGGGTGGTTAGTTCCCTGCCTCCGAATACTTAAACCACTTGAATTCAAAGGAGATGAGCGCCTTTCTTTCCCTATCCGTGTACTTTCATTCCACACCATTGAGACCTTGGCAGGCGATCTCTTGGTTAATGAAATTGAAGCCTTCTTGGCGTCGGGCCTTATCAAGTACCCACTTCTTAAACTCCATTAGTGTTGGCGTATTAGGCCAATCCTTCAGGGAAAGGAGAAACCGGAGAAAATTTCTTGAAGGGAGAGAATGGAGAAGGGGTAAAGACGTGAGATGCAATTTTATGATCAGCTATATTTATAGGCGCAGCAAGGATCTAGTAACTTCCATGCAATTACTCCATCCCTTAGGTGTCTCTTGGCTTTCTAACTTCGGCTGAAAATTTTCAACTTTCTTTTAGCCCACGCGTGCAAGTCACGTGAGAAAGTTAAAAAATGCAAGCATCATCACATCACTACTCTTAAATTCATGTATCACCTTAGATGATTTCGTTACATGAATTAAAGATAATGGCACCAAACTTCTTATTTGTCGAAAGCCTCTAGGTCCGGATGTCTTGACCTTAAATTTTGATGACTTTCCCAAATACTTGGTGTATATTGCCTTAGAAATTTGCCATTGAGCGCTCTTGGGAATATTTCCCCATCTAGCTCTTGTAAAAGGTAAGCATTTCCAGACATGACTTTAACTACCTGGAATGGTCCCTCCCATTTAGATGATCATTTGCCAAAGATATGATCCTTATAATTATGTTCAGGCAACTTCATCTTCCACACTAAGTCTCCTTCCAAGAAAATCTTGTGTTTGACCTTCTTATTATAAGACTTAGCTACTTGCTTCTTTTGGGCTTTGATGTTTTCTAAGCCACGCAAACGTTCTTCCTCCACATCCATCAACTCAATGGCCATTGCTTCACTATAGTCTTCGAATGATAAGTCCATTTGCCTAGCCACCCGAGCAGACTTAGCGCTTAACTCTGCAGGCAACACTGGCTCATGTCCATGAACTAATTGATATGGAGTCGTACCTGTTGCATCCCTCTTTGAAGTCTCGTATGCCCATGCAGCGTAATGTAGGAGAGTATGCCAACTCCGAGGATTATTGTCCACCATCTTAGATATCCCTTTAGCTATGATTTTGTTAGTAGCTTCGGCTTGCCCATTATCTTGTGCAAAGTAGGGTGTCGAATGAACCTTTTGGATATTGAACTCTTTGAGATATTCATCGAATTCTTCTCCAGTGAACATTAATGCTTGATCGACAGTTATTGTTTCTGGAATCCCGAACCTTGTAAAGATCCTTTCTTCAAGAAACAGATTCACGGTCCTTGCGTTAAGCTTCTGGAATGCTTGAACCTCAATCCACTTAGTAAAATAGTCTGTAGCTATTAGGATATACTCATGATGTCCAGAGGATGGTGGCTTAATGGCTCCAATAGCATCAATGGCCCAACCTCTAAAAGGCCAAGGCTTAATTATTGGATGGAGCTCAATGGCTGGAGCTCTACTTATTGGCTTGAACCTCTGGCACTGCTTACAACCTTTAGCATATTGTAAACAATCCCCTTTGATTGAAGGCCAAAAGAACCCTATTCGGTGAATGAGCCACCGCATCTTAAGCCCTGATTGATGTGACCCACATATTCCATGGTGAACTTCTGCTAGGATGGTCAAAACTTTCTTGTTGTTCACGCATCTTAACAAAAGTCCTTGTGGATCTTTCCGATATAGTTTATTTCCCAACAGGAAATATTTTGTGGCTGCCAAACTTACATTTGTAGGAACTATCTTGCCAGACGGATCCTTCAAGTACTCCTTGATCTCCTGGTGCCAGTCTGCCTCACACCCAAGAACACTAACTTTATTTATCTCCACCCTTGTGACTTCTTCTAAATGCTTTAACTTGAATGAACTAATGTGTATTACATTCTCGTCAAAACCATCAGGGTTTTTCGAAGAAGCCTGTTGGGCTAGATAGTCAGCTTCTTGATTCTCTTCCCTCGGCACATATGAGATGTCACACTGCTCAAACGAGGAGATCAACTCCCTCAATGTTGTATCGCCAGAGCCAGAGGGGAGGTTCCTCTATATTCTCCACTGATTTGAGATACAACCCATTGAGAGTCTCCAAAGGCTTGAACCCTTGTAACGCCCATATCTTTCAAGGTCTTGAGACCTATAACAAGGGCTTCGAATTCTGCCCTGTTATTTGTGCATCGGTCTGAGAAAGTTACTGCTATTTTAGTCTTCACACCTCTTGGTGAAATCATCACTATCTCGGCTCCAGCTGAACTGATTCGGCTTGATCCATCGACAAACAGCTGCCAAGGCTCCTCCTCCTGAACTTCGACACTACTTTCAAGGGGGTGATCAGCCAGGAAATCTGCTAAAGCCTGACCTTTCACAGCCTTTTGAGGGACATACTTCAGCTCAAACTGGGACAAATGCATACTCCACTTACACAACCTTCCTTTGACAAAGGGGTGATTCAAAAGGTGCTTCAACACATTGGTTGGTGATATAACTTCAATGGAGAAAGCCATGAAATAATGGTTGAGCTTAATGGAAGCATCAGAAAGACTCAAACACCATTTCTCAGCGTTGGTATACTTGGTTTCAACGTCCTGTAATATCCTACTTAGATAGAAGATTTCTTGTTCTTGCCCGTGCTCATTTTCTTGAGTTAACATACTGGCGATGGAACCGTCAGACGCTGACAAATATAATCTCAATGGCTTTCCATTCTGTTTGGAGGAATTAAAACTAGTGGAGATGCTAGTTTAGCTTTAATCTGTTCAAACGCTTGTTAATGTTCATCATCTCTGTTGGTCCTATAGAACTTCTTAGTTTACTACAAGAGGGGGGGTGAATTGTAGTAAAGACTATTGGGGACTAATTTTTGCGGAATTAACAAGTTAAAATGAAATAAAGAGAAGTTAAAATAACAAACACTAGAACTGCTTTTAAACAAGATCTTATTCCTATTTTCTCTGGGAATAAATCTTGCCCTTTTATATATAATAGTAACTTACACCCTATTATAAACAGCAACTCACTCTGTTCCTCTAGGAACTGGTTCCCAGTCACCTTGTTCCCCCTGAACACGTGACTTCCTCTCTTGACTTCACTCGAAGTCTTCTCTTTCTCTTTCTTCTCTTTCTCTCTTGATGTGCATTTGATGTGCATTTGATGTGCATTTGATGTGCGGTT
The DNA here is from genome assembly GCA_947645195.1 of Patellifolia procumbens. Lineage (NCBI taxonomy): Eukaryota > Viridiplantae > Streptophyta > Magnoliopsida > Caryophyllales > Amaranthaceae > Patellifolia > Patellifolia procumbens. The sequence continues at coordinate 11,085,149 of CANSGD010000193.1, forward strand.
AGCTGGGATCATGGCTCCTAGAATCTAGGACCTCAACCCATCAAATCAGCCACGCATCATAGCATTCTCTTCAACGTCTATTTTCCTATAAACCATTTAACAAACTCAACTAATATTATGGAATCCAATATTCCATAATATTAGAATATTTATTCTACACAAAATAACTAAATATTCTATTTTCCTAAACAACTTAATTTTGGTAATTATAAAACCAATTCTCCATAAGTTTATTTTAGGCAAAATAAAATAAATAATTAAATAAAACTATATAAATAATCACATGAACAAAAAATAATTAAAAACAAAGTTAAAAACTATTCATTTGTCATCATCAAAATAACGAGTTCAACAATCTCATTTGAACTCGTCTCCTTTCTTTAATTTCAACAAAGGAGAAAAAGCTTTTGTTTTTCCTGCCAAATTGGTAATAAATCTTCGAACATAATTTATCTGTCCAAGGAACCTTTGTAACTCCCTTTTTGTTTTAGGGGGTTGGGCTTCCAAGACAGCTTTGGCTTTGTTCTGATCTATTTCGATACCATTTTTGTGTACTAGGAATCCGAGGAAATTACTGGCTTTAACCCCAAAGGCACACTTCAATGGATTCATCTTGAGACTGAACTTTCTCATTCGCTCAAAGGCACGAATAAGATGTTCCTCATGTTCTGATGCGCTCCCTGATTTCAACAAAACATCATCTATATAGATTTCCATGAAGTCTCCTATCATCTCGTCAAAGATGAGATTCATAGCACGCTGATAAGTTGCTCCTGCATTTTTCAATCCAAAAGGCATGGCCACATACTCTTAAAGCCCTACACACCCTGGGCACCTAAACGTGGTCTTAGCACGATCACTCTCAGCAATCCTGATCTGGTGATACCCTGCAAACCCGTATACTGTAGATACCAGTTCATGCCTAGAAGCGGCATCTATGAGCATGTCAGCAACCGGCATAAGATACTGATCTTTAGGTGAGGCACTATTAATGTCTCTGTAATCGATGCAGATCCTAATTTTGCCGTTTTTCTTGACAACAGGAACAATGTTAGCGATCCATTCAGCGTATTTTACTGGCTGAATAAATCCAGCCTTCAGGAGAATGGCGATTTCGTCTTTGATTTTATGAATCAAATCTGGCGACAACCTCCTCGGGCTTTGCACTACTGGAGTGCACCCTTGTTTGATTGGCAACTCATGCTGAATGATTGAAGGATCAATCCCCGGCATTTCGTGGTGTTCCCAAGCAAAACAGTCTTTATAAGTTTGGAGGACTTTAGTAATGGACAGCTTCTCGTCCTCAGGCAATTCCTTACTAATGTAAGTGCACCTCGGATTTTCTGGCGCACCAAGATTCACCTCCTCAAGAGGATCATGAACTTCCTGCCTGATGTCATCGCTCTTGGCCCACACTCTTACCTCCTCTTCCTGACCATAGAACCCCCCTACGGAGTCAGAAAAAGTTGGACAGTGAGCGCCAAGATCCCCACTTGATGACATCACAGCATTATCATTCATGATTGAGTTTACCTCTAGACCATATTGTGCATAATGACTAGCATAAAAATTTCGGAGAGCTAAAGTTGTACCAGATCCTATTTTAAAGTTAAAATTCATTAAATTCATTTAACACTAAAACAGGAAAGTCTAGATATTATTTATATCCAAGACTAATTACACTGGGTAAGATAGCTCTTCTTCCCCTAATAGTGCTGAGTACATCATCAAACTTGCCCCCAAGATATGCCCCCTAGACATCAAGTGGGATAGGATGGCTCCTTGAAGCTGGACTCCTCACTACACGGGAAGCTTCGGATGTGTTTTGTACTTCATCATCCTCAGCGGCCTCTTCAATGCATTTGATTGCACTTGAAATAACTTTCACTCTGGGTGTCGGTTGACTTTCAAGTTTGAGAGCAATCCCTTCATCATTAGGCAAGGTCATCATAAGTACCCTGGGAAATTCTTGGTTAGTATCAATCAAATAAGCGTCTACATACATCAACACAGACTACCTCATATTCATTACCATTCCATAATATTACTTTCCGATGCAATGTAGAAGGAATAGCATAAGTCTGGTGCAACCATTCTCTTCCGAGAATTGCATTGCAATTACCTTCCCCTTTTACTATAAAGAAGGCTGACCAAGTCTTAGAAGTACCTACTTGGACATGCATGCATACCAAACCTTCAGTACTCTCCGACTTGCCATTGAATGCAGTTATGCTAATCCTGACGAGACAAGTCTTTCCTGCCCTTGCCCAGTTTCAAAAAAACTGACCATGGCATTAGATTTATCGTAGCGCCAGTATTAATTAGCATTTTGCCTAACTTAGTACTTATTATGTGAATTTTCGACACTGAAATCTTTTATCAAATGTTCCACAACCAACTGTTCTTGCTCCTTAGTTACAGTATCTATAGATGGCGCTAGACTAGACCCTTTATCCAACTTGTTCAGCTCAGCTGAAATAGTAGAGGTCTTACCTGCAGCTTCGGCTTGGGCTACTTCATCGGCCCATGAAGTATCCCTCTGCTTTGATCCACCGGCTCTGAACGCTAGGGGGAAAGTGACTGCATTGCAAGCGCCAAACTCATGGTCTTCCTCCGAACAATTTGCGAGAAAGTCAAGATCTGATTTAGATACCTTCAAATCCAAACCTTCCAAACCATAGTCTACTAACTCCACATCAGATGTTCGCTCAGTCATCAAAGCATCTTCTGCAAAGATTTCTATCCCATGATTGGCTAATTCTTCTTCGGTGGGATCCTCCATTAAGTCTCTAACTATGGGATGGTTCTGAATATTGACAACCTGTAGTTCCTTGGATGATCCCTGAATTGTCTCTCTCTGAAGGACTTCCAGGATGAATGAGGCTCCGTCAGAAAAGTTCCTTCACAAGGTCTCTCTCTCTGACTCCCATCCAAATGAGCCTGGGTTTCCACAGTAGTTCTTTTCAACTTCTCTCTCTAAGCATGATCCAAATGAGGCTGGGGTTCAGGAGCATTCTCCTTCAACTTCTCTGTCTGGACATGACCCAAATGAGGCTGGGCTTCGAGAACATCCTCCTTCGACCTCTCTGTCTGGACGAGCACCAAATGAGGCTCCTCCTTGGGAATTCCGTTCCCTGACGTCTCTCTCTAACCATTTCCATTCTTCAAATGAGGCTCCTCAACAGGGAAAACTTTAAGCATTCCCTTTTGCAAAGCTTCCTCATCCACATGAACTGCATTTGCTTGTAGCTGGCTAGTAGCAGCTTCTCTGATTAATCTAGCCTTTTTCCTGATTCTTCTCCTTTCTTTAGAAAGAGCCAGATCATCCTCATGTCCCTTATCTTTGCTTGAATTTTCATCCCTTTGCTTAGCGCTTGTCTCCTGAACACCCTTATCTGAACTTGAGACCCTCTCAATCTTGCTACTTAGTTGGACTACTTTGGGTTTGCCCAACCTACTCAAGACTGACACGGTGGAAGGTGCTCGAGAAAGAGTGACTGATCCCTTCCTTGATCCTCTCTCAAGTTGAGGCTTCTGGTGTCTAGGTACCCAACTTGGGTTGTTAGGGATGACTTCGATCCTTACTAGCTCATAATGTAGCATGTCAGCACAAGAAGGACACATAGAGAAGCGCAATTTCTTCAGACCTTCCACTGCCTTAGTTTGCAACGGAAACTTCTGAATCGCTTCCATATATGTCTGAGCTTTCTGGCTACCATTTCCATCATGACTAGCGTTAGCGATGGCATCGCCAGACTGCGCTTCATCAGTTTCAGCTTTCTTTCTCCTAGGTGGGAACTTAGCAAGGTCCAATGCCTGGTATTCCTGCTTTGAGATCACCAACCCATCTGTCCTCATCTTTTTGTTGATGAAGCCCTTGAAAGCTTTACACTGATTAGTTGAGTGTGCAGCACTAAAATGCCACCTGCATACATTGAGATTGTCATAGTCTTGTTCCTGGCATTTTGGAGCCACTAGTAATCCTTCCTCCACAATACGCTCGTATAATTTCACAGCAATAGCAACATTCCTCGCTCTTGCATGTCAATACGAGAGGTAATATTAGTATCAATACTAACCATATTACAATCCATCTCATATTGTTCTAATTTTGATAGAAACTCAGGATCAATATCACAAGCATTAGCACTCTGTTCAGGGAAATTAATATTTCCTTTATCAATTTCATCCTGGATTCTATTTCTGAATATTACACAGTCGTTGGTTTTATGTGTGAAGGCATCATGCCATTTACAATATATTTTTCCTTTTATATCATTAGGGTCTCTATCTTTATGTCTGCCCACTAGTTTAATCTTCTTGAATTTCAAGAGCCAATCAAAGATTTCATCACACTTTTTAACATCAAAAGTGTATTATCTCTTCTGATCAGTTTTGAAGTCTTTCTTCTGAGAAGACTTTTTGTTAACTAATTGGGGACACTTGAATGGTGGGCCCTGCATGAATTCGGCCATGGCCACATCACTATGATCATCCTCCTGATCTATACTCTCCTCTGTGCTATTGGCATAGTTGGCATAATATTTGTGTTTGCTTTCAGACTCTTCAGCCAAACACCTTTCATATGCGACTACAGCACTAGTTAGAGCCACGAAATCAGGAAAATGTTGACCCTCAAATTTCTTCCTAAAAGGAAAAGACAACCCTTTCTGGACTATTGAAACAAATTCAGATTCGGGTAGGTTAAGATGACATCTGATCTTTGCCCTCTTAAACCTGGCGATGTAATCTTCTACAGGTTCCCCCTTTTCCTGCACTATCTTGGCCAAATCTCCAATGGAGACCCCAGCTTCCACCCTAGTAAAGTGGCGAAGGAATTGCCCTTGCAAGTCCTGCCAAGCTTGTGTAGAGTTTGTAAGAAGATGAGTGAACCAAGAAAGCGCAGTCCCAGTAAGAGAACTAGAGAATAATCTCAACTTGAGATAATCATTATCTGCTGCTTCCCTACATTGGCAGTTAAATCTGACCAAGTGTTCCTCAGCAGACACTGACCCGTCGCCAGAGAATAAGGGAGAAAACTCAGGAACTTTGATCCCTCTGGGGAAAGGATACATCCTATCGACCCATACAGGATAAGGATTACAAGTCCCTCTCCTTGGAAAACCAGCATTATGTCCCATAGCCCTTTGAATTATTTCCTCCACCTGCCTAAGGAGAGGTTCATTAGGAGCCACCCCCATAGGTGCATGAAAGTTCTGGTCCTAGCCATGCGGATGTTGATTATCCTGATAATAGGTGGGATAGGGCATTTCCCCATAGGGATTCTGGTTATATCTGGCTCCAGGTTGGAAACCACCAATATTACTGGCGTTTTGTGTTCCCATCGCCTGAGGCCCTCCATAAGCATTACCTTGTGTGTATGATCCTTTCCCCCAGCGATTACTCTGAGGAGGATGCAAAGGATAAGCTTGATGTGGATAACCCTAACTCCCAGTTTGTGGAATATAAGTGGGTTGTGGTGGTTCATGAGCAGCGGGGTATGGATTCTGAGGTATATGCCCATTAGTGGCAGTTTTAAAACCGCTACTAGCGTTGAATACTCCTTCATTTCCATAACCGTTAACCCCTGAACCGTGGGTTGTTCCTGTGGGTGGAACGGTTCCCATTGACGAGGTCAAAGGGGTTGGATTAGGAGGCAAAGGAACAGAAGAAGGTCCAGGATCACCATGGTTATAGCCTGACTCATAACCTGACCTTGGGCCTGCTTCCCTCCCCTGACTCCTGTTCCCTTCATTGGCATCTCGGAGAGGGATACTCCTTGATATTGTCTGAAAGGCCGGAGGGACATCAGATCCCATCAAATTGTTTGTTCTAGGATAAACTAAGGGAGGAACTTCCCGTTGGTTGTCGACAGTTATTCCTGAACCATGAGCGGTTAACACATTCATCAACCGTTCATTCAGTTGATTATGCTTCTCCACTAAAGGTTCCAACCGAGTAACTACCTCAGTTGCCACAGTCTTAGACAACGCCACATTAGTAGCATTCAACGTTTGATATCTAAAATAATCCTATCCACCTGCCTGGTAACTGCCTGCTGTGAGTGGGAGCCGAAGTTTTGTAACTCAGCGGTTAACACCCTAGCAGTTTCATGTACCATACCACGGTGGAGGTTATTGAACTTCTCCCTATGATTTTCCTTCAGATCTTCCAACAGGCTTGTAACAATATCCACATATTGTGTATATATTGAATTGAGCAAACCTTGGGCTGAAGAGGATTGATCTTCCCCCCTGTTTAGGTGCAAACCGTCCAGTCTTTGCGTTTGAGACCCGGTTTGCTCAGGAGGAACAAGATCTTCAACAGATTGTTGCTGTTACGGAACAGTTTCTAAATCACCAAGATCTTCGAGTGGATTCTCAAGATTTTGATCGGATGAAGTGTCATCCTATTGATTACCCCCTCTTCTGGTAGATCGTCTAGGGGCCATGGTTTAGAAGCAACTGCTATACTGCTAACTTCTCTCCCACTGTGGTCGCCAAAAAACCTGTTGAGGTGATTTTGCACTTCACCAACAAGTCAACCGCCCAATGTTGTTTTTGGTTCGGTAGGGGGCCGCCCCTCTAGTTACTGATTATAAATATAACCTCGCTAACGTTAAAATGGCTCCTAGGATCGTAGAAGAAGTTAAGAGTGTATAAACGCAAGGGATTTAACTTGTTGTGGAATAATACTGAAGCTTAAAACAAACAGAATTGAGGAGAAACAAAAGCCATTGATTTATAAAGTAAAGGGATAGAGTCAGACTACAACTGCATTACAAGGAAGGATGATTACCTCCATGTTTACACAATTGGGAATGATAAGTTACGCTAATGATCCATTAAAGGTTGAACTATACAATGCTAAACTGCTCTACACTAGGCTACTCTATACTTGGCTACTAAGCCAAGTGCGGCTAAGGAAAGCTACAATGCGAAAGAAGGATAGATGTTTGTTTGATTGTTGTTGTTTTTCTTTGATTGATACGGCTTCACCTATTTATAGGCCTTCAATGATAGAGATCGTGGGTGGTTTAAAGCGGTTACTCCTTGTGGCGTTTTCTTGGCGCTTCTTTCCAATATTTGAAATCTCCGTGCTTTCCCTCCAAGTCTCCTTTGTCGCTTGATGCTCTCATGGGCCTCCCTGTTTTCGGGCCGTTTCCAAATGGGTCCCTCTCTCAATAATCCCTTCTAGCGCTTCTGTCCCATCGCTGGACTGAAATATTCGAGAGGCGCCAAGTATCGCTTGTTTCCTTGTCAATGCTTTATCCTGGTCGTCGCTAGTCACACATTGTTGGTCAAACTCTTGGTTAATAATAGTCCCCATCGGTCAATAAAGTTAACCGAGTATTTTTGATCAGTAACAGTACCTAGACACCAGAAGCCTCAATTTGAGAGAGGATCAAGGAAGGGATCAGTCACTCTTCCTCGAGCACCTTCCACTGTGTCAGTCTTGAGCAGGTTGGGCAAACCCAAAGTAGTCCAACTAAGTAGCAAGATTGAGAGGGTCTCAAGTTCAGATAACGGTGTTCAGGAGACAGACGCTAAGCAAAGGGATGAAAATTCAAGCAAAGATAAGAGACGGGAGGATGATCTGGCTCTTGCTAAAGAAAAGAGAAGAGTCAGGAAAAAGGCTAGATTAATCAGAGAAGCTGCTGCCAGCCAGCTACAAGCAAATGCATTTCATGTGGATGAGGAAGCTTTGCAAAAGGGAATGCTTAAAGTTGTCCCTTTGAGAAGCCTCATTTGAAGAATGAAAATGGTTGGAGAGAGAATTCAAGGAACGGAATTACCAAGGAGGAGCCTTATTTGGCGCCTATCCAGACAGAGAGGTTGAAGGAGGATGTTCTCGAAGCCCAGCCTCATTTGGGTCATGTCCAGACAGAGAAGTTGAAGGAGAATGCTTTTGAAACCCAGCCTCATTTGGATCATACACAGAGAGAGAAGTTGAAAAGAACCACTTTGGAAACCCAGGCTCATTTGGATGGGAGCCAGAGAGAGAGACCTTGTGAAGGAACTTTCCTGTCGGAGCCTCATTCATCCATGGAAATCCTTCAGAGAGAGACAATTCAGGGATCATCCAAAGAACTACAAGTTGTCAATATTCAGAATCATCCCATAGTTAGAGCCTTGATGGAGGATCCTACCGAAGAAGAATTAGCCAATCATGGGATAGAAAGCTTTGCAGAAGATGCTTTAATGACTGAGCAAGCATCTGATGTGCAGTTAGTAGACTATGGCTTGGAAGGTTTGGATTTGGAGGTATCTAATTCAGATCTTGACTTTCTTGCAAATTGCTCGGATGGAGACCATGAGTTTGGCGCTTACAATGCAGTCACTTTCCCCCTAGCGTTCAGAGCCGGTGGATCAAAGCAGAGGGATACTTCATGGGCCGATGAAGTGGACCAAGCTAAAGCTGCAGGTAAGACCTCTACTATTTCAGCTGAGCTGATCAAGTTGGATAAAGGGTCTAGTCTAGCGCCATCTATAGATACCGTAACTAAGGAGCAAGAACAGTTGGTTGTGGAACATTTGATAAAAGATTTCTTTGTTGACAATTCACATAGTAAGCCCCTATATGTTACATTCAATGTAGAAGGTACTAAATAAGGCAAAGTGCTAATAATCGATACTGGCACTACGATAAATCTGATGCCGTGGTCAGTTTTTAGGAAATTGGGTAAGGGCAGGAAAGACTTGTCTAGCGTCAGGATTAGCATAACTGCATTCAATGGTAATTCAGAGAGTATTGAAGGTTTGGCATGCATGCATGTCTAAGTAGGTAATTCTAAGACTTGGTCAGCCTTCTTTATAGTAAAAGGGGAAGGTAATTGCAAAGCAATTCTTGGAAGAGAATGGTTGCATTAGACTTATGCTATTCCTTCTACATTGCATCAAAAAGTAATATTATGGAATGGTAATGAATATGAGGTAGTCTGTGCTGATGTAGATGCTTGTTTGATTGATACCGACCAAGAATTTCCCAGGGTACTTATGAAGACCTTGCCTAATGTTGAAGGGATTGCTCTCAAACTTGAAAGTCAACCGACACCCAGAGTGAAAGTTATTTCAAGTGCAATCAAATGCATTGAAGAGGCTGCTGAGGATGATGAAGTACAAAACACATCCGAAGTTTCCCATATAGTGAGGAGTCCAGTTTCAAGGAGCTATCCTATCCCACTTGATGTCCAGGGGGGCATCTCTTGGGGGCAAGTCTTGTTGCCATACTTAGTGCTATATGTGAAGGAAGAACTAGTTACTTAATGTGTATAAATCAAGATATAAGTTTGTCTGGATTCCTTTGAAACTATAGAGATTTTTATAGATGATTTGTAATTTCAAAGGTGCATTAAGTACGTCTTAGTTCTTCACAGCTTCTAGGCAAGTTGTTTTTAAATATATAAGGTGAAAATATCCAAAATTATGTCCAATTACTCTATTCCTTTTATATGCTTGACTTGGAATAGAGTTAAGAGAAAGGGATAGTTATTAATGGCATGAATATTCTCACAAATAAAATTTACATGCTCCTACATACGAAATCATATTGTAAATACAATATGAGGAGCCCCCAGAAAATGGCAAGTTCATCCTAGTACAATAGGAGTAGCACAAGCAATACAGTACACAAGTTAAATGTTTCTAAATACTGTTACAAAAGAGTTTACAGTCTTCATTGGCGATAGAAATCCCATTTTTCAGACGTTCGTACTTCTCTCCTGGTTCCTAGAGGACCTCCTTGCTAGAATAGTGTTGGCGCTCTGTTTTAGTGTATGAACAAGAATCTAGCTCTTGGAGATAAGGCCAATTTTGGTGCAGTGATCATCAAGGGGTTTCATAATTTGTTTGCTCCCTGCCTGCAACTGCATGATATGTTGGTTGGCCTCTTGCTGCTCCTTCTTGCAGATTTCCAAGGACTGGGCACATTGTTGTTTGTTCTTGTTCAAGTTGTGCTATTCTCGCTGCGAGGGAATTCTTCTCCTCTTCCAGTCGTTGAAGTTGAGCATTAAGGTACTCTTGTTCCTCAGCACATTGGTCTAGTTTTACCCATGCTTGTGCCCCACGATCAAAAGTGGATAGAATTTCTCTTCGGGAAGAAGCAAATCCCTTCTGAAAAAGCTCCTTTTGAGAAAGGATGGTTTTGACACACTCCTGATAGGGTTCAAGCAAGTCACCCCAGGCAGGAGTATTAACAGAAGCCAAAACCTTCACCAAACTCCCAAGAGAGAGCATGGCGTGAGCACGAGCCTTTGGACTAGGATCATTCTCTGCTTTGTGGCAGTTGTCAAGAACTTCCTTGATGACTTCCATAGTTTCTACCTTGGAAGGATCTGGCGTAGGCAAGTTTAAGAAAGTAATAAATATGATGTTTGAACTCAAAATCACTTCATATATATAAGAAAAGTTTACCCGGACTATTTCCGACCAGCTGGTATTCCTCCTGTTGGGGTGAAATCTGACTAGCTTCCCCCATGAGGTTGAGAGCTTCTATAGCTTCATCTTCAGCAGAGGATTCTGGAGATGGATTTGCATGTTGACCTGGAGATGGACTTGACTCCACTTCGATGGAGAAAGTCTGAACAGTAGCTTATTCGGGCTCAGGCTCCATGGTGTATTCTTGTGGAAGGGTTTCTGGCGCCTGGAATGTTCCTTCAAAGGGTGCAGGATCAACAGCAGTGGTAGGATCTACATAGTCAGAGTTGGAACCAGCAGGGTATGCCTGTAAAATCTCGGAAGGAACAATGTCTGAGGAAGGGGGTACATGAATGATCGATACTGTTTCAGAGGAATGAGGAGTAGTATCTGAAGTATGATGGAAAGGGCTTTCTGTTTCTTATTTGGAGGGCTAGTAGAGGCTTGATCATCTTTGTCCATTTTCTGGGTTCTAGGAGTGCTGTCTGAAGCCTTGCCTGTTGAAATGGACACCATCATTTCTTCTTCATCGCTGCCAATTGATGTGGGGTCAGACGAGGGGAATGAGTTGGGCTCCTTTCTTTTCTTGGAAAAGAGTGCTGAATAAACGGATTAGGAAGTCAGTTTTATAACAAAGGAAGCTTGTTCAAGAGAAAGGCTTGGTAATATTTTACCTGAGATGGTTTGGCGGTCATCTTCATCAGAGTCTGGTTCACTTGGCTTTAATGCATACCGAGTTCGAGCTGAAGGGGTGGGAATGATGATTTTCCTATGCCTGTTGCCTCGTTTTGTTTCTTTAGCATGACTAGGACGTTCAAACGGCTCCCGGAGGCTGACAATTGGCAGGTGAGGAACGTGGTGATGGCAATGTCCATCTTCGACAGAGATTGGACTTGCATTAAATTGTGCAGCGCTAAGCTCGCCATCGTGCAGTACAATCTCAGCAAAGTCACCAGTACTCTTCTTGAAAGAAGAAATGGCTTTCTTCGTTCCTCCCTTGACTTCTGTGCAATCAAAAATAGAATAAGGGTGAGAGATAAACATTTAATGTAGGAATGAGAGTAGTAAACCAACTAAAGAAATCTTACCATCAAATTGTGTTACGCTGCTAGTAAATTTGTTGATGATCATGTTGGCTGAACTACTCATGAATTCCTCATCATACCACCATAAGAAGTAGCTTTCAGTGACCATTTCACAAGTACTGAAAAAGGGTATAGAGTCTGATTTAAACTAGACAGTTTGGCTTTGCCACACATCTTCTTCAGAGAAAGTATATCTGGCTTCCCAACCATTATTCCCAGTGGTCAAAATTGGGATAGCGAGAGATTGGCATAACCCGAACTGTCTGGCGACAAGCTGAGGGTTATACACCTCAAAACCAAAGTGCTCTGGCTCAGCTGCAGGCATGTCCCTGGCAGTCAAAACTGAGCACCGAAATTGTGAATCTGGAGGGAATGAACGCGTCATTCCTACCTTTTTTAACCAGTCTGGGGTGGCGTCGAAAATTCGCAAGCCATATTGACTGGTCCTATCTTTAACACCCAAAAGGATACCAGTCGCCAGGCAACGGATCCAGTTGCATGAGACACTTCATAGTCAAAGAGGGGTCTACTACTTTTTGGTGGTCATAGCAGATGAAATACATTTCAGCAAGAGAGAAGCAAGTAACAACCCGAGTTTGGTCTGATGCTTTGGTTTTACTTGTTTGTTGAAGTTTGGCGATGATCTCATTCTGAGTTAACTCAAAACCGAGATCAGTATACAGGCTTCCCCAACATGTCAGTAACCAAAGGGGACCTCCTATACAATTGAGATCATCTCCATCTAGAATGGCTCGCCTACACCTAAATAGGCAGCGGTACAATTATCCTAACATAATGGATCCTAGCGCCAGAAATGATTGGTTGAAAGAAATGTTCACAGCCAGGGGCAGAAATAAAGCAGATATACTGCCAGACTTGCACATCATGAAGCGTGTAAGAGCAAAGAGAATAAAAAGTACCTCCTCCTCCTGGGTTGCTTTTTTAGATGACTTGGTGAAGTGTGTGATGAGTGCATTAAAACTAATCTTGCTCTTATCCCCCATTACTTCTTTCAGAAGTTTGTGACTCTTGGTGTACTAGTCTTCTGCACCTTGCACTACGGAAAATCTTTCAATTCTTGACCATTGTCATTGTATGGCGATAACCCAGTAAGAAAGGCAATATCCGCTAAGGTAACTGTCATAAGTCCCTGACGAAGAATGAAACAATTCAGAACAGGGTCCCACAGTGACATTAATGCGCATGTTAGCGATCCGTTGAAGGGAATTTTGCTGAAAGTCGCGAGTTTGAGGAAACTCAATATTTGTTTGACTTGCCATGACTGATGAAAGTTTTTGAGACGCCTGAACCAGTCACCAGCGTTCATATCTTGTACCCAACCCTTAATTGGATTTGGACTCAACATCCATTGACGAGGTTGAGTACCTTTCCTTTCTGAACGTATGGTAGATCCGTATACGCAGCCGCTCTAAAGCCCTCCTTGCCTTAAATGCACTCGGTAAGCTTTGGGGCAATCTCCTTTTTGAATTTTTCTCTATCGTCCTCATTTTCAAGACGAAATGAAAATGCAGGGCCAATGGAAGCCATGCCCATCTTCCCCTGATAGGTAATTTGCCAGAATAAATCTGGGCGAAATGAATTTTGGTATTTCTCAATAAATTGGCACAATAGTGCTTGGTCAATCGGAAGGGAAGATGTCATGCATTGATTAAGGGCTTCGCGAGAAAATTCCATGGCATAATTGAAAATGAATTTGGCGGTTGAAAGGAGAAGTTTGGGAGAATGGAAGCTTCGGAGAAATATTGTTCTGTTTCAGAAAGGGAATGAAGGGAGGAAGAGAATGGTGATGTTTTATAGCCTTATACGTGTCACTAGAACCGAGGCGTTTGACTAACGAAAAGTGTATCAAGGAAAAGACATGTTTGCCCTTGATAAATTAACAAAATTACAAGGGTTAAATAGCGGCAGAAGGTTGGTGAGGCATAATAAATGATGATTGAACTCCTCTATAAAAAACGCCAAAGGCAGCTGAAAGACTTCACTCTTACTTACTTGAAAGAATTGTTTTGGGGCCACGTTAGTCTTTGTGTTGTCAATCTCTCCTTAAAAGTTCTTTCTTTCTCAAATCCTGTTGAATTAACCTCTAAGCCGACGATGGATTTTCTGTCTGGAGTGATTAGTAGAGCTAAGTCTCAGGGGTTCAAAGGTCTAATGTGGTCAAGGGTTGAGCGAGTTCTCTCCTCTTTTCCCTTTGAACAAAGAGAAGAGCGAAGAAAGGTGCTCAAAGATCAAGAATTCCAGCGATTTCTCAAGTGGCGTAAAGAGATTGGTCATCCATACACCGATGAGGAACACTGTGCAGACGAGGCGCAATTCCAGGAGGAAAGGGAGCAAGAAATTAGGGTAGCGAGAGGATCAGACAGCGATCGAGGTGATCCAGAAGAAGACATAGACAAGGAGGTTAAGGGAAAGAAGCGACGTCGCCAGAAGCGTTCATCCAAGAGGTCATCCAAGAGGCCGGCCAGGAGAGGGAAATGTGCTAAACAGATTGCTAGGGAGATGTGTGCACTAGAAGGTGATTTCTCTGATGACGTTGACTCTGATAATTACATGTTATCAAGGGATGACTAGTCGTTCAAGAACATTTCTTTTACGCGGCCTTCCTTTTGCTAAAATGAAGACTTATGAAGCTACAAGTAACATTTTGTTTATGTATCGCTTCATAAGTAATGATGATATATAATGCCTAACTCCAAAAAGCGATGGTCTACATCGTTGCTTAGTGTATGAGAATTCCATTTATAATATAAAGTTCTGCAAAATATGATATCAAGTGATACAATTTCAAAATGTATTTCATGATATTATTAGGGACTCAGTTTGATAAAAATTTATTAAAATTTCAATTCGATGGAGATCAAAAAACATTTCACTACCTAGAAATGTCCCATCACATTATTACTAGTAATTAATGATTTTGTGAAAATAAAACACGAAATATTTTCATAAATCTAGAAAAATTACTAAGGAAGCTTCATGAAACGTTTGGCTAGCGACGTGGACGGTTAAAATTACCACACCACTAAAACACGTCGTCTCATGTGGATGTTTAGGAGAAGTTATTAAATCGCTTTAATAACTGTTCGTATCACTCTCTTACTTCTCCTATAAATACCTGCCTCTCACTATACACAGTGCTCACTCAATCTTTTTTCCTCTCTTATTAAATCATCTTCTTCTCTTCAAAATTTCATCTCAAACTGCTAATGTTCCAAATAATGGACATTAATGCAAACAGAGAAGTTCGCATCTACAACATCTCTCATCCAGAGGTGTTTGAGGGATATTGGGGAGTTAACATTGATCCCCTTTATCATAGTGTTTGGACCGTCCCAGAGAAAGTCTTGCAAGAGTTTGGGTCTTTGGAATACCCAGGCGATTGTGAGAATCATCATTTAGCCTTTAACAGAGTGGCCGAATTTCTGAATTTGAAAAGAAAAGGGTTCATCCATAGACCCGCTCAACGTTGGGGGGAGAGACCTCTAATTCAAGAGAGGGATGAAGAGGAAACCAGGAAAAGCATTGTGGAGACCTTTCACAATCCGGACTTCGTTAACGCCAATCTGTTCCCACGTTTGGAGAACGACATCTTCGCGTTGCACAACCTATCTACGGTGTGCAAGGCCTTCACTGTGGGCGCCAGGGCCGTATCTGGAGATAGGATCCTATTCTATAAGCATTTGGTCATCGTGAGGGCCCAATACTACGAGGTGTTACTGGCCAAGGGTCCTGGGAATTCCATCCAAGCAGTACGCTACAAATGCTGCTGTCAATTATGGGATAACTATATCAAGTGGCGGAAATACGTAAATTGGGACTTGACTGCCTCTGAGGACGATGACTACGAAGGATACCTTGAGCGCCCAGATGTAAGGAAGGTCGTGGCACAATTGTCTGGCGCTCCAATGGTCATACTTCCCTAGAGACCACAAAATAAATATGTAAATATATTTAGGTCTTACCTATAAGGAATCAATCTATTTGTTTTCCTTTCTTTCAATATATTATAATCAAGAAGCAATAAGATTCAAAATATTGTTCTTGATTTCTAACAGATTTAAGTACAGACTTTTGTCAAAAAACATTGCTTCGCAATGTTACAATTGTACTTCTGAAATTTCAATATTAATGGAAAACATTTTGCTAAATAAAATCTTTATCATTTTGCAAAGTATAGTACATTGATTCACGATCATTAATGCCAACTGTGTTGGATGATAAGACATGACAATTACTAGTGCTGGCGTCATAAACTAAATGACGGATTAGTAATGATGGTTTGCATGGGATAATGCATAAATTTATTACGTTGGTTTCCAAGTAATTTCCCAACAAAGGTAAATGTAATTCTTGGAAGTTGTGCGTATAATTATGTATTATCCTACCCAAAAAACTATCCTAAGTCCAATTTTCATGGCACAAGTGAATGGCCACAAAATTATAATCGCTATGGAATTATAAGGTTATTATCACAACTAGAGCCTTAAAATGTACAAACACTAGTCCTCTGGTGATGGTGAAATGTTAATTCGCAAGGACTTAGGTGACCTCGTCCTTACAAATTAAGGGGGCAATTTGTTACTGATTAAAAATGCTTGGTTGACTTTCTTGACCGAGATGGTTATTATTTACTAAGAGTTTGACTAACGATGTGTGACTGGCGACGACTAAGACAAATGTTGATAAGGAAACAGGCAATACTTAACACTTTTCGGATTTTCCAATCCAGCGATAGAACATAAGCGCTAGAAGGGAGAATTGAGAGATAGCCCATATGGAGATGGCCCAACATAAAGAGGCCCATTAAGAGCATCCAGCGACGAAAGGAGGATTGGAGGGAAAGCACGGGAATTTCAAATATTAGAAAGAAGCGCCAAGAAACCGCCATAAGGAGTAACCGCTGCAAACTGCCCATGATCTCCACCATTTGGAGGCCTATAAATAGGTGAAGCCGGATCAAACACACACACACACACACACAATCAAACAAACATCTATCTTTCTCTCGCATTTTAACTTTCCTTAGCCGCACTTGGCTTAGTAGCCAAGTATAGAGTAGCCTAGCGTAGAGTAGCTTAGCATAGCGTAGCTCATCTTTTAATGGATCATTAGTGTAACTTATCAATCCCAATTGTGTAAACATGGAGGTAATCATCCTTCCCTGTAATACAGTTGTAGTCTGACTCTATCCTTACTTTATAAATGAATGGCTTTCGTTTCTCCTCAATTTTGTTTGTTTTAAGCTTCAGTATTATTCCACAACAAGTTGAATCCCTTGCGTTTATACACTCTTAACTTCTTCTACGATCCTAGGAGTCATTTTAACGTTAGCGAGGTTATCTTTATAACCAGTAACCAGAGGGGCAGCCCCCTACCGAACCAAAAACAACATTGGGCGGTTGGCTTGCTGGTGAAGTGCAAAATCACCTCAACAGCTTTCCATTGAAAATAAAGGATAGAGTCAGACTACAATAAGGAAGAGTGATTACCTCTATAATTACACAATTGGAATGAAAAGTATCTGACTAAAGATACATGATAAACTAGGCTACAACTATTCTAATCTATACTTTGCTGAGAAGCCAAGTGAAAACTAAGGGAAATAGTAAATTGCGAAAGAGAATATAGTTGTTGTTGTTGTTGTTGTTGTTGTTGTTGTTGTTGTTGTTGTTGATGTGTGTTGTTATTTGCTCTCGGTCTATGGACCTCTATTTATAGGGATTTGTAGGAGAGATCGTGGAGGAGTTAAGTAGTTATTTGGCGCTTCTTCCTCGAATTCAAAATCTCTTCTTTACTTTGGAACCACGTTTCTTAGTGGGCCTACTTGTTGGGTTGTTTATGACTGGACCTTATCTAGCTCCCTTCCGTCTTCGGTGCTTGAGTTTGATCGCTAGATTGGATTGGTCAAAGGTAGTTCTATAGTACGCGAGTTCCAAAGTCAAGCTCTAGTTAACAAACTAGTATATTTTGAGCAGTAACAAAATCTTCCCTTAATTAGTAAGGGTGATAGCATCTAAAACCTTGCAAATTAACACATCATAGTTTGGAGAAAATTGTTCAATTAAAACATGCATAGTTACACTAGAGTTAGATATGGATATCATCCCTATGTACGGGCGCCGTGGGGGGACTCTAAACCCTTACTGGGCCTGAGGGGGATTGATGCCCCCGCGACGCCCGTAGAATTTTTGGCGACTTCACTAGGGAGTAGTAGTTGTGTCTCATCCTTTCTTGCCTTCGTCTAATATATTTTTGTTAAATCTCTTTCGGTGCCGCCGTTTTAGAAGATTATGCCTATGTCTGCTTAATTCTCTTTTCGGTGCCCCTTTCCAGGAAAATGTGAGAACATTTAACGTTGTGTATAACAATGTTCGCTTATAATGATATCTTATTGTCTATGCTTACTTGATATGTCTATGCCTGCTTAACTCCTTTTCGGTGCCCCCGTCTAGGAAATTCTAACTTCATCTAACATTGCGTATAACAACGATCACGTATAATGATGTCTTTTTTTATGCATGCTTGATCTATCTATGTCTTCTTAACTCCTTTTCGGTGCCCCCGTCCAGGAAGATCGATCGCGTATAACGATGTCTGGTTTGCTTGTCTTTTGCTGTTGAGAGATATTGCTTGTGTTTGGGCTATTTTGTTGTGCTCTTTGCTTTGGTTTGGTTGGCGTTGAGGTGATTTTGCACTTCACCAAGAAGTCAAACGCCCAATATTGTTTTTGGTTCGCTAGGGGGCTGCCCCTCTGGTTACTGGTTACAATGGATAACCTCGCTAACGTAAAAGCTCCTAGAATGATAAACAAAGACTAAATGAGGTAGTTGAACTTAGGAAATTACACAAGAAGTGGAATAAGATTGAAGTTTAGGAGAACCATATTTGATAAAAGATGCAAAAGCCTTCCATTAAAGTAACAGATAAAGTCAAACTAGAACTGTATTACAAGGAAGAATGATTACCTCCATGATTACACTACTGGAAAGAAAAGTATATGACTAAAGATACATGCTAGATCTAGGTAGGCTACGACTAATCTAAATGAAAGTTGGCTGATAAGCTAAGTGAAAACTAAGGAAAGTAGTAAAATGCTAAGAAAATGTAGTTGTTTGTTGATGTGTTGTTGTTGTTTGCTCTCGGCCTCTAGTCCTCTATTTATACTGATTCATGGGAGAGATCATGGGAAGTAGTATGATGGTTACTTCCATACTTGGTGGTTAATTGACGCTCTTCCTTCATATTTGAATTTCTCCTCTTCCTTTTGGAACCGTGTTCCTTAGTGGGCCTTCTTACTGTGCTAATACTATTGAGCCATTTTCTAGAATGTCTTCCTTTTCTGGTTCTGATATTGACAACATGCACCTCACTAGATGATCCTTCTATCGTCTCTCTCTGGGGGACTTCTGTTTTTGAATGAGGCTCCGACAAAAAAGTATTAATTTCATTCGTTAGTACACCTTTTTCTTTTTTGTTAAGCTAATTAATCCAACCACTTCTAATATCTTTCATCATCTGAAGTAATTAATCATACATTATCATTCTTCCTTCCCGTACATAGCCATTGAAAGATAAATTTTGGGAAGTTATCTTGTGCGGCAACAAGTCATTGGTATAGCTTATTAACATCCTGAGTTATGAAAAATCTACTCCGGTAACAAATTTATAATTATTTTTTGGAAAATTTGTCATTAACTACCCAGTTTTTGGCAAATTTTAGAAACAACTACCCGGATTTCCCTAAAATAAAAATAACTACCCACTTTCTGCTAAAACTTTAGAATTCCCTACCCAGTTTAGTTTTCCGGCCAAAAAAGAGAGGATTCCGACTTGTGGGGCCCACTTTTCCCTCCCTAATTTTACCTTATCCTACGAAATTACGAATCTACCCTTACCTAAATAATTAATCTACCCCATTACCCTCTAATTCCTCCATTTCATTTCTTTTCCTCCATTACCTCACCCTCTGTTCCTCCATTTTACTTCACCTTCCTTCATTTCATTTCTTTTCTCTCTCTCTCTCTCCTCAAATCTACTTCACCCTCTTCTTCATTTCATTTCATTTCTTTTCCTTCTCCTCTCTAGCTCCTCCATTACCGCCGCCACCAAGCACAGCAACCAGCGAACAACCACAGCAACAGCAGCTGCGCGACGAACAACCACATCAGCAACACTCTAGTAGCAGCTACCTCCCTCCCACGGGCTGCCGTCACCTTCCCACGAACTAACAAACCACAAACTTCCACCCACGAACCAGAATCATCTTCTCTCTCCTTTTCATCTCTTCATTGAATTGGGTTTCTTTCTCTTCAATCAATTTGCTTAATTAACTCCAAAATCTAGGTATTTTCTTTCTCTTCATTCAATTTTCTTAATCGTAAATCACTCAATTCAAGTAGATTAATAAGTATATACCAACTACTGTATATAAAATACCAAAAATCTGTAATTTATTTCATAATTCATCATATTTATACCAAAAAAAAATCCAAATTTTGGGGGTTTTTTGTTTGAGATTGAATTGGGGTTTTGATGAATTTTTGTGGGGTTATTTTGTCTTGTGGTTTTATGTTGGGATTTGAATTGGGTTTTATTAAATTTTCGTTTTGCTTCGGAATTGAATTGGGTTGTGTGTTTATCTGATTTGTTAGAGGAATCAGAGAGGAAGGAGGGTGAAGTGAAGTGACGAGAGAGTGAGAGAGCAGATTTGAGGAGAGAGAGAGAGAGGAAGAGAAGAAAGGAAATGAAGGAAAGGAGGGTGAAGTGAGGAAGTAAAAGAGGAAGGCGGGTTGTGTGGTGATGGCGGTAATGGAGGAAAGAGGAGAGAGAAAGGAGGGAGCAGAGAAGAGAGTGAGAGACTGAGAGGGTGTGAGATGAAGCGAGTGATTAGAGGTGGGATTGGGTTAAAAGGGTAGTTTAAATGATTTAATTAGGGGTATAAAAGTAATTGCACATAATAGGGGAGTTTCGGAGGGAAAGGGTGGGACCCACACCGCCGGAGGAGGTTTTCCATTAGACTGAAAACCGAGGTGGGTAGTGAATTCTAATGGTTTTGCGAAAAGTGGGTAGTTATTTTTATTTTAATGGAATGTGGGTAGTTGTTTTTAAAAATGGCCAAAAACTGGGTAGTTAATGGCAAAATTTCCTTATTTTTTGAACAATATTTAGTCCTTTGTATGGTATATGAATGAAAAATCGGTTTAAAGTGTTGATAGAAGTGATAAATTAAAATTAATAATTTAAAACACGTTTAATGGTTAGGATGGTAAAATAAATAAATAAAAGGTAAAGAGCCTACTAACTAGGAGTAGTTGAATTAGGAACAAAGAAAAAAAAGCGTACAAACTGAGTAAATTAATTGATTAATAATTGGAAAAATTGTCAGGAATAAGTCGACCTTTGCGTTGACCGGTTTAACAGGTCAACTTAAAGATGTTCCAGTAACAAGTAAACCTTATATACCTCTCCGCTTTTAACAAGTCAAAACCGGCCATCACCTCTTGTTAACCTATTGAATAGGTCGTGTCACTCTCTTATTGTACATTTTAAAATATAAAATTTATATTTCGAACCTAAAATCTCCCCCTCCTCCTTTACCCCTGTTTTCCCTCCTTTACTTGTCCATCCCTTCTTTTCTCCTCCCCATTAGTCGAGACCGGATCATCTATCCCACATAGTGTCCCATTTGGTATCTCATTTTCTATTATTTGGTCCCATAACTTGAATAAAATAATTTTTTAATTTATTTTGTACATGCTCCTTATTAATAAATCCTCCTAAAACATAAAAAATAAAAAAATTAATTTCACATAGTAAAATAAATGGCGAAAACGTTTATTTTATATTTGCTCTTTATTTTACTAAGTGAAGTTTATTTTTTAT
This sequence comes from Patellifolia procumbens, assembly GCA_947645195.1. NCBI lineage: Eukaryota > Viridiplantae > Streptophyta > Magnoliopsida > Caryophyllales > Amaranthaceae > Patellifolia > Patellifolia procumbens. The sequence continues at coordinate 11,106,552 of CANSGD010000193.1, forward strand.
ATTTTTGTTTTTGAGGAGGCTTTATTAATAGGGAGCATGTACAACATAAATTAAAAAATTATTTTATTCAAGTTATGGGACCAAATAATAGAAAATGGGACACCAAATGGGACACTATATGGGTTAGATGATCCGCACTACCATCAGTCACCCTCTTCCCCAGCAGTGAATTCAGCTGTAATGTTCAAAACTACTCTAAATATCTACAATCCACACACAATTCAATTCAGCACCAAAAGCAACAAAACAAAAGGAACAAAGAAAACAAAATTCCATTTCAGCATTTATATCTTAATTGACATGTAAGCAATTGAGTATTGAAGATTTGAAGCCAATTCCCACATGGACCTCAGCTTCCACCTTGGCATTTGCTCGGGCGTAGGTGGAATCACAACCTTACTACATTGCTCCTTATGCTCATCCTCCTCCCCCTCTTCCTCCATCTCCTCACTATAATTTGATGTTACCAGTTACCACAATTTCATCATCAGCTAACTTTAAAAAAATATCACATCGTAACAAAAAAACACGGTGGTAAATTAAATTCATAGAAAAAAAAAAACAAAAAACCATAGGTCTTCAATTTTGATTTTTTGTTCTTTGAGTTCAATTTATGGTTCTTTAGCATTCAGTTTTGAGGAATATTTTTAAAGAAAAAGTTTTCGGAACATCTTTGTTGAGTTTAAATTTGAGGTATGTTCAGGTAAAGAAGAGGAATTTGTGAATGATGGAGATCGGTGATGGTTGTGGTAAGTACTAGCGGAGGAAATCGGCGATGGAATCGCCAGATATTCCACTTTCGAAGATGAAAAGGTGGTGGACAGAGAATGAGGGAAGGGAGAGGAGGAGAGAAGAGAGAAGTGATAATGGTGATGGTGGTTTCATGGTGGAGTCAATGGAGGTTGAAGGGGATTTGTAGTAAATGTAACAGAGGAGGAGTTGATGGTTTTGGAGGGGTTGAAGACCTTGAAGTAGAACTATTGTAGAAGATGTTGGGATTGTGGTGATGGTTTTAGGAGAGAGACAGAGAGTGTGAGGGGTTTTAGTTCATCTAGGAGACAGAAAACTCGCATTTTAATCAGCTTCTTCTCTTCCTCTCCTCACACCACCATCCATGGAGTTGGAAGAAGCACCATCACTAGCTCCTGTTAGGAAGAAGAGAGAGAAAGGAAAAAAAAAGAGGGATGAGAGAGATAAAAAAGTAAAATAATAATAAACCAATTAAAAAAAGACACGTGGACAAAAATCTAAGCTAATAAGTTAGTAACAGGTTACCGGTAAAAAAACTTGTTACAAGTAAAAGTGGTTACAAGGTTTACTTGTTAGTGGAATAAACGAAGGTAGACTTGTTAAAAACGGTCAACGCAAAGGTTGACTTATTCCTGACAAATTTTCCTTAATAATTTAGGGGAAAAAACATAAAACTTACAATGATTAAATTAAGAAAACTAAATATTGTTGATTGAGTATACTAATTGATTAGAAATGATACTAATCAATACAATATAGGAAACTAGTCTTTTATGCACGCTATGCGTGCGGTTTTATATATATCTTACTATTGTTACAGTTCTCCCGAAAAACTAAATTGTAGACTTATTATTGTTTTACCAAAGATCTAGTCTTAATTTTTTTAAAATTAAGCCTTCTTTATTTATTTTATCAGATCGAAATAGAATCATCATATAATTGAATATAAATTGAAAAATTGTCGAGTCATAAATTTGAGTTATAAAGTTGTGAATTTTTTCAATGAATATTTTTAACACCGAGTATTATAGTTTGTATAGTTGTATATGTACCGTGATTAATGCTATAATTCAATTTCATTTGACTTATTTTGATTGATTTTATATTTTTGCCAAAGGGTTGATTCATAATGCATTTGGTCTGATTGTGAACTATGACTATATTGCTAATTCAATTTTAATTATGGCGGTGAGTAATTTGTACCTTGTCATGGGTTTTGATCGAAATGTCAATTATCGCAGTGTTCAATTATTGTTGGTCTTTTGTTATAATTGAAATATTTATGGCAAGCAGTATGTTTATTGAAATAATTATGGAAGGGAGTAATGTATATGTGCAAGTGTGTTTTATAGGCAATTAATTTGGTTTATTTGTTATTTAGTAAAGGGAAGGGGGTAGGGTGGTAATTTTAGGTGGACACCACCACCACCTCCCCTCTTCCCTTACAGTATAAAGATAATAGGGATAAAATATTCTTACAAATAATTAAGATATATGCAAAATATATTCATATTCCATCAAAGATTAATTTGTTTTATACTCCCTCGTTTTTTTACTTGCACCATTTTCTTTTGGAAAAATTGTTTTAAATAAGCCAACCTTTGCACCGTCTTCTAATAATAAGTCAACCTAATTGAAATCCCAGAATAAGTAAACCTTGTTACTCATTTAAATTTAAATTAGTCAAAATCTTTTTGACCTGCTAAAGCAGGTTGTATCCGGTAAAATTTGTTCATTGCACATTTATAATGGTTTGACCTTTTGACCATTATTGTTAAACCATCATCTTCCTCCCATTTCCACCAGGTGCTTCATTTTCTCCATGGCTACACCTTCGAAGCTTCGCCTTCTCTTTCAAACCCCCCATCCACATTCTCTCTCCCTCCTTCTTCTTCCGTCATCCTCCCAACAACCCCTTCTCCACCTTGATAATCCATTCTCATTCACTCCATCTCTAACACTCATCATACTCCCACAAAAATCAAAGACGACGAACAATAATAATATAGCAGGGGTTTATTTATCTTTCTTCGTATGGTATTTAGCTCCACACATATTGAAAGAGTATCCTTCAAATCATTTAACTTTCTCCAAAATAGAATTGGGAATTTCTTTTGAGAAAGGGGACTAGGGGAGGAGAGAGAAAGAGATGGGTTGAGTACTTGTACGGTTAACTTGAGTTTTCATGGCCAATTTTTTTTAAGTTTTGATGAATATTAGATAATGAGTAAAGTTTGAATCTTGAATTTGAGATTAAAATTGAAGCTTTGGGGCTTAGACGGCGAAGGCTTTCTGGGAGGTAGGCTCTATTGTATATCTTTGTAATGTTCAGTTAAGAACTTTAAGATGTATATATCCTTTTCATGTCAAATAAGATAGGTAGTCCTTTAGATGAATGAAACCGAGTTAGGAAGCTGGGTATTTGAGCGCTAAGTCCTACCATTGAGTTGGGTGCAGGTTTTGGATTTTGCCTCCATAGTGGGGCACATAGCAAAGACATCTACTGAGACCAAAACCTATCAATTCACTTCCTTTGAATGATCTAATGAGAATTTGAGACCTTCATTTGGGTTGCTTGGGCAATAATTAAGGAGTTCCTTTTTTTTTTGCTGTGACACATAAGTCAGTCAAATATGTTAAATTGTAGGGAAAAAGAAGGAAGAAGGAAGAAGAAGGAAGAAGGAAGAAGGAAGAAGGAAAAAAGATGCAGAAAGGTGGAGCAGGAAGGAAGAAGAGAGAGAATATGGGTCGGAGGTAATTTTTGGTAATAAAATTACTGGTCAATCAGGTAAATGGTAATTGGACTTGTTTAAATTTAAATGAGTAATAAGGTTTTCTTATTTTGGGATTTCAATTAGGTTGACTTATTATTAGAAGACGGTGCAAAGGTTGGCTTATTTAAAACAATTTTTGGGAGTCAAAGTTAGTAAACTTTGACCAATTTTTTTGGCAAATTTATAATGTATAATATAGTCAAGTGAGATGTTGTTAGATTTGACTAAATGTATAGTTTATTAATATCAAATTTTTATAATTTTCTAAATAATACAATTTAAGTTATTAGTAGTCAAAGTTGTGTCTTGAAGACTGTGCAAAATGGAATGATGCAAGTAAAAAGAAACGGAGGGAGTATATTACTAATGATAATTAAATTAGTTTTTTGCTTGATTATAGCTAGTTTTGTAAATACTTCTAAAAAGTAGACATTTTGGTAATTATTTTATAGGAATTAGCCATTTTGGTAAAAGACTCAATGTATCAAGCTTTTAAATTGAAATGCTCGTAAAAAAAAAGCTTTTAAATTGAAATGGCTTCTAAGTATGGGCATAATAATAATACTTATCAAGTATGTGACTCACAATGTCATTTCAAACTCATAAGTCATAACATTATTTCTTGTTCAAATAAATACCATGTATTCACTTCACATACTTATTATTCTTTTGATCCTGGGATGCAATTTCTCATTCACTTCTAGGGATGAGCTAGTAAGTCTAATTACTTATATCCACCTTTTTTTTCCCAAGAATTTGGTATCAACAATTATATCCACCTGAAATATATATATATATATATATATATATCAACTACTCAAAACTTATATATATATGTACATGTATATATATTCTTTCATGACATAGTGTATATGAGAACACATTGCGTTTATGAAAGGTGGAGAATGTAGTTAACATAGTTCAGAAAAATTATACGTTTTTAGATCACAAACATGCATTTGTATAAATTTTTGAGGGTTTTTAATTTGACCCTTCATAAGAAAATTGAAGTCCATGTGCACAAGTTTTTCATATTCAAATGACTCATCATTGAAATAATCCAATTTCATGCAGACAAATTATATTACATGCAATTATATTCACTCATGTCACACATTGATCATCAAGATCGATAATATGTTTATGGGATATTTCCTGAGGTACCCCCGTGTTTAGGGCTAATTCCTCGGGTACCCTCCTCATTTTCGAGGTAGCTTAGATGCCACCAGAGTCAATGTTCGCGTCTATAATGCCATTAATGGTAAGAGACGTTAAAGGAACGTTAACTCTTGTTAGAGAAAGGTCGAAAAGCCCGCCATTGCTGTAATCTGAGCAAATAAAAGTGGGTTTCTTGAGTTTTCATATGAACCCTAATCCCCTTCGAAAATTTCACATCTCTCTGTTCTTTTTCCCTTTCTTCTCCCATTCTCTCTCATCATTCCATTTGAACACTAGTGGCCAATGAAATTGTTGATGAGATTTTAGGTTCTCTCATGTATGAGCCCAGAAAATGCAAGTGTAGGAAGAAGATGGATATCAAGGTCTCAGAGTCGAAAGACAACCCGAAGACTTTGTCTTACAAATGCTATGTTTGTGACACATTTGAATGGGCAATCCCAAGAGTACCTGAAGATTTGAGAATGAGAATTAATCAGATTGGGGAAGGAGGTGCTGAAAAGAAGATGTTGAAGAAGATGGTGAAGAAAATAGATGATATTAATTGGGGTGTGAAATTAATTGGGTGGTGCATGTGCCTAATTGTAATTTACCTTTTTAAGATGTAGGTTTTAGTAATTGTAGGAGAAAAGGTTTACACCTTTTTAGAAGATGATGTTGTTAAGATGTATTGGTGTATGTTTTTGGTTGAATATGAAGTTCAATGGGTAAACCTTCATTTTGCTTCTGTTGTGGTCCATTTGTTTTTTCAGTTTTATAATTGTTTTTTAATTAAAATGAGCAACACATATATATCTCAAACAACAACAACAATAATAATGAGCATAACTACCAATGAAGATTTCATTTGAGTGTTCAAAATGAACTAAAGGCAATATTCTTCATCTTTTCACATAGTACCCCAATATCAACAAGTTCAACTATTTTTTAACAACCATTTACCCAAAATAAGACACAGTTCAAACCCAAAAAAAAACACAGATCATTCCCAAAATAAAACAGGTTCCTTGGCTACAAGTTCATGAGATTCGCTACACTTTGGTTTTCTTTCCTTTTCTTCCTTTCTTCTGACTCCCAAGCACATCAGCTGCTTCTTGGGTGGAAACCCCTTTTTCCCTACCTCTTTTCTTTTGCTTATCTCCCTTAGCAGTTTGTGAGCTTTTTTGTGATGTTGTCAACCCTCCTTTGCATCCTTTTTTGTTGTGGCCCATAGTACCACACTTGCTACACCTGAGAGTTATTGATCTTTTGCCTTTTGCTTGCTCACCAGGTTCTCTTCTCCTGTTTATTTTAGGTCTCCCAACTGTTCTTTTCACTTCAGGTGGTTGTATGTCAGGAACTTCCCTTTCTGGCCACTGAGTATGATTAGGCATAGGCTGGATGCTAAGTTGATATGCTAGCTTGTACTTCTCCACACTGTAGTATTCACTCACATACAAAACAGGGTTGAATCTGCAGTTATTGATAACCCGAAGTGCATGCTTGCATGGAATCCCAGAAAGCTGCCACTTTCCACATTTGCATCACATCTCAAATAAGTTAATTGGGAATGATGTGTGCCCCTCAAGAACTTCATATTTTCCTTTGCCTGACACATACAATTTACAAAACCTTGCTTCTTCACTTCTCTTCCTAATCTGCTCCTTTACATAGGGTGTGACATCACCTGCAACCCATGTCTCACATAAAGCTTGCCTGTTCCCTATTCTCACCGTACAACTCCTTCTAATTCCTGTATTGTATTGTTACAAGTTCACTAATTAATTAGGCAGCCAACAATTAGGTAAAATAGTGTATGAAAAGTATTTGATTTAGGTTTACTGATATACCTTCCAGCAATCCCAGAATAGGCATGATTCTGTCCAATCCTAATGTAACATTCCAAGACTCTGTGAAGTTGTTTGTGTTGTCTGAGCAGCAGATGGTTGGATCAAATATCCACCTAGTCCAAAGAGACAAATCAATGTCGGTAGGCTGCAGCATCCAACTTCTTCAACTTCTTCATTGCTTCATTGAAAACCCATTCATTATATGCATCTGCTGCTTGCCAAAAATAAGCTTCAAAATATTGGCCTGGAAATTTGTTTTTGAAATTCTTGAACAGGTGCCTACAGCATATCCTCCTAGATGCTCTAGGAAATTCTGACTGTATGCAACCTTCAACTCCCTATTAAGCAATAGAAGTTAGTTCAAAAGTATTAAGTAATGGAAATAGAAAAAAGAGTTCAAAGAAGAGAGTAAGTTCAGTGTTGTTACCCTCATTCTGTCACTCATAAAAACTCAATCATCCTTGTTAGAGGATGACAGAGTGTGCTTCAAACACCTGAAGAAGTAAGTCCAATTGTCAATACTTTCTTTACTCACAATTGCATATGCAATTGGAAATATTTGTTGATTTCCATCCAATGCTATTGCAGAAAGTAGACACCCATTGTAATTCCCCTTCAAATGGCATCCATTAATACCAATTAATGGTGTACACCCCTTAATAAACCCCTGATATTGAGCTTCAAAACTTATGAACATTCTCCTAAAAGTGAGAGGTTTTTCAGGGCCTTCGTTAATCCAACTTATAAAAGCAAAAGCTTGGGGGTCCACATCTTTTATGACATATATGTACTGTGGCAGCTTAGCGTAACTTTATGAATGACACCCTTGAATTTCCTTAACAGCTGCTGCCCTAGCTTTGTACAATGTAGAGTCAGGCACACTAACTCCAAATCTCTCAAGAACAAGATATGATAATGCTTTAATTGGAATCTGGAAATTGGCTCTAGCATCTTCCAATATCTTTGATACACACCATTTCTGTCCTGCGAGTGGATTGTGTTCAACTCTCTGACATGTGTGTGGCCCTTGTATTGTTTTTATAGCCCATGAAACTCCATCAGCAAGTACACTAGCATGAATCTTCCAATTACAATCTTCATTTGCACAAACAGCCCTGTACCTCTTATTATCAACTTTCTGCCTCACCAAATAAGCCCCTTGTTGTATTGAAAAGTAAATAATAGTGTCTATAAGGTGCTCTCTATCAAGAAAACAATCCCACTTCATTAACTCAATCTGTCCAAAAGGCATCGTTTTGTAGCTCTGACCATTCCTATACACCCTTTGTAGATAACTAACCCCATCTTCATCCTCATCATGTTCAATGGGGAAATTATGTAAGTTGTTTGGATTGTACAATTCATCTTCAACCCATGGTATTTCCTCATTTCCTACACCTGATCCACCAGAAGGTTGTGATGCTTGTTGGTTAGATGCACCCTCTTCCTGGTGATTAGATCCACCATCTTCCTGTCCACCAGATCCAGCCCTCTCTCTTGTTTTTGGAATGTAACTCCCAGATCTCTTAGCAGTTGTTTTTGGCACCCTCTTCCTTATACTACCTGTTGAGGGTTGTTGTTGTGTTTCAGAGTTTGGTTCACCAGGTGCATGATGAGTTTGAGGAGTTTCAGTTTGTGGTTGTTGGTTTTCAGGTTGGGTTGGTTCAGTTTCAGGTTGTGGTTGTTGTTTTTCAGGTTGGTTAGGGTGAGTTTCAGGTTGGGTTGAGTGAGTTTCAGTTTGTGGTTGTTGGTTTTCAGGTTGGGTTGGGTGAGATTGAGGTTGTGTTTGTGGTTGTTCTTCATCAGGTGTGGGTTGTGTTGGTTGGGAATGTGGTTGAGGAAAGGGATCATTAGATTGGGGAGTTTGGGGGACAAAGCCTGTTCTAGGACTCCTCCTATTAGGTGTGATTTCTTAGCTTATTTTTTGGTTTTAGATGATGGAGGCTCAGAGTAGGGTTGTTTGTCCTTTTTTTTGGTGTACACCACCATCAGTTTTACTTGACACACCCACATCTTGTGGACCTTTACCAAATTCAGGCCCAAAATCCTCCATTTGCCTAATTGTTCTACCAGTGTTTAGATCAACATAATAGTACTCTGGAGTAGTGTTTATTCCTCCATCTTCTTCAACTGTGAAAAAAGGAACATATTTGGACAAAGGTGGGACCATCATCTCTTCCTCTCTCTTCTTTCTTTCCTCTTCCTCCCTCTTCCTTCTTTCCTCATTTTCCCTCTGTTTTCTAGCTTTCTCTTCCTTCTGTCTCCTAGCTATTTCCTTAGCAGCCTTCAAATTCAACCAACATTGCACACCTTTTGAAGAGTTCTCAGCTTCTTCAATAAACAAGTCAATATCTTTTTTCCCCTTAAAACACTTAAACATCTTACACAATGCTACATCACCATCAACCTCAACACTCTTCTCAAACCCAGGCTCATAATACCTAACAACTGGACACTTAGCAGGTATAACATTCTGTTTGTAACCCTCATTTTCCAAATCTTCAAGCAAGCACATAAAGCTATACTGATCAGGATCCCTTATACCAATATCATACCCCTGTTTATTATAACTAACATTCAACCAATATACCACATCTGCCATACTCTATTCCTACATATAACAAACATTCCAGATTTAAAATCCAACAAATAACCCACAATTCAACTCTATAATGATAAAGCTACTGTAAATAACAAGTTCCAAATAGCATATTTCAAAATGTAATAGTTAACAACATTCCCAGTTCAATGCATGTTTCAAATAACCCTAAATTGCAGCAATTTCAATATCCAGTTTACAACAAAAACCCTAAATTCAAATAACCCTAAATTCCAGTAATTCAAAGATGCAAAATAACCCTAAACTCCATTTCACATAATAAAGAAGGATTTTTTTAGAAACATACCTTTGAAATGTAGAACTCCAACCTTTCAAAGACCATGAACAGAAGAGTCGACCCAAATTTTAGGGTTATGTAAGCCCAGAATCGCTTTTTGAAGTTCCAATTGTGCACAATTTCATAAATTTCCAGTGTTTGAACCCTAATTTTTGGAGGTTTTTGATTTGGGGGAAGAGCAAAAGACTGTTGTAATGCAGTACACTATGAACAATTTTGAAAAATGATTCCCTGATGGTTACTGTTTGATGAACGCGCTTTTTTCTAACAAGGGTTAACGTTCCTTTAACGTCTGTTACCATTAATGGCATTACAGACGCAAACATTGACTCTGGTGGCATCTAAGCAAGCTCGAAAATGAGGAGGGTACCCGAGGAATTAGCCCTAACCACGGGGGTGCCTCAGGAAATATTCACAAGTTTCCCCTCCGCCTCTCCTTTTCTCTCTTCTCTCTCCTCTCTCCTCTCCTCTAGGGTTTTAGATTTTAGTCCGTTTAGGCCGGAAATAGTCTAATTTCTTCGGAAATTGGATTATTTCCGACCCTTTTTCCTTAATTCAATTTGTTTTTCTACTTTGTTTTTCTTTTGTTTTGTTTACTCTCATCTTTGTTTATAAATAATTTTCCCCTAGTGGTGGAATTTAGTTCTTTTTGGTTTTTTTCCCCTTTTGTGGGATTAGGTTATTGGTTACTGTTCTAATCCTAGATTTTAATCTATGGATTTTGTTTTCACGAGTATTGTGTTCTGGGTTTCATTGGTAGTGAACATCCGACTGCTTCAATTCAATTTTTGGGGAAAGTTAATTGCCTCTGCAAGTATTGTCATCCAAGTAATTTTACATTTATTGTTATGCCGAATTCGCGCAAACTCACAAAAGGTATTGCTTCAGATGAAGATTTTCTTTAAGGCTTTGTTGATCAAGATCTGGATCAATCGTATGATGTATTTCGTTTCTTAGATTGGTATATTTTTATTTGCCAATTAGTTTCTTTGGAATTTGATTGTAAGTGCCGTTTGGCTTTTCTATATTAATGAAATCTCTTAGTTTTCTCGTAAAATAAAAAAATAAAGATCGATAATATGTTTCATCATAACAAAACATATGAAAAACTAGAAAACTTAAAAGACTTAGAAATCAACGGAGAAAATAAAATGTCTAAATTAAAGTTCCATAGTACACATGAAAAACTAGAAAAGTTAAAAAATTGAACTTAGATACTAGGTTGATCTGATCTCTTCAATTAAGCTCGATCAACTAGCTTAGGTAGCACTGGTACTTGGCCTGCAACAATGCAACAAAAAAGAATGGGTAATTACAGTGGAGGACCCAGGATTTTCATCTTAGGGAGACAAATTATGAATGTTTGACAATTCTATAAACAATGTTCTAAAAATTCAAAAATTTTAATCAATACTCGAAATATTCCTATGTCAAAGAGAGGAAAAAAAAGAGTAAAAAGTATTGAGTAAGGATTGAACCTTAGACTAATTTAAAAATAAATTAACTCAAACCGATTCTTACCCGAAATTATTAAATTAAGCCAAACTGAAATCAAATCCAAATTTAATCGACATAAATTAGATTTAATTAAGATTTCTTACCCGATTTGTTTTTAAAGTGGGGGGGGGAACCGTCCCCCTTGTCCAACATAGGTCCGCCAATGGGTAATTATAAACCTTAGCTTGACAAAAAGAGATAATATAAAGAAATTTCCTACAATAGCTAGTATTACCCTTCCTCCATAGTATTCTTCCATTTGGTATTGACAGTAAAGACAGCAAATAGAACCCCATGAATGCATTCATATTCATATCCCTCAAATTCGCAGCATTTACACCCTACTTGGACGGCCAGTGAATAGTCCCGACCCCCGATGTCGTATGACGATTCGTGACGATTATGTAACTTGACATTGAATGTGGACCTCGTTTGATGAATACCAAACTCTAGGTGCTCCTTGGACGGAAGACCGGGAAGATCAACTCTAAGGTACACATGGCATCCTTGGCCAGCGCAATGTTACGAGCCGCCATAAACTTGACCTCAAAGGTTTCTTTGGGACCAGAAATGGTCGATGGATTGATAATAGTATTTACAGCCTCAACATCTAAAAATCAATCACCAAGCGAAGCAATTAATCACCAAATAAAAATTATTCATTTTAACCAAAAAAAAAAAATAAAAGAATTTTATAAATATATATGACAACATCAGTGATCTTACCCTTCAAAACCCAAAGTGCTGGTCTTCCTTGTGTATCGTTGACCTCATACTTAGACCCTATGTCCCAATAATTTAAAGGGGTGTATGTCAGGTTGAGCATGAGCAAATAATATTAAAAATAAAAATGAATTAATAAATTCCAAATGAAACAGGGCAGGGGCAGGGGCTGTGTTTCAGGGCAGCGCAGCAGGTTTATGTAGTCATAGCACACAAACAAATTTAATTAACGAAAGTCATGTGTATTAAGGGGGAGAAGTTATGTGAGTATTTTGTGAAAATGAAGTTCAGATCCTTAGGAATTTGAGAGTACTAAGTAGTAACCAGGCCCGTAACTGAGCCAGGGCTACCGGAGCAGCCGCCCTAGGCCCACGGACAAAAGCCTCAAAATTCAATTTATAAGTCACAGTGTGTAGAAATAAAAAATTGAGTGCATCCACAATTACAGTAAGAGCAATTTGGCTTGGCGGTTCTGTGCGAAGTGCAACAACCTAGTGATTGCATGATCGAATCCTTCTGGACGCCTTTTTTACCTTCCTTCTTTCTCAACTTTTTCTTAGTTTAAATTTATTTTATTTTCCAAAGCTGTTTTCCTTTCCCAAATTCGTAGACTAGTTTTTTACTTTATGGTTCCACTTGATATCCTTTTTTATTTATTTTTCCTTTTTCACAACTTTTTCTTCAATAGATTTAATTTTTTTTATTACTGGATGCCTGTATTTTCCTGTGTATATTTATTTTCCTTTTCAAAATTCATACTTCATTTTTTACTTCCTTTAATAGCTATGGATATATGTCTAGCTAATTGTATAAGATGATTCGTGTTAACTTTTTAATTATATATGTATGAAGTATATTTCATAAAAATCACTTTTTATTTTAACAGTTTATACTTATTTGTATGAGAAATCTATCAAAATTAGATACAACATTATCAATTTATCAAAATTAGATACAATATATTATGGTATTTTAACCCATAGTTTAATGATTATGTATATCTATCCTTATTTTATACTAAGTATTAGATTTTGAACGAATTTAGTAAATCAATGTTCGGCAGAGAGACCAGTTGACAGGCTAAAGTCGTATCGCCTAATAAAAAATAAACCTACGGACCTCTAACTAGGTAGTCAGTGGAAGCAGGGTCGAATCCACAGGGAGACAGAGTTTCTAAATCAATATTCAACCAATTCAGCTACTCCAAATGAAAATATGGAGAATTAACTGAACTAATGAGTAAGCTAAATAATACGAATTAAGTCGAGGATTTAACTATGGAATAAAAGCCTAGGGTATTAGGTCGGTCCACCATGCTTATACCAATCAAACAAGGTCAACAACTATCGAAACCTAAGTCAAGAGTCGAGGGATTAGAGCATGTGTTGAGCTATGGTTAAGACTCAACGCTCATAGTTCAACATACGCCGCATGTTCACTAACGTAATCAGAACTACTGATGTGTCCTAGGCCTCTAGTCGTAAGACGGATCTGTGCAAACAACTATTAACCACAAGCAATCAATGAAATTGGCCACTAACATTAATCACTAATTAAGAACAAACCACACCACAATCACTCTAATCAAGCCCTAGAAATCAATAGAAGTCTAGATAGCACTCATGGTATAAACATGACTTCCCTATCTAACACCCTAGAAAGAGAACTACTCAGACATGATCGAATTGGCAACAACAAAACTAATTGAAAACCCTAAGAATTGCATCATGAACTAATTGAGAAATAAGCGATTGAACTAAAGTAATTGAGATAAAGGAATAAAGCAATAAGCAAGACGATTACCAAATTGACGGAAAGCGGAAACTTTAATCGAATTGAAATTGTACTTGAATCTCTTCTACAATCGAAAGCAATGATAAACTAGGCTAAGAGCTCTCTAAGTGTTTAATAATATGAAAGATGAATAAAAGATGTCTCTAAATAATGAGGAAAACAGTATTTATAATACCCCTCAAGTCTAAATAAAATTCGGAAACGAAGGTCGAAATTTGCGAGTAAGTGCGCCAGACCCGATCGGGCCCGAGGCATCCACCCGATCGGGCCGACGTACAAAGTCATCAATCTGCGCTCCTGGGCCTTTGTATAGTAGCAGCGAAGCAGCAATCCAAGTTTTACGGCCCACCCGATCGGGCCGTGGGCAGCCACCCGATCGGGCCAGGCGACAAACGAGCCCAGCATGTTCGCCTCGCAAGCAGCGTCACAACAAGAGCTATGAGCAGCCCACCCGATCGGGTCGGGCGGTGAACACCCGATCGGGCCTGGGTACATGATATTCGCCCGATCCGATCGGGCAATGCTTGCTCGATCGGGTCCGCAACTTTCATACCCGATCATTAATACTTCGCCCGATCGGGCCATTTCTGCCCGATCAAAGCACGGAAACCTCCTTTTTGACTCTTTGGCTCTCTATTCTTCACGTTTAGAGGTCTTGGGGCCTCCTAAACTACCCATAGAACTCGTGAGCCTTCCTACGTGCCTCGTAACATCTCGTAAAGCTGTGGTTGCTTCCAAATGGCTCGGGAATAAGGAGAAAACTCCCTAAAACATGCAATTCAACACTAAAATACAAAACCACAACTATATACGATAGTTAGCACAAAATAGCTCCCAAGAGCTCCAATGACGCACAAATTAGCTTGTAAATAAGGGAGAAAACTCTATATAAATATGTGATATCACCAGTCATCGTGATATTATGAAGAAGATTAATCATGATGTTACTTTATACTAGGTAGACAAAACATTTTATCTACATGTAGTTATCAATAATGATTTTATAAATTTGTGAAGGAATTTTATTTTTGGTAAGAATATTTGTTATCATAACAATATAAGTATTATTTTTAAAATGTATATAATTGAAATTTTATTAGGTTATATGTTCAAAGTTATAAGAATATTATTCGTTATACGGTTAATTTGTTTAGGGCCTCAAAATAACATTTCGCCCTTAGGCCTCCGAAAGCTCAGAATCGGGCCTGGTAGTAACCTTAAGTTGTCTCAAATTATCTCATTGGGCTGAATCAAATAACTACCATCAATTCAAGAAATATTCAAATTAAATAATCTTGTTGTATTGTTTTACAAGCAAGCCACCATCAAAATAAAACCAAACAAACAAAATATTACTCCCTATACTATAAAGCTTTATCACGTACTTTAAGCACAAAATAAGAAGGCAAACTCCGACACCTTATCGAGTTGAGTAATCATTGTAACATACTCCATCCGTCCCATAATATAGTGCTTGTTTCTCATTTTTCACAAAAATTAAGGTAAGGAGACAAAGCTAACAGAACTATTATTGCTGATTCTCTAAAGTACAATCAGAAAAAGACAAAAGCAAAAAAGAAAGCATATAAAGTTAAACAGCTGTCAAACAAACTTTACATAATTTTTTTTATTATGCCTTAATCCTAGGCATTACATATCAGCCAATCAGCTTCCAAAGTCATTTTTCAACATCCAATAGAAATTAAGGATTATAAACACACGGATTACATACTTGGGGACTGATTTTCACAAACTGAAAGTTTCCCTCAATTCAAATTTAATTACACAAACTTGGGGACTGATTTTCCCTTCATTCAAATTTAATTTCCCTCCAACTCTATAAATAGCACAGCATACATACAAAAAATCATTTACAACTTCCTAACCAAAACAGTAGCTTTCTCCCCTTTTAAATTGCTGCTTCATTGCCTTTTATTCATGGCTTCAGATTTTGATTTAAATCAGCCTTGGATTCCAGATGATGAATGGCTCGATCATGATGAAGGACATGATGTCAATGTTGGGGACTATGACCATAATATGTTCAACTAGGATCTGAACTTGCATCCACATGAAGAGACAGACATGGATCAACAAGGCAGCCTAGATTATATTCTAGGAACTTCATCTCATGGTGCATCAAATCATCACAAGCGTTCAAGGCTCAGCAGCGAGGACAAGCTAAACATCCTGTTTTGGCTACTTGACAGAACAAAAGAAGGAAAGCTGAAGAGAGGTGCAATCACAGAAGCTTCAACAAAATTCAGCATGTCAATAAGATGCATAAGTAGCATATGGAACACAGCAAAGAAACACAAGACTGCATTGGAAAGGTATAACGTCTCAACCAAATTACATTTGTGTGGTAGAAAACGAATTCAAGTAGCACAAGATGACATAAGTAAACTGAAAATGGGTGAAAGGACTTGCATTAGGGACCTAGCTACCATGCTTAATGTAAGTAAAAGCACAATACATAGAATGATAAAGAGGGGACTTATAAAACCACACACGAATCCACTTCACCCTAGTATAAAGGAGCCAAACAAGATTGCAAGATTGGAATGGCTTTTGGGTTTGTTAATGGGGGATACACCACAAACTAAGAAAGAGTATTACCCAATGTAAGATTTTGTTCACTTGGATGAAAAGTGGTTCTACCTTACAAACAAATCACAAAGAGTATATTTGGCCAAGAAGGAAAGAGGCAGTTATAGGGCAGCAAGCTCAAGCAAGTTCATTCCAAAAGTAATGTTCACAGCATGCGTAGCAAGACCAAGATACAATGAAGCAGGGGAATGCATATTTGATGGAAAGATAGGAATATTTCCATTCACATACCAAGAACCAGCAAAAAGAAAATCTCGTAATAGGCCCAAGGGGACTATGATAACAAAGGTGGTTGAATCTGTAAACCAAAGTGTGACAAGAAATATGCTTATCAACCAAATAATTCCAGCAATCAAGATGAAATGGCCACAAGATGGGCCAAGAACTATATTCATCCAACAAGACAATGCTATGGCACATATCACCCAAGATGATCCTGAGTGGCAACAAGTATATCAACAAGATGGGTGGACTTTTATCCTAATTCAACAACCACCAAATAGTCCTGATTTAAACATACTCGACCTTGGTTTTTTTTTAGAAGCATACAATCTTTGATGCACAAAAAAATGCCAGAAGATGTTGACAAGATGTTAGATGCTGTGAATGAGGCATTTTATGAATTAGACCCTAAGACATTAAGTAATGTGTGGATGAGTTTGCAATATGTGATGAATGAGATACTTAAGGCACAAGGAAGCAATGATTATGACTTGCCACATGTGAACAAAAAAAGATTAGAGACAAGGGGACTATTAAAAGAAACAGTTGTGGCACCAATGTGGGCAGTCATGGAAGCTTGGGATAAGGTACATGGAATAGTATCAACATCACAACAACATGGAGAAGCATCAACATCACAGCAGCATGAAGAAGCATCAACAACACAAGAGCATGGAGAAGCATCAACATCATAGATAAATGGGGATAATTTTATGAGCTGGGGATAATTGTATGAAATGGGATAATTGTAGTTTTTTCATGGATTTTTTTGGCAAAAACTACCTTTTATAATGGACATTATAGCTTTATCTACCTTTTATAAATTTTTTTAGTTTAACTACCTCATATAATTTAAAGTTATAGGTATCACTACCAAAACCAGTTTCAGGCCAAATTTTAGTGGTTTTCCGTCATCTTCTTCATTTCCCCCCAATTTTCCTTCGATTTTCTCATTCAATCCATCCTTAATTCATCAAATTGGGGGAAATTTTAGTGGTTTTCCGTCATCACGAATTAATGCCCAAATGAATGGTTAATTGAAAAGAATCTTAAAATTTCCCCCAATTTGATGAATTAAGGATGGATTGAATGAGAAAATCGAAGGAAAATTGGGGGGAAATGAAGAAGATGACGGAAAACCACTAAAATTTGGCCTGAAACTGGTTTTGGTAGTGATACCTATAAATTTAAATTATATAAGGTAGTTAAACTAAAAAAAAATTATAAAAGGTAGTTAAAGCTATAATGTCCATTATAAAAGGTAGTTTTTGACAAATAACCCTTTTTTCATTAACTTTTTGGTCTTTTGCACAATGAAACAGGAAGTACTTTACAAGAATGTAAACCTTTTGGACTCTTAATGAATAGAAACAGCTAAGAAGGATGAATAGAGTTTCAAATCAAAATCTCAGAAGTCCCCATACATCATTGACAACAACTTCTAATATCACAATAAAAGAACAACCCTAAATGCCTCAATCAGTTTATTTAAAAACTGGTGTCGTATTTAGGGGAGTGTTAGTGAGCATTTTAGAATCGAGTCTCATTTTAATAAAGGTTTTCATCATAGATAATGTGCATAAGAAGGATGAATAGAGTTTTAAATTAAAATCTCAGAAGTCCCCATACATCATTGACAACAACTTCTAATATCACAATAAAACAACAACCCTAAATGCCTCAATCAGTTTATTTAAAAACTGGTGGCGTATTTAAGGGAGTGTTAGTGAGCATTTTAGAATCAAGTTTCATTTTAATAAAGGTTCTCATCATAGATAATGTGCATAAGAAGGATGAATAGAGTTTTAAATTAAAATCTCAGAAGTCCCCATACATCATTGACAACAACTTCTAATATCACAATAAAACAATAACCCTAAATGCCTCAATCAATTTATTAAAAAACTGGTGGCGTATTTAGGGGAGTGTTAGTGATCATTTTAGAATTGAGTCTCATTTAATAAAGGTTTTCATCATAGATCATGTGCATAAGAATGAATGAATAAAGTTTAAACCAAAACCTCAGAAGTCCCTAATCAATACAAGAGATCCATAAATCAAACAATCAACAACATACTCTAATATGCTCTATATGACAAGCTAACAACATAACATACCAGGGAGTATATATCAATACAAGAGAACCATAAATCAAACAATCAACATCATATAAAGGTATAACTTTAGTTCATATTCTGTGGCACTAGTAGTTGATTAGTGGCATGAAATGGCCATAATTTGGACTCTTGAATGTATCTCTAGTAGTAGTTGATTAGTGGCCTATTAACTACATTAAGTAAACATTACTCATAGGGAGTAATCTAAGTGTAAATAGTAGGTTTTGTTGGTTAATTATCTCTATTAATCTACCCTTTCTGATGCTGATGCTGATTTTTAAGGATGGAAACAAAGGAAGTGATAGAACTATCATTTTCTTAATCTGAATTGGGTATTAAAAACTAATTTTATTATGTGAAGATCAATTTCACTAGTTTATGGTTGTGTTTGTATCAGTGTATGGCCTAATCTTCTAACATAAATTTCCATTTTATGGTGAATTTGACACAAGAAAAATTATATATTTAACTTACATACTTTGTACTTTTACACTATTTACATACTCTCCTTTGTGATTTACACATAAAAAGTTCCTTACAATAGAATGATATTGTCAAGATATCGACTTCTTATTGTTTTTATTTATTGATAATTTACAGCATTAATGGTCAGAATTATAAGTCGGCAAACATGAAAGTCAAACTGTGGAGATTAAAACGAACAAAGGTTGTACATCTTAACCAATCAAAAATACTATACATATCTAATCATCTTTTTTCTTTGTAATCAATTTCCTGAAACCCTCTTTTGATTCAACTCCTCAATTGTTTCTAAATACATACTCTTCTGTTGCTACTCAATTTGATGCATTGATTATTCATGTAAAACAGGACTAGTAGCTGGATCAGCAGACTATTGCTATGCATATGGAGTAAACTAAAACACATATGATGCATTGATTAGTGATGTAAAGCAGGACAAGTCATTTTTAGCAACTTCAGTAGCAACGACCCAATATTGATATTTTAGCAATGACCTAGGAATCTTAGCAACTAAAAAGAGGCACACGAATCAGGAATCAGGAGCATTACAGTAAAAGAAAAGATGAAATTTTAGCAATCACCCAATATTGAAACTCATAATTTTGTTAGACTTAAAATTCACATCACACATAGATCAAACTACCAACAACATATGAACACCATCTCTACATATCAACAACCCAAAATCAGCCCAAACAGCAACCTAAATCAGCCCAAATAGCCAATCCATCACAACAGCCATCCAACAACCATCCACCACAATAGATCAACATCAACGAAAAGGGGACTAATTACTTAGAAAGGGACTAATTACTTAAATTTAGAAGGGGACTAATTACTTAAATTTAAAACGAAAATGTAAGAGAACTTAGCTGTTGGACTCAGCATCAGATGCATCAAATTCAGAAGAATGAACAATCTCCTTTTCTAGAGTTTTTTCTTTCACATCACTTGAAGAAGAATCAGCAAGAACTAGGGTTTCATTGGAAACCTCACCTTTAACTTCACCAATTACTTCAGTAGATGCAGCAACTTCAGTAAAAGGAGAGCTAACACTTTTTTTTTTCACAGTAGTTGAAGAAGAATCAGCAAGAACTAGGGTTTCATTGGAAACCTCAGCTTTAACTTCACCAATTACTTCAGTAGATGCAGCAGCTTCAGTAGAAGGAGAGCTAGATAGGCTTCGAAACTTAGATTGGCCACTGTAGCTATGAAAGCCAACACATCCAGTACCCAACTCGCAATTAGGGTAATCAAAACAAAGATAAGTAGATTCTGTAGGTGTGTCACCAGAAGGAATTGAAAACCCGTAGCTCATCTTTAATTGATTATGTTAGGGTTTGTGAAAAAACAAAATCAAAAATTAGGGTTTTAAAAAGTCAGAAAGATGTAGATCTGGAAGAAAAACACAAGGAAACACAAAGAAAATCGCAACTTAGAGATTAGATCTTGAAAAACTTGATTAACAAAGCAAAATAAGAGAAAAACCGATGAAAAATAAGACCATAGATCTAAAAAAAATCACAAAGAAAATCAAAGTTTAGAAGAACCGAAGCTTAGAAGAAACATTAGAAGCAAAATCGTTACCTAAAAAATTCTAATGAAGCATTTTTTTGAGAGATGAAGTTAGGGTTTCAAGTGAAGAATAGAGAGAGTTGCTAGGGTTTCATGTGAAGAATAGAGGAAAGAAGGATCTGGAAATGAGAGAAAAAATGAGAGAGGGGTTTAAAAGGAGAGTGTCATAATTAGGGTTAGATTATGTCGGTTGCTGAAGTACATTGAGCATTTTAGGGGCCCAATTTTATGAATAAAGTATTTGTGGGGTCCATTTTAAGCTAAAAACTGAGGACAATATTGGCAATTAACATAGTGAATGAGGGTATTTTAGGAATTTTGGATAGTCTATAAATGGAAAGTTTAGAAACAAGAAAAACATTTTGGGACGGAGGGAGTATTTCACAACAACTTAGGTGCAAATCAAACAGTTGAGCAACCAAAATATCACATGAAATTCGGTGGGAAAAACAAAAAAAAAACAACCTAGAATAAGACTACATTCCTAAAATTTCAGACAAACAAAAATAATGAAAGCCCTAGAAATTAGCCGTACAACTCATACAATAAGGATTTCCTTCAAAACTTAGGTTGGTTCACATCAAAATATAAATATGGGCTAAGAATAAAAACAACAATCATAATTATAACAAGTAGTAGTAATAATAATAATAATAATAATCATCATCTCATAAGAAAGTAGACATTCGGATTTTGATGATCGGAGTATGGAAACTCAACCCGTTGTCGTCAACCACATTAGTGCTTCCTAAAACACATATGAAATGAGTAGAATAATTAGTTAAACACAACAAAAGATGCGGTTCTAAACTTGTTCTTGAAGGAAAACTTACTGGGTGGTAAAAACTCAACACGCCCGGCTGCTTGATGAAATAACAAACGGCAAACTCCATTGGTGACGGACTTATCCACCTTGACGGTTGTCGGATTGACGTCTAGAGGAACGCAAGCTACGTAGTCCCGCACCTTCCCGAGAGGCGACCACTCTGCATGCTCTGCCGATGATGCTCTTATCACGATACAACGGGATGACTCGATGGGTTTGAGGTGGACGTCGGCGGCCGAAGCAACCCCCGGAACGTCCAACCTCAGGTAAAAACCCTTC
This sequence comes from Patellifolia procumbens, assembly GCA_947645195.1. Taxonomy (NCBI): domain Eukaryota; kingdom Viridiplantae; phylum Streptophyta; class Magnoliopsida; order Caryophyllales; family Amaranthaceae; genus Patellifolia; species Patellifolia procumbens. The sequence continues at coordinate 11,128,104 of CANSGD010000193.1, forward strand.
CTCATCAACCGTGCTTCATAAGCTCCAGTAATACCATCATCCATCTTTACTTGAAATGGGTGTTGTTTTATCTCCACTGTAACAATGATAATAAGTTCAGAACAATATATAAATGGTTAGTCTCATCAAAATATGATGATGATAATGGGATCATTTGTAAAATGAAAGCTGATTTTTTAAAAAGCAAAAATAAAATACAGGAAAAAGTTTTATACCATCAGAAGGTGATGCCGCCATTGATGAAAACTTCTTGAAGAGCAAGCTCGCTGAGAAAAATGAAAGAAGCTGGTGGGTGTTGCTTTAGGAGAGAGAGAGGCTGTGTTGAAGTGGTAGTGGGTACTGTTCTCGTGTAATAGTGTAGTGTGTGTATAGATATAGAAAAAGGTGAGGGTTTTTTGTTGGGGGTAATCTCTAGCAATCATTACACTGATTTGTTGGTGTCAGAGAGGAGCGAACGCAAAACTTTGGTGAAGTAAACATGCATAACGGACATTAGTTTTATAATTATTATTCAGCATAATTAATAAGAGATGATAGCCTGATAGGGAGATCGACACTGCATAGAGAATGTTGTTGATCCCCCAAAACGGACAAACAATATTAAATAGTGTAGCCCTCATGGTCTACACACAATTCTTATCATGTTCACGTCGTTTTCTACATTTTTACTAATTTATATGCTTATTCTTTTTTGTTTTAGCATACTCGATTTTGATTGACGTATTTGTATCGACACCAATATTCAATGGATACCTGATATTTTGAATAAAATTTTCATCATATATTTCTTTAGTGTTGCCCATGCTTTAATTTGTTTGTAGCCTTGTAAAAAGTTTTTCATCTTATTTAAATACTTAGCTACTAACAGTAAATATTATTCCCTATAAAGGCTATAGTATATATCTTTCATTTTTCAAATTGTCGTATCCCGTATTTATTTTGTATCATACTCTTATAAGTACTTATGCAACGTAAATCTAGTATATGTTTGAATTAGGATAAGGTTTGATGATATGTGACCCTTAAATTAAAGTAGTACAATTAATCTACTTTTAATGATAACCAGTACTCCATATATGGTATTCTATCTACGAAAATTGACGAGTCATTCTTAATTAATTAATTATTAGTGTGTAACCCTTGAATAATATGATTAGTATTCATTAAATTTAATTTATGTGGTTAAGTATGATGGAATTTATTTTTTTCCTTTTGCACAATAATAGAAGCACTGCATTGTAAAGTGTGTATGTTACCACTTACGAGTACCAATTAGGAGTACTTAACTAGTTAACTTATTAGAGTCATACCTATGTGCATGTTCAAAGGGTGGACTCAACAAATAACATACACCCAAATGGACATGTGTCCCTCTCACTTTTATTTTGTCCTTCATTCACATTCTCTAATTTTTGTACACGTCATCATTAACATTTCTATATATAGCTAACAAGCTCGATCTGTACAAGAAATACTAATGTGGCTAACAAATTCCCTCACCACAAATATGACTCTCCCATGACAAACATATGCACTAGCTAGCTAGAAGGTCTCCCGTGGCAAGAGAGTACGTAACGCTGGAACAATATCTTGATAATTAATATTTGTACATGACTCTTGACTAGGAAGTAGGAACTAACAAATCCAATTTTTATCAGCTTAATAAAACATGAAAAATTGATATATTTTTTCTTATACAGCTAATACTACTGTAGATACCTACATTTGTCCCTAGCCCAAGACGGCCGATGATAACACACCCCTTGCAACACACAAGCTGAATTGAGAGAGCTAGGGCCCTGACAGACCCTAAAAATGCAAGTTTTCACTACATCGAGCACATTTTCTTAAGCACCCTTAAAAATGAGTTTTAATTTCAAAATAATTTTAACTTACTTTTAGACATTTTTATAGAATTTTTCGGAATTTTTCTAGATTTTTCTAAGCACTTTTGGCATTTTTTGGAATTTTCAGCAATTTAATTAATTTTACGATAATTAATTAAATTATAAAATCAATTCCAAAATTCACGAAATTTTAACACAATGCACAATATTTTACAAGGAATTTTTTGCATATTTTTTCATAATTTTTCGACTTGTGGAAAATTATTTATGAATTTCCTAAGCAAAAACGCGCAACCTAGCGAAACGAGGCATCCCTAGATCAGATATTCCGCCTCGGGAATCGCATCCCGAGGAAGCCAAATATCTCTGGAATTAGCATATATTCAGTATATAATCAGCTGTGATCGTATAATATCATTGAAATATTTTATTTTGATTTTATTTCATACGTATCAAACAAAAAAGGCAAGAAAATCACGCAAATAAGGCAAGCAGTGTTGGGCACTGTTACTCCCAACTTCTGTGCCTCTCACGTGCCTCTTGCCTATAAATACAAAGCCCCGACTTTCATTTCTCACATTCACGCACTTCATAAGGCTCACCTCTGGCCGATTTACCTCTTTTTCTCTCTCTAAAAACACACTCAAACTCTCTCTCTTTTGCATTCAAATTCATATAAGTTACTTTGCACTTCTAAAACACCATCAAACACATTTCAAAACACAATTACACATTCATTCACGCACTCATTCGAGTTCTTGGTTCGTTTCGAGTTCGATTTGGGTTTGTTCGTGTTCGTACGAGTTCGCGTGGGTCCCTAGCGTCATTCTCCATCATTAGCACCGTGTTGCAAGGTTAGTTTGAGGCCAATGTCTCAATTCTTAAACACCCTTTTGCATGCTTGTTAGAAATTTGACTTTCTATGTAAATTAGCATGTAAACTTGATTAACAACTACTCGACATTAATTAAAATCAACATTAAGCAAACCTTTAATTCTTGTCGAATGCTGGCATGCTTGCAAATCGCAACCTTTATTATGTCTTAAACAAGACCGGCAATTTACATGTTCTCACGCCTAATAAGACTAATTCATGGACAAATTGGCTTTTAGGCACCTTGAATGTGAATTTAAACAACACATGTCACAACAAATTAGTCTTACTTGCATATATTTCCGTTAAACAACCCGCCTAGTAATTTTTGCATGCTTAGGGTTTAAAACGGAAATATGTTTGTTGTTGTCTTTTTGACAATGAACTCGCAATGACCGAGTAGAGGTCGCTAGATGCGGGAGGGCGTTGTGTACTACTTCGTCCTTACCCTTGTCCTCTAATCCATGACCTTTGGTGCATGACCAGACTATGGAGTCCTTCGCCTTGCTTTATGCAATTATAGGCAAGGCTTAAAACGGGTTCCGCAACTCCCAGAAATAGTGCGATGTTGACTTCCTCTACTCGTTTCGAGTATAATACACACAATTCCAGGCATACTCACACTATGCAAAAGCAAGAATTCAATTCTAGCAAAACCAAAGTCATCACCGAGAGCCGTACCCCCCCCCCCCGGGGGGCAGAGGGACCGGACCCAGTTCGGCCCGGTGACGCCCCGGCGCCCGTACAACTAGTGCTTCTTGTACTGCGTCATAATGTGTACTTTTCATGTCCAACATACAAGAACTCGATTTGAAAATTATAGGATAATATTTCAATTAGGGTCTCGGAACAATTTTGGGTTATCCGGGTGACGCGGCTTTGGTGGTTCGAGGTGGCTCGGTTGGGGGTGACGTGGCTGTGGGGTTTCGTGTAGATTGGCTAGGTTGGTGGGGTGGTTCAAGGTGGCTGGGCTGGCGGGGTGGTGGTTGGTGAGGCTGTTTTGAGGTGGCTGGGCTGGTGGGGTGGTGGTTGTTAGGGCGGGCTGGGTGAGGTAAGGGAGGAGAGAGAAAGGTGGTGGTTGGGTGGTTTAGGGAAGTGGGTTAGGTGGTTAGGAATTGTATTAAGTTGGGTCATGTCACCATGTGTAAAAATAAAACCTCGAGGCCACGGTGTGTAATTTGCAAAACCTCGAGGCCACAGTGTAGAATAAGAAATTTTAAGTTGCCACCTCGTAGAAAAAACCAAACCACGGTGCTACCATATAGAATTTCCCAAGAAAATATATTACCTAGTCAGTCAACTAGTCCAATGTTAAACCTTCATGATTTAAGAATTGTGTTGGCTATGCTACAAAATTAATGTAGCTATTGTAAAATTACCCCAAAATTATAACGTAATCAAATATTACATAACAATGAAATATATACTCCGTAATATGACAAACCTAGAACTCAGTTTTTAAAGGGCAAAACAGGGAGTTTCATTCATTCATAGCAAAATATTCGATTATTTGATGATAACATGATATATTCATATATCATATATTGACAGGAGATGAGCAACCATGTTGGCATGTTGCCATCCCGACCTCTTTACATGATTCCATCTTCCAAGCAACAAAAGAAAAAGAGGTACTTGATGTTATAAATAACTGTACCATTCACCATTCTGACTTCTAAGTTGTAATCTTTAGTAAACGCCTTAGATAATTATTCTTGCAAGAATATACAATATGGTACTTGATGTTATAAATAACTGTATAGTCTGTAGTCAATTATACATTTATACTATGTCATAGGGGTTAGGGAAGGCCTGTGATTTCTGCACTTCATTGTTAAATCCGCACTCCAATTTTGCGATCTGTATTGGCGGTCTTTCATAAGTGTTTGGAGAATGCCTCCTCTTTCTCAAGATGATGATGCTAGTGAATCCTATGCGGTCTTTCATAAGTGTTTGGAGAATGCTAAGGTTGTTTCAAGTTCTGAGAAGGTCACTATTATGCAACTTGCTAAATCTTTGATAGTCATGTCATGGCCTAACATATTGTGGACATTCATTCTATCTGTGCTAAACACACTAGCCATTTATGTTGGCCCTTTCCTCATTGACACCTTTGTTCAATACCTCAACGGAGTGAAGGTATCAAGATTTCAAGAACTCGTGGATATGTTCTAGTTTCGGGATTTTTAGTTGCAAAGCTTGTGGAATGTGTTTCAACTAAGCATTCAGAATTTAAGCTTGAGAAAATTAAACTCAAAACAAGAGATGCCCTCATTAAGAGCATCTATACAAAGGCCTTGACCCTCTCGTGCACATCAAAAGAAGGGAGCACAACTGGCGATGATTAATATAATGTCAGTTGATGCTGAAAGCATTGGGCATTTTGGTGCCTTCATGCATGATCCATGGTTAATCATAATGCAACTTGCATTATCCTTATCAATCTTGTATACAACTATTGGACTTGCCTCAAGTTCAGCATTTGTTGCAACCATGCTTGCGATGCTGGCATACTATCATGTTTCCAAGTTGCTCAGCAAGTGTCATAAAAATATAATGCAATCCAGGGACTAAAGAATGAAGGTTACAGCGGAGATACTAAAGACCATGAGAATTCTGAAATTCAATTAAAAATATAATGCAATTCAAGCTTGGGATATGAAATTCTTATCCAAAATTTATGACTTAAGACATGTCGAGACTGAATGGTTGAAAAAGGCTGTTAGTTCTATGGAATTAACAGTTTCTGTATTTTGGTTTGCCCCAACATTTGTGTCTGTGGTCACATTCAGCACTTGCATGCTCATTGATGTCCCTCTAGAATCTGGGAAGGTATTGTCTGCTATTGTAACATTCAAAATGCTTCAAAATGCTATCATAGACCTACCAAACCTGATTTCTTCTATGATGCAAAATAGTTTCTCTTTCGAGGATTGCTTCATTCCTCTCCCTTAATGAGTTTAATCCTGAAGCTGTGGTGAGGCTTCCTGCATCTAGGATTGATAATCAAATAGTTGTTGAGATTACTAGAGGATACTTTACTTGGAATCACTTACTCAAAATCCTACACTGAAGGATATCGGCATTAAAGCTGAGCGAGGAATGAGGGTAGCAATTTGTGGTACAATTGGTTCTGATAAATCAACCTTGCTATCATGCATACTTGGAGATGTGCCAAAGGTATCTGGTGTCATAAACATCGGGGGATCCACTGCTTATGTTCCTCAAACTGCTTGGATACAATGTGGAAGTATAGTCAATAATATCTTGTTTGGCAAGGAAATGCATTGTGAAAGATACAGAAGGGTCCTAGAGGCATGATGCTTGAGAAAGGATCTCGAGGTCTTGTCTTTTGGAGATAAGATAATCATTGGTGACTGGTATTAATTTGAGTGGATACAAATTGCACAAGCATTATACCAAGATACTGACATATATATTTTAGATGATCCTTTTAGTGCAGTCGATGCTCACACTAGAACTCATCTCTTTAAGGTTAGAATTGTTATTGCGAATTTATAATTTCATATAAATAAATTAAAATCAGGCCACTAATTTTATTTGTCTGTGCCTCAATAACTGTCTTTTTTGTTTGGTAATTGATAATTGTGTCACACTACCAATATTGACGGGTTTTCTGGTGTTATTGAGATGCATGGAATACTTTTAATTAGCTTATTGATGTACTAAGCTAATTCTTTACACTTTTGGTACAGGATTGCATTCTAGAGCTCTTACAATAAAAAACAGTAATGTATGTCACCCACCAAGTGGAGTTTTTACGTGCTGCTGATCTGATTCTGGTGTGTCTTGAACTTTGAAATACACTTTCCTCCATCCACATACTTTCACATTTATCGTATATAATTTAACAATAATGGATTGTTTGTCTAAAAGGTCATGAAAGAAGAGAGTATACAGCAAGCTGGAACTTACAAGGATATTCTAAACTCAGGTACAGATCTGAAGGAACTTGTGGCAACTCATGAGCAAGCTTTGTCTACTACACTTGATTCCATAGGGACTTCGTCAAATGTTGTTAGTTTTGTCGAGGATAACTCTGACGAAAAATGCTCAAAATAGGAGACAGATGATAGTGATGCTGATTAAGATAAGAGGCCAAAAGGACAACTCGTGCAAGAAGAAGAGAGAGAGAGACAGGGAGAGTTAAAGCACACTTGTACTGGAAGTATCTCACAACATCATACGGGGGAGCTTTAGCGTTGAAGTAATTCCAATAATTAGCTGCGAAAGGAGGGCATGAGACTCAAGGGTATAAGAAGCATAGAAAATGCTAAAAGATGCTTCAGATTGTTCATCAATGAGCTCACCCTGAACTTTTATCAGCAGCTTTAGATACTCTAATCCGAAGTTGCGCTCACCAAGTTGTGTTAAATGTGCTGTTTCCAGCTTCAATGGTGGATATACATTTTTAGAATTGTAAGGATTCAATGATATATGCAAACCAGTCTGATTCTGCTTTCCTCTTCTTCTGATTCAAGTCATTGCTGCCTTAGCAGTGGCATATGCAATTAATCTGAATGAGCTACAAAATCGTGTTATATCAAATTTCTCTATAATGAAGAATGTAATCATTTCTGTTGAGAGAATCCTCCTGTATGCAGGCATCACAAGTGAGGCCTCCCTCGTTTTAGAAAATAATAGGCCAGACCAATCTTGGCCATCGTGCGGAGAGTTTCATGTCCATGATCTTCAGGTATTGTTTCACTCTTTATGTATTCATGATTAACGGTAAATATGCATTTCTTCTGGTAATTGAATTAATTTTAATTGCAATAATAAATAAATAAAACCACGCAAAAAGCTATATGCCATTATGCCTATATGTAACTTGGAAATCCGTGTTACACACATATATACATACTGAAATAGGGAAAAACTTTATATACCCACTGGGTTGTCTACTCAGCTGAGGTGGCAGCATACATGGCAGCTTATGTGGCGGTAGCTTCCTAGTACTTAAGATTTTGTATTTATTAGCTTCCTAGTATTTAAGATTTTGCATTTATTCAGCTTCGTTAATGATGAATGAGATAGTTTAAGATCTTTGGGAAAGTAAAAAACAACTTTATATTTTTATCTGTTGTGACTTATTATTATTATTATTATTATTATTATTATTATTATTGTTGTTGTTGTTATTATTATTATTATTATTGTTATTATTATTATTATTATTATTATTATTATTATTATTCCAAAGAAACCGGTGGACACTGTGTACTAGTAGCTAGCAAAGTAGCAATATTCGTATTCAATATACTGATATAGTGAGACAACAAAATCCTACTGTTAAGAATAAAATTATTATTATTATTATTATTATTATTATGTCAATTTGAAAGTAAAAATATTTTACGAAGTATATTTTTTTTGGTGTACATTTAACGAAGTATATGGTTAATATGTGTTGTACTAGAAACGTCACCACTGTAGTCCAGATTTTGTTCGAACTTTGTCTTGCGGCATATATTGAGCAAGTTACTGAGGCGGGTCTAACCTAATAGGAATAACATTTGCAATGTAGTTAGATTTAGCAAAATCTGTTAATTAATATTAACAAATAATTGAGTCAAATTTAACTTACTGATGTCACTTGAAATGGATAAGTGTAACCCATATAATGTCCAGGTGAATGATATCCGTGAATCTATATTGGAAACATTTCAAGACCATGTTAAGTACTCTTATTTAAGCTAGCTTTAGTCAATATAGATATGGTACTTACCTGTGTATTATATGGTCCAGCAGAGTAATTGAAAGTATGTGTATTATGCATTGCCCCTCTTACTTGAATGTGACCCTGTTAGAAAAACAATCATGGACCATCATATATTTTTTTTACTCCGCAAAAATATAAAAAGATGAAAAACACCAAAAAAAAACGAAAGATTAAATTAAGTAGATAAACATTTTTACCTGCCCTTGAACATAACTAGTATCACCTGTCTGGTAGATAGTGTGGGTTATTCTTTCGTTGTTACAGTTCATTTCGGTATCCTTTCCTGTGTGTGGGTTCTTTCCCTCTTTGTCTACGGCCTTTTGGGTCTTTCACCTTCTCTTGTTGAAAATCATTGTTATTCACATCATTTCTTTGAACTTCACTTTCATATTGTGGTGGGTGTCTTCCATACACCTTCCCAATCGTGGTAGCAATATTTGGTCCTTCGCATTCCTTTGCTGATGCCCTGACTTTTTCTTTTGCATCACGTAAAATTTCCAGAAACATTGCATACGACTTATCGTCTTCAGTAGCTATCGAAGAAATCTCCTCAAATTCGTTATGCAAATCAAGGTACCTCTTCGCTTTTGGATTAGTATCTACTGCATGTATAATATGGCACTGGAATTTTGGTGTAGTCCCTAACAATATCCTTCCTCCATCGAGATAAGATGTATTTCTCAGGAACACAATTAATGTCTTCCTCATGATATACCCGTTGCTAAACCCATCAGGGTCAGAATAATTATCTAGCTAGTAGTGTGTAGGCGTGTGGCCATCAACTTTCTAGAAAACGAAATCAATCAATCTGTTGTGAGTTTGATATTTGTAAGTTTTGCACTGAAAATTAACAAAGACGTTCGTATATCGTAGTCTTTGTATTGGGCAATTTTATCAGTAAGATTGGTGTCATATCCTCATTAAGTTAATTAGAGTATGTAACCCAACATGTCACAAGATTTCAATTTCCTATTCTGTAATAAAATACATGTTCTGAATTCTGATATTGAGTCATGACACAAGATAGAACTTTTTATCATAGGCAAAAACTCAATGGAATATTCTAAAGAATCAATTTGCTTCTTGAGCTATTACATGTAGCAAGCAAGACTGCAGACAAGAACTAATGCTCAACATTTTTTGGTTGGATAAAATATGGAGTAGTTATCAAACTTCCATCAAGAAAGGAAAAGGTAACGATGAAGAGAAATCGATCACACTACAAGGAATATAACAAACTTTGTCATCGATCTTTACATGACATTACAAAGAGAGAAAACAAGCAACTATTGCTTTCGATCAGATGTTTTGTATTCATGATTATTTGCCTTTGAGCCGTAGAGTGAATGCCTGTAATGCTAAAACAACCTGCTCAATCCTCTGTTCGGCATCAGCATCGATCAAGTTACCCTCATCGTTGAACTTGGCAGGAGGTTCGAATGCATTCAAGACAAAAGCAGGCTTGTTGATGAAATGAAGATCAAGGAAAACTCTGACTTGTCGTAGGTGATGTTGTGCGACCCCCCCTCCAAAAAGTCCTCCGACACTAACAATTGCAGCAGCCTTGTCACCCCACATATTGGGTGGTCTTGATGCCCAGTCTAGTGCATTCTTCAATGGAGCTTATATTAACCAAGACAAAGTACTGTGTAATTAATACGAATTCAATCTTTTTCATCATTTGCTACCACAAGTTTCATCTTGCTTGTTTCTTCATATGCTAATTCTGATTTAATTATTATGTAGTTACGTGAGATCTCATTAGTATTACTATCTACTCTTTTTTTTTTACTTACAACATTCCATTTTGGACGGTCTTCAATACTAACTTTGACACTTAATAACTCAAATTGTATATTTCTAAAAAACATAAAAATTCTATATTAATAAACTATACATTTAGGCCAATCTAACAATATCTTACTTCTCGTCAAAAAAAAACAATATCTTACTTGACTATTTTATCAATTATAAATTTGTTAAAAAAGTTGTTCAAAGTTTATTAACTTTGACTTCCAAAAACGAAATGGTGCAAGTAAAAAAAAGATATTGAGAGAGTATTACAACTTTGGAAAATGTTAAACATTTAACAAACATTAATTACATTGAAACTTGTGTGATTTTGTCTTGCTATCTAAATTGTTTCCATTAGTAGAAATATATTTAATGCTTATATGTAGTCCTTAAATATTTTTTTTTTGGATGAACAAGATATGAATGATTAAAGTTGTGTCTTGAATATTGTGGGGAAAATCTATGCTTATCTCAAAAATTCATTTATTGTAAAAATTTAATTTATAAACATTACTTGTATTTCAAATTAGATTGAAACTAGATTAATCACGGGCATCGGCCCGTGTTATTATATAAAAATGTGAAATTTAACTATTACTAAATCGTGCATAAATGTCCTATTTCAAGTTCATATAATTTTCAATTGATTTATGATTAATGTGTGTTTCATAAAATTCATTTTCAAATAATTAATTAGTCTTATTAGAACTTTTTAAACAAAACATTAATTGGAACATAATATTGAAAATAGTAAAATAACTAATGCGGTTTTTGGAGGGAAAAAATTGAAGGAGAAAATGACATGTGTCATTTTTATGAGATAGTGATGATGTCAGCGTGGCCTGTTTTAGTATATAGTTATAGATAGAAAATTTTCATTGGTATAAGTACGCATCACGTGCAAATAAAAAGGGACCATGATAGGGTGACCCTAAGGCCCTAAGGGTTGGCAACTCTTTCATAGCTAAATTGTGATTGGTGAGTAATACATCAAACTAGTTTTCAATGAAACATTATCACTCATATTAATTATTGTACTTATATATTAAAATATTACTTATGTGTTTATAGGGTTACCAACTCTTAGGATCACCAAAAAATTTTCCTATAAAAGGCTAGTATAATTAGGGAAAATTTTTGTTTACCCACCGGGTAAACTACCCACCTTCAATTGTTAGTGTAAAAAGTAGTAATAATGGTGGAGCCCTCACCCTACTTAATAATATTATTTTATTATCTCTATTAGTAGTGGGTGGATTACCCAGTGGGTAGATATAGCCAAGCCCAATTAATTAAATGGTAAGTTTTTTTTTCCTATTTCGGTCACTTTTTTAAAAAAAAAATTAAAATTGTTAAGCAACTATTTTCTAACTTTCTTATTCGTGACCTATGGATTATCAAGATTAATTTATGGGAAATGACACATCATTCGTTGTAATTTTTTTTATAAAAAATATATCATTCTTTGTTTTCTTTTTCATTGTTAATTTCGATCTCAAATCTTACCCTTATTTATATATATAAGCATACTTTTCTTTGAGAAGAACACTGAAAATTGTGCTCTTACAGAAGGTTTGCTTCTAAGAAAAATGAGTGCGTGGCTATTAGGGGTGTTCAAAAAAACCCGACCCGTTGACCCGCCGATCCGCTTCAAATAAACCGGGTACTTTTACCATTTTAATGGGCCAGGTACCCGACCCGGGAAATTTGCCATTAAATGGGCAGGGTCACGGGCCGCAATATTAATATTAGCGGGTACCCAACAACCCGGTTTATATCAAAAATCCTTTTCTCGTTTTTCAATTCTCAAGGTGTGTTAAATTTATTTCTTACAAAACAAATAGAAAATTAATCAATTATGGTAAGATTTATATGTTTGCTGTTGAATGAGCAAGTCACAACTCCATTCGCCTTTGTCTATAGTTCTGTGGCGCTACTTAACATTTAAAATCTTAGTTTAGTGCTTAATATGATAGGGTATCAGCATTTATGATCCAAACATACACTTACAGAAGATAAGTTGGTAGTACTTTTGATGGCAGGTACATAGTTTCAACCTTTTAAATATGGTATAGAACTCATACTCTATAGCAGTAAGCTTTTGTTTTTATTTTCTAACAAGTGTTGGTGCAGATTCCTATGGACATGGAAGACTTCTCTATAGGGCGGGTACCCGATGACCCGACCCGAAAAATCCGAGTACCCGCATTTCGGGTACCCGACTTTTCCGGGCCGGGTCACGGACCGTCTAAAGTACTACCGCATAACCGGGTACCCGAAAATCCGGGTACCCGGTTATGAACACCCCTAGTGGCAATAACAATTCTTGTGATAATGACCCACAAAACTTAGCTAGGATGAGCGAGCATTCAAGTTGAAACATTTAAATTAAAAACTAGATATTTTTGAGGACTAACATATTAGAATTTAATATATTTCTATTAATAAAAGTAATTTAGAAAAATAAGACTAAATCACACAATGATATATGCTTAGTCTAATTTTTTTCCATTTCTTTTGTAGTACTTTGTACCTATTTCCCTATTTTTAACCAATCTCAACCTCAAATTTGATCATTAAAGCCTAAGTGTCTCTCGAACCTATAAGATCAACAACAATTAACCATAAAAATCACTAATCAGGTCAAGATTGAGAAATTTAGGAAATAAGAGGAAAGGGTTTGGAGCAGTGGCTTCAACCCCACCTTTGATCCTTGTGGTCAGAGGTTCGAATCCTCATACCCCTCCCCCATTGTAAATGTATCCCGCTTTTGTGGCTCATTTGCACCCAAAAAAAAATAGGAAATAAGAGCTTAACATTTTTTATTGTATATTATTTTTAAAAAAAAAAAGGGTTAACATTGTAAAAACAAAAATACAAAAAAAAAAAAAAAATAAAAGTCTTGCTGCTGAGAATTTGCCCAAAAATAAATAATCTTTATTTATTTATTTATTTATTTTAATTTTTGCATAAAGAATGGCACATTTTAATTTACTCTAAAACCTATTTTACCAAAATTTCGATGAACTACTTGTATGTATAATTGAATTCCCTGTCCAAAACATTTGCATTAGGTACAAAATACAATACAAAGCATTGCGAATAAAAGGTTAGCAAAAAGGAGGGGAAAAGAAAGATTGAATAACATACGAGCAACAGAGAAATTGTACTCAGTAGAGGCAAAGAGAATGCTATCAGCATTAAGGATGGTTTGCCGAAACGCTTCAACAATGGGAGGAAAAGTGCCATCAACCTCAAGATCAGTGTTGATCATTGGCAATTTCGAAATATCAATGTATTCCATATTAATACCTTCAACTCTTTCCGAGCATATCTTTATCGCTGGGAACTCCTCGTAATAGAATGAAAAATAAATTATCAATTTAAGAAAAAGGTGACTTAGCTTACCATTGATCAATTATTACATACGAGTAAAACATTTTGAAACATTTAGTTACCAATTTGTCTAGGTCAAATTGTACGAACTACGAACTGACTTTAAATGCATTATATTGTTTTATATAATTTGTATGTATGGGTAAACATTATTAGTGCTTAATTAGTTTTTTATGATGTAGAAAGAGAGATACAAGCATACAACTCAAGCTAAGGAAAAAACAATACTAACCTAAATAGGTACCATACGAGGAAGTGCTTAATTACTTGATACTTTGTTTGACTCATGTCAATGTGTATTATAGTAATTTTTTGGCACAATATTTTTTTAAGAGTTATTATTGTTGATAACGAGAGGTTTATTTTCTCTAGAGAGTGGAACAGTCAAATTTTGATTGAATAGGGTCCGTTTAATGATTTTTTTGTTTCAATTTTCAATTTATTTTAAAATGAAAAACCAAAAAAGGAGGGTTTGTAAATTTCAATTGTTATTTTTCAAAACCATAATGATCTCTATTATATAAGTAAAGGGGACTGGTGGCGGCGGTGACAGTGTCCTAGTAAATTACAATTCTACCCCCTCCATTAACTAAATGACACTAAAACCAAAAATATATCGTTGCCTAAAATAAACTATCAATCAATCAAAATAAGTCAACTACAATTGAATTCACCAAAACAAATACATTACAAAATTGACTAATGAACCAAAATCACGTAAACAAAAAATCATTGCCTAAAATAAATCTTCAATCATCCAAAATAAGTCAACTACAATTAAATTTCAGCAATAATAACGATTCTTTCAGATTTTACAACCTAAAATATTTATAAGTGTTCAAAATATTTTTCCACTGCACACAATCAACTCAAACTCACAATTACATAATTTCTATACACAATTGAAAATGTTAAAATTTAGGAAAAATTAATCTTTCCCACCTTTTACTCGACCCTATTTTGAAACTCCCACCTTAACTCACTTTTATTAAATTCTCCCACCTTTTAACTCTTCCCAAATTTTAAAACTCCCACTCCCCGTTACATCTGTTAGCGTTTGCCGTTAAAATTGGGGGTAGTTTTGTAATTTCGCTTGTGTTTTCCTTTTTGACTCCAAACCTCCCTCGATCTTGTCTCATTTCACCTTCCCTCTTCACTCACTCCCTTCTTCTTCTTCCTTTCATCATCATTGACCTCTTTTACTTCTTCCTTTTTTTACTGCCATTATTATTCTTCTCTTTCATTGTTATTATTCTTCTTCCTTTGCTCAAATAATTGTTTTGCTTTGATTCTTGTTCTATGTGATGCTGTTTTTGAATTGCAAAGTTTACTTTAAGAATATGGAAGATGATTGAATTTGCAGCGAGAAGTTGAATTTGAAAGTGGAAAGAGCTACTGAGAACAGTGGAACACTCGAACACTAAAAAACCTCTAATGTGACCAAGCAATAATGACTCCTGAAAGTCAATACTCACCAGATTGGCTGATTTCAATAAATTGACTTCGAATTGTCATCCTTGGCGAGTGTTGTTGCTGCGTGAATTGTCAAAAATCACCATAATTCACTTCGAATCTTGCGACTTCTGGCGAGTGTTGTAGGGCAATTGAGGTACTAAAAAATCCCCCCTTTTGTTATTTATTCATTCAATTAGCTGATATTGTGTTTTGAATTGATTTTTGAATTGGAAATTTTGTTGTGCTAAAATTCTAAGTATTGAATTAGATTGTGAATTTACCTTAATTTGAAGAAACCAAATGAGATTGGATGTTTTTGCCCAAATTTCAGCCACAATTTGAAGAAACCAAATCCATTTGGAAGTTTTTGCCCAAATTTCGGCCACAAATTGAAGAAAGAGAATGAGTTTGGAAGAGAAGGTGGAAGGTGGGTTGTGAATTCAGCAATTTTGGGGAATTATTCAGCGAAAGATTGAAACTTTAAAAGGTGAAATGAGAGTTGATCGAGGGGATTTGCAGACGGTGATGATTGTTGTTGTTGTTGTTGACGACCTTCATCTGAATTTGAGGGAGCAACGAAAGTGGGAGTTGAGCTAAGGAGTTAGGGCTACGAGTGCAAAATTCTTCATAATCATCTTCTTCTTCATCTCTGATTGAGAATTTCGCCATTTCTGATTGTTTGTTGCTTTTGAGCTAAGGAGTAATAGCAGAAGGCAACAATCGAGGGGGAAGCAAGGCATTTTAAGGGAAAAAGAGAGAAGTGGGACCCACAAAACGAAAAAGGCTAACGGATGTAACGGGAGGTGGGAGTTTTAAAATTTGGGAAGAGTTAAAGGTGGGAGTATTTAATTAAAATGACTTAAGGTGGGAGTTTCAAATTTTGGTTGAGTAAAAGGTGGGAAAGATCAATTTTTCCTAAAATTTACAACTAAACAATGTAACCACTTCAACATCAATTAAAAAACAAACTTCAACATCTGAAAAGGTTACATATACAAATCTTTAACTATATTTTTGTCTTCTCACTCTCATTTTCATTTTTTGACGCACAACACTCAAATAACTATAGTATGTATGAAATAAAGTTGAACGCATCGTGTGCATAAAAAACTAGTTTCAATAAATTTAAGTGTATGGTCAATGTAAATTTATGAAAGAACTTTGTGAAATCAGAGAAATAATTTTGTATTTATATAATACATTAAAGCAAAATGTATTGTCCACATGTCACTCAAAGCATAAAAGGGAGTTAATTAATCAATCAAAAATGCCACATGTCATCACCACAATAACTACCACTAATTATAAATAGGAGCACATTTCCATTTCACATTCAACCCTAATTCAAGATTCACCCATCTTTCTCTCCTCTCTAATTCATGTGAATGTTATTCTCTCATTTCTTGCTTCTCAAATTGCCAAGCATTTTTTTTAATACTTTGATATTAATTTCTCTCCAAGCTTCCTTGTCGAATTGCCAAGCAAATTCTACAATTGGGGTATGTCAAGTTTGCAAGAATTATTCAGGCCATATAATTTTCAATTTCTTTCATAAACTTGAATACCAAGCCCTGTTCTTAATCTAGATGATATGAAGGCTCGTGTGAGAGTCTTAATCATCACAAAGACTAATGATGGCAAGATTATTAGTGTTTTTAAGGATTGTATTTGACTTTTATTTGTTGTTGTACTTCGCAAATTATGAATATCATCTTAGATTGTTTATCAATATCAATATCAATTATCAATAACACATTTTGTTGTTCTTCTATTCCAATTGAGCATACATTTTACAGATTGTTTATGTTCAAATGTTTAATACAATGTTCTTCTTTTATTTCAATTGAGTAAATTTTAGTCTTCTTCTTATATTTTGATTATACTTTACTCTTATTCTTCTCTTGCATATAAAATAATTTTATATATACCATTTACAATATTTAAATTAAAGTTTGTAAATGTTGTACATATTCGTTGTTAAATTCATGAATAATTGATAAAAAGATTATACATTAATTAATTATTATACGTATATTACTTATTAAAGTTTTCTAGACTAATTTTTATTTTTTTTGACCATTTATAATATAGAATATAAAAATAATATAGACTATAAAAATCCAAAAATATAAATTCAAATAGTAATATATCATACTTTTAAAAAATGGTAATTCAAAGTTTAATATTTCATAGGTTTTTAGAAATGGTAATTCTAATATTAAATTGCCTTGATTGGCTTATGATACTATTATGTTACCTTGAGTAGCTTATGATATTTAAGTACTTACCAAACTATAAAACTATAGTATTAATTTATTTCCATTTTTTGATAATTATTAAAGTTCAAATACTACTAAAAATACTTAAAGTACTACCATAAATATGTTAAACTATAATTATCATAAATCTACTAAAATTCAAAAATTAAATATGAAATTTTAACTTAGATTTGCCTTGATTAGCTTATGATATCAATCACATTGATTTGCTAAATGGAAATTATACTATTATGTTACCGGTTTAAACGCAAGATTAGTGGAAAGAAAATCCCTTAGTTGCCAGTTTTACAGCTAATATTAGGTAATATTCTTAATTACCGGTTTGACAGCTAAATATTAGGGGAGATTATTTCCCATAACTGCTATATCACGATTAAATATGAGATTATTTGCCATAACTACTGCTAGACCTTTAATTAAGCAAAAGATATTATATCCATAAAAATCCCTTAATTATCGGTTCGGAAGCTAAATATTAGGTAATATTCGTAATTACCGGTTTGACAACTAAAGATTAGGGAAGATTATTAACGGTTAAATATGAGATTATTTTTCATAACTGCTAGACCTTTAATTAAGTAAAAGATATATCCAAAAATAATCCCTTAATTATCGGTTTGACAGCTAAATATTAGGTAATATTCTTAATTATCGGTTTGACAGCTAAAGATTAGGGGAAATTATTTGCCATAACTGCTATTCACGATTAAATATGAAATTTTCCTTAATTAACAGTTAAATATGAGATTATTTGTCATAACTGCTAGACCTTTAATTAAGTAAAAGATATTATATCCTAAACTAATCCCTTAATTAACGTTTACTACTCATAACTTCCTTCTATTTGACGTCAATTAAGTTATATTTTAAGTTAATCTTTTAATTTGGCTGATATTGTAATCAGTTAATTGCCTAATTTAATTCATTCCTTTCAATTGCTTACTCATTTGTGAATTAAGGGATTTTATTACTATATTACTAAAGCAATATATAAACACACGAACCTTGGTTTAGGCACCACAACACTGACATTATTTTTTATTTAAATCACTTATTGAACGAAAAAATCATCATGAATACTCAAATTGTCCAAGTCAAGTCTTTGTCTCTTGAATCTACTCATGTGCTATTTT
This sequence comes from Patellifolia procumbens, assembly GCA_947645195.1. NCBI lineage: Eukaryota > Viridiplantae > Streptophyta > Magnoliopsida > Caryophyllales > Amaranthaceae > Patellifolia > Patellifolia procumbens. The sequence goes on from CANSGD010000193.1 coordinate 11,146,625, forward strand.
AGTGAGGATAATTCAATTATGGGAAAATCAATTGCTGTCCAATTTAGTTGAAATAGATTCAATACTTAGATTTGCCTTATTTTTATTTATCCTCACCCTTGAATATGGAATAAAATATTAATATCGTATAGAATTTTAAGTATAATCAATCAACCATGATTTGATTTCTTAAATTAAGTAAGAAACTTACCATTTTTTTAACCCTATTATAATCCAAAATTTATTTTGATTTATTGCCTTAGATTTAGTTATTTCCAGCCTTAATTATGATACAAAATATTTAAAGATTATAGAATCTTAATTGTCATCAATCTACCCTAAATTGTTTCCAAAATTAATAACAATACTTGCCGTTTTTTTATAGAACAAAGTTTCTTCTAATATTTTGTTGATAAAGTTAAGAAATTTAGTTTCCATATTTTTAGTTATCATGAGCCTTATTATGGAATACAATCTATAAATTATTTGTAATTTATATATAATATTGATTATAGTATAGAAATATTATAATAATATACAATTTTAATTATCATGAATCAATCCTAATATATTTAAAAAAATAATGAAGATTTTTTTTTCTTAAAACCATTAAAATCTGAAATATATTAGTTTTTTTAGGAGAATTAAATTTACTATTAAATAATGAAGATACTTGCCATTTGTAATCAATAATAAGAATCTAGATATGATTATATTTCCAAAACTATAGTAGTTTATTGCCTTAATTTTATTTATTCTCAACCTTGAATATGGAACAAAATATTATAGTATAGAATATTAAGTATTTTTAATAAATCTAGATTTGGTACAAAAATTTTAAGATTATACATTCCGAAGTTTTTGTGAAAACTCTCTAAATCCGAAAATAAATATACTTGCCATTTTTTGAATTTTATTAGGTTCCGAATTTGTTAGAGAATAAAATTTACTCATAATTATTGAAGAAACTTAACATTTTCTTGCAATAATAATATTCGATTATATAATCTTAGTTGTCATAGATCTATCCTAAATTATTTTCAAAAGTAATAACAATACTTGCCTATTTTTTATAGAATGAAAGTTTCCTTTAATATTTTGTTGATAAATTTTAGAAAATTAGTTGCCATGGTTTTAGTTATCATGAATCTTATTGTGGAAGAAAATCTCTAAATTATTTATAATTAATATATAATCTTGATTATAGTATAAAAAGATTAAAATATTAAAGAATCTCAATATCATCAGTCAACCATAATATATTTCAATAATTAATGAAGATTATTTCTTTTTTTCAAAACTATTTAATCCAAAATATATAAGATTTTTTTAAGAGACTTAAATTTACTCTTAAATAATGACGATACTTGCCATTTTTTTTGCAATAATAATAATCTAAATATACTTATATTTCCAAAACTACAGTAATTTATTGCCTTAGATTTATCTATCCTCAACATTGGATATGGATCAAAATATTATAGTATAGAATATTAAATATAATCAACAAACACCGGATACGATACAACATATTTTAGGATTATATAATTTGATTTTTTTTTGTTTCTAATAAAATCCGAAATTAATAAACTTTCCATTTTTGAATTATATTAGGATCCGGATTTCTTATAGAATAAAATATAAAATATACTTTTCATTAATGAATAAAATTTACATTTTTTTGCAATAATAATACTCGATTATATAAAAAGGAAACATTTTTATAAAGATTAAAAATAACCAAAAATATATGAAGATAATTTCCATATTAATTGTAATAACATTCGGAATTTTGATCTTTTATAGGAAAAGAAGTTTGTTATTAAAAATAATAGTGATGTCTATTATATAAAACTTAGTTATAGTATAGAAATAACAAGTTAGTTTTAGTTATCATGAGCCTTAGTATGGAACAAAATTGAAGAATTATTTAGAATTAATATTAGATCTTATTTAAATATAGAAATATTAAAATTTTTCTAGATAATTTCAAAATTTTTTTTACCATTTATAATACCTATCTATATAATACACTAAAGTAAAGTGAATTTTAACACGTGTCTTTAGCAGGTTGATTAGTGAGCCATTTGTAGGGTTGGAGCGAGCTTAGTGTCACGTGGCATCTTCACAACAATTCTTTTTAATTTATCCGTCTTTTCTTTAATTATGGAGAGTTAAACTTAATTATGCCTAAAATAAGGTTGAAAAAACGCTTTAATTTCGGTTATAATAGCGTGAAACTAGGGATTATTATTTCCCATAACAACTAATTGCCATTTCGAAAATATCAAATCAAATCTTGCTTAAGTTAAGGAATTATACAATGAGTTGGCAAATCTTCTTGCTAAAATTAAGCAAGTCATGTATGGAAGCAAAAATCTTCCTATTACAATTAAATTAAAATCTAGCTTATATTTAGGAAGAAATTTTTTGATTCCATCTATGTTCTTGCTATATCATTTTGCTTTAATCGTGTGCTTTAGTTTCAAATGTTAGTGGCCAAAAATTCCCTTAATAGGATTTTCAGCTACATATTAGGAGATTTTCCAAAAATTCATTTATTAAATACCGGTTTGTTAGCTAAATATTAGAGGAGGTTTTTTGCCGTAACACCTATATATAGGGTAAATAGGAGATTTTCCATTCAAATATAAACCTTTAATTAAGTTAAAGATTTTATATCCAAAATCAGATCCCTTAATTAAGTGTTACAACTCACAATTTGAATATGTTTAACGCCAATTAAATTAAATTCTTAGTGAATCTTTAATCTTGCATGATATTTTAATCCGTTAATTCCTAATTTAATTTACTCCTTTAGCTTGCTTACTCATTTATAAATTATTAACTAATTTACTATATTATTAATCATTCTATGTAAACGGACAACTTTGGTTTAGGCACAACACCATAGTCATCAGTTTTTATTTAAATCATTTGTTAAACTAGGCAAATCATCATAAATAGTCAAATTATCCCTGTCAACTCTTTAATTGTCTCTTGTATCTACCTTATGTGCTACTTTAGTGAGGATTATTAGATTATGGGAAAATCAATTACTGACAAATTTAGTTGAAATTGATTAAAGACAACTGATATTGATTGATGAACATGTAATTTCTATATTGTTAATTTTTTTGTTACTATAGATTTTAATTTTCGTTTATATTTATTTTTAACTTCCTAACTTTTTATTGAGAGGAGACAAAATTCAGGCCACTTTACTTAAGGACCTAATTATTACATTAGGGTCGTTGGTGAAAGAAGGTGAAATAAAGTGCATTCAAAACTTCATCATTCGTCCACAAGATGGGCTTGGCAAACAAACAATACATTCTTATAAAATCATATTAAACGAGTCCACCCGGATTGAAACTATTAAATCTGGGGATTTTCCTTATTATGGATTCTTCTTCTATTCATATCTGATTATGATTACAAGTGATTTTGATACATCTTAGTTATTAGAATGTGTTGATACTCGCCATGTGTTTTTCTCAAGGAAACGTGTGTTCGAAGGCGCTTCATCAAATAAGAATTTGGATTTGGAAGAGAATGAGAAGGCGAATAAAAAATATGCGACATAATTGAATAAGTTTATGAGTAGCATGTCTCTTGAATAATTGGATAATTAGTTTGTTTGGTTTTGCTTTTGGTACTTTGCATAATTAAACACTCTTGAAGCGTTGTTACGATCGAATGGTTAAGTTTTTTGAGACAACATTTATATTATGAGATAATGGTTGAATCTTCATGGAATTTGAATTGCACCTAAGCTATTATTGGTTTTGAGTTATATTTATGTTTAATTATGTTTTATGACCTTTTTTCATTTGACTATGAGAGTTATATACTAATTTTTCTATGATATATGAATCTATATTTTGTCATGTAAAAAACCATTTTTAATGTAAGCCTGAACTGCGAATTGTAGAGGAACTTAATTAACGAAATGAGTTGGTATTGTTTAGGATAAACACTCTATTGGGCTCTTTAATTTTTAAGATGTTGTATTTTTATTTACTTCATTCGTGTCACATGTTATGAGTCTTGAATAATTAGCTTTAATAAAATGTTTTTTCATTGAGTAATATAAAAGACACTTTTTCAATTTAAGTATTGTATAATTAGGAGACTCAATATAATTATTTTTTCGGAAATTCAATAATTTATCTAATACCCACTTTTTCGGGAAACCCATATGATGTTATGCTTCAATATACCAAAATAATTTATGGCATTCTTCTAACTTGCCTGGTATATTGAAGCTAATTAAGGACGCTTATTCAATATAAGTATTTTATAATAAATTTTTTTTCCAATTTATTTACAAAATATTAATTGAGATAATTGTAACCCAATATACTCCGTAGATACCTAAATTCTGTGGATTATTTAATAGTGCTTAATAAGAGGAAAATCCCTTAAAATACGGTTTACCATTTGATTATATTTAATATATTATATTAAAGTTGATAAGTTATTCACAAAACCAATTTCTCCGGCTATGAAACCATAATTACCAAACATTACGGTTACAAATTTAGGTATCATAAATAAAATCCCAATTGACAACTATACATTATGGATAGCTGCCTTTTATTATTGAAGAATATCTTTTTTCAAAAAGAGAATAATTTTTAAAAAATCCGATATAATTTTATAAGGTTTAGAAATTTAATAGGTTTTTTTATTATCAATTTAATTATGAACATTTGGTGTCCAATCGCATTGCGGAGTTCATTTGGAATCCAATTTAATGAAGAAATATCATAGTTTAATTTTTTTTTATAGAATATTAGTTAGCTCTTTATATGAGATATCCAATTTATTGAAGAATAGCTTTTTTAAAAAATAGAATAAATTTTTTTAAAAATCAGATATAATTTTATAAGGTTTAGAAATTTAATAGATCTTTTATTTATAAATTTAATTATAAAGATTTGGTGTCCAATAACATCGCGGAGTTAATTTGGAATCCAATTTAATGAAGAAATATAATAGTTTAATTTTTTTATAGAATATTAGTTAAGCTCCTTATATGAGATATCCAATTTATTGAAGAATATCATAATTCGTTTATATTTGTTCTTATGGCTTCCTTAACTACCGTTTTCCACCCAAAAGTAGTCCATTTTAAATGTCGTGAACGTACTTAAATTAATGCTGTAACAAATATTACCATTCATGTAACCAGAATTAGCTATAATGAAGGAAGCAAATTTTCTAAAACTTAAAATTCAGATAGGCAAAATATAATTAATAGAAACTGCCAATTATTACTGAATAAAATGGCAACCTTTTCTTATTAATATTGGCAACAAATTTGATTATATGGGTAATATCTTAATGCCAATTAAGAGTTTTTACTAATTCATTTATTACATAAAGGTTTGTTAGCTAAATATTAGGAGAGATATTTTTTCCATAACACCTATATAACGGGTAAATAGGAGATTTTCCATTCAAATATAAACCTTTAATTAAGTTAAAGATTTTAGAGTAGGTTTACGTTAAGATGGTCTTAGGTTAAACCTTAACATCAGACCAACCCAATAACCCAATTAAAACCCCAATCACGCGCGCCACGAGCTAAGCAGCCCACACAAATTGATTTTTTAACTTTTCGATCTAAAACCTTAACTTTTGCATTTTTTTAACTTTTCAACCTAAAACCTTAACTTAATTTTGCATAAGAAACCATAACTAATTGGGCTAATGGAGTGAAGGGAATGACGGCGGTGGTGTGTGGGGGTGGTGGGAAGATGGCTGGCTTGGAAAGATGCCTTTTCGACTGGTCTTACATTAAGTTCTTAATGTAAGACCGTCTTTTATAAGACTTTGCCAAGATTTTATATCCAAATCAGATCCCTTAATTAAAGGTTACAACTCACAATTTGAACATGTTATATTTACTAAAATTTAAAAACATATTAATTGTGCTCCTAATATAGATAAGTTATCTTATTTTCCGGATTTTAAGGGATGTTAACAATATTTTGCTTACGTATTAATTAGGTAGAACCCCTTAAAATCCGGTAATTAGTTACTATTCATTGCCATTAAGGTAGGTTAATTAATGTCATACTCCCTCCGTTCCCATTTGGAATATGGGGGAAAGCAAATGCAAATTGAGGTGGAGTAGAATCTTTTACTTTTATATTGTATAAAGTATACTTTTTGCTTTTGAAAAAGTAAGAGACAGAAAGAAAAGTGGGTGATTGAGAAAAAATAATTCTAAAGTGGGCCATGTGTAGACAAAAAGTAAAAAAATATAGTAGATATTTGGTAGTTGAAGGGTAAGATGGGAAAATAAATATTTTTAAAATGGAAAAGATTCAAAGTGGGAAGAAGTTTTAAAAACATCCCAAAAAGGAAAATAGGAACATCAAAAGGGAACGAAGGGAGTATCAATTATTACCATTTATGAAAACAAAATTAGCTAAAATAGTTTAAATAATATATTTAACCCTATAATATAATTAATTCAACTAAGTTAAAAAAAATAATATTATTTTATATACAATTGTAATAGATTATGGTAAATATATATTATTTTTTATATCCAATTATCTAAGTTATCTTATTTTCCAGATTTTAAGGGATGTTAACAATATTTGCTTAGGTATTAATTAGGTAGAATCCCTTAAAATCCCTGTAATTAGTTAATATTCATTGTCATTAAGGTAGGTTAATTGATGTCATATCAATTATTACCATTTATGAAAACAATCAACTTTAGCTAAAATAGTTAAATAATATTTTATACCCTGTAATATAATTAATTCGACTATGTTAAAAATAATATTTTTTTATATCCAATTATAATAGATTATGGTAAATATGCATTATTTTTCAGATATAACTTCTTGAAGAAAATATATATTGGTTCAACTGATATCCAAATTATTAAACCAAATCAAACAATCCCGTAATTGCATAAAATCGAAAATCCTCTCAATTTTGTCTAAAATTGTTCGTTTTACTTAAAATTACTAAATTTTCCTTTCACGCAAAAATAGGTTAGAACCAATTTTACCTTAATCTTATTTATAAATAGGCTTAGTTTTTTTTTCATTTATGCTTTACAACTCATTCCTTTACCAAAACAATTTCGAGTTCTATCAAAATAAACAGCAATGGATCGTCAATGACAACTTATAGATGTCAGTGACTTAACCGAAGGGAAGAGATTTTTCATCATTAAGGTGCTAATAGTACGTGTTTGGGAAAAGAACGACAAAACAACACATTCTGAAGTGAATTCTATTGAAATGGTGTTAGTGGACAAAAATGTAAGTAAAAATTTTAGGTTTCATTTTGTAATAAAGTAAATTAATTTTATTATTAGATATGAAATGTTTATATAAATCGTATTTTGTGTACAATTGTAGGGTGACAGGATTCAAGCTTATTGTCGTATAGTTTGATAAACGCATTCAACCTTATGATTGTTGCCGGTGAAGTTAGAGAGATATCAAAATTTCTAATTCTTGAAAGCACTGGATGGGAAAAACAACATGACATAGTTGCAAAATATCATTTAGCTATTCAACTACCACCAAAAGTTTTGAAGATAAATTCATTCCTCTTTATGGTTTCGATATTATTCCTTTTGAAGATATCCTCTCCAAGAAACTTTCTGATGTTTTTTATTTAGGTAATAATATACATTATGTAATAGGTTGACATTAGGTTGCAAAATAAATAGCCGCCTTAGAAATAGTAATTGTAATAGTGCAATACATGGATTTTCTTATTGCAGATATAATAGGTGAATTAACTGGGTACAACGTTATAGTGCCAACAAAAGCATCCAAGTGTATGACTTTAGAGTTGATCAACAATGAGTAATATCTTTTAACTAACTATTTTTCAAGTTATTTTTTATAGTTTATACTCCCTCCGTTCCCATTTGATGTTCCCATTTTCCTTTTTGGGATGTTTCTAAAAGTTCTTCCCATTTTGAATCTATTCCATTTTAAAAACATTTATTTCCCCATCTTACCCTTCAACAACCAAATATTTACAACACTCTTTACTTTTTTTCTTACATATGGACCCACTTTAGAATAATTTGTTTCTCAATCACTCACTTTTCTTTCTCTCTCTTACTTTTTCGAAAGCAAAAAGTATCCAAATACACTTTATACAATATAAAATTCAAAAGACCACATCAATTTGCAGTGGTTTTTTCCCATATTCCAAATGAGAACGGAGGGAGTATAAAAGTAACTTTACATGCTTGCTACTTTTTATGTATAAGAAGGAACCAAATCATTACATGTGTATTATGGCGGAGATTATGCTGATGAGATAACAGCTTTATTGGCAAACCAAAGTGATGCACTTCCTATTATTGTTATCATTCAATTTGGAAAGAGGGTTTATTATCAAGGTAAGCTAATTATTAATAGAATTTATTATGGGAATGATAAGTTTTTTCAATATTAAAGTAATTATGATTTAGGTTAATCAGTCGCTTGACTAAGTTTTTGTTTATTATTCATTTAGGTGAAGTTCGTGTGTAGAATTCGATGGAATATAACCCGTTTGCTTGTGAATCCAAACACTCCAGAAATTAGTGAGTTTAGTTCAAGGTGTGAATCGTAATTATGAATTTTTTGTTAATTATATCATTAATGTTGGGTAGAATTTATTTAATTGATTGTTGTTGGTCAAATTGATTTTAATGGTATTGTTGTTTGTTTAACTTTATCATATTCTTTTTAATAAAATTTCTTATATCTTACAATATTTTTTTTTCAAAATTGCAGATGTCCTTTTTTAAAAGAAAATAAATGAAAAAAAAAGATCAAGAATGATATGCATGAATTCATAATATTTGCATCTAATAAAAAAATTCATATTATGAAAATATAAGAAATAAAAAGCATATATTCAATTTTATAAGCTATTAACAGTTTGACATGTTTTAAATCAATATAATATTTATTTTATATAATAATTTAAATAAACAAACAATTGAAGTTACAAAATAGGAAATATTTTAAAGAGAAATATCCGAAATAATATGATATCACTTAAACAAGTTATTTTTTTATGAACGAATATAAAACGTAGGTTATGCCTATGTTAACAATAATCATAAATATATATAATACTTTATTTATTGAAAAAGATATATGCATGAGATTGTAAATGGCAAGTGTTAAATTAAAAAAATTATTGTTTAATGCCCTAATGTTGGTCACTTTTTTTTCGCCTTTTGTCGATTTTTTTTAATTTAAAATACATTTTATCTCATTAATTTTATTTGTTCTCTTAAAGGAATGATTATTAAATCGTCAACTAATTTTAATGATTTGTAGGATAATTGCCAAGAGGGAATCATCCACTTCTAAAGGGTTTACACATCTTCAAAGTCATGTATCATTTGAGACTAATGAGTTCTTGCGAGAAGATCTTATAAAAGACTTACTTGATTTGGTTGCATGCGAGAAGGTCTTAATTTTTTTTCATAATTCACTTTTTAGATATAAATTTAATTTAAGACTCAAACCGTATTTTATTTATAGACTCTTGACATAGTTTTTCTAAATATAGCTCGGATTGTGTGTATGCCTCGCAACTATTGAAGATTTGGATGTCGATAACAATTGGTATTATAAATCGTGTCCTAAGTGTTTGCGTGGTGTGAAAAAGGAAGGCAACATTATCAAGTGCAAAAAGGAAAACAAAATATTGAAAAAAGACAACACCAGGGTACCTAATTACAATTTGTAAAGTAAATTTTATTGTTCATTTTCTTTAATGATAAATTTTGTTAAGTCCTTTATTTTTTGCGAACCTATGGGTATAGGTTGAAGATTTTTGTTGCCGATAAGACACGTGACGCTTCTTTCATCACGTTTGAGCGTGAAGTTGTTAAGGAAATTAAAAAAAGTGCTGCAGATTTGTTAGAGGAACAAGATAAGGTTATTTCACATTCAAGTTGTATTTTTTATTATTAGATTTCTCTATAAAAACTTTATATATTACTGAAAATAGGAAATAATTATCTACATTACTTTGGTTAAATATTACACTTAAGCTTATTTAAATTAATTATTATTCAGAATGGTGATAAATATGATTTCCCTGAAATACTGAAGCAACTAATAGGGAGGAAAATTTTATTTAAAGTTGATATTCCCTTTAGAAGTAATTCCAAATGAAAATAACTTACACAATTGTTAGCACATGTGATGACCATCCCATTATAGACAAATTCATGGGATTGTATCTTAAATAATTATCGTATATAAAACATTTTACATGAATGAATTAAGTTATATGTTATATTAGTTTTTTGTTGTTTTCATCTTTTTGAAATAAATTTGATTAGCTGATTGTATATGAAAAATTGTTTATGATAATTGACGTTATTCGAATTATAAAACACTTCGTTACACTTTTCGTTTTTAACAAAAAAAATTCATGAAACCAAATCCGACCTTATTCACTCTTCCTAAGCCTTATTTTGGCAGGGTTCGTGTGAATTGGATACAAATTATTAATAGTCGTCGTTTTCAATTAATTGACCTTATCTTATGTACTGTGAAAAGTTTACATAAAATGAATAATATGAACTGAAATGAATATTATTTAATTGACAACAACACTTATACAATCTTTTCAAAATTAGATGAAATAATAATATAGTTATTTTATAAATTATTATTATTTTTTATTAACTTTCAAAATAATAATATTAATAATATTTGTATTATTTACTTGAATAACTAATAATATATTTTCCAAATTAAATTCCCGTGCATTTTTGCATGGGTCCTAAAAACTAGTATATAAAATATAGAGAAATGAAAAAATCTACTTGAATGAGTCCTTGATTGTAAGAGCCCTTACGAATGGAGCCACAAAGGGCAACAACATTAATAATAGGTTTTACAACTGCTCCTACGACGGTTTCCATGTTTCTCTTTCAATTAATATAACCCTCGATACGTTTTAAATTGATTTGATTGCGAATCGAATTAGCTTATGCTTTGCAATTAGAACTACGTGATATTTATAGTGTTTTTGAGCAAGGAGAAAAGAGGAAGAGAGATTTGGTGATGTAATAGCTGATGACTTTGAAACTTAGTTTCCAACTGCTTTACATTTCATTCATTTATTTATTTTTTTGGACAATATTTATTTATTTATTTATTTATTTTGGAGTATTTTAACTTTATCCTTTGGGCTAATCCGGATTCGGGGCTTAGTTCTGTGCGATGAGTAGTGATGGCAAATGGGTGGGCCGGGCTGGGCTGGGTCGGGTTTGTGGCGGGCTGGGTTGGCCATTTTTGAACCGGTGCGGGCCGGGAAAATAGGTGGGCTGGGTGGGTCGGTGGGTTGGGTTGGGGAGGCAACCCACAACCGGTTTGGGTGGGCCTGAAATGGTTAATTGGGCGGGCTGGGTGGGCTTAGTGGGTGGGCTGGGCTGGTTAATGGGTTGGGTGGGCTGGGTGGGTTGATGTGCTGGGTGGGCTTAGTGGGTGGGCTGGGCTGGTTGCGTGTGTTGGGTTGGGCTGGGTGGGCTTAGTGGGTTGGGCCGGAAAAATTGTGCATGATTTCTTTTTATTTTCATATTCGGTCATGATTTCAGAAATTTGAATTTAGAATTTGATGAATCTAATCTGAATGAGTGAGTTGATTATGGGTTGGTGACAAAAGAATGAGAAGAAAGATAAATGTAAAATCCCCTAATTCCCCTCAATTTGTTTGGCGGGACAAGAAAAATACTTTAACGCTAAAATACAAAGAAGATTTCAGTGGGGGTTTAAGGTGGGTCAGGCGGGCTGGGCTAGGTGGTTTGTGCGGGTAACAGGTGGGCTAGGTGGTTCGGGCTTAATGGGCTGGTGGGCTTGGTGGTCTGGGTGGTTTGGGCTGGGTGGGTTGGTGGGCTGGGCTGGGTGGGTTAGTGGGCGGTTAGGTACGGGTTGGTTGGGCGGTTATTACTGGGCTGGGTTACAACAAACGAGCCCGGTGCGGGTTTTCCTTTTTCACGGGTTGAACCGGGCTGGGTAACGGGCCAAACGGGTCTGGCCCACGAGGCCCCCGAGACGGGTTGGGTTGGGTGGGCTGGGCTGGCCCGGCCCATATGCCATCTCTAGCGATGAGGTTCTAGTCACCTCCAAGTTGTTGTTGTGGAAGATCGAACACACGATCCTCTCTACCAAGTATAGTTCCAATCACCACTACACCAACAATCAATTGTTACTTCTATATATTTATTTATTTATTTATAGAATGGAAAGCTTTCGGCAACAGGCAGTGTATGGGGTCCGCCCAGCAGACCTCAAGCTGGCAGCAGACCGCTGGTCCTGCCACTCCACGTCAGAGCACCAGGAGCAGAGCAGACCTCCTCAGGCAGACTGCTCCGGATATAGCCTATAGGCAGGAGTTTAATGAAGGCATTGTTTCACCTTGTCCCACTTCCAAAGAGGCCCACTTACTTTGCTAGGTCAGTTACAAGTCCATGTCTCATATAAATACCATGCCCATGCATGGGTAAGGTACATTCAATCAAACACTCACAAAATACTTGCACTTGATACTCGTTTTCTCTCTACTAGAGATCTTGTGCTCAACTTGGACTGACTTAGGCATCGGAGAGGCGATCCTCGGAACCACCCCCGAGGTTCCTCCTTTTTTTGCAGGTAACCACCACCACGAAGGACGTTTGGGAGCCACGTTCCACAAAGTACCCATCACCACATACACTGTAGCTGTCTTGGACAAAAACAATTTGGCTCTAGAAGGAGGGGAAGAGTAGAAAAGCCCAATCTACAACTTCGCAATGGTGGTTCCAACCTCAGAAACACTCGGTTCCGACAGTTCAGGAGGAGAAAGCAACTCTCCACTGAGAGAAACAACCACGAGATCAACTAGAAGGGGTAGTGCTGCTACCACCAGATCAGGAAGGAGGGATAGCACTGCTACCCCCCATCAAGAAACTAGGCAGACCCAGCAGCCAAGCAGCTTAGTGGTCTTGCCCATGCCTGAGCAACTCCAAGCAGCCATCCACGTGCTGCAATCTGCCCAGCAGTTTATGCAAACTGTTGGAGGCCAACCTGCTCGAAAGAGGAGGAGAACTAGAGCACATGGTTCAGTTCGAAGGCACCTGCAGCTGTCATCTGAAGAGGAGACAGACACAGCAGAACCCCTATGCGGGTACAACATGACAAACATCACACCCACCCCAACGTCAAAGTATGGCCTATCTAGTCGCTCTGGACCTGGGTACATCAAGAAGGGTTGGCAGGAAGTAGAATGGGATACTGAGATGATGCAGGAGGATCATCCCAGCATGTTCGAGGAACTGACACCCACAGGGTATACAGCAGGCTCAAGCAGGAGATCTGTCCACAGAGGAAATCCAGGAGGCGTGGTCCAGAATGTCCAGCCCCGGCACAGAATCAGGCGTAACTCAGGAGTTGAAGAGGCCCTGTCTGCGCTTGGTGGCGGAACGGTCAGAAGGCATGTCAGCCAAAGATTGGGAACAATACCAGAAGAGGGCTCTGGCGATACTTGAGCCCCCACAGATCTCAGAGGACTCATAACCCACAGAGTCAACTCCAGACCCATTGTGGTATCACCAGCAGAGGAGATTAGGTCTCCTTCCAAATCTCCCTTCACACCTGGGGCCAGAGTGTCTAAAGCGAAGCTCCCACCAAATCTCAAGTTTGAAGGGGAGGGAGACCCAAAGGAGCATGTGGCAGCCTTTGAGACCCACATGGAGCTAGGAAACTACAATGAGGCCACCTGGTGCAGACACTTCCCTGCCACTCTGTCAGGGATAGCTCAGACCTGGTTCAGAACTATCCCCCAGGGGACGATTGCTAACTTTAATGAACTGAAGAAGAGATTCAAAGAGCATTTCGTCAGTATAAGTAGGAGAAACAAGTCCACACATGAGCTGCTGTTGCTGAAGCAGACTCAGAATGAGAGCTTACGGGATTTCATAGGGAGGTTCAACAAAGAGATGGTGCACATCCCAGAGCTGGAGCAGAAGCTCGCTCTGCACGCCCTAATGAACGCCTTACCCCACACCAGTAAGTTCAGAGATGACCTTAAATGGGTCACCATGACGGAGCTCAGCGAGGCCCTGGCCTGGCAGAAAAATACATAGCTGTCGAGGACTTCAACAAAGCCTCGACACCTGAAGCAGGAACAGGCAGACCTGTCAGGCAAGATACCAGGCAGAATGAGCATCAATTCATGGGAGGCAGACTGAACTTTGGAGGCCCCAGGCCCCATCAGAACAGAGGAAGAGAAAAGCAAAAAGAAGCAGAGAGGGAGGTGGACCGGCTGAGGGCCCAGGAGAAGTATAATAACTACAGCAACCTCAGCATGCCAAGGGCTGAGATCTTTCTGACCAACAGAGATGACAGCAAGTGGCACAGACCACCTCCCACCAAGAAGAGAAGCCTAGGCCCCAACATGGCATAGTTCTGCGCTTTCCATGAGGCGCCAGGCCACAGTACAGAAGACTGCATAAGTTTGAAAAATGATCTGGAAAGCCTGATCAGAAGAGGCTACTTCAAAGAGTACCTAGCCTGGAATCAGGGGATCAAGGAGAAGGAGCAACAGAGCGAAGGGCAGAAACTGCATGACAAACGGGCGGAGATCAAGGAAGGAAAAAAGAAGACAATATACGTCATATTTGGCAGTTCTAGGTCGATGGGGGGAGAGAGGGCTCATCTGAGGCAGCTCACCCACCCCAACCTCTACTCCATCGACCAAGCAGAGCTGAGCCCAGATCTGCCAAGCATGACTTTTACAGCAGAGGACTGCAAAGGCATCAGTTTTCCACACTCTGACCCTCTAGTGGTCACGCTGGAGATTAGCAGCACAGATGTACGAAGAATACTATTAGATGGCGGGAGCGCCGTGAATATCCTTTATAAGGATACCTTCGATAAAATGGAGCTGGACCGTTCAATGTTGAAGCGAGGAAGAACTCCCATCGTCGGATTCACAGGGAACTCCATCATCCCAGAGGGGAAAATACATCTGACTGTAACAACAGAAGGGCAGAATGGGGTGAAAAGAATTGTAGTGCAAGAGTTCCTGGTAGTAGACCTCCCATCACCATACAACCTCTGATGGGAAGGAAGTTTATTGAGGCAGTACAGGGAATCCTGTCAACCCATCACCAGACCATGCTTTTCCTAAGCAGCACTGGTGAGGTGGGAAGACTGAGGGGAGACCAGAGAGCAGCTAGGTCATGCAATCTGACCGCTATGAAGAAGGATAAAAGGCCTCCCCCTCCTGACCACTATGGGTCCAGGAGAAAGAGGAGAAAGGAAAAGAAAGAAGGAAAGAAGAAATAGGCTGAAGAAGCCAAGAAGGACCAGGCTGAAGAAGACGGGAAGGAAAGAAAGGAAGGAAAGGCCGAGGAAAAAAAGGAAGAATGTGCCGCTATCAGTGAGGCCGATGCTCGGCCGGAGGCAGAACAGGAAGCAAATAAGCCTGAACCGGGGGAAGAGACGGAAGAGGTACTCTTGGGACCGGAAGAAGGCAGGACAGTCAGAATAGGTAAAGACCTGGATCCTGAAACCAGAGTCAACCTAATCAGTCTGCTGAAGGAGAATGCAGATGTGTTCGCCTTCTCAGCAGCTGAGATGCCTGGAGTAGACCCCGCCACCATCAACCACAAGTTGAACACTGCTGGAGGGTACAGACCTGTAAAGCAGAAGAGAAGGAACTACTCTGCGGAGAAAAATAAAGCCATCGAGGAAGAAGTTCAGAAGCTGCTTGAGGCAGGGTTCATAGAGCCCTGCAAGTATCCAGAATGGATGGCCAATGTGGTGATGGTAAAAAAGGCGAACGAGAGCTGGAGGATGTGTGTCGACTTCACAGACCTCAATAAGGCCTGCCCCAAGGACTACTACCCTTTGCCAAGAATCGACCAGCTGGTAGACTCCACCAGTGGTCATGCTCTGCTCAGCTTCATGGACGCATTCAGCGGATACCATCAGATTTTCATGGATCCTGCAAATAAAGAGAAGACGGCATTTATCACCCCTATCGGGGTATTTTGCTATGTTATGATGCCCTTCGGGCTGAAGAATGCAGGCGCCACCTATCAAAGGCTGATGGATCAGGTCTTTGCAGGTCAGAGGGGAAGGAATCTGGAGGTGTACGTGGATGACGTCATCACCAAGAGAAAAACTGAGACTGACCATATAGCAGACCTAAAGGAAACCTTCACCAACCTCCGCAAACACAACATGAAACTGAATCCTAAAAAATGCGTGTTCGGAGTACGGTCAGGGAAATTTCTGGGCTATCCGGTCAGTGAAAGGGGGATCGACGCGAATCCCGACAAAGTGAAAGCAGCTATGGATCTGCCAGAGCCTAAAAGCATCAGAGACATCCAGAGGCTGATAGGCAGAATGACAGCCCTGTCCAGATTCATAGCTCAGTCTGCAGAGAAAGCTCTCCCGTTCTTCAAGATATTGAAGGGGAACAAAGAGTTTAAGTGGGAAGCAGAGCAGAGGGAGGCATTCCAGAAGCTGAAGTCACACCTCTCTGGTCTGCCAACACTGGCCAGACCCAAGACAGGGGAAGCTCTCTTCCTGTACATTGATGTTACTGCTGCAACTGTGAGTGCAGTCCTGGAGAAGGAAGAGAACAAGAAGCTGCAGCCAGTGTACTTTGTGAGCCACACCCTCACGGGTGCAGAATCACGCTACCCGTTGATAGAAAAGGCAGCCTACGCAGTAGTGCTGACCACCAGAAAGCTGAGGCCGTATTTCGACGCACATCCTGTCACTGTGCTGACAAATATGCCTCTGGAAAAGGCAATGGAGAAGGTAGACAAATCGGGGAGAATCATAAGCTGGGCCCTGGAGCTGACAGGGTTCGGCATCAAATTCGCCCCACGAACCGCCATAAAAGCACAAGCTCTGGCAGATTTCCTAGCAGAGTGTGCCTATCAGGAAGCAGTTGGAGAGCCTAGAGCCTGGGAAGTTTTTACAGACGGGTCTGCAACCATCAATGGCTTTGGGGAAGGCGTGGTCATCAGAACCCCGGAAGGGAAAATCATTGAATACGCCTTGAAGTTCATGTTTTCAGCAACCAATAATGAATCAGAGTACGAAGCAGCCATCGCTGGACTGCAGCTCTGCCAGACTCTGGAAGCCAAGCACGTCCACCTCAAAATTGACTCTCAGTTGGTAACAAATCAAGTCAAGGGGGAGTATGAGGCTAAGGAGCCGAAGATGCATAGCTACTTGGCCAGGATGAGGTCTCTGATTTCAAATTTTGAAAGTTTTAGAATTGAACGTGCCTAGAGCACAGAACCCCCAAGCAGATGCTCTGTCCAAGTTAGGAAGCAGCAGACTGCAGGAGCTTAACAGGTCTGTTCTGGTGGAAGTCAGACCCAGCAGTGCAATCTGCGAGGATGCAGAACGAGTTTTAGAGTTGGAGGATATGCCAGAGTGGATCAGGGAGATTGCTGAGTATAAACAGACTGGTAAACTACCAGAGGGAAAGATGAAAGCAAGAAAGCTCAAGTTGACAGCATGCAGATACTGCCTGATCGGGGACGAGCTATACAGGAAGTCTTTCTCTCTGCCCCTACTCAAATGCGTAGGGCAGAGAGACGCAGACTACGTACTGAGAGAGATCCATGAGGGACTCTGCGGGCACCACATCGGGCCAAGAGCTCTGGCCCATAAAGCTCTCAGAGCTGGTCATTATTGGCCCACAATGAAAGCTGACTCTGAGACTCTGGTGAAAAAGTGTGATAGCTGCCAGAAGTTCCCGCCAAACATCAAGATGCCAGCAAACGACCTCATGCCGATCTACAACCCTATCCCATTTGCCCAATTGGGGCTAGACATTCTGGGACCCTTTACAATGGCCCAATATCAGAAGAGATGGTTAGTTGTGGGGGTAGACTACTTCTGTAACATCCCGTCTTTTACCAACTATACTTTAACTTAAGTAAACGAACTAAAAGATAAAATCAGTGGTAGCGGAAATACCACCGAGACGGAAATGTCACTCTAGAGTAAAATTAAACTATATTAATAAACAACAATTTCATAAGGTAATCAAAACCTAGAAATGTGCAGAGGGATGAGGTCCCATACCCTCATCTCCATCGTCTCAAGATTTAACAAGTTAACACATTATCCAAAATAACCTTATTAAACGTTAAAAGACAACTAAACTACTACTTAAGACCCAAAAGACCAGAGGTCCTAATGTCTAACTCATAATGCTCGTTCACTATGACAAGCACTACACTGAAGCTCACAAGGCCGAATCTCACAACCCCGATCCAAACGGTAACAACTCTAAACTTCAGCATCTGCAAAATATTCAACAAATATCCACAATCAGTGGGGAGTAACTAACAGCTCTCCCAGCACAATATAGGATTCAAAAAGTAATCTTAAATACAGTTACAATAAACATTACGCTAATAACTACATAAAAACCAAATAACAGTAACGACAATAACAGAGCAAAACACTACTGGCAACATGCTTCAAAATTAAATAATTCAAGTAACGGCATAGCATCTCAAGAAAACAGACATAAACCAGATGACCGAATAATGAAATTAATAAAACTAGCAGAATTAATATCAATCTAACAGAATAATAAAACTTTGAGTAGTTACAACATCAAATTAATAATGAGAGAGCGAACGCTAGTGACCTGCAGCCCACTTCCTCAGGAAAAGTCAGATCGAATCTCCAGAACGACCTATGGGTTACGTTCCCTACCGTCTGTATCTAAGAATGGCCAAACTCCCGATGCGGGACAGTACACGCAGTACCTCCCGACCTCTCGGACGACAACAAGTCCTAGGTATCTCCAATGTAGGGTAACACCCAACGTGATGTCCCCTAACCTCTCGGAGTGCATGTTCGTTACCTTTGGGACACCGTCCCTCAGGCTACTCAACTCAAATAAAACCAAACATCAAAAGTACTAAAACAGTACATTATTCTTCAAATCAACAAAGCTGTTATCTGAGTTTGGGTACAAAGTTAATTATGATCGAGTCACAATACCCTCCGTACATAACTCTTGGCGAGGTAATGCTAAGGACAGTGTTATCCTCCCCCGATCATTACGACGTCGATAACTCAAATAATTAAATTAACAACATGGTTCAAAATGACATAAAAATTATACAAAATAAATAACCCAAAGACAAGCTAATCAAAATAATAACGTACTCACAAAGTCAAACCGTGTACCTCTAAATTGTGTCGTATACCAAAAGTATATATAAATTTAAATCATTTCACAAATCTTAAAACTAAACTATAATCAAGTTATAAATAATGAGTAATTCCACGAGTCCTAAAAAGATCCATGAACTTATTGCAAGCCAATAAAATAATAAATTTGCTATAAATAAAATAACTTGCTATAAACTACTACAAGAAATTTTCTGTAAACACATAATCACTCCTTAAGAAGTCAAACCATGCACAACCTAATACAAGAAATTGTAAACTAACAAAACTAATGAGGAAACGAACCAAAACTTGCTGTAAACACAGAAGCAACATGCTGTAACTAAGGGGGAGAAATAACAGGCGGACAGCACAGGTGCTGTGCGCTGGCGGCAGCAACCACGCAGCACACAGGTGCTGTGCGCTGGCAGCAGCTACCACGCAGCACACAGGCTGTGCTCTGGCAGTAGCAACCACGCATCACCCCGAGCAGCAGGAGCCACGCACAGCGCTGGTTAGCGGCTCGATGGCCCTCATGGTCGTGTTGTGCTACTGCTCGTACATGACGTAACTCCCAACGGTTTTTCGAAAGACAAAACATCAACATACAGCCTCATACAATGCTAACACCCAAAACCAAGGGTCATATGATTCAACCAAAAAAAACCAAATCCAACCCAACCTAACCGAAACATGATTCTACATTCTGGGCAAAGTTAACAACACCAAATAACACTTAAACATACTCCATTCCATTCAAACAAAACAGAAAAAATATTACTCAACATCAACTACAACTTCCGACCTTCATACGTCAAATTACGGCATCTAAAACACACATATTTCAGCATGATCACTTCATATACGTTCATTAGAACACACTAAAAATCCTAAACATGATTCTACATAGTAATATCTAAACTAACGGTACTAAGACTACGATTTTAATCCTATTAAGCTAAGCGAGTCGTTAGTTACCTCAATCGTCTCGGGGAGTGCAAAAAGTCAGGTAGAACGAACTAGATATTGCATGGAACCTCGCCGTCGTCGACGCCAACAATCACGTGCAAAAACCCCTTGAAATCCACTCCCAAAATATGAAGAAAATACTTGAAACAACTACCAAAAATCTGAACTTGCTTGAGGCCAAAGAGAATACGCTTTCTCTTTTTTTTTAGATGATGCGTGATGTTTAGAGGGGGTAATAAGGTGCAGCAAATTTCAGTTTAAAAATGGCAGCAATAAGGGGGTTTAGAAGAGGGAATTAAGGAGGTGAATTATGGCATTTGATGGAGTGATTAATGGGAAAGATCTCCCTAGCTTCTCACGTTAGAAAACAGTAGCATGGGTTGATTTTTTTGACTTTCTAACTTCACTTGACAGCACATCTAAAAACCGGACACAAGGCTTAAGAGGCTTAAACAACGTTCGCGCACAACCCGGTCCGTAACATTATTATTGCTTGAAAAGAAATAAAATTATACATTTCCTAAATTTATAAAATAAAATTAGTAACTATCTTATAAAACAAATACACTAGTTATAAACATATACATTTTCCAAATCAATCAAATTAACATACCACATTATACACCTTCATATTTAAAAATATGCTTAAGCTATTTAAATTAGATTTTCAAGTATAAATTTATTTACGGAAAAAAAGTATATATATAAATATCAACGTATAATTTAACTAAGTTAATGCACGAAATTTCTAGTGAAATTACGGGGTGTTACAATCACTCCCCCTTAAAAGAGTTTCGTCCTTAAAAATAAATAGAAGATCAAAAGAAAATACTCTTGATAAAGAATAATATGATAAACATAAATAAATAGATTTTTAGCTCATTAAGTAAATAACTCTGTAGGACAAAATTCGATAACTCGATGAATATATATCTTATTTTTTGAATATAAAGAACTATGTAGTAAAGTAGCATAATGTCAGCGAGATTTATAAAATATGAAAGAAACGAAGATAAAGATTGCAAAATATCAGAGGTAAAAAATAAAATAAAATAAAATAATTGTACAAAAACTATAACTAATTTTACAAATGGAATAGAAATACATTAATAAAAGATTAACCCGCATCCATCATAAATATTTTAGAAAGGGAAAAAAAAGAAAAAAAGTAGAGAAACCAACATTCGAAATTCGACAACCAAATCAATTCAGATCGAGATAACTACACAGGCATATACTCTACTTAAAGTGATAAGAACTTTAGTGATAAGTAGTTGGCGGTTTTATATTTAAAAAAAATGTCACTTACGAGCTCAACCATCGATATATGGTAAAGAGCGTCCTCTTAAACATATATGCAATTTAAAGTTCACTTTGGAAATAGATAACTTTAAAACAAATTTCACAACAAAATGAGACTTGTATAGATAGGCGATCAAAAGCATACTCTTTTTTTTAGTCGACACAAATCTGCGTGGAACCACCCATTACAACTTGATATCAACATAAATAGGTTTAAGATTTAAGTTGAGTTTATAAATTTCCTTTGTAAAGAAAATAACCCAAATAGTCAAAATCAGATAATTAAAATAAAAAGTAACAAAAATATAACAAACCTTAATATAAAATTAGAAAGCACTTAAGGCTTAGACAAGAGACAACAAAATGTAGATGTAACACAATGAGTTGGAAAATAAAATTTATAATGGAAGTAAATCAGCAAGTAGAATAAAAAGTTGTCGAAAGATTACCTGTATAACAAAATAGTTTGTATCTACATTTCAATCCATAACACCAAAACAACTTATTAGGCTGCTTTTATTTTCGAAAACTTTGAAACCTTATTACCATAATTAAAGCTAAAATAGGATTAACAAGCAAAAAAAAGATATTAAAAAGATAAGTATATATTTATACATAGATGGTAAAAGATGGTAAAAGTAGTTTGTAGAATCTTTTGAAAGACAATTCCATAACCTTTTTCTTTTCCCTAACCATAGTAAAATGTTTGAAATTAGATATTTTTCAAAAGAGTGTTTCAAAATAGTAATAATAGCAAAATTTGAAAGTTAGAAAATAACTCTAATATAGGTATGAAAATTATTAAAATCAGAGGTTAAATTTTGAATATAAACTCAAAGCAGAAAGTTTTGTAAATAACAAATAAATAAGTAGTACTCATATAAACAAAATAATGCTTAATTGGAAAAGAAATGAAAATTTATATACACAACAACATATACTAACAAGCAACAAACAAATAAAAATAAACACAATGCAACACACTCGACTATATTAAAATAAAATATAAATTTATTTTTAAATAGTAAAATACAAAACAAGTTAAGTGCGTAATATGACCTAGAATAAGAGGCTCTAAATCACCTCGCTTTCACTGCGCACTCTGATAACTTCGTGTACGCAACCCTGCAAATAAGATTAACAAACTTGGTAGACTAGCTTCCACCAATAATACACGTAACTACACATATAATATGCTTCATAAACATGAGAGCATACCATTAAATAATTCCCATGGCTTTCTTCCTACCCAAGTAACTCTCATTAAGCAAATTACTTAAAGCCTAAGACACTAGTAATCCTAGTTACAAGATTACACATTTCTCGTGGAATATGTAGCAACTCAAAGAGAGTTTTTGGAACGTTTGGCTCTGATACCAACTGTAACATCCCGTCTTTTACCAACTATACTTTAACTTAAATAAACGAACTAAAAGATAAAATCAGTGGTAGCGGAAATACCACCGAGACGGAAATGTCACTCTAGGGTAAAATTAAACTATATTAATAAACAACAATTTCATAAGGTAATCAAAACCTAGAAACGTGCAGAGGGATCAGGTCCCATACCCTCATCTCCATCGTCTCAAGATTTAACGAGTTAACACATTATCCAAAATAACCTTATTAAACGTTAAAAGACAACTAAACTACTACTTAAGATCCAAAAGACCAGAGGTCCTAATGTCTAACTCATAATGCTTGTTCACTATGACAAGCACTACACTGAAGCTCACAAGGCCAGATCTCACAACCCCGATCCAAACGATAACAACTCTAACTTCAGCATCTGCAAAATATTCAACAAATATCCACAATCAGTGGGGAGTAACTAACAGCTCTCCCAGCACAATATAGGATTCAAAAAGTAATCTTAAATACAGTTACAATAAACATTACGCTAGTAACTACATAAAAACCAAATAACAGTAACGACAATAACAGAGCAAAACACTACTGGCAACATGCTTCAAAATTAATTAATTCAAGTAACGGCATAGCATCTCAAGAAAACAGACATAAACCAGATGACAGAATAATAAAACTAAAATTAATAAAACTAATGGAATTAATATCAATCTAACAGAATAATAAAACTTTGAGTAGTTACAACATCAAATTAATAACGAGAGAGAGAACTCTAGTGACCCGCAGCCCACTTCCTCAGGAAAAGTCAGATCGAATCTCCAGAACGGCCTATGGGTTACGTTCCCTACCGTCTGTATCTAAGAATGGCCAAACTTTCGATGTGGGACAGTACACGCAGTACCTCCCGACCTCTCTGACGACAACAAGTCCTAGGTATCTCCAATGTAGGGTAACACCCAACGTGATGTCCCCTAACCTCTCGGAGTGCATGATCGTTACCTTTGGGACACCGTCCCTCAGGCTACTCAACTCAAATAAAACCAAACATCAAAAGTACTAAAACAGTACATTATTCTTCAAATCAACAAAGCTGTTATCTGAGTTTGGGTACAAAGTTAATTATGATCGAGTCACAATACCCTCCGTACATAACTCTTGGCGAAGTAATGCTAAGGACAGTGTTATCCTCCCCCGAGCATTACGACGTCGATAACTCAAATAATTAAATTAACAACATGTTTCAAATGACATAAAAATTATACAAAATAAATAACACAAAACAAGCTAATCAAAATAATAACGTACTCGCAAAGTCAAACCATGCACCTCTAATTGTGTCGTATACCAAAAGTATATATAAATTTAAATCATTTCACAAATCTTAAAACTAAACTATAATCAAGTTATAAATAATGAGTAATTCCACAAGTCCTAAAAAGATCCATGAACTTATTGCAAGCCAATAAAATAATAAATTTGCTATAAATAAAATAACTTGCTATAAACTACTACAAAAAAAATTCTGTAAACACATAATCACTCCTTAAGAAGTCAAACCATGCACAACCTAATACAAGAAATTGTAAACTAAAAAAACTAATGAGGAAACTAACCAAAACTTGCTGTAAACACAGAAGCAACATGCTGTAACTAAGGGGGAGAAATAACAGGCGGACAGCACAGGTGCTGTGCGCTGGCGGCAGCAACCACGCAGCACACAGGTACTGTGCGCTGGCAGCAGCTACCACGCAGCACACAGGCTGTGCTCTGGCAGTAGCAACCACGCATCACCCCGAGCAGCAGGAGCCACGCACAACGCTGGTTAGCGGCTCGATGGCCCTCATGGTCGTGTTGTGCTACTGCTCGTACATGACGTAACTCCCAACGGTTTTTCGAAAGACAAAACATCAACATACAGCCTCATACAATGCTAACACCCAAAACCAAGGGTCATATGATTCAACCAAAAAAAACCAAATCCAACCCAACCTAACCGAAACATGATTCTACATTCTGGGCAAATTTAACAACACCAAATAACACTTAAACATACTCCATTTCATTCAAACAAAACAGAAAAAATATTACTCAACATCAACTACAACTTCCGACCTTCATACGTCAAATTACGGCATCTAAAACACACATATTTCAGCATGATCACTTCATATACGTACATTAGAACACACTAAAAATCCTAAACATGATTCTAAATAGTAATATCTAAACTAACGGTACTAAGACTATAGTTTTAATCCTATTAAGCTAAGCGAGTCGTAAGTTACCTCACGGGGAGTGCAAGAAGTCAGGTAGAACGAACTAGATATTGCATGGAACCTCGCCGTCGTCGACGCCAACAATCACGTGCAAAAACCCCTTGAAATCCACTCCCAAAATATGAAGAAAATACTTGAAACAACTACCAAAAATCTGAACTTGCTTGAGGCCAAAGAGAATAGGCTTTCTCTCTTTTATTTTAGATTAGATGGTGCGTGATGTTTAGAGGAGGTAATAAGGTGCAGCAAATTTCAGTCCAAAAATGGCAGCAATAAGGGGGTTTAGAAGAGGGAATTAAGGAGGTGAATTATGGCATTTGATGGAGTGATTAATGGAAAAGATCTCCCTAGCTTCTCACGTTAGAAAACAGTAGCATGGGTTGATTTTTTTGACTTTCTAACTTCACTTGACAGCACACCTAAAAACCGGACACAAGGCTTAAGAGGCTTAAACAACGTTCGCGCACAACCCGGTCCGTAACATTATTATTGCTTGAAAAGAAACAAAATTATACATTTCCTAAATTTATAAAATAAAATTAGTAACTATCTTATAAATCAAATACACTCGTTATAAACATATACATTTTCCAAATCAATCAAATTAACATACCACATTATACACCTTCATATTTAAAAATATGCTTAAGCTATTTAAATTAGAATTTCAAGTATAAATTTATTTACGGCAAAAAAAAATATATATATAAATATCAACGTATAATTTAACTAAGTTAATGCACGAAATTTCTAGTGAAATTACGGGTGTTACTACTTCACTAAGTGGATAGAGGTAGAAGCCCTATCCAACATCACAGAAGCAGCCGTTAGAAAGTTCCTATGGCAGAGCATCATCACCAGATACGGGATTCCGAAGGCTTTCGTCTTCGATCACGGGAGACAGTTTGACAATATGCCCCTGTCAGGGTGGTTAGAGCAGTTTGGGATCAAATATGCTCTATCCTCAGTCTGCAACCCTTAGTGCAATGGTCAAGCCGAAGCCGCTAACAAACAGATCCTGATAGGTCTGCAAAAGAAGCTGGAGGAACAGAAAAGCAAGTGGTTAGAGGAGCTGCCTAATACTTTGTGGTCAATCAGAACCACAGTCAAAGAGTCAACTGGGCAGACCCCCTTCTACCTGGTGTATGGCTCCGAGGCCGTCATGCCTGTTGAGATCGGATCTGAAAGTCTGAGGATCAGCCTATTTGAGCTAGGTCTGAACGATGAAGCTCTGAGAACAAATCTAGATCTGCTGGATGAATACAGAAATGAAGCCAGGCTTAGAATGGAAGCCTACAAAGCCAAAATCAGCAGATACTATAACCGGAAAGTGAGGGCTAGGCCTCTGGAGGTAGGGGATCTGGTACTCAGAAATGCAGCAGCTGTGCAGAAAGACAAAATACATGGAAAGCTATCGGCTAAGTGGGAAGGACCCTACCAGGTTAGTGAAGAGCTACACCCTGGAACCTGAAGATTGAAAAGAATGGATGGGAGCGAACTGAAAAGCAATTGGAACGCCCGAATACTGAAAAAATACTTCGCGTAACCATGATTGTATCAAAAAACTCATATGAATGAAAGGCCTTTGAGCCACCCTTTGCAAACTATACACTCTCCATTTCGCATTAAACCCCCATCCCCTTATCTATTCTTTATGAAAAACAAAATGCCAAAATCAGACAGACCATTAGCAGACAGAGAAAAAATACCGTAGTCTGGCAAAAGAAAACAGGGTCTGAGTCAGACTGAAGGCTGAAGAGGCCCATCAGACACAAAAGAAAACTATATAATGAAGAAAGGGAGCCAGCCGAAAGGTCAACTCTGTCCAGAGCCCATGAGGACCGCAGAGTGATCGGATGCCGGCTCGACTTAGCGATGTCATAGACCTCTACCTCTAAACCTGCAGGGCCGAAGGCCCGAAAAGCAGCAAGGATAAGTCATAGACACCTAAGGTTAATGGGGACGCCATAGTTCCAAAGAACCAAACGTACCCCGACACGAAAAGGATGGCAGAAGGAGTTAAAGGGCGAACCCCGAAACTCCCAGAACCATCATAACTTAGGGCGTCAAAATACCTCATTTTCTCTGCTTATTGTTGGATTTTTGTCACGCATAAGACAGAGCAGAAGAGTAAAGGGCCCCTAAAGTCGCAGCTCTAAGCAAATTTCACCCGCCACCGAGCCGAGTAAACGAAAATGCTCAGATATGCTATGTGGTTGCACAACAAACTCAACATGCAAGCAGAATGCCCTTGGACCTACAAGATATATCAGGCAAAAGAGCAGCAGAGCACAAACACTTAGCAAAAATAAAAGGTTACGAGTAAACGAAAATGCTCAGATATGCTATGTGGTTGCACAACAAACTCAACATGCAAGCAGAATGCCCTTGGACCTACAAGATATATCAGGCAAAAGAGCAGCAGAGCACAAACACTTAGCAAAAATAAAAGGTTAGGCATACACAAGATAGAAGAAATGAAAGTCAACATCAGAATACAAATTACACTTCTGAGAAATCATTGTACCTTACATGAAAGATCTGGCCATAAGCCAGATCAGAATTCTACAGAATACTACAACAACGGCGGCTACCTAACCAAAAGAAGGGAGCAAATACAGATGAAAAGGAAATATTTGACTATTTAATTACAAATATTACAAGAGAAGTCAATTAGGGATATCATCGGAGGGCAAAAACGGAGGACTGCAGTCAATTCAGCACAGGCTCCCAGCTTATCCACTTCAGCAGCTCAGACAAGAGTCACAAGAGGACTGAGGCGAAGCGTGAGATAGCCGCCCGAGTTC
Organism: Patellifolia procumbens; assembly: GCA_947645195.1. Classification (NCBI taxonomy): domain Eukaryota; kingdom Viridiplantae; phylum Streptophyta; class Magnoliopsida; order Caryophyllales; family Amaranthaceae; genus Patellifolia; species Patellifolia procumbens. The sequence goes on from CANSGD010000193.1 coordinate 11,174,540, forward strand.
CTATTGTTTAGGAACAGAGCCGCCACCTCCCGCAGAGCTCCCATCAGCTTGTTGCTCTGAGCTCTCTCCCTCTGGAGGCAGAGAGTAGAGCAGCTCCAGGTCTCTGAGCTCCTGGGTAGCAGGAGGTCGCATGTGCACCTCACTGGCGTAGGCCTCCTCGAAAGCATCCCAGTTGAAAGAGGGCTGCAGATGCCAGAGGACTCTACGGACCGCAACTTTGCAATCCTCCCAGTACTTGTTCCCGAACGCCTCCTCCATCTGTGCAGCCCTGACCGTCTCTTCAGCGCGCAGCTAGGCCTCTTTCTGCCTCAGAGCCTCCTCAACCTCCTTAGCCTGCTGAGCCTCCCTCTCTGACAGCAGCTTGGAGAACTTTGCCCCAAGCTCCTCCTCCCTCAGCCTTAGAGCCTCCTCAGCCTCCTTGGCCTGCTGAGCCAACCTAGCAGGGCAGCCTTCATGTTCAGCCTGCGCAGCAGAGAGCTGACCCTTGAGCTACTCTTGCTCCTTCAACACTGCCTGCAGCCTGGCCTCGGAGGTCTTCAGTTTGGTCTCCGCCAACGAAGCGCGAGACGACGCCTCACTAAGCTGGGAAGAGAGCTTAGAGTGTTCGGCCGCGATAGCCTTTGCTTGCATCGCCATACCCTCTATGCGTTTGTTGGCAGTTCGCAGGGTGTCGCGCTCCACAATCAGAGCACCCTCTCCTCCTCAGTTTCACGGCAGGTAGACACAATCAAAGAGTTCTGAGCCTTCAGCTTGGCGTACTCTTGACTCTGCTGTGCTACCTGAGCCTTAAGCCGATGCAGTTCAGGGAGATCTGCCTCATGTCTGCCCAACCCTAAAGCATGGCAGAATTCCCCAATGAAGGCGCCAGCCCACGCAGCCTATATTCAAAGAAAGATAGATCAGATTAACCAAAAAAATACCACAATCTGCCAAGGCAGAAAAGTTGAAGAACTCACCAAGGGAACGTCCTCGACGACGTAATCCCCAGAGAAGCGACTGGCCAGAAGCGTCAGCCACTCACTGGGGTCAGGGAAGGCCACGGACGTCTGCTCCTGCTCCTGAGCCTCTTGCTGGTCATCCGTCGATCCCCTCTGTAGAGAACCTGAGCCAAAGGAAAGACCAGTAAGTTCCACAGAATGGAAAAGGCCGGAACTGAGGCCGGGTAAGGGGTACGCACCTTTGATGACCTGCTCCTCCTCAACATCAATGATCTGAAGAGGGTCAACAGGGAGTCGAACCTTTTTCTGAGGGGGAGCTCCTTCCTCACTCTTCCTCTCAGATGGTCTCTTCTGGGAATGCGAAGAGAGCTTAGACTTAGCTACAGTCTTCTGAGCAACCTCTGCATGAGACTTAAGCTGGCCTGCAGTTGGAGCAGAGGTCTAAAGAGCCTTAGCAGACTGCGCTTTCTTAGCCTGCAACTGCTGCTGAAGAAGACAAAAGGAAACAATGTCATCAGCAAAATAGGGCACAGATCGAATTGAAAATTATAAGACAGAAGAAAGAAAAGAAAGCACTAACCAGACGCGCCAACTGCTCAGGAGTAGGAGCAAGGACCTACTTGAAACCTCTGGGAGGAGGATGAGCAACCTTCCTTCTAAGAGGAGTAGGCTTCTGGGCAGGAGGAGTAGACTTCTGAGCAGGGGGGGACACGACAGTCTCCACCACTGGGACAGAAGTGGAACTCTGCTACTCCACCCTCTCATGTTGGAGAGGCTCCAACACCTCCCCCTGGCTGGTCTGAGCAGACGTAGGGATGGCCTGCCCAGTGGGACCTATCAAATCATTCACAAAGCAGAAAAATCAAGAACTTTCAAATGAAGAGAAATCTGTAAGGAAGAGTGGTCTGGGTCTGAAGAAGACACATATCTGATGCAGCCTGGCACTCACTCTGGCCCTCGGCAATCTAAGTCGTGACAATCTGAGCAGTCTCTGCCTCAGCCCTGTCAAACTCCGTCATCGCTAGATGAGACTCCTGACCAGCTTCATCAGACTGGGCAGAACCATCCATTGGAGTGGGTTCTTTCTCAGCCTTGTCCAACTCGGTGATCGCTTGGTCAGGCTCTCCCATGGGCACATCCTCCACCACAGGTGGATCTGAAAATAAGCAGAACAGATGAGAAGTCTACAACAGAAAGCACACAAGCAGAAAGAACAGATTGGTCATCGTAAATAATACCTGGCTGCACAGGAGGAAGCTGTTGCAAGGGTTCAACAACCAGAACGGTCCCCTGCAGAGTGCTGGCTCCCCCTGCATCATCATCGTCGTCCTCCGACAGATTCACAGCACACCGGGAACGTCGAGTCTGCAAAGGTACAGCCGTCGCCTCCTCCTCATCACCAGACTCAATCTCGGTGACAGTGGCAGAAGGTCCAGTCGCCGGCCGAGACACCCCGGTAAACCTATCCACAAGCTCCGGGCGCTTGGTCCGGAGGGAAGGATGGTCCAGGGGAGTAGTGGTAATCTCCTTGATAAAATCAGGGACGGTGTAGGTCCCTGGATCGGGTATCGGACGATACCGGTGACACACCGACGACGGACTCAGACCCAGCTCTGAAGGGATGGCAGACCCCAGAGTCTCTGGAAGATCAGAAAGTTTATCAGCAATCACAAATCAACTAACAGGCAAAAAATAATAGAAAGGGGGCAGAGCGTATTTATGAGCTCAGGACCCACCCATAATCAGAGCACGAGCTATCTTTCTGTTTGGAGCTGCAGAACAGCACAAAAAATGAGTGCCATGGGGCACGGCAGAACTGAAAATAAAAGGTACAGGAAGAAGACTGCAGAGCACTTACCGGTAGTGTAGTCGGGCGAGAGTTTGCCTATCATCAGGAAGGCATTCTGACACATCACGTAGTGATGCGGCAGCCAATACTTGGGAAGAAACTGCTTCCCGTCAGCAGCCTTGGATTTGGACTTGAAGTAGTAGTAGGCTATCCTCTCATCCCAGTTCAGCACATGAGGGTCCTTCTGCTTCTGAAAGTCAGGCACCACAAGGCGCAGAGGAGCCCTAAATTGATAATGGTGTCCCGCTTCTGTCGGTACCCTAACAAAGACGAAACTATCCCACCAATCCTTCAGAGTGAGATCAACAGGATAGACCGTCAGATGGTTGGTTCGTACCGAACCTGTGAAGTAGCCATACTCCCCCCTGCCTCTTAAAGAAGAACAGACGCTTGAAAAGGTTCATGGTTAGGGGGAAGTCCAAAGCTTCACAGACCCAAATGAACCCAAGAACCTCCTTCAGAGACTGGGGATTAACCTGGCAGAGCGCCATCTTATACTCGCAGAGAATCCACTCCAGAAACCAGTGGATTGGAAACCTAAGCCTAAACTCCAACTGCTTGAGATAAACGGCAGTGTACCCTTCTGGTACATCTGCCAAGCTCTGACCCTCCTTGGGAACTACCACCCAAGACCCGCGAAGCGGCTTGATCTCCGCAGCAATCTCAAGGTAATAAGCAGCATGCGCCCGTTTGAACGCATCTGCAGATTTCTTCGTCATGTAAGGCTTGCCCTTGCTGTCATAAAGGGCAGTGAGCCGCATCTCATAATCACTGTAGGCCCACTTGACTCTGGGCAGAGTAGGCTTGAACTTGTAGTTGGGAGGGAACCTGTTGGTCTCAGGACCCAACAACTCCCGGCGTATGCCGTCCCAGGGGTCAAAGATCTCTCATTCCTCTGGAACCACCTCGTCCTTACAACGAGGAAGGTTCAACTTCAAAAAAGGAGACTGGGTATCCATCGGGTAGGGCTCATCCGGGTCAGACGAATAAGTAGACACCACGCCTTTTCCACGGGAGGCGGCCGATTGAGAAGTAGACATTTTGCACAATACAATAAGCAGAAGACAAAATAATCAGACCTAAAGCCACAATACAAAACAGTCTGGCACCTCAGACCTACAGACTGAGCCACCAGACTGGGGGGCAAGGATATGTATGGTAGGTGAAGACCAGAGATAGCCAAGAAATAGGATATTTTCTTGCAAAAAGATACATGCAAAGTAGTCTGGCACCTCAGACCTACAGACTGAGCCACCAGACTGGGGGGCAAGGATATGTATGGCAGGTGAAGACCAGAGATAGCCAAGAAATATGATATTTTCTTGCAAATGACACAAAGAAAACAATGAAGGCACATCACAGATCTACAGCCCAGCAAATAAAGAGGATAACAGGGTAAACAAAGCAAACCCTAAAAATCCCACAGACAACAGCCAAGCAGGTAGGCAGAGCAGAGCTCAGCTGAAGAAGCAGAGCAGAGCCTACCATCCTGAACAGCAGAACGGAAATGAAACAACACCAAACAGATCTATGAAACAAGGAAATAAACAATCGCATAAGAAGACCAAAGGAAAGAAAACCCTAAATTCCAAAACACAGGCAAATGAGTGCGTACAGAGGAAAAAAGGGGGAGAAACCCATAAACACAGAGAGGATCACATCCAAACCATCCAAGAACGAAAAAATCAAAAGTAGATCTGGGAAAAAGAGTTTACCTGGATGGAGAACGGAAGACACTGAGAAAAGAGAAGACGAAAACCACAAACGCAAAAGTATCAACACTTCAAATTGAGCTCCAAACGCATACAAATCCCAGGAAAATCGAGAGAAATCACTTGAAAATGGCTAGGGCAAAAGGAGATTCTTGGTGAACAACAGGAAAAATTGAGAGCAAAGAGTTAAAAAAAGAAGAGAATGAAAAGTTTCACAAAGGGTCGATTCAACCTTTAAATAGGCAAAAGTCATCCGCTCAGCATTAGTTTCCCAAAATTACATTCCTTGGAAACCCAAGGAGTCACATCAATTCAACTCAATTTAAAATGAATTAATGATCCTTGCTCAACACCCCAACCAAATGGACGGGAAAAATGGAAGCACTCTGGAGTCTGTGAAGAGCAGCTCCCAGAGAATCACGTATCAGTCTGCGAAGAGCAGATTGCCAGACCAAAAACAAACGTACCCAGCATATTGCAAACTGCAAATACTGGGTCCGGGGGGCAAATTGTATGGGGTCTGCCCAGCAGACCTCCAGCTGGCAGCAAACCGCTGGTCCTGCCACTCCACGTCAGAGCACCAGGAGCAGAACAGACCTCCTCAGGCAGACTGCTCCGGATATAGCCTCTAGACAGGAGTTTAATGAAGGCCTTGTTTCACCTTGGCCCACTTCCAAAGAGGCCCACTTACTTTGCTAGGTCAGTTACAAGTCCATGTCTCATATAAATACCATGCCCATGCATGGGAAAGGTACGTTCAATCAAACACTCACAAAATACTTGCACTTGATACTCGTTTTCTCTCTACTAGAGATCTTGTGCTCAACTTGGACTGACTTAGGCATCGGAGAGGCGATCCTCGGAACCACCCCCGAGGTTCCTCCTTGTTTTGCAGGTAACCACCACCACGAAGGAAGTTTGGGAGCCACGTTCCACCAAGTACCCACCACCACATACACTATAGCTGTCTTGGACAGAAACATGCAGTTTAATTTAGTTTAAGGAAACAAACGAAGTTCCGACAATATGTTCTATCCATTTTACCTTTAATTTATCTTTATCACAACACTAACGACAAATAAATAACCTAGTATAAGATTAGTCTAACTTATAATTAGAAGGTTCCTTTTCAATTTGACTGACACACATAATCTTTGCTAGATATTATACGTATGATTATGCTTTACGATAATGTTAGACACCACCAATGCTGTTTTAGTGTTTTATTAAGTGACTATTTCATAAAGCCACTGTTTTTGCAACCAAGCTTGTCAATTCCTTCAAATTGTAAGTGTAAACAATCAACAATCATGCGGAAGGAGACTTGTTTTTAACCAACTAATTAAATTAATTACCAGGGATCAAAGATTAATGTTTACCCCAATTGAGGTTTGCGTGAGTTGGTCAAAGTCAACCTCTTGCTTCTTAACTAAGGTCTTATGATCGATCTTTTATTTTATTTTTTTAATATAGACAAAACAAGAATTGGAGGAAAATTTTCTTATCAAGGTACCATGCAAACTCCTGATAGATATTAGTACGTCTATCAGCAAAAGACGGTAGCCGGTGAAAACTCCTCGTGACAGAACCAAAAAAAACATGAAGACTCAGGATCGGAGGCCCGTATATACTTTCATGACCGGCCGCCATTAAATATGCCTCTGAAGTTGCATGAAGAGCTACTAGGTGCAGCAAGCAACAACGTAAGTGAGCATATGCTTGATCACAACGTACATTAAAAGATTGTCAACTTGTGTGAATAAAGGAGCTACACAAGCTAAGTCTTGTTGCTTTACCTATTTTTATGATTTGTATAATAGCAATTTAATTAATGGATAGCTCTCCATCAAAATTGGTGGAATGGTGGATGCTTTAATTTGATTCTCTTCTGTAGTTAATTATATACTATATTAAAACTATTTAATGAGTAGATCAGATGATGTAGTGCACTTTGACAATCATAAGTGACCTGAATCAGGTACTAATTTGTAATTTGCTGATCTATGCGATGATGAAAGCAACCCTGCAAATTATCATTGCAGTCGTTTGTGGATGGCTTAGCTTCTTGAATTTGGTCTACTAAATAATGCTTCCTTCAACTTGTAATTTTATTTGGAATAATTCCCTTAAATACTACAAACTTTCTGTGATCTTCCAATAGAGATAAACTTCTGATTATTCTTCAGCTAAACAAACTATTGGTATAATTCATCAAAAATAAGTTTGATCACCTATTACAGGTTGTCTAAGTTAAATAATTTTTTGTTGACCTTTTTACTCTAATATAAGAAGTGTTTAATGTGCATTTCATTTCCACATCTTCAAAAATCCTCAACATTAAGAATATCAAGAATGGAAGATGGGGAGTCCCTAGTACTCTAGGGTTTGAGTCGAGAGAGTTTTCTCTCTTGTTTTCTCGTCTGGTTTTCACCAGTCTCATGGTTCTAGGGCTTCTCTTGTGTCTCACTCTTCTGATTTTCCTCTTCTCCAAGCTTTCCCTTTAGTTTTCATCCCGCCATCGCTTGTCCTCTCGTACTTTTCGTCTCGCCTTCTCACGCTACGACCGAGGGGGGGCTCACCGGCAGAGTAGGGCCAAAACCCTCCTTGCCGGCGAGTCACCCATCCCAGACTCTTCATTAGGTTGTTTGCTGCGACTCCCCGACTTGCACGAATCTACACAGGTAACCGCAGATCGGTTTCGCGATCTTCTGGTGCGGGCACTTCTGTCGTGGTCGAATAGCGTTTGGAACCTTGGTGGATTTCGTATTGTTTTGGGCTTAAAGGGTGGTCTCCGGCGCTGCAATTCTCCGACGAAGGGGTGTTGTTCCGGTCTTGTGTGTTCCGTCGGTTTGGGGCCGTGACAAGGACGACTTCTTTGTTTGGGCGTTTGTTTTCTTAGAGCTTTTTTTTTGTTTTTTCACATTTACTTTTATTTCTTTTTTATTTGTTTTTTAGGGTTTGTTGTGTCTTCGAATGGGTTTTATTTTTAGTGTCGTTGTTTTAGGGAAGATGAAGTTAACTCAAAAGGACCTGATTTATGGGGCAGTTGCTTTTTCCATAACATCTACAACACCGGTGGTGAAGATTTTATTGAAAGATGCTTTGACATTGAATTTTTATCATGTTTACATGATTTTATCCACTTTTAGGGAATTGGGCGTGATTAGAATCAAGTTTAGGTATTGTGGTTATAGTTATTGATCTGTTTTTTAAGTCTTTTTGAGTTCCTTCATGTAGATGCCGAGAAGACCTTTATTTGAATAAAATCATCTTTACTCGTCAAAAAAAAGAGAAGTGCTTACCTTTTTAAAAAAATTAAAGAAAAAAGAATCAAAATTCATTACGTAAATTGCTTTTCTTCATTTTACATAAAAAAAACCAAAAAAAACCAATACATCAACATATTTAAGTATCGAACCAAACGAGTGGTTCAATCAACCCAATTTTTTGTTGGAGGAACAAAGAAGCAATGTAAATAATGTTGCTTAGGTTTGATTAGGGAGTTGTAATTATTGATAAACTAGCTGATTAGGCTTTTTTGTGCTTCGTGAAATCTTAGGCCCAAGAAATCACCGCCCAAAATTGGGCCGAAAAGGAAATCAGCCCAAAGGAGGAAGTCAACGCGAAGAAACAAAATCAGCAGCATTCATACCCAAAGAGACCGTTGCCAAAGCCGTTACAATATATCATTAAGGGAATAATTGTAGTGCGCAAATTAAATTAAACGCATGTAACTGCCACATTTAGGCTTGTATAAATGGACATGATACCATTGTACGCACACACACAAAACACTTGCTATAATACAATTATTCTGATTATTCTTTCTAAATTCAAGCATTATTTTCTTATTTTCATTGCATTATCTCAATTTCTTTATTTTCATACTTAAAAAGAATTTGGATTCGAGTTCCACAATACATCATTGGACCGATTTTTGGTCAAACATTTTGGCGCCCGCCGTGGGCCTCGACGTTAAACTTTCTTAAAAACACACCCAAAAAAGCCTTAGAATAAGAGCCTTGAGAATGGAAGACATTCATCCAACGATCCTACGTGAGATTGAGGCCTTGCGGTCCCAGACGAACGAGAAGATAGCCCTCCTGCAGCGAGAGAATGACGCACTACGTTCTCAGGTGGCCTCGGCAGTTTCGATTGCGAGTGCAGGAATGCAACATCGGCGTCACGTGTCGTCCGTCGCAACGCAGCTAGATATGGGAAACGTGTCTGCCCCGCCCATAACCGGAGTGGAGAGTAGCTTTGTATACCTCAATTTGGGGTAAAGCCTGGGACGGATGACAGCCACGGTGCCATTGACGACACGACCAGTGTCATCATTTGGGATGGTCTGGACGCCTGCAAGCCAGATCACATCGGCATTTAGCGTGCCGATTACTCCACTAGACCAAACCGTAAGATCCGCGGCGCCTGAGCGTGGGTCGAGGGGACAGGTGTCGGCCCCAGGGGCAACTCCGGTGACGACAATGGTCCAAAGAATGGGATAGATGAGCATGTCGTCGCCTAGGATGACAGTCACCCCGTTAGGAGTGTATTCAACCCCAGCAGGCCAGGAGGACAATAAGTGACGTATGGGCAACAAGCCCAATTAGCCATGACCACACCGTATTCCATGACGTTCCTAGACCCGCCGGTGATGGGGACGGGGTTGGGCGCACCAGTGTGGTCGCAGCCGCTGGGCCATGGAAGTGAAGGACAGGCCGCTCAGATCGCGATCGGAGCACTGACGCCCGACCAAAGACGAGTTGCAAACCTTGAAAGGGAGCTTGCTCTTTTAAAAGAGTCGATGGCAAAAGTACCAGGGGTTCCACCGCCAATGGAAAGAGCAGAGCCGGAAAGTTACGTTGACTCATCGTACCGACCACATCGCTCTCGTTGAGATTCCTAAGAAGTGTTTGGTGTCCTCCATGACGCTGTATGGATGGGACGAGACACCCGTCGGATCATATTAATCAATATAAACAGAGGATAATGATGGCACCAATTCCACATGGGCTGAAGGAAGCTTGCATGTGCAAAGAATTCGGGTCGACGTTGGTCGGACCAGCACTGCAGTGGTTCATTAACCTACGCAATGGGAGGATCTCGACATTCGCCGAGTTGGTGGAAATCTTTAACACCTAGTTCACTAGTAGTCGAAAGGTTAGGAAGCAGACTGGAGACTTGTATCGGGTCGTCTAGCGTCAGGGAGAAACCTTGAGGGAATACTTGAACCGATTCCTCAATTAGAAGACGGAGATCGTGTCCCCCGATACTCCGACGGTTGTCGAAGCATTTCGCCGAGGGCTTCCAACTGAGTCTGAACTCTACAAAGAACTCACGAAGTACCATCATTAGACCTTTGAAGATGTCCAGTCGAAGGCCCTAGCCTACATACGGTTGGAAGAGGACCTACAGCCGAACCGGAAGAATTCAGTCTTTGGACGGAGATCGTTGTCCCAAGAAGACGGGAGGAACGTCCAAAGCCATATTCTAGACTTGAAGATGAGCATTTAAGGGCGAATGTGGCCGTCAATTGGGGAGAAGATCAGGAGTTGCCACCACGAATTGAGGAATATTGTTTCAGTATTAGTGCTGAAAGGTTGGTTCACAAATTGGAAGCTATGGGGTCAAGGGTTAATTAGATGGCCCAGGAAGAGCGACAAGCCAGCCTAGCAAAGAGACCCAAATAAGTGGTGTGAGTTCCATGGTGACATCGAACATAGAACAGAGGATTGCATTGCTCTAAGGAAGGAGGTAGCATATTTATTGAAGAATGGCTTTCTGAAGGACATAGTAGCAGAAAATACGAAAGCACTTTTGGAAGGGAAGACGTCCAAGTCATAACGACCAAAGTCTCAACCACCAACAAAGGTGGTAAACTTCATCTCAGGGGGATCAAACGTCTGTGGACTAACCTACACAGCAACCAAGCGGAGTGTTAGGGAAGAAAAAAGTCATCCCGAAGGAGTTCGATCACGTCGCCAAAGTCATGGTGGAGGATTGGAAAAGATAGCCTAAAACATTCGACGAACCTGAAGCTGGGGGATATGAACATTATGACGGGTTAGTTATTTCAATAAGGGTTAGAAATTGTTTTGTCCGACGAGTATTAGTTGATAATGGGAGCACTACGAACATCATAACGACTGAAGCCCCGAAGAATATGGGAACAGACAACGGCAGCATCACGAGAAAGACGGCGACCTTGGTTAGATTCATTGGAGAATTGAGAGAGACAACAGGGTCATATACTTGCCAGTTTGTGCCAAGGGAGTCAATGTCCTGGTAAAGTTTGACGTGGTTTATGAGTTGTCAGCATGTAACATGATCTTGGGGACTCCATGGATCCATAAGATGAGAGCCATTCTGTCGACTTTACATCAATCATTGAAGTTCCCATCCGAGTAGGGAGTCTAGGAGATCAAGGTAGACCAGAGGTTGGCTAAAGAGTGCTATATGGAGGCATTGAAGCCGGCAAAAGGACAATCGTCGGCATAGCAATTACAGCAATCCAAGGGAATGAGGAACGTGGTCAACCATGAGAAATATGAAGCCGAGGAAGCCGTCTTGGATCCTGCCCAACCGAATAAGAAGGTAAAAGTGGGAAAAAGTCTAGACCAAGAGGTACGTTCTAAACTACTGGTATTCCTTAAAGAGCATATGAACTGTTTTGCCTGGAGTCACTAAGACATGGTGGGGATAAGCCCCGACGTCATAACTCACAAATTAAGTGTAGACCCAAAGCACAGACTAGTGAAGCAGAAACGACGAAAGTTCGCCCCGGAAAGACATAAAGTAATTAATGAAGAGGTCGACAATCTTTTGGCCACAGGGAAGATAATTGAAGCCAGGTACCCAGATTGGTTGTCTAACGTCGAGTGCCAAATAAGAATGGTAAGTGGAGAGTGTGTGTCGACTTTACGGACCTCAATAAGGCATGTCCAAAAGATCCATTCCTTCTACCGCATATCGACGTAATGGTTGATGCGACAACTGGGCATGAGTTGCTCACGTTCTTGGACGCATTCAGCGGTTATCACCAAATACAGTTAGACCCAGCGGACCAGGAGAAGACGGCGTTCATAACCGAGAGAGGAGTCTACTATTATAAACTCATATCGTTTGGGCTGAAGAATGCAGGGGCGACGTATCAGCGGTTAGTCAGTATGATGTTCAAAGATCTAATGAGGGACACCATGGAAGTGTACATTAACGACATGCTGGTGAAGTCCAAGAAGACTGGAGACCACATCCAACATATAGGAAAGACTTTTGACATATTGCGAAAGTATCATATGAGGTTCAATACGACGAAATGTACCTTTTGGGTGTCGGCAGGGAGGTTCCTAGGTTACATGGTGACAGAAAGAGGGATAGAAGCAAATCCTGAGCAGATAAAAGCTGTAGTCGACATTGAGTCGCCAAAAAGCATCAAGGACGTCCAAAATCTTATAGGTAAGGTAGCTGCTTTAAATAGATTTATTTCAAAATCTTCTGACAAGTGCAGGTTATTCTATGACGTACTGCGCAAAAACAAGAAGTTTGAATGGACGGAGCAGCATGAAGACGCCTTGCAGGAACTGAAAAAGATATCTGACGATGCCACCATTGCTAAGCAAGCCAAAAGACGGAGAGGTGTTGCAATTATATTTGTATGTGTCAGAGCATGCAGTGAGTTCAGTGTAGACAAGGGAAGAAGACGGAGCCCTGCTACCCGTCTACTACGTAAGTAAAATGTTGACTGGACCCGAGGTAAGGTATTCATTAATGGAAAAATTAATATATGCATTATTAGTTACGACGACTAAGTTGCGACCATACTTCGAGGCCCACACGGTTTGTGTAAGGACAAACTTTCCAGTTAAAGCGATCCTAAGGAAACCTGAGCTAACTGGACAAATGACTAGGTGGATGGTAAGATTAGGCGCGTACGAAATCAAGTACGAGCCAATAACTGCCATTAAGTCACAAGATTTCACTATGCCAAAAAAAAGTGTAACTACGGCTCTTTTTTACAAGGAACTACATCGCTTTTTAAGCGCTGCAGAATAGGGGCACTATAGAAAAAACTATAGCGCTTTAAAAAGCGTTGTAGTTTTGCATGTTTAATTATAGCACTTTATTAAAAGCGTTGTAGATTAATGGCATAAATGACACCTAAGTTGATGACATATTTTGAACCCATTTACAGCGCTTTAGGTAAAGCGCTATAGTTTAAATTTAATTAATTTAAAAATTAAATTCATAAATTCATCAATATATTATTTTTTGACGGGTAAATTCATCAATATATAAACCTGCTTTTATTGAATTACATATTGTTTTAAGTAAACTTGAAGAATACGGTATTTGTCCTGATGATGGACAGGTGTAGGGTTGAAATTGGGAGGCTTGTGCTGAGATGTTGCTTCGTTTCCGAACCTGCAAAAAGGGGAAAACCAAACCGGAGGTTTGGGTTTGATTCCCTCTCCGATGCTTAAGTCAGTATTCAATAGATAATAGTTGGGTATGAATTTTGACAGAGTAAGTTTAAGAGAGAGTTGTTGTGTACCTTTTACCTGATTATGAGGGACTATTTATAGTATCTATGTATAGAAAAGAGCACCCTAGGATGAAGGAATGTGATTGGTTAGGCAATGGGAGAGCGACACTTGTCATGGTCTGATTGTCCTGAGCCTTTTATCCAATCACCTTCTTCCTCTTTAGGGAATTTGGGCTGATTATTCCCTCTTTTAGGGAATAGTTGGGCCTCTTGTTTGCAGAATTGATGATATCATTAGCTCCAAATAACATGCTGCCAAGTGTGGATGAGGGGGTGAGCCACGTGTCACCAATTCACTGGGCCACGTGTCCTCTTTAAATATGTTACAACATTTGCCCCTAAAAGGGAAGGTATCTGAATCCAATACTGATATATTTCCTTTTATCAGTAGTAATAATTCTAGTTTTACTGAAGTAAGTCCAATTGTACTGAAAAAAAGGACCAATCAAACGATATGGGATGCTGACGTGCCCCTCTCACAAGGTGACACGTGTAATATTACCGTGGGAGGTGAAAAGTCTTTTTACCCTCCTATAAATATCCCCCCTCCTCTTCATTTCCCCACTTTCTGTTTTCAGAAAATTGAGAGCATTCTAGAGAGAGAGAGAGATTTTTAGAGAGAAGCACAGATCGTCCGAAGAGCCGCTTTTGTTCAACGTTCATCTGTCTTCAGCCTACCTGTCAAAGCTCGTCAGGTATCTTTCCTCCTTCCATTCTTTTATTTATTCATTTATTCTTTATAAATAAATGGAATCCTCATCCTCGTCCAACACCCTTGGCCGTCCGAGAGAGTGTCTAGGCCCTAGAAATAAACTCCAAACATCCTCGAGTTCTTCTAGAGTTGGACCTTTTTTAGGCGGTCCCTTTGTGTATTTTTATGCCCATCAACCTTGTCCGACGTCCCAGTCTCTGCCTGTGCAGGGTATTCTGGCGCGCGTCAAGCAAACTGCTCGTTTAAGACGCCAGCTAATCCTTCCAACCTCTAGCTCAGAAATGGAGGAATCAACTGGTCGAGGCCCACAAAAGGGCCCTACTGAGATTCCAGAACGATCTCCCTATGGGGATGATATACAGCTAGGTGAACAAAGTCGACCCTATTCTGACCCAGAACCGTCCGTGGCAGGGCCGTCTGGACTTCAGGAAGAGAACCCTCTTTTATATGATGATGATGAGGATGAGGAGCTTGTTGATGAGGTGGAGCTTGATGACGAAGCCCAAGGGGATGATGCAGAGGAAGCTGAGGAGGACGAGGGAGATAGTGAGGACGAGGGTAGTGCTTCACCCACTCCATCTGAAATTCGCCGAACCCTAGGAGACTTAGCAGACCCTGGGACCATAAAGATAGATAGGGCTTGGCTAAAGAAGCTTGGAACTGACCCCTATCATTTATGGGCAGCTATTCCCATAACAGATTATGAGTTTGTCATTCCTTCTAAGGGGCAAACCGTTCTTGACGCCAAATACGGCCAATTTCCTGTTTATAAACTGGCCTTAGATTGTGATCTTAGGTTTCCCCTTCACCCTTTCATAGAGGAGATACTGCGTCATTATAACCTCGGCCAAATTCAACTGGCTCCCAATGCATGGCACAACGTCCTGACCTTTATAGCTACTTGTGAGCTTAAAGGTTATCCCCTTTCTTTAGCCGCCTTCACTCACATGCACTATTTATCAAAGATGCCTAAGACGGTGGATGGCTCTTGGTTTAGTATATGTAATCGGACTGGCTTCATGACGGCTTGGGGTAAGTCGTCAAAGATGCATGGCTGGAAGTCTCACTTCCTCTATCTCCGGGCCCCCGACGAGGAAACAGCCAAACGTTATAGGTACCGTAGTCGTGCGGTTACCCATACTGGACGTGGAGCTCCCCTCCTGGGCCTGGAGAATAAGTATGACGACATGGTGGTTGCCCACTTCAAGGTGGTGGAGTATAAAAAGGAGGATCGTCCAACCATCAAAGGCCCTGCCGGCTGGATACCCTTCAAGGAGAGATTTTATAGTAACAAATTTTTAGTGGCCGCTGGACTTTGGTTAGGCGAGGATAAAGGTAATCCAATTTTTATAATTCTCCTCTGTTCCATCATTATGTCCTTGTCTCACTTTGTTTTTATTGTTTGTTTTCCAGAGGAAGCCAGATCATTGTTGACTCGCTCTCAGAGAGGCGAAATGGATCCAGCTCGCTTTGCCCATAAGCTGCGCATGGAGGCGGCCAAGAAGCCTGCCGAGAAACGGGGCACCACCCTGGTAAGACAGCCACTTCTAATTCTTTTCAAACTTTCAACCCAATATTACTTGTAAAAGGAGGGCGTCCGGGTATTCAATCATTGGACGTTTTTCTTTATTGAACAAATTGTCTAGACAAATTGTTCTGAAAAGGAAGGCGTCCAGTTATTCAATCTATAGACGTTTTCCTTTGAAGAAATGGTTTATCAACTATGAGAAGGAAGGCGTCCAGGTAGTAAATCCTTGGACGTTTTCCTTTGAAGAATTTTTACACCAATCAATTCTAATGAGAAGGAAGGCGTCCAGGTAGTAAATCTTTGGACGTTTTCCTTCTTTGAAGAAACTGTTCGTCAACTCTTTTGAAAAGGAAGGCGTCCAGGTAGTAAATCCTTGGACGTTTTCCTTCTTTGAAGTTGTTCATTAATTAATTCTTATGAGAAGGAAGGCGTCAAGGTAGTAAATCCTAGGACGTTTTCCTTCTTTGAAGAAGCTGTTCGTAAAATCTTTTGAGAAGGAAGGCGTCCAGGTAGTAAATCCTTGGACGTTTTCCTTCGTTGAAGAAATTGTTAGTCAACTCTTATGAGAAGGAAGGCGTCCTGGTAGTAAATCCTTGGACGTTTTTCTTCTTTGAAGAAATTGCTCAACCCTTATGAGAAGGAAGGCGTCCAGGTAGTAAATCTTTGGACGTTTTCCTTCTTTGAAGAAACTGTTCAACTCTTTTGAGAAGGAAGGCGTCCAGGTAGTAAATCTTTGGACGTTTTCCTTCTTTGAAGAGACTGTTCAACTCTTTTGAGAAGGAAGGCGTCCAGGTAGTAAATCTTTGGACGTTTTCCTTCTTTGAAGAGACTGTTCGTCAACTCTTATGAGAAGGAAGGCGTCTAGATAGTAAATCTTTGGACGTTTTCCTTCTTTGAAGAAATTGTTTGTCAACTCTTATGAGAAGGAGGGCGTCCAAGTAGTAAATTCTTTGACGTGGTCCTTTATGGATCAGTTTGGATCGTTGTGCCCGTTGTTCAATAATCAGGAGAACGTCCAAGCTTTCTAGCCTAGGACGTCTTCCTTGATGAATCACTGGGTCTTAAGAAATCTGAATACATGTCATTCAATTATATTTCGGACGGTTTCCTTCTGCAAGCAATGTGTACTAATAATATTTTTTTTTTTTTTTAATTTTATTTTTTTTTTAGTCAAAAGCCCCCACTGCCAAGGCTGCAGACAAAGCTTCGTCTAAGCCTGTCAGTACGGTGCCCGCAGCCAAGAAAAGAGCTGCATCTACTCCTGCCGAAGAGAAATCTCCGGCAAAGAAGAGCAAGAGTACTTTCAAGAAGAAAAGTACAACTTCTAGTATGTTGCAGGCTTTGAAAGCTGTTCCTGTTAGCCAGCTGATTACCAGAGCACCTCGTCCTTCTGACGGAGGTAAGGTTAAGGGAGTGGAAGTCTCCTCCACCCCTTTTGTTTCAAACGAGAGGGAAATTCTCCCCTTGGATGATTTATCTATTCAGCCAGACGCGGCTGGTATGCTTGACGTTGTTGAAGTGGGGGACCCGGACGCGGCAACCCCCCAAGTCTCGGCTTACAGTGGAGCTGCAGCTCGGCTGGAAAGTCAGATGCCCCCGGCCTACCGTGGTAGGTCTTTGTCTTCTGGTGAGTCTTATTCTCCAAACGTGGTCAGAACACTGAGAATTGGGGGACGATCACAGAGCCCGTCCAACCCACAAACACTTATTCTTCCTATCCGTATGTCTAATCCTCCACTCGTTACAGATAAGGGAAAAGGGCCAATGGCTGAGGGTCCTGAGGACGAGGATTATCCTGATGAGCCTTTCCCCTCCTTTGCCAAGTACTCAAAAATGGAAAGGGAACAGGTAAAGCGTGAAGTTTTTGACGCTTTCCCTGAACCTTATGTCAAGGGCTTGAGAGGAGCTGCTGCCGGCCATGTGGGTTACATAACCCAGCTGACTGCTGAGGTGAGTGCCACCTACTATCTTTTTATATACTTAACATATCTTGTTTATTATCCCACCATCTAACTTTTCACTTTTTTAGGCTTTTGCCCGTTCTCTGATGGCCGAGGATTATATCAGGGACCTCCGTAAAGAGAATAGGAGGCTCGTCCGTCAGGTAACTGATGCCGGGGACAAGTCCATTTTGGAGCTGGCAACCCTGAACTTGGAGCATGCTCAAACTGTAAGAGCCATGGAAAAGCAGGCGGCTGATATGGATAATATGAATAAGCGCCTTATGATGAGCCTGGGTAGCTTGCTAACCGAGGTGGATCGGCTGAGAAGTCGGCTTGACTCAGCAACTCAGCCCATCGAGGAGGAAAAGAGGTCTGCTCTCATTACCGCCGCCCTATTCCATCAGGCCATTGTGGGGCTTACAGCTGAGGTGGCTCGTCAAAAGCACTTGAGGGAACGTGACTTTGAGGAGGCCGTCAAAAGCTTTTCTGACGCTGAAAACCAGGCTAAGGAATGGGCCCTCAAAGCCTTCGACATGCTAGCTGACTCCGAAGAGGTGCCCCGATTTGAGAGAAGACTTCTGTTCCAGGAGGAATGCTCCAAGGCTCGGCTGCTCAATGAGAAACCCCCAGTATTTATTGATTCTGACGGGGAGGAATACATAGAACCTAATGCCACAGCTGATGCAAACTTGGAAATGCCTGCGGACACAGAGAAAGATATGGAAGGTACTCCTGACGAGTAACTGGTGCAAGCCTAAGAAGAAGGCTTTCACCAAGTACTCTAAGAAGTATGACAGTGAAGAGGGCAGGAAAGATATTCAGGCTCAGCTTGACAAGTTGAAGAAGTATGCAACTGTCATTAGAGTCTTGGCCCACAACCAGATCAGGATGCTCCTCTTGCTGTCAATTGTTGCTTTGTAATTGTCTTAGTATTTTTGTAGATCAGCTATACTTGGTTTTAGACCGGGATGACGAACTTGTAAACTTTTTGAGCTTTAGCAGTCCAAGCACGTCCAGAAGCAGCTTGTTAGTTCTATGCTTGATTGATAAACCTGTAAACCTGCTTTGTACTTTTGCAGTCCAACTCGTCCAGAAGTAGTTAATATACAATTGTTTATAACTCTCTTTTCTGGTCCCTTCTCTAATTTCTTACTGCTTAGTTAAAGAATGACCAAGTTAATGAATCAGGAATGTTGTCAACATGATGAGGAAGACATCCAAGAATGGTATTCAGTAACCAAATATTGGTTAAATACCAAGTCATGTTCAAGGGAATACGTCCAAGGATCCAGACGTCTTGGACGTTTTCCTTCATGAACCAACTATTGGTTAAAATCCAAGTTATGTTCGAGGGTGGACGTCCGAGGATTAATCAATGACGTATTCCTTTTTGAACTAACCTTGTTTTGCATCCTTGTAAGATTTAAAGACGTCCGAGGATTGTTCTTTCCTTGCTGGACGAGGTACTGTATGCCCCCCTTCATAGGATGCCTCTTGGTCTATTCCTAGACGAAGACATCGTAGGAAGGAAGTCTAGTCCATCCTTTGTGTAAGTAACGAGACCTTCTTTACTAAGACGTCTCATTTTGGGCCGGTTTCTTTTAAGAAATAATACCTTTGTGTAATATTAGGTATTATGACGGAGCTTTCCTTTACTAAGGCAAGACGTCTCTCTAGCCGGCTTCCTTTAGGAAGCGGTGTTCGTCTATCTTTCAAGTTTCTATGAACTTGGTTTTAAACGATTGCTTCTGGTTAAAGAACTTTTAATCAAGAAGTCTTTGTTCATCAGTTATATCTTGAACAGATTATGATGATTTTTGCAGACGTCTTCCTTTAGGAAGTAATATCTGTCTTGCATAATGGACCTTTATGGTTTATTATCTAGTAACCATCTTTCGTCCATCTATGAAAAATGCCCCAAGATGGCTGTGGATAATAAAATGCCCCTTAATGACAATGTGACTGGACGTTACTAACTAATCAAATAAGCCATACATAAAGGAGCAGTTCAGACTACAGACCAGAATTTAGAATGTATTAATGTGAAGTTTGCTTAGCCTAAGCTAAGATACATAGAATACATTGCTAAATGATTTTTCTGTGCCGTAGCACTTCGTTTGTAAAATGTAAAAACCTACAAACTTCCTTAGACATAGTATTTTTTCAGATTATCGGAATTCCAAGTTCTTGGTATGGGTCGTCCAACTAAGTCTCGAAGCTTAAAAGTGCCGCTGCGAACCTCTTCAACCACCAAATACGGACCTTCCCAGTTCGGGGTTAGCTTACCGAGTTCCTTGGCACGTCCAACTGCCTCCATTTTACGAAGAACCAGATCCCCTATTTTTAGCGGTCGTCTGGTTACCCGTTTGTTGAATTCCCTAGCCATGCGTAGCTTGTACAATTCCATCCTCAGAAGAGCATTACCTCGGACTTCAGGCAATTTGTCCAATGCCAAGCGCATCGCCGCCCAATTAGTCTCTTCTGAGTATAACATGACGCGTAGGGTGGGTTCTTCAATCTCAATGGGTAGGACAGCTTCTGTTCCATAGACCAGCATGAAAGGCGTCTCCCCTGTTGAATTCTTGGCCGTTGTTCTGATGGACCAAAGGACCAGTTGGAGTTCTTCCACCCAAAACCCTTTGGCGTTCTCTAACTTCTTCTTTATACCTTCCGAAATAATCTTATTGAAAGCTTCTACCTGGCCGTTTGCTTGTGGATGTGCAACAGAAGCAAAGTGGGACTTAATCTCCCTTTCTGATAGCCAATCTTTCAGTTTAGGAGTCTCAAACTGTGGGCCGTTGTCGAACACAATCGACTGGGGCATCCCAAATCGTGTTATGACGTTCTTCCAGATGAACCTTTTTACATCCTTCGTCTTTATACCCCTAACGGCCTCAGCCTCTACCCACTTGGAAAAATAGTCCACAGCCACAATAACAAATTTTCTCTGTCCGGCCACCATGGGAAAAGGGCCTAGGATGTCCATCCCCCACTTGGCGAATGGCAAAGGAGTTAGAATTGGTGTTAGAAAATTTGATGGCCTTTTAAAGAGATGACCATGCTTCTGACAGCTATCACATTTTTTTGCATATGCCACGGCATCAGCGTTCAACGTTGGCCAGAAATAGCCAGTTCTTCGTGCCTTTTCAGCCAAGGCTTGGCCGCCAATGTGTGATGCACAAATCCCCTCGTGCAAATCCTTCAATACCTCAAGACCATCTTCCCTGGTAATACATTTCAACAGAGGACGATCATACGATTTCTTGTACAATGTCTCGTCCCAAACTTCGAACCATTTGTCACGAGCCTTAACATATTTTGCTTCTGCCGGGTCTTCTGGTAATTGGCCAGTCTTTTTGTAATGAAGAATAGGCTCCATCCAGTTGTTTCCTCGGCTTAAAAACATCACCTCTTCCTGATCAATACTTTTCTTTTCTTGAACCTCCCAGAAAACAGTTCTTGGGGTGTCGCCCAAAGCAGAACTTGCAAGTTTAGACAAAGCATCAGCCTGATGATTCTCAGACCTAGGTATTTGTACCAAGGTGAATTCATCTAGTTGCTTAATTTCTTCTTTTACCAGCTGGACATACTTAATCATGGAGGCCTCTTTGCATTCATACTCTCCATTAACCTGGCTGACTACCAGAAGAGAATCTGACTTTGCCTCTAATTTTCTTGCTCCTGCTGCTCGGCAAATACGGATCCCGGCCAGTAAGGCCTCATATTCAGCCTCATTATTAGACGCCGGAAATTTAAAACGTACAGCATATTCATACTTGTCTCCCTCAGGAGACCGACAAACCAGGCCTGCCCCACTTCCTTGTGTGGTGGACGAGCCGTCTACCATTAATTTCCAATACTAACTGCCCTCAGAGGGATCTTCCACCGGATCCAACAATGGACGGGTTAGTTCAGCAATGAAATCTGCCAAAGCTTGTCCCTTAATCGCCTTCCTTGGTTCGAACGTGATGTCAAACATTTTCAGTTCATTCGCCCACTTCAACATCCTTCCTGCCGCCTCTAGCTTCTGTAAAACTTGCTTAAGCGGCTGATCAGTGTACACAACTATACTGTGAGCCAGGAAATAGGGCCTTAGCTTTCGGCTAGCAACTACTAAAGCCAGGCCAAATTTCTCTACAACTGTGTATCTAGTTTCAGCATCCTTGAGTACTTGACTCACAAAGTAAATAGGTGTTTGTATAGCATCTCTCTCGGCTAGCAGTACTGCACTGACTGCTTCAGGAGAAACAGCCAGGTAAACATACAACTTCTCCCCAAGCACCGGACTTATCAGACGGGGGAGCTGTTGTAAATGCTTCTTGATCTCAACTAAGGCTTCATCTGCTTCAGGGGTCCACTGAAACTTTGCGGACTTCTTTATCGTTGCAAAAAAATGATGGCATTTATCACCTGATTTGGACAAAAATCGTCCTACTGCCGCTAAGCAACCAGTCAGCCGTTGAACTTCCTTCACCTTGGTCGGAGGCTTCATGTCGAATATGGCTTGGATTTTTTCTGGATTTGCTTCTATCCCTCGTTGATCTACCAGGAATCCAAGGAACTTGCCAGCGGAAACTCCAAAGACGCACTTCTTTGGATTGAGCCTTAGTTTATACTTGCGCAATGTCTCAAAAGTTTCGCGCAGGTCTCCGACATGATCTGTTTGTTCTTGGCTTTTGACGATCATGTCGTCAATGTATGCCTCTAAATTTCGTCCCAACTGAGGCGAAAAGATCTCATTGATAAGCCTCTGGAAAGTCGCCGGGGCGTTCCTCAGACCAAATGGCATCATCAACCATCCATACAATCCTTTCTCTGTTATGAACGAAGTCTTGTCCTGGTCCTCCGGCATCATGGGAATCTGATGGAACCCAGAGTAGGCGTCCATGAAGCTCAGTAAGGCATGACCAGCTGTCGAATCAACCAGCCGATCCAGCTTCGGAAGCGGAAAACTGTCTTTGGGGCAAGCCTGGTTCAGGTCCGTATAATCGACACACATCCTCCAAGTCCCATTTGGCTTGGGGACCATAACCACGTTTGATACCCAATCTGGGTAGTGAGTCTCCCTGATGAAGCCGGCTTCTAGTAGTTTCTTGACCTCTTCGTCTACAGCCTGATTCCTAACAGGTCCCAAATGCCTCTTCTTCTGCCTGACCGGTTTTCTGGCTGGATCAACATTTAGCCGATGAACGGCCACTTTGGGATCAATACCCGGCATCTCTTTTGCCCCATAGGCAAAAATATCTTGAAATTGTTTTAACAGTGCTATGATAGCTTCTTGTAACTCGGGCTT
Organism: Patellifolia procumbens; assembly: GCA_947645195.1. Lineage (NCBI taxonomy): Eukaryota > Viridiplantae > Streptophyta > Magnoliopsida > Caryophyllales > Amaranthaceae > Patellifolia > Patellifolia procumbens. The sequence continues at coordinate 11,197,057 of CANSGD010000193.1, forward strand.
CAAACCTGCCCCAATCTGCAAAGTCCTTTCCGGGCGAGACTCGTCTAAGCAAATGCTTAAAGGGACCTCAGCAGGCTTCGGGCGATCCAATGTCAAACTTGCGATCGTCATCAGCTCGGCTGAAGGCCTTGGCTCTTCTTTTACTTGAGTGAATTTTCTCTTCTTGCTGGGCAAATCTCTTGCCGTTTTCCCTTCAGGGGTATCTTGTAGTTCACCTTTTTCTCTAGCTGGCTTCCTTGCGGAAGCAGCGTTGGTTTGAAACTTCTCTTCTCGCACTCTGGCCGGTCCTACCATCTCTGCCCCCATCTCTTTGGGTTCATCTAAATCCATAGGCTCGACTTCATTCAATTTCCAGGACGAAGGTTTTAGGGTTGTAAGATAACATTCCCTAGCGGCCCTCTGATCTCCATAAATTGTGCTTACTTGGCCGTCGTCACACTCGAACTTCATCAGCATGAGATGGGTGACGATGACAGCCTTAATATTATTAAGGGTAGGACGTCCCAAAATGACGTTGTAAGCTGTCAAATCCTTGACAACCAAAAACTTTATGAACATAGTTCTGCTCTTTTCCTTCTCTCCGACTCGGACGGGCAACGACACCGTGCCGACCGGATGTATGATTCCACCTCCAAATCCTATAATAGGATGATGGACTGGAAGAAGATCTTTCTCATCAAACTTCAATCTTGACAGACAATCAGCGCTAATAATGTCAGTCGAGCTGCCAGTGTCGATAAGGATCCTTCGCACTCTTAGATTGGCAATCTTCATCTCTACGACCAAGGGGTCATCATGGGGAGTCCTTATCTGCCCACGGTCTCCTTCGCTCACCGTCACCATGGGGAACGGGTCTACTTTGGATTTCCCCGTCAGCAACACTTGGCCAAGCTCTCTCACATAATTTTTGTGACCTCTCAAGGTTGGTCCTCCGGCCGCAAACCCGCCGGATATCACCAAAACCACGTCTTCGTCTGTACTGGAGCTTTCCTTCTTTTTCTGCCGATAATCCTTCTTCTGAAAACGGCCCTCACGGGAGACGTATTGATTCATCTTTCCTTGCTTTGCCAGGTTTTCCAAAGCTCTCTTCAGGTGTTTGCATTCATTTGTCTCATGTCCACAATCCTTGTGGAAGTGGCAGTACTTACTCTTATCTCTGTTCTTGTAAGGTGTTTTCATTTCGGCCGGAGCCTTGAGTTCATGCTGATCCTTGATTTCCATAAGGATTGAATACTGATCTTTATTGAACTCAATGGGCTCAGCCGAGACAGTCCTTTCTTTCCTCTTCTCTCTTCTCGACGGGGCCGTGCTTGAAGACACTACCCAGGTCTCAGCCTTCTTAGGATTGTTCTTAGTTTTTTGAACAGGTTCCTCGGGCTTCTTGGACTCTGAGTGCTTGGCTTCAGCACATACCTCCGTCGCATGTATAAAAGCCTCGGCTTCCCTTAAAGCTTCAGCCAAGGTACTCACTTTCTTCTTGACTAAATCAAACTTGAAACTTCCTGGACGCAGTCCTCGAATAAATGCATCGAAGGCTACACCAGCATTTAAGTCATGGATTTGAAGGGCTTCAAGATTGAACCTCTTTACAAAACTTCTCAGGGATTCCTTTGGGGCTTGGATGATCTTCCCCAAATGAATACTAGTCTTCTGTTCCTGCCTATTGGCGACAAAGTGGCTAGTGAATGAATAACTTAACTCGGTGAAGTTGTTGATAGAATTGGCCGGTAGGTTGTTAAACCACTTCTGAGCGACTCCTTTCAGAGTTGCTGGGAAGTTCTTACACCATGTAGCGTCGTCTACTGCCTGGACGTACATTTGATGTTTGTAAGCAGAAAGATGATCATCTGGATCAGTAGTGCCATCGAACGGATCAATGGTTGGTAATTTGACCTTAGCACATGGAAGAGTTTGCATAATTCTGGCTGAGAAAGGCGTCGGCCAATCTATGCGCAGCTCCCTAAAACGTTCATCAACTGGGGCTGTATTTATCCGACAGTCCCTTAAGACTGGGTTCGATGAACTGACCTCTTGGGACCCTCGCCTATACACATTCTGCTGAGACGTCCTTCTGTAAACATTAGGCTGAACCACCGTTCGATCCTGACGAGGCTCGTAAATAGACGGAGTCCTTCCATGCTCCAGAGTGTGACTCCGAATCCTCAGACTGGGGTCTTGCAAGTACGGCGTTGATCCGGTAGCCGACCTCTGTTGAGCCGCTACCCTCTTAGCATGCAGGTATTCTCGAGCGTCTGTCTCCATTCTTCGACCATCCACTGGTCTGTTGACTGGGTTGGTGACCACCAGATTCCAGTCTAAACGACGTGGTTGCTCACTACGAACAGGATGCCTTCCTCTAGACGTTCTTCTAGCTTCTCCTGGTCGTCTGGCCCCGCTTGGTCCAGCCACATTCTCCTGAGAAGCTCCTCTCCTAGGAGCAGGCCTAGGATCCGGCTGGGATCCTACTCGGAAGAATAGCATGTTGTTCTTGATCTGATCTTGGACAACTTGGGCCATCCTGGCTTGAAACTCATTTAGGGCATTTTCCAAATGAGCAGCCGTGACCGGGAGAGCAGGGTTGGGCTCCAACACTGCCCCAATGGGATCATTCTGTCGCTGACCGTCACGTCCCCTAGGCGGACGTTCATCATCAACGGTATCATTAACTTGAACATAAGGAGTCATCCTTTGTCCTCGGTTGGACGAATTGCAATCAGTCATCTCGCGCCTCCCCACAGACGGCGCCAAATGTTTTAAGTAAACTTGAAGAATACGGTATTTGTCCTGATGATGGACAGGTGTAGGGTTGAAATTGGGAGGCTTGTGCTGAGATGTTGCTTCGTTTCCGAACCTGCAAAAAGGGGAAAACCAAACCGGAGGTTTGGGTTTGATTCCCTCTCCGATGCTTAAGTCAGTATTCAATAGATAATAGTTGGGTATGAATTTTGACAGAGTAAGTTTAAGAGAGAGTTGTTGTGTACCTTTTACCTGATTATGAGGGACTATTTATAGTATCTATGTATAGAAAAGAGCACCCTAGGATGAAGGAATGTGATTGGTTAGGCAATGGGAGAGCGACACTTGTCATGGTCTGATTGTCCTGAGCCTTTTATCCAATCACCTTCTTCCTCTTTAGGGAATTTGGGCTGATTATTCCCTCTTTTAGGGAATAGTTGGGCCTCTTGTTTGCAGAATTGATGATATCATTAGCTCCAAATAACATGCTGCCAAGTGTGGATGAGGGGGTGAGCCACGTGTCACCAATTCACTGGGCCACGTGTCCTCTTTAAATATGTTACAACACATATATTTTTTTCCTACAAATATTTTAAATGCGCTAATTATTTCAAAAAAAATTTATTTCATTGATAATAAAAAATTCATGTTGGTACAATCAATAATATAAAAAAAAATTGTTCTACAAAAATATAACCACTCCTATACATCTCTAAATATTTCATTTAAATATTCATACCCTAAAACTAAAGACATGGATCACATAACTAATCACCCGCTGAGAAGAAAAAAATTGGCACGCCAATTGAACTCTAACTTCATTAATTTGTCCTTGATCATAGCTAGCTTGGAACATTGCAATAAAAAAAGGAAAAATTGTCGGAAACCACCTAATAAAGACACTTTTTTTTGAGAAAACCACCTAATAAACGTTTTATTATAAAAAACCACCTTATAAAACACTTTTCTTTCAAAACACCACCACTTGAGACCAAATTAATAACTCTGTTAGCCCCGTAACCACTTATCAACATATTAGTAACTCCAGAAGAGTCACTTGGGGTTGAATGTAAAGGGAGGGAACTGATTACAAGGTTAAATGAGTTACTTATTTGGTCTCAAATGGTGGTGTTTTGAAAGAAAAAGTGTTTTATTATGTGGTTTTTTATAATAAAACGTTTATTAGGTGGTTTTCTCAAAAAAAGTGTCTTTATTAGGTGGTTTTTGACAATTTTTCCTAAAAAAAAGAACTGCATTGAAAACAAACCTTCTTTAGTGAAACAACTACAGATATATAATATTCCATAATCAAATGGGCCTTGGTTTTATGTCATTTATAAAGTCTTTGTAGCAGCATGAGCATATATCTGACTTTTTTGAATTTTTTTGGGGTTTATGATGTAACGTTACATAAGAATCAAGAACATATGCAAACGAGCTAAATTAATATATACAAATCAACAACAATATATGCAAATCAGCTAAATTGATACAATAAATTGTATGAAATTGCAATTGGGAATACCCAAAATTTAAAAAATTTACCTTTTGGAAACTGTTAGTGGGATTAGGTGTTGAAACAGAAAGCATTACAGAAGTTTAGAGCTCGTTTTAAACCCCTTGTGCTCTACCCAACAAACTATAAATTTATTAATAATCTATCACTACCATTGAACTTTCATAAGAACTAAAAAAGAAAAAGAAACAAATACACAAGATGAGGAGTACGAGTACCTAATGCCAATAGTACACTGATTCATGCAATCATGCCTAGGCGTGAGCAGAAAAGTTGGGTACCCGGTTCCAGACCCAGAACCGGTTGGAGCTGGCGGTTCCGGAACTGGAACTGGAACTGGCGGGACTGGGTCTGGGTATCAAATATTAGGAACCGGTTGGAAGTGGGTCCAATTCCGGGTAGTGAAATTATATACCCGGTACCCACTGGGTACCCGGTTCAACCGTTTCTAAGAGCGATTTTTTTGACATGAATGCATATGTAACGTATGCTTAAGACTTGAAGGTTTTTAAGATTAACTTGTCAATGAAATTATCAAATTATGTTATGTATGATGCTTATATTTAGCTAATTAAGAAAAATATAGCTTTTGAATACAATTGGGTAGCGATTACCCGGTATTGGAACCGGCTAAATTGACCAAATAACAATCACTTTTGTGGGACTGGGTACCCGGTCAAGGAACCGGTCCCGATTGGTTCCGGTTCCAATTCCAAAAATTAAGGAACCGGTCCAACCGGTTCCGGTTCCGGTTCCAAGTTCTGGGTACCCGATCCAACCGGTTCCGGTACCGGTTCCGAGCAATATAACCGGGTACCCGGTTATGCTCACCCCTAATCATGCCTTGTAGTTCACTAGTCGTTAAATATACAAGAAACAAATAATATTCACAAATACACAAGGACAAAAAATAAACGTAAAAATACTGACAAAAAATTCTGAACTTGAAAGTTGACATATGCCGTACATAACTGACGCGCTCCCCCTTGGACCGTTGGATATAAACCAAGGAGGAGGAACGTGCAAATAAAATTTGTAAATCCTAAATTATTCACTATACAAGTATAGTGGGAAGTAAAGGGTCGAAACACAAGGAAGTGTTGTACATTTGAGACTTAAGACTTGATTTGGGGTTAAAACTAGAGTTTGAAATGGGATTTTAAACTAAGAACTACAAGGAAGTTGAACTTAAAGCTTTGAAAACTAAAAGACTAAGCACCTAGGATCACTAGGTTCCCTAATCTTGCACAACCAATGCCAATCAAATGGATGGCTCAACCCAAAACAAGGATCATTGCAATCCTAATCTAGAAATTCAATTGAAATCATCTCCCAAATCATTCAATCATCCACAAACTAGTTTGAATTGGAATCCCTTCCTAACCCTCACTAGTTCATGTCAAAATATATGAAATTAGCTATTCAAATCAACTACCCAATCCCTTGATGATGTTGAATTGAACATTCCCTCACTCACTAATCAAACCAACTTCCCCATCCCTTGGTGAAATTGCATTAGAGAGCTTAGGAAACTACAACAATGGAGAAATACATCATGGATTGAGCATGTAATTATCATCTTGACATTGGTTGTATTAGATTAGGGTTCCTAGCTACCTAGGCATGAAAACTATTCACAAAACATTGCAAAGAAGAAGAAAACAACAACAATTGAACAAGAAAGCAACATTAAAACACATGAAATTGAAATTACAAAACTCAAAATTAGGGTTTAAAGAAAAGCAATAAAACTACTCAAAACTACTCAAAAACATTCACAAAACATGTAAAAACGAAAAATGCTAGAATTGAACTAACTAAAACTTGCATAAAACTGAAATTAAATGCTAGAATTGAACTCACAACATCGAGGCGAATGAATTTGATATATGGAACGTCAAAATCGGACAAGGAACGAAGAAGATATGAAGAAAACAAGATTGCTTGAAGCTCCAACAATGGAGTCTCTCTCCTAAAACTACTTGAGGAAGAAGAAGAAGAAAAAGAAAGATAATTTCTGAAATTAAATTGCAATAATGAAATCTAATCAAAACTAAGCTACAACATACTACAACATGTTTTCTCTCTCCTAACTAGTCCTATTTATGCTACCTTATTACAAGTTTTGCCTAAAATTACAAGATTGTCATTATTAAGATTACAAGTTGCCATCCAAGTCAAAGCTCGAAAGTCAACTCGATTTTAAAACGGCCATAACTTTTGTTGTAGAGCTCCGTTTGAGACGTGCAATAAACCGTTGGAAAGCCCTTGATCTCTAGTTTCCAACGCAATTTTTCTAGCATCAAAATTCTTTGTAGAATGAAAGTTATGGGCAAAATAGTGAAGAGTGCGCGCGCGAAGGAGCAGAGTGCCTGACCGAGGGCTCAGAGCGGGCGCTCTGAGCTCTCGGCATTCGAGCTTGGTCTGGAACTTGGGCAGAGAGGGCGCTCTGAAGAACAGAGCGGGCGCTCTAACCTCAGAGCGGGTGCTCTGATGGCTCGACACTACGCAGAAGTTCGATTTACAAACGGCCATAACTTTTGCAATTTTGGCTTGTGGTGCTAACCCTAACAAGTGGAGTTTACAATCAATCAAACCAAAACCTTGGGGGAAAAGGTGCCCCAATTCACATCAACACACACTTGAGAGGCAAGTTTATAACACACTTGCTTTCTCCCATACATCTTGCTACACTTTAAACTTTGGAATTAATTCCCCTTTTGTGCTTCTTTTTGCATTTTTTCTTTTTTTTTCCTGTTTTTTTCTTTTTTTTTTTCTTTTTTTTTTGCACTTGGGAATTCACTACATTGCAATACTATTGCATTTGAAACTTTGCACTTTACATCACTTTGAGGCTTTATGAACATTGCCTTTACAAACAAATTAGCCATACTCCACTTGGTTTCTAAAGGTCAAAAACATGTGAAATTTGGCTATGAGGTATGTAATGTGGCTAACAAGAAAGGGAAAGCCCAAAGGGTTGCAAATGCACATGTAAACCCAAAAATGAATCCCAAATATGTAAGTGGAAACAAAAACAAAAATAGCAAATGAAAAAGGGAAAATTAATTTATACCCAAACCCGAATTGAATGCCTTTTTCCTCCCTTGGGTAGTTTGGTCTAAGCCTTAGAAAGTCACAAGCAAATAGCAAAAGCCGGACTCTAGTGCAAACACTCAAATTTTTGTGGATTTTGACTTTTATGTGCTTACTTGGCTCTAAAATGAACATACACTCTCACAAGGTTCAAATGCAACAAAAATCACCAAACAAGGTCTTCCATCATCAACCGAGCTACACCCGGCTTGGCCATAAGGCTCACCACCAAGAAAAGATCAAATGGCTTTCTCTAAAGCTTACCATCAAAAGAATTCCTAGGATTCAAGCTTCATGACTCAAATTTCAAAATGAATGGTGATTTTCAATGAAAGAACCTAACAAGCTCACAAGTCAATGGGAAGATGAGTTGCTCAAAACTCAAATCCCATCCATAGTCCAATCCAAGAGACAAAACCTAATTTACACACTGCCTTGAAAACAAAAGGAAAGAAAAGAAAAGAAAGAAAGGAAGAAAAAGAAAGGAAAAGCAAAGGAAAATGAAAATCTTTTTGGCCTTTTTGCATTTTTCGATTTTTTTTGTGATTTTTCCAACTTTGCACAAACTAAACAAACAAACCACACAAAGCATATATACAAGCAACAAGCCAATAGTTAAATCCTAGGAAAAGAGAGAACTTGGAGATACGGTTCGCACTAAATCCTCATCATCCCCTTATAAACTTCAAAAATCAACTTAACCGATGTCAAGGACACTACAATAATCCTCAAGGGGGAATTCATCAACCACCGTGCAAACAATAAAAGTAAAATCGTCGTAGGGCCAACCCCTACGACGCCGCAAGCACATAATCCCAAATGGTAGTATCTCCAAGTATAAAAGAAAATCCTAGAATCTAGCCACATAGGTTGCAATAATTAAGAGGAGTGGAGTTAGAGAAGACTTACAAATCCGCATCCAAACCAAATCAAATCACAAGAGCCCCCAAAACCGGGCTCACAACCAAACCTACGGCCCACAGAAAACCAAACTCCACAAGCAATAATATAAAAGAAAAAGAAAGGATATACAAGAGCGCATCGCAAGCTCATAAGCCTTCCTCAACAAGATGGAGGAAAAACTCCCCCCACCCCCCCAACTTAAGCTTTGCTCGTCCCGAGCAAAGGGGGAGTACACATCAATTCCCTTGGGGGAGGGAGGGAAGGGGAACTAACAAACCACAAGAGATGAGCAAGCCATAAATCAATAGAGAAGAGTAAAGGAAAGATGTTACCGAAAGTGTCGTGGGTGTAGTAACCCGCATATGAACCAACATCACCTTAAGAAATGGAACTTTCTCCAAAATGTCTTCTTGCACCAATGATAGGAAAGTCCAAGATCGTTCTTTTCCCTTGACTCACAACCTAAATCAATGCATCCAAGTATATCCAAACAACTATGTGGCAAGAAGCTCTAAGATAAGACTAAAGAAACAAAAGCAAAAATAAAAAGAGAGAAAAAGGAGAAAAGGTGCGGGTTACCTCCCGGAAAGGGCTTATTTAGAGTCTTAAGCTTGACTTGGGTTAGTAAATAGCCCCTCAACGACCTCAAGAGCTTGTCATATGCAATGGCATACGACTCAACAAATAAGACATAGGCAAGAGTTAACGGCAAAGGAGGCTTAAAGTATAATGTAACTCTATGCCTAGGAGTGGGCAAGCATCAAAGTCGATGAAAATGAAAAGAAAAATCAAAAGAAAATCAAAATTGAAATGAGAGTGGGGAAAAGAAAGAACACTCTCATTTTTATGCAAGGTCAAGACATCCATTTCAACAAGAGGATCATGAGGATAGGGAGGGGTGGAAATATCTATAATTGGTGGTGTGGTAAGATAATGAGGAAGAGAAACTTGAAAAGAAGAAGCAAGGGCATACTTCCTTAGAAGTGAGAAGTGATAATCAAGTGTGCTCCTAGGCTTTAAAACCAAAGCCCCTTCAATCAATGTTTCCTCTTTTAACTCATCAACATTGTTCTCAAAAGATGAGAGAACATCACCAACTATGAGATCAAACATAACCTCATCACGTAAATCAAGGCTTTCTTGAGGCAAAGGTGGTGTAGGGTAAGAAGGAGATTCATTGTCAACGGCATAGGGTGATTCAAAGAGAGTGCTTATAGATTCACAAATGTCATCAAGTTCAACATCCTCATTCTTAACAAGAGGACTCTCTAGCTCTAGGCCAATCTCATCATCATCACTATCACTATCATCATAATAAGCAACATCCTTCCCTAGTACCATACCATCACAATGGTTTTGATCACTAATGTGCTCAAGTTATACGATATTATTACGTCATTTCACATGCATATGTTATATGATTTGATGGTTATTATTGGCGTTTTTGTGATTATTTGGCTTTAGCGGAAGTTCGGAGTTTTGTTTTGTAATGTACGTTAACTTTATAACTTTAGAACTTTGTATTGCCAAGTATATTTTTGAGTAATGCTCGTGGAAGTTTCGGATTATATTGAGTTGGCACGAGAGCATCTACGCTAGCAATAACCTCTAGCATCAACAACGTCCATGAACCAGCAGCAGCACCACCAAACACGCACCACCAAACCAAACAAGCAGCAGCAGCCCAGCAAAGCAGAGGACCAGACCCAGGTCGCGGCCCGCGATGCACCTGTCGCCCCCCGCGACCCAGCTCATGGTCCGCGAACCTGCACCGCCCATCTTCACTCCAGCTTATATTTTGTATTTCTCGATGTTTTGTAAATAATTGATTGACGCTTCTTAGTTTTTAGTTTTTAGGTTTTTAGAGAGAGGAAACCAAGGGGGAAAGGAATCCCTTTCCTTCCTCCTTGAGTTTACTCTCACTTTCATTATGTAGCTTAGTTTGTATCTTAATCTCGAGGAAGATTAACTCGAAACTTCAATCTACTTTGTGAGATCTTTCTCCCTATTTACTTTCTTTGCTTATGGTTTGATTTCTATGTTTATTTCATGATTATTGCTTAGTTAAGCTAGGAGTACTACTAGTCTTGATTATGCTAATGATCTATTGCTGGATTTGAGAATGGAATCGGATTGTTTTGTTCTCCTTTCATATGCAGCTACCGAGAGATTAAACTAGATGCAGATCATCTTATTTAGTATCTTGGGAAGTTTAGCCAACTGATTAAATGCTATTTGCCTAAATACCATTGTCAGGTCTATTGATTCTCTGAGTTTATTGCTGCCTAGGGTTGGATTTATGCGCTTTTGTATAGGTTGCCCTTTGTTTAGGGTTTTGTAGTCACGCTGATCGTGCTACTTAGCTATGATTAAGGAGAATGTGAGACTAGGTCTTAACGATAGATAAGCAAAGAGGTGATTAAGGTAGAGGTTCGATGATGGAGGTTTGATTTGAAGTTGTTGTTAATTGAATTCGAGGTTATTTTACTTAGATATCCCTTTGTAGTTAGTTGATAATTTAGTTTAGTTTATTAGAATTTATTTCAAAACCCCCCTTATTTTGATTGCTTATTTTACATTAACTCAATCTCGCCAAATGCCAAACTACCCTGATTCTCTATGGATTCGACCCTTACTTCCCTACTACATTTATTTGTGATAGAGAGTAAGCGAAATATTATCTTTGGAGGCCCTCGCGACAGAGCCTGCCAAATTTTGGCGCCGTTGCCGGGGAATCGTGCTTGTAGTTAGTGTTTGGTGTATTTTGGATTGGAACTTGTGCTTGTGGTGATTGCTTCTGTTGTTTGGGTGTGCATATTCTTGAGTTTGTCGTGCATAATGAATCGTTGGATGCATTGGATCATTGGCCGTGTTTTTCTTTTACTAGCATTGTGGAACGGATTTTCATGATGTTGTTGATATTAAGTGGTTAGTGAGCCAATGTAAGCCATAGTTTCATTGCTAATGACGTTAGATTTTAGATAGCATGCTCATTGCTAACACGCGAGTTATGGCATTGGAGTAAAGAAGTGGAGTGACCCTCCTAATCGGCCACCACGTGTGACATTATGAATCTAACGTGTCTTGCAAGAGTTCTACTCATTTTGTTTTTCAGGACGTGAATAGGAGGTTGGTTTGGAGGCATTCTTATCCCACATAGAGTGCAGTTCCAATGGTTGAGTTCGGAGCCCTATGTCGTGTCGATGACATTAAATAAACGAGGATAGTATATAGGGCGTGCTTTCTTAATTTCTGGTGTTTTCTATTTATTTAGGATATTATGCTTTGGTATGTTTCTTTTGTATTTTTGCAGGACTCTAGAAGCTAGTCATCTTGGTGAAGTAACAAATGCGTGAAGGTTGTGAAGTTGCCGGGAGTTGTGCGTGGAGTTGAATGCAAAAAGAAGAAAAAAATGGATGAGAAAGGTGTAAGGAGTAGGAAAGAAATAGAAAAGTAAAGAAGAAAGAAAGGGGTACAAAAAGTTATGAAGAGCTGCAGCACGGATCAGTAGCGGATCGCGACCCGTGAAGCTCATCGCGACCCGCGATAGCTGATAGCGGCCTGCGACTCTGGTCGCCCCCCGCGACCCGCTGCTGCCCAACATTTTCTTGGTCGAATTCTCGGCCCTTACTCACTCATTTCACCCCTTCTCTCATTCAAACTCACACCACTCAACCACTCACTCTCTCCTCCCTCTCAAACACTCTCTAACCCCCCTTAAACACCACAAACTTTTAATTCCTCAACAAAATCTCTCACCCTAATCAAATCTCCATCACAAAAATTACATCATTCCACTCTTAAATCCTCCTTTTTCAACCAAAAATTCAGAAATTTCACCCAAGTTCTTCATACCCTAAAATTTGGGGGTTTTTTATTTGAGCCATTTTTGGAGCAATTGAAGCTTGGAACTTAAAGTTTGTAGTTTGGACAAGTGTTCTACAACAACAAACTCAACCACATTATGCTCTAAAGGCAATTTGGAGATTTCCCATCACCCATGGGTATAAATTTCCATCCCTTTACCTTTTGTTTGATTTAACTTGATTTGTTCTTGCTTAAATTGTAGAGTTGTTGTTCTTGTTGAGTTCTTGTGTTGTTGTTGATATTGGGATTGTGTTGAATTGAAGTAGTGGAGTGTAGAGGATTGATTTGAAAAATTCATTTGGGAATTGGTGATTGATTGTTGGTTGAAAGAAGTTGTGTTGATTGTGTTTTGTGGTAGTGCGAAAGAAAAGAAAAAAAACGAGTGAATCAAAGCGTAGGAAGTCTACCGCCTTTAGTGGAGGTCCTATGCCTAAGATCAATTCTTTGGGACTAAAGAACCTTTTCCAGCCTTCTACTCGTAGATGGGCAAAACTAGCTAAACCCAATCGCCACATTTTGGAGACCAAGTTTGTGGATATTGATGTACTACGTACTTTGGGATTGCTAGACCCCGTTTAGACCTTACTAGGGAAGGTGGGATTACATGGTTTCTTGACTAGGAAGGCTAGGACCATAGAGCGGTATACGCTAGAGTTTCTTTCCACCTTGGAGAAGGGAGTAAATGATGAGGACGGCCCTTTTATCACCTTCAACCTCAATGATTCACACTGTAAGATGACATATGAAGAGATAAAGGAGGCCTTTGGTTGGGTATGTGGCGTATAGTCAGTTTGTGGAGGCCCCGGGGTACAACGCAACCTATTTTTAGCAAGACCTCACCCATTTAGTGCGTACCTCTCGAGATAAGAGCACCGTTATCGTCCATCCGGCGATGTGTTACATTCACCGTTTATTGACAATGACGGTACTTTGTCATGGTGAGGGTACGAACGTCCCTTCATTCGACCTTAGTTGCTTGTGTACTATGACATCACAGGGGGTTGGGTGTCCGGATTGGGTTGAGATTTGGGTGCAGCGTTGTCTGGAGTTATCGGAAAAGGAGGCCGGTAAAATTAGCATTGGGGGCGTGGTCACTTTATTGGCTCGATACTTGGAGATTGACATGCCTACGGAGTTGCAACCTTTAGGGACCGGAGGATCACATATGTATACCTTTGATAAATTAGAGGAGGCACACATGATTCGTGCTACCTCGGAGCCCGGTTTCTATGTATGGTTGTACGGTAAAAACTTTGTAAATTTTATGGTCCTTCCTCAGCCACAGAGAGTGGCAATCACTCCCGAGACTCCTACGAGTCAACTCTTTATTCCCCCGGATGATGCATTTCACCAAGGGGTGGATGATGAGTTTGCTCGGTTGGTTACCGCCTCAGAAGCCGGTGTAGCTGCCGCTCCTCCAGACTTTTATGAGACGATTGATAGGAGGCTTAGTTCTGTCGAGCAGGCCCAAGCTACATTAGGAGAGCAGCTAGGGGACATTCAGCAGCAGTTTTATGGGTTTCAGGATGACATGTACTCCATGTCATCAATGATGTCTGCTATGAACAGTTTCTTTGTTTCTCAGTACCCCACTTACACCGACCCTACTCCAACCATTGATGAGACGTTGAGGAGACGTCGAGAGGACCGAGCTTCCAGGAGGGGTCGTCGTGACCCTGGCGGTCCCTCTCATTCATAGCTTTTGTGAGCTTCTTCTTTCCCGCCCCTTTATTTTATGTATTTGTCCTTAGTATTCCACATTGAGGACAATGTGTACTTTAAGTGTGGGGGTGGGGAATGTATTTCATATGTAGATGTATATATTGTATTTTCATTTGATTTTCGATTTTATTTGTATTTTCTTTGTATATTTGATGAAATTTGAAAAAAGAAAAATTTGAAAAAAAAAAGAATGAAAAGAAATCTCGCTGAGTTGAAAACCCGCAAGGGCGGGCGACTCGGGAAAAATTGGGAGGCCCGAATAGGTTGAGAACCCGAAAGGGCAGCCTATGCAAAAAAATGGCTTATTAAGAGCGGGTGAGTTTGTGAAAAAAAAAAAGAAAAAAAATTGTGGGAAGCTAGGATGAAAACCCGAAAGGGCTCCTAGGCAAAATGAGAGATTAAAGAGAGAAATTTGAAAGTTGAAAACTCATTTGCCGGAGATGGTGTCATAAGGTGGAAGACGATCTCGGAGTTTCGGGTATGGTTCTGATTTCATCCTTGTTTTGGGGAATTGGAGTTTATTGTTCTAAGTTTAAATCCTTCGTAATAGGGGTTTATACTTGGTGATTTATTGATCATTTTTTTTTTTGGAAGTAAGTATGGAATTTATCCCTTTTTGTCATGGTTCCATAGCTTACTTGTTTAGTATAGTTGAAGTAGTTGTAGGTCATCTTTTGAGGCTTAGTGTGTATAGGTTGGAGTGAGTTCAAATCCTTTAATCTTTCGGGATTTGAGCTCACGTTTTGGTTGTCATTGGTTTTGTTGGTGGTGGTAGTTGTTGTTGTGTTTGTAGCATTTTTCAGGTGAGCTCCAAGCTAAGTGTGGGGGAGGCGTTCTCCCTTACATTTCGGTTTTTAGCGGATTTGATGCTAGGTGGAGAGATGGGATGACGTGTAGAGGAGAATCATTGTTGTCCATGGCTTGAGCATCATTCTATGTTGTGATTCTCACTATTGGATTTACTCGCGGACGAGTAAAGTCTAAGTGTGAGGGTGTTTGATGTGCTCAAGTTCTACGATATTATTACGTCATTTCACATGCATATGTTATATGATTTGATGGTTATTATTGGCGTTTTTGTGATTATTTAGCTTTAGCGGAAGTTCGGAGTTTTGTTTTGTAATATACGTTAACTTTAGAACTTTAGAACTTTTTATTGCCAAGTATATTTTTGAGTAATGCTCGTGGAAGTTTCGGATTATATTGAGTTGGCACGAGAGCATCTATGCTAGAAATAACCTCTAGCATCAACAACGTCCATGAACCAGCAGCAGCACCTCCAAACACGCACCACCAAACCAAACAAGCAGCAGCAGCCCAGCAAAGCAGAGGACCAGACCCAGGTCGCGGCCCGCGATGTACCTGTCGCCCCCCACGACCCAGCTCATGGTCCGCGAACCTGCACCGCCCAGCTTCACTCCAGCTTATATTTTGTATTTCTCGATGTTTTGTAAATGATTGATTGCCGCTTCTTAGTTTTTAGTTTTTAGGTTTTTAGAGAGAGGAAACCAAGGGGGAAAGGAATCCCTTTCTTTCCTCCTTGAGTTTACTCTCACTTTCATTATGTAGCTTAGTTTGTATCTTAATCTCGAGGAAGATTAACTCGGAACTTCAATCTACTTTGTGAGATCTTTCTCCCTATTTACTTTCTTTGCTTATGGTTTGATTTCTATGTTTATTTCATGATTATTGCTTAGTTAAGCTAGGAGTACTACTAGTCTTGATTATGCTAATGATCTATTGCTGGATTTGAGAATGGAATCGGATTGTTTTGTTCTCCTTTCATATGCAGCTACCGAGAGATTAAACTAGATGCAGATCATCTTATTTAGTATCTTGGGAAGTTTAGCCAACTGATTAAATGCTATTTGCCTAAATACCATCGTCAGGTCTATTGATTCTCTGAGTTTATTGCTGCCTAGGGTTGGATTTATGCGCTTTTGTATAGGTTGCCCTTTGGTTAGGGTTTTGTAGTCACGCTGATCGTGCTACTTAGCTATGATTAAGGAGAATGTGAGACTAGGTCTTAACAATAGATAAGCAAAGAGGTGATTAAGGTAGAGGTTCGATGATCGAGGTTTGATTTGAAGTTGTTGTTAATTGAATTCGAGGTTATTTTACTTAGATATCCCTTTGTAGTTAGTTGATAATTTAGTTTAGTTTATTAGAATTTATTTCAAAAACCCCCTTATTTTGATTGCTTATTTTACATTAACTCAATCTCGCCAAATGCCAAACTACCCCGATTCTCTGTGGATTCGACCCTTACTTCCCTATTACATTTATTTGTGATAGAGAGTAAGCGAAATTTTATCTTTGGAGGCCCTCGCGACAGAGCCTGCCAATCACCATTGAATTCATTCTCATGCCTTGATTCTCCTTCCCCAATAAAAGGTTGAAAGTAGAAGTGGGAGCTAGAATCAATGATTGGTTCACAATTAAGCTCTTCATCAACTTCATCCACCTCTACAACACTTTCATCAACCTTCTCATCAATCTCCTCCGCTCCTTCAACAATAACCTCTTCCTCCCTTTCTTTATCATCACTCACATGCTTCACAAAATCATCATCATACCCCTTTTGCAACTCATAGTCATCACCATGATTAGAATCCAAAGGAGATTCATTCACATGATAAGCTTGTTGCAACTCAACAAGTTACTTTTGAAGTCTATCCATGGTGATTTGTAGCTCAATCGTCTCAAGTTGCCTTTCAAGCCTATCCATGATGGTCCTTATCTCAATTTGTTCATGGGACAAGTCCACCATTGATTCTTGAGGCTCATGCAAGGGGGGTGGGGGACAATTGTACATGTGAGATCCATTGTTGTAATCCATTTATCCATAAGAATTTCCAAAATTGTCACAATTTAGATACATGTTATTACAACTAGGATAAGAAGGAGGAGGATTATAGCAAGGAGGGGGATCATTATAGCAAGGAGGGTTGTAAGAAGGATGACAATAAGGGGAAGGGTCATAATTAGGGGAGTATGAAGAATAGTCATGGTGCGCAAAATTTTGGTTTGAATACATGCTTTGATCAAAATTTTGGTACATACCTCCATTTTGACCATAACCCATGTTTTGATCAAAATTTTGGTACCTACCTCCATTTTGACCATAACTCATATTTTGCATATAAGCACCATTTCCCATGTAAGCACCCCCATGATACATGCCTTGCATAATTTACTTCAAAAATCACTTCAAGTGAAGTGTGAAAATCTTTTTGGATTTTTGAAATTTTAAGAAAAGCAAGTAAAAACCAAATCAAATCAACAAAGTCTCAAATGTTGCCAAACTTCCGCGGCAACGGCGCCAATTTGACGCGCTCCCCCTTGGGCCGTTGGATATAAACCAACGAGGAGTAATCTAACTAAACTTGCATAAAACTAAAATTAAATGCTAGAATTGAACTCACAACGTCGAGGCGAATGAATTTAATATATGGAACGTCAAAATCGGACAACGAACGAAGAAGATATGAAGAAAACAAGATTGCTTGAAGCTCCAACAATGGAGTCTCTCTCCTAAAACTACTTGAGGAAGAAGAAGAAGAAAAAGAAAGAAAATTTCTGAAATTAAATTGCAAAAATGAAATCTCTACTCTTTTAAAAGCAAGAACTGAAACTACTGTAGCTTATGAACAGTAGTCAGACAATTTTGCCCTTCTACAGCAACACATTTGCTTCTCTGCCCTTTACCGCGTGTGCTGTTTTCGCTCACTTCTCTGTTTTCTCTCTCCTCTTTCCCTCTATCTTCCTCCACAAGTTTGTCTCTCTTCTACTGTAAAATGATGTTCACCGGATTCGTTTCTCCCTCGCCGAATTCAACCCTCAACATTGCCTCCAGGTTCGTTTTTCCTCTTTCTCTAATTAATTGTTTTTGGATTTTTGTTTATAATAAGTTTTAATATCGATTGCTCTTCCTTTCGTCACTTTCACTTTCATCTTTCATTCTTCTCAGACCTTTGGGTTCTTACTATCTTCAACTCCATTTCGTCATTTTTAGTTTTTGTGTTTCGGAAGCTGAATTTAGGACTGTTTTGAGGATTCACCAGTTGAAGATTTGAAGTTGTGCAGATTTTGAGTTATTGAAGTTAGGGTTTTTGTGCAGAAGCTTAATTTGGAGCTGGTGTATGCTTGAATTGCATGGAATTGATCAATTTTGATGTAATTTGAAGTTGTTTTGTAGCTATTGAAGTTGGGGTTCGGCCGAATTATTTTATCTAAAGTATTGTGCTTCATGAACGGTGATGTTTTAGCTTAATTTAGTGAAATCTAGGGTTTGTTGTTTGGTTGTGGTGAATTTTTGAAAATTGATGGTTTCTCGAAGAGAGAGTAATACTGATATGAATTAGGATTTTTTAGGTGGAGGAGAACGGGCTAAAATGTTTTATTGGTAGTTTATATTGGCCAAGAAAGGGCCTTTGGGTGAATGCTAGGGAATTGGGGCTTCGATCTGGTTCAGAGGTTAGCCTTTGACTTCTGTAAAACTCTTTTTTTTCGATTTTCGTTTGTGTTTTGTGGTTGTGACTTGTGAGTGAAGAAATTTACCAAATCGATTTTCTCTAAATTTTCGGATAAATGCTGAAGAATCGGTTTTCCGATTTGGATAAAAGAAACATCAAAGGGGGTTGTTAATCGTGCTATGGTATTGAAAACCGAAGGTATAAAGGATTTTTAGGGTCAAACTAATATGTGGTGAGTTGGAGAAATATAAACGAATTAAACTAGCATGATACAAATACAACATACAAGCATGCAACATGATAGGCTTAAGCCCTTATCTTATGCATAGACCTGTCTATTATACTAAGTGAATACTGCTGTGATAGGCTTAAGTTAATCAAGTCCCTAATAATTCCGTACTTATAGACGCAGAATAATAAATTAAATCAGTAACCAACATGGAGGAGAAAGATAATCATGTATCTAGGAAGCGCAAGATGGACAATGTAGACTATACAATATAGATGAGTAACAATTTTTTCAGTCAAACAAAGTTAGATATAACTTTAAAGATGATTGTGCGGTTTTATCACCAGATGGGGCTATCAGCAAACTTTAATTTTGGATTTTCTTCCACCTCATGAAGTAAATCACCATAGGCTGGGTTTGCTTCAAAGTGTTGGATGCCAGTTGGTTATATTTGTATATACCCTGGATTAAACTAATAAGCTGACCACCTTGAAGAATTGCTAAGAAGCAATGTTGCAATGTCTCTCCTCTTAGATGCGCCCCCAAAACGTTCCCACTTTCAGCCCCAAAGAGTACCCAACTGACCCGACCCACCTTTCCAAAAATGTTTGAAGGACATTTGTGCGGCATACTCACACAGTACACAAGATTCGCTCCAACTTTGGAGTACCCCTGTTTCATGGAGTGGTCTGTATAATCTACAAAGTCATTCTTGTTAATGCAGTTGTAGTTTCTACAATCATATCATACACAAGCAATGGAATTGAACTATTGAAGTACTAGAATATATGTAATTTAAATTAAAAACCAAATAGAAAATTGATTATATCTAAATCTAATTGAGTTTTATTTGGCTTGTGTTTTGTGTTTTTTCCGTGGATAAGGAAAAAGTGGCTGATCACAACTACTGTTATGCTCCCTGGTTGTTGCAGGAATGAATTAGGTTTTAAATTAACCAAATACTCCTCCGTTTTTTTAAAATGTGACACTTTCTATATTACTAAGTTTGAAATTCGTGATACTTTCTTTTTTGGTAAATCTTTTGCTTTATCTCTCTCCTATCACATAGGGTCCCTTCTTTTCTTTCTCTTTATCTCTTTCCTCTTCAAAAATTGCCTTGGAGTCCGTGAAATTAAAAGTGTCACAACTAATAAAAAACGGAGGAAGTAGAAAATTGATTATATCTAAAACTAATTGAGTTTTATTTAGCTTGTGTTTTTTCCGTCGATAAGGAAAAAATGGTTGATCACAACAACTGCTATACTCCCTGGTTGTTGCAGGAATGAATTCTGTTAGCTTTGGAATGTTTTATGCAGAAAGATTTTTTTTTCCACTGATGAACATAGTTCATCTTTACGAGAGAGAAATACTCCATGAGGTAAGTTTTTGGTAGGAGTATTGTAATTTTTCTTGTCTGCATCTCAGTTATTGCCACTGGAATTAATGAACGGTTTTGTTTCCTTCTGATTGGGTATAGATTGTTGAATCTCTGCTTGAAGTTGTAATTAGAACGAATAACTAGGAATTTATGAAGGTTATGTTGGTTCGTATTCTTGTGAGGTCAGTTGGTCTTTCTATGCTTAATAAGTATGGCACTCACCTGGGTGAAGCTGCAAGGAACCACTAGGTTCATATGAAAGTTCTTCCCGCCTCCTCGATTATGGGTATTTTCTCTCAAGAATTTGGTAGACAAAGATTTCAGTTCATAACTTAGGCTGAAAACAAATTTTATGCTGAAATCAAAATATCTTGTAAAATTGACAGTTAGACTTAGGTGCCTTTAATGTGAAGCTGCATTGTCCATTACTCCAGTTTCTAGAAAATGGGGAAAATGGGTAAGAAGAAAATGAGATGGACTTCTCTACTTCCAAAGAGATGAGGCTTGGCGTGCTCGCATTCTCGAGAAATATGTGCTCATTCTTTCGTTGTTTTAGTGGTCTGATCAAAGCTATTATAGGACTCATTTAGTATTCTAGGTCATATAAACTGTCGAATTGAGGTTTTTGAGATGCTGTAATATGGAAGTTTTTGTTGAATAAGCTTGACCCGGGCTTTGAAGAGCGAGTTCTCTACATATAAAAGCTACATATTAAAAATGTGTCTTCTCGTTTAAATGTTTGATACAGAAACCCCAAGGAACAAATTAAAAAATTGTAGACTTAAAAGAGCTTATGATAATGCATACAAGCATACAACTATCAAGGATTTGAATGCTCGCCTTAGTGTCAAGTGCCTACTTCATATTTCAGACTGTTCATATCAGCCAGCAAAGATTCATATCATTCAGCGAAGATTCAGTTGTGAGTTGGCCTTACGACCCTGGTCCAATAATGTCCTTCTTCTGCGCGTCATAGATTTGCCCGAGAAAACATGTTCATATGAATAAAGATTTTTAAATTTATATACTTCATATAATATGCGTCATTAAAGAAAGTTTGTCTAAACATTTAGACATTCTCAAAGAAAAATGGATATTTGAGCGATTCATCTAAGTTGGGTAGAAGAGGAGTTGTATTGATTTTTCTAAGACCATATTTCGTGTTGTAAGTAACGAATTTGTGGGTATATGAAATTCGAAATTTAGGATAGACTTTGCTTTAGAAATCTTCCAACATGTTCGAGTTTTCTTTCTAACAAACCTTTATTTTAGTTATATACTACTCCAAATACATCTTAATTGTGCATTTCTGGATGGAGATGAACAAACGTGCAGGAAATTTCTCCCTTGGAAAAAACGATTCAACATTGTCGATGGTATATGTTTAGGCCCTCTCTACCTCCAAAAGGACTCGACGTTCAGACTATTCACGAGGATATAAAAACATGCAAAATCCTTCTAGATGAAATCCTCAACCCGAAAACTTCACATTATGGCATGATAAGGATTTTTGTATGAAATGAAAATCAAGCTGACACAAGTAGGATAGTTGGAATGTAGTAGTTTTGTAACTGTAATCTAAATGAATCAGTTTTACAATCTATTGATCATAGCAATATATAATGAGTGGTTAGCACTTGTATGACAACAACTATATACCTTCCGAGTATGCGATGGAAGGAAGGTTTCCAAAAATTTATGTTGCTTTTTTAGCTTTGGAGTATTGCTTTTGGTGATCCTTAGTGACATTAAAAGAGTAACATGCATTGATATATACCTAATTAAGTGATTTTCCGTGAGATTTATATAACTCGCATATCAGGCTCACTTAGCTGCCGGAAACACTACACTACTATACTTGTAGCTTGGTTTAAAATCATCTATGGCTCAATGATATGCACGTTTATAAACAAGACATGAATGCCAAAACAGACATTACAGACATCTTTCCTAAGCTTTGTATTTTATTTCATCATAAACATTGTATAGCTAAATTAAATACTTAATTTTAGCAAATAAATTATACCTTGTGGGTCCGTGCGCGTAGCACACGGACCAACAACTAGTCTAACTAAAACTAAGCTACAACATACTACAACATGTTTTCTCTCTCCTAACTAGTCCTATTTATACTACCTTATTACAAGTTTTGCCTAAAATTACAAGATTGCCATTACTAAGATTACAAGTTGCCATCCAAGTCAAAGCTCGAAAGTCAACTCGATTTTCAAACGGCCATAACTTTTGTTGTAGAGCTCCGTTTGAGACGTGCAATAAACCGTTGGAAATCCCTTGATCTCTAATTTCCAACGCAATTTGTCTCGCATCAAAATACTTTGTAGAACGGAAGTTATGGGCAAAATAGTGAAGAGTGCGCGCGCAAAGGGAAAGAGTGCCTGACCGAGGGCTCAGAATGGGCGCTCTGAAGGTCAGAGAGGGCGCTCTGAGCTCTCGGCATTTGAGCTTGGTCTAGAACTTAGGCAGAGAGGGCGCTCTGAAGAACAGAGAGGGCGCTCTGAAGAACAGAGCGGGCGCTCTGATGGCTCGACACTGCGCAGAAGTTTGATTTTCAAACGGCCATAACTTTTGCCTCGGAACTCGGATTGTAGCTTGTAATATACCGTTGGAAAGCTCTCGGAGTCTACTTTCCAATGGTACAAATCTCACCTGAAAATTCAGAATGTACAGAAAGATATGGCTCGAAGAAGAGGTTAGAGTACAAGAAAGGATACTTAAAGCACAACCCTTGTAAAACCTAATCATGGCAACTTGCAACAACACACAAGACTTGTATTTGGAAGCATAAAAAGAGAAATTATAAGTAAGTAAGCTAAAAACCTATAAAAACCACTAAAAACTCCACAAAACTATACAAAGTGGAAAACTAGCCGAAAAACTAGTAAAACGATGTCGAAAACACACAAAAAGGCCAAAATCGGAGGGAAAACAAGGCCTAAATGAGACCATTTTTGGCACTCATCAAACTCCCCCCAACTAGCACCTTTGCGCGTCCTCGAGCAAAGCAAAAGCAAAAAGAGAAAAGAAAGGAAAAGAACTATACACTAACTCACTTTCGTAGGAATCACGGTCACTTTTGGCACAAGTGACAAGCCCTTTAAACCCCCAAGTCGCCTAGGAGGACGAGGTTGGTCTCGTGAGGGTTTCCAAAGAGAAGACCCACAACCCCATAAATAAAGCAAACCAAGGCAAAGGTTTTCAAAAACACACAAGGAAACACAAGTGGAAAACGAAAAGAAAGTGAAAATGTGGATATAAAAACCAAAGTGTCTCTTTGAAAATTGATTTTTAGGACTTAAGGGACGCTAATGAGCATAAAGGATGTCCCCCCAACTTGGAGTCAAGCAAGCATCAAAGACATATCACAAATTGAATGCAACTATCAAAGCTTGCATAAAATCGAGTCATTCCACTCTCTTCCTCTCTCCAAAGCAACCCACCTCGGCTTCAAGTCGAGCCAAGCTTGGTGACAACTCATAGTCCAAAGAAAGGGCTCAAAGAAAGATAGAGAGTACTCTAAATGAGGTAAAGTACATCGCACTAGACATCCAAAATGACAAATCGAACTTTTGACCCCCTCCACTATATGTGACTCAACTCCCAAAGTCAAAAGAGCTTTTGGGTTGTAATGTAGGCTAAGGGTAGGTGTGGATAATTGCATTTTGGCTTGTGGTGGTAACCCTAACAAGTGGAGTTTACAATCAATCAAACCAAAACCTTGGGGGGAAAGGTGCCCCAATTCACATCAACACACACTTGAGAGGCAAGTTTATAATACACTTGCTTTCTCCCATACATTTTGCTACACTTTAAACTTTGGAATTAGTTCCCCTTTTATGCTTCTTTTTGCATTTTTTTTCTTTTTTTTCTTTTTTTTTTTCTTTTTTTTTCTTTTTTTTTTCTTTTTTTTTTGCACTTGGGAATTCAATACATTGCAATACTATTGCATTTGAAACTTTGCACTTTACATCACTTTGAGGCTTTATGAACATTGCCTTTACAAACAAACTAGCCATACTCCACTTGGTTTCTAAAGGTCAAAAACATGTGAAATTTGGCTATGAGGTATGTAATGTGGCTAACAAGAAAGGGAAAGCCCAAAGGGTTGCAAATGCACATGTAAACCCAAAAATGAATCGCAAATATGTAAGTGGAAACAAAAACAATAATAGCAAATGAAAAAGGGAAAATTAATTTATACCCAAACCCGAATTGAATGCCTTTTTCCTCCCTTGGGTAGTTCGGTCTAAGCCTTAGAAAGTCACAAGCAAATAGCAAAAGCAGGACTCTAGTGCAAACACTCAAATTTTTGTGGATTTTGACTTTTATGTGCTTAATGGACACACACTCTCACAAGGTTCAAATGCAACAAAAATCACCAAACAAGGTCTTCCATCATCAACCGAGCTACACCCGGCTTGGCCATAAGGCTCACCACCAAGAAAAGATCAAATGGCTTTCTCTAAAGCTTACCATCAAAAGAATTCCTAGGATTCAAGCTTCATGACTCAAATTTCAAAATGAATGGTGATTTTCAATGAAAGAACCTAACAAGCTCACAAGTCAAGGGGAAGATGAGTTGCTCAAAACTCAAATCCCATCCATAGTCCAATCCAAGAGACAAAACCTAATTTACACACTGCCTTGAAAACAAAAGGAAAGAAAAGAAAAGAAAGAAAGGAAGAAAAAGAAAGGAAAAGCAAAGGAAAATGAAAATCTTTTTGGCCTTTTTGCATTTTTCGATTTTTTTTGTGATTTTTCCAACTTTGCACAAACTAAACAAACAAAACACACAAAGCATATATACAAGCAACAAGCCAATAGTTAAATCCTAGGAAAAGAGAGAACTTGGAGATACGGTTCGCACTAAATCCTCATCATCCCCTTATAAACTTCAAAACTCAACTTGATCGAAGTCAAGGACACTACAATAATCCTCAAGGGGGAATTCATCAACCACCGTGCAAACAATAAAAGTAAAATTGTCGTAGGGCCAACCCCTACGACGCCGCAAGAACATAATCCCAAATGGTAGTATCTCCAAGTATAAAAGAAAATCCTAGAATCTAGCCACATAGGTTGCAATAATTAAAAGGAGTGGAGTTAGAGAAGACTTACAAAGCCGCATCCAAACCAAATTAAAGCACAAGAGCCCCCAAAACCGGGCTCACAACCAAACCTACGGCTCAAAGAAAACCAAACTCCACAAGCAATAATATAAAAAGAAAAAGAGAGGATATACAAGAGCGCATCGCAAGCTCATAAGCCGTCCTCAACAAGATGGAGGAAAAACTCCCCCCCTCCCCCAACTTAAGCTTTGCTCGTCCCGAGCAAAGGGGGAGTACACATCAATTCCCTTGGGGGAGGGAGGGAAGGGGAACTAACAAACCACAAGAGATGAGCAAGCCATAAATCAATAGAGAAGAGTAAAGGAAAGATGTTACCGAAAGTGTCGTGGGTGTAGTAACCCGCATATGAACCAACATCACCTTAAGAAATGGAACTTTCTCCAAAATGTCTTCTTGCACCAATGATAGGAAAGTCCAAGATCGTTCTTTTCCCTTGACTCACAACCTAAATCAATGCATCCAAGTATATCCAAACAACTATGTGGCAAGAAGCTCTAAGATAAGACTAAAGAAACAAAAGCAAAAATAAAAAGAGAGAAAAAGGAGAAAAGGTGCGGGTTACCTCCCGGAAAGGGCTTATTTAGAGTCTTAAGCTTGACTTGGGCTAGTAAATAGCCCCTCAACGACCGCAAGAGCTTGTCATATGCAATGGCATACGACTCAACAAATAAGACATAGGCAAGAGTTAACGGCAAAGGAGGCTTAAAGTATAATGTAGCTCTATGCCTAGGAGCGGGCAAGCATCGAAGTCGATGAAAATTAAAAGAAAAATGAAAAGAAAAATCAAAATTGAAATGAGAGTGGGGAAAAGAAAGAACACTCTCATTTTTATGCAAGGTCAAGACATCCATTTCAACAAGAGGATCATGAGGATAGGGAGGGGTGGAAATATCTATAATTGGTGGTGTGGTAAGATAATGAGGAAGAGAAACTTGAAAAGAAGAAGCAAGGGCACACTTCCTTAGAAGTGAGAAGTGATAATCAAGTGTGCTCCTAGGCTTTAAAACCAAAGCCCCTTCAATCAATGGTTCCTCTTTTAACTCATCAACATCGTTCTCAAAAGATGAGAGAACATCACCAACTATGAGATCAAACTCAACCTCATCACGTAAATCAAGGCTTTCTTGAGGCAAAGGTGGTGTAGGGTAAGAAGGAGATTCATTGTCAACGGCATAGGTTGATTCAAAGATAGGGCTTATAGATTCACAAATGTCATCAAGTTCAACATCCTCATTCTTAACAAGAGGACTCTCTAGCTCTAGGCCAATCTCATCATCATCACTATCACTATCATCATAATTAGCAACATCCTTCCCTAGTACCATACCATCACAATGGTTTTGATCACCATCGAATTCATTCTCATGCCTTAATTCTCCTTCCCCAATAAAAGGTTGAAAGTAGAAGTGGGAGCTAGAATCAATGATTGGTTCACAATTAAGCTCCTCATCAACTTCATCCACCTCTACAACACTTTCATCAACCTTCTCATCAATCTCCTCCGCTCCTTCAACAATAACCTCTTCCTCCCTTTCTTTATCATCACTCACATGCTTCCCAAAATCATCATCATACCCCTTTTGCAACTCATAATCATCACCATGATTAGAATCCAAAGGAGATTCATTCACTTGATAAGCTTGTTGCAACTCAACAAGTTGCTTTTGAAGTCTATCCATGGTGATTTGTAGCTCAATCATCTCAAGTTGCCTTTCAAGCCAATCCATGGTGGTCCTTATCTCATTTTGTTCATGGGACAAGTCCACCATTGATTCTTGAGGCTCATGCAGGGGGGGTGGGGGACAATTGTACATGTGAGATCCATTGTTGTAATCCATATATCCATAAGAATTTCCAAAATTTTCACAATTTGGATACATGTTATTACAACTAGGATAAGAAGGAGGAGGATTATAGCAAGGAGGGGGATCATTATAGCAAGGAGGGTTGTAAGAAGGATGACAATAAGGGGAAGGGTCATAATGAGGGGAGTATGAAGAATAATCATGGTGCGCAAAATTTTGGTTTGAATACATGTTTTGATCAAAATTTTGGTACATACCTCCATTTTGACCATAACCCATGTTTTGATAAAAAATTTGGTACATACCTCCATTTTGACCATAACTCATATTTTGCATATAAGCACCATTTCCCATGTAAGCACCCCCATGATACATGTCTTGCATAATTTACTTCAAAAATCACTTCAAGTGAAGTGTGAAAATCTTTTTGGATTTTTGAAATTTTAAGAAAAGCAAGTAAAAACCAAATCAAATCAACAAAGTCTCAAATGTTGCCAAACTTCCCCGGCAACGGCGCCAATTTGACGCACTCCCCCTTGGGCTGTTGGATATAAACCAAGGAGGAGTAATCTAACTAAAACTTGCATAAAACTGAAATTAAATGCTAGAATTGAACTCACAACGTCGAGGCGAATGAATTTGATATATGAAACGTCAAAATCGGACAACGAACGAAGAAGATATGAAGAAAACAAGATTGCTTGAAGCTCCAACAATGGAGTCTCTCTCCTAAAACTACTTGAGGAAGAAGAAGAAGAAAAAGAAAGAAAATTTCTGAAATTAAATTGCAAAAATGAAATCTAACTAAAACTAAGCTACAACATACTACAACATGTTTTCTCTCTCCTAACTAGTCCTATTTATACTACTTATTACAAGTTTTGCCTAAAATTACAAGATTGCCATTACTAAGATTACAAGTTGCCATCCAAGTCAAAGCTCGAAAGTCAACTCGATTTTCAAACGGCCATAACTTTTGTTGTAGAGCTCCGTTTGAGACGTGCAATAAACCGTTGGAAATCCCTTGATCTCTAGTTTCCAACGCAATTTGTCTCGCATCAAAATCCTTTGTAGAACGGAAGTTATGGGCAAAATAGTGAAGAGTGCGCGCGCGAAGGGAAAGAGTGCCTGACCGAGGGCTCAGAACGGGCGCTCTGAAGGTCAGAGAGGGCGCTCTGAGCTCTCGGCATTTGAGCTTGGTCTGGAACTTAGGCAGAGCGGACGCTCTGATGGCTCGACACTGCGCAGAAGTTTGATTTTCAAACGGCCATAACTTTTGCCTCGGAACTCGGATTGCAACTTGTAATATACCGTTGGAAAGCTCTCGGAGTCTACTTTCCAATAGGACAAGTCTCACCTGCAAATTCAAAATGTGCAGAAAGATATGGCTCGAAGAAGAGGTTAGAGTACAAGAAACGATACTTAAAGCACAACCCTTGTAAAACCTAATCATGACAACTTGCAACAACACACAAGACTTGTATTTGGAAGCATAAAAAGAGAAATTAGAAGAAAGTAAGCTAAAAACCACTAAAAACTCCACAAAACTATACAAAGTGGAAAACTAGCCGAAAAGCTAGTAAAACGATGTCGAAAACACACAAAAAGGCCAAAATAGGAGGGAAAGCAAGGCCTAAATAAGACCATTTTTGGCACTCATCAATAACTCTCCTATACAATCTACCAACAGCTTCAGCACCATGCAGAATATGCTCTACAACCATCAAATATAATAGCACCAACAGTATGAACTAGAGAGAGCATTTATTCTCCAACAAGTCTTGGAAAAATATTTCACAGATGGAGTGCATAAAATTATTTGAAGTACCTGCAATCGTGACAAAAATGTGGTACCATCTACCATCTGGAAGCACAACCCAGCCAGCTTCCCTTGCCAAAGCTACAATTAAGTCATTTATATCAACTATGACCCTAAGATTGCAATTGCCACGGCGACGAACGCCATCCAAGATCCTTGCAGTAATGGCTCTCCTATGTCATTCACATAGCTTTGTTCTCTCCTTCTCCTCTAATGGACTCAAGTCACTCAACCAAAGAATAGAGTCACAACAGAATTTGGAAATAAAAAGGATAACAGGTGGTTTAGGAATTTAGAACAGAACAAAATCATATATAGACGATTCAAGATATAAAGAGAATCAAAAATTCAGAACAGCTACAACTGGGTTACTGCGACTAATAGTTGGCTGCAGGTTACCAAGCTATAACACAAACCCTATGCTTTAATAAAATACAGCATGTTCCTAAGCAGTGTGACCTGAAATAAGGTTAAGACATAGTACGTCAATTTCATGTTCCATTAGTTTCATTCTTACATTCATTTCTGCAATTTGATCAATATACTCTTTCTTTGAGGTTAATGATCCATAATAATTTGATTGAGACACTCCATATCCTGCTGCACAAACTCTTCCACTTTGTTCTAAAACAGCCAGCCCGCAACATTGCCCAAAAATCTAAGATAATTCAAAGCAAAATCAGAAAATAAATTTGACCTAAATTCAAATGAAAATCAGAAAATTCATGAAACATGAAATTCTCAGAAAATTCAAGCTAAACCTAAAACCAAATTCGAAGTAATCCAAAAAGGGACAGAAAAATCAAATGAAATTCGCCGAAAAACAAAATTCCAACAAAAAATTCTAACAGAATACTACAAATTGCAACAAAAATGAAACAAATTGGATGAAATTGATTCAAACACAGAATTAGAATCAAAATTTGCACCAAATAAGAGGAAATTCGAATATATAATCAGTATATTTTTTTAAAAAAAACAAAGGATTGAAGTAACTTACCGAATCAATTACTTGAAGTAAGCAAATTGTATAGCGAAATAAGGATGAGAATAGTAATTTGGGGAATACAAAATCAAAATCGTGAAGTAATTTGGTGATGAGAATACAGAATCAAAATTGTGAATTTGGGGTATACAGAATCAAAATCGTGAAGTAGGTCATTTAGGGCTTTTGCATTGTGATATGAGCAAAGAGGGAGGAAGTTTTCAGTCGTGGGTCGAGAGCGAAATAAGGATGAGAATAGTAATTAGGAAAAATGGAAACTAATTATCTCACGTTTCGGTGGTCTGCACCCGATAATCCGACCTGAACGAAATCACAAAATAATCCCAACTTTTATCCTAATCTTCACTCATTGCACCATTTTCCTAAGTTTACATGCTAAGGGTATTAAGTTACTTGTGTTAACAGGTTATTTTTGTTTTTTAATTAAAAAAAAGAAAAGAAAATAAGGCAACATCCCAGCCACCAACACTGCCTCTCACACCGCCCCCACCACCCCGGCACCACCGTACTGCCACCCTCACCTAATCCCACCCTCACACAACCCATCACCCCCGCACCACCCTACTGCCACCCTCACCTAATCCCACCCTCACAAAACCCATGATAGACTATTAATCCAGAAAGCCACACCAGCAAGTTGAAGTTTGTTGTCATAACAGACTATTAATCCAGAACAGAAGCAAATTTTTGCTATGATTAATGCACTTGGATTCTCGATAAAGCGTACAGAATCCAAACAAAGATTTTCCAAAGTGATTTCTTCTAGTTTTGATGAATTAATCACAAATTGAGCATTCTCTGGTAGTTCATCATCCAATGAAAGACACAATTTCTTAAAATTAACAGCAGATAAATCGAAGCACTGTTCAGGGTGTTCACCCTCTTGTAAGCAACCCAATATCGATAATTCTTCCAAAAGTTTGCAAGACTTGAATAGTTTCACCAACAATTCAGGGGAAATTGCGATTTAGGGTTCTAAAAGTTTGTTGGGTTTCGAGGGTGATGGGTTGTTTCGAGGGTGGGGGAGGAGTGACGAGGGAGGGGGAGAAGTGGTAGGGGGGTTGTTTTCGGGAGGTGGGGGTTGTTTTCGGGCAGTGTGGGTTGTTTTCGATCGGGTAGTGGTAGGTTGTTTTTGGGTGGTGGTTGTTTTCGAGGATGGGGGGTTGTTTGCGAGGGTGGGGAGGAGGTCTGAGGGGAGGCGGCTGGGTGGGGGAGGACGTCTGAGGTGCAGCGTCTGGGGTGGGTGGCAGTTTGAGGGTGGTGGGTGGGGTGGGTGGGGTGGGCGGTGGTGTGTGTGGGATATGAGTGTGTAGTTTTTTTAAAAAAAAAAGAAAAAGAAAAAAGGGGGTACAATGACCTGATTATTCGGTTTGAGGTCAAAAGGTGCAATGAGTGAAGATAGGGATACAAGGTTGGATTATTTTGTAATTACGTTCAGATCGGATCATTGAGTGCAGACCATCAAAATGTGGGATTATTAGTTTCCATTTTTTCTAGTAATTAGTGGGTTTTTCTTTCTAAAAAGTATTTTTAATTTTGTTTTTATTACACTTAAACTACAGCGCTTCAATAACGACGCTATAATATGTGGCTTATAATTATAGCGCTATAATATAAACGCTATAATATGTACTTAAACTATAGCACGTATAAGACAGCTTTTTAAAAGCGCTGTCTTATTGATATTATTTATAGCGCGTTGCTTAAAAGCGCTGGCTTATTAATACTTTTTATAGCGCTTAGTTTTAATCTGCTATAAATTATAACATATTACAGCGTATTTGTAAAAGCGCTATAGTTTAGGTGCTATACTTAAGTAAATTTGGCATAGTGTTTGGCGGATTTTGTGGCTAATTTTAGCCCAAGCATGCAAGAAGATGCAGAAAAAGAGGTATGTAATATGATTTATCTAATCCCAGAAGCAGATTGGATTTTTTAGGTTGATGGGTCGTCAAACATGCGAGGAATAGGACTAGGAGTTGTGCTGAAATTGCCATAAGGGGACAACATTGTACTAGCAGTACGGTGTGAGTTTAAGGCGACGAATAACGAAGCAGAGTACGAGGCATTGATCTTTGGTCTAACCGTGGTAAAGGATGTGGGAATATAGGAGATAAGAGTAAAAAGTGATTTTATGTTGATCGTGAACCAAATCAAAGGTGAGTACAATGCAAAGGACTCAAAGATGCCTGCATATTTAAATGTGGTCAGGAAGTTAGAAACGTCTTTCCTGAAGGTCGAGGTCGAACAGATCCCAAGAGACCTGAATATGGAGGCAGATGCATTGGCAAACCTAGGATCATGCTTCAAGCCCCACGGAGAGACGGAAGTTCCATTAGTCCATCTCTTGAGCCATAGAGAAGACGTCGACGGACGCAGCGGTTCCAGTGTAACGGATTGAAGACGACACGTCGTGGAGGAGACTCTACATCGATTGGCTAAAACATGACATAGTGCCCGGAGATAAGAAGGAGGCTCGTAAGTTTAGAATGAAAGCTTCGAAGTTTATCTTAATTGACGATGTTTTGGTTAAAAAGTCATTTGCATGACCGTACCTAAGGTGCTTGGATAAGGATGAAGCCTAACAAGTTTTGCGAAGCTTGCACGAAGGAGAATTTGGAAACCACACTGGGGGGTTGGAGTTTGTCCAACAAAGCACTAAGGATGGGATATTATTGCCCAACCATGCTTAAAGTTGCAGTGGAATTCGTGAAGAAGTGCGATGTATGTCAGAAGCATTCGCCCCTTAAGCACCAACATCAGCAGGAATTACATCCAATACTTGCACCATGGCCATTTATGAAATGGGGCATGGACATAGTTGGTTCGATTCCTGTCGCATCTGGGCAACATGTCTTCTTACTGGCAATGAAGGGTTACTTCTCAAAGTGGATTGAGGCTGAGGCATTCCGATAAGTGACGGAAAGAGAGGTTGTGTCTTTTATAAAGCGAAAAGTCTTGACAAGGTTTGGGGTCCCGTCGGAGATCGTTTGTGACAATGGATTGCAGTTCATTAGCAACGCTACGAGGAAGTTTTGTGAAAAGTGGAATATACAGCTTGAGACGTCAACACCTAGATATCCGCAAAGTAATGGGTAGGCAGAATCAAGTAACAAGATAATTGTCGGGAATCTAAAGAAACGTTGCAAGGAAGCACAAGGAAAGTGGGCTGACGAACTACCCTACATCCTTTGGGCAGATCGAACTAAACCTAAGAATGCAACATGACAGACGCCGTATTCACTAGTGTTTGGATGTGAGGAAGTACTTTCAACAGAAGTTGAGTTACCATCATCAAGGTATAGGTTGATGACAGTTGAGCGTAATAAGACAGAATTGGCCTACGACTTGGACACAATGGACGAAGTACGGGATTCAGCAAGGATTAGATTAAAGGCATACCAGAAGAGTGTAGCACGAAGTTACAATAAGAATGTACGAGTAAAAGCCTTTAAAGTAGGGGATTGGGTCCTACAATGGACATTTGGAAATGAGTCAATGGGCACAGTAGAAGTAGTTGGACAAGGAGCGTACCGGTTAGAAGACACAAATGGACAACTAGTACCAAGGGCTTGGAACATAATAAACCTAAGGCAGTATCATTTCTGAAAAATACAAAGGACGATCCAGGTAAGTGACTTCTAGTCCTATTTCAATTAATTTACCTTCTACATACACATACTAACTTGAGCGTCGGAGTTTTGCCAACGGTCGTTCCTAACGCATGTTGTCTTTTCAGCTCAAAACAAAGACACAAAGACATGGGAAAACAATAGCAAGACAAATTGTGTGGTCAAGTCTTGGTGGTTAAATGTACAGAAAAATAAAACAAAAACAAAGAAGTCAATTAACCACTAAAGTACTTGGGCATGCAAAGGAAACACAAGCTTGGCCAAGGACACATGCAAAGCCATACGAGTGGCACAAAAGACAACAGACGGAAGGCACAAAAGGTAAATTAACGGAGTTTTTTTGCAAAGAGTTAGTTACATTCAAACTTCCTATGGAATGCTACCAGAGGGAACCCAAAAACCAATATTATTCAAACTAAAGTTAAAGCAAGTTCAACCTACGCATAAATTTAAAACTTAAGCATTGGGGGTGGGGGAATCTTTGTCATCTTCCTCCTCAGCCTTAGGAAAGGACATGTCGTCTGGAGCTCTAGGAGGGGACATTGGGGCAAAGTCATCCTCCCAAGCTTTGATTTGCTCATCAAGGGTCCAGTTAGCAGTCTTCCCATCCTTGAAATTATTCATCAGTTCAGCCTTGGTCCTGAATGTGTAGTACCCAGCAGCGTTCAGGACTTCAATCTTCTTCTTCTTCCAATAAATGGCCAACTACTTGCAGCGAGCCTTGAGGTCTACAATCTCCTGGTTTTCCTTTGCCATCTTCTCCTTATACTTCTTCTCAGCCAACCTAAAAGCTTCAAGCTGCTTTTCAATAGAGGACATATAGGCCTTGACAGTAAGCATGCCTTGAATGTTCTAAAAAAGAAAGATGATGTAAGAAGACAAATGATAAAGGACAAACATCAAAATATAAAAAGACAAACGACAAACCTAAACATTATAAGCAGCGACCTCCGCTAAGACGTCAGACTCCTTGAATTTTCGCAGGTACTCTTGAGTAGTAGGGAAAAGAAGCTGGTCCAAGGCAAGAGTGATTGAGGTAGTTCCATCAACGAAGTTGCATAAATTCTCAGAAAAAGACAGGGTCAACTTCTTTAACGAACTCGTGGGAGGTGACACATTAGCAGGAGTCGTAGCAGGGGCCTTTGGTGGAGGAAGAGAAGCAATAGAAGGGTCAGAGGTTCGACGACGCTGCCTGTGGCGACGAAGGTCGTCAGCAGAAGGGGACAAGGCGATTGGAGCCCTCTTGTTGGTCTCACTTGGGTTTTTGTCTCAGGAGAAAAGCAGATATAGTAAACTTAAGGGAATCGGTCAAAGTCAGGGCGTAAGAGAGTAAAGACAAGACAAGACAACATACCAGACGACATCTTGGAATCAGATTGAGTTTCACTACTCTCACCTACTTCAACCACGTCGGATTCAGGCTCGAAAAAGCGCAAAGTCCTAGCCGCAGCACGGGCAGATCTGCTAGATTGTTGAGAAATCGAAAGAGCCACAGAAGCAGAGGAGTTGCGGAGACGTTTCCTAGTGCTTGAGGCAGCAAGGGTCGCAAGACGAAGCCCCTGGAGAGTCAGAAAAGACCTTTCAGTAGTAGGAATCTGAAGGACGGCGTCGCAGTGGTCTGAAGCGTCATGACATTAAGGAAGGGAAAGACCTTGAGCGTCTGCACAGCAATGACAAAAGACATATTAGTAAAACCACAAAAGCTACGACATCACAAAGCAAAAGACACACACCTTTGACCCAAATTTCAAGAAAAAGAATATTATCGAATGCAAGTGAACTCTTTTTAACAAAGAAAAACCGTCTAAGTCAACCCCTATCATTCAGGGTATTCACGAGGAAGAATAATGATTCTACCAGACCCATACTTCCTAAATTCATAGCAAAACCCTAAATCACCTATATCAAACTCCAAACCAAAATCCTTCCTAGTTTCGACAAGAATTTCCAAACCAAGAAGAAGCCTCCAAACATGGGGCATGAATTGACAGATGGGAATGTTTGCATGTTTGATCACGACTTGGGTAAGAGGACCAAAAGGAAGACTATGGCCAATTTTGAAGGGGTATTCGTAAATGCAGACCTAACCGTCGCACACCGAATCTGCCTTGACACTAGAATCAGGGGCAAAAACCTCGGCGGAATCAGGGAGATTGCACAAAGAACGAATTGAAGAAGGATCATTCAAAGAGGAAGGGACGCGTTGCTTAGGATCAAGAAGACTTTGTTCGACAAAGAGAGGATCGTGAGAAGTAACATTTTTGGTTCGCACCATTTTTGGAGATGAAGAAACTGGAAAATGAAGAGAAGAAGGAAAGAGGAGAGAGAAGTTACCTTGGGAGATGAAAGGAGCAAGTGGGGAGTTATAAGGAGGAACGGAGACATTTATATTGATGGGACAAGAGGAAGTTGAAGAAATTAGTTCAAAAATCCCAAAACGCACGAGTTTTCCCTCAGGAATTTTTGAGGGGCAATTGTTGGGCCCAAGAAATCACCGCCCAAAATTGGGCCGAGAAGGAGAAAATGAAATCAGCCCAAAGGAGGAAGTCAAAGCGCAGAAATAAAATCTGCAGCATTCATACCCAAAGAGACCGTTGTCAAAGCCGTTACAATCAATCATTAAGGGAATAATTGTAGTGCGCAAATCAAGGAATAAAATTAAACGCATGTAACTGCCACATTTTGGCCTGTATATATACGGATATGATACCATTCTACGCACACACACAAAACACTTGCTATAATACAATTATTTGATTATTCTTTCTAAATTCAAGCATTATTTTCTTACTTTAATTGCATTATCTCAATTTCTTTGATCTTCATACTTATAGTTTGAATTCGAGTTCCACAATACATCCTTGGATCGATTTTTGGTCAAACATGAAACAAATGAAAAAACTAATGTCAGCCACTATATATATATATATATATATATATATATATATATATATATATATATATATATATAGAGAGAGAGAGAGAGAGAGAGAGAGAGAGAGAGAGAGAGAGAAAACAAAAAAGGAAGAAAATGATACAAAT
Organism: Patellifolia procumbens; assembly: GCA_947645195.1. NCBI lineage: Eukaryota > Viridiplantae > Streptophyta > Magnoliopsida > Caryophyllales > Amaranthaceae > Patellifolia > Patellifolia procumbens. Next base: position 11,233,430 of record CANSGD010000193.1, read on the forward strand.
CAAGATGAAGCCAAAGATTTAGAAAAATAGAAAAGAAAAGTAAGAAAATCAAAAGAAAATCAGGAATTAAGAAAAGGAAAAGGAAAACTAAAAAAATCAAATCGAAAATCAATAAACTAATCCAAACAAAACATAAAAAATAAATGAAAAATTCCCCTCAATCGTTCGTGGTGGTTCGTGGTGAGTGACAAGAGCATGAGACGGCGACAATTCAAGGATTAGAGGTGCGTGGTTTTCGATTTAGAGAGTAGAGAGATAAAATAGATGAAAAAGAGATGAGAGGAGAGAGATGGAATGAAGATAAGAAATGGGGAAAAGGTGAAGTGAGTGGGTTAAACTAAATAAGGAGAGAGAAGGTAAGTGGATGAGGAGGGAAATAAAAAATGATAGTGTGAATCGTCCTAAATTTGATGGGCTAAATATTTTAAAAATTGAAATTTACCAACCGCTAGCAATCGGTATATTTTATAATATTTCTTTAAAAGATTACAATTGGTATATACAAAAGTGTGGGTCATTAACGTCGACCTAAAAGGGTTGGTAATTTTAATGTTATCGATTGTTTTAGCGGCGATCGGTAAAATCTGTCGTTAAAAACGCAGATTGTTGTTATGTTATGTTGCGAATCTCTAGTGTAAAACAAATGACTGAAAACATATATTGCAACTAGTTGATCATTGCACGTTGTTGCTTAATGCTTATACTCTCTCTGATTCAATTTACAACTTTGAATATTTATATCTTAATGAAGATATTTGTAAGAATATTTTTTATAAGAATTACATGTTTGAAATTTAAAAAGAATTAAACAAGATTTCATGTGACTATATTTTTATTTGTGTATGTAAGGATAAATACAGTCAAACTTAATAACTAAATAGTGTCATTTATAAATGTTTTTCCCATTAGAAAATTCCATTGTATCATAATCAATCAACATCAATACTATATATTAGAACACAAAGACCATCTTTACAACCCGCCACATGGCACCTCTTGCACTCCGCAATTTGCCACGTGTCACCTCTGGCACTCCTTAATCCGCCAAGTGCAGGGCCGTTCCTGAGTTTTCTTGGGCCTGAGGCTTTTTTTAGATATGGACCCCTTATATATGATACAAATCTTTAAAATGCAATATACTAATGAAATAGATGTTACACTCTAATAAAATATTTCTCACATTTGTTAACAAATTTTTTTTTTGTGTTAAAAAAGCCACCAGGGTGGGGATGAGAATCAATCCCAAGATCTCCTGAAACCAGGAGAAGTTTTAACCACTTGAGTTATCCTTCACTTTTACATTTGTTAACAAAGTGTAACATCTGTTTTGTTATACTGAAAGTAATAGTTTTGATAATATGTACCTATTTTATTAAACAAAAAGAAAATTATAACACTGTTAAAATAACACGTTTTTATAAGAATCATTGAACCAAGATTCTATGTTTGCTGGTCTTTTTCTGATAAGTTAATGATGAAGATGAGTGTAAGGTTTATTTTTGTTCCAGCAACAATTCACAACTTTTATTAGTCCATGTAGTGATTTATTTTTGTTCCAATCAACAATTCACAACTTTGATTAGTTCATGTAGTTATCTAAACAAAAAATATTCAACCACTTGATAATATATATGGGTAATTATCATTGGTAGCCCTCAATTTTTGTTTTGTTTCATTAGTAGCCTCGTTTTTTTAAAAATATATAAAATAGCCCTCAATTTTGTAAAAGTTATTAAACATAACCATTTTACCTTAAAATGTAACTGAATTTACTTATATACCCTTATTAAAAAAATTTTAAAAAAAATCAAATTCCTAATCTTATTTCCACTCTAATTTTAATACTCATCTTCTCTCTCCTCAAGCCCCCCTCCCTCTCCACCGCCAGCGCCCCTCCCTCTCCTCCGCCAACCTCCCTCCTATCACAACCCACCACCACCATCGCAGGACCCACGACGCAACCCCTTTACACAGCCGCACCATCACCACACCACGCCACGCCAACCCCCCCCCCATCGCGCAAACCCACAGCCACACCACGACCACCATCGCGAAGAGGATTTGGGAATTCGAATTGGAAATTCAAACTGGAAATTCAAATTGGGAATTTAAATCGAAAATTTGAATTGGGAATTTGAAATTGAAAAATCGAATTGGGTTTTCAGGGATTTTAGGTTGAAATTTGGGGAAATCAATTTGGAGTTTTTAGGGTTTGACAGTGGGAGTTTAGGGGTGGTGGCGGCTCGCGAAGAGGATGGGCGTCGAAGGGGGTTTGCATCGTGCGGTGGTGGAGTTGCGAAGGGGGTTGCGTCCCGAGGTGGTGGTGTTGCGAAGGGGGTTTTGTCATCGGCTGGGGGCGTTGCCCAGGCGTTTTGTCGCGGTGGTGGAAGAGGGAGGATAGCGATGGCGGAGGAGGGGGGATGGCAGTGGTAGGGGGAGGGGGGTGCGGTGGACGGTGGCAATGGGAGGGGGGTTTGAAGAGTGAGAGGAGGGTGTTAAATATTAGATTATGAATTAGATTTATTATTATTATTATTTAATAAAGGTATATTAGTAAATTCAATTACATTTTAAAGTATAATGGTTATGTTTAATTACTTTTACAAAATTAGGGGCTATTTTATATATTTTTAAAAACACAAGGCTACTAATGAAACAAAACAAAAAGGAAAAATTGCCTAGAATAATGCAATTTTTGGGCGATTCGCAAATAATAATGCAACCTAAAGATTATTCTAGAATAATGCAACCTTTATACCCCATTTATTTTAAACAGGATAAATGACCGGTGACCTGAACCATAGGTAACTTTTACTTAAAACTTTAAATTCTAAATAATAAATTTAAAAAAAAACTTAAAAAAAAACCTAAACTAAACCCAGCCCCCACCCCCAACCCCTTGCCGGATTTTCGATCCCTAAACTAAACCCAGCCCCCCCCACCTTCACCCCTCGCCGGAATTTCGACCGCCCCTCACCGGATTTTCGATCCCCTAAACTAAACCACATTCTAAATTAACGGAAATGCACACCTTTAAGTGCCAAGATACCCAACCCAGCAGCCGCTCCGGTAGCAATAAACGGGTGCGAAGCCGCGACAAGTGCACCCTCTGCATCAAACCAACAAAGATTAGCAAACAGCATAACCAATTCAACAAACTTGGATTACGCAAATATACAAAGCAAATAGATAAATCCAAAACCTTTAACTTTGCCAAAAAATTGAGCTTCATAAACATCATATTCTCCCTTCAAATCCTTAATTGACTCCTGCATTAATACTAAACTCGTTAGAAACCCTAGATACAATTAAAAACACGTGTAAATGAGAGAGAGGGGATGAAATAGACTAACGAGCGTTTGCTGGAAATGAGCGGAAGAGGTGGAACGAATCTGTGAGAGGCGAGAACGAGTGACGGAAATGGTGGAATCCATGGTTTGTTTGGCGGTCTTCTGAGCAAGCAAAGCTTGTTGTATGGCTGATTGGATCCATGGATTTGCTTGCTCCAAGCTCTTTAATGCCGTCTCGACTGTGTAATTGTTGTTTGTCGTTAATGGCGGATTTTCAATTGATGAAGAAGAAGATGGTGAAGATGATGATCCTTCAATGGATCCCATTCTTGCAAACCTTTTAATTATGCTCACTCCGGCCTTCCCTTCTTGCTCGCTGACAGTGGAGCCGCCAGCCCAGCCCACCGTGCCTCACTCTTCCCACAAAATTCACCACCCTAATCCACGCGCAGCTCGATAAGGGATTTGTTGTATGCGGCAGTGAGATGGCCGGCGGCGAGGGGGGAGAAACGTGAGACTGTGGCTGGCTGGCCGGCGGGGAGGGGAGAGGATGTTGTGGGTGTCGTGGTGGAGGGAGGAGAAAGAGGGGGGATTTAGAGGGGGGTATGTATTTTATTTTATTTTTGCTTTAATTTGTTATAAATTTTTTTTGTTTTAATTTTTTTATAAAATAGGTTTATGAGAACCAATTGTTAAGCGACACGTACCTCATTTTACCCATTCTTCAAGTTATAACCGGTTTTACCCCATTTAAAATAAATGGGGTATAAAGGTTGCATTATTCCAGAATAATCTTTAGGTTGCATTATTATTTGCGAATCGCCCAAAGATTGCATTATTCTAGGCAATTTTTCCAAACAAAAATAGAGGGCTACCAATGATAATATATATATAAAGTACCCATACAATAGATTACTCATTAACAATGTTTCAATTTTTTTTCACATACTAAACTTATAGGGGCTAAGGTAAAAGTGAAGAAAAAAGAAAAAAGAAATGCAGAGTAAAAAGGGTAAAAATGAAAATTGTGTTCAGCTCGAGTATAATAAATTATCAATTATTTCGACGCAATATTTATCTCTTTGCAAAAGTTTGAAAGATATAAATACATGATAAAAGACTTCATTAATTATTGAGAAAATATTAATTATATCAAAATTAATATAATTATTTATTAGGATGATTATATTACTTATTTTATTAATATATCAAAAAAGATTTAGGGCATCGTTCGGGAAAAAACACACGATTTTAGATAATGATTAAGACACACTTTTTTTACGGGATGAATAAGACATACTTATCACTCAACTAATTATCATGAATGATTTAAATGTTCTAACCACCTGAGCTATTTGTTACTCTCTGCTTTATTATCATACTCCGTATTAAGTTTTATTTTTTAAAAATTTCTTTAAATTAACATCTTCTCCAATAATGTCTATAGTTTTGGTGCTAAACTTATATTTGTTGGTAGCTAAAACGTGTTTTTTTAGTGAGCATTGAATAAAGTTTTTCTTAACAACTTATCACACCATAATTTATTCTCAAAATTTCTACACAAAGAGCTATCGAAAAAAGAAATGAAAAAACTAAAATTTATTGTGTTTGTAGCCGACGACCCCGGGCATCACAAGGGGTAAAATACTAGTTTGTAATTAAAAGCGTACATACGATATTATTGATATGTTTAGTATTTAGCTCTTTTTTTTCTTTTTATTTTTATTTTCATAAATACAACAGCATGCAGATTGCAGCTAGCGATTCTTGGATACTTTGAAGCTGAGGTGTTTGTGAGGGATAATTTATCAACAAACTATAAGAAAACAGTAGTGAGGTACTAATTATTTTATTGTGGAAGATGTAATGGAATAAATAATAACAACTATTGGATAAAAATCTTGTTAGCCTGAACTACAAGGGGTTTCACTCGGCCTCAACCTTATGAGAAGTGGACGCGCCACAATAGCAACGCTATTTGATTAACTCAATACACAAAACTAATTTTATTCAAGACTCTTATACATGGCCGTTCCTGACAATTTAGGGGCACGGGGCAAATTGATGTCTATGGGCCTCATTATTATTTTAAAGTATTTTAATATACTTCTATATAATTTTACTTAATTCGAAGATATAACGGAGTTCTAGCGATTTTTTCTCTCAAAAACACTTCAAATTCAATTTCAAAACTCTTTAAAAATTAAAGACATTCAAATTCAATATATCTAGGCATTAAAAGGCAAGTATTCAAGAATTGTTTCAACCGTGCATCGTTTGGTATAATTTATGAGGCCACAAAACTCATAAAAATCATCTTTTATCTTCCTTTTCTCTTTAATTTCTCTTGTTTTTATTTACTTTTCTAATCACCTTCAATCATGCAATATGGATTAATCAAACTATTCGACATCAATTAAAATGTAAATAACCTTTTCTTTTATTTATTTTCATTTCAATTTCAATATTATTATTACTAAATTTTGCTTTGTTTTCCTTATGTAAATAGCGATTTGCAAGGCCATAGATTTCAATTCTAACTCTTTGTTTCTCTTGCTTTAGTGGCGAACCAAGGTAAGAGATCTATGTATATTCTTCTCCTTTTCATGTACTCCCTCTGTTCCATGAAGATCCTGCCAGTTACTATTCATACGCTTCCCCATGCATGTTTTATATCGTTTATATCTTTAGTACGCATTTGTATAAATTGTAACAATTGAATATTAATAATCTACTCATTAACCCGAATCAAACAACACCACACATGACTATATTTGTTCTTATACTTTAATAGTTATTTACAAGATTCCTTTCACTTGTGAATAGTTTAAAAAAAACAACTGGCATGATCTTCATGGAACGGAGGGAGTATGTATTTGCTATCACCTATAATTTTGCTAATTAAATACCTATTAATTGCTTGTTGTCACGCCTAATAAGATAATCATGGACAAATAGTTTAGGCGCCTTTAATCTTGAAATAATTCAAAGCGACAACAATTAATTAGTCTTTATGCGCATTAATCAAACTCGCCCAGAATTAACCACTTTGTTCTCTAAGGACAATAATACAGAAATATGGTTGTTGTTCAAAGTTACAATAAAGAATTTGCAATTGAGACCGAGTAGAGACCGCTAGATGCAGGGGGCGTTGTTCATGACTTCGCCCTTACCCTTGTCCCCAAATCCATGACATTTGGTTCATGACCAGACTATGGAGTCCTTTGCCTTGCATTATGACTTGGCAAGGCATAATATGGGTTCTGCAGCTCCCGAAAAGAGTGTGATGGCGACTTTCTCTATTCGATTTCGAGTATCCACAAACCTCTACGGCAAGCATACTCACACTATGTTGTACACAAGTATTCAATAACTTGTGTCCAAAATTTGTAGGCCTCGAGGGCATCCCTGTCGTAACCCTAAACCCAGGACCTACAATTTGGCTACTTCTCAGGGAGAATTTCTCTAAAGTTTTCTTCCCTTGAGAATGAGTGGACAAAACACCAACTCTTAAGCTTGACGCCTATGCCAACCATGACGCTTGACCTAGTTCCCTACAAAGTCACAATGGTTTAGACCTCCTTGGATCACCACAACATGTAGTGGTGTGCATGAGACATTCTAGCCTAGTCATGGCACCCTTAGATACCCTTGATGACCTTAGAAGAGTCTAGGTTTCATCATATCATGCTAGTGTGCTTGTTGTGTCTACATGTGCATATGCATTTCAATCCCACTCTGTACGGGCGCCGAGGCGTCACCGGGCCGGACTGGGTCCGGTCCCTCTGCCCCAGGGGGTACAATCTCGGTGATGACTGTTGTTTTGCTAGAATTGAATTCTTGCTTTTGCATAGTGTGAGTAAGATTGTGTGAATTATACTCGAAACGAGTAGAGGAAGTCGCCACCGCACTCTTTCGAGGAGCTGCGGAACCCGTTTTAAGCCTTGCCTATAATTGCATAAAGCAAGGCGAAGGACTCCATAGTCTGGTCGTGCACCAAAGGTCATGGATTAGGGGACAAGGGTAAGGGCGAAGTAGTGCACAACGCCCCCCCGCATCTAGCGGCCTCTACTCGGTCATTGCGAGTCCATTGTCAAAAAGACAACAACAAAGATATTTCCGTTTTAACCCTAAGCATGCAAAATTACTAGGCGGGTTGTTTAACAGAATTAGATGCATATTTGACTAATTATTGCTGCGACATGTGTGTTTAATCCATATTCAAGGTGCCTAAAAGCAAATTTGTCCATGAATTAGTCTTATTAGGCTTGAGAGCATGTAAATTGCCGGTCAGTAAATTGCCGGTCTTTGTTTAAGACATAATAATTGTTGTGATTGCAAGCATGCAAGCATTCGACAAGATTTAAAGTTGTGCCTAATGTTGATTTTAATTCATGACAAATAGTTGTTAAGTCAATATTACATGCTAATTTACATAGAAAGTCAAATTTCTAACAAGCATGCAAAAGGGTGTTAAGAAATTGAGACATTGGCCTCAAACTTACCTTGCAACACGGCGCTTTCGATCGACAACGATGCTTCAGACCCTTAAGAACCATTGTAGCCTTTGAAGAACCCTTAAAAGAGACTTTAAAATTGCAAAAGAATTTGTGCGAATTTGAATTTGAGAGAGAGAGAGAGAGAGAGTATTAAAGAGTATTTTTAGAGAGAGAATGTGGAGAGAAACGAGCAGAGTGAGAGCATATGAAGTGTGTATGAAGTCTATGTGAGAAATGAGGCCGTGGGCTATGTATTTATAGGCAAAGGAGGCTTGGAACAAGTGAGCTGGGCGTACCAGCGCCCAAAACCCCTTCCTATTTCCGCTTGATTTCCTTCCCTTTTTTAGCAAGAAGCTAGGGGATGAACCTAGACAGTCTTGGAGAGCAATCCAAGTGGGCCCCACGCTCGGGAATGCTCCGGAAGCTTCCGGAACGAGCCGTTTCGCACGGGTGCGCATTTTTGCTTCGGAAATTCATAACAATTTTTCCACAAGTCAAAAATTTATGGAAAAATATGCAAAACATGCCTTGTACAAAATTGTGCATTATGTTAAAATTTCGTGAATTTTGGAATTGCTTTCATAATTTAATTAATTATCGCAAAATTAATTAAATTCTGAAAATCCCGAAAAATGCCAAAAGTGCTTAGAAAAATCCAGAAAAATTCCGAATTTTTTTAGAAAAATGACTAAAAATAAGTTTAAATTATTTGGAAATTAAAAAGCATTTTTTAAGTGTTCTTAGTGTAGGAAAATGTGCTCGGTGTAGTGAAAACTTGCCTTTTTAGGGTCTGTCGACAGACCCTTAGCTCTCTCAATTCAGCTTGTGTGTTGCAAGGGGTATCTTATCATCGGCCATCTTGGGCTAGGGACAAATGTAGGTATCTACGGAAGCCCCCACATTGGCTGAGTTTGTAGTGACGAAGGTCTCATAAAACGAAAGTCAAAGTACCCGGTACCTGCAAAACAAATGCGTTAGTTTTACCTGCACCTTCGGTTGCTGTTGCTTGCTTGCTTGTGTTGATGCTTGATGCTTTGTCTATTAGTCCACGTGCTGATGTTGCTTGTGTCTTTTGCTGGTTCACTTTGAAAATGTTTGCTGTGCCTATGCCTTTGTTCTTGTTTGCATTCCTGTCTTCACTGGGGAATTTTATGAGTGCCTTTACTGTTGTTTGCTTCTGTCCGTTTCGATGCCGCCGTTCAGGACTTCATGGGGAATTGATGTCTTCATCCTCGCGTATTTTTCACTTGAGAACTTTGTATCCATGATTTTTGGAGCTTCACACCTTTGCTTGAGATTTCTCATCCCTTTGGAATTTTATGTCTACGCTGTGGATCCTTTGGAACTTCACTTCCTCGCTTGCTTGACTAAGAGTTTCAAGCTTTTGAACTACACGTCTTTGTTTTCGCCCTTCATTCAACTTTGTCTTTGCCATAGTGTGAGAGCGCGAACACTCTTTTTTCGCCATTGTGAGAGAGTACAAAATCTTTTTACGCCTTCATCCTCACCTGAAATTTCGACGCAATTGTTTAATTGTTTTTTCTTTCATCCTTGTTTTAGAATTCGGCTACTTACTACATCTTCATCTCTGCTTGTAATTTCGGCGCATTTGTTTAATTGTTTGTGCTTTCATCTAGCTCATACTCGCGTCTTCATCCCCGCTTGAGAATCCGGTACTTTTGCGCTTGACTCAGAATTTCGCTTCAGGACTTTAGGAACTTCACGTTCAAATAGTTCTTCACAAACTTCACGTTCAAATAGGACTTCACGAACTTCACATTCACGAACTTCACGTTCAAATAGTTCTTCACGAACTTCACGTTCAATTAGTTCTTCACGAACTTCACGTTCACGAACTTCACGTTCAAATAGTTCTTCACGAACTTCACGTTCACGAACTTCACGTTCAAATAGTTCTTCACGAACTTCACGTTCAAATAGTTCTGTACGAACTTCACGTTCAAATAGTTCTTTACGAACTTCACGTTCAAATGGTTCTTCACGAACTTCACGTTCAAATGACACTTCACATCTTGGGGAACTTCACGTTTGGAAGAGACTTCACGTCTTAGGGAACTTCACGTTCGGATGCTTGTTGCTCGATCTTCTTTTGCCTGCTTTTCTCCTTTCCATTGCGTCCATCCACGAACATTTCTTCACTTAACATTGCGTATAACAACGATCGCGTCTAGCGATGTCTTTTTGCTGGAGTTATTGTTGGGATGGTGTCGTTGAAGTTGCTGCTGGGGATTTGTTGTACCTCGACTGGGGGTTCTTTGACTTCTATTTTTGCCTTGACCTTTTCTTTTGCTCTGCCTTGGACTACGGTGATTGTCCCTTGCAAATGTATAGTCATACCGGTAGGACGTTTTGTGATGCTGGTGTTTTGAACTTTCAGGAGGAATAGAGCATTCCTAGGTCTGCGTTAACGCCTTCTGAATGTTTATTTGGCGGAGCCGATTGATGTCTAGAGGTCAGCCCCCCAGAATGTGGTGTTTAGCTCAGGAAGCCAATCCTTGTTTGCTAGGCCAGGAGCCTAATGCCTTCGTAGATACCCTGACCCGTTGCTAATGCGAAATGCTGGACTGTAGCTAAAGTGAAGCTTGACTTTGCCGAATCGCGAGATGCTAGCGATGACTCGATTTGCTTTGCTTTGCTTTGGGGTTAGCCCCCCTGGCTATGTACCTGCAAATTTGCGCTTAAAGGTGGACCCTAGCTTTGCATTGGTTTGTTTTAGGACTTGTTTAGGCTTCATGACTTGGAGTTGACTTGTTTGACTTTGTATTGGTGCTTTTTTGAGTTGATTGACACTATGCATGCAACTTATATGCGACACGATGCATTGACTTGACTCTTTGCAACTTTGTGTTTTGGCTTTGACTATGGACTCACAAGTCAACTCGACTTAGACCTAGTATGCAAGGACTATAGCGCAATGTTTTGTTTAATGCAATGACTTTATTAATCACTTAGTCAAGGAAGCAAATACATGTTAATGTAATTTTTGAAAATACATGCAAGATAGGGCCTTATTGAGTAACCTTTCGGGATCAAGCCCCCATCATGTTGAGGTGAAAGCTTCCTTTGCGAGTTGTGAAGAAAGAAGCATTGTGTAGCAATCATTGGTGGAATGATAGCCCCCATATTATTATGAAGAGCTTCTTCTGTTGCGATGATGTTGTGTGCGAACCTTTGCGGTGCTGGGAGCTTTAGTGTCTGGAGCCTTTTTGCGATGTTGAGATGATTTGCATTTGTTTTAGTTGTAAGGTCGGCAAGGACTTGAACCTAGTGTGTTGCTGAATCTTCGTTGATCCTTCCATGTGTAGTGCTTCGTGAGTGATCATGCAAATGTCGTGGACTGCATGTAGGTCTTCTCTTTCTGCCATGAGCCCCTCGATTTTGATTAAAGTATGCCGAGACGTGGTGCTACTAAAGTCAAGAACTTGAGTTTGTTGTTTGTTGACGAGCATGGCATTGGTCGAGCACAGTGATGAATATGTTCCCGGCAAAAGTGCACAAGGCCCATGATTTGCTGAAGTTGAATGTGCTTCAAATGTATGAAGCTTGCTTCTTTTGCTGTAAGCCCCTAATGATTCCGAATGGTGGTGCTAAGATCAATGCAAAAATTGTTGGGCACAAGTAGCGATGCATTTGCCTAGGGATGCATGCTTAAGGCTCAACATGTAACGAAGACGTATACTTAAGTCAGGAACTTAAGTTTGGTGCTCCCTCAGGAAGAGAGCAAGTTGCTTGGATGAGAACTCCTTTCACAATGTGAGGCTCACAATGAACTATGGCCACACCTTGTAAAGTAGGTTGCATGCATGGAGACTGTGATGAAGCTGCAAACCCCCCAACCTTATTGGAGTTACCATTGATGCGTCATGTCTGCTACTTGTGAATTCAATTGTGACCGCTCAAGTCAGGAACTTGAGTCTATTTCTCCTTCCGGAAAGGAACAAGGGATGAGGACTAATTTGACGGTGTAAGCCCCCCGAGCTTTGAGAAGTAAACTTCATGTTAAACTTAAACATGACACTGTTGAAGCAAAGCCCCCTGAGCTTGCTGGAGTTGATTGATGCATAATTTTGACTAGATGAGCAAGAGTCTAACCACATGATAGCATTAATAAGAGTAAGAGAGTCCTAAGGGTCGTAGAAAGAAAGGCTTGGGATCTACAAAACAAAAGGGAATCAATTTTGTGACTAGGGGTGACAATGATGAGGGGATTGATGTGGCAGGCTGATAGATGTTTGTTCAAACACGAGCCTATGTCAAGTTCTAGACTAAAAAGAAGTTGTGCTTCAAACTTCTAGAAAACATCAAACCACCACGATGATGAAAGACCTCTTTATAATTATTTTTTATTAATTTGGTCGAACCTCGGGTAGAGGCTACCTACGTATTCAAGTGGAATCAGACCGATCGTAGTTCGTGAGGTCGTGTGTGCTAGTGATGCCTCATTTTGTCTAGGACGAAACCTTGTTGGGTAACGGCCTAGTCGGGCTTGGACAATGCTCATTTGGAGAGGACTTTTTGGTTGTAATGTAGGCTAGGTGTGGGGTGTGAGGCTTTTGGCGAACTTGTTGCAATGTATGTTCGCCTTTGCATTTGCTTTTCTTTGTGAACTTTGCAATGTGTGAAGTTGGGCTTAGACTTTATCATTTTCACTCGTTCTAACTTTGTTGCTGAAACTTTTCACTTTTTTTCTTTCCCTTTTTTTTTGACTTTTTGTATTGTCTAAACCACAGCTTGTTTTGGGTTTCAACTTTGTTTTGCTTTGCTTCGTGCCGCTTTGGCACCTTAGAGGGTAGGAAGATGTAGGTGTGAAAGAAAATTGGCCTTTTGTGTTTGTTTGCATAAGAAGGCTCAAAGTGGTTGCAATGGATTTTGTTTTGATTTGTACTTGTCACAAGGTGCATGGAGGGAGAAGGTTATTTTTGTGGAGCTATGAAAGAAGTCCTCTCGAGCATGTCCATTTTTTATTTTTTTTTTGTTTTTCAATTTTTTATTTCTCTTTTTTTTGTGTTTTGTGAGGTCATGTGTTGAGTAGCATTTCATCATCGAAGTTGAAGCACATGAAAGGCTAAGAAATGAAAGAAAAACAGAAATTTTATTTTTGTGGAAGGCTAATGAGATGACAAGACTTATTCCTAATTGACATAGACTCGACAATAAGAAAGGGAAGGAAAATGTAATGTCCAGGTGGAGGGCCTCTCCGACTCAACCTATGCTAGAACTTTATTGACTGTTGCTCATGTCGCCTTTTGTTGTGAACTGCGGGTGCTGCTAGTGATGGCTTTGCTTCATATGCTCGGATATCTACCTCCTGGAGCGATGGGAAGATGACCATCATCAACCATGTCTTGCAACAAGTCTTGGAGGTTGTAGCATTCTTCGGTAGTGTGGCCATTGCCTCTATGGTATTCGCAATACTTGTTGGCATCCCACCATTTAGCCCTTCTTCTCACTGGTGGGTCAGAAGTGGGGCCAATTGGCTCAAGAAGCCCTCGTCCACTAAGACGGTCGAATGCCTGCGAGTATGTCATGCCAAGTGGAGTGTATTGACGGTTTTGGCGTCGTGATTGCTTGATTTTCTCAATAGCCCTGATTTTTGACACATCCTTTGGTTGATTGGGTGTGTCATTCCTTTCATAGCCTCCCCACTTGTTTTTTGCTTCTTTGATAAGGTCATCTTCAATCTCGACACCAATGTGGTACACCTTGTCAAATGATTCCAAACCTAAATACCGAAGATGGGTGTGATACTTAGGCTGGAGGTTGCTGATGAAGATTTTCACCATCTCTTTTTCTTCAGGAGGACTGATCATTTGGGCTCCTGTTTCCTTCCATCGTGCAAGGTAGGAGGTGAAGCCTTATTTATCCCCTTGTTTGAGGATTTCAAGTTCCCTTAGTGAGGTAGAAACTTGAATGTTGCTTTTGTAACGCGTCAGTTATGTCATCCCAAGTAGCCACATCCTTGTCGGGGAGAGAGAAGAACCACTTTTGGCAAACTGGTTCGAGTGACATGGGGAACACCTTAGGGAAAAGAGCAACATCGATCCCCTTGATGGCCATGGTGACCCTAAATCCTTTGATATGGAACCTAGGGTCATCAGTTGGTTTGAACTTTGGCAAGTCTGTTGCAGAGAAATTTTCGGGGATTTTTGTTGAGATACCCTCGAGTTCGGGTGTTTCAAAGTAAGCAATCTTGTTGGTTGCTTTCAAGATCACCTTTTCAAGGTCTTTGGGGGTAACCTTTGATGATTCAGCTTGCTCAAGCGCAGCAAGCTTGGTTTGCAGGGCCTGAATAGTGGCTTGCATCTCGGCTACAACATCATGTTCTTCACCCATTTGTGGTGTTGAGGAATTGAAGGACATAGACTTGAGATGCTGAAAGTTCCTTTTGGGCAAAGGAATAGGGACCGGCGATTCTTCACGAGCTAGCCTTGCCGACATATGAGGTTGCCGTGTAGATGACTCTATCCTGCATGAGAGTGTATTAGACTCGACTTTTAGAAAATAATGCATGACTTGCTTCCTTGACTAGACTCGATGCATGGCCTAATATCGATCATTCCTTGCCTATTGACTTGACTAAAAAATGCAAGAACGCCAAAATTCATTTTTCGCCTTTATTTTTTTCGATTTCTTTGATTTTTTGCTTTTTCCGATTTTTTTTTTGGATTTTTTTCTTGTCGGGATTTTTTTTGAATTTTTTTTTGTTAAAGGCGAATCACAAATTTTGGCGCTCATTTACAATTGTGTGATGCAAAAGACGTAAAGGCTAAACGATTCTAGTTACAACCATTTTGACATTACGACGCCTAAGGAATGACCACTTGCTATATGAGGACTGTTACATGACTCGATACATGACTCGTTTTGTTTTAAGTATGCAAAGCTAAGGTCCTTAGTTAGCGAAAAACACATAGAACGTTGTCACACTAGCATGAGCCCTATATGCAAAATGTAAAACAAAAGTCCAGCCACCTAGAGTCAGTTGCTATGTTTTCGAACGGGTCAGTCCGGGTGTCCAAGAGGGTCCCATGACTAGGCTTAGAACGGTCCTTAACACATCCAGCCCGCTGTGATGAACAAAGGAGGTCCAAACCATTACGGCTCCGTAGTGCACTCGGTCGCGTGTCATGGTGGGGATGGGCATCAAGCTTAAGAATTGGTTACATAGGTAGTGCACCAGCGCCAATCTTAAGCGAGCCCCCCCAGTCTTGTCTCAAGTGTAGAACACACTTATACGAGACGTGATGCCTAAAAAGCGAATACTCAGTGCCAACGACCTAAGTATCGCGTAATGTAGGATGCCTAACACATGTCGTCGAATATTGTCCACACATCACTAAAGATAAGAGCTTTAGTGAATATTCCCAGTGGAGTCGCCAAAAACTGTACGGGCGCCGGGGCGTCATCGGGCCGGACTGGGTCCGGTCCCTCTGCCCCGGGGGGTACAATCTCGGTGATGACTGTGGTTTTTCTAGAATTGAATTCTTGCTTTTGCATAGTGTGAGTATGCCTGGAGTTTATGTGAATTATACTCGAAACGAGTAGAGGAAGTCGCCACCGCACTCTTTCGCGGAGCTGCGGAACACGTTTTAAGCCTTGCCTATAATTACATAAAGCAAGGCGAAGGACTCCATAGTCTGGTCGTGCACCAAAGGTCATGGATTAGGGGACAAGGGTAAGGGCGAAGTAGTGCACAACGCCCCCCCGCATCTAGCGGCCTCTACTCGGTCATTGCGAGTCCATTGTTAAAAAGACGACAACAAAGATATTTCCGTTTTAACCCTAAGCATGCAAAATTACTAGGCGGGTTGTTTAACAGAAATAGATGCATATTGGACTAATTGTTGTTGCGATATGTGTATTTAATCCATATTCAAGGTGCCTAAAAGCCAATTTGTCCATGAATTAGTCTTATTAGGCGTGAGAACATGTAAATTGCCGGTCTTTGTTTAAGACATAATAATTGTTGTGATTGCAATCATGCAAGCATTCGACAAGAATTAAAGTTGTGCCTAATGTTGATTTTAATTCATGTCAAATAGTTGTTAAGTCAATATTACATGCTAATTTACATAGAAAGTCAAATTTCTAACAAGCATGCAAAAGGGTGTTAAGAAATTGAGACAGTGGCCTCAAACTTACCTTGTAACACGGCGCTTTCGATCGAGAACGATGCTTCGGACCCTTAAGAACCCTTGTAGCCTTTGAAGAACCCTTAAAAGAGATTTTGAAATTGCAAAATAATTTGTGTGAATTTGAATGTGAGAGAGAGAGTATTAAAGAGTATTTTTAGAGAGAGAATGTGGAGAGAAACGAGCAGAGTGAGAGCATATGAAGTGTGTATGTGAGAAATGAGGCCGTGGGCTATGTATTTATAGGCAAAGGAGGCTTGGGGAGCAAGTGAGCTGGGCATACATACGCCCAGCTGGGCGTACCAGCGCCCAAAACCCCTTCCTTTTTCCGCTTGATTTCCTTGCCTTTTTTTAGCTTATTCGTATAAAATAAAATTTGGAAAAAATATTATCCAATGCCATTCGTGTCCAAGAAGCTAGGGGATGAACCTAGATAGTCTTGGGGAGAAAGCCAAGAGGGCCCCACGCTCGGGAATGCTCCGGAAGCTTTCGGAACGAGCCGTTTCGCACGGGTGCGCGTTTTTGCTTCGGAAATTCATAACTATTTTTCCACAAGTCAAAAAATTATGTAAAAATATGCAACAAATTCCATATAAAAAATTGTGCATTGTGTTAAAATTTCGTGAATTTTTGAATTGCTTTCATAATTTAATTAATTATCGCAAAATTAATTAAATTACTGAAAATCCCGAAAAATGCCAAAAGTGCTTAAGAAAAATCCAGAAAAATTCCGAAAAATTCTAGAAAAATGTCTAAAAATAATTTAATATTATTTGGAAATTAAAAATCATTTTTTAAGTGTGCTTAGTGTAGGAAAATATGCTCGGTGTAGTGAAAAGTTGTCTTTTTAGGGTCTGTCAGGGCCCTAGCTCTCTCAATTCAGCTTGTGTGTTGCAAGGGGTATCTTATCATCGGCCATCTTGGGCTAGGGACAAATGTAGGTATCTACACACTCTCTTCAAGTTCGTGGCCCATGATCGATGTCAACTTCTAGTCCATTCATAGTCGACGTCCCATTCAAATTCAAGTCCACTTTAAATTCCACAAAAATCACTTCTTCATTCATGGGTCACAACTATAGTCTCAATCCACATCAATTCTCCATCTCCAAGTCTCAATCCACATTCAAAATCCTCTCCACTCCACATTGAAATTCCATATCAAATAATCTCAATGGTGACTCAATGCTAAGTCTTTGTAGTCAAAAGTCCAGTCCAACTCAAGCCTAGTTCAAGTCCCCGCCCCTAACACCTCAAAACAGATCGAGGCAAATACAATCTCCAATCCAAAGTTAAGTCTAGTGAGTCTAAGTTCCTTAATCCAGCACAAGGTTCCAATCCATGTCAAGTCAAGTGTGAGTGTCAAGCCTAAATCAAGTCCAAGTCCCTTAGTACTTCAAACTAGATCGAGGTACTAGTTAAGTCAATTCTAACTCTCAAGTCCAAATTGAGTCTAGGTCTAAGCGCCTCAACCCAAATTGAGGTTCAAGTTTGGTCCAGTCTTAAATCAATGTAAACTGAAGTCCAATAGTTCTAGATACCTCAAATCTGATAGAGGTTCAAACCCAACTCAATCCTATAGTCACAAGAGTTCAAGTCCTAAGTCGAGTCTGAGTCATCTTCAGTGTCTAACCAAGTGGAGCTTTCTCTATCACTGACATATCCAACAATGAAGCAATTGCCGCCATCCTAGCTGAGTTGAAGAAGATGAACAAGAAGTTGGAACAACAGGACGAGAGATTAGGTGAATTCAGACAAAGGAAAAGGGTGATTCAAAGAATTGGTTGCTGCAAGAGGAGGACCTTCACACCCCATGGGGTGACCATGTACGAGGCCTTTGACATGTTGAGCGAGCATGGAATCATGACTCCCATTCCACTACAAGATAAAAGGTACACACTTTGGAGGCGAGGTACTCATTGCAGATATCATCAAGGACATGGGCACAATACTGAAAATTGCTGGGTCCTAAAGTATACAATTCAAAATCTTTTGGATAGTGGGCGCCTTCACATCTCTCCCAAGGATAAACTCAACATTCAAGTCAAAACAGAAGGTCGTTTCTCCAAAGATTAATCTCAACATTCACTCCTAGTAGAGGGTTGTCTCTCCTAAGGGTGATCTCTACACTCAATCCGACAAAATCTCCCGAGGGTAATCCTGATATTCAATCGGAGCAGAAGGTCGATCTGAGCACATAACACATACAAGATGCAAGTCCAAGACAGAGTCTCATAGATCGAGTCAATAAGAGTCATAGCCCTAGCCATGTTTTTCCCTTTCTTTCTATAATTTGAGTCTATGTCAAGTAGGTTAGTGTTTCCTCTAGCCTTTTCAATTTTCAATATCAATAAAATGGATTCTCTTCTTTTCAAGTCCAAGTTCTAGTATTTTCAATTCAATGATGAGACTCTTACCACTCAAGAACCTTAAAAACAATTCAAAAAAACTTCAAAAAAATCAAATATTCAAATTTAAAATCAATATGGACATGCTCGAGACGCCCTCTTTCATAGCTTCAAAAATGATCCTTTCCCCTCCATTCACCATAAACAAAAATCAACATCAATTGCAACCCCTTGAGCCTATTCAACATCAAATAGCTTGTTTCATACTCACCTACATCAACCAATGGTGTATAACAAAAGACATGTGTTTGGTAGTTTGCCGCAAATGATTATCTTTCTTTTCCTTAAACCCTACATAGAAGGTGCCAAGGTGAGGAAAGCATAATGCCTTAGCAAACTCACCATTTTCATCCTTTATGCTTTGACTTCTTGAAACTTCTTTACCTTCTGTTGAGGTGATTTTGCACTTCACCGACAAGTCAAACGCCCAATATTGTTTTTGGTTTGCTAGGGGGTTGCCCCTTTGGTTACTTGTTATATTGAATAACCTCGCTAACGTAAATTCTTCTAAAACGATGAATAATGGCTTATAGAGTGTAATGAATTTTGGGAATCACATGAGTCGTAGAAAGGGAGCTGAAGTTTAGTACAACAATAATTTGATAAAAGATGCAAACGTCTTCCAATAAAGATAAACGATAGAGTCAGACCATAATCGAATTAATAGGAGAAGTGATTACCTCCATGTTGACACAATTGGAATGAAAAGTAATCATCTAAGGATACATGATAAGCTAAAACTAAAACTAATCTTGGTTGAAAGTGATAGGCTAAAGTCGTATCACCTATTCAAAAATAAACCTACAGACCTCTAACTAGGTAGTCAGTGGAAGCAGGGTCAAATCCACAGGGAGACAGAGTTTCTAAATCAATATTCAACCAATTCAGCTACTCCAGATGAAATCAGGAAGGAATTAATTAAACTAAAGAATAGACTACAGAAGACGGAATAAATCGAGGATTAAACTATGGAATAAAAACCTAGGGTATTAGGTCGGTCCACCATGCTTATACCAATCAAACAAGGTCAACAACTATCAAAACCTAAGTCAAGAGTCGGGGGATTAGAGCCTATGTTGAGCTATGGTTAAGACTCAACACTCATAGTTCAACATACGCCGCATGTTCACTAACGTAATCAGAACTACTGACGTGTCCTAGGCCTCTAGTCGTAAGACGGATCTGTGCAAACAACTATTAACCACAAGCAACCAACGAAACTGCGCAATAACGTTAATAACTCAATAAAGAACAAATCACATCACAATCACCCTAATCAAACCCTAGAAATCGATAAGAGTCTAAATCACAATCATGGTATAAACATGGCTTTCCTATCTAACACCCTAGAAAGAGACTACTCAGACATGATCGAATTAATAACGACAAAACTAATATGAAACCCTAACAATTGCATCATGAACAATTAAATAAATAAACTAAGCAATCAAAGTAATTAAAGAGATAAAGAGTAAGGAAGAGTACCAATTGACGGAAAGCAGGAACTTTTACTGAAATCGAAATAGGTTTGATCACCTCTAAATTAATCTAAAGTGTTTGAATTGAACTAAGAACAATGAAGAATAAAACTAGTCTAAAGCTAATGAAAGATGAATAAATGATGTCTCTAAATAATGAGGAAAACGGTATTTATAATACCCCTCAAGTCTAATTAAAATAGGAAGCAAAACTCGAAATCCGCGACAAATGCATCAGACCCGATCGGGCCCGAGCACAGTACCCGATCGGGTCAAACACCAAATCAGCGCTTTGTCTTCTGGGCCTTCGCGTAGCAGGCATTAAACTGATTATAACGACCCACCCGATCGGGCTGTGGGCAGCCACCCGATCGGGCCAGGCGACAAAACGCGCCCAGCAGCTCGCCTCATCCGCAGCTTCACAACGAGACCTAGCAGCCTTTGACCCGATTGGGTCGGGTGCATTACGCCCGATCGGGTCTGGTGCATGTTGTTCGCCCGATCTGATCGGACACACCTTGCCCGATCGGGTCCGCAACTTTCATACCCGATCATAAATACTTCGCCCGATCGGGCCATTTTTGCCCGATCAGTGCACGGAAACCTCCTTTGACTCCTTGGCTCTCTAATCTTCATGTTTAGGGGTCTTGGGACCTCCTAAACTATCCATAAAGCTCGTGAGCCATTCTACGTGTCTCATAACATCTCGTAAAGTCGTGGTTGCTTCCAAAGGCTCGAGAATAAGGAGAAAACTCCATAAAACCTGCAATTCAACACTAAAACATGAAACCACAACTATTTACGATAGTTAGCACAAAATAGCTCCCAAGAGCTCAGATGACGCACAAATTAGCTTGTAAATAAGGGAGAAAACTCTATACAAATACGTGATATCAGAAAGCCAAGTGAAAACTGAAGTAATGCAATAAAATGCGAAATGTAGTTGTTGTTGTTGTTGATTTTTTTTTAATATTCGGCCATAGAATCCCTATTTATAGAGCTTGAAGGAAAGATCATGGGGAATTTGAGCAGTTACTTGGCGCATCTCCTTTGAATTCAAACTTTCCCTCTTACCACTAATGAGCCTATTCACTTGGGCTGACTATGAAACGAACATCATCCAGCGCCAATCATTCTCCAGCACTTGTGACTGATCGCCAAGTCTTTTTGGTTAGAAGTAACTTGATACCTTACAAATGATAAAGAAAAACTCCTAGTCAACAACAGTCAACTGGTACATTTTGGTCAGTAACACCTCAAAAAAAAAGGAGGGGGAGAGACAAAAGAAGAAAAAGAAAAAAGGGGAGAGAAAAAAAAAGAAAAAAAAGGTAGAGAAAAAAGAGAGAGAAAAAGAAAAGGAAAATAAAGGATAGAAGGAAAGAAAGTTTCAAAGTCAAAGCAAGTCTCAAATTGAATAAAAAGGGTGTCAAAGATGAATAAAAGTTGAAGCACATTTATGCACCATCAAGTCAAGTTTTAAGTCAAATCAAAATTTAAAACTTAAAGTCCAATTGTCAAGTTTTTAAAATCAAACACTTGTCAAAGTGTACATCAAAACAAAATCAAAGTACAATTCATGCCTCTCACCCATAACACAAAGACTACATTACAACCTCAAAAGTCCTCTCCAATAGAGCACCGTCCATCACTTTCACACACGACCTCACGAATTACGATCGATCTAATTCCGCAAGGATACGCAGGTACCCTCACCTTGAGGTCCAACCAAATTAATTAAAATAAATCGAGGTTCATTTCAATGAGTGGTTCGATTCTCTTGAATTTGAAAATACCCTTTTAGTTTAGACCTTGATATAGACTTAATTTCGATCCAGCATTTCAAGACCAACCGTGTCAGCCTCACATTTGTGTCAACCCTTCGTCACAAATTTCAATTTTTTCTATTTTTGAACCATAGCCCATTCTTCTATTGACCCTTTAGAATCTTTTGAATCAATTAAAATGGGGGTTTAATGCCAATGTCAATCCAATGTCAAGTTGGGGGGATTCGTTCATTATACAAGTTTACCCCAAGTGGTTTAATTCAATGTCTCTTGGTCTCATGAAGGTCAAATACAACACACTTCAATGCTTCGAACTCAAGTTAAGCCTCTCCTAGGGGCAAGTTCATCCAGTTCCAACCTCAAAGATCAAGTTCAATCTCGAATTCAATTTCAAAATCTCGCTTTTGTCTAGACATAGAAAGCTTCACTCATAGACCTCTGTCTTAGTCTCGTCAAGCCAAATTCAAGTCAAATTCAAATTCAAAATCCAAAGTCAAAAGTCAAAATTCAAAAAGGCAAGTTCAAAGTCAAACTACCCCCGTGACAAAGTATTGAGTCACCATTCTTCAATTCAACTTCAATTTCAATTCTACTTACAACATTGCAATTGTTGTAGGTCTGCGTTCCATCTTGCAATGTTGCGATCCTTGCTAGATTTTCAATTTTCGATTCTACTTACAACATTGCGATTGTTGCAAGTCTCTGTTCGATCTTGCAATTTAGCGATTCTTGCAAGATTTTCAATTTCCAATTCTACTTACAATGTTGCGATTGTTGTAGGTCTGCCTTCCATTTTGCAATGTAGCGATTCTTGCAAGGTTTTCAATTTAAAATTCTACTTACAACTTTGCGATTGTTGTAGGTCTGTGTTCCATCTTTTGCAATGTAGCGATCCGTTCAAGATTTTTAATTTCAATTCTACTTACAGCATTGCAATTGTTGTAGGTCTGCGTTACCTGGCAGTATAGCAATCCTTGCAAGATTTCCAATTTCAATTCTACTTAAAACATTGCGATTGTTGTAGGTCAGCGTTCCATCTTGCAATGTTGGAATCCTTGCAAGATTTTCAATTCTACTAACAATATAGCGATTGTTGTAGGCTGCGTTCTATCTTGCAATGTTGTGATCCTTGCAAGATTTCTAATTTCAATTCTACATAAAACATTGCGATTGTTATAGGTCTCCATTCTATCTTGCAATATTGCTATTCTTGCAATATTCTATTCTATTTAAATTCAATCTCAATTCTCAAACCTATCAAATTCAAATTCAAATTCAAATCTCAACTCACAAAAAACCTGACCTTTGTGGGATTGCATATGTACATGAATGTGTGTTATTTCAATTGTCAAACTCAAATTTGCATGGTTGTCAAGCACTTCTCCAATCGTCAAACCTGAAGTACTATTGGAGGCAATTCCATTTCAAGTTTAACATCAAGCTAGAAGAACAAGGAGCTTCCAAAAGCTATTAGATCAACAGGTACAAGTAAAACTAACCTCTGATATGTAGGTACCGAGTACTTTGACTAATGTCTTACGAGACACACATCTCTACAGCCACTGCCAAAGTGGTAGGCTTCTGTAGATACCAACATTTTTCCCCTCATTAAGGCCAATGATATCACTATACCAAAATGTAATTGGTCCAATTCTAAAAGAACAGTTGTCTCAAAGAAAGCCTAAAGTCTCGATTTTCAAAGCCAGAAGCCCTTTTTCATGTTCAAAGTGCTCAAAAAACAGAATTTAATTTCCAAACAATTATTTCTTATTTTCGAACATTTTTCTAGAATTTTTCATAATTTTGTTTTGGAATTTTCAAGCATTTTTGGAATTTTCATCCATCTTCTTAATTTTAAAACAATTTTAAAAATTATGAAACAATTAAAAAAGTCACAAAATTGTATCACATTACTCTAAAAATGAAGCCGGATTTTCCCATACTTTTTCCATAATTTTTAATTTTGTGGAATTCGGTTTACAAATTTTAAAGCAAAAACATGAGCATGAGCAAAAACATGCACAACGATGAGTTTCGGAAAGTTCTATACATTGAAATTGGACATGGAACCACCTAACTAGTTAGGAAAGCTTCACACAAAAAACCACGGTCAAATTCAAAGAGAATCAACTAGAATTGATTTTTCTTCCAAAACTTGCCAAAACAAAAACGGCTAAAATCATACAAAATATTTTGGGAAATCTTTGGGCACACAAACGCCCACTTGGGCGCAAGTAAATAATGTGCCTCACGTGATTTTTGGCTATAAATAAGACCCCTCGGCTTTTGTTTCACTTATATCAGAGATAATGGAGTAATGGCGATTTTTAATTTTTTTTCTATCAAAAACACTTCAAATTCTATTTCAAAACTCATTCAAAATCAAAAACATTCAAACACACTGAAATTCAATAGAAATAGGCATTCAAAGGCACGCATTGAAGAATTGTTTCGTCTGCGCATCATTTGATATAATTTATGAGGCCACAAATTAAAACTCAAGAAAATCATCTCTTTTCTTCCTTTTCTCTTTAGTTTCTCTTGTTTTAATTTACTTTTCTAATCACCTTCAATCATGTGTTATGGATTGATAGGATTTAGTCGTGTCACCTAATCAAAAATAAACCTAAGTCTTCTAACAATAGTAGTCAAGGGAAGTAGGGTCGAATCCACAGAGAGACGGAGTTCTAAGTTAATATTTAGCTAAAAAGCTACTTCAGACAAAAATCAGATAGAAATCAGATGAACTAATAATTAACTACTAGAAAGCAATATAAAGATCGGAATTTAACTATGAATTAAAGGTCTAGGGAATTAGTTCGGTCCACCATGCTTATACCAATCAAAGGATCAAACAACTATCAGAACCTAGGTCGAGAATCGATAGATTAGAACACGTGTCAAGCTATGGTTAAGTCTCAACGTCCATAATTCAACATATGCAGCATGTTCACAAACATAATCAGAATTACTGGTGTGTACTAGGCCTCTAAAAGTAAGACGGATCTGTGCAAACGATTATTAACCTCAAGTAATCAAAGAAACTGCTCAATAACGTTAATTACTCAATAAGAACAAATCACACCATAACCTATCTCATCAAACCCTAGAAACTAATAGCAATTCAAATAATCATGGTATAAACATGGCTTCCCTCTCTAAATCCCTAGAAATTGAACTACTCACTCATAATTGAGTCAACGATAAACAATCTAATATGAAACCCTAATAATTGCATCAAGAATAATTGAATAAATAAACTAAGAAAATGAGAATAATAAAAAAGATTAGGGAAAAGAAGAATACCAATTGACAGAAAGCAGGAACTTTTATTGAAATCGAATAGGTTCAATCACCTTTAATCTAATATAAAGTGTTTAAACTAAATAAAGCTAAACTAAGAACTATGGAAAAACTAGAATAAAAAGATGTCTCTAAAAATATGAGGAATAGCTATTTATAATAGCCCCAAAATCTAATAAAAAATGAATAGAAAAAGATAGAATTTCGGGAAAAAGAGCTGTCCGTGCTCCAGGCCCGATCAGATCAATTCCCGCCCGATCGGGTGGCTAAACTGCAATTCTGCATCAACTTGCGAAGGCCGTATCTCTCAAACCAGAAGTCCGATTGGGGCGTGTGACCTATCATTGGAAAGCTCTTGAAGTCTAGAATCCAACCCAATTGGAATTTATTGATTATCAATTTTCTATCAAAAGTTATAATGAAAATAGTGAAGGTGTGTCAGTTTTGGCTTTTGTTTCACTAACTCTTTGCTTCATTCCAACTCAAAATCGTCCCAAACGGAAGCATTGTGATCCTTGTGCAAGCTACCTTCATCTTCAATGATTAATAGGCTACATCCTTGGTAGTCATGTTCACTTTGTATCATAATAACCTGAAAATCATCGAAACACACAAACGGGGAGTAGTAGAGCACAACTTATGTAATTCATGTCATTATGCACCTAAATGCTCAAAAAGGAGTTCTAAATGCAATCTAAATGCATCTAGAAACTATATATAATTGTGATACATCATGGATTAATGAAACTATTCGACATCAATTAACATGTAAATAACCTTTTCTTTTAGGAAAATTTGTCAAGAATAAGTTAACCTTTGCGTTGACCGCTTTTAACAAGTCAACCTTAAGATATTCCAAGAACAAGTAGACCTTGTATACCCCTCTACTTTTAACAAGTCAAAACCGGTTATCACCCTTTGTTAACCTGTTCAACAGGTTTAAGTGACATGTGTCCATCTTTTATTGGACCTCTTAAATTTTTAAATTTATATTTCAAAAATAAATAATAAAAAAACAAAACAAAACAACCTTTAAAGTCAAATACCCAGAAAATACCCACTTCGGCCTCCTTCCCTTTCTCTCCCATTTTTTTTCTCAAAGTCAAGAACTTTAAAGTGGGTTTCTTCTGCAATTGCTACTCCTAACTCTGTCTTGAGTGAGGAAGCTTTTAAAGGTCTTACTGGGCATTTCTCTACAGGTTTTGATGTTACTGAATGAGGAGTTTGATGAAGGGAAAGAAGACTTAGAATTCGATAGCGAAACTGAAATTTGAAGTAAGTGTGGATGAGCTTGATGTTGCAAAATTGGGAATACCTACTAAGCTTGTTGAGGCCCTTAGCAAACGAGGCCACCCCCACCCCCAAAATCAGACCATCACCTCTGATCTTATTTTATCTCATCTTGTGAGAATAGGTATCGAAGAAATGCCAGCACAGAGGGCATGATAAATAAATGAAAGAATTTCTCAAATCAATTCTGCAGATGGATGAACATTTTATTTGCGTGATCTACAACTTTTGGTTGTTGATTCATGTTAGGGCATCTTATTTTATTTGCATGATATATAATGAGGTGATGTGATGATGTCTACCTGGAAGCTTATTTACTAACGTTCGAGCTTTCTCTGCGCGTTTGAGGATGAGATGAGCACCTCTTCGAGCATTGTATCGGCTCTCTTCCTAAAGGTTACAGTGCAGCACTGGTCAGCACGATACAATTGACAAAATTCAACAATAGAATCTACAATTGAGATTAATGTTTATCTAATTTAAATTTGAATCAACAATATTCAATAATGTAATTATCTAATTACTGTTAAGATGGAATTCGAATTTTCGATATTTTTAGAGCTTAACAATTGACATTAATGGAGATTTACAGTTTTAATGAGAAGAAGGGAGAGAGATTACAGAAGATGGCTAGAGTAAGATTGAGCAGAGGAAGAAAAGATAGAGATAGTGAGGGGAGAGGAAGAGGAGAGAGAAAGAAAAAAAAAGGGAGAGAAAAGAGAAATATAAAAGTAAAAATAATAAATAGCTTTAAACCAATTAAAACAAGACACGTGGACAATTGATTTAGGCTAACAAGTTAATAACAAGTAACCTGTAAAAAAAACTTGTTAAAAGCAAAAGTCGATACAAGGTCTACTTGTTAATGGAATAAATTAAGGTAGACTTGTTAAAAGCGGTCAACGCAAAGGTTGACTTATTCCTGACAAATTTTCCAAATAATTTATTTTCAATTCAATTTCAATATTATTATTACTAACTTTTGCATTGTTTTCCTTGTGTAAATAGCGATTTACAAGGCGATCGATATCAATTCTAACTCTTTGTTTCTCTTGTATCTAGTGGCGATCCAACGTAAGAGATCCATGTATATTCTTCTCCTTTCCATGTATATATTTGCTATCACCCATTATTTTGCTAATTAAAGACCTATTAATTGTTTGTTGTCACGCTTAATAAGATAATCATGGACAAACGGTTTAGGTGCCTTTAATCTTGACCTAATTCAAAGCGACAATAATTAATTAGTCTTTATGCGCATTAATCAAACTCGCCTAGAATTAACCTCTTTGTGCTGTAAGGATAATAATATAGAAATATGGTTGTCGTTCAAAGTTACAATGGTGAATTTGCAATTGAGACCGAGTAGAGGCCGCTAGATAAGGGGGGCGTCTTTCATGACTTCGCCCTTACCCTAGTCCCCGAATCCATGACCTTTGGTTCATTACCAGACTATGGAGTCCTTCTCCTTACATTATGATTTGGCAAGGAATAATATGGGTTCCCTAGCTCCCGAATTGAAAAGAGTGCGGTGGCGACTTTCTCTATTCGATTTCGAGTATCCACAATCCTCTACACCAAGCATACTCACACTATGTTGTATACAAGTATTCAATAACTTGTCCCCCTACATTCGTAGGCCTCGAGGGCCTCCCCCTCGTAACCCTAAACCCAAGGCCTACAAAGTCAAACTTCAATTTAATACAATTCTCAATTTAATAAGCAAAATTCAAGGTCTAAACACCTCAACCCGAATAGAGATTCAAGTTTTTGCCTTGAACTAAATCAATGGGTCTAGGTCTAAGCGCCTCCCCTGAATAAAGGTTCATGTTTGGTCTATTACCAAGTTAGAGTCCTTGTTGTTCAAATTTCAAGTCTGATTCAAGTCAATTTCAATTGTTCCTCTGTTTCTAAAAGTAGATCACAATAAAAAAAATAGGTCAAGAAGTTGTCGTTTAGGAATGTGCTCAAGGCTCAAGTTTAACTAAAAGAACCAATATCTTCTCAGATGAGCAAACGACTTTTGAATTAAGGGAAGAAGAATTTAAGTCAGCCAACATGACTAGTAACGATCCCCTCGCCCCTGTCCTAGCCCAATTGGAAAAGATCAACAACTGGTTGAGTCAACAACAAAGGTAATTCAATTAGTTAAAGGAAAAAGTTGACAAAAAATCTTAAGACGATCAGGAACAAGAAAAGGAGCAAGAGGATTCCAACACTCATCAAGATAATCCACCTGAGAAGATCGACACTGAAAACAAAATTGAGCAACTAGAGGAATTGATCAAGTCGATTCCGACAACAGGGTACCAGACCCCAAATTTTAAGGACTTTGAATTCAAGGGCCAACGCTCAAAGAAGGTCATGCTGAATGACCAGCTCAAGTTTAAAGGAATGGAAGATCCGGAGGACCATCTCCAATCTTTCACTATTGCAATATACCTAAATGGCATGGGCAAGGAACTGTTTGCCTCTTTTCTTTCCCCTTACCTTGGACACATATCCTTCAAACTGGTTCAAGTCTCTTAACAAGGCAAAAATTGATGACTTGAAATACATTAAGGAAGAATTTCTGAAGCAATACTATTACGATACTCAACTTCCTATAGGCCTCCGAGAGCTTAAGACCACCAAGCAAGGGGAAAAGGAAGACTTTGCCTCGTTCCTGACTAGGTGGAGAAAGAAGGCATCCCAAATGATAAACAAGCCCACTGAGGAGGATTCGGTTCGAATCGTGATTAAAAATTTGCAGCCTATAGTATGAAGAGCACCTCAAATTCCAGTGCATAGAATCATTCACCAATCTTTACACAGTTGGGCTTTTAGTGGAAGAAGATGTTCAAGCCCAAAGGTCCGATTCTAACTAGTACAACAAGAAATTTGGGTTCTTCATCCAGCGCTACACATGTTAGTCAGATGAAGGTTAATGTTGTGTCAACTAATGGCAATGGTTACAAAAGGAAAAGGCCCCTAGGGAAATTCACACCTCTTAGAATGATTTTTTATGAGGCATATGACAGATTAAGCAAATAGGGAATCATTGCTCCCATTGGGCCCATTCAAGATTCAGCACCAGAGAATAGCTCAAAGAGGTGGAATCCGAATGCCTACTGTAAGTAACTAAGTATCATCAGAGAAATAGACACCTTACTACAAATTGTTTTGTATTAAAGGTACAAGATTCAGGATCTTGTGAACGAAGGACTCCTTCCCATCCCTCTTGGAGGTTAGCCTAACACATAGTCCAACCCATCATCAAATCTAAACAAGTGAGACATTTAAGTTGCAAGTGGAGTTCCCCTAGTCCTTTTGAGTCAATGAGAGTCCAGTCCTAGCCAGAGTTATTTTCTTTTCTTCTTTTTGTGTCTATGTCAAGTAGATGTCTTTTCTTTTATTTCTTTATCAATCATTGTACTTCTCTATACTTTTTTAATAAATCGGACTCTTCTTATATCAATTTATATTCCTTTTATATTATTTTCAATTCTATAATGAGACTCTTACCACTGAAATAACTTCAAATAAAAAAAGTAAAAAAGGGGAAAAATTATTATTCAATAAAATGGACATTCTCGAGGGGCTCTCTTTCAAAACTCCACAAAATAATCAATTCCATCCAAATGACCTTCACATCACATCACACATACTTGCAGCCTCTTAAAGCCTACTCACCAAAATCAAACTAGCCATCTTGTTTCTCACCCACTTCAACCAACCCTCCAAAGTGCCAAAAAAAAGAAGTTGAAATAAAAGGGAAGTTGAAATTATGGAAATAAAAAGTTCAAAAAGATTCAAAGCTAGAAGCAAAAGTTCAAGTCACAAGTTAAAGCTAGATTGAAATCAATAGCCCAACTTCATATGCTTGTCAAGTTCAGAAGTTAAATAAAAGCAAAGACACACTTTCACACAGTAAGACAAGTTCATTCAAGCCTCACACCCCAAACTCAACTTACATTACAACCTCAAAAGTGCTCTCCAAATGAGCATTATCTATCACTTGCACACACGACCTCACGAACTATGATTGGTTTAATTCCTACCTGGATACGTAGGTAGCCTTACCCTGAGGTCTGGCCAAATTAATAAAATTAAATTGAGGTTCACTTCAATAAGTGGTTAGCCTTGACATAGACCTAATTTTGACCCAACATCTCAAGGTCATCCATGTCAACCCCACAAAGGGCCAACCCTTTGTCACAAATTTCAAACATTTTCTATTTTTCAAACATCAGTCAATTCTTTCATTCACCTTTTAAGACTATTCAACTCGATTAACAGGGGGGTAAATGTAAAGAATTTGAGCTAGGGGTTTGGATCATCATATGGTCTCTTTAGGTTCAAATACAGGTTCAAGGCAGACTTACGAAATTCAAGTCATGCCTCTCCTAGGGGCTAGTGCATCCGGTTCCAGCTTCAACTTCAAAACTTATTTTCAATCGGGGGCTTTCATTACCATATCAAGTTCAACCGTAGAAAGCTCCACTCACATACCTCGATCTCAGCCAAGTTAAGTCTCATTCAAGTCAAATGTCAAGTCAAACCACCTTAAAACAACCCGTGTCAAGGCATTGAGTCACCATTCTTCCATTCAACTTCAATTCAATTTTTAATTTTAGCCACATCAACTTAACCGTTATGGATAATCAATTTCAAGTTAGCCCACATCAATTTAACCGTTATTGATTATCAATTTCAAGTTATCCCATAACAACTTAACTATTGTGGATGTTCAATTTCAAGTTAGCTCACAACAACTTAACTGTTGTGGATGTTCAATTTCATGTTAGCCCACAACAACTTGACCATTTTGGATGATCATTTCAATTCCAGCCTATAACAAATCCTGATCGTTGTGGATGTCAATGTTCAATTCCAGTCTACAACAAATCCAGACCGTTGTGGATGTTCAATTATCCCTACAAAAATCCTGAGCTTTGTGGATGCTCTCCCTAGTAAAATCCTGACCTTTGTGGATGCTCTCCCTATAAAAACCCAGACCTTTGTGGATGTTCGATCTCCTTAAAAAAACCATGACCTTTGTGGATGATTAAGTTTCAAGTTCTCTCTGCAAAGGTTCCCGCCTTTGTGGATGCTCGATTCTCAATTCAATCAACCTACACAATTAGACTGTTGTAGGACTACACTTTCAAAAATCTTATCCAATCAAATTCCTAGTCAATCTCTGCTCACAAAAAAACACGACCTTTGTGGGATTACATATGCACTTGAATTTGTAATGCTTTCAAGTAAAAATTCAATTCCCATTTCAAATATGCATGATTGTCAACCGTCTCCAATTGTCAAACCTGATGAACTATTGGAGTTAATTCAAATTCAAGTTGCAACAATTTCAAGGGGACTACAATATCCTGATGACTTTCCTCGATAAGACTATCACATCTTCAGCCGAAGGAACGAAGACCTTTTGGAGGCAACATAGGCACATGTAAAATACCTACATTTGTTTTGCAGGTACCGAATACTTTGGCTTTCGTCTTATGAGATTCTCATCTTTACAGACTCAACCAAAGTAGCTGAAAGTGCAAGAGACACTCAAGAGGCAGGTGAATTGAGTATTTGCTGAGTGTTGTAAATTTCTCAATTTGTTAAGTGAGAACAGTAAGAGAAATGTTCTGTACGCAGCGGAATAAAATAAATAACACAAGGATTTAACAATGTTCAACTTCTAATAAGTCTACGTCCTCCACTCACTCTAACCCTTTTATTAATCAACTCAGAATAACAATAAGGATTACACACAAGCACCTAATGCACTTATGCATGACGCAATTCCCCAACAACCAACTATACTATGGCTGTTCACCCAACTGTTAACTATAACAGTTCAAACGAAGCAGTTCCCTGAACCACTTCCCCAATGTCCTAACCTATCAAGCAGTTCAAGTATACATACTTTTCTCTCGATTTTTACAGCCTAAATGCTAAGTAGAGAGTGTATTTTTCTCACTTTAGTATTAGGGTTTATGCTAGGTTTAATGCAAGAGAGAGAATGCTTTTTCACTTAGGGTTTTCAAAATCTACTGGAACAAGTCATCTTAGGTTTTGGAAATCAGAAATATAATTGTGAGAATATATTTTGGAAATAAGCCTTAGGTTTTGGAAATCAAAAATATAATTGTGAGAATATATTTTCTTAATTGTTTAACGCAAAACGAAAAATATATTCCCTTGATATTATTTGCATGTAAATAAAGCCAATATATTTCTGATCTCCTTCACCATATTTAAAGATTCTCTCACAATCAAATATACAACTGTTCTTTTTCAAAAACGTTTTACGCTAAAAGACAAACTTTCCTAAAATAAGTTATATGTTGTAAACACTAGCAGACTGGTCCAGAACTATTCCCAAACTGGTTTCAGTCAGCTGTGTTTACTTTAGTTTTGTATACAAAGGAACCAAGATTCTTTATCATCCACAACTAACTATATATTCTCCCTTGTATAATACGTTTATAGTGCATTATAACCCTTATACTATTTTAAATTACATCAAGACCTAAGATTATTACAATGTTTAAACAAGGTCTTCATGCAATCTTCAAGACTTCAGCTCCAAAGCTTTATCTTGTCTCCATTGAACTTATCCGCATCAACTTGAGCTAAGAGAACACATGATAAAGCATATACATAATAGGATACTTCAATACTTAGGTTTTTCATCATTCAAAACTCAAACCAGAAGACTCAATAATAGCGGCTATTGTAGACACCTACATTTGTCCCCTATGGCCAATGATCGTAACTTAACACACTACAATAGATCCAACCCTTTAAATTTGAACTTTATAAAATACTTAGAACTAGTAAATGCTAAAATCCCGCCCTCTAATAGTCCAAGTTCATATTACAGTAAACCTAAATCTTCAAAAAATATTTTAAAATATTTTCTTTCATTTTATTTTATTTTCCCTAATTTTCTATGGATTTTAGGATTTTTTTATTTTAACATATTTTTCCTTTTTTTTTAGTATTATTTAATTATTAAAAGGATTTTTCAAAAATAAAATAATTTTCTAAAGTACAAATATTTTAAAGCTTTTTTTAATAAAAATAAGACAAAGGGCATTATGGTAATTATGCGATGAAGACTAGATATTTTTGGAATGTTCTAGATAAACTTGAAAAAAAAGGTTTGCCGAGTCCAGTCCATGGCTCAGGCGAGAAGTCAGGAGGAAAATTCAGAGCGCTTAACCACTCAGCCAAGTAGCGCTTAAGCTTAGAAATTCACACCGCTTAAGCACTAAACGAGCTTAAGCGTAGGTCATGTGATTATGCGCTGAGATCGTTAGCACTGCTTTGGCGTGGGCGAAAACACTCGTTTTGCGCTGGAGGGCTCGAAAATGGCCTTTTACTATAAAAGGAGCTCATTTTCGAGCTAAACACAACTTCATTCATGGAGAAAAATCACCATTTCACATTCTCTCTCTCTCTGTCTCTCTCTCAAACTCTCAAAAATTCATTTTTTTCAAATACTTTAATCAGACACAAAAACACATTTTGGTTCAAGGAATTTTTTTTAAGTTCATATTAAGGGTTGCAGTCTAAACCGCACGCAAGGTAATATGATGTTGAGGTTATAACTCACAATCACTCTCTTTTCCCTTACTTTATTTCTTTCAATTATTATTTTAATATGTAAATAGTTACTAACATTTATATCATGTACATAAATTATTCGAGTACTTTATTTCTTATTTTATTTATTATTGTCATCACTAATATTTTTCTTTGTCTTTCAATAAAGCAGCTCGTTGTAGGGCAATGATTGTGACTACTAATATTTGTTTTTGTTTTTGTTATTATTTTCAATCGCATGTATATATTATTGTTATACATTTCATCTTGTTTCTTTTTGTACTCCCTCGGTTTCAGTTTATTTTTTACGTTTTCTTTTTTGGTGTTCCCTTTTATTCTTTACGTTTGTTTTATTTCCTTTTTCATACTTTAATTTTTTACTTATTAATGTTACTTTTACCACTAAAATATGTCATATTACCCCTTACTTATTTCCTCATTATTCTCAATCTTCCACCCAAACTTATCTCATCCACTTATTTTAGAATATGAAAAGATTCACTTTAATTTTACTGCGCACATCTCAAACAAATTAAAAGAATAATACAACTTCCAAGTAATACCAACATATTTATCCAAATACTAATTTCCCTTAATTGACGTGTAATTTTACAAATGTAAAGAATAAATCGGAATGGGGGGAGTACATATTTTTCTATCACCTTTTATATTCTTTAATAAAGACCGAAATAAATTGCTATCACATTAAAGTCAGATAACTTGCACAAACTGATTTAGGCTCCTTTAAATAATTTAATTTAAAGTGGCCACCAAATTTATTTTTAAATGTGTATTAATTCAAACCCGCCTAGTATTTTTGCTTGCACAAACTGATTTAGGCTCCTTTAAACTAAAATATCTATGTTGTTCAATATTATGATTATGATTTTACATATGTGAACAAGTAGAGGCCGCTAGATATGAGGGAGTTTTGTTATTGACTTCACTCTTACCTCGTCCCTGAATCCATGCTTTGCTTACCGATCTAAATATGGAGTCTTTAGCCTTTTTGGCTAGAGTTTAAAACGGGTTTCGTGAACTCCCAAAAAGAGCACGGTGGCGACTCTTTATTCGAATCGAGAGATTCTAAATCCCAAAGTCAGCATTCTCACAAGATGCTAAATGCAAGTATTCAATATCTTGCCACCCATATCCGTAGGCTTCGAGGGTCTCCTTCTTGCACCTTAGCCCGGGTCTACACTTACAATTTAATTTTGGCTAATACTTGGTTTAAGAAACGCAATTCCCACTGGATAACTTTCCTAAGTGGTGCACATGTGACTCAAATAGACTTCCAGCTCATAAGGAGGGGGGATAAATAAAGTTTCGTAAACTTCCAAGTCATCCCACGGAGAGTGTGGTTACTCAACACATGCTTTTGGTGATGACTATCTGGTTGAAGGAAAGTGGGAAAAAGAAGCGCAACCAAGAGAGCCAATGATAAGATGGTGGACCTTAAAGGATGCAAATGCTAAGGTTTTCACTGAGAAAGTGGTTAATGATACTAATTGGGAGCGAGAGGTAGATCCAGATGTAACTTGGTAAAATATGAAGAATTGTTTCCTAAGAGTGGTCAAAGATGTCTTAGGGGAATTAGGGGGAGAACTACGGTGAATAGGGATACTTACTTTGTGGTGGAAAACTGTAATAAAACACAAAAGAGAATGTTATCTATCCTTGAGAAAAATTAGGACTAATGAAACCTTTGCGGTGTATAAATTAAAGAAGCTAAAAGCAAAGCAAAGGTAGTTGTGCGGTAGTCTTAAGAAAAAGCTTACCAAGAGGTTTATGAAATGTTAGACTCCAAAGAAAAAAAGGAGGTTTATAAGATCGCGAAGAGAAGACAAGAGGAAAGGAAAGCCATTGGCATGGTCAAGTGTTTCAAAGACAAGAACCACAAGGTTTTGGTTCAAGATAAGGACATCAAAGAAAGGTCGTGGAAAGAGAAGTACTTCAATGAACTGTTTAATGGAAGCCAAGGGGCTATCATGGAGGATACAGCTGTAAATATAGAGGAAATCAATGTGGGGTTTGTACAAAGGATTAGAAGAGTAAAGGTGGAGGTTGCATTGAAGAGGATTAAACCTAAAAAAAGCGGTTGGTCTTAATGATATAGCGGTGGAGGTGTCTAGGTAAGGTTGGTATTGATAGGTTAACAGAGTTGTTCAACAAGATATGGAAGACTTCAAGGGTCTCACAAGATTGGCCAAAGAGCACCTTGGTTTCAAGTTATAAGAACAAAGGAGATGCTCAGGATTGGTCTAACTATCGAGGAATCAAGCTTATAAGACACACTATGAAGTTGTGGGAATGGGTAGTAGAACATCGATTAAGGGCATGCAATAGCATATCCGAAAACCAATTTAGTTTTATGTATGGGAAATATACCATGGAAGCAATTCATTTTTTAAGACAAATGATGGAGTTTTATAGGGCGAGGAAGAAAGACCTCCATTTAGTTTTTGAAGGATTATGACAAAGTGCCAAGAGATGTACTTTGGTGGGTAATGTTGAAAAAAGGTATTCCTCGAAGGTACACTGACCTGATTAAGGGCATGTATTGGGATGTGTCAACAAATGTGAGGAATTGTGATGGATTAACAAAGGATTTCCCTATAACAATTGGTTTGCATCAAGGATCGATGTTAAGCCCTTTCCTTTTTTGCATTAGTTGTAGATGAAGTGACAAGGCCAATCCAAGATGAGGTGCCGTGGTATATGTTGTTTGCGCATCATATTGTATTGGTGAATGAAACTAAAACTGAGATTAATGACAAGTTGGAGCACTGGAGACAAAAATCCTGTTTGTCAAAGAGCTTTTTGCTCAGAGTTTAGAGGTTTGCCGTATTTCGAAGTTTTTGATCCAATGAAACACTATCCTCTTGTTTGGGTCACAATGGGGAGACAATGATGGTGTGGTGAGGGTGGATAAAAAAGATATGGCCATGAGTGAATGTTTTAAATACCTTGGGTCAATCATCAAAACGAATGGTGATATTGACCAAGATGATGCTCACAGGATTAAGTTAGGGTGGCTTAAATGGAGAGCAGCCACGGAATTGTTGTGTGATCGAAGCATCCCTTTAAAGTTGAAGGGAAAATTCTATAGGACTTCCATAAGACCAGTGTTGCTCTATGGTTCGTAATGTTGGGCCTCTAAGAAGGAGCATATTCAAAAAGTAGGGGTTATAGAGATGCGGATGTTGAGTTGGGATGTACGAGAACACTATACGGGGTAGAATAAAAAATGAAGTTATCCGTAGGAAAGTTGGTGTTGCAGATATTGCAAGCAAGTTAAGGGAAACCGCTTGCATTGGTTTGAGCATACAAGATGGAGACCACAGGGAGCACCGATGCGTAGAGTGGGGTTGGGGAGACTTTAACGAGGTAGAGGGAGATCGAAAATGACTTAGTGGGAAGGAGTTAGAAAGGATTTGAAGCAGATAGATTTACAAAAGATTGAAGCCCTCGATCGTAGGGTGTGGGGGAGGAAAATATATGTTGATAACTTCCTGACATAATCACTTTTGATTCATGTTAGTCGACCCCACTTATGGGACTAAGGCTATGATTTATTGATTGATTTAGTATCCAACTAGGTATGTTAGCCCGGGCGCTGCCCTGGGATGTTTGGCACATATGATTTTCGCCAAAAACCGTGAAGAAGTATAAGTTGATCACAACAATTTTAAAATCGCAAACTATAATTTGGTCGAAAAGTATGCTATAGTTGTCAATTTTATAATTGTAATTGTCAAAATTATACTTATAGTTGTAAAAGGTTTTTTCGCGTTTTTCCCAAAACTTGACCCACTTATACCCTTTTGCAGATTTCTCACATGTGTTAGGACACTTGGTAATTGGTATCCATCTATTGGGCC
This sequence comes from Patellifolia procumbens, assembly GCA_947645195.1. Lineage (NCBI taxonomy): Eukaryota > Viridiplantae > Streptophyta > Magnoliopsida > Caryophyllales > Amaranthaceae > Patellifolia > Patellifolia procumbens. The sequence continues at coordinate 11,271,114 of CANSGD010000193.1, forward strand.
TGATTAATTTTTTATATTTTTTTGCTTTGAAAATAAAAAAAGTAGCGAAATGACTGAACTACCCCACTGATATGCAAATAGGGGCGATTAATTTATCATCCCTCGGAAAACCATTCTCCGATTAAAGTAGAAAGTAAAAGTATAAAAATAAGGATCTTGGTTAGGATATTATAAAATTTTGAATATTTTATGATCTCTATGAGATTGGTCCCTACAATTTGTCAGAAATTCATAATACAAAGGAGTTAGTTTCGATTTAGATATAGGATGAGTTATCTTATTTTATGATCTTCTATTTTTTCATTTTTTTTTCTTTATTACATTTTCGTGATTTTAATTAATCAACAATGAAACAATTAAGAAAATTATTGAATTTCTTTTGTTGATTACATTGTGTTTAAATATTTTCTTACATAATACGGTGTAAATATCAATGAGCTCATGCACATATCTTCGTTCATCATTACACTATTAAATAAGTTTCGTATAAGAAGCTCAACAAACATCTGGTAGGGAAACTTGACTTCATACTTGTAATCATAATAAAAAGCAAAATACATAAGAAATTTCATGTGGTCCCAAAAAAAAATACTACATCCGTTTCTTTTTAAGTGCTACATTTTGACTTATAACACTATTCATTCGTTATAATTTGACCGGCTTTTATGATATAGGCATAAGGAAAAATATAGTGATGTTGGATCTCGTTTGATTCGTCTCGATATATATATTTTTAATATCTAGTTGTCATAATTTTCACAAATGCATAATTAAAGATAAAAATGATATAAAACGTGCCTCGACAAGCGTGCTAAAGTGAAATATAGCACTTATTTAAAAACAGAGGAAGTATAATTTGTTTACCTTATTTCATGTGGCGTCCCAAAAAGTTTCAAATTTAATACATTCAAAAAGTCATTCTACCAAGACAAAAGTAATACTTCCTCCGTTTTTTTTAATCGCTACACTTTCCTTTCTAGGAATTTTAAAATTAATGGCTACACTTCTCCTTTTTTCCCTTATTAGTAACTTTTTCTCTCTATCTCTCTCCTACCACTTTTTCTTACACATTTTTACTCACTTACCAAAGTTTTGCCTAGGAGTCCGTGAAATGAGAAGTGTAGCGATTAAAAAAAAAACGGAGGAAATAATTAGTATACAGACTTAGACTTGGCAAGCCAAAAGATTACAACGAGGAAACGACCAACTAAGACTGAGCAGCAAGGCCTCCTAGAAAATTAAGGTCATTCTGATAAACATCCATTACATATCTAGGCACATCATACTAATTAAACCATTTGATCTTCATTCATGATGATAGCAAAAGAAGCCAGAGCATGAAATGAAATATATATAGTGGAACAATGCTGCACAATTTCTTGAAGTCCGAAATTCCTAATACTCGGCAGAGCCTCTTCCTTCCAGATTGCCAGTTTAATTCCTAGGAAAAATTGAAATTAATAATCCCAACTTTTGGTGGTCTTCCGAAAATAATCCCACGTGAAATTAATTTTTGATTAATCCTAATTTAACACCCAATCTTCTTAAAATGGGTTATGACCGGTTTTGCTAGGTTGATAACCTTTTAAATTGGTCACATTGGCCACGTGTCGTATTTTGATTGGTTAGAAGATTTTTTTAAAATTTAATTAAAAAAGCATCAACCTCTCTCTCGTCATCAACCTCAGGCAATCATCAACACAACACCATACCGCCACCTGCAATCACCGCCCCATCCCCATCACTACCTTCGCCCAAATGGCTGCCAGCAACACCACGACCAAACGAACAACCACCCACACCCACAAATCAATTCAATTAGTTATTGATATGAGTATACTGTACATTCTTTCACCAACAAACAACTAGCAATTCAAATCTCAAACAAAAAGAAGGTGAACTTTTATATTTATACATCCAATAATGAATCTGTTCTGATCTTCAGGGCTCAAAATTTAATTGAGTTTAACTTTATGTAAGTATTGTTGAATATGATGAATAAGTTGGCTTACAAATTTGTGATTGAGAAGAAAAAAGATGAAAAAGAGGAGGCAATAATGGTGAAAGGAAGCTGACAGAAGATAGAATTGACAATTTGGCAATCAATCAATTAATCCCATAAGTGGGGTCGGCTAACATGAACCAAAAGTGATTATTCCGGGAGGTCATCCACATGAACTTTCCTCCTCCACTCCCTACGAACGAGAGCTTCACTCTCTTGCAAATCTAACAGTTTCAGATCCTTTCTAGCTCCTTCCCATTAAGTCATCTTTGGTCTCCCTCTACCTCGTTTGAACTCTCCTTGATCCCACTTTTCGCACCGGTGCCCCCTGAGCTCTTCGTCTTACATGCTCAAACCAACGCAAGCGATTTTCCCTTAACTTGCTTGCAATATCTGCAACACCAACTTTCCTGCGGATAACTTCATTTCTTATTCGATCTCGTAAAGTGTTCCCGCACATCCATCTTAACATCCGCATCTCGGTGACCCCTACCTTTTGAATATGCTCCTTCTTGGAGGCCTAACATTCCGTACCATAGAGCAAAACTGATCTTATAGCAGTCTTGTAGAATTTTCCCTTCAGCTTTCGAGGGATGCTTCGATCTCACAGCACTCTCGTAGCCGCTCTCCATTTAAGCCACCCTGACTTAATCCTATGGGTCATATCTTGGTCAATATCACCATTCTTTTGGATGATTGACCCCAGGTACTTAAAGCATTCACTCAAGGTCAAATCTTTTCCGTCCAACCTCACCACTTCATCATTGGTCCCGTGTTGTAACCCAAAACGACATTTCATATACTCAGTCTTACTCCTACTTAGCTTGAATCCTCGAAATTCCAACCTTTATTTGTCTCCATTGCTACAACTTGGCATTAACCCCAGTTTTAGTTTCATCCACCAAGACAATATCATCCACAAATAACATACACCATGGTACCTCATCTTGGATTGACCTTGTCACTTCATCTATAACCAATGCAAAAGGAAAGGGATCAACACCAACCCTTGATGCAAACCAATTGTTATAGTGAAGTCCTTTGTCAATCCATCACAAGTCCTGACATTTATTGACACACCCCTATACTTGTCCTTAACTAGGTCAATATACCTTCGGGGAACACCTTTTTTCAACGTTGCCTAACAAAGTACATATCTTGGTACTTGGTCATAAGCCTTTTCTAGATCGATGAAAGCCATATGGAGGTCCTTCTTCCTCGCCCTATAAAACTCCATCATTTGACTTAACAAATGAATTCCATTGTGGATCTCCCAAGCATAAAACCAAACTGGTTTTCGGATATGCTAGTGCATGCCCTTAACCGATGTTTTATTACCTGTTCCCACAACTTTTGTGGCTTATAAGCTTGATTCCTCGGTAGTTAAAGCAATCCTGAGCATCTCCTTTGTTCTTATAAACTGGAACCAAGGTGCTCTTTCGCCAATCTTGAGGGATCCTTGAAGTCTTCCATATCTTGTTGAACAACTCCGTTAACCAATCAATACCAACCTTACCCAGACACCTCCACACCTCAACCAGTATACCATCAGGCCCAACCGCTTTCTTCGATTTCATTCTCATCAATGCAACCTCTACCTCTACTCTTCTAATCTTTCGTACAAACCCCACATTGATTTCCTCCTTACTTACAGACGTATCCCCTATAATGACCCTTGGCTTCCATTAAACAATTCATCATAGTACTCCATCCACCTTTCTTTGATGTCCTCATCTTGAACCAAAACCTTGTGGTTCTTATCTTTGACACACTTGACCATGTCAATAGCCTTCCTCGCCTCTTGTCTTCTCTTTGCCATCTTATATATCTCCTTTTCTCCTTCTTTGGAGTCTAACCTTCAATAAACCTCTTGGTAAGTCGTTTCTTTAGCTTGTCGCACAACTACCTTTGCTTTACTTTTAGCGTCTTTATACGCTGCAAAGGTTTCATCAATCCTGCATTTCCCCAAGGCTAGATAACATTCCCTTTTGTGTTTGATTGCCGCTTTCACCTCTTCATTCCACCACGAAGTATCCCTATGCACCATAGTTCTCCCCCTTGATTCTCCTAAGACCACTTTGGCCACTATTAGGAAACAATTCTTCATTAATGACCAAGTTGCAACTGGATCTACCTTTCCATCCCAATTAGCCTCGTTGATCACTTTTTCGGTGAAAACCATAGCATTTGCATCCTAAGGTCCACCATCTTATCCTTGCCTCCTTTGACTATGCTTCTTTTTCACACTTTCTTTCAACCGGATAGTCATCACCAAGAGTCTGCATTGGGTAACAACACTCTCTCCTGGGATGACCTTACAGTTTGCGCAACTTTGTCTATCTGCCAACCTTGTGAGCAGAAAGTCTATTTGAGTTGCATTTGCACCGCTCCGAAAAATTATCAAGTGGGAATTGCGCTCCTTAAACCAAGTATTAGCTAAAATTGAATCATAAGACTGAGCAAAATCCAAAATGGTCTCTCTGTGGGCGTCTCGTTGCCCATACCCAAAACCTCCATGGACACTCTCAAAGCCATCACGCCTTACCCCAACATGCCCATTCAAGTCTCCACCAATGTATAACTTCTCTGTGTGCGGGACACCTTGTACCACCTCATCAATTCTTCCCAAAATTGCCGCTTCTCCTTTGCACTTAAACCAACTTGAGGTGCATAAGCACTAATAACATTAACAATCTCCTTAGAACATAAAAAATTCACCATTATCAACCTATCACTCTTCCAATAGCTCTCGATTACCTCTTCTGCTAACCGTTCATCCAGGATCACGCCGACTCCATTCTTAACTCGGTCTCTAAGAACCTTGTCCTGACCGACGTACCATACCTTACACCCCATAATCAAGCCTCAAGCTCCTTCTCCGGTCCACATCACCTCATGGAGGCATAATATGTTTAAGCGTCTTCTCTTCATTACCTCCACCACTTCTGCCGATTTTCCAAATAAAGATCCTACATTTCAAGAACCAACTCGCAAACCTGCAGAACCCTTCCTTTTCCTCTCTCTCACCATGACCCCATTCCTTTTCTCATTTGACACCACATGTGGACAACCAACTCGCAAACTTGCAGAATTGACAATTTGGCAGTTTAGTATTATTATAGTGCTAGTACAATTTAGTGGCAAAACGGAAAAAGTCAACTACACTTCCTAATCACACAATTCAATTGGTAAAGAATGGGTGGCGTTAGAGGCGTGGGTGGCGCGGTGGTGGCGGCAACATTGGTGGCAGATTGGGTGGCGTTGGTGTTTGGAGGAGATGGGAGAAGGGGAGGTAAAGTTAACTTGTAAAATAGGTTTTAGGTTAAAAAGTCTATTTTCAGAAGATTGGGTGTTAAGTTAGGATTAATCAAAAATTAACTTCACGTGAGATTATTTTAGGAAAACCACCAAAAGGTGGAATTATTATTTTCAATTTTTCCTAATCCCTATGGTGGCACATGAGTTTTCTATCTCCAAGTCCGACTTCTTTTCACCTCCTCCGACGATTTCGAAGATATGTGTTTATTGTTGTTAAGAGCAAATTATGACCTTAATTTGGGATAATTCGAAGCTAACCATGAATAAAAAAAATCACTTACTAATTCCTTAGAAATATTAATCACAGAACAAAGACTTGCAAGTACAATAATAAAAATATAAGGAAATCGGTATAAGTGAAAACCTTTTACAGTAGTAAAGGTTGATAGAAAGAAAATATCACAAGGTCTAGCGCGCCCTGTGAGCAGTCAAAGGAGATAGCAAGACAATACCACTGGAGAAGAATCTGTGATCCACTTCACATATGTTTCCAAGATCAATACCAAAAGGAATTGATTCGTCAAATCTTACACCACTCTTAGAAAGTGGGTTATCTTCAAAAAGTAATTCAAGCTTGCCACGCATTCCAAATGTTGGGCTTCGTATACATGTCTTGATGAAATTAAAGTCACATTTAAGTTTAAATTACAATAAAAATATATAAATATCGAGGAAAACAACCGAAAAACATATTATACATTTCTACGAATGAATGTCACAAAGGCAGTAGTGCATAGATGATCCAGCTGGAAAAAATAGTTCAATTAAATTAGAGACTATTCTTTTTATTCAGGAATCATACCTTGAAGTAGATGTTGTTGCGCATATATCACAAAATGCTGGACCCAAAAAGTCTATTATGGCTTGTGTAGATACCTACATTTGTCCCTATCCCAAGACGGCCAATGATGAGACACCCATTGCAACACACAAGCTGAATTGAGAAAGCTAGGGCCCTGACAGACCCTAAAAAGGCAAGTTTTCATTACACCGGACACATTTTCCTACACCAAAGCACCCTTGAAAATGAGTTTTAATTTCCAAATAATTTTAAATTATTTTAAAAGATTTTTATAGAATTTTTCGGAATTTTTCTGGATTTTTCTAAGCACTTTTGCATTTTTTGGAAATTTCAGCAATTTAATTAATTTTGCGATAATTAATTAAATTATGAAAGCAATTTCAAAATTCACGAAATTTTCACACAATGCACAATATTTTTTTTCATATTTTTTCATAATTTTTGGACTTGTGGAAAAATAGTTATGAATTTTCGAAGCAAAAACGCACACCCAAGCGAAATGGCTCGTTCCGGAAGCTTCCGGAGCATTCCCGAGCGTGGGGCCCACTTGGCTTGCGCCCCAAGGATTTCTAGGTACATCCTCTAGCTTCTTGCACAAGCTTAGCAACCGTATCAATCCTTAACAAAATAAAACCGACAAACAAGCACCAAAAAGGCAAGAAAATCAAGCGGAAAAAGGCAATAATTTTGGGCGCTACAGCGCCCAGCTGGGCGTAATGTTACGCCCAGTTCCCTTGCTCTCCACGTTTCGTTTGCCTATAAATAAAGCACCCCGGCCTTCTCTGCACTCCCTAAGAAAGGCTATGCCCGATTTCCCCCACTCTCTCTCTCTAAATACACCCTTTAAATACACTCAAAACTCTCTCAAATTCACTCAAAAACACATCAATTTCAACAATCAATTAAAGTTCTTTCAAAAGCTCTTTCAAAGGTTCTTGTAAAGGTTCTTTAAGGTTCAATTCGGGTTCTTCAAAGGCTACAAGGGTTCTTAAGGGTCCGAAGCATCGTTCTCGATTGTAAGCACCGTGTTGCAAGGTAAGTTTGAGGCCAATGTCTCAATTCTTAAACACCCTTTTGCATGCTTGTTAGAAATTCGACTTTCTATGTAATTGGCATGTAATATTGACTTAAAAACTATTGGACATGAATTAAAACAAACATTAGGCACAACTTTAATTCTTGTCGAATGCTTGCATGCTTGCAAATCACACCATTATTATGTCTGAAACAAGACCGACAATTTACATGTTCTCACGCCTAATAACACTAATTTATGGACAAATTGGCTTTTAGGCACCTTGAATATGGATCTAAACAACACATGTCGCAACAACAAATTAGTCAATACATGCATCTATTTCTGTTAAACAACCCGCCTAGTAATTTGCATGCTTAGGGTTAAAACGGAAATATCTTTGTTGTTGTCTTTTTGACAATGGACTCGCAAAGACCGAGTAGAGGCAGCTAGATGCGGGGGGGGGGGGCGTTGTGCACTACTTCGCCCTTACCCTTGTCCCCTAATCCATGACCTTTGGTGCACGACTAGACTATGGAGTCCTTCGCCTTTCTTTATGCAATTATAGGCAAGGCTTAAAACGGGTTCCGCAGCTTCCCAAAAGAAGTGCGGTGGCGACTTCCTCTACTCGTTTCGAGTATAATTCACACAACTCCAGGCATACTCACACTATGCAAAAGCAAGAATTCAATTCTAGCAAAACCCGAGTCATCACCTAAATTGTACCCCACAGAGCAGAGGGACCGGACACAGTCCGGCCCGGTGACGCCCCGGCGCCAGTACAGTTCTTGGCGACTTCACTGGGTAAATTCACTAAAGCTTTTATCTTTAGTGATGTGTGGACAATACTCGAATGTCATGCGATTTCAGCGTCCTAAAGACGACATGTGTTAGGCATCTTGCATTACGCGATACTTAGGTCGTTGGCACTGAGTATTCGCTTTAGGGCAACACGTCTCATATAAGTGTGTTGTACACTTGAGACAAGACCGGGGGGGGGGCTCGCTTAAGATTGGCGCTGGTGCACTACCTATGTAACCAACTCTTAAGCTTGATGCCCATCCCCACCATGACGCGCGGCCGAGTGCACTACGGAGCCGTAATGGTTTAGACCTCCTTTGATCATCACAGCGGGCTGGATGTGTTAAGGAGCGTTCTAAGCCTAATCATGGGACCCTCTTGGACACCCGGACTGACCTGTTCGAAAACGTAGCAACAGACTCTAGGTGGCTGGACTGTTTCTTTTTCATTTTGAATATAGGGCTCATGCTAGTGTGACAACGTGCTATATGTTTTTAGCTAACTAAGGACCTTAGCTTTGCATACTTCAAACAAAATGAGTCATGTATCGAGTCATGTAACAGTTTCATATAGCAAGTGATCGTTCCGTAGGCGTCGTAATGTCAAAATGGTTGTAAACTAGAATCGTTTAGGGTTTACGTCTTTTGCATCGCACAATTGTAAACGAGCGCCAAAACTCGTAATTCGCCTTTCAAAAAAGATCCAAAAATAAAGTAAAAAATTCGGACAAAAAAAGGGCAAAAAAAGAATCCGACTTAAAAAAAATCGAAAATAAAAGTTTAAAAAATAAATAAAAGGCGAAAAGCGAATTTTGGCGTTCATGCATTTTCATTTTGAGTCAAGTCAATAGGCAAGGAATGATCACTATTAGGCCATGCATTGAGTCTAGTCAAGGAATCAAGTCATGCATTGTTTTCTAAAAGTCGAGTCTAATACACTCTAATGCAGGATAAAGTCATCTACATAGCAACTTTAAAGGTCGGCAAGGCATAGTCTACTAGTTCCTATTCCTTTGCACAAAAGGAACATTCAGCACCTCAAGTCTAGATCCTCCAATTCCTCACCTCCACAAAATGGATGAAGAAAGCAACACCGCTCGCGCCATCGCTGAAATGCAATAGACCATCAACACCATGCATGCAAGGCTTGCTTCACTCGAGCAAGCAACATCACCAATTGCCCCACAGCTCAACCTAGTCAACATGGTTCTCAACATAATGGCTAATAAACTTGAGGTCCTTAACTCTAAGGTGCAGTCATTAGAAGCAGCAAAGGAAGAGCTAGCGCAAAAGACCATTGGTGGCCCTTCACCATTCAAGACTGAAATTGGGGAAAGACCAAGATATCGAAAGAGACGCGAATACACTACTTTGGGGATGAGTAACAAGCAAGCATTTGAGCAACTCTTCGCTCAAGGCTTAATTACTCCAGTGGGCCCAACTCCAGACCCACCAATTAACAAGAGGTCCGCAAAATGGGACAAAAGCAAGTATTGTGAGTACTATTATGGCCATGGCCACTCTACCGAAGAGTGCATTTCTTTAAAGGATCGCATACAAGACATAATTGATGACAGTCACCTTCCTATCCTTCCTGAGGGTAAGAAGCCAAGTATCTGAAGCAGAGCAGTCACCCGCAGCACCCGTAGTTCACAACAAAAAGGCGACATGAGCAAGAGTCAATAAAGTTCTCTCATAGGTTGAGTCGGAGAGTCCCTCCACCTAGACATTCTATTTCCTTTTCTTTTCTATTGTCGAGTCTATGTCAACTAGGAATAAGTCATGTCATCACATTAGCCTTCCAAAAAAAAAAAAAAATCTTGTTCTATTTTCTTTTCTTAGCCTTTCATGTGCTTCGACTTCGATGATGAAATGCTAATCAACACATGACCTCACAAATACTAAAAAATGAAAAATTGAAAATGAAGAAAAAAATTGAATAAATCGGACATGCTCGAGAGGCCATCTTTCATAGCTCCACAAAAACAATCCTTCTCCCTCCATGCACCCTTGTCACAATTACAAATCAAAACAAAATCCCTTGCAACCCCTTTGAGCCTTCTTATGCAAACAATACACAAAAGAAGCCGATTTCTTTCTCACCTACATCTCCCTACCCTCTAAGGTGCCAAAGCGGCACAAAGCAAAACAAAGTTGAAACCAAAGACAAGCTGTGGTTTAGACAATACAAAAATGAGAAAGAAAAAAAAAGAAAGAGAGAAAGCCAATAAAAAGTGAAAAGGAACAGTTTCAGCAACAAAGTTAGAACGAGTGAAAGTGATAAAGTCTAAACCAAGCTTCACACATTGCAAAGTTCACGAAGAAAACTCAAAGCAAATGCAAAGGCGAATATACATTGCAGCAAGTTCGTCAAAAGCCTCACACCCCACACCTAGCCTACATTACAACCCCAAAAAGCCCTCTCCAAATGAGCATGTCCAAGCCTGGCTAGGCCGTTACCCACAAGGTTTGGTCCTAGGCAAAATGAGGCATCACTAGCACACACGACCTCACGAACTATGATCAGTCTGATTCCACTTGGATACGTAGGTAGCCTCTCCCCGAGGTTCGACCAAATTAATAAAAATAAAATAAAAGAGGTCATTTGCATAGTCGTGTTGGTTTGATGTTTTCTAGAAGTCTGAAGCACAACTTCTTTTTAGTCTAGAACTTGACATAGGCTCGAGTTTGAACCAGCATCTTTCAGCCAACCACATCGATCCCCTCATCTTGTCACCCATAGTCACAAATTGAGTCCTTTTTATTTTGTAGATCCCTAGCCTTTCTTTCTACAACCCTTAGGACTCTCTTACTCATCCTAATGCAATCATGTAGTCAGGCTCTTGCTCATGCAGTCAAAATTGCACATCAATCAGCTCCAGCAAGCTCGGGGGGCTTTGCTTCAACAATGTCCTATCTAGTGCAACATGAAGTCCACTTCTCAAAGTGTTGAGGGCTTTACATTGGCACGAGAGTTCTCATTCCAACAACACGCTCTCTTCCTGAGGGAGCACCAAACTTAAGTTCCTGACTTAAGTATACATCATGGCTACATGTTAAGCCTTAAGCATGCATCCTCCCACAAATGCATCACTACTTGTGCCCAACAAGTTTCGCAATGATCTTTGCACTACCACTCGGAGTCATTAGGGGCTTACAACAAAAGAAGCAAGCTCCTTACATTTGAAGCACATTCAACTTCATCAGATCAAGGACCTTGTGTGCTTCCTATGCCGAGAACATATTCGTCACCGTGCTCAACCAATGCCATGCTCTTCAACAAGCGACAAACTCAAGTTCATGACTTGAGTCAGCACCGTGTCTCGGCATATCAAAACCGGGGGGCTCATAGCAGAAAAGGAAGACCTCTTTGCAGTCCATGACATTTGCATGATAAGCACCACGCATGGAGAGATCAACAAAGATTCAGCAACACACCAAGTCAAAGTCCTTGCCGACCTTACGACAACAACAAGTGCAAAGCGTCCCAACACCGCAAAAGGCTCTAGACGCTAAAGCTTCCAGCATCGCAAGGGTTCGTCTACAGCATCGTCACAAGAAGCCTTCATCATAATTTGGGGGCTATCATTGCACTAATGATAGCTACACGATGGCACTAATGATAGCTACGTTGCTTCTTTCATCACAGTTCGCAAAGGAAGCTTTCATCTCAACATGCTGGGGGCTTGATCCCAAAACATTAGTCAAGAAGGCTCTATCTTGCATGTATTTTCAAAAATTACATCAACATGTATTTGCTTCCTTGACTAAGTGTCTAATAAAAGTCATTGCATTACACAAAAACATTGCACTATAGTCCTTGCATACTAGGTCTAAGTCGAGTTGACTTGTGAGTCCATAGTCAAAGTCAAAGCACAAAATCACAAAAAATTCAAGTCAATGCATCATGTCGCAAATAAGTTTCATGCGTAGTGACAGTCAAGTCACAAAAGCACCAATACAAAGTCAAAAGTCAAACAAGTCAACTCAAAGTCAAGGAGTCTAAGCGTGTCCTAAAACGAACCAATGCAAAGCTAGGGTCCACCCTCAAGTGCAAATTTTGCAGGTACATAGCCAGGGGGGCTAACCCCAAAGCGAAGCAAATCAAGCCATCGCTAGCATCTCACAAGTCGACAAAGTCAAGCTTCGTTTAGGCTACAGTCCATCACCTCTCATCAGCAACGGGTCAGGGCATCTACAAAGGCATTAGGCTCCTGGCCTAGCAAATAAGGAATGGCTTCCTGAGCCAAGCATCGCAATCTAGGGGCTGACCTTTAGGCATCGCCCAGCTCTGCCAAACAAACATTCAGAAGATATCAATGCAGGCCTATGAATGCCCTATTCCTTCTCAAAGCGTCAGCACTACAGGGTGTCATGCCATGATGACTATACATTCGCAAGACATAATCACCCTACTTTAAGGCGGAGAAAAGTCAAAAGCGAAGCACAAAGCAAAAGCCAAAGCCGGAGTCAAATAATCCCTAGTCGAGGTACAGCAAGTCCCCAGCAACAACTTCAGCGAAAGACATCGTTACACAACGTTAAGTGAGAAATCTTTCATGATGGCGTAGCCAAAGAAGAGATGAGCAGGCAGCAGATCAAGCACGCACCAGCAAAAAGACATCATTACACGCAATCGTTAAGTGAAGAAATGTTTGTGGACGGACGCAGAGGAAAGGAGATAAGCAGGCAAAAGCAGATCGAGCAACAAACATCCGAACGTGAAGTTCCCCAAGACGTGAAGTCTCATTTGAACGTGAAGTTCATGAAGAGCTATTTGAACATGAAGTTCGTGAACGTGAAGTTCATGAAGAACCATTTGAACGTGAAGTTCGTGAAGAGCTATTTGAACGTGAAGTTCGTGAAGAACCATTTGAACGTGAAGTTCGTGAAGAACTACTTGAACGTGAAGTTCGTGAAGAACTACTTGAACGTGAAGTTCGTGAAGAACCACTTGAACGCGAAGTTCGTGAAGAACCATTTGAACGTGAAGTTCATGAAGTCTTACTTGAACGTGAAGTTCGTGAAGCTCTAATTGAACGTGAGATTCGTGAAATCCTGAAGCAAAATTACGAGACAAGCGCAAGAGCACCGGATTCTCAAGCGGAGATAAAGACGCGAGCATGTGCTAGATGAAAGAACAAGCAATTAAACAAATGCGCCGAATCTTCAAACAGAAACGAACATGTAGTGAGTAGCTAGATTCAAAAACAAAGATGAAAGCAAAAAATATTAAGCAAAAGCGTCGAAGCCCAAAGAAAGAATGAAAGCAAAATCTGTTAAGCAAAAGCATCGAAATTTCAAGCAAAGGCGTAAAAAGATTTTGTGCTGTCTCACAACAACGGCCAAAGAATGTCCGTGCTCTCTCACTATGGCAAAGACAAAGTTGAATGAAAGGCGAAAACCAAGACGTGTAGTTCTAAAGCGTGAAGTTCTCAGTCAAGCAAACAAGGAAGTGAAATTCCAAAGGGATGAGAAATCTCGAGCAAAGGTGTGAATCTCCAAATGCATGGATACAAAATTCTCAAGTGAAAACGTAGGCGAGGATGAAGACATCAATTCCCCATGAAGTCCTGAACGGAGGCGTCGGAATGGACAGAAGCAAACAACAGCAAAGGCACACTCACAAAATTCCCCAGTGAAGAAAGGAACGCAAACAAGAACAAAGGCATAAGCACAGCAAACATTTTCAAAGTGAATCAGCAAAAGACACAAGCAACATCAGCACACGGACTAATAAACAAGCAGCAAGCAACAGCAACCGCAGGTGCAGGTAAAACTAACGCATTTGGCTTTCGTTTTATGAGACCTTCGTCTCTACAAACTCAACCAAAGTGGGGGCTTCTGTAGATACCTACATTTGTCCCTAGCCTAAGACGACCAATGATGATACACCCCTTGCAACACACAAGCTGAATTGAGAGAGCTAGGGCCCTAACAGACCCTAAAAAGGCAAGTTTTCATTACACCGGGCACATTTTCCTACACCAAAGCACCCTTGAAAATGAGTTTTAATTTCCAAATAATTTTAAATTATTTTTAAAGATTAATCTAGAATTTTTTGGATTTTTTTTCTAAGCACTTTTGGCATTTTTTGGAATTTTCAGCAATTTAATTAATTTTGCGATAATTAATTAAATTATGAAAGCAATTCCTAAATTCACGAACTTTTAACACAATGCACAATATTTTACAAGGAATTTTTTGCATATTTTTTCATAATTTTTGGACTTGTGGAAAAATAGTTATGAATTTCCGAAGCAAAAACGCGCACCCGAGCGAAACGGCTCGTTCCGGAAGCTTCCGAAGCATTCCCGAGCGTGGGGCCCACTTGGATTACTCCCCAAGGATGTCTAGGTACATCCTCTAGCTTCTTGCACAAGCTTAGAAACCGTATCAATCCTTAACAAAATAAAACCGACAAACAAGCACCAAAAATGCAAGAAAATCAAGCGGAAAAAGGCAATAATTTTCTCCACGTTTCATTGGCCTATAAATAAAGCACCCCGGCCTTCATTTCTCACATCTACACTCCCTAAGCAAGGCTATGCCCGATTTCCCCTCCACTCTCTCTCTCTAAATACACCCTTTAAATACACTCAAAACTCTCTCAAATTCACTCAAAAATACATGAATTTCAACAATCAATTAAAGTTCTTTCAAAAGCTCTTTCAAAGGTTCTTTTAAAGGTTCGATTCAGGTTCTTCAAAGGCTACAAGGGTTCTTGAGGGTCCGAAGCATCATTCACTATTGTAAGCACCGTGTTGCAAGGTAAGTTTGAGGCCAATGTCTCAATTCTTAAACACCCTTTTGCATGCTTGTTAGAAATTCGACTTTCTATGTAATTGGCATGTAATATTGACTTAACAACTATTGGACATGAATTAAAACCAACATTAGGCACAACTTTAATTCTTGTCGAATGCTTGCATGCTTGCAAATCTCACCATTATTATGTCTTAAACAAGACCGGTAATTTACATGTTCTCACGCCTAATAACACTAATTTATGGACAGATTGGCTTTTAGGCACCTTGAATATGGATCTAAACAACACATGTCGCAACAACAAATTAGTCAATACATGCATCTATTTCTGTTAAACAACCCGCCTAGTAATTTGCATGCTTAGAATTAAAACGGAAATATCTTTGTTGTTGTCTTTTTGACAATGGACTCGCAATGACCGAGTAGAGGCCGCTAGATGCGGGGGGGCGTTGTGCACTACTTCGCCCTTACCCTTGTCCCCTAATCCATGACCTTTGGTGCACGACCAGACTATGGAGTCCTTCGCCTTGCTTTATGCAATTATAGGCAAGGCTTAAAATGGGTTCCACAGCTTTCCGAAAGAAGTGCGGTGGCGACTTCCTCTACTCGTTTCGAGTATAATTCACACAACTCCAGGCATAATCACACTATGCAAAAGCAAGAAATCAATTCTAGCAAAATCCGAGTCATCATCTAAATTGTACCCCCCGGAGCAGAGGGACCGGACCCAGTCCGGCCTGGTGACGCCCCGGGGCCCGTACAGCTTGAAAGAGCTTAAATTGACATTGTTACCAATTAAGCTCCAAATTCAATTGCAACCAAATCATGCTTTTAGGACTCCTGTTTCACAACAAAGTGAACAAACACTACAACTTTTTACAATCAAACAAAAGTTATATATAAAACTACTAAATATGAGATAGGCATTAAGTTTCAAAAGCTAATCAAAAGGATAAAA
Source organism: Patellifolia procumbens (assembly GCA_947645195.1). NCBI lineage: Eukaryota > Viridiplantae > Streptophyta > Magnoliopsida > Caryophyllales > Amaranthaceae > Patellifolia > Patellifolia procumbens. Next base: position 11,286,777 of record CANSGD010000193.1, read on the forward strand.
AAATTGCGAAGATTGAAAATGTTGCATACAAGTTTAATTAACATATACATGAGTTGCAATACTTTAATAACCATTCCAAAACTAAACCAACAATTTGTCTGATATGTATTAAACAATAACTTCAAATCAAATAACAGACTTGAATGCAGAAATCAACTTACAAACTAAATCATTCAATAACCGAGTCCGAGATGATATTTAATATAATACAAGTTTTATAGAATGATCTCGAAAAATAGACCAAATTACCCATTACAAGAATTCAACAAATAATTAAACAAAACAAAAATCAAAACCCAAGTTCGGAATTTAACAACATTATGAAAAAATACTGACTACATGAGAATTATGAATTGGTAAATGATAGTGATAAATGAAAAGGTAGAAGAAGACAATAACCAAGAACCTAAGATGCAACAGAAGAAGAATATTACCAAGAATCAGAAGAAGATACTGGCTACCTGAGAATGAATTATGAATTAGTAAATGAATTATAAAAACTAAAGTGTATGGTCATCACAGGCATGTCAAAGAATATTACACAATTTGCTAATTGACTTGCGCATTGCAAACTGAGTACCTAAGAATTATGAATTGGTAAATGATACACATTTCGGCTAATTCCATCAGAACCCCAAGAAATGAGCATGTAAACCTGAATCCAAAACTCAATCAATACCTTAATCAGAGTCCTAGCAGCACAACTCTTTGAACTGATTAAAATGTGAAGAAAGCCCCTAGTTGGATGATTGAACCTTTCCTTTCTAAGTTTAATTCTGAACATTGAATACCATCACAAGTCATCCAAACATCATATTAATAGATAAAGTAATCAACAACATGACGATTGAAATATATTACGCAACTACAATATCAAAACTATTTCAATAATCATAAGCTACCTTTTCATATTGAAAGCCATTGATCTATAACGCCCAACAGACTACTTTTTTATAAGGAGAAGAAATCAAGTGGACAATCTAAAGCATCTCTTAAAGGATGGATTACAAGACTCTGATACAAAGACTCTAAAACAATTAAAGACGAATCACAAAGTACAAAGGAAAGCATGCTCTGGCCTCAGACCAGCCCAACCCCGGTTCCGACCAAACTTGGGGCATGTTCTCCCCAGCTTATTTCCAGTTCTGTTCAGTTCAGTTCAGGTTCATTCTTTTATAACCATTTTGTTAGATATTATTATTATGTTGGTCTAATTTAATTTACTAATTACTCTTATTATTATTTATTTATTTATTTTTATATCATTATCATTAAGTATTATTATTATTTCTATATATTATCTTGTTTATTATATTTTTACTATTATCATTAGGGAGGAACATGATTTAGGTCAAAAGCACAAACAAACCCGCGTTTTTTAGCCCATACACCAATCAAATCGCGTCAAAACGGTTTATGATGCAATTATGAACGGTCCGACAACAACAACAACTAAACTTTATTCCCAAAGTGAATTGGGGTCGGCTAACATGAATCGTCAACTGAAACCGTTGCCAAAGGAGATGGCATCGCCAAAAGTGATAAATAGTTTTTTAAAAAAAGGTTTTAAGCTTTAAAAAGTTTTTGAAGGAGTTTTCAACATAAGGTTTTAACACAAAAACCAACACAATTGAGAAAAACAAATAAATGCAGTAAGCACACCCCTTCCTCCACATGGATATTACCCCTCCACCCACTTCTATCCAACGCCATGCTCTCCTCAATCCCAAGTAACCTCATATCACTTTCAATTACCTTCATCCAAGCCATCTTAGGTATTCCCCTACCCCTTACAATTTGATTACTCCTCCACTCTTTAATTCTTCTCACCGATGCATCACATGGTCTCCTTTTCACATAACCGTACCATCTTAACCGATTCTCCCTGAACTTTTCTTCAATGGATGCAACTCCAACTTTTTCCCGAAACACTTCATTTCTTAATCGGTCCTTCCTTGTGTGGATACACATCCACCACAACATACCTTCATCCACACTTCCTTGTGTAACCCAATCATTATTTTATTACTAAATATTATTATATTATTAAATCTAATTATTAAAATAGTAATATTAATTTACTTCTTCGATATTATTGTTATTATATAATCATCATCAAGTATTAATATATTAATACAAAGACTATAAAATAATTGTTATTAATTATTATTATTATTATTAATTTATAATTATTAATATTATTTATTTATAACTATCATTTTAAAATATCCAAAATACTATTATTATTATTCATTATTAATTATCCGGTATTATTACTTATCATTATAATTATTATTTAATATTCATATTGTTATTGTGTAAATATTATTTATATATTTATTAAATTCAATTCAATTTAATTCAGTTCAGTTCAGTTCCGTTCCGTTCAGTTCTGTTCCATTCCGTTCAGTTCTCTTCCGTTCAATTCAGTACCAATCAGTTCAGTTCCAATCAATTCACTCTAGTGAGTTAAATTATGATGAAGAGAACAGTCCCTTGGTGAATATACTTTTAAAGTGAAAGACTAGACAAGAACCTCCCTAATCCCATCTCAATTGAGACACCAAAGCCAGCACAAGTAGAGCCGCCAACTCAAACACTGAATCTAATAAACAACCTATAAAACAAAAAAAAAAAAAGAAACAATAAACTAATGAAACTAAGAAAGAAAACTACAGCAAACAAAAAGGAAGACTATACAAACGCAGAAGAAGAGGCGAGAAGGCTTAAGCAAAAGGGAGTTATTCACCACCGGTGATACTGAAAAGAAGCGGCAAAGCAGACGAACCCACATCCTGCGGAGGCGAAATCTAGATTAGGAAGAGGGTATAGGCTGAAATGGAGACTAACATCCACAATATCACAAATCACAAATTGCTACTTGTTTATGCTAAATTCCGCTTAAGGCAAAACTAAGCTGGGAGCTACATCTAGAGTACTGCTAAGTAGCTGGAAGCTGCTGGACACAGCTAGGACAAGCAAAGAAAGCAAGAACAAAGATAAGAACAAGACACCAAGGATGGTGACGCGGAAATCCGTGGAATAACGGAAAAACCACGGGTGGCTTTGAGTCCACCAATCCACTATATTCTTGATTGCAGCCCTAGTGCTTTTATAACTAAGTATTTCGTAAGCTTAAGAACAATGTTTCAGTCTTAGAATGTAAGTGTTGAATGCGTAAAAGCTTGTGTCTTCTATACAATCATTTGAGCTTATATAATAAGAAAATATATCCGTTTGAACCAGCTTTAGCAACGGCTTGTAACCGCTCTTGAATTTCCATTCATATCTGTAATTAATGCTATTTAGCACGATCTTCGCTCATATACTTGTCTTTCTGTACCTTTAGCTTTTATTCCTCTGCTAGATTCTAGGCTTTGATATCTTTGACTCATAACGCTTTCCAAACGGGGCCGTGTTCCTTAGCTGAGAAGCATTAGCTGGTTCTTCTTAGCTAGTGGGCTTCAAGCTGGATTCCCTTAGCTGGAGTTCCTAGCTGGAAGTTCATAGTTGCAATGATTTTTTAACCTGCATACGTAGCTGTGTAATTTTCATGTTATAACACTACTTCTATAATACTAGTAACATGTTTCCCTGCGCCTAGGTTTTTGTTGTTTCAATTATAAGTTTGAAAATCTGCAGATTAGTTTACAATTACTTATTCCCACCCAGAGGCGGAGCCAGGGATTTTTTTTTTTAAAAAATTCGAAAAGAATCCTGCACGCGGCCCTTTCGAGAATCAAACACGAGACCTCTTGCACCCAAAGCAACAATCACACCACTAGACCAAACCCCTTTAATGCTAACAGCTTACAATGCATTATATTTTAAAAGCAGTGGCACCTAAAACCTTTCTTCAACCTAAAAGCCTTCTTCACTAAGCTAACAAATAGTCAGCAAACATATGACGAAGTAACTAAGGGTATGATTATTCAAACCCTCTTCAAACCCTTCTTGTTTAGTCTGCAATTAGAGTCTGCAATCAAACACCCCCCAAGATTCTCTTTTTATAAGTGAAAAACATTAAAAAGATCACCATTAACAGAGAAAATCACCATTAACGGCGATGACGATTATTCCCAAAGCTCCATCTTCCTTCTTCAATGGTGGTATGCTTCGTTTTCCTTCTTTTCTTTCTTCCCCTTATTTCCGTAATTACTCTCATCTTCTTAAACTCCTCAATCACTTGCACATACCGCATTACGAAGCTTCATCACGGCCGTGATAGGCTTTAGTCGTATCACCTAATCAAAAATAAACCTACGGACCTCTAACTAGGTAGTCAGTGGAAGCAGGGTCGAATCCACAGGGAGACAGAGTTTCTAAATTAATATTCAATCGATTCAGCTACTCCAGATGAAATCAGGGAAGAAATAATTAAACTAAAGAATAGACTACAGAAGACGGAATAAATTGAGGATTAAACTATGGAGTAAAATTCTAGGGTATTAGGTCGGTCCACCATGCTTATACCAATCAAATAGGGTCAACTACTACCAAAACCTAAGTCAAGAGTCGGGGGATTAGAGCCTATGTTGAGCTATGGTTAAGACTCAACGCTCATAGTTCAACATACGCCGCATGTTCACTAACGTAATCAGAACTACTGACGTGTCCTAGGCCTCTAGTCGTAAGACGGATCTGTGCAAACAACTATTAACCACAGGCAACCAACGAAACTGCGCAATAACGTTAATTACTCAATAAAGAACAAACCACATCACAATCACCCTAATCAAGCCCTAGAAATCAATAAGAGTCTAAATCACTATCATGGTATAAACATGGCTTTCCTATCTAACACCCTAGAAAGAGACTACTCACTCATAATCGAATTAACTACAACAAAACTAATATGAAACCCTAACAATTGCATCATGAACGATTAAATAATAAACTAAGCAATCAAAGTAATTAAAGAGATAAAGAATAGAGAAGAGTACCAATTGACGGAAAGCAGGAACTTTTATTGAAATGGAAATAGGTTTGATCACCTCTAAATTAATCTAAAGTGTTTGAATTGAACTAAGAACAATGAAGAATAAAACTAGTCTAAAGCTAATGAAAGATGAATAAAAGATATCTCTAAAAAAATGAGGAAAAGGTATTTATAATACCCCTCAAGTCTAATTAAAAATAGGAAGCAAAAGACGAAATTCGCGACAAATGCACTAGACCCGATCGGGCCCGAGGACAGTACCCGATCGGGTCCACAGCAGTTTTAGCATTTTTGGTCTTGGGCTTTGATAAATCAGCAGCGCAATAGCAATAAGTGGACTGGGCCTCCACCCGATCACACACCCGATCGGGTCGTGGATCGGGCGCCCAGCAAGCTCAGCGCTTGGCATCTTGTGGCGTAGCAGCAGCTTCAAAGTGAGAAAAGGGGCTGACCCGATCCAGCACCCGATCGGGTCTGTGATCGGGTCAACAGCAAAAAGGCCCAAGTACGCCCTCTTGGCGTGGGAAGCAGCAGCTGAAGTTGGATCGTCCACCCGATCGGGTCGGGCGGTGGTCACCCGATCGGGTCTGGGACATGCTTACTCGCCCGATCAGATCGGGCAACACTCGCCCGATCGGGCCTGCAACATCTATACCCGGTCATAAATACTTCGCCCGATCGGGCCATTTCTGCCCGATCAGAGTACGGAAACCTCCTTTTTGACTCTTTGGCTCTCTAATCTTCACGTTTAGGGGTCTTGGGACCTCCTAAACTATCCATAAAGCTCGTGAGCCATCCTACGTGCCTCATAACATCTCGTAAAGCCGTGGTTGCTTCCAAAAGGCTCGGGAATAAGGAGAAAACTCCATAAAACCTGCAATTCAATACTAAAACACGAAACCACAACTATATACGATAGTTAGCACAAAATAGCTCCCAAGAGCTCCAATGACGCACAAATTAGCTTGTGAATAAGGGAGAAAACTCTACATAAATACGTGATATCAAACTCCCCCAAGCTAAACCTTTGCTTGTCCTCAAGCAAACAGAACATGAACATGGAATAGATTACCTCACCCCAAAGATAAAAACAAATCAAAGCTCAAAACATTTTCAAGACTAAGAATCTTTCAAGCAGGCATAATTCAAGTTTGGCTCATCAAATCCATCCAACCACCAATCATTCAAGCAATTTATCAAACTCAAGCATCCACAAGGCTTACAAACCTGAAAAGGCTCTCACAAGGGTGTCACTCCTCTCTATTTTGTGGCAGGCAAAGAGTATGCCCGAACACTCACCAACCCGACCATAAGTACCCTTCCCACTCACACTCTCATGTGTTTAAGAAGGTTCAATGACGCTCAACCTAGTCAAGTCGACTCAATTAGCAGAAATACTCCCTAGCTTTGACAAACTGACTCGAAATCAATCAAATGAACAATGCAGACATAAGCTCAAGAGGACTTTATAGGGTTGTAATGAGGCTTAGGTGAGAGGTAGGGGATACTTTTGGGTAATGTGGTGGAAAAACCAAGAAAGGGGGAGCATAAATCATTCAAACAAGGCCTAAGATGGCCTTCACAACTCCCAACAATCACCATAAAACCATGTAAAATAACCCAACTCTCATAAATCAATGAAAAGCGCATAACAAACCCAATTTTCTAGCAATGGAGCGAATATTCTTTTATGAACGTACGTGAATGAAAGAACTAGAATTCTTTTGAATTTTCATTTCATTTTTCTTTCATTTTTCTGAACTCCATTCACGCAACTCTAAACTTGCCTTTTGTTTTCTCTTTCTCACTCTCAAACCACAGCAAATACACTTTTAGATTCCTCAAAAACCAAACTAAACCAACAAACCAATCTCAAACTCAACCCATACAAAAGCTCCCCCAAGCTAGGCTTGGAATAGTATCAAGTGAAGGCTTTGGGCTCATAATAGGGGTTTAAGTAACACGAAACAAGTCATTAGGCTCAGCGGGGCTAAGGAGGATAAAAGTATATCAAAAACTCACTCTGAAGCTCAAGAATAAGACAAAAGAATGCCTCTATCACAGCACATGCTACAAGTCATCTAAAATCAGACAAGTACGAAGTCAAAGTCAAGATCAATCCACTAAAGAGGAACTAACACACAAGAATAGACTGGATAATAATATGAATCCAATAGGCTATAAAGAGGCCTCACAGTCTAACCAATTCAGGTATGCAGCACAAAGTGGTCTAATATAATCCAGAAATGCTCGAAATCATAGCAATCAAACATCAAATCATAGCCTCAAGATCACAAATGCCCAGCTATCCAGAAAACAAAGTCAAATCAATTTCAAATAGAGCACAACAAGGGGCACAGGGAGGCAACTAAACCAGTCATGGGAACCATATTTTTTTTTTTGATTTTTTTCAGTATTTTTGAAAGCAGTAAATCTATCCTAGAAAGCAGTAAAAGAGATAGGGAATACAAACAGGATTCCTCCCCCAAGCTGAACTTGGCAGTGTACTCAATGCCAAAAGGTGATAAGGACTATGCTAAGAGGAAAAACAATGTTAGTACCCTCACTCTCGCTCACAAAAGGAAGAAAAATAAAAAGAAAAGGAAAAGGGAAAGAAAAGAAATACGAGTTGCCTCTCGCACAGCGCTGGTTTATAAAGGTCCCGCACGACCATAATCCTCCCTCTCTCAAATAGGAGGGGCTTGGCAATGAGTGCCACCCTCATCAAACATCTTTCTCCTCCAAATGTTCTTGACAATGCCTCCAGACGGTGAGGCAACCTTAGGTGGAATTGGAACCTTCTCCACACCTACTTCATCCAGAACCTCATCCCTGCAACAAGATTGTTCAAGCATAGGTGCCTTAACAGCATTGGTTAGTTTAAAAATCACTTTATCATCACCAACAATCAGAGTTAAAGACCCAGACTTGACATCAATGACAGCACCAGCAGTACACAAAAACGGCCTACCCAAGATAATAGGAATCTGGGCATCCTCATCCATATCTAACACCACAAAATCAACAGGGATATAGAATTTCCCGACCCTAACAGGAACGTCCTCTAAAACACCTAGAGGGTATTTTATAGAACGATCCGCCATCTGTAAAGTGATTTGTGTGCATTTAAGGGCGCCCATGTTCAGTTTCTTATAAACAGACAATGGCATAACAGAAACAGAAGCACCTAAATCACACAAAGCCTTATCAATAAAAATAGGTCCAAGATGGCAGGGTATAGAAAAACTACCAGGATCTTTTAACTTTGGTGGGGTTTTATTTTGAATAAAAGCACTACACTCTTCAGTAAGAGCGACACGTTCTACCCCACCAAAGTCTCTTTTCTTAGTAATCATGTCTTTCAGAAATTTGGCATAAACAGGCACTTGGGTAATTAAGTCTGTGAATGGAATCGTTACCTCAAGGTTCTTGACCATTGACAAGAACTTACCAAACTGCTGATCGACCTTGGACTGTTGCATCCTGTGAGGAAAAGGTAGCCTTGGTGTAAAAGGCGTTTCAGAAACCTTCTCCTTTTTCTTCCCTGTCTGTTCAGCTTCTGCAGACAAATCGACTTCAGACGTCGAATTCTTTATTTTTCCTTCCTCTACCACCCTCTTCTTCCCTGCAGTCGGGGTAACCTCATCAATGGGCACTGGAGGGGCATCATATGCAATGCCACTACGAAGAGTGATGGCATTCACATGTTCTCTCTGAACTGGTTGCCCTGGCAATTGTCCCTGCTGCCTCTGTGCATTAGATTCTGCCAACTGAGCAACTTGAGCCTCGAGAAGTTGGATGTGCTTCTCTTGGGCCCTCCTTGTTTCCTCATTTGCCTTTTGCATGGACAATATCAGTTTCATCAGTTCAGAATTGCTAGGCTCTTGTGGGTTGTTTTGTGGAGGTGGGGTGTGGAAATTTTGTGGAGTTTGAAAGTTATTGGGATGATGGAAGTTTTGTGGTGGTGGTCTTTGGAAATTTTGTGGGGTTTGATGGTATGAAGGTTTAGGGTAGTTTTGTGGAGGTGGAGGTTGATGGTTTTGTGGGTTTTGGTAGTTATGTGAAGGGGGGAAGGTTTGTGGTCTTTGTTGGAAGGCATTGGCCTGCTCCATCTGAAATTGGCTGAACTGACAGTCATGCCCAAAGTGACCCTGAACACCACATACCTCGCAGTAAGATGAGGTAATGGGTGCTACTGCAGACATAGCATTGATACTCATGGGTGGAGGTGTCGGACTAGAAGACTTCATTAGCTGCTGAGTTAGTTGCGCCATCTGAGATGTAAGCAATGAAATAACGTCAACTTCAAGTACCTTCTTAGTCAAACTCCTAGATGATGAATGGTCATTGGCTGCAAGATTTGATATAAATTCATAACCCTCATCAACTGCCTTGTCTAAAAACACTCCTCCTGCAGACGAATCAACAATACACTTCGTCTAAGGCTGCAGACCATTGTAGAATGTCTGCGTCAAGAACCATTTGTCCATATTGTGGTGTGGACACTCTCTATGTAGATCTCTAAACCTAGCCCACGCTTCCCTTAATGTTTCATCAGGCTCTTGGGAAAACGTGGCCAGTTTATTTCTGATTTCTGCTGTTTTAGTGGGTGGGTAATACTCTCTCAGAAATGCAGCAGAAATCTCACTCCATTCGGTTTCCTTCACATCATTCAACCATTTCTGGGCTTTATCTCTCAAAGAAAACTCGAACAGCATGACTTTTAACTGATCTGGAGTGACGCCGGCATGTTTAACGGTTCGACAAAGTTGTTGAAACCGTTGCAAATGATTTGCCGGATCTTCAGTAGGATGCCCACCAAACTGATTTTGCTGGACCATGCTGATGAGTCCAGGCTTAATCTCAAAGTTGTTAGCGGCGATGGTGGGCATTAGTGGTCCAGTAAAAAGACCATCCGGGTTGGGCACCCCATATGACTTCAGTGATTTTGACATAACTGAATTCAAGGTGTCTGTTCCAGAGGTGTTCAGCTGAACAGACTGCTTTTCTTTCTGCTTTATCTTTCGGATCCGCCTGATTGTCCTAGTAAGATCGGGGTCCGCTGGAATTGGGGAACCGTTTCTTTGGGACCTGGGCATACAAAAGAAACAAAAAGCAGCAGTAAAACGTACCTCAATTGGAACAATGAAGTTCCAACGAGGTACAGAGAAGTAGACCAAATAATCAAATAAAAACTTAGAGAACTAGCCGTCTCCCCGGCAACGGCGCCAAAATTTGATAGGCTTTAATCGTATCACCTAATCAAAAATAAACCTACGGACCTCTAACTAGGTAGTCAGTGGAAGCAGGGTCGAATCCACAGGGAGACAGAGTTTCTAAATTAATATTCAACCGATTCAGCTACTCCAGATGAAATCAGGGAAGAAATAATTAAACTAAAGAATAGACTACAGAAGACGGAATAAATTGAGGATTAAACTATGGAGTAAAAGTCTAGGGTATTAGGTCGGTCCACCATGCTTATACCAATCAAATAGGGTCAACTACTACCAAAACCTAAGTCAAGAGTCGGGGGATTAGAGCCTATGTTGAGCTATGGTTAAGACTCAACGCTCATAGTTCAACATACGCCGCATGTTCACTAACGTAATCAGAACTACTGACGTGTCCTAGGCCTCTAGTCGTAAGACGGATCTGTGCAAACAACTATTAACCACAAGCAACCAACGAAACTGCGCAATAACGTTAATTACTCAATAAAGAACAAACCACATCACAATCACCCTAATCAAGCCCTAGAAATCAATAAGAGTCTAAATCACTATCATGGTATAAACATGGCTTTCCTATCTAACACCCTAGAAAGAGACTACTCACTCATAATCGAATTAACTACAACAAAACTAATATGAAACCCTAACAATTGCATCATGAACGATTAAATAATAAACTAAGCAATCAAAGTAATTAAAGAGATAAAGAGTAGAGAAGAGTACCAATTGACGGAAAGCAGGAACTTTTATTGAAATCGAAATAATTTTGATCACCTCTAAATTAATCTAAAGTGTTTGAATTGAACTAAGAACAATGAAGAATAAAACTAGTCTAAAGCTAATGAAAGATGAATAAAAGATATCTCTAAAAAAATGAGGAAAAGGTATTTATAATACCCCTCAAGTCTAATTAAAAATAGGAAGCAAAAGACGAAATTCGCGACAAATGCACTAGACCCGATCGGGCCCGAGGACAGTACCCGATCGGGTCCACAGCAATTTTAGCATTTTTGGTCTTGGGCTTTGATAAATCAGCAGCGCAATAGCAATAAGTGGACTGGGCCTCCACCTGATCACACACCCGATCGGGTCGTGGATCGGGCGCCCAGCAAGCTCAGCGCTTGGCATCTTGTGGCGTAGCAGCAGCTTCAAAGTGAGAAAAGGGGCTGACCCGATCCAGCACCCGATCGGGTCTGTGATCGGGTCAACAGCAAAAAGGCCCAAGTACGCCCTCTTGGCGTGGGAAGCAGCAGCTGAAGTTGGATCGTCCACCCGATCGGGTCGGGCGGTGGTCACCCGATCGGGTCTGGGACATGCTTGATCGCCCGATCAGATAGGGCAACACTTGCCCGATCGGGCCCGCAACATCTATACCCGATCATAAATACTTCGCCCGATCGGGCCATTTCTGCCCGATCAGAGTACGGAAACCTCCTTTTTGACTCTTTGGCTCTCTAATTTTCACGTTTAGGGGTCTTGGGACCTCCTAAACTATCCATAAAGCTCGTGAGCCATCCTACGTGCCTCATAACATCTCGTAAAGCCGTGGTTGCTTCCAAAAGGCTCGGGAATAAGGAGAAAACTCCATAAAACCTGCAATTCAATACTAAAACACGAAACCACAACTATATACGATAGTTAGCACAAAATAGCTCCCAAGAGCTCCAATGACGCACAAATTAGCTTGTGAATAAGGGAGAAAACTCTATATAAATACGTGATATCAGGCCGTAACCGACGGTGCTTCAAGGTGTTCAAGCCTTCACTTCCCGGCGCTGCTTCACGGCCAACGCTAGAATCCGACGAGGCAATGACGACGACGAGGGAGAGACAGACTGGGGTAAGGTTTTGTCCCTGCATCTTTATTTTCTCACAATTCACAAACTAGCTTAGAAATGGCAATTATAAATTAGGTTTTGCTCTTAATTACTCGAAATTAGGGTATAGAATTTGCTCTAAATAGGTCCAAATTATTTGAAATTATTGCTAATAGTGGTGGATTAGAGTTCAAATTTACATATTAGTTCTTGTTTAAATCTATTTAGATATTAAGATTTTATTTTTCTTTCTTGAGAATTGATTAATTGAAAAACAAATTGCAATTGCAACTTGTTATGGATGTTAATTTTCAGATTTTATAATTGAGATGTTTTTCTTACCTTGTAATGACTGTTCTTCTTTTTCTTTAAGGTAGTATACATTGTGTAATTTATTTATGCTTGATGTAGAACAATTTTCTAGAACTTCTAAAATTTTTCACATGTCTGGTTGCAAGTAGGGAATTCAAGTTCTATTTGATTGTCTATTAAGTTTTATTTAGTTGTAATGTATTATTATTATTTTTACTTTTGGAATAAAACTTGTTAGAGAGCACTTTTGATAAAAAAATTTGATTCCAATATATGATCGACAATCGATGGTGAACCACCATCCGGAAGATGCTGGATCCGCCTCTGTTCCCATCCACCCTTTGGAAAACAACGCTTTCATATTAATTAGCCTTTTATTTCATTATTACTATTTACCTTAGGATTCAGTTTCCTAATTGGTGTAGGTTTTACGTACTTCCTTCTCTATATAAACCCATATGTTTTATGTCTATTGAGGGTATTAAAAATTTTGCTGCTTATTCTTAATTCTTAATTTTGGCTTTGTGTGTTCAGTGGCTGCTGCGTGTAATTGGCGTTCTTTTTCCGCGCTATTGTTCTTGAGAGTAACAGTTTGGTAGATTAATACATTATACACTGCAATGAAGAAACAGCATTCATCAGCTGAATTACCTTGGGAGTTAATCAATGATATACTATCAAGGTTACCCGTTAAATCTCTTATGCGTTTCAGATGTATTTCTAGGTCATGTAATGACCTAATCACTGATCCAACTTTCATCAATCTCCATCTCGCTCGATCGCTCGAATCAAACTCGGATATTTCTTACATCCTTCTCTCTTTCAGACCAAAACCTATCATCTACTCTTTAAAGTATCACCATAATTCCTACCATGTCAATCAACTTGGTTACCCTAATGACATCATATTTCCTCCACGTAATAGTACTCTCTTAGTAGGTTCTTGCAATGGCTTACTATGCTTTGAATCTTCTGAGCGTCTTTCTCTTTACAATCCTGCTACCCGAGCCTATAGAAAGTTACCAGATACGAAACTCAAAAGAGATATGACTGGGTTGTCTCACTTTTTTGCGTTTGGTTATGATTCTGCTTCTAATGATTATAAGGTTGTAAAGTTCATAACACCTTTGGAGTTTAGGTCGTCGTCGGAGAAAATAGAGTACAAGTCTCTTTTGTACAGTTTAAAAAAGAATGCTTGGGAGATTATTCCAAGCCCCCCTTGGAATGTGAAATATTTAAAAACCGCCTCTGGTGTTTTGACTAACAACTCCTTGCACTGGATGACCCGTGAGTGTACAGAGATCAAATGTTTCAATCTTCACACCCTAGATTATTATGAGTTTCCCCTTCCAGCAAGAATTAGTAAGTACTCACCTAAACTGACAAAATTAAAAGGACAATTGTGTGTGGTGACATACTACTTGGATATATGGGTATTAAGGGAATATGGAGTTGACAAATTATGGACTCGACTATTTCGTCACCTATCTAGGCAATTATATACATTCTACAGTTTAGATAATTGGGATATTTTCCGCATCGCTTGCTTAAAAGATGGACGCAATATCACTCTACTAGTGTATAGTGATGGACAATTAGATCGATTGATTATATGTGATGTTGAATCCGAAAATGCTACAAGGATTCAAATGTTAGGTAAACCTAAATATCAACAACCATTGTCTACTATACAACCTTGGATGGAATCTCTTGTAACCTTATAGCTAGCGAGTAGCGAGTAAACTTGATCGAAGGAAACAACAGCTGTTAGAATATGGTAAGAAACCTTCTTGAGTAATTTACCACCATTGTGCTTCAAGATTGCCTTATTAAAATTTAGGTCGAATTTCTCTATGTAATTTCAATTCATGTAATTACTCCAATTATTGTCTAATGTGATTGAAAATTTGTCATACAACAACCCTGTATTCTTTTGCGGTTCTCCATATTTCACAGTTTTCTTAATAAATACGTACATTGATGTTCATGCTTGTTCATACGGAATTTTCACTATTAGTACCTTTAATTATCTATCAATATAAATTGTAAAAACTTGGTATTTTCAAAAATATACAATAAAATTTATTAATAATAAAGGGTAGATGAAAATAAGAATCCAAAACAGAAGGTTAACGATTGAAGAGGAGGGGGGGACAAACACTAACGAAAACCAATACTATGGATAAGAATGATAGCGATTATCCGTCAAACTTGCTTAAGATAACGAACTTTACACTAAATAGGGAATAAGAATGATCGCCATAACCCGTCAAACTTGCTTAAGATCACGAATTTTACACAAAAGATGGAAAAATCACATCTGAGAAAAGGCAGGAGGAGTTTTAAGTGGAGTTTGAAGTTATTATCTGACGTCGTTCGTTACCCTAGCTAAGATGTTATGTTATAAGAGCATTATTAGCAATGCTCCTTTTAAAAAGTTCCTGGCACTATTCATTCCTACTCCTAAAATGTCATCTTTAAACCTTTTCTTATTAACAATGACCTATTTTAAAGTTCATCAACTTCTCTCCCTTACCCCACCATACTTTCTCTCTCTTACATTATTTATTTATTTCAATTATATTTAAATATGCTTATGAACAAGTAAAATTGATTATTAGCGAAAATTTATACTTAAATGTTGTTAAGTTCTAATTTAACGTAATTAAGAATAATTTAATTGTAATTAATTTAATCGTATATAATTAATTGAGATTAATTAATAAAAAATAATATTTTTAATTTTAATGAACAAACTAATTGATATTTTGCACCATGATTGCAATACATTCAACTTCGTTACATAATTTAGTTTAGACGATTACAATGAAATGACTTATGTAATACTTGGGATTTAAATGCTACATTAATTCTGAACCCTCCCAAACTTTTGCCATATGTTTTCCATCAAATCCTGTTTAAGGGCGAGATGTGTTTGTCGATTTTCAACATCATCCTTATTTGCCAAGTATTGGTTGTACCTCTCGTTCTATGTCGAGTTCGATCTTCCATGAATTCTCTAGTATCGGCATAATGTTTGTACCTATGTCTTTCATCTTCCACTATCATGTTATGCATAATGATGCAAGAAGTGAGATATCTGTGAGTTGTTCTTCATCCCATGCAAGAGAAGGCTTTCGTATTATTGCAAATCGAGCTTGCAACACTCTGAATGCTCGCTCGACATCCTTTCTTGCTGCTTCTTGGTGTTGGGCGAATAAGCTAGCTTTTGCCATTTGTGGTTGAGTAATTGACTGAATAAAAGTCGCCCATTTGGGGTAAATGCCATCAGTAAAATAATAGCCCATTTCATATTGTGTCCCATTAACCTCGAAATTAACAGGTGGTGCTCTTCCTTCGAACAGATCTATTAAAAGAGGTGATCGATATTGCACAGTAATATCGTTGTACGAACCCGGCATCCCGAAAAAAGCGTGCCAAATCCATAAGTCACGATCAGCAACAGCTTCAAGAATTAGTGTTGCTTTACCATCTCGACCTTGATATTGGCCTTTCCATGCTGCTGGGCAGTTCTTCCACTCCCAATGCATGCAATCGACACTACCAACCATTCCAGGGAATCCACGTTGCTCCCCAATGGCTAGTAATCTGGCCAAATCATCTGGTGTCGGTTTTCTAAAGTATTGCGCGCCAAACTGGTTGATAACCCCTTTTGTGAAATGAATAAGTGAGAGTCTCGCACTTGCTTCGCTAATTCGGACATACTCATCAACTTGATCGGCCGCTGCCCCATAACCTAGCATACGTATATCCGCAGTGCACTTCTGTAATGGGCTTAAACCCATGCGACCAGAAGCGTCAACGATTTGATGGAACCAAGGATCGTTGTTCACAACGGCATCCATTATTCTCACGAACATTGGTCTTCTCATTCGAAACCGGATTCGGAATAATCGAGCAGGGTATACGGGATTATTAGAAAAGTAGTCATTGAACAATTGGATGTGCCCATTTTTATGACCTCGCTCTACTCGAGGCTTCTTCTTGTGAATTCTCGTGCTTGGAGTTATTACAGAAATAATTGGTGGAATGGTGTGTTTAATGGCATGGTTATTTGTGATGTCGATGTTTTCATCTTCATCATTAGACATATGTCCATCAGAGGAGGATGAACTAGAAGAAGAGGGGAAAGAAAACTTGAAAAAATTCATTTTCTTAGTCAATTGTTTGAGGTGTATATAATTCATATATTCAACAGAACTTGGAGATGTATATATAATACACAATGCTAGATAATAGAAGTGGTGCAGACTAATGGAGTAAAATTGTGGTGCAAAATGATGGTGTAAAATAGTGGTGCAGAATGATGGACTATTCAATGTCATGCAGAATGATAGGACATAGCAATGAGTGAATGACTTGATGAATGATCAAAATAAAAGCTGAAAAGAGGAACAATACAAAAACAACACTATTCAATGTCATGTGAATGACTTGATGAGTCAATGACAAAAGGCAGAAGTGGGTCAGAGAAACAATGAGAAATCAGTGCAAAGAGAGGTAGTACGCACTAGCCCATTTCATTAATTGAAATTACAAGTTTCATCATATTGAACACCTAAACAACATCACAATAACTTAAACAGAGTTGTACAGAACAAAGAGATACATGTTTATTGAAAACACAGTAGATAAAACATTACAACTCTCCAAATTAAGCATAAAATGAGACCTAATAACAACATCAACCCACACTAATGACCTTTGTAGTTCTGGAAGTAGTTGACTAGGTCACTTAGTATATTTGTCTCCCATGGCATAAGATTCTCCTTCTGGGATAATTGTTGATACAAATCATACTTCATCCGAAAATCTTCCATCTCAAGTTGCTTCTACTTCCGAGCTTCTTTTTGCCTTTGTAATTCCAACTTCTCCCTTTCAACATCATAACGTTTACCTCTTTCCTCTGAATTAAGCCGAAGACTTTGTCCAAAATCACCCAATGCTTTAACAGCTTGATCTGCTACCATTTTTCCAGTCATTCGAGCTTTCGACTTCTTCACACCATCAGGTCGGACGTCTGATCCTCCTGGAGCTTCGCTGTTGGTGTGTCTGGATCAGGAAATTCCTCTTCGGTTCTCGATCATTTCCCACTACTTCCACTTCCAACCGAGCCAATATTATTGTATATCGGTGGACGGCCACGTGAATTTTTTTCAGTACTGCTTGCAACTTGCTTCCACTTCTTGAATTTTTTCAAGATCTTCCATTGATCAATCAAGTGGAACTTACCCCATTTCCTCTCGTGGATAAGGTGCGCCTCTTGAAGGACGTCCTCCTCTCTTTGGCCACTTCTCTTTGTCCTAATAGCTTCATCATAGCATCCAGCCCACTTTAGAATCGGGGAAGCAACTCTTCCCCAACGACTTTTTATCATGTCAAGAGTCCTTGGGGCAATTTCAAGAGGTCGTTCTGCTCTTGCTTGCTCGTAAGCTGTAGTGACCTTTGTCCACATCACTCTTATCTTCTGGTTAGTGCCTACAGTTGCATCCGTACATGTGTCCATACCTGAGGAAATGAGAGCAATATCTTCAATCAAATCCCAATTCTTTTTCCCTTTTGGAGCTGATTGAGGGAGTTGTTGTGAGGGTTGTGAAAGCAATTGGGTGAAGCTCGGTTGTGGGGTAAACTGAGCTAGTAGTTCTTGAAACGATGGTGGTTAAAGGGGGGCACCCTGACCATCTTCATCTTCATGGTCATCGTTGTCTTCGTCGTCGTCGAGAGGAACTGAATAACCTTGAATTTGGTCACCTCCTTCATCCTCATCATCATTTTCAAGCTCGTTCTCATCTGAGCTTTCTCCTCTCGCCGGAGTTGAATGGTTCTCATAACTCCCCATGGGTGAGAATTGGGAGTAGTATTGTTGATGACTACCCATTGGTTGGCTTTGAAATTGATAATCGTAATTGTATGGTTGTTGGGACCATTGTTGAGACTGTTGAGGGAAGCTTGACAGTTGTTGGGGCCATTGTTGAGATTGTTGAGAGAAATTTGATGGTTGTTGGGACCATTGTTGGTTTTGATTAGGGAAATTTGATGGTAGTTGGGTATTTGATGGTACACATTGAGGAATGTAGGAAGGATTTTTAATATTAATTTGCTAATTTTGTTGTTTAGAGATTTGTTTTCTGGGTTTTTTTTGGCTAAATTTTCTTCTAGGATTGGGATTATTTGAATCCATAATTTTTAAAATTTTTGGGGATTTTTTTAGCAAATAGAAATTGAAAAATTATATAAAAGCAAGCAAAGTTCTTTGGGAAGAGAAAATAGGGAGAAAAGTGATTTTCAGAAAATTTTACCAAAATATATCAAAATTAGTCTCATTTTATAGATCTCAAAAAAATATGACCGTTGGTATTTTATTTTATTTTTGAATTTAAACGGCTATAAATTCTCTCACCTCCATCCACCAATCATATGCTGCCACGTCATTCAGCGCGTCAGAGGGGCAGCAACTTTGCGTCAGTTGCAGCTGGTTCAAATGCGTGGATGACCGTTTAAATCAGCTTTTTTTTCTTTTAGCTTTTCTTTTTGGGGGATGACCGTTTGAGAAACAAGGTCATAAGTTGTGAACTTTTACCCAACAACCTACATTTATGTCATTGCTAATAAGGAAAATTTAAAGTTCATGCCATGAACTTTACCAAAAGAGCATTGCTAATAGTGCTCTAAGTCTTATAACTTTACAATCTAATATTACCTCCGTTTTTTTAGTTGCTAATAGTGCTCTAAGTCTTTTAATGAGTTATTAGATGAATGCATAAGTATAATTAACGGGAGTGGGGACCATTGAATGTTTTGATTGTGCAAAAAGTATGAGAGAGTGTGTGGGGGGACCACAACAAAAAGTATTTTAAGTATGTTAAGTATGAGAAAAAGTATGGGGGGACCACAACTATATAAGGAATAAAAAAATGTTACAACCTTTGGGAAATTTTCCTATTAGGAAAGTGTTGCAACTAAAAAAACGGAGATAGTAATAAAATATGCAGATTTAGGTGCATAATAATAGAGTTTGGTTTATTATTGAATATAGATGATCAAATAAAATTATTTGATTATAACTTTCAATATAAACTAGTCTTGGTGCGTGGCCGCGTGCTAATGCACAAGGTATCTAAAATAGTGAAAAATTATAAAACATTCTTTTGCCTAGTCGATGCCTCGAGTCATGATGTGTACGTTTATATTAACATATTAGATGTAATTTTATTTTACACAGTCTGAGTTAAGTTTATGTTTTTGTTACTTTGGATCACAACTTTTATATAATGTACGATTAAACCTTGATTGTTTAAGTAAAAAAAAAATAGTATATAAATTGGATTATCAAATATTAGACAAATTTAAGGAAAATTTGGAAATAACCACGTCCACGATGCGCCTATTTCAAAATAACAGCCTCAATATCAATTTTTTAAAATAACCTCCTCTTCTTTCCTTAACATTTTCAGATACCACATCTGTTAACGGAATTTTTTACCCTTTTAGTCCGACAAAAGCGGTTGATCCTCCTCTGACTGAAAACAATGCTGAAATTTAAAACATTTCAAATAGAGCTATGTGGATAACCGCCCATCTTATTCCAATTCCTTTTCGATACCTCCCAAGGAAAATACCGAATTGGATCATCCCAAATTGACTAACGATGTTAAGTGTGGGGCCCAAATTCTTACTAAATTACCCTAACTTTCTTCACTTTTTCAATAATTACCTTACTAATCTAAAGTTTGACGAGTCAAACGGTGATAAACATTTTAAAATTCTTTTTTATTCAATTCTACAATTTTTTAAAGCTATATATTTTTGATATTGCCATGGTAATGAACACAAATTTCGAGATAATATTTAATCGCGTTTTAATACTAAAGACAAAGTTTTCGGACACGTACTTCAAGACAACTATTTTGAGACAATATTAATATTGCAGGACGAAGTTTTCGGACCCGTACTTCAAGACGGATTTTTTGGACGTAACACGACTTTTTTCGAAAAACTGACACTCGACGTACATCCTTTAGTGCCAGATAACGAGTACCAACAAGCCAATTTATGGGCACGTACTTCAAAACGGTTTATTCGAACATAATGCGATGTTTTTTCAAAAAATGGACACCGCCGTGCGTCTCGAAGTAAGATTTAATGGGCACGAATTTCGTGAATCCATATAAAACGAGTACCAAGAAGTCGAATTTTCAAGCACGTACCTAGAGACGACCTTTTCGGACGGAACACGACATTTTTTCAGAAAACGGACAACGGAGACACCCGTCCGTGTTGTAGTTCATTTTTTGAATAAACGTCATTTTCTATCCGAAAAAGTCGTCTCGAAATATGCGTCCGAAATTCCAGCTTGCTGGTACTTGTTTCGTAGAAATTCTCGAACTTCGGGGCCATAACAAGAGTACTACAGTGACCGTTTTTCGAAAAAATGTCGTGTTCTGTCCGAAAAAGTTGTCTCGAAGTACGTATCCGAAAACCTAGCTTGTATGTAATCCTTTGCAATTTTATGAATTTTAAATATATTTATAGATGAGTTTTGTATTTTAATTAATTAAATTATTTAATGATTGACTATTTTGAAGTCAAATGATTAACTTTTTAAATAATCATATATTTTATTAGGTTTGGACTTTGAAATTTAATAAATATGTACTTGGGTTTCTAGTCAAGTTTAATTAGTTTTTAATTATGGTTTTAGGAGCCCGAATGACCTTTAAACTTGATGATCAACTTAAAAACCCAATTAAACCCTAACTGACTTGTACTAGGCTTCAGGCAAACATATAAATACCCCATTAAACCCCTAAAAACGCTCACCCATGTACTCTTATTTTCTCTCTCTTTTTCCCTCACCTCGCACACACTCACTTTCTTCTCCCTTTTGTTTTTCGATGGACACCCACCACCCACACTACTCTCTTTCTTTTTCTCTTGCTCCAGTGAGCCACCGCACCACTCTCCTCCCTCCTTCTTCTTTTTTTGGCGAGTAAGAAATATTATAGCAAAAGGGGACTTAACAACCCCACCAACAAAAAAATTCTGCTAAAGAGGCCCACACCATCTAGTAGGAAGGGTTTGGCCCCAAAAGCAAGCTAGACTACTGAATCAACAAAGATTTCATACTAGGATTACACCTAGCAGCAATCTTAAAGAGTACTTCACTATACAATTGATCTACAATTTTTGAAGAACTCTTAAAGATTTTATTATTCCAACACAACCACACACAATATGTAACATCTCGTCCTTTAACTAGGAAATAAAATAAACATAAAATAAAATTAAAAAAAATAAACTATTAAATAAAAGGTCAGTGGCAGCGGAAATACCAATGGGACGGAAATGTTATTCTAAAACAACGAAATAGAATAAAAATCCCAAGTCAAAACATAACCTCAAAATAAATAAGGAAATGAGGTCCCCTACCCTCATTCCACAAAACATACTAAAATCCCAAATAAAACATCAAGTCATAATCCAAACTAAAACGAAATCCAAAAGATAGGAACATCCATGACAAAACTACTTAAGACTCACTAGAAAGGTGGTTTTAATCTCCCTATCATAGTGCTCATCTACACCTACTAGGACCATGTCCTTCCTCACAGAACCATGTATCACAGCCCCAGTCCAGACAGTAACGATCCTAAACTTCCACATCTGCAAAGATATACAACAAAAATCCACAATCAGTGGGGAGTAACTAACAGCTCTCCCAGTCCAATCAGGATTCAGTTAACAATTTAAAGTACGAAGAATAAATTCAGGCATACACAATAATCATGCAAAGCATAAGGTAAAGCATACAACATGCGAAGTAGGAAATAATAAGACAAGAACAGCATTAATAAACATCAAAGAAAGGTAAAGTATAAATAATTCCATAAATAGATCGTCAAAAGGAAAGAGACTTCAAAATAGTAAGTGAAATAAATAAATTAACAATTAAAAGATGAGTGAGATGAACGCTAGTGACCCGCAGCCCACTTCCTAAGAGTATGTCAGATCACAACCTCCAGAACGGCCTATGGGTTACGTTCCCTACCTTCTGTGTCTAAGAATAGCCAAACTCCCGATGCAGGATAATACGCGCAGTACCTCCCAACCTCTCGGACGACAACATATCCTAAGTTTCTCCAATGTAGGGTAGCACCCTGCTCAGTGCCCCCTCACCTCTCGGAGTGCATGTTCAGTATCCTTGGGATGAAATAATCCCTTAGACTACTCAACTCAAAGTAAAACAATTAAACCAATAAAGTCCTTTAAATTTAAATATTTATCAAAACATCAAACATTCTTCAAATATTATTCAAATCATCAAATACTTCAAATATACTTCAAATCTTCTAATAACAATAAAAATCATAATTCTTCAAATAAATACTCCAGAACCAATTCTTCAAAAAAAATAAAGTAATTAAATTAAATGCTCTTCAAAATAAGATTTTGAAATATAAATTAAAACTCCTTCAAATCCCAATTTAAATATAAATCCATCAAAGTCGTTATCTGAGTTTGGGTACGAGGTTGATTATAAATTTAATTATAAATCTTCTCCGTACATAACTCTTGGCGAAATAATGCTAAGGGCAGTATTATTCTCCCCCGAGCATTACGACGTCGATAACTCAAATTTATAAAAGTACTAAAGACGGTTTCACAATAACATGCATCATCACCACGTTTCAAGAATTAAATCAATCAAACACACTTCAAAAATTAAATACGATAAAACTGCAATATTAAAATAGTTAAAAAAAATACTACAACAGTGCTGTCAAAAGCCCAATGAGACAAAACAGTTAGCCCAAAAGGAAAAAGGGAGGAGCAGCACTGGGTCATGGGCCGCGACCCAGCTCGCGGGCCGCAATCAGGCTTCGTGAGGCGCGACGCTGCTCGCGGGTCGCGAGCGGCTACTGTCCCCTCTTCGTCCATTTTTGGTATTTTACATACTCAATGAAATTCACATCAAACATGCTCTCAAATATTCATGGAAAATTTATTATAACTATAATAACATCACATTAGGCATGCTTGAAATTAATACTCCAAAGGATTAAAGAACAAAAATAATCACAAGTCATTTAAATCATGACTTCACTTATGAACATGCTAAAAACATAAATAATAAATCTATTTAACTCAAATAAAATTCCAGCAATTTAATAATCAAGACAATCCATTTAAAAACATTAAAGAACGATCCCAAAAGCATTTACATCATACTATAAAAATTCAAGCATGCTTAGAAGTCAAAAACTACTCAAATAAATTCATTCACTTCATGAAAATAAATTCCAGAAATATTAAAAGTAATAAAAAGGCCTAAAAACATCTAAAATCATGCTAAAACATATTCCAAGTTAACATAATAATTCCATCATCATTCACACGTCAACAAAAACATTAAAATCAATAATTCAATAATTTAAAATAATTACAGCATTAACAAAATTAATAAAAACATGAAATAAACATACTAATCAATGAAATAAATAAAGAGTAACAACCCTAACATGATTCTACTCAACGCTAACAATTCTAACTTCATAAATAACGGTTTTAAGTGCTCTAAAACATGTATTAAAACAATAAAACAAAACCTAACATGAATTCTAATAATAAAAATGCTAACATCATAGATCTAATAACTAAAACACATCCTAACATGATTCTAACATACTTAAACAATTAATCAAATACTAAAGTACTAGAAGGGATGTTAGTTACCTCGATCTACCCAAAGAGTAATAAAAACCGAAAAATAAGAGTAATAAAATAGCCTAGAAAACGCCCCCTTGAGAGAAATACCAAGAAGAGAATAAATCCGAACTTGAGTCTTGAATTAACCCTTGAATAAGAATTTTTAAGTCACTAGGAAGTAGGAAATTATGAAGAACAAGTGGGAAAACCTTTTCCCTTTTTTTCTCAATAGGCGTGTGAATGGGGGATTGGGAGGAGTGTTTAATTTCTGTAAATTTAGGTTTAGGACAGCAATAAAGAGAATAGGAGTAAGAATAAATAATAGCTAAATTAGAGAGGAAGAATAAGGGGAAAAAGGCTCTCATTGGTGGAAGAGATTACTACCCAAAAATAAAAGATGCAAGCTACAAAATTCAAAACAAAAATCCCCCCTCCAAGACTCCCTTGGCCGGCCACCCTATTCCCACACAACAAGTGGGTCGGCCCAACGAAGCCTTCAATTAGTTTAGCCCAAAAAAAAAATAATAAGGCTCCAACTAAAAATAAATACTAAGTACTAACGCTACTAAAATATAAATAATAATACTACCTCTATAAAAATATAAAACTCAAATAATCACACCACAATAATCACAATCATTTAAACACAACAAATAAACATTCAATACTTCAGAAAATAATAATAAGTTATATATAAAATTTAGTTTTCAAATATAAACATATATAATTATATACATAACACCTAATATAATTATATATATATAAATAAATAATATATAAATAAATCAAGGAAATAAATAAATATAACGTAATAAATAAATAATTAACGCGCGAAATTACGGGGTGTTACACAATACACAACTTCTACAAAAGCTACAGCATACAATCTAGAATGAGCAGACTTTCTCTTGCTCATCTTGACATCAATCTGGAGTTCAGCAGCAAGAGGAAGAACAACTCTACACACACCCCATCTTCCTCAACACCTGCAACCATAACTAAAAAGAAAAGGAACACTCAAAAAAGAGATGCTCATTAGACTCATTACTATTGTTGCAGAATACACAAACAGGATCACAAGTGATATTCCACCAAATTAACCTATCTGTAGTAGCTAGCCTACCATAGATAGCTAGCCAAGCAATAAAAATGCTTCTATGATAGGCCATACTGTTGCAAATAAGTTTCCTCCAAGACACCTTCTCATGCTCACCTAGCAAGAGTTTGTACATTTTACTAATACTAAAACCCTTGCAATTAACCAGCTTGCTCCAACCTCCCAGACTCTGCACCATCTCTCTGCATTGAAGAATATTCTTGAAATTCCAAGAGCTAGTAGGAGGGATGGGCATGGTATCAAGACAACCTCTTTTAACATAATAACTATCAACCCATCTCACCTATAAATTATCCTTTTTGTTGGAGAGGGCTCACAAAAGCTTAGTGACAACAACTTTATTCCAAACACAACTATCCCTGAGATTCAGGCCACCAGTAGATTTAGGAAGACATAAAGTATCCCAAGCAACTGGAGCTTTAGAAGACTTCTGAGCAGAACCTGTCCACACAAATGTTTTGCAGTAAGAGTTGATCTTATTCAGGAGCTTCTTTGGTAGGATGAAAATCTGACACCAAAAAGATTGCATATTGGCAAGAACTCATTTCACAAGCTGCAATCTCCCAGCATAACTGAGAAACTTGGAATTCCATGCTTTCACCCTAGCTAGCATATGCTCAATGAGAGGCTTGGATTGATTATAGTTGAGTTTTTTTTGTAGAGAGAGGAACCCCAAGGTATCTAAATGGGAAAGAATACAATCATACTCAATTCGATGGAATTCTTTGATCTTAAAGGGGATCTTCTATAATTTCGCACGTGAGGGGTTATTTCTTGGTTTCATCTTGAGGGACACTAATAATCTCACTCAATCTAACTTTATCCTCATTGCTAATACCTCCAAAATAGATAATGCTTTTTTCAACATCAGCCTCCAAACTCGAAGCTTTAGAGAATTTCTCAAAAGCTTGAAAATACAACTTAATAGAAGGCTCATCAGCTATAGTGAACATAAGTAGATCATCAGCAAACATAAGATGTGTAATCCCAACTCTTTTGCATTTTGGATGGAAGTGAAACTGCGGGCTAGAAGACATTGCTTTCATACATCTAGTCAAATACTCCATACCAATAGCAAATAAAAAAGGGGAGAGTGGAACACCTTGTCCGAGACCTTTCTTTGCTTTAAATGGAGAACAAGGCTTACCATTTATGAGAATGGAATAAGAAACAGTAGTAACACAGGCCATAATCCAACAAATAATTACTAGGGAAAACAAGCTCAACTAGCATCATGTGAAGAAAAGGGCATTCAATGGAATCATAAGCTTTCTTAAGGTCCAATTTAATCACACACCTAGGAGAAATGTGAGATCTAGTGTACCCTTTAATAAGCTCAGTAGATAAAAGAATATTCACTGCTATGTGTCTCCCTAGGATAAACCCTATTTGAAACTCACTCACTACCTCGGCAACACATTTTTGAAGCCTATTAGTAAGAATTTTCCCTATGATTTTATAGAGAAAGTTATAGCATGCAATAGGCCTAAAATGAGCTGCTTTAGAGGGATTAGAAAGCTTAGGAACAAGAGTGATAGAGGTGATATTTACCTGATATGGTATATCACCAGTGTTAAAGAACTGAAGAATAGCATCACAGACATCTTCCTTTATAATAGGCCATGATTTTTTGAAGAACACAACATTATAACCATCCACCCAGGAGTTCTAGAGTCATCAATTAAAAACAAAGTAGCCTGAATTTCATCTACTGTGACAGCAGCAGTAAGAGCAACACAGGAGCTAAGAGACACTCTAGCACCACCCATGACTATATCAAGCTCAATATCAGGTAGAGAAGGAGCAGTGGTACCTAGAAGAGCTATGTAAAAATTCAGGATGGTTGTTTGGATCTTATTTGGATGAGTAATGCTTTCATTTTGATCATCCAAGAGCATAGAGATTCTATTTCTACTCCTCCTCTCTTTCATAACAGAAAAGAAGAATTTAGAACTAGAATCTAACTTCAACCATTGGATCCTAGATTTCTGCTTAAGAGTTTTTTCTTCAACTACTAGCCTCTTCTTCAAGTCCATAATGGCCTCAACTTCCTTAAGATGAAGAATAGGACAGCTAGGAGCAGCTTGTGACTCAGTTTGGATGTCTTGTAGCTCATGTCTAGAAGTTTATATTCTATCAATAACACCAGCAAACTCTTTTGAGTGAAGAGCTTTAAGAGAATTTTAAAGCTTTTTAAGCTTAAACCATACTTGTTGTAGTAGCTTGCCCCTACTACCGCCCTTCCAATGCTCTTGAACAGTTTTCAAGAAATTAACATGATCGGCTAGGTGGTTGAAAATTTTAAAAGGTTTACCTCCTCCTATATCATCTGACACACATTCTACAATAAGAGGGGTGTGATTAGATATAGAGTTGTTACAATAACTCACCTCAATGTGCCCATCCTACAACATCCAGATATCATTTCCCAAACACCTATCAATTCTACTAGCCACTCTGTGCTATCCTAATCCTTTACTAGACCAAGAGAAGAAATGGCTAGAGCTTTTGATCTCGGCTAAATGAAAACTAGTGATAAACACATCAAAATATTCTGTTTCATAAGTAGTAATAAGAGCTCCATTGATTCTATCATTAATTGACAACACATCATTAAAATCTCCCATTATCAGCCAAGGAGAGTGAATAGAGGCTGCCAAACTACTCAATTCATTCCACAAACTCTTTCTGTCACCTATTGTATGAAGTCCATAAACACAAGTAATCATAGTTACAATCCCAATTCCAATAAGAGCCAAATTTCTTCATGATTTTTGCAGTATTATGCTTCTTAACTCTAGTTTCTAGCAGAGCAACTAGGTTAATATGATGCTTCCTCAGAAATGATCTAACCTCAATGATTTTCACAGGGTCATTGAGCCCCCTAATGTTCCAAGAGGTGAACTTAATCATGTGAGGTATAAATCAGCTCCCTCACCATTCACCTCATCCTCTTCACAAGTGGGAGAAAGTAAACAATAAGTGTAATGCATAGGAGTTGGACACATTGGAGCTTTCCCCTTATCTCTTGTCTTCTTAGTACATAACAATTTTCCATTTTTCAGCCTGAGAAGAACTTGCTTTCGATGTTTCTACAGCAGGATTAAATAATTGTTGATCAGGTTTATCAACAATAGGAGTGTTCATCTGAACAGCACCAAACTGAAGAGCAGCACCTCCTGTGTTTAGAGTTTCAGGAGATGTAATTGGAGCAACAACCTCAGGGATAGCTTTCTTCACCCATTGTTGAGTAGATTTTTTAGCTTTAACCTGAGTCTTATCACAGTTATGTCCTACTATATTGCATTTCTTACAATAGGAAGGCCTCCAATCATATAGCACTCTTTGTTGAAAAACAACACCACAGGGGTCCTTAATATGCACCTGATCAATAAGAGGCTGAGTAACATCAACTTCCACTAGGATTCTGGCAAATGAAACCCTAAGTTGATGTGTAGTACATTCATGAGCATATAAAGGAGTTCCAATCATACTTCCAATTCTACTTAGTGCTTGTTCACCCCAGCAATTCAAAGGCAGGTTGGGAAGCTTAACCCAAAGAGGAATTACTTTCTGAACCTCCTCATGACAATTAAACTGTGGAGGCCAAGTCTTAACAATAATAGGCTTACCATTGCGAAGATGAGGACCAGCAAATAAAATCTCATTTTTATCCTCAAGAGATTGAAAGTGAACAACAAAATATCCCTCATCATGATAGAACAATTTTGGCTCAGCAACATTATTCCATTCAGTCGAAATAAAGCGTCTAAGAGCAACTAAAGTAGGGTTGAATCCAAAAACATACAAAATCATGGCATTCTCCCACTTCTCAGTAAATGGCTCAATATCAGGCTGATTAAGTTTAGCTACTGATTTACCAAGATTATCACTAGGAGTAACAAAATGAAGGGATTGACCTTTACGAGCAACGGAGCAAGCTTAGCATTATCAAACAAAGTATTCCACACCGGATTATAAGAGGCTTCCTCAAGATTCAATCTCCTAGAAGCAGAGGCATGATGAGACTTACCAGCCTTCTCCATCGACATTGTTCCATTGGATTGTACTTTGGTACCCTCCTTATTTCCCGATTGAGAGTTACCAGTCAACTGAGCAATACTCCCTGAACCTTCTCCAGCTTTTCCCTGAGCTTGAGACCTCTTCTTTTTAGCCATTACAAGAGAGGCGCATGTTAACAAAGGCACGTTATCATGCGTTTAAATTGCCATGGTTAGAGAGCACAAGCTCCTTATTCCATTCCTCCCTCCTACTTTTTGTTGGTTGTTGTTGCCAGCCGCTGCACTCACTCACTCTCTTCTTCTCTCCCTTCGTGCGCCAACAGCAGCGCATGGCAGCATGCGCCACCATGCCATCCACCACGCGCGCATTCGCCGCCTCTTCCCTCTTATTCTGATTTTCTTGCTTTAGTTCCGGTTACTTTTCATCTCTTTTTCCTCTATATTACTTATTAATTAGATTTGTTAATTAGAGCTTTGATTTTTGATGTTTAATAAATAAAGTTTATGACTTTATTGTTTTAATTAATAAATTTCAGATTTTTATAATTTATGGTTTTAATTTATAATTTTTTATTTAATAATTTATATTTAAAGTAAGATTTAAATATTAAAGTATTAATTTTTTAGGTTTTTAAAGACTGCTTTTGTAGTACTATATTATAGGATGTTAAAGGTTGATACTTTAGTGTTAAAAAGGAAAATTTGCCTGGAGTTTAAAATCGTTTTAAAATAATTAGGATTGCTGTAAATTAATTAGAGTATCAATTCGTGAATGTTTTGATATTTGGTAGGCAGAGAATTTTCCTGGAGTGGTTTTTAGAGTTCCTAAAGTGGCTTCTCATTTTGTCTATACAAGGTACGTACATGTCCTTATGTGTTAGACTACTATCATGTCCTAAAGTTAGGATTTGTATAGTATCATGTATAGGGAACCTTTTATAGTTCATACGTGACTATGAAATATGGAATTACGTGTTGTCAAGCATGTTAATTGCCTATGGTCATTTACTACATAGTTGAATGGATGTTTTGATTCAAGCATGTTTAGGAAGTGATGTTTATTTATTAATTCATATGAGGGATTAATAAATATATTTATTGTTGGTTCATGGTTTATTATATTGCTTTCCCTTATACTTTTTTCATTACTTCGCAAAGGCCGAGGACTTTGTGGGTGAGTTAAAATTGGTATCATTATTATTACTTTATTACTTTGCAAAGACCGAGGGCTTTGTACCATAAGTTGTACCTTTGTCTTCGGATATTTCGATTGCTGATTTTAGTCAACAAATAAATTAAGGATTAATTCTTGGTTAATTGGTTTTGTTTGATCACGATATCTAATCCTAAGATAAAAACTGGAATTTGTTGTATCCATGTTAATTGTTGGTTGTCTTTATTAGAGTCCAACATGGAATAAAATATTAATACTTAAAATGAAAGTGAGTAGCAATAGCTTAAGACTTGTGTACGTCTGAAGTTTTGGACTAGTATGAGTTGGAGTACATGATGGTAGCCCATGACTTTTCTTGGGGCCGGATTGATCACCGATCTCGATTTCTTTTAAAGTAGTATCTCGATCGTTGGTCATGGAGATTATAGAGTCGCACCCGTAATTCGCCTTCTAAATTGAAGACAAGGTTTGGTTGGACAATTCGATTCATTGACTATTCAATTTATTAATGAAATGTGTTGTAGTCTTGTGAAGTCAAGTCTAGTTTCATGAGTTGATGTTTTATTATGTTTTTGTTGATCATGTTTTAATGCTTAGTAGTACCATGCTAGGTTTACATGTTTATGTTGTGATGTATGTACTCAGGTTTGCTAATTACGTGCCCTTTTGTGTGTCGATCATAGTTGTGCTTATTAATCCTATTATAACCCTATATTGGCGAGCAGTCCATCAATTGAGTATTTGCTTAACAGATTTGAAGAGTCGATGTATCCATACTCATTGGGGATTTGGGAGATGATGATGAGGGATTATTTTCTCTTTCCCGTTGCTTCTTTAATTTATGTTATGGTTTTTAAGTTACTCTACCGATTATTTATTTTAAGTTAATTAAGTTGGTTTTAAACTATATTTGGAGTTTGAATAATGTTTTGACATTAACTATGGTTTAAGTATTTATTTAAAGTACTTATTTAATGTTTTTCGCTGCAAAGTTCTGAATAAGCCAATACGTTTTCACACGGGCGATAATACCTTGATGATTCTCTTGGTTTAGTAGAGAAAAATGTATTTTATAAAAGAGAGAAGTGTCGAGATGTTACATTGTAGGTATTCGTTTTGTAGGGATCCTTCAAATTCGTGTCCATAAACGGCGTACGACGGTGTCCATTTTTTGAGAAAGCATCATCTTTAGTACTAAAAATCCGATTTTATGTTCTCTCGAAATTTGTGGCCACTACCATGTCATACATAAAAAATATGTAGTTTAAAAAATTGTAAATTTCAATAAAAAAAATAATTTTAAAATATTAATCAAGATTTGACCGGTCAAACTATAGTTTAGCAGGGTAATTAGTGAAAAATTGGAGGGAGTTAGAGCAACTTAGTAAGAATTTGGGCCCCACACTTAACGCCGTTAGAAAATTTCTTTAACAAGTGGGTATATGAATGTATCTAGAAGCTTTTATAAATGTATCTCCATGTTATTTGTAACAAATTCAATGATTTTTTTTCTAGAAGTTTTTCTTTTGCAGCATTTAAAAAGATTAAAATAGCTTAATATTCCACCAATTAGTAACCCAAGATTTATAAGGAAGACAAGTTAGGTAAAACCAGGCTATAAGGATAGTTTAATTCCATCATTTTTCATTATCTATTAAAAAAATGAGGAAAATAGTACTATATTATAAAATTTATAAGGATATACATGTATTTAAGTGACTGCTAAAGTAACTTATAGCGACCAAGCGATAACAAAAACAATCTTAGTGACTTCTGCACACATGCTACTTCAGCAATAATTCCCCTTAGGCTCGATGTTTCACTCAAACTTAAGAGCAGCAATCTCATACTCACTTCTTCTAAGTGTTCATTTATAGAGATCACTGCATCCTGAACACCTTTAATGGCTTCCTTCCACAGCATTATCATAATTTGAATATGCCTCTACTTCTTCGGTTCCAGCTGCATCAGTTAACTCATGGACATGCACACATTCATGCTGCATTGGCTTCTTAAAACTGCAGTTCTCATGAGTCACAAGTCGTTCAGATGGTCTCCCTGCCTTCTTCAGAACCTGAATTCGTGCAGTCTTAGGACCAACAGAAAAAAGTGTCAGGTAAAGAATATGTTCATCTCTGTTTGTTATATTCAATAGAAACATATCATTTTATGCTGAGATCCAACATGATTAAGGGATAAGTAACTTGCAGTATGTGCACATCACAAATGTAATATGAAACTATGGGTGCATAAAAAATAATTTATGAGTTCTAGTTGTGCTATTATTTGGTCTTGTGAAGTCCATTTCACTTGGCAATAAATTTTCCTCTTTTCATTGCCAACAAAAAATTCTTCTCAAAATGCCAGTCTTGCCACTAACTCAATTAGTCATTTTGCTTTACAACAAACATAGTTAAGGGCAAAGCCTATCCTAAATGGACAGTGAGGATTCTTTGTGGTTTTGCATAATTCTAGGGATAAGAATATGGAGATTATCAAAACTACTCTGGAATACTGAAGCAGGTTCCTTGTGTATCATTGTTCAATTGGGACTGCATAACAGTCCTCAAAATTTGAAGTCCCTATTCCAAATCAGCGAGTAAAGTTTAATGAGCAGAAGAGCACATATTTCAGTAACCAAATTGTAGATTACATCGATCAATCACTAACCAAACTGTTGTCAGCTCCTATTCCCATAAATATTGTTTTCCAATAATTTTTTCAAAAAAGAAAGCTTATAAACGACAGGGAAGAGTCCTTTACACCCACCCACCAACCTAGAAGTTGATGCATGTGCATCAACTCCCTCCATTAGCTCAAGCTGGAAAGATCTCCCTTGGTCCACTTTTGGTGACTCGAATAGCCACGTTTGAGATGATTCCCTCATTTGGCACTAGAATTTGAGTCTAGAACCCTATGTCCCCTCAACAAAGAGTACGAGTAGATCAGGGGATGAAAAGTTGTGTTATTCCACAAGGCTCAGCTTTAAACAACAATATCTCATTCATTGCTCATCATCTAAAGGTTTAACTACTTAGAAATAAAAACAGAGCTCGAAAACTTTACGATTGTTGGTCATTTGTTCAAAACAGACAGGAAACAGAATAGAGATGTGGGCTTCAAATTTTAGCTCTCGAAAATAACACACCAGGAGCTGTGGTGCCTGCAAAACTGATCTCCAGCAATTTTTGGTACAAAATGTGCACAACGGTCTACTACAACCTTACACAGCACAAATTTCCGAGATTTTCCTTACATACTTTATTTCCGAGGTTTTCTCTCTTCGCGTGATTCAATTCGAACAATCCCCCCCCCCTCCCCCCTGAAACGTAGAACAAAACCCCTTGGTTTTCTCATGTCATCATTTATTCGAATATTTTCTTCCCCTTGCTACATCACCCAAAATTCAAACCCTCTCGGTTGATGCTCATATCACCAACAATGCTACATATCACCAACAAATCATTTATTTATCTCCCTCCATTTTCAGTCAAAATCATAATTATGATCTACAGTTTTCCCTTCCATTACTTAAAAAAACCCAAAGCCTTTCGATTGTCAAATCTTCTGTGCATCTCATATTTTTCTTAGGAGAACTATTTAGAATTTAGCTCCAACTTTCCTCATGCCTCCATATGCACACCAACGCGGTCATGCAGGCACATATACAAAGACCCAACCTATGCAAGAAGCACTATTTGACACTAGATGATGATTGGCATGAGCACTTTATGGTCGTACTTTAATTGTCTGATCCTGTTATGAAATTCCTCATCTAAATTTATATATCCCACTACCATATGCATCAATCACCTCTACATTCTTTACATATAAAACACCAAAAACATACTTCACCTATGCTTTGTGGCCCTCTTGTTAAAAAGCTGTTGCTATGGTTCAGCATCACATAAAATTTCTTAGCGTTCCAACATCTAATGGACTAACATGTCGATGTCATGGAAGATGGGATATGGCCCTCCACACAGATGTAGTGAGAGTGAAGCAACACCCAAGTGTTCAATTAAGGCAAAAGGAAAAATGTTCCATGAGAGGTGAAGGTCTACTATCAGCCTTAACAGGAGAGGATGAAGTGTTCAAACAAGTTCACAAGGATATAATACAAAAGTGGCTTTTATGTGGGAGGGAGTTAAAATTTTGTCTACAATGATTAAAAGCATCGATAAAATCCTAATTGAACTATCTTCTAAAGGGCAATAGCTGAAGGTTATGACGTTGATCCTCATCTTCATCATCACTTATGACCAATAGAGCATAAGTGAGGAGAGAAGAGTGCATGATATCATGTCCAACAAAAGTACTTGGGTCCAAGTAACATCGACGATATTTGATGCTCAACGAGGATAGAACCATTTTAAATGAACATGAACTAATATGGATGCATGAATTAGGTGGATAGGTATATCAGGTTTCCTACACCAAGCCAAGGTCCAGAATCTACAGATAACACTTGGGCTGTACTAGCATTCAAGCAGATATCCTTGGAAAGAATCCATTTCCTCATAATGAACGCAAGGAAACTATAAATATAATGATCTTACAAGGTACAATTTATGCTTTTCCAATTCCTGGACAGTTCTTAAGAATCCAGCCAGATTATCTCTAGAGTAGTCGGGCTTCAGAAACTGTGATTCCAACTCGCGAACGTGCAACAAGAAATGAATATTAGGGCTGAGGAGATGAAGGTATGATATAGAAGTCCAAAAGGGGGAAAAGAAAAGCACAAGACATGACATAACTATAGGTCAGCAGTCCTACTTGTTTTGAGCAATCACTGAACTCGATTGTGATATCAATGCAAAGTTGTTGGTAAGTTGACTCCCCTCTAAGATCATGTAATCAGCAAAACCACTGCTGTGTTTCATAATACATTAGATAGATACAAGATGAAAAAATGACAAGCGAGCTAACAGAAGTTATAAATAATAGAAGTCATCACCAAGTATTATGTTTTAGTCTGCAATGATGAAATCTTTTGACAAACTCAAATTTAACAGTATTGAACCAGATCTTCAATATTTAGCTGTTTAAAATAATAAAAACTTATATAAAGTTTCGTAGTAAAAAATATTGTAGCTCCAAAACTGAGCAAGCAATATATAAAAGGCTTTTGTAGCAACAACTCAGAATAATACATTTCTTGTTTCGCAAAGAATATTTTTTTCTTATGTGCTCATTAAACATCAATCACATTCTCAACAGGTCGACTATATACTTTTGCTTCTCCTACTCAAAAAAATTAGTACAAGCATGATCTAGGGATATCCTTTTAATTAAGCTTAAGTTCAAGGACAGGAGTAAATGACTTCGCTTGATATGGAGCACAACAGAATACTCATTCAATCAAATTGAGATGAGATGGGATGCCGAAACATGTAACCATTAGCTAAAAAGGTCAAGTAGTTAAACACTGGGTCTTACAGGTAATCTAGTTTAGTGCTCCCTAAAGATTTCAAGCTCCCTTTCACATTCTCCCAACGAAAGCGGATTTTCATGACATGAGCACATGACACTCCTGGAAAATCCCCACAATAACTAATTTGCATTCCAATGTAAACATGTAAATATTCTCTCATCGCATTCACATGTCTAGCAACCTAGATAACAGGAAAGGAGGCACTTCCACAGACACACCCGCACCGGCCCATTTGAATCAAATACAATGACAAGACTCATGTCATATCATATCCTATATTGCTCATTCTTTGATGGGATGGCAAGAGCTTTTTGGATCCTAACCAGCTCAAAAAATAACAATCTTAAACTTAATAATCTAAACAGTCACACTAAACCAGACAACCTTCCTAAAACATTAGTAAAATCAACAGAAACATCAGACATAATACCTTGATTGTATTAAGCCACATAACTTTAATAAAATTGAGTTTAAAGTTTTATTTGTGTATCCAACCGGTTAACCCTTTGGGCTAATCCGAATTCGGGGATCAGTTCTGAGTGGTTAGGTTCCAGTCCCCTTTCAAATCCCCAAATGTTGTGGGGGATCGAACACGCGTCGGAAGCTCCAATCACCGCTTGCACCAACTACCGTTTGGTTGAGATTAAAGTTGTATGTATGTAAATGAAAGGTACATTCAAATATTTAAAGGTAAGTAAATGAAAATGGCAACATGCGAAAATGTAAGAGCATTAGGTGTAAGAATAATATAGTCGTAATTTGGTATAAGCTTGGGCTCTTTGTTGCTAAAGAGAGAGGAATTTACGAAGTAGAATGAGAGTGTTGGAGCTTGAACTTTGAGTTTGTTCAAAAGAGTTGGATTCATCGGTTTCCATTTCCTCTTTGATTGTCACCTTCTTCTAAAAATCTTCCATTAATTTTGGCAACTAAAAAAATGAAAATCTCTGGTTTCCGTTAATTTGTGGTGGTTTGGCAGAACTAGAAGAAAGGGTTAACTAGACTGCGGCAGTGTCACTTGTGGACCGAGCAACAGCATTGGTAGAGCATACTAATGCTTCCCCTCAAGGTGGCACCAAAAGTGTCATTTTAGATCCATTCTAAATCCAATCGTATGGGTTAGTAAGATGCGAGGACGATTGATATATATCCAACAGTCACATGTCTCAAAAGATCGAACAGGGACATGTTGGTTAGTTTACATGTTAAATGATAATGGATAATATGAAAAATACCTCGTACTTAACATGATGTATATATGAAAATATAGTGTCCAGTACATAGTAATATAGTAGCAAATGATGTAAAATAAGGTATATTCATTGTAGTATAATGTCCAAATTAAAGTAATAGTGTTAGATGTTTAGAAATATCAAACTGTTATACATTATCATTTCTCAAATTCTATAACGCAGGGGTTAAAAATTGGAGCGGTCTGCTTGTAAAACATAAGAAACAAGGGATGGGGAATAGTGGGGGTGGGTCTTGCGGGTAAGTTAGGAGGGTGAGGCTTAGGCCTGTGCAATGGGGCGAGGGTCCATTTTCGGCCCTAATCCCGCCTGTTTAATGGGAGAATTTTAGAGGGGCGGGCTGAAACAGGTTGTGTGGAAAACTAATTGGGGCAGGTTCTAAACGGGCTCAAAGAGGGTTTAAAAATGGGCTTTTATATAGATCATTATATGAAACTTTTATTGAGTTTTTTAAATACGGTTGGCCATGTGATTGTCACATGATCATTTATCTTGGTGGTTACTATCTTGTTGATGTTTTGTTTTTGTTGATATTTTGTTGTTTGTGTTCTTTCCTTTGGATTTAACGTGTGATAAATCCATGGCGGATAAGCCTTTGATATGATTTTGCAGGTATTGGAGGTAATGGAACATATATCAGAAGGCTTTGGAGTGAGGATAAACCATTCTAAATATGCCTTCTAGTTTATCATTTTATTATGCATGTGTTTTACCAGCTAATCTAGAGCTTTCAGTCTAACTTCTAGGTTGTAAACATAAATTTAGGACTCGGAATTGAAGAGTATGTAAAATAGTATTCTAGTAAATTATTTAGAAGCCTATGATCTCCAAAGTCATGAGGATAATGAGCTAAACCTCAAAGGTAATGTGGCAATAGGGCCTTGGGTTTGAGTAGTTAATCATGTTATTGGATATAGGTTTGAAATATAAAGCATTTCACGGGTTTTGGAATATATTAAAGGAAAAATTGTTTTAAATAAGTTAACCTTTGCTCTATCTTCCGATATTAAGTTAACTTTTTCATAATCCTATAATAAGTAAAATTTGTATGCGAATTGATTTTAAACAAGTCAATTTTTTTTTTAACCGGCAACAACAGGTATTAGCCGGTTATTATTGGAACCTTCGTTCTCCTCATCTCCTTTCTCCATCACTCTCCTCTCCCATGGATAACTCCAACCTCAAATCCACCATGAAAACCTCACCTCATTTCCTCTTCTTACTAAAATCAAACCTTCTCCCCTTTCAAACCAAGCATTGTCGTCGTCGTCGGCGTTCTAACCGGAATCCGTTTCGTATCCCTCACTTTCCGTTGATTTTTTTTCGCTGAATGCTTCACTCAATTATCTCGAATTTTTCACTGAATGTCCGCCGCAATATAACTTGGATCAATTTGGTGAGAATTCGTCACTGAATGTCTCATATTCTACTCTAAATTTCTGGATCTCGTCGCCGAAGCTTTCACCCATATTTTTCGCTGAAGCTTTTACATCAATTTATGAGTAAAGAAATTCCCTATAGGCTTATAGTGGGTTTGAGTAGCCTGGTTCATCATGATTAGACCATCGTGATTGCAATTTCGTCAATGGCTTTATTGATGGACCTATTGTGCTTTATAGTGGGTTTTGTCTGGTTCATCACGATTGATGGAATCAGCCTATTGTGCTTCAACTATTGTACTTTATTGATGAAATCAGCCTATAGTG